>CM057459.1:457165000-459565000 GCA_016271365.2 Neoceratodus forsteri | reverse complement strand
CTTGTTAGAGCGTTGGGTAGATGATGCAAAAGCTTGCTCTGTAGAGAAGATAAAATATTTATTTCTGCTGGAAAAGTTTTTAAAAACTGTACCTTAGGATATCAGAGTATGGTTGTTGGATAGAACTCTGAGCTCTGCAAGGGAGGCAGCCAAGAGCGCTGATCAGTTCATATCCGGCCGACCATCCTCTCACTGAAAAGAGAATGGGGGGCATCAGGTGCGTTATGGGCAACTGCAGGGGGCAGCCTAAAGAAAGCCAGCCTGTGCACAAACAAAAAAGGGAAAACCCCTGGTCTCAAAAACAGAGGGATGAGTGAATGCAGGTGCTATATCTGCCAGAAACTGGGACATTTGTCTTATGATTGTCTGAAAAAAATGTAACAAAAGGTACAAGTGCAGCTGGAGGGGTAGCTCAGGAAGCTCCTAGCAGTTAGTAGCCTGTACAAAGAGTGCAGTGCCCTCTAACTCCACTGCACATATGCACCCTGTATGTGTTAATGAGCTAGTGACTCAGGAATTGAGGGACACTGGGACCTCCTTATTGAACAGGTATTTCTGCTCAGTCTTTACTGAGGAAGAGGAGGATAATGGGTCTGAAGGGAGTACAAGGGGTGAGAATGGTGCAGAATGGTGCAGAAATGGACACAAGTCCCTTTACTCGAGAAAGGGTCCTGAAGGAACTGGAAGTAATAAGAGTTGATAAAGCAATGGGGCCAGATGGGATGCACCCCAAGGTCCTTAAAGAACTAAGAGAGGTGGTGGCTGAACCTCTGGCTATCCTGTTTAGCCGATCACTGGAAACAGGGAAGTACCCAAAGACTGGAGGACAGCAGATGTAGTCCCCTTAGCAAAAGTGGGAACAAAGGAAGCGAAACTACAGACCAGTCAGCCTTACCTCGGTAGTGGGGAAGATCATGGAAGCACTACTGAAGGAGAGACTGGTGGAACATCTGGTTGTCAATGGACTACAGGACCCAAGGCAGCATGGTTTCACCAGGGGGAGGTCATTTCAGACCAATCTCATTGAATTTTTTGACTGGATGACTAGGGAGGTGGATCAGGGGAGGGCAGTGGACATGGCCTATCTGGACTTCAGCAAGGCCTTTGACACTGTGCCACATAGAAGACTATAACACAAACTGGGGAATATGGGTGTGGGCAGGACAGTAGTGTGGTGGGTAGGTAACTGACTGGGCGGCAGGACACAGAGGGTGGTGGTAAATGGCTGTCACTCCACAGAGGGAAGAGTGACCAGCGGGGTACCACAGGGATCAGTGCTGGGACAGGTTCTATTCAACATCTTCATCAGTGACATTGCACAGGACCTAGAAGGCAGAATTTCACTGTTTGCTGATGACACAATGCTCTGTAACAGAGTAGACACACCAGAGGGTGTAAACAGAATGAGAAGGGACCTGCAGAAACTTGAAGAATGGTCAGAGGTTTGGCAGTTGAAATTCAATGCAAGGAAGTGCAAGATAATGCATATGGAACAAAAACCCTGGCACAATATATCAGTTGGGGGTGAGGGTATAGCATGCACCAAGCAGGAAAGGATCTTGGGGTTATCATCTCTGATGACCTCAAGGTAGGGACACAGTGTGACAAGGCAGCAGGTAAAGCAAATAGGATGCTGGAATGCATAGGCAGGGGCATCACCAGCAGGAAAAGGGAGGTCATAATTCCACTATACAAGGCACTTGTGAGGCCCCACCTGGAGTACAGTGTACAGTTCTGGAGACCTTACCTACATAAGGACAAAAACAGGGTAGAGAAGGTTCAGAGGAGGGCAACAAAGATGGTACATGGATTGTATCACAAGTCCTATGAGGACAGGTTGAAGGAACTGAATATGTACTCCTTGGAGGAGAGGAGGGAGAGAGGGGATATGATAGAGACATACAAGTATCTTACAGGTAGTAACATGGTGCAGGAATACACCATTTTTAAGCGAAAAAGATGTTCCAGGACTAGAGGGAATGGGATGAAGTTGGAGGGAGGACGATTCAGAGGAAACATGAAGAAGAATTTCTTCACAGAACGGGTGGTGGACAAGTGAACACCCTGCCAGAGGAAGAGGTGGGGGCTGAAACAATCACGGGATTTAAGAATGCATGGGATAGACATAAAGGAATTCTGGAGGTCAGGGGTTAGAGGCAACAGACTTCTAGGAAAACATAAACTGAACTTACAAGCTCAAATGGGCAGACTGGGTGGGCCACAGGCCCTTATCTGCCGACACTGTCTATGTATCTATGTATCTATGTATCCATTTCTTTGAAGTAGGACTTGGGTCAAGAGGAACAAATCCTGCCTGGCCAGTTTTCTAGGATTAGAGGAGTGATGGGTCTTGCAGTCTCAGTGTCTCTGGCCTGGATCTTTCTAGGCAGGAAAGGTGGCCAGGGCATACGGGAGGTGGGTGTTGTACCAGATCTGCCCGTGGATGTAATCATGGGTAATGACTTTGATAGTAGGGCCAGTATCATGTGTGTCACTACCTGTAGCAAGACGAGGGAACCAGCTCCTGGGGACATGGAGAGGGCAGTGCATGAAGAAGCAACCCTTACCTCAGTAGCAGGAGAAGGTGTAGCTGAATAACGAGCTGGGAGCAGCAGTTCTGAGTCACAGCTACAGACTGAGGAAAGCCCAGCCAGGGGTGGCTCTCCCACACCAAAGTGTCTTTTGGGGAAGTTCAGGCATGTGGAGCTGGGGAGAGCTCAAGCTGACCCATCCCTACAAAAGCTAAGAGAGTTAACCATCAGTGGGGAAGGTGTTGGAAGTGTTGGAAAAAGGAAAGTGTACTGGGGGAATGGGCTCCTGTACAGTGAGTGGGTTCCTGAGGGAAGACTGGAGGAAGGGGTACTCTGGCAGAGTGATTCAGTGGGTCCCTTAAGACCATGTTAAGGGCATTCACTGACCAGCATGTGATAAAGTGGGAAAGGTACCTACCCCATCTCCTATTTGCATATAAGGAAGTCTCCCAAAAGGTCACAAGGTTCTTACCCTTTGAGCTCCTGTCTGGCCATAGGGTGTGGGGCCCCATTGATTTGGTAAGGGATGAATGGGATGGTGAGCTCGCTCCCCAATGGTAAACTGTTGTGGGGTATGTCCTGAATTTCAGGTCATGGCTCAAGGAGCTGATGTGGTTCCCTCAGGAGCACTGAGCCGCTGCACAACAGAGGCAGAAAACATGGTACGACCATGTGGCCATAGCCCGGGACTATGAAGCTGGGCAATGGGTGATGGTGCTCATCCTTGTCTGGCAGAACAAACTGCAGATAGCTTGGGAGGGGCCTTACTTGGTATTCAGGTGGGTGAATAATGCCAATTACATGATGGAGCTACTCAACAGAAGGTGCAAACAGCGAGTTTACCATGTAAACAAAGGATGAAACCCTACCATGACTGGGACAAGATGGTCCTGGCTGTGTGTAGTTCTCTGGAGGAGGGGCAGAAACAGACCACTGGTAGATCTGGAAGAAGTGATGGGAGAATCCTCATTGGATGCTGTCACCCTCTCGGGGCAGCTGACATCAGCCGAAGCTGCCGAAATGAGTGGGGTGCTGAATATATTTACTGAAATGTTCACAGGGAAGCCAGGGTATACCATGCTGGTGGAGCACCATGTGGATACAGGGTTCCAAACCCCACTGAGACAGCCACTCTGCAGAGTCTCAGAAGGTGTACAACATGTCATAAAGGGGCAATCATAGAGATGCTGGCTCTCCAGATGATCCAGGAGTCCAGTAGTCCCTGGGTCTTTGGTCTTGTAGCCTACTAAATTCAAGATACTTTACCAATCTGTCCTTTACAGAGTTCCCATTAATTTCCCCACTACTAATGCGAGACTGACCAGCCTATAGTTGCTAACCTGCTCCCTGCTGTTGCTCTTATGCTGAGGGATCATGTCTGCTCTCCTGCAGTCCTCTGGAACCACACCTGCTTCCATTGAGTAACTCTATCCCATGCATGCTTAAAGCCCCCACTGTGTTAGCCTCCACCACTTCTGCTGGCAGTCTGTTCAAGGCATCTACCACCCTTTCAGTGAAGAAGTACTTCCTCACATCTACTGTGACCCCTCACCCCCACCCCCGCTTCATCGCATGCCCTCTTTTCCTGGTGCTCTTTCTCATTTGAAAGAGACCCCCCACCGCACGTTGTCCCCTTCTGTGAGGTACTTGTAGGTCTCTATCATGACATTTCTCTCACCTCTTTTCCAGGGTGTACATGTTGAGATCCCTCAGTCTCTCCTCATAAAGCTTCTCGTGCAAACCCTGCACCATTTTAGTTGCCCTCCTCTGAACTGCCTCTACCATGTATATTTCTTTTCTGAGGTGTGGCCTACTAGACACAATACTCCAGGTGGGGTCTCACCAGCAAGTGGTACAGTGGCAACCCCCCACCGGGGATACCTCTCCTTATGCATCCCAGCATCCCACTGCTTTGTCACACTGCCCTGCCCCTTTGAGGTCATCAGATATAATAACCTCAAGGCCCCTTTCCTGCTTAGTGACAGTCAATATCTCCCCATCCCCCCATCCTATACTCATCTCCTTGGTTCCAATGCCCTAGGTGCATGATTTTGCACTTTTTCACATTGTACTCAAACTGCCAAGCTCTTAACCACTCCTCCAGTTTCCCAAGATCCCTACCAGTTCTTTCCACCCCTCCTGACCATCTACCATATTACAGATTTTGGTGTAATCTGCAAAAAGGCATACCTTCCTCTCCAGTTTTTCTGCAATGTCACTTATAAAGACATTGAAGAGGAATGGTCCCAGTTCAGAACCCTGAGACATTCCATTAGTCTCTTATCATTAGAGTGAGTGTCGTTAACCACTACCATCTGTGACCTACCCATTAGCCAGTTTCTAACACAATTCACCACTTTGGATCCCACCGCTAGGCTGCTCAATTTCTTTATTAGTCTGTAGCCCTGGCACCATGTATCAAGCGGGCTACTACCCCTGCCTGGGTGGCCGCTAACCAGGTTGAGGGGCCTGAGTTCCCATTTTGCTGTTACGGGGGGTTCTTTCCCAAGTTAAAAATAAACTTGTATGGTGCCTCACCCAGAGTACATTTTAAGTGGGTCAGATATTAGCAGTACAGCCCCCGGGATGCTGTACCAACCCACCTCCCCACATAGTCACCCTAACACATGGGCTTACCAGAACCAAAAACCCCATTTTTAACACTTTGATTTAAAGGCTTGCACTAATAATATGCTCACTAAAATATTCTCATGAGTCAGAATTCTTCCAAAACAATTAAACACCATTTATTTACATGGGGAGGGTTAGGAAAGGGGTAGATGAAGTAGAGGTTAAGCAACACATTCTCATGTTTGAAATTGGCATCAAAGATTACCAATTTACTGTTCTAGAACAATCATATCCCCTTTACATTCAAAACATACTTTAATACTTGCAGCCACCAACCCTCTGACTAGTTAACTGCTGCAGATCTTTACATTTACACAAACCCCACTGGTACCAGTTTCCCAGTTTCAGATACTGCCCCAAAATCTGTCTGTGGGTACCCATCCCTACTAGTTGCAGGCCTGTGGGTGCAGCTGTTTGGCCGGCATTGGCACGCTTACTTTAAACAAAATTAACTTTTCTGTACATCCATTAATTACTTTTGAACCACTATGCCATTGGCACAAACTTGAGACAACTATTTACATCCCCCAGATGTAGGACAATTCCTGTCTTTTCTCACAGTTCTGCAGACAGTCTCAGATGGCACTGGGATCATAGCTCTGGGGTAGATGGCACAGCAGAACTCATGATCATTTGGAAGCTTGAGACATGGAGCTGGCACTCTGCAACTTGGATCTTCTGGCTTGCTTGAAGGTCTAGCAGCTTATCCCCTTCAGCCAGTTTCCAGACCAGATGCAGAGCGTGAATGCAAGGCTTTCCAGGCCACAAAAGAACCCAGTCCCAGGATTGACCCTACAGTACAGCTCCCCCCAATGGATCAGAGTGCCCTAGCACTCAGGCATGCGCCTGTGACTCCCTGTGGCCAAGTCGACCCCTCTCGATAGGGTTTGGCTGGTTCCCTACCTGGCTCCAGGTGCAGTCTCTTTCAGCTTTACATCAAGATGGAAATTTTAGATTAGAAGTTTAGACACCTCCAGCTATGCACAAGACATCCTTCAGCCACCCTACCATCATGGCAGATGTGACCCTTTCACACAGGTCACAGTCTCTAGCTTCTTAGTGACCTCACGGTTTCAGTGAGACATTGATATATCCACCTTAGGCTCCTCCCAGGACCCTGACCTTGGCACTGACCAAAACCTTTCACTTGACCAGTCCCTTGATGCAGACCATTTCTTTTCCCTCACCATGCAAGTGCTAATAAACCAGAAGAGGTTCTCACTTCTCACTTTGCAAGCTACCTGGTTTTATTGGCCAAGCCTCCGCGTGTCCGGGAGATTCCCATACCAAGCTTCTGTAACCAAATCCAGTCTTTTTTCTGTTAATCTGTTTTCCAAAAACCAGAACCATTTCCTTGAGCCATTAATCTTTGTTTCTCACCATTGTGGCGTAGACAAAGTCCAACCTTTCCTTGCACTAGGGGCTCCACAGCCCCTGAAGGAGATCTCCATTTCCCTCAACAGACGACCTTTTCTCTCCAAAACGTTTTTAGTAGTACTCCTCTCCACAGAACCATAGCTGGGCACTGCAGCTCTTTTTCAGCTGAACTGCAGACTTCACTCCTTGAACCCAAACTTCCTTCAAATGGGGAAAAGCAGACCCACAGGTCCTGGGGGACAGATAGCTGGCAACCCCCCGGAAGGCCCTTCTACAGCCTTGTAGTCCCATTTTTTGCCTAGGGACTGGAGCCCCCCTTCCTCTGGAGGGGCTCCTGCTGAGCTGACTGTAGAACCAAAAGCCTCCAGGTTTTGGGAGCTCTCTGGCAGCTTCCCATTGGCTGAATTCACTGTCCGTGACAAAAATTAATATGTATGAACCTCCTTCAATACCTGATTGGCTGTGCAAAAGGGCGCCAAGTATTTCCCCAGCTTTTTCCCCCATAACTCTTATGTGTAGTCCCACAGTCCTTGACAGCAATCCTGACTCTCCTATTGGCTGAAACTGGGGACAAAGCCTACAAACATGGCTGCTAAATACAATTTTAAGCTCAATCCACCAATGCCCCCACTTTCATGTCCAGGTGTAGCCAGCAGAAACACTTTCAATTTCATGTGCCCCCAATGTCTGTTAGCAGTCCTTGTGCTCTGTAAAGCAACTGCACAATTTAACACCTTTATCCAGTCCCCTTCCTGTCTCTGCCCTTGAAACTTAGTGATCCCACTGCAGTTTACCCAATGTCCCACTTCCACAGTTCCATGTAGCCAGTACAATCACTTTTATTTAACAGTAGCCCCACAATATTGTTGCAACTCCTTTCTCCTGCAAGCCAAGTGCAGCATTTAGCATTTTTATTAACCCCCTTGCCTGTCACTGCCACCGAAACTCACTACCCCCAGGCAGCGGACAGGCTCCTTATCAATATTCCCTCCTTGCCTCATTAATGTTCATGAGGTAGTCCCTGTTCTGAAGTGCTTCTGTTGCTCTTCCTGTGCTTCCTTTGGATCTCTGGTCCTCGATTAGCTGAAATTCAGGACCGGGACCACCAGAAAGGCATCCGTTTGGCTGCCACAGCGGCCAAAAAATACAAATACGCCACTGTGCATGTGCGAGCCACCTCTGCCCATTTGAAACAGCAGGCAGCACGACGGCTCCACAGTTTAGCTCCTCTGGTCCTAATTTAAGCTGCAACTGATGGAGGGGCTGGATGGAGACTCTAGAGGTGAAACGGGACTCAGACCAGCAGTGGGGACACAACAGGGGACTCAGGCCAACAGGGGGACCAGATGGGGGAAACTGGAGACTGGGGCAGCCCTGAGTGGCAACAGGTAAGCCTCTGACAGAGGGGTTACAAGTCTTCTGTGTGGCACAGTGTTGAAGGCCTTGCTGAAGACCAGACAGGCCACATCCACTGCCCTCCCCTGATCTAGATCCCTGGTCACCCAGTCAAAGAAATCAATCAGATCTGTCTGGAATGCCCTCCCCTTCCCCATAAATTCATGATGCCTTTGGTTTCACAGCCTATTGGATTTAAGATGCCCTACCAACCTTTCCTTTAGCAGTGTTTCCATTAGTTTCCCCACTACTGAGGTGAGACTGACTGGTCTATAGTTGCTAGCTGGCTCTTCCCTGTCACTCTTATGTAGAGGGAACACATCTGCTCTCCTCCAGTCCTCCAGAATCATGCCTAATTCCTGTGAGCTGTTGAATAAGGGTGTCAGTGGGGCAGTTAGCACCTCCTTCAGTTTCTTTAGTACCCTTGGGTGTATCACATACAGTCCTGTTTCCTTGTTCACTTTCAGAGCTGCAAGTCCCTTCATGACTCTTTCCTCTGAAAATGGACCCCCCTTTGTTCCCGCTGCTCTGTTGTGGTTTGTACCCCCTCCCTCCACTGTCACGACTGATCAGAAGTACCTGTTCAGAATGTCCACTTTTTCTTGGTCCTGTACAGTTCCCACTGCACCCTCCTTATCCTCACTATCCCTCCCCTTGTGTTACTCTTCTCACCTTATATATCTGATTATAAATTGGGAACAGCAAATTTGGTTTTCTGATTGGTTATTGCCCGCGCATGAAATCTGTTCCATGCAGGGGTAATAACAAGTGCTGTAAAGCAGGGCCGCATTACAAAAAAAAGTCAGTGAGCGGTTAGAATGTTGAGGTTTTAAAAGCCGCCATTTTCTTTTGCCTCACTAACGTGGCTCACACACAACTAAAGCCTTTGTCACCATCTTTTTTTGTTTTTGTTAATTACACTTGTCCCTGCCCATTCCTGATTGGAGTTCTCCCTGCTCCATTGTTCTGCCATTGGTTCCTCTTTGATTAATAAAAAAATCATGCCCGCTTCCCTTGTGCTGCCATCCCTGCCCGCTCCGTCCAGACAGCAGTTCTATCCTCCTACTGTGGTGCCGTTATACTGTTCATCGTGGTTGGAAAAAAAGTTACAACAATTGATCTCTCTTTCTCTCTCTCTGCCTCTCTCCTGCATTAAAACTCCACAGCAATAATTGCAGGGGCAATAGTCTTGCAGGTGATCTGAAAAACTCTGGTGCGGCTTGCTACCAGTGCACTACTAACCATCAACTGTCCTGTTTTTTTCGATCCCTCTGCCATTCTCCTACCATGTTTACTCTCCCTTACAGTCATGCTGTCATATTCTTTTTTTCTGTGTCTTGTTTTGTCTTATCCTTAGGTTAAGGTTTATGCTGTGACATGGGAGGGGGGCTCATCATGACGTCATTTTTTTTTGGTGGAAGGACTATTTTATCAAAATACACTTTTAGTATAGAGATAAACTTGTTTTTTTGGATAACTAAATATTTTTTAGAAAGTAGCCCATTTTATAAGCACAATAAGACATTTCAGGGTGTGCACGGAACATATTTTACCACATGGCCAGCAGCTAAAGTCACTCGGCCTGCGGCCTCATGCCTTATTACACCCCTGGCCGTGCGGTAAAATATGTTCCATGCACACACTGTCATGTCTTATTGCTTACAGAAAGTCTTATCCCCATTAGCTACCCCTTTGGCTATCCTTTCCTCTGTCTGTGCCTTTGCTCCCCCTTACTGTCTTATCTGCTTGTCTTTTTTTTTACATGGTACCCTTTCCTGTCTTCCTCCCACTGTGTTTCGTTATACCTCCTGAATGCGACCCTTTTTACCTTCACCACCATGTGACATCCCTAGAGTACCATAACAGTCTCTTTTTCCTTCTGCTTTTACTCACTTCCTTTATGCAAGAGGCTGGTTGCCTTAATTATACACTCCCTTATTGTTCCCCACAGTTCCTGCATGCCTCCCTGACAATCCCCCCTACTAGGCAGTTACAGAAGCAGTCTCCCATTTCTTTCAAATCCGTCCTTTTAAAATCCAGGACCATTTTTCTCATGTTGTTTACCTCTGTTGCCATCTTCTTTTTTTGTTAAGATATCTTTTTTTTGAGAGTTTTCATTATAGTATATGGTTACCCTTTGTTCTGCATAAAAATCAACCTGCTCAAAATCCTTGTTGTGCACACTCTAAGCCGCTTTGCGCATTCCAAAGTGTTGTGTGCATTCTGAACAGTTGTTCTGCACAGTTCAAAGGTCATACAATTTTAAATTTCACATTTATTCCATACCTAGCTACTTACTAACCACCCAGTAGCCAAAGCTGTAACTTTTAACCTTCAAAAGTCTGTAAATTTGATTTTGATAATTGAACAGAACAAAGAAATGGCAAGATATTTTGCTTTCATTTCAGCTGTGGTCTGTCTCTCTGGTGTAAAAAAAACATATAGGCCCAGATATTCAAACTGCGCCCAAAATGAGCGCAACAGCAGGAGCAAGCACAAACCAATTGCGCATATGCGCAACAGGTGCGATATTCAAACATGGAGCAGAACAAATTGCGCAAGCAACCAACATCTGAATATCGCACATACTGCGCCATAGCGCAACCAGGAAGGAGAAGCTGAGCCGAAATGTTGCGCTATGGCGCAACCAGGACAACCAGCTGAGCAGTCCAGAGGTGCCATAGTGCAAGCAGAGCCCCCAGAGCAATGGAACTGCACATCCAGGGAGGCAGGCTGGGGCCACCGCCAGCCATGCCACACATGAGCACAGGAACACACTGCAGAACCAACACCACACCTGCACACCCAAGCACAGCATCACTGGGGTGTGATGGATGATCTACTGGCCCATGGGGACAAGCCAACAAAGCATAGCAGAGCCATGACACCCCAGCACAACCACTGGCAGGCTGAGAGTGCCACACACAGGGGGTTGACAACCTCAGTGCACATCAGCCCCCCATACGCACAGCACACCCTGCACTGTGACCCCAAGACACCACCTATGTGCAGTGACTGGCACTGCAGGAAACCATGCATCCCCCCAGCTGCGTCAACACCGTGCAGCACAGAAGCCTACAAGCCAGACACACCTGTACCCAGCAGTGGGTGGCAGCAGGCAACAAGACCAACAGAAAGTCACTGCCATGCTGGAGATACCTCCCCATGCACACACACACACACACACACACACACACACACACACACATATACCAGGACCATACCACCCCAGATGGCATGTACCCCTGCAACTGAGCACCCATAGCCAGCTGCAAATCAGAGACAACACATTATTCATATCAAAATAGAAATGTATATTTAGATAAACTACAGAACCATAACAATAAAAACTATTTACAAGGAGGGATGGGTACAAGGTAGGGGTGTTCAAGGGTGAGGATGAAAAACTTGGAGAGGGAAGGCAGGGTGGTAGGGATGGGAGAATGGGAAGGGTAACAAAAAGCTATGGCCAACCGGCTGCTCATCCCTCTGCCTGGTGGTGCCCGTCCTTGCCGCCTCCTGCGAAGGCCATGGCGCTGGATTGACTGCAGGATGGCCTGGTTGTCTGCCAACAGCTGTCTGAGGCCCAGAACATCCCTACCAATCCGCTGGAGAACCTCGAGGCCCTAGGAAAATGGGAACACAGTCAATGGCTGTGACTGACCACAACCCTGAACACCACTCAACCTGCAAGCCATATAGCCCAATGTCCACCTGTGATGGCATGCACCACCCACAGTGAACATGCACATGACCATCACAAACAGGCGGCACCAGCTATGCGCACCACTGCACACACACACACACTGCCCATGTCCATCACAGCACAAACAAGGCTGTCAAGTGACGTGGCAACGTGGTGCAATGCCAGTTACACAGCTATGTGCCCAGTGCATGCCTGGACCACCAGTGACGCATACACAGATGTGCTGTGATACTGGACAGTGATGCATGTCACCTGTGTCGTGCATACAGACATTGATACATAGACAGTGTCGGCAGATAAGGGCCTATGGCCAACACAGTCTGTCCATTTGAGCTTGTAAGTTCACTTTGTTTTCCTAGAAGTCTGTTGCCCCTTACCCCGACCTCCAGAATTCCGTTATGTCTATCCCGTGCATTCTGAATTCCCGTGATTGTTTCAGCCCCCACCACTTCCTCTGGCAGGGTGTTCCACTTGTCCACCACCCGTTCTGTGAAGAAATTCTTTCTCATGTTTCCTCTGCATCGTCCTCCCTCCAACTTCATCCCATGCCCTCTAGTCCTGGAACATCATTTCCACTTCAAAATAGTGTTTCCCTGCACCCTGTTCCTCCCTATAAGATACTTGTATGTCTCTATCATATCCCCTCTCTCCCTCCTCTCCTCCAGGGAGTACATGTTCAGTTCCTTCAACCTGTCTCCATAGGACTTGTGATGCAAGCCATGCACCATCTTTGTTGCCCTCCTCTGAACCTTCTCTGCCCTCTACGTCCTTACGTAGGGTATGGTCTCAGAAATGTACACTGTACTCCAGGTGGGGCCTCACTAGTGTCTTGTATAGTGGAATTATGACCTCCCTTTCCTGCATGGTTGTATTGTGCAGGGCTACTAGTCTCCCCAGCATGCAATAGCATCCATGAAGTCATGATACTCACACTGCTCAAGCAGCTGTGTCTGCCGCTATTGCTGTTGCTGCTGCTGCTGTTGCTGCTGCTGCTGTTGGGGTGCAACCGTTGCTGGCACTGGGGCCTGCACGCCCTCGTCAACCTGGGCCTGCATCCTCACATCCGGCCTGTGGGAGACATATGTTGAGACAAACATCAGTGTGACTCAAAAGCAGACTGCCCCTGCCCCAGTGAGAGTGCCTGCTCACACAGCCATACCCATTCATCTCACAGCTGCACACACTGACACAGCCAACCGTGGCGAGCCATCACCTATGCAGCCACCAAAACACACACCCCCTACAGAGAATACAGGTGCATAGATGGTACACCCACCTGGCCTGGGCACCACACCCGCCTGTACGTGACCGCAGCCTCTCCAGCACATCCGGATCCCTCCGGCGGAGAGTCACTGTGCCGGTGCGGCACTGCTCAGCAGACCTGCACCGTCAGTGACCCCCACCAGGTCAGTGGCCGCGCTGCCACACTTGTGTTAGTGCAATGGTGAGGCGCCTCACCATAAAGTGCCCATGGTGGGGCTCTACTGAGCCACCAGGTTGGCCACTTCAGTTAGCTCCAGGACACAGCTCTCCTCCTGGCCATGGTACCAACTTTACAGCAGGCAATATGGCGCCCGCTGCGCGCCCCCGCGTGGAGATATTGCGCGTGGAGCCACCACAGGCTCCAATCGCGCTGTTCGAACAGCGCCGTCACTTCACATGGCGCTGTCACCAGACAGCGCGCCAAGAAGACTCATGTACACATGGCAAGCGAACAACGCAAGGGGCAAAAGTCGCCACACCTGAGTCGCAGGGCAATAGCGCCAAAGATACGCACAAGCGCCATCTGGCGTATAGGCATCCTGCTGCGACTGACCAGCTGCGTGCCAGTGCCACAGTAGACTATTGCGCGAGGTGCCACAGCACCATATAGTGCCCATTGCTGTAGCACCACTGGCACAATGGTGGCCATGGCCTGAATTGCCGATCGCGCTCAGCACATCAGCAGCCAGCGGCAGATGCCTGCGTAAGCTATCTGGGCATGCGCCAATACGTGTACCACACGGTCACAGATCGCCCATTGGCTCAGCTGACTCATCCGTATTGCCAAAGCGCGATTCGCGATATTCCGGCCGACACATGCAAATCATCTGATCAGCCATTCAAAGGCACAGTGGCTCAATTTGCATGTCATTATAGTTGCTCCACTCCTAATTTGCATGCATTGCGCTATAAATGTGCGACATTGGGCTGCGCTGGCCAGATTCGGTTACTGCAGGTGAGAGGTGAGTTGCATGCTGTGTGATGTTCTGGACAATGGTCATGGGAAAATGCTGTAGACTGCACAGTGACAGGTGTCCACTTCCCCCATACAGATCGCCATGACCGAGCAGAGCCAAGGTGAAGGTGAGGGCGGTGGGCGTGGGAGGAGCCCAACTTTACAGCAGCAGAGACAGAGGCCCTCTTCCAGGCCTACCTGGATGAGGAGCCAGTACTGAGTGGACGGAGGGCACCCTCAGTCCCGTGCGGCTGCATGGGAGGGTAGCTCGGGCCGTTAACCTGCCGGAAGCCACCAGCGCTCCGTGCAGGAATGAAAGAAGATGGGGACGGGCCGCGGGAAGTTGAAGGAAAGGTTGCAGCCTTCAGGGCGGCATGCTGGCACTGGCGGGGGCCGCCAGTGGTGTTGAGCTGACCCGACTGAGGAGACACTGGTTGCATCCATGCAGTGGGCGCTATTGAGGGTGTACCAGGAGGTGGATTCCAGACAGGTGAAGCCCATCACTGCCGCGGTATGACATGGTGGTGGTGTTGGGGAAGGTTGTTCACATGCACTCACATGTACTCTCTTTCTGTTACAGATCCTGTTCGTCTTCAGGAGGCGGTGGTGTTGGGTCAGGCATGATGATGACCTGCTGGACATGGAGGAGGTCCATCCACCTCTATCACCAGCCAGCAGGCACTGCAGCAGCATGCAGCTGGGCCGCCAACTCTGGTGTCGGTGATTCGGGTGCGGGGTGCACAGCCTGTGTCTCAGCAGTCTGGCATGCAAGCATACCAACCGCGCTGTGACCATGGCTGTAGCAGTACCTGCACCATTGATGATACAAGGACTGCAATGGGCAGTGATAGGTGTGTGTCCCATGACGGACACACAGCAGGCCAACACGTGCCCTGGGCCTTTCTGGTTCCAACGTATGCCAAGCATGCTGGCACAGTCCAGGCTGTGCCTGTCAGCACTGTTGGGGCAACACCGGTGGCTGTGCAGGTGTCTGGCACTGTTGCCAGCACAGCGGTGGAACAAGTGGACCCTGGGGCACAGCGGTTGGAGGGGCAGCAGCAGCAGTCACCCACCAGGTCTGGGGGTACAGTGTCAAGCGGTGGCACATGTCCGCCGCCCTTTGATCCGCCCATTCCTGGTCCTGGCAAACAGCGCCCACCCTCAAGGGGTGTTGTGCATCAGGACCTTCCACACCCTGAGGACAGGATGCCGTTGGGGCATGGTACCCAGTGGAGGAGCACCCGCCTGCTGCAGAATCAGTACAGCTGAAGAGGCGGGTTGCAATGTCCGTGGAGGCACTGTCTGAGTCCGTAGGCCGGCACAGAAGTGTGCTCTGGACCGTGCTGAGCTGGTTCGTATCGCGGACGGATGTGACCGCCCGCCATTGACAGAGCTGGCCCAGGCAGTGGTCTCTATCGTGGCCACATTGGGCACACAGTCAGGTGCCCTGTACCGCACACCCCACACAGTTCACTCTCCACTCCCCGTTCCCGGCGTCGTGCGACACCAGGCCTGTCGATGCCTGGTTCTGCTGTGGGCATCCCGAGCACCCCTGGTGCAGGTTTGTTCGGCATGCTGCAGACTCCTGTGCGGGCAAGGTCGCGTTCGCACAGTGGGACCCCTGGTGGTGCAACAGTGCCACCCCATGTGGCCCCTGCTCAGCCTGCCAGTGCTGTTGGGTCACGGCGGGGCCGCCCATACATCCGCGGTGGCCGTGGGACAGTGCTACATGACTGAGCTGTCTCCCAGTGCGGGCCCTGTCTGGTGCTGCCATGTGTGCAATGTGTGTCATGGTGGGCAGTGCACTGCTGGGTGCTCTGCTCACCACGCCCGACACACGGACCACCTGCACACCCACCCAGCTGCTGTCCACAGGTGCGTGTGCATGATGATGCCTGCATTGTACTGTACACCAAGGTGCAAGGGTGCCCAGCATCCAGACACACGTACTTGGACAGTACAGGTGGTGGGGTGGTCGGTGGTGCTGTGTGTAGCAATGTCGGTTCTGCAGTGCTGTGCATCTGCCCATGTACGCTCTGTGCCTGGTGTGTGTGTCCATGAGTGCTCACCCCTCCCTGATGGTGTGTTTGTATGCCTGGACCTTCACTCCCTGACGCGTACACCCCTGGTGTGTTCCCCTGTGTGACTGTGGTTTGTGCATGGACAGTGTTGGTTGCACATGTCCCTTGACTTATCTGTGTTGTGCGTGAGTGCTCCTCTGTTATGGTGTCCGGTGCAGCTGGGCCTGCCGGATCAGTCAGGGGTCCCTTGCGTCCTGGGGGCTGATCATCACCATCAACACGGCGCCACTGGGCGTCCCGCCGCTGTCCCCTCTTCAACCTGTCCGGCTATCCCATGGTCTTTGGCCATGTTGTGCAGGATGCAACAGGCAGGAATATCCCACAGGCCTTTTGGGGCTGTACTGTAGGGCACCGCCGGCGGTGTCTAGGCATCGGAAGCGTGCCTTGAGCATCCCAAACACCCGCTCTATGATGTTGCGTGTTGCGGCATGTGCCTCATTATAGCGCTGCTGCACTGGGGTCATGGGGCACCAGTATGGTGTGAGCAGCCAGGGATGGAGTGGGTATCCGCTGTCACCTGTGTGGAGATAGTGGAGATCAGTCTCATGTTCAGGTCCATATTGGCCATCTCCCTGTGTGCCACTAACATGGCACCTGTGGCATTCCCACCCTTGCCCCGAGTTTGCATTCCATACATGTGTACTCACCCACTAGATGTCCTGTGGGGATGTCCCCACTCTCGACTCGATGACACAGTGCAGACTGATACCATATGAAGGCATCATGTGCTCCACCAGGGTGTGTGGCACAGACATTGATTATGCGCCCAGTGGCATCACACACCACCTGGCAGTTGACACTAGGGAATCCTTTTCTGTTCCGATATGCGAGGCCATCGGGGCCAGGTGGCATGCGAATGGCCACACGGGTGCAGTCTATGGCCCCTAGTACGCCAGGCATACGTGCTACCCTGTGGAACTCCTGCATGTTTGCTGTACGCTCTGCCACGGTGCTGGGGAAATGGATGTACTCCGCAGCATGTGGCAGCAGTGTGCTGAGGAATTGGGTGAGGATGCGTGATGTGGCCAACTGTGTGATGCCTGTGGTGTCCCCTGTCGGCCTCTGGAAGGTGCCCGTGGCAAGCAGGCACATGCAGGCTGTCACCTTGGTCTCCACCGACAGGCGTGACTCCGTCGTGAGGGTGCCTGCATCACATCACTGCACAGCTCACAGAGCCATCTCAGTATTGCCCTGTTCAGGCGGTCGCCCCACAGATCTCTACATCTGTGTACAGCTCAAAGCTGATGCGGGCACGGGTATCGCCTGTCGGGGTACACTACCGACGGGGCCCTTCCACGGCCACGTCCCCCTGCAGCATGCATTCTCACCCCCCTCATTACAGCTTCCATGTGGAAACTGGCACTGTCCATCTCCCTGGCTTCTGACCCCCCTGGCTGGTGTTGCTGTGTTACCCCCGCTGTCCTCACTGCTACTTCCACTGCACCGGGCACCCCCCGCTGGCCTCTACAGACTATGGCCCACGCTTTCCTTGCCTGCCCTTTGCTGGCTGGCTGGCTGTGTCTCTCTCTCTCTCTCTCTCTCTCTCTCCCCACTTGGCAGCCTGGTAGTGTTCTTGCGCTGCTTCCTTGAGCCTTTTTATTTTGGCTCATTTCCGCTAGTGTGCAATTTCCGGCTGTGCCGCTCTTATGCATCGAGCAAGTCTTTGAATATCGCATTGCGGTCTTTATGCATGGACCCACCCCCTTCGGTTGCGCATGCCTTCATTTTCATTGAGCTGTTGCTCAGCAAGTTTTCGGGGGCGCAACTGCCTCCTTCTGAATATCGCTAAATAGCGCATTTTTGGACTTGCGCATGGCGCAACCCTTTTGAATATCCGGGCCATACTATATAAAATAAAAAATGGGCAACCACACAACTCAGCATGTGTTTCCATCTTGGGGTTGAGATGATAGCATGGACCTCTCGAGCTTTGCTCTTGAGGTTCCTATGCTATCATCTGAACCCCTCGATGGAAACAGCTTTGTTGTGTATGGTTGCCCATACATTATTCTCTATATGTAACAAACAGACATACAACAATAATAACAAAAGGTGTCTCAGCTGCAGACGAGTTCCAAGTCAATATATTAAGCTGCCTAGTACATACTGTAGACAGTACTGTCTAGATACAACCTCTAGTTAAGAAACAAAGGCCAGCTTTAGTTTACACCTAACATGTAGTTTATCTTACCAGCATTACAGTTTAAGTAAGCAGTTAACTTTTCCATATTGTAAATTTGCATCATCACATCCTGCCAGTGATTTAATTGGGGTACTACGGGGGCCATCCAAAGTTTGGTAATAACTTTTCTTGCAGCCAATAGGTAGATCAGTAACAGTTTGCAGGTCAAAGGACATCTATGTGTAACCCCTAGGTGGCACTGTCCCAAGGGATACTACCCCTGCCTGTGTGACTAGGTACAGGTTGAGGGGCCTGAGTTTGGTGAATTCGGTGAATGGGTGCCTCCACCGGGAGGAATGGTTGTGGGGGTAGCATAACTGCTGTTGGTATGGCCCTCCGGGATACTATAACCCCCCCACCAACCTCTCTAGTGGCCTAAACAGTATAGCAGCAAATAAACAATCACATGTACCATAGGATAACACTTTTAAACCCACACTCTGTACACTTACCGCCAGGGCTGGACCAGCTGCAAAGGCCCTGGAGACCCCCTGTAAAATAAGATCCATTATACAACAGTTCAATGGCAGTACAATACCCCCACCATGAAGGCACACGTTAGCCAGGTTAAATGCAAAAGCAAAAATTCTTATTTATTCAGGGGCTTTGACAGGGTGGGGCAATAATTTAGCAAGTGATTATTAATTCTGATTGATTTAGGTTGTGCACGCATGCACTAAGAGTCCCTCTATCACAGTCACACGCTCTGGGTATCCAGTTGTTAATGTAAGTTAGCCTGACGCATTGCCCAAGGTAGGCTGGCATTGCAGCTCTTGTTGGGGCCCTTAGGAAAGAAAACAATTACATGCACATCAACCCAGAATTTGTAATCTGGACCTGGGTGGTTCAATTCATGATAATAAACCCAAACAAGTAAATCAGATGACACACAATGATTGCAGCTTTGTTGCAGGGAGCTACTCTGTCTAGTACTCATGCTACCCAAACCAGGAGGCAGGACTGATGAGATGAAGACTTCTGGATGGTATTCTGTTTTGCAAGGGGAAACAGGGCCCACATGACTCACTGAGGTGGTCACAACCTGTTCGCTGATGTGGAGCAGGGAGCCAAATCCCCGAGCGGGTCTTTCGTTGGAAATGTCTCTGCGATGGGAGCGGCAGTCTAGGCTGAGAGGGCAGGGCCCAGACCAGAGCAGGCAGTTCGGATTTAATCCATGCGAGTGCTGGATCAGCTTCCAGCTAGCATATCACACTTGAAGGTGGGGAACCAAATCGCAACCCACACAGCACATTCAGCAACTTATAAGCAACACAACTCTTGTGTCACATTTCGGATAAAGTTCGGTTGCAATTTAGCAGAAGCTCCGCGCAAACTTCTCAATCTGTGACTCACTTCAGTACCTGGCAGGTCAATCGCTTCTGGAGCAAGTCTTCGGTCCCAAATTCAAGCAATGATCACTCTTTTTCTCTTCAGGCTTCAGATCTCAAACAAAGGAATTAGCTTTAAGTCCAACTTTCACATTCACAGGATTTCCCACTGGAAGATGTGACAGGCAGACCAGTGCAGCCTTCCCAACAATTCTCCAGTGCTCCTATGCAGGAGCAGCTGCTCAATGACTCGAGCTGTTCACTCTCCAAACTCCATCTCACAACAGACTCTGCTGCAAGCAGTTCTGGGGATTTCCTCTGAGATCCAAAAGGTTTGGTTGGCTGAGTGAACCGTCTGTCACAGCAAGGGCTCCCCCTCCAGGTCCATTTAGGTGCCAAACCTTAAAAACTACAATTCCTACAGATTTCAATCCCACAAGACCTCTGGGGACAGTCTCCATTTTAGGCCCCCTGAGGTTCAATTGGTCTAGCTCTGGCAGTCCAGAACCAAAATGGTGGTTCTTATGCAAAAAGTCCAAGCTGCAAGAGAAGGCAGGTTAATCAAACTTCTATACTATTATTAATAAGGCAGATAAACAGTAAATGAATACAGTTCCTCACAGAGCTCCCTCAGCACATATAGCGATTGCAGAATGGAGCAGAAATACCACTCGCCTGACTGGTCATGAGCCCTAAACTATTCTGACCCACCCCAGACTAATTTCTAACACAGCATAGTGACTCTCTTAAAGAGACATGCATGGAGGCTTTGTATAGCATCTCATGCAGACACATACAGCTACTGTACAAACAGGACACCATCGTGACAGTGGGCAGTGGGCATTAGTCAGCCCAGGAAGGCATTTTAGGAAACCCCAATTTGAAGGGGGTGACACACTTCTCTGCCTGGAAAAACTTGGCGTCTGCGTCAAGTCTATTCTTACTATAACATTTCATATGAACACATTATACAAAAAGATACATGCATGTTTCATCTGATATATCTTAGTAGTTTAGAATTCACATTTTTCACATTAAACAGAATCACAATTTCAGTAACATTACCATATTTTATCATAGCAGTTCACCTTATTTCCATCTCTTTAACTTTATACCCCTTGTTACTCTGAATGGACACCTTAACTTGGGTGGAGGCTTTGGTTTGGGTAGAGGCAGTGAACACAAGTTTGGGTAAAGAACTGGGCGTGACATAGACTCCTTTGTGCACAATATTCATGGGCAAGTTAACAGGCTGTCCTGGAGTGTCATGTGAGCTTTAAGATTGGTTTTACAGATCTTTCTGAGCGATGTGGTAAAAAATGGCACTGGCACTTCTTGTTGTTAAAGCTCACTGTCACTTGTCAGAGGTATTTCCACAAAGTCAGAATCATCCAAGACACATTTTTCTGGCTCTTGAATAATACTTTCATTAGCATGAAACAGTTCACTTAGCCCATTTAGTTCATTTGCACTTGCACAGTCACTTGTAGGTTCACTACTTGATTCATTGGGTCCAGGTTGACTGATTTCCATTAATTCTACCATACAAAGGAACTCAACCTCTTCAAGGTCCACACTGTGAACATCACTTCCTGGAGGTTCGGACACAATGGATGAATTAGGATCTGTTAAGACAGCTGGAGGTTCAGAGTCATCACCATAGTTAATGGAAGGAATTCCCTGGAACACTCTCTCAAGTTCAAAAGATGGGTAGAAAGCAGGATAGAATTCACTTACGTCATCACTTTCAGCATTTTCAATATCTGCAGTGTCTGCAGAATGGGAGACATTAGGAGCTGTGATGCTTGTACAGCTTGTTCTGATTAATCTATGCTTTTTGTAATATAAAAATGTGTTATTGAGTGTCTCTCATGAGACATGCTGAATCAGCCTGTGGAATGACACCCCCAGGTTTTAGCTACAAGGTGTTACCTGGAAGGCCAAGAGATAATTACAGGCTAGAAGAGGCCTAAATTAAGGATCTCCTGTTTATCTAGCTTATTTGTAGCTTGCCAGCTGCTAGGATGGGAAATCATAAACTTTTATAACGTCTAGAGGAAGAGAGCAGGTTATGATGCTTTAGTGCGAAGTCATAAAATATTCTTTGATGTGTCCTTGGAAGAAGAGCTACTTGAGATCAAAAAGGGGATGTTATTTAAAGAAAGTCATGTGGGGACATGAGTTTTGCTGAGGTCACCTTTATTAATTTACCTCCTGCTGGATAGACATCCTGATTGTATAATTTTTAATAAACAGAGGAGGAGCTGGGTGACATCATGGAGAAGGCAGGCTCAAGACAGTGTTTTTAATTATGCTGTGAGTGACCTGTAAAGACACACATGTTTGGACTCTCTTGACAACAACATCTGTCTATCAGCACTATTAGAAGAGATATATTAGATATATAAGTCTAATTGTCTGGTGGTAGGAATTCTGCACTTTTTTTAACCCTTGTTCTTTTAAATGATTGTATGTTTTTTTGTGATATATGGTTCTGTATTTACATTTTACATTTTTTTTTATCTATTTTTAAGTAAACCTCTACTTTAGAGGCTACTTGGTGTGCCTTTGAAATTCTTTTTCTTGACAAGTGAAGCATATATGGTTAAAGCTGACACTGTACAAAGCTTACTGGTTTTACCAAATTGGCAAAAGGTAAGAGTTTATTCTGAAGTCTTTAATAGAGTTTTAAGGGTTCATTTTGTATGCCTGCTTAGGTGCCCATAGGCAAAAGATATCTGCCCCCCCCAGAAGACCAGAATTATCTGAGCCTGTACATTGGGTACGCTAGCAAGAGGGTCACAGTTTGAATCCCTCCAAGGCTTGAGACCAAAGGTTGATTCAAACCCACAAAACAGACAGGAGGGTTACCCTGTTCTGTTAACTGTTCACAAGACTGCACTCGGAGGTTGGCACTGTGGGAGCAGAGGACCTGACCTGCTGAGTGGGTTTGTGACAGGAGCAACAGACTGAGAAGCAGAAGTTTGCTGATTTTGTTGCTTAACCTTGGTAGCAGATCTAGTTACAGGGCGCTGAGTGGCTTCGGTCTCTTGAACATTATTGATTACTATTTGGCCAATAGGTAACAGATGGTTTCTGTGAATGGTTTTAACAGCACAAGGGTCCCCCTCTGGACTTACTTTATACACTGGAAAATCATGCAGCTTACTGACTACTATGTATGGAATATAACTCCAGCGGTCTGCTATTTTGTGTTTACCTGGAAGTCCAAAGTTTCTTATTAGCACCCTGTCACCTGGTTGGAGCACTTGGGCCTTAACATGTTTGTCATGGCAAGTTTTGTTAGTCAGGTTTCTCTTTGCTGCCATAGCGTTTGCAAGCTGATAGGCATGATCTAGTTGGGCTTTTAGATTTTTGACATACTGCAGGTAGTTATCTGATTGAACACCATCAAAAGACACTCCGAAACATACATCAACTGGAAGATGAGCTTCTCTGCCAAACATAAGGTGGTATGGTGAAAAACCAGTAACATTGTTCTTTGTGCAATTATAAGCATGGACAAGGGCGCTGATTTGTTGGTTCCACTTTTGTTTATCTTTGGGTTGCAGAGTGCCCAGCATATCAATTAGGGTTCTGTTAAATCTTTCTGGTTGTGGATCCCCCTGAGGATGATAAGGGGTTGTTCTGGATTTTCTTACACCCCATAGGGACAATACTTCTTTGATAAGTCTACTTTCGAAATCCCAGCATTGATCCGAATGAGTACGCTGGGGAGGCACCATAATGTACAAAAAACTTTTCAACAAGGACTTTGGCTATAGTTGAGGCATTTTGTCTTCGATAGGGTAGGCCTGTGCATATCTCATGAAGTGATCTGTGACTACCAGTACATTTGCAATGCCTTTGGAATCCAGCTCCAGACTAAGAAAATCGATACAGACAAGCACCATGGTGCACTTGTGACAATATTGACCAAAGGGGCTGCTCTTTGGGGTTGAGCCTTGAGCTGAAGACACCTATTGCAGGTTCTAACATGCTGTTCTATGTCTAGGCCCATTTTATTTTATTTATTTATTTAGTTTTTGTTGACCGGGTAAGTGCACTAGACAAATCCTGCCTATTTTCAGGCACGACCCAGGGGAAGGGGATACAGATGAATGCCAACTGACCTTGAACAAGATTAAGCTGTTGGTGGTATTTTTAGTGAATGAGGGAAATGTGGCCAGGACACCGGGTAAATTCCCCTACTCTTTTCAATGAGTGCCATGGGATCTTTAACATCCACCTGAACTACCACCAATCCAGGCAGATGGGACCTCGGTTTAACGTCTCATCTGAAAGACGCATTTTAGGCCAGTAGGAATGTGAACGGGCCAGATCAAGGGTTCTCTCACTACCCTGATGTTCCACTTGGTCTTGCAAAGCTTTTTGGGCAATATTTTTAAATTTAGCTGGCAGTACTAGCTGTTTTCTCACAATTTCACCCTGGCTTTCAGTAAGCTATCAGTACAATAACTGTTCTCAAAGCTTGAGCTTGCTCCCCTCTCAAAGAAGTAAGGCAGTCTCGGGGTCACTGCACCGCATTCTTGTGATATCTTCCCCTTTCCATAAAGCATTAACCACTGGCCTGATCATCAGATCATAGTACTGTTCCTTGCAGATTTCAGCTGGAGTTAGCTGTGGTAAAGAACTCAAGTCTACAGCTGTGAAGTTACAGTGGGCAACTGGTATGCACATTTCTGGAGGTCCCAAACAATCTGCCAGACAGTTCACAGTTTCAGAGGACAATGTTTCTTCTGGGTCAAACTTGTGGCATAGTGCTTTTACAGATTACTCAGGGATATGAAGCCACTGTTGATCAGAAGGAGGTCTTTGTGAAAGAGCATCGACATCTATGTGATTTAGGCCTGGTCGGTACTCCACCACATAATCATAGGTTGCTAGAGCAGAAAGCCATCTATGTCTGGTAGCATCTAGTTTAGCAGTGGTTTGGACATATGTTAATGGATTATTATCAGTTCTGACCAAGATTTTAGCAACATACAAGTATTCGTGAAAATGGTCAACTATGACCCACTTGAGAGCGAGAAACTCTAATTCATGCACTGGATATTTTTTTCTGAAGATGTCAGACTTCTGCCAGCAAAGACAGCAGGACACAGTCCTTCCAGATGTTCTTGATAGACTACTGCTCCGAGACCACTGGCATCTGTATGTAAAACATAAGGCTTGGATGGATCAGCATAAGCAACTATAGGTGCGTGGGTCAATCTGTAAATTATTTCTTCAAAAGCAATGTCGCAATCAGGTGTCCACCTCTGCCTAAATGGTTCATTTAGTCTGAGATAAGTCTTTTCAACATCTTTGTCAGTGCCATTCTTAAACCTCTTGTGAGCAGGAAGATACCCTTCAGTTAAGTTTAGTAGGGGGCGGACCACCTTGGTATTGTCTTTGACAAAGTGGCGATAATAGCCACAGAATCCAAGAAACCTCTGGAGCTCTTTTAGTTGTTGGGTTTTGACCAGCTGGTTAAGGCTTCCACCTTACTGGAGTCTGTCTGTATGCCTTCTGACGACACAATGTGACCCACATACTTGACAGAACTCTGGAAAAGCTGGCATTTGTCAATGGATAACTTAAGACCAAACTCTTCAAGTCTGTCCAATACTTTGAATAAGCGAGCCTCGTACTTGAGAGTTTTTCCAAAAATTATGACATCATCAAGGTAGATGAGACATTCCAAGAGATTCATATCTTCCACTGCACACTCCATTAGCTGCTGGAATGTTGCTGGTGCACTCTATATGCCTTGGGGCATGTGGAGGAACTCATAGAAGCCCAAGGGACAAATGAATGCAGTTTTTTTCCCTGTCCTCAGGAGCCATTGGGATCTGATAGTATCTGCTTTAGAGGTGGAGAATGGAAAACCATTTGCTCCCATTTAGACAGTCCAGGGCATCCTGTATACGTGGCATTGTATACTGGTCCGGCACAATTCTGTTGTTGAGGGTCCTGTAATCAACACACATGCAAGCAGATCCATTTTTTTCTGCACTACAATGATTGGGGAGGCGTATGGGCTGCGTGACTCTTGTATGATGCCAGCCACTAACATCTCTTGTAAGTGACATTGGACATCATCTAAGTCAGCAGGAGCTAGGTGTCTTGATCTCTCTCTGAAGGGTTTCTCGTTGTGCAAGCGAATGTGGTGTTCAGCACCCATGACACAATCAGCATCCCATTCCTTGAGGAAGAATACATTGGTTCTCTGGGCCAGCTTGTTACTGATCCTGGTTCTGCAGCTGTTGGGAAGAGGCGAATCCCAAAAATCAAACATATCAGGTGATACCGCTCATCTTTTTTCAGCTCTGCACTGGGATGGGAGCACAGCAGTGTTGGCACAATAGACTTTAGCCAGGGTGCATCTTCTGTGTACCATGATGTCTCAGTCTATAACATTTTGTATTCATGCCACCACTCGTTGGGTGTAAGCATGAGCCCGGGCCGGAAGCACACTGGGTTTAATCAGCAGTTCTTCGGGTAATTTTCCCTCATCTGGGGCATCCAGCATCAAAATTTTGTTAGTGACATCTTTCCGCAGCCGTACTTCACCACTAATACTGCATTCTTCATTGGTAGGTAACTTAATAGTGGCAGGATCCTTCTTCCAAACCATCCACACAGGCTCATCTTGATCACTTTGCTAGGGGTGCAGGTGCTTCTCGTAGGCCTTTTGGACCAGGGTGTGGACTCGCAGAGCTTTTCCTGTCTTTCTCTTCTGCCTTTCTTCACATAGCTGGGCCAGACACCCAAACATGTGTGCGTTGGTGCCAATCAGTACAGGGGTACCATCATAAAGTCCAGTGGAAGGGCAGACCAGGGTTAACATCTCCACAGCATCTCCCACACCAGCCACAGAAGATGGAAAAGAAAGCCACACCTTTAAATAGCCAAGATAAGAGTATGAAGTTTCAGTTAACCCCCACACATGCAGTTCTTTAAGGAGTTGTAATGGATGGTCAGATAAATGCTGCTCGTACCAGTCATCGAAAATGATTCTGACTTGAGACCCACTGTCTACAACTGCTCAAGCTGGAATCCCATCTATGTGTACAGTTGTGTCCATGGAAGTGCTCACCAATCTAGACCAGTCTGGAGGGACTTTGGGAGGAATCTGGATGGACAATCTAGCCACAGAGAAATTGGAATTTGGATTTCTTGAACCCCCTCTGCAATTGGTTTGCTTTTTGGAGCTCCCCTTGGAGACTGGTTACCACTTTTTCTAAATCCTTTTGAGACCTGCATTCTTTTTTCATATGCCCATCCTTTCCACAATTGTGACAAATTACAGGTTCTTGAGTCTGTCTTGGCTGAAACACTACATCCGGAGCTGGTCTTCATTCACAGTTAGAAGGTCGGGCAGAGTACACATTTGGGGCTGAAGCTAAAACACTAACAACAGAAAATCGTGGTTCGAACTCTTCCTGCGGAGTTGAAGGTGATGCAATATGTCTCAATAGTTCCTTTATTGCAGCAGTCAATTCACATGTTTCAGTTTTCGAGTTGCCCTCAGCAGGAGACGCCTGAGTGTGCATCCCCATCCCCATCCCCATAGCAGACACGTTCTGAGAGGGACCAGGGTCTTTGTCCGTGGGAGGCACCTTCATAGAGGCACCAGCTTTCATTTCTCTGACTTCTCTCTGCAGCTCATCTCTCAATAGCTCAGCCCATGGTGGAACATCCTTAGCAGTCTCTGATTCAGAAGGGCTTTCCTGCACCAGGGCTACTTGGTCTGCACCCGCACAAGAATTCCAATCTTCTTCCTCGCCTTCTGTCTCCCTGAGTTCTTTTATCAGGCCACAATAATCAGGTGGATTATCCCTCCTGTCCTGGAGCTTTAGCTGGATAATTTGCAATTTAGAATATTTGGCATATTGTAGTATATGATCCAATCTCACAAGGTTCAGGTCGCTATCCGATATACCACCCTTCCGGTAAGCAATCTGTAGGGCCCTCTCCAAGTGAGTAACATATGTGAACAAACATTCCCCTTGCCACTGTTTGGTGCCTTTGAATTACCACATCAAAGTCTCTCCAGATTCAGTGCTACCAAAAACACCCTCTAGTGCGGACAAGTACTTTTGGGTTGACGCATCAGGATTTGTGGACCTCAGGAACCTGACCGTTTCCAAAGCAGGGCCCCTTAAACTTTCTATGATCCTTTTTCATTTCTCTGCCTCAGCACACTGCCACTCGGGTACCAAGGGGGCAACCTGCCATACAGCATTGCGTCCTGTGACTCTCTACTCTACGCAGATGACCTGGTTATCTATGCTATCTCTAATAATGTAGACCAACTTAACGTGGCACTGACATCTGCTTTCTACACTGTCCAACTCTGGCTAAACACCCACAGCCTTATACTGAACTCCAGCAAAACCAAACTGATGCTTCTGGGCACTGCCTACAAGATAAGGTCCTGCCACTCTCCTTTAAAAGTCCTTGACCTGGATGGGACCCCCCTTGAGGTGGTTACCTCCTTCCGTTATCTGGGCATCCTGCTAGACCAGTCTCTGGACCTAAACCTACATCCAAGAAACATGTAAATCTGTGAACTGCAAACTAGGTGCTGCCTACAGATCCAGCTACATGCTCACACCTGCAGCCAAACTAGCCATCATGAGAGTCTCCTCCTACCCACTCTGACCTACTGTGCTCCCATCCTACCCATCCACACTACAAAATGGGATGTCATTTTCAACAATATGCAGGTATGCCTCAAAAGCCCCAGACTTAAACATCACTGCCAACTGTATAAAGACCTCGGCTGGCTCTCCCCCTCTGACCACCAGACTATACTACCTGGGCTGCCTTTGCGACTCCATCATTAGACTCAACAGACCAGCATCCCTAACTGAACTGCTTCAGCCAGCCCTCCCTCCACGTGAGCTGAGATCCTCGGACAAATCCCTACTAAATCCCCCGCTGCCGCACCTCCAAAGGGTCTGGAGCATTCGGGTACACAGCCCCTCAAGTGTGGAACCTCCTGCCACTCGACCTTAGACTGACATCTTCCCATGATCTCTTTAAGCGCAAGCTACGTGAACACCTGCTTTCCACGGACCAGTGTGCCTGTTATGACCCTACCTGAGCTTCCTGCCAACCTCTCTCTTGCCCCACCACTCCCTCCTTCCCTACTCCTTACCCTATTTACTTACATATTAACACTGTGATATATGTCTCTGCCCATATGCACTTCATTTCGAGTTCAAAACTCCGACCTCGAAACCTACTTGCACTTGTCTAAAGTATGTAATTTTGTTGTAAGTTACTGCACCTTGACTACTGCATTGTTTACCTGTTATTGCTGTTTGCTATTGTACCTGTTACTGCTGCTTACTGAAATGTTTGTACTGACGATCTATGGGTACCAGGTACTGGTGTAGCCAATGCCTAAGCGCCCCCCAAAGGACCCGTTTCAGGGTACTTCTCTCTACTTGCACTTGTCTAGAGTGTGTAATTTTGTTGTAAGTTACTGCACCTTGACTACTGCATTGTTAACCTGTTATTGCTGTCTGCACTGCTCTACGTGTTACTGCTGCTTACTGGAATGTTTGTACTGATGATCTAGGGGTACAAGGTACTGGCGCAGCCAATGCCTAAGTGCCCCCCAACAGACTCATTCTCTACTCTACCTTTGCCCGGACCTCCACAGCCCCCACCCGCCTGAACACCGTTTCCCTGCTCCAGATACAGTTCCACAACCCCAGACATTAGCTGCCATCAGCAGCTGAAACCCGCTACCAGCTGTACCTTACTGAACCCGCTATCTTTAGCCTCCCAGCAGCCTCGACTCCACGATCCTGGGCTCCTCTAGTAGGCTCCTGCGCTAAAACCAGCTCACCGCCCGCTTTCACCCCGTATTCTCACACTCATCGATCTGTCCAGCCTGCGTATGGTTTCCATGAAGCGGTCTCATCCTCAGCCCCCTGCGCCATTCCGCCATATCCCCTAACACTGACCTTTAGCTTCTATACCCCCAGTTGAGACCCATTTGCTCTTAACCTCCGCAACCCCCCCCGACTACCCCGACTGAGCACCGACTCCCCTGCCTGGGAACAGTACCACAACCCCAGATACTTGCCACACCTTCCAGCCGCTGATAGCGCTCCCCTGCCATACCTCACCCTGAACCCTGCCATCCTAACTCTCACCTGCCGACTTCGGTTCCATGAATCTGGGCTCCTTTTGAGTGGTTCTGATGCTAAAGCCACCCCGTGGCCGTCTTCACATCCAATCCCCTTCCCTTCAGCTCTCTCTAGCCGCCGCACGGTTCCATGGACTTGGTCTCTTCCCGTAGCCTTCTACCGCATGCCTATATTCCCTCACCCAGGCGTATTCCGTAAGCCCCTGCCCGTCCAAATGTTCCCCTTCACTCCTCCTCCTAGCCGCGATGCCTATCATGTCCTTTCCTGCCCTGTTTTCACGCCTTTTACCTCTCTATAGCCCACTGCAGGTGCAGTCTCCCCTGCCTCCAGCTCTGCCTGACCTACCTCTCCCCCCACCTCGACCATGTACCGCCACCATTCATTCCCCCCACACCCAGACCCCCCTGTCCTGCCTCCTTCATCCCTGCCACCTTAACCACTTAGCCACAAGGTTGCCTTCCCGCATCCCCCCTTTTACCTGCTCACCCAGTTCCCCTCCCATTCTCTCCCCTCCTGACCCACCTGTCCTTTGGATCTGCCCTGTATACCTTTACCCACTCACTAAATGCCCTGTACACTGTAAATCTGCTGTTTTTCTCTTGACCTGTTGATTGTCTCTGAAGCTGTACTCCTTTATTGCCTTTTACTGAAAACTGTTCTCTGTGTTGTTACTACTTCCCTGTATTATGTAAATGAACTCTGTATTGTTACTGTACCTCCCGGGTCGTGCCTGAAAATAGTCACCTGTTTGGCTAGCGCACCTAACCAGTAAACAAAAACTAAATAAAATAAATAAATAAACATAGTCTATCCAAATCTCCCAGTCATCCTCCCCTTGGGGGGTTGGGAGAGTGCCTGAAAACAGTCTCAGTCTGTGGTGTGAGTCATGATTAACTGCAGGCAAAGGAATGGATGCCGGTACTAGTGTGGGCATCAGAGCTGGTGGAGGAACAGGTGCTGGAGCTGGTGTGGGCAGCAGGGAAGGAACACCCCCAGGTGGCATGAACAACTTTTTAAAGTCCTCTATGGTTTTACCCTTGTCCAGTAACAACTTAGCAAACGTTTCCTCAAAGGTCTCAGATAAGGGTGGGGGCTCATTCTCTAAGGGGTCCTTACTATCTTTAGTCACCACCCACCAGGCAGCTGGGGACCCCTCAGCAGCAATAGTCTGGACTCGGAGCACTTTAGTGCTGTCCAAGGGGTTGCTGCACTCCACTAAGGACATCAAGGTCTGGGCAGTCAAGTCAACATGTCGGCTTACCACCACAGCTTTTCCCAAGCATTCAGTTTTTGAAAGTGCCCCTTCCACAGTGTCCTCACTAGTGCCCAGGAATACATTCAGTATTAACAAGGCATTGTGTAGGTCAATCTCATGCCCTGTACACCATCCCACCAACTAATGCGCAGCCATTTCTACAGTGGTACCCATTAAACTTTTGGCAGTAATTCTTGATTTTGATCACTGGGGGTGCTAATCCCAAGTGGTGCCTCCAAGATGTAACCCCTAGGTGGCGCTGTCCCAAGGGCTACTACCCCTGCCTGTGTGACTAGGTACAGGTTGAGGGTCCTGAGTTCAGTGAACAGGTGCCTCCACCGGGAGGAATGGTTCTGGGGTAGCATTAACTACTGTTGATATAGCCCTCCGGGATGCTATAACCCCCCACAAACCCCTCTAGTGGCCTAAACAGTATATCAGCAAATATACAATCACATGTACCATATGATAACACTTTTAAACCCACACTCTGTACACTTACCACCAGGGCTGGACCAGCTGCAAAGGCCCTGGAGAACCCATGTAAAATAAGATTCGTTATACAACAGTTCAGTGGCAGTACAATACCCCCACCATGAAGGCACACATTAGCCAGATTAAATGCAAAAGCGCAAATTCTTATTTATTCAGGGGCTTTGACAGGGGTGGGGCAATAATTTAGCAAGTGATTATTAATTCTGATTGATTTACATTGAGCATGCATGCATGCACTGAATCCCTCTATCACAGTCACACACTCTGGGTACCCAGTTGTTAATGTAGGCTAGCCTGACACATTGCCTGGGGTAGGCCAGTGTTGCAGCTGTTGTTGAGGCCCTTAGGAAAGAAAACAATTACATGCACATCAACCCAGAATTTGTAATCCGGACCCGGGTGGTTCAGTTCATGATAATAAACCCAAACAAGTAAATCAGATGACACACAATGATTGCAGCTTTGTTGCAGGGAGCTACCCTGTCTAGTACTCACACTACCCAGACCAGGAGGCAGGACTGATGAGATGAAGACTTCTGGATGGTGTTCTAGTTTGCCAGGGGAAGCAGGGCCCACACAACTCACCGAGGTGGTCACAACCTGTTTGTTGGTGTTAAACAGGGAGCCGAACCCCCGAATGGGTCTTTCATCAGAAATGTCTCTGCAATGGGAGCAGCAGTCAAGGCTGAGATTGCAGGGCCCAGACCAGAGCAGGCAGTTCGGATTTAGTCCGTGCGAGTGCTGGAGCAGCTTCCAGCTAGCATAACACACTTGAAGGTGGGGAACCAAATCGCAAACCACACAGCACATTCAGTACACTTATAAGCAACAGAACTCCTAGTCACAGTTCAGGTAAAGTCCGGTTGCAATTTAGCAGGAGTTCTGCATAAACCTCTCAATCCGTGACTCACTTCGGTACCTGGCAGGCCGATCGCTTCTGGAGCAAGCCTTCAGTCCCAAATTCAGGCAGTGATCACTCTCTTTCTCTTCAGGCTTCAGATCTCAAACAAAGGAATTAGGTTTAAGTCCAACTTTCACATTCACAGTATTTCTTCTCTGGAAGATGTGACAGGTAGGCCAGTGCATCCTTCCCACTGATTCTCCAGTGCTCCTACGCAGGAGCAGCTGCTCGATGGCTCGAGCTGTTCACTCTCCAAACTCCAGCTCACAACTGACTCTGCTATAGGCAGTTCTGGGGATTTCCTCTGAGATACAAAAGGTTTGGTTGGCTGAGAGAAGCATCTGTCATAGCAAGGGCTCCCTTCCAGGTCCATTTAGGCACCAAACCTTAAAAACTGCAATTCCTACAGATTTCAATCCCACAAGACCTCTGGGGACAGTGTCCATTTTAGTAACATGTTGTTTCCATTCTTTGGAATCTGTACATGTACATCTTTTTCCCACGCAAGTTTGGTCATCTCTACTGTATAGCCTTGCATCTCCAGGAGAGCCTGGCATAGGGAAGAAATGAGGGATGTAAGAAGATCTTTTTTTATTACTGAAATAATTAACTGTTGCAGTAAAGGGAGGTCCCTGGTGACAAGCCAATTCTGTAACATCACTGCTAAGAAATGGCAGACTTGCATGTATCTAAAATTAGTAATGGTTAGCAGGGGATATGTCTAGGTCAACTCCAGCAGTGACAGCAGATCCCAGGTGTATAAATATTATGCCAGAATAAGTAGCCCCAGGTGTTCCCATCATTTAAAACCATGGTCCAATTTGTGGGGAAAGAAAGCATCATTTTGAGAAAGGTTTATAATCATGAATTGGGTAGCCCAGAGGATCTTACGGGTAAGAGTTTTTAGCCAATATAACAACGTGGCGTGGGTGAAAGGATTGGTAGTCAGCTGGGTGAGGGGTTGAGATGATGTAGTTAATAAAACCTTATATGGGGAAACTAGATCATCTTCAATTATTTCTAGAGCCTTCCAGTAGGCATTATAAGATGGTATTAGCCAATCTCGTGCTGTGCAAAGCTGTGCTACAACCTCTGCTCCCATCTTAATGTTAGACCACACTGTACAGTGATCATTGGTAACTAAGGGACTGCCCACTTTGATGTCTGCATTGCTGTTCCTGTTTGTAAGCCCCAGGTCCAGCACTGCTCTGTCTATAGTGGGTTCACTGACTAGCTGACTAGCCCTGCTCCTTGATGAAGCTGCTGTTGTAAGACTCCAATTCACATCTGGTACAGTGAAGTCAGCAACTAGCAGCACCTTCCCTTTATTAGACACCCTGATGATGTCCTTCCCAAGTCCCTCATCGAGTTCCTCTCTGTGTGCTGGAGGTTTGTATGCCACCCCTGTATGGGTGACAGTTCCAGATTCTGTCTCCAGGATGACCCACAGCATCTGCAGTCCTTCCTTTCCCTTTGGTTGCCCCTGTACTTCCATAACCTTGATTCTGTCCCTCACATCTAGTACCTCCTCCCCTCCTCCCTTTCCTGTCTCTCCTGAACAGAGAGTAGCCTGGTATGGCCATATCCAGTCATGGCTATCAGTGCACCATGACTCTGTTATGGCCACCAAATCCAGGTTAGTTTCCTCCATGATGTCCTCCAAGACTGGAATTTTATTTGCCAGATTCCTTGCACTGGTGCACATGGGTCTGCACAACTTGCTCCCTCCCTACCTACCTACTTCCTTACTTTCTCTCCCCCTCCTTTGCTGTTCCCTGAAGCTCCCACTGACACCCCTTCTCTTGTTACCTTCTTTGTTACCTGTCTCCTTTACGCCTCTCTTCTTGGTGTCCTGATTTATACCCTCCTTGCCCTTTGTCTTGTCCCCACCATTGTCTTCTTGTGCCTCTGCTCTGGGGGAGCCTCCTCCCCTCAGGCCCTCCCTCCTTGCTGCTTCATCATCTTCTGTGAGGTCAACTGTTTCCTTCCTTCCTTGGTTTTACAGCCTCCCCCAGCTAGTTTAAATGCTCAACCAAGTTGCATTTAAACCTCCCCTTAAGGAATGTGGTCCACTTCCTTAAAGAATGCAGGCCATCTCCTCTATAGAGGCCTGGCTGGTCCCAGTTCCCAGTGTAGCCTAAGTCCTTCTCCATGCACCATGCCTTAAACCAATTGTTAAAAGAGCTGGTGCAGAATGCCCTTTCTTCTGCCCAGCCATACACAGGTAACACCTAGCAAAGGCCACTGTGCATGCCACCTGCTTGAAGCCCCTACCCAGCTCCTGAAATTTCCCTGCACTACTCCTAACCTATCCCTTGCCAGGTCATTTGTCCCCAGGTGGACAGTGACATCTAACTCCCTCCAGTTTCCTGCAACCCTGGCTATCCTCTGGATCTGTTCCACATCCCTCCAAGCTGAGGCACCAAGGAGGCACTTCATCTCCCTCTCCCTTTTTCAACCCCCTCCAAAGTCTATCCCCCTAACAATAGAATACCCCATTAGTAGTTGCTTCCTACTTGGCTGGGTGCCTCTTCTGCCCTCCTTGAAGCTGCCCTTCTGAGGACGCCCACTTACTTCCTTCCCACTGAAGTAGGGACCTCTTCCTGGCATCCACGACCCACCAATACAGCACAGGAATTGTGCAGTTATACAGGCTGAGGAATGCATACCTTTCCCTCCACCCCACCCTCCTTGAACCCAACAAGGTCCAGCCCCTCTGCCTCTACCCTAGGCATCTTCTGAGGGAGTACTGCAGGGTTGGTGGCCCCTGAGTGGGACAGAAGATTCTCTGCATACTTGTCAGTTCAACCCAGAGTCCTGCAACCTCTGCCCTCAACCCAGAGGGGTGAGTACTAATGGGGTAGCACCTCAGTTTCTTGACTGTGTCATGAAAGACTGCAGCTCCACACCTGTGGCACTGCACCACTCCCATGCTCTCTTCTTTTTTTACATTGTTGTCTGTTGAAACTTCCCTCTACCTTCCTGCCTCCTTTATATGCATGTTGACTTCCTACCTCTTCTTTTGATTGTCTGCAATGTAGTTGTTACTCTATCCTAGATGGGGTGTCTCCTAATTTCCCTTTTTGACCCCCCCACCAGTTAGCTACCCTTTCCTGATGCCTACAGCTCCTTACCCACTAGTTGTTACCCTATTACCTGTAGCTATTTAACTTTAAGTTGACTATTTTACAAATTTGACAAAAGTGGGAACAAAGAGGAAGCGGGGAACTACAGACCAGTCAGCCTTACCTCGGTAGTGGGGAAGATCATGGAAGCACTACTGAAGGAGAGATTGGTGGAACATCTGGTTGTCAATGGACTACAGGACCCAAGGCAGCATGGTTTCACCAGGGGAAGGTCATGTCAGACCAACCTCATTGAATTTTTTGACTGGGTGACTAGGGAGGTGGATCAGGGAGGGCAGTGGACATGGCCTATCTGGACTTCAGCAAGGCCTTTGACACTTGCCACAGAAGACTATTGCACAAACTGGGGAATATGGGTGTGGGCAGGACAGTAGTGTGGTGGGTAGGTAACTGGCTGGGCAGCAGGACACAGAGGGTGGTGGTAAATAGCTGTCACTCCACAGAGGGAAGAGTGACCAGTGGGGTACCACAGGGATCAGTGCTGGGACCGGTACTATTCAATATCTTCATCAGTGACATTGCGCAGGACCTAGAAGGCAGAATTTCACTGTTCGCTGATGACACAAAGCTCTGTAACAGAGTAGACACACCACAGGGTGTAGACAGAATGAGAAGGGACCTGCAGAAACTTGAAGAATGGTCAGGGGTTTGGCAGTTGAAATTCATAGAAACATAGAAACATAGAAGTTGACGGCAGATAAGGACCGCAAGGCCCATCCAGTCCAAATTCAATGCAAGGAAGTGCAAGATAATGCATATGGGGCACAAAAACCCTTGCACAATATATCGGTTGGGGGGTGAGGATATAGCATGCACCAAGCAGGAAAGGGATCTTGGAGTTATCATCTCTGATGACCTCAAGGCAGGGAAACAGTGTGACAAGGCAGCAGGTAAAGCAAATAGGATGCTGGGATGCATAGGCAGGGCATCACCAGCAGAAAAGGAGGTCATAATTCCACTATACAAGACACTAGTGAGGCTGTAACTGGAGTACACTGTGCAGTTCTGGAGACCTTACCTACGTAAGGACATAGACAGGGTAGAGAAGGTTCAGAGGAGGCAACAAAGATGGTGCATGGATTGCACTCACAAGTCCTATGAGGACAGGTTGAAGGCACTGAACATGTACTCCTGGAGGAGAGGAGGAGAGAGGGATATGATAGAGACATACAAGTATCTTACAGGGAGGAACAGGGTGCAGGAATGCACTATTTTAGCGAAAAAGATGTTCCAGGACTAGAGGCATGGGATGAAGTTGGAGGGAGGACATTTCAGAGGAAACGTGAGGAAGAATTTCTTCACAGAACGGGTGGTGGACAAGTGGAACACCCTACCAGAGGAAGTGGTGGGGGCTGAAACAATCATGGGATTTAAGAATGCATGGGATAGACATAAAGGAATTCTGGAGGTCGGGGTAAGGGGCAACAGACTTCCTGGAAAACATAAACTGAACTTACAAACTTAAATGGGCAGACTGGGTGGGCCATAGGCCCTTATCTGCCGACACTGTCTATGTATCTATGTATCTATGTATTTTAGTATACCCATATACAGTACTGTGTTATCTCCTACCTTGGTCTGATGTCTCCCCTGTAGAGTGGCACTCCTGTTCTGTGCCACTCGTGTGATAGGACACAAGGGTAACAGGACGCACTGGGAGAGTGCTAAAGCACTTCCTGGTTAGCCCTGCCAGCAAGCCAAAACCAACCAGCAATCAGAAATGTGATTCAATCCCACCTCCCATTATCAACTAGATGAGACCCCACACCAGGCAATTATCACCCCTCCTCCAAACTACAGGGCAAAACACAGTTATTTATTTATTTATTATTCTATTTTTATGCAGCCCTCACCTTGGCCTCTCTCCGGCGTGGTCTTTCAGTACCACAACTGTTTCTGTCCTGCCTGAAGCTCTGTACAGCCCATCCTCAGTCCTGGAACCTCACCTCCAGCACAACTAGCCTGGCCCCGTGGATCTGAGTCCCACAGGGAAGGACCACCACACTGTATTCTGGCACTCTAGCTATAGTACTGGAGGGCTGCCGGCTTGGAGGAAGGACCGAGATGAGCATTCAGGAGCCCAACATTGGACGTGGTGTCGTGACCGCTGGGCCCGCCTTAACCTACCAAGGTAGGGGGTTTCCTTAGTGGTATTTTGTCCTCCCTCACCCTCCCCTGAGCTCGGACATGCAATGACATCTCCTGACGTCCGCCGCAGCTCAACACCCTCTACTCCAGCCCTAAGCTTCAGCAGTGCCTCCGGCTTCCACTGGGGCCACTGCTGTGCCAGGCAAGCCCTTGATCCCTCTCTGAGAGAGTAGTGCCATCCTCCAGATGCTTGATCCTCTCTCTCTCTCCTGCCGACCCCCGACAGCCCCTGGTCATCCCCGAACACGGGTTGCCAGTGTGGCGCTAGGTGTGGCGATCCAGTGCCTCAACTCTCAGCGCCACCAGGCTGGCCGAAGACACAGCTCTTTTAATATGGCTCTTAAATGTGGCTACTATGGCTGGTCTCAGATTTACCCTTCAGTCAATAATAAACACACCAGTTCAAACAAACGTCATCATAACTCACCCCAACCTATGTTGTCTCAAAAAAACACACACATGCCAGTTCCACTCCTGTGTCAAATGCTGACAGACTCTGTTTTACCCAGTATAACAGATTTAACACCTAGGATTTTTTAAATTATTTTCTCTTACTAGTTGTCTTGCCTGTAAAATATTTTAGTGGTGTGATGTATAAGGAGAAATGAAAATTGCTTCTTATTACAGTCCCATGCCTCAGACACTCAGCTAGGAAGGGTCTTTGTCTAAGCAGTTCTTCTTCTGCCCTGTAAAAGGCTTTTGTTTTGGTTAAACTTCAAATGGCTAGATCCCTTTCATAAAGAAAAAAACATGTGATGAATGTAAAAAGGGCCAAGGCAGAGTAAGATGGCACATCCGCTGATTTAGCCAGCCAGGAAAACAAAAGGACTATGCTTCAATCCACAAAACCAGTTTGGACCTGTTCTGGAAAAGGATGGTCCTCAGAGATCAAAGAAATGTTCCAGCTGTCAGAGAGACATGTATGATGATGTGGGTGTAGTGGGCTGGCTACCAGCCAAAGACATTTCTTTTATGTGTTTGCTCTTAGAGCTCAGTTATGTTTGATATGTTGAACTAGCAATGTCACAGATTCAAGTCTGCCATAACTTGCCATTTACCAGCTGGGGTAAGCTGCTTCTATTCTACTTAGACTTTAGATAGCTTTCAGTTAGATTATTCACTGTATTCTCCATCTTTTGAAATGTATTTATTTTTATCTTTGTAGAAATACTGTGCTCCTCATAGTCTCTAGAGTGTATTATCCTTTAACATTTACTGAGTCATGTCAAGTATAGATAAAAAAGGGTTACATTGGTAAGTCTGTGATCCATTTCCAAAGAGGCAGGCTACAAAGGTACCATATCTAAAGCAAATTGTTCTCAGCTGTGACAGAAAGGGTGTGTTGTTTGTCCACTGGGACACAGCAATGTACTTGGTGAGCAGCAACTCTAGTGAGAGTTGATCCTAGAGCTACCCTTGAGTGAGGTTGTGGCTGAGTGATGACAGCATACCAAGGTAACCCTTTCAGGTGTTTGAAGGATTGTGCAAACTGGCAGCAATGTAGACTGGGTTCTGGGAGATAACAAGTCTGTGATGCCCAGTAGATTTGTTTGTAGTGAAAATCTCATTGTTTCCATCAGTCTGTTATTGACTCCATGGCAAGATGTGCCCAGGCCATGCTCCTGGCACTGCCATCAGCTTTGGTAAACTGGTGTGGCCTGGTAAAATGAGGTTCAGGGGTAAGCGTTAGAGACACTTCAACTGACCAAGCCATAAGGGTCTTGTTGGGCTCGGTAAGGAAACACCTATTTTCTCTGTCACACTGGGAGTTAATAACCTGCCCAAGTTTAACAGAATAACACAGCTTTATTAATAACCAACCTGCAAGAAAGAGGGTAAGTACAAAAATCAATTTTAAACGCAGCCCTCCTAGGTGCTCTTCTTGGCATGCCAGTCTACTCTCCCGGGGCATCTACAGTGTAGGCAGGCTCCCTCTGTCTGCAGTGAACTGGCCACCTTTGTCACAAACCACTGGCTCCTCTAATCTCCTTTCACTTTCTCTGAACTGCTGAGGCCTGAACTGATGCATACACATCCTGGCTTCCAAACCTTTAAGTCGATGGTAGCCTGACATCTTCCTGTAGCACTTGCTATGGGACCTGGATCAGCAGCCCTCAGTCTCTTGCTCTGTGCTGGATCTTCAACGTTGTAAATCTGTTGACTTGCATGCAACTGCTGCTCTCTTCCTCTCCAGAACTCAGCAGGTCTCTTAACAACTCGCTTCACACTTTTCAGGCCTGGGATGGTGCAGTTCACACCATCTTCCAGCACAGCAGGTCTTCTTACCGTGAAATCTCTACCAGATCTGCCTGCCTCCAGCAAGTCCTGTCTTTATAGACCCTGGGTGCAGTCTGTTCCCATTGCTCCAAAGAAGCAAAACAGCTCTACTGCTCCGGGGCATGCAAAATAAAATCCTAATAGGGAAAAGCATTAGCAGCACTGCCCCACTGTGTTAAAAAGGTTTCTTTATTTAACAATAAAATGTACATACTGCCACATAGAGTAAATACAGGTTGCAGAAGCCTCTACCAGTTGTGCACACTAATGCGTCATCAGAAGGATAACCAGCAAATGACAAAGTGTTCTTTTTTAAGTAGTGTAATTAAATACAGTGTCTCCATTAAATATGGAACTCAGTGCTTACCAAACCATAACTTCTATAAACACTAATACATAATGTTTAAAAACACACTATCTGTAATCAATCTCTTGAAAACGGATCCGCTGGATATCGGAAGTTACTACAGAATTGTATCAGGCTCTCCCCATATTGAAATATCAGTGCTGGAGGTAAAGTTACTATTTCTTCTCTTGCACCCTGGAAAAGAACACGTCATCACAGAATCACAGAAATCTGATGGCAGAAAAGGACCTCACCAGCCCATCTAGTCTGCCCTGTTCCACCTCCCCTTACTCATCTCCACTTTTACGGGCCCTCCCTGAACCCACACTTCCCAACCCCATATGTCTGTCCCATGCCCTCTTGATTCCCTTCACCATTTTGGCCCCCACCACCTCTTCTGGTAATTTACTCCAGGGCTCCACCACCCTCTCGGGGAAGAATTGACCCCTCACATTGCCTCTAAAGCTTCTTTCTTCCAATCTTAGGCTATGTCCTCTAGTTCTAGCCCCTTCCATCCTTCTGAACAAAAGCTCCCCTCCTTCACCTTATTGATCCCCTTCACGTACTTAAAAGTTTCAATCATGTCCCCCCCTCTCCTTCCTAGTCAACAATGGGTATAGATCCAGTTCCTGCCACCCCAGTTCGTATGGTTTCCCCTGCATACCGTGCACCATCTTGGTTGCTGTTCTCTGAACCCTCTCCATTCCCTCTATGTCCTTGCATAGGTGCGGTCTCCAGAACTGGACCCTGTACTCCAGGTGCGGCCTCACCATGGCCTTGTAAAATGGCATCAGCACCTCCCTCCTTCTGCTAGTTATGCTCCTCCCAATGCATGACAACATCCCATTAGCCTTCCCCACTGCATTGCTGCACTGGCCACCCCCCCTTAAGGTTGCTTGATATTATAATCCCCAGATCCCTCTCCTGCTCTGTTTTTTTAAATTTCCTCCGCTCCTAGAGTGTAAGCTGCTTATGCATCACAGCACACTTTGACATTGAATCTTAGTTGCCAAGTTTCCGACCACCCCTCTATAATCTCCAGGTCATGCTTCATGGCCTCAACCCCCACTTGGGTGTCCACCCCCTACCCTTCCTTTCAGACCGTCAGCTATATCAGTGATGTATATATTAAAAAGGAAGGGTCTCAGTACTGACCCCTGGGGCACCCCACTCGTTACCCCCTCACCTTGGAATGTACCCCATTTAACACCACTCTCTGGCTTCTGCCTGCCAACCAGTTTTCCACCCACCTACTTATTTTCTGCCCCTAAGCTTTCCAACTTATTTACTAGCCTTCTGTGATGGATGATGTCAAAAGCAATACTGAAGTCCAGATAGGCTATGTCCACCACCCCTCCCTGGTAAACCACCTGTGTCACCCAATTGAAGAACTCTATCAGGTTCACCTGACATGACCTCCCATTCATGAAGCCATGCTGCCTATTATCCTGCAGTCCACTGTCCTTCAGGTAGTCTACCACCGTTTCTTTTATTAGGGCCTCCATCACCTTGCCCACCACAGAGGTGAGGGTGACCGGGCAATCATTTTCCACCACCTCCTTACTACCTCCCTTGTGCAGTGCCACCACATCTGCCCTCTTCCAGTCCCCTGGCACACACACTCTGTATCCAGGGACAATTTAAACAGTCTCGTCAGTGGGGCTGGCAGCTTCTCCCTCAGTTCCTGGAATATCCTCGGGTGCAGGCTGTCCGGCCCCATTGCCTTGTCCACTTTTAACTTGCCCAGTTCCTCTTGTAACTCCCCTACAAATGGGGGTTCCAGAAAAGTCTTACTTGAGCTTGCCTAAATGCTAACTGCCAGGCTAGTGTCCTGCGTTATAGCAATTTAAATGTGATTGCCAGAGAGTGCCTGTATAGCCTCTGTGTACTGTCTCTTTAAGAGCTGCCTGGATTGCAGTCATAATTAATCTGAGAGGGAGCTTTGTTAGAAGATGTACTTGTTTGCTGATCATTTGTTAGAGTAGTAATAATATTGCAGTTTGTTCTAACCTGCCTTCTTTGCAGCATGGACAGTTCTGTTTGTTTCCATCATCTTGGTCCTGGACTGCAGAATGGGCCAATCAGTACATTTGGGACTCTAAAATGGAGCCTGCCTACAGGGGCTTGGTGGGGCCAAAACTTGTGGGAATTGTAGTTTTGGGCTTTTGGCGCCTAAAATAACCTGGAGGGGGAGCCCATGTTGTGACTGACAGACAGATCAGCCAACCAAACCTTTTGGATCTTGGGGAAAGTCCCACACTGCTTGCAGTTTCAGTTAGATCTGAGTTGGGAAGTGAAAAAGTAACAGCTCGAGATAGTTTGAGCAGCAATCCATAGTGGATTCACGTGGAAGAACTGTGGAAAGGCCTGAATTTGGCCCGAATGCCTGCCTGCTGTTCCTGAGAGGGAACTTGAGTTTTCTTCGGACTGAATCCGAACTTGGAGAGCGAATTAAGCTACTGAATTGTGACCAGGCTTTAACCTGAAGAAGACCGAAGATTTGCTGAATGCGATCTGCCTGTCAGGACTACCAGCTACCTCTGAACTCCCGGATTGTGCAGAGACTCTGTAACTGCGACTGGAGAGCCATTTGCCTTGTACAGTGGAATTTCCTTATATGTGAAGGTGCTGTGTGCTTATAGTGGGCCGTGATTTGGTTCCCCACTGTGTGTCTGAACTGTGTTTTGCTTGCTGGAGGCTGTATCCAACTCCACAGACTTAATCCATATCCACTTCCATTTGCCTGGGCCCTGCTACACTGGCCAAGCCAGAATACCTGCTACGCAGAGAAAGTCATCGACGAGAGACCAGCCTGGGGATCAATCCCCTGCTCAATGCCTTGAACAGGAACGACGCCTCGGTGATTCATGTGGGTCCTGCTTCTCCGGGCACTCCAGCTCTACAGCCTGCAGTCTTGATTTTGTCCTGTCTGTGTCCAGTATTGGGTATCGTGAGTAAACATCAGAGTAGCTCCCTGCAACAACAGCTAAATCTAGAAGTGTTGTCATCTGATTGTCTTGTTGCCTTTTCTTTCCCGAACTGAGTCCTCCAGCTCCAGATTACAAATAGTGTGTGTTGTGCATGTTGCTTTCTTCCATCACAGGGCCCCAACCAGCTGCAGCGTTCCTGGCTAGCCACGTTTTTTCCTACCTGGGTACCCAGGTGTGTGACTTGTAGGGACTCTGAACTGCATGCATAACTGTCTGATTAATATAGCTTTTAAGCAGATCAACCTGATTACGCCCCTTCCTTGTTCAAGAACCCTGAATAAATCAGATTTAACTTTGTTTGCATTTAACCTGACTGTGGTTCCAGTTTGTGCCAAAAGTATTGTACTGTTGTTATTTGCTGTGCTTAACTTTGTTTTACAGGGGGTCCCCAGAGTCAAGCTAGAGGAACCAGCCCTGGTGGTAAGTGCAAACAGTGTGGGTAATTGCCTGGTGAATAAGGGTCATTTTGAAAGTAATTATTGTATATTGTTCAGGCCACTAGGAGGGAAAGAGGGAGGTTACAGTGTTCCAGAGGGCAGTGCCCAGGTTAGCTTGACCACTAAGAATCCTGACGTCCAGGTGGAGGCACCCGTTTCATTACCCAGGCCCCTTAACCTGCTACTAGCCAAGCAGGCAGGGGTAGTAGCCCTTGGGATAGCGCCACCTAGGGGTTACACTCCCTTACCCTGTCTATGCTGAACATACTAGGATCCACCTTCTTGACTTCCCTACACCTTTCTCCCAGCTTGGATCCCTTCCCCCCTCCTCCGTGAAGACTGACCAGAAGTAGCTATTTAGCTCCTCTGCTTTCTCAAAGTCTCCCTCCAGTTGTTTTCCTCCCTCCCCACAACCTTACATTCCCTGCCTTGTCTTCTGCCTTCCCCCACATATCTAAAAAAAAGGTTTATCCCCCCCCTTTGGCCTGCTTTGCTATTTTCTCCTCAGTGTCCACTTTAGCCCTTCCTATCTTCTCCCCCGCCACCCTTCTCTTCTCCCTATAAGCTTCCTTGTCCTCCTCCCTTTGTGTCATCTTATGTTTCCTGAATGCCCTTTTCCTTTCCCTGGCCCTCCTGCCACCTGCCTTGTAAACCATAGTGGTCTCCTCCTTTTTCTGTTCTTCCTAACCTTCCTACTGCAAATTTCAGTGGCTTTCAGTAGCTCCCCATAACTCCTCCACATCCAGTATATTCCCCTTCCCTGTCATTTCTGCACCAAATATCCTCCTCATTCTGTTAAAGTCCATGTTTATGAAGTCTATACCCCTAGTTCTCATCTGATTTGCCTCCTTCCCCATTTTCACCCTGAACCTTACAGTCCTGTGATGACTTGTACCTAGTCTGTCTCCCACCACCACCTCTTCCAGTTTCCACTTTCTACATTTGTTAGGACCACGTCCAGCAGGTTATCAACCCTATAACCAGCTACTACATGAAAACCCCTTGTAGCACCTCCAGGATCCCCCTGCTCCTAGCTGATACCGCAGCTGGAATCTCCCAGTCTATGTCTGGGAGGTTTAGGTTCCCCACTAGGAGAAGCTCCACCTTGACAGCCATCTTTGTAACTGCCTGTAGCAGCTGTCTATCACCTTCCTCCCCCTGCATAAGAGGTCTGTAAATCACCCCCATCATCAATGATTCACCAGTCTGTTTGTCCAGTGTGACCCACGTGAGCGCTGTCTCCCCTTCCTACTCCTGTCCTTCCATTGCTCTAATGTCATCTTTGATGTATAATGCCACCCCCTTTCCAGCCCTGTCCTTCCTAAATAATCTGTATCCTAGGATTTCTGTCTCCCAGGTATGATGCTCTGTCCACCGTGCCTCACTTACCACTACTATGTGCAGCCCCTCATCCCCCATGATGGCCTCTAAGTCCACCATTTTGTTTCCAAACTCCTTGCGTTGGCCAATAATCCCTTCCACCATGTACCCACCCCCCTCACTGCCCTGCCATTCTCACCTACTCTTGTTTCTGGTTTTTTTCCAGCATCCTATCTTCATCCTGTGGGGTGGGGGAGGTTGATAGCCTCCCATATCTCCTGCCTCTTTGAGTGGTCCTTTTTTTACCCCACCCCCCAGATTCAGTTTAAATTGTACTTCCTTTCGATAAAGTCCCCAGGTTTAATCTTTAGTACAGCTGATGCCTCCCTGCTCAGGTGCAGTCTGTCTGGGGCAAATAGGCTCTCATCCTCCCACGTTGCTCCACAGTCCCCTACTAACCCAAACCCCATCTGCCTGCCCCAACCTTCCACCCATTAATTACATCCTTCAATCCTCTGCTTCCTTGATGTTCTTGCTCTTGGCACAGGCAGTACCTCCGAGAAAGCAATAGAATGGTACCCCATGCTATTGCAGAACCTATCCAGCTCCCTGAACCTTGCCTGCACCTCCATTAGACCATTCCCCTCCAGATCATTGGTGCCTAGGTGGAACACCAAGTGTGTCCCCTCATCTTGCTGTTTGTTCCATGAGGACATATTGTGCCTCACCCCTAGCACTGTCATTCCCTGCATACACTCAACCCAAATTGCACTGCTCCTGCCTCCCTTTCTCCCCCATCTGACTCCTTTTAGTTTTGAGTCCCCTATGAGCATGACCCTGCTACTCCTTTCCTTCTGTTTGTACTTTAGATTTTCCCACTTACATCCCTTTTCAGACATCCCATTTACCTCTCTGTTCCCATTTTCCCCTTTGTCCATTTCTTTCCCCCAAGTTCTGCTCTCCCCTGGACTCCATCCCTCTCCCCCCCCAGTGACACCACCCGTCCCACTCCTCCTAGCCTCACTTTTCGAGAGCTCTGTCCCCTTCCTTTGCTCAATTCCTACCTCTCCGCTGCCTGAAACCCTCTAAGTATGGGCACCTCCCCCTTCCCTCCACTGATCCTTTTCCCATCCTGAGCTTAATGTAGCTCCCCTTCCCCTCCACTGATCCTTTCCCATCCTGAGCTTAATGTAGTCCCCCTTCCCCTCCACTGATCCTTTCCCATCCTGAGCTTAATGTAGGCTCCCCTTCCCCTCCACTGATCCTTTCCCATCCTGAGCTTAATGTAGGCTCCCCCTTCCCCCTCCACTGATCCTTTCCCATCCTAGGCTTAATGTAGGCTCCCCTTCCCCCTCCACTGATCCTTTCCCATCCTGAGCTTAATGTAGGCTCCCCCTTCCCCCCTCCACTGATCCTTTCCCATCCTGAGCTTAATGTAGGCCCCTTCCCCCTCCACTGATCCTTTCCCATCCTGAGGCTTAATGTGGCTCCCCCTTCCCCCTCCACTGATCCTTTCCCATCCTGAGCTTAATGTAGGCTCCCCTTCCCCCTCCACTGATCCTTTTCCCATCCTGAGCTTAATGTAGGCCCCCTTCCCTCCACTGATCCTTTCCCATCCTGAGCTTAATGTAGGCCCCCTTCCCTCCACTGATCCTTTCCCATCCTGAGCTTAATGTAGGCTCCCCTTCCCCCTCCACTGATCCTTTCCATCCTGAGCTTAATGTGGTCCCCCTTCCCCCTCCACTGATCCTTTCCCATCCTGAGCTTAATGTACGCCCCCTTCCTCCACTGATCCTTTCCCATCCTGAGCTTAATGTAGGCCCCCCTTCCCCTCCACTGATCCTTTCCATCCTGAGCTTAATGTAGGCCCCCCTTCCCCCTCCACTGATCCTTTCCCATCCTGAGCTTAATGTACCCCTTCCCCCTCCACTGATCCTTTCCCATCCTGAGCTTAATGTAGGCTCCCCCTTCCCCTCCACTGATCCTTTCCCATCCTGAGCTTAATGTAGGCTCCCCCTTCCCCTCCACTGATCCTTTTCCCATCCTGAGCTTAATGTAGGCTCCCCCTTCCCCTCCACTGATCCTTTCCCATCCTGAGCTTAATGTAGTCCCCTTCCCCTCCACTGATCCTTTCCCATCCTGAGCTTAATGTGGCTCCCCTCCCCCCTCCACTGATCCTTTCCCATCCTGAGCTTAATGTAGGCTCCCCCTCCCCCTCCACTGATCCTTTCCCATCCTGAGCTTAATGAGGCTCCCCTTCCCCTCCACTGATCCTTTCCCATCCTGAGCTTAATGTAGGCTCCCCCCCCTCCACTGATCCTTTCCCATCCTGAGCTTAATGTAGCCCCCCTTCCCCCTCCACTGATCCTTTCCCATCCTGAGCTTAATGTGGCTCCCCTTCCCCTCCACTGATCCTTTCCCATCCTGAGCTTAATGTAGGCTCCCCCTTCCCCCCTCCACTGATCCTTTCCCATCCTGAGCTTAATGTAGGCTCCCCTTCCCCCTCCACTGATCCTTTCCCATCCTGGAGCTTAATGTAGCTCCCCCTTCCCCTCCACTGATCCTTTCCCATCCTGAGCTTAATGTAGGCTCCCCTTCCCTCCACTGATCCTTTCCCATCCTGAGCTTAATGTAGGCTCCCCTTCCCCTCCACTGATCCTTTCCCATCCTGAGCTTAATGTAGGCCCCCTTCCCCTCCACTGATCCTTTCCCATCCTGAGCTTAATGTAGGCCCCCTTCCCCTCCACTGATCCTTTCCCATCCTGAGCTTAATGTAGCCCCCTTCCCCTCCACTGATCCTTTCCCATCCTGAGCTTAATGTGGCCCCCCCCCCCTCCACTGATCCTTTCCCATCCTGAGCTTAATGTAGCCCCCCTTCCCCTCCACTGATCCTTTCCCATCCTGAGCTTAATGTGGCTCCCCTTCCCCCTCCACTGATCCTTTCCCATCCTGAGGCTTAATGTAGGCTCCCCTTCCCCTCCACTGATCCTTTCCCATCCTGAGGCTTAATGTAGGCTCCCCCTTCCCCTCCACTGATCCTTTCCCATCCTGAGCTTAATGTAGGCTCCCCTTCCCCTCCACTGATCCTTTCCCATCCTGAGCTTAATGTAGGCTCCCCCTTCCCCCTCCACTGATCCTTTCCCATCCTGAGCTTAATGCAAGCTCCCCCTTCCCCCTCCACTGATCCTTTCCCATCCTGAGCTTAATGTGGCTCCCCCTTCCCCTCCACTGATCCTTTCCCATCCTGAGCTTAATGTAGGCTCCCCCTCCCCCCTCCACTGATCCTTTCCCATCCTGAGCTTAATGTAGGCTCCCCTTCCCCCTCCACTGATCCTTTCCCATCCTGAGCTTAATGTAGGCTCCCCTTCCCCCTCCACTGATCCTTTCCCATCCTGAGCTTAATGTAGGCTCCCCCTTCCCCTCCACTGATCCTTTCCCATCCTGAGCTTAATGTAGGCTCCCCCTCCCCCTCCACTGATCCTTTCCCATCCTGAGCTTAATGTAGGCCCCCTTCCCCCTCCACTGATCCTTTCCCATCCTGAGCTTAATGTAGGCTCCCCTTCCCCTCCACTGATCCTTTCCCATCCTGAGCTTAATGTAGGCCCCCTTCCCCTCCACTGATCCTTTCCCATCCTGAGCTTAATGTAGGCTCCCCTTCCCTCCACTGATCCTTTCCCATCCTGAGCTTAATGTAGGCTCCCCTTCCCCCTCCACTGATCCTTTCCCATCCTGAGCTTAATGTAGGCTCCCCCCCCCTCCACTGATCCTTTCCCATCCTGAGCTTAATGTAGGCTCCCCCTTCCCCTCCACTGATCCTTTCCCATCCTGAGCTTAATGTAGGCTCCCCTTCCCCTCCACTGATCCTTTCCCATCCTGAGCTTAATGTAGGCTCCCCCCCCCCTCCACTGATCCTTTCCCATCCTGAGCTTAATGTAGGCTCCCCCTTCCCCCCTCCACTGATCCTTTCCCATCCTGAGCTTAATGTAGGCTCCCCCTTCCCCCTCCACTGATCCTTTCCCATCCTGAGCTTAATGTAGGCTCCCTTCCCCTCCACTGATCCTTTCCCATCCTGAGCTTAATGTAGGCCTTCCCCTCCACTGATCCTTTCCCATCCTGAGCTTAATGTAGGCTCCCCCCTTCCCCCCTCCACTGATCCTTTCCCATCCTGAGCTTGATGTAGGCTCCCCTCCATCTCTTGTGTGTGCTGTGTCCCCCTTGAGAGTGTTTTCACCTCTGCCTCATGCTATTTTTGGCTATTTATATATTTATTGAATTTTGTTGACCCGGTAAACCCACTGGGCCTAGAAGTCCCTTTTTCCGGGCGACTGGGGGGAAGGAGGATACAGATGGTAAGCAACTGAAATTGAACCAGATTAAGCTGTTGGTGATATTTTTAGTGAATGGAAGAAATTTGGCCAGGACACCAGGGAAATTCCCCTACTCTTTTTCAATAAGTGCCATGGGATCTTTAGCATCCACCTGAACTATCGCCAATCCAGCCAGATGGGACCTCAGTTTAACGTCTCATCCGAAAGATGGCACCTCAAAAGTGCAGCACCCCCCTCATGCTGCACTACAGTGTCAATATTGGGATATTAACCCAAGTGCCAGATGTGGGAACTGAACCCACAGCCCTCTGATCTCCTGGCCTCAGAGGTGAGTGTGCTACCTACTGAGCAACTGACACTGACATGGCTATTTCCCTTTAGGTTACCTCCCAAGGGTGTATCCCCCATTACCGTACATTCTGTTACCTTAGCCCCTCCTCCATCCCCCATGAACTCCTTGCTACCATCCTCCTCAAGTGTCCCCAGAGGTGTGAATCTGTTTTCCTGCTCTGCACTATTGTTTCACAGCCCCTGTCTGATGTGCCCCCTCCTAGTTCCTGCCTCCTCCTCCTTGTTGGTGCTTGCTTTGTTTTTTTTTATCCCATTACCCGCCACTCCCCCTGACCCCTCTTGTCCTCTTTGTCTCCTTACCTAAGTCACCTTCAGCCCCCTTGTGTTCCCCCTATCCCTTCTCATCCCCCGATGCATTCTGTGGACCTCCTTCAATCCTCTCCCCTTATTCTCATGTCTTTCTCCACACCTGTTTCTAATACCCCTGCAGCCCCCCCATTTTCTCTCTCCCCCTGCCCAATGGTGCTGCCTATGGACCTCCTCCAATCCTCACCCCTTTTCTCTCTCTCCCACCTGCTTAGTGCCCACCTCATCCACCCCACTTCCTCTCTTAGCTGTGTAAGCAGTTTGCACACCATGCAGTCCCCCCATCCTCCATGCCATACCCAACACCATGGCCGTCCCAAACCCAGTGCACCCTACCACCCTCCCAAAGATTCCCTGTGCCCTAGTGACCCAGAGACCATATCCAAGACCTGCCTGATCCCCTTTCAGACTACCTCTCTGGCTTCTCTGTCCATCCATTTGAACACCTAAGTTTTAAAAACTAAGGAAAGAACCCCCTTCCCTTCAGACACTACACAATTTCTGTACTTAAAATACTACTCAGAATTACTGTGCCCATCTTTTTCAATTACTGAGCTGTATATTCAACAGTATAGGATTCCTACAGCCCTCCTGCAATCCCTAACAATCACAGTACCTTAAAATAAAAAAAGCCCCTACCTTTGCCACAAATTCAGAATTCTTGCACCTTTGATTAATAAAAACATCCAGAATCAGCCTTTGCTGTACCCTGTAGTTCTTTTTACCACAGCCCTCTTGCAATCACTAGCATTTACTATAGCTTTAAATAATAAAAGACAAAAAATTAGCCTTTACTGCACCCCTCAGTACTCCTTGCTATAGCCCTCCTGCAGCCAGTTGTTGCTACCACTTAAATCAAGACACTCTATAAGATAAAGATATAGCAATTCACTGTATAAGACACTCTATAAGAGCAAATGAAAGCAGCCTAAAATTTCCTCTATAAAATAAAAACAGTAGAGTAATAAAGTCTCTTTTCCACTTTTCACTCCCTCTCTATGAGAAAAACTCCCCTGCTCCTCCATTGCTGCTAGATTCCTCTGGGAGGAGCCCAGGGATCCTATTTAATTAATAGAAGAGGTGGGGACGGAAGGGTGGGGATTTTTTTTCTTCATGCAGAAACAGCAGAAGTGGCTCTGCTTTTGTAGCAGAACCTCCATTTTCAAAAGTTGGCGCCCTGATTGGCTCTCCTACGGTAGAGAGCCCAGTCCTCTTGCAACAATGGCCGCCAACTCTCCTCCTTGTGACTACTCCTCCTTGTCATAAAATGAGAACAACAACAAAAACACACTGAAGTTCATCACTTTCTAATGCATTTTAAAATTTCAGTCCTGTCATTTAGGCCTGGTGGGTCCAATGCCCCCAGTGTGTAAATCCAGAAGGATTCCTTCTGAATCAACTTGAGAGCTAGATCTTCCCCTTTGGGTCCCTAGTCCACCCTCTCAACCCCACACAATTTGAACACATGGGTTCTCCTGGAGTTTTTGTACATTTTACAGTGCATGACTAAGGTATCCTTGTTGTTGTCTGCATAAATACTATGTAAATGTTCCCCTATGTGGATTTAAACATTTGTGTGGTCTTGCCCACATAGAAGGCACCACATTCACATATTGCCATGTACACTAAATTATTAGTTACACAGCTAAAAAAGGACTTCATTTCATATATTTTGCTAGCATTAACTGTGGTCAGTGTCTTTGTTTTAATAATTGGTGGGCAGAATTTGGAACTGACACAGGGATAAGTTCCACAGCGGTGATTGAGCCACCATTCTCCTGTTCCAGGTGCATCATGTGAAACCGGTTGGTAACTGTGTACTAGCCTATCCCTGAGGTTTACGCCTTGTACGCTGTTCTGGGGGCCGTGGCTTCCTTTAGTAAAGGGTCAGATTGTAACATATCCCAATTTTCTCTTATCACTTTCTCTACTTCATGTGAGTGCCTAGTATATGTAGTCACAAAGTGCATCCTGGGTTCACTTCTTTCCCTAGGCTTAACAGTCAGTAAATTCTCACTGTTTCACATCAAAATACTCATTGGAGGCTCTCTTTATTATTTGCTCACCATATCCTCTGAAAAGAAACCTTTGTTTCATTTCCACCCCTGGACAAGATGGTCACTAGCTTCAGTAATGTTTCTCTGGACCTTTAGAAATGGAGCCTTAGGAGTACTGTCAACCAAATGGTGTAGGTGGCAACCAGAGGTGTGTATGATAGAGTTCCAATCTGTCTCTTTATGGAATACAGTAGTTCTTAAAGTAACATCAGAATTTTAAAAAATGCGAAGGTCCAGAAATGGAACTGACTCAATATTACATTGTCAAAAAAAAATTCAGATTCACATTACTTGTTTCCAAGTACGTGATGAACTCATCCAATTCACCCCTCGTGCCATGCCACACCATGGATATGTTGTCTATATTTTAACGCCAGATATCAATCCTATTGTGGCATTTTGGTATTTGGTCTACCACTAAAATGACCCCTTACCTTCTCTGTGGTCTACCAGACCCTTTGGTTGCTGCTGGTGAGGACCCCATCTGGACCATGGGAATAACTAGATGGACGCATAAAGTAAAAAATACAGGTTTATTCTCTGTACAGCAGATGTTCTCTTTGTGAGGACAAGCCCCAGACTGGCAAACTCTCTGACCGACAGGCATACATGGCACTGCCAAGCAGTGCAACAATTAGATGCATGCATTTTTCTAAGTGCTCTTAAAGGGGCGGCAGCTTAACATTAAGCCCCATGCTTATTGTGTGCTTCACATCACCACCGGAACAGTGAATGTGAGCATCACTCGAACAAGTAATAATCTATAAACAGTTTCTAAGTAAGAGATCATTTTAAGTAAGTTTTAAGGCAAAAAACATTTTCATGCATTTCAAGGTATTACTTTCACAAAACAGAATTCCACTGCAGGGAGGGGGGAGGAAAGAACCTTGACTACACTGGGGACCAGTCAGAGTAGCACCAGAGGGGGGAATACAATAGTACTTGAGGCTTGGTTATGCCACAAATGCTAAAGTGTAGGGGAAGGAAAAGGGAAGAGAGGGAAGGGTAGCAGCAGGAGGTTACCCAGAATGCAGGCCAAAACTTTATTAACAGTTGCAGAAGCAATAACAACAGGTAGACTGTCCATTGGAAGAGACATTCCTAAGGGGAAAAAAAGTATTATATGCAGGAATGCAGTACCATCAAAACAGTTTCATAAGATAGGTAGAAGAGGACATTTACTGCAAAACAGTTAAAGACAGAAAAGGAATTAGTCTCAAAACACACTGGGTCCGGCAACAAAAGTTCAAGACCTCTATCGACTTTTCTGGTCAGTGGGAATGGAGTCATGTGTTGATTGCACTAGTTCCTGACAGGATGGGGTCAGGTCATTAAAAGCAACCCAGGAGTTCTGCCCACTATTAGATCCACACCATTTGACTCTGTAAGTCCAGGATCCATTTGTGAATTTCTTCCTTAAGATCTTCTCGATCTGGTACACTGTGGTGTGTAAAAGAGAGGCCTGAGAAGAAGAGGAAGTCCCAGGCAAATCATTTGGTAAAACAGAATCAGGTTGGAGAATGTCAGGAGTCGGAAGAGCTATAGGAACTAGTTGTAAGTTGAATGGAGGGATATCAGCTTTAGAGAGGATAGCAGGCTAAAGGGCAGCTTCATTTCTGGGAGGACTGGGGTCATCTGGAAAGTTGTTACTCGGGTACTCATGTTTTAGTCGGTTTATATGGACTTTGTTGTGCACCAGCTTGCCATCCGACTTGCATCGCAAACAAATGTGGACCAGAGGAGGCTTTTCTACGATGTAGAAGGGACCAGTCCAGGGGTGAAGCAGTTTCTTGGTGGCGCCCGGAACAAGAACAGGTTGGTACAAATAAACAATGTCTCCTACAGAGAATGAAGGCTCATGCACCTTGGCTGGAGACATTTTTTTCATTGCTGATTTTCTCTGGCCCAAAGTGGTGATTGCAACATAACGAGCAAGTTCAAGCTGTTCCAGCAGAGGGATAATGAAAGAAGAAGCTGATTTAGGAACCTCTAGCAGCAAGAGATCCCTGTTGAGTAGAGTTCTTGGGTGACATCCATGGACTAAGAAGAATGGGGTGTATTCTGTGCTGTCGACACAAGGGCTGGTATTGTATGCAAACTGCACAAAGGGAACAAAACGGTCCCAGGTGTCATGAATCTCATCCAGATACTTGGAGAGTGTGCTGAGAATGGTAGACATCATTCTTTCACTCTGTCCATTGCATTATGGATAGTAACTTGTGGTATGTGTCTTTTTTATGTCAAAACGTTTGCAAGTTTCTCGGACAATGGTGGACAGGTAGTTAGTGCCTCTGTTGTAATGTAGGTATGATGGGGTACAGTGATGACAAATGACTGTGTTGAGAAAGGTACTTGCCACAGTGGCAGCTTTAATGTATTTTAGGGGGATGAGTTCCAAATACTTCGTCAGGTAGTCCACAAAAACAAGGATGTATTTGTTGCCAGAGTCAGAGCATGTTGGTAGGGGCCCAAGAATGTCAGTGCTGACTCTTTGGAACAGTTCAGTGGCTACAGGCATTGGAATGATGTGTGCTTTTGTTGGTTTGGCAGGAAACTTTCTTTGGGAGCAGGGCTGGCAGGATTTTACGAACTGGACAATGTCCCTGTTCATGTGTGGCCAGAAGAAGTGAAGCCTTGTCTTTTCCAGAGTTCTGTGTATTCCCATGTGACCTCCTGAAAGTGGAGAGGCATGAGTGGAGAGAAGAACTTGAGAGATTAGAGAGGCTGGCACAACTAGCTGTACATGAGTTCTATCTGTGCGATGACCCTTGCCTTCCTTGGCCCAAATGTGGAAAAGCACACTGTCATTGAGGAAGTATTGTGAAGAAAAGAAAGGAACATCTTGGCGATGTTTCTTTTGTTGCGGTAATGTTCCAGACTCTAAGTAGGAGATTATGTCCATAAATTGAGTGTCAGTTCTTTGTTGCATTTTAATAGTTGCTAGGGCCAGATTGGATGTTGAGGAGATGAGAAGCTCTTCAGCTGCTTGCAGTAACTGAGGTTTGTGTTTCTCTCTGTAGAAGTGTTAGGTAGCAGCAAGGCAACTTGAGGTGCTGTAGGAATGTCCACAGGAAGTACATCTGTGGCATGGAAGGGAAGAGCTTGTAAGCAGGATTCTTCATCTGTAGAGGAGGATGCAGATGGATATCATCTCTGGCTTACACCATCGGCATTTGAGTGAACTTGACCTGGTGTGTATTGAATTTCAGAGTTGTAGGATTGCAGCATGGTGATCCATCAGGCGAACTTGCCTACTGGCTCCTTCATTTCGAATAACCATCTGAGGTGCCGAGTGATCAAGGATAGCTGTAAAGGAGGAGTAGTGAAGGTAGCAGTCAAATTTCTTTACAGCAAATACCATGGCTAGACATTCTTTTTCTGTGATGCCATAGTTCTGCTCAGCTGAGGAAAGACAGCACCCGGCATAGGAGACAACTCATTCTGTTTCATCTTGAATTTGACAAGCACAGCGCCCACTGTAAAGGAACTAGCATCTGAGGGTTGGTCGAACCTTGGGTAGGCCAATACTAGAGAAGAGATTAGGTTCTGTTTTAAGGTTTTAAAGGCCTCTTTACATTCAGAAGTCCAAATATAGTCACATCCCTTTTTGGTGAGGGCATACAATTGAACTGTAATCTTGGCATAGTTGCAAATGAACTTTCAGTAGTAGCCAGACAAGCCCAGGAAAGCTCAAAGGTCTTTGAGATTGTTAGGCTCTGGATAGTCTTTGACTGCTGAGAGCTTGTCTGGATCTGGAGAGATGCCTTGAGAACTAACCACATGTCCCAGATAATGAATTTGATGCTGTACAAAACAACACTTTTGTGGGTGAAGCTTGAGATTGGCTTGTCTGAGACATTCAAACTCTTCTTGGAAATGTTGGAGGTGCTCTGGCAAAGTTCTGCTAAACATAATCACATCATCCAGGTAGACTAGGCGAGACTTCCAAGACAACTCATGTGGTACGGCTTCCATAACACGTTGAAATGTGGCTGGGCTGTTTCGAAGACCCATAGGCAGACGTTTGAACTGAAAGAGTCCCAAGTAGCAGTGCCATGCTGTGTATGGATGAGAAGCTGGATCAATGGAAATTTGATAGAACCCACTCTGAAGGTCTAGAGTGGTGAAGTAAGCAGGACTAGCTGCATCAAGACTCTCTAAAGCATCTTCGGTTGCAAGTAAGGAATGAGCATCCTGCACCGTGTAGGCATTGAGTTTTCTGTAGTCTACCACAAAGAGATACCCTTTGTCCTTTTTTACCACCAGCAAGCAAGGTGCACCCCAGGGGCGTGTAGATGCTTTGACTATGTATTGGTCAAGCGTGTCTTTGATTATGTCCTCGAGGACTTGTTTCTGTTTGTGTCCCACTTTGCAGGCTCACTGATGGATCGGTTTCTGGTTGGGCTATATTTTGATGGTGTGTTGCAGGATATCACAGCATCCCAGCTTGTTATCTGAACCAACAAAGACATCCGGGTAATTCTCCAGGAATTTCAAAAGTTGTTGCTTTTCCATTGGAGATGCTGGAAGTTTGGAGGAGGATAGTCGCTGACTGAGGGGTAACTCTGTTGAAGTTGGAGTGGTTGTGATAGTACTGACAGGAGTAGAGTTGGTGGAACCAGGCTGAGGTTCTTGCATGAGATGGAGCTGGTCCCCTGAAAACAAGCAGCCAAACTTTCTGATGTTGGCACCCTTTGAAATGACCACTGACTCATCTGTAAAGTTGCAGCATTTTTGGAAGACTGCACGATCATACACCACCGATAAGGTATTTCCCAGAAGAAGACCTGACAAATGTTGTGCAGGGGATCCTGTGACAATGCCAACAACACCTTGTGGAAGTGGTTCACTTTCGTATCTTGGCAATCAAAACCATTTCTGACTGAGGAGGAAAAGTGACTGAGTCTATAGCTGTGAGTTGCCTCCAAGGATCTAGCGACAGTTTGTTCGAGGCAAAGTCTAGGATGGCTTTGTAAACTTTGAGGAAGTCCAGGCCTAGAATTATTGCAGGTTAAAGATCAGGCACTATGTAGAACTTGACAGTAGCTTGCTGTGAGCCAATGTGGAGCTTGAGATGGACCATGCCTGTGATAGGTACTGTAGCTGTACTTGCTGTGATAATGTACTTTATGTCAGCTGAAAAGACAGTAGGTATGTGACGAATAGCTTGGTTGTTTAAAATACTGCTGTTGATAACTGATATTTCTGCTCTAGTGTCAACCAAGGCGTGCGTAGCGCAATCTCTGATGGTTACAGATGCATAGTTTGCTAGGAGAGGTGATCGTATGACAGGTACCTTTGCCCCTGGAAGTGAGAGTGTGCCAGAGTTTGCAGTTGGAGGAAGCATTTTGTTTGAATTGCAAGAGTCAGAGGGGCAGTCAGTTGCTACGTTCCTCTGATCCTGGGAGTAGTTGCAGTTATCTTGCTGATTGTGCAGCGGTTGGTGGCTGTGGTTCTCTTGATTTCTGTTGTACTTTAGCTTTCATCAGACGGTGGCAGTGTGTCCCCTGAATCCACACCACTGGCAGGTCACTGGTTCTTGTGAAGGCAGAGGTGGATGAGGTCATTGTCAAAATGGTCGAAGGACATTGACAAAGGTAGTAGAAGAAGCAGTTGAGCTGTGGTGCAGAGTATTGATACTTGTAGTGAACATCTCTATCATTGATTGCTGCTGCTGGACACACGTTGTGAGTGCAGCTAACTGTGATGACTGAGGTGCTTGTACACTGGTAGCCTGGGACATTGCTATGGATTCTTGTGTATATCGAGGTGGTTGGCTTTTGCTGTATGACATAGGTACAAAATTGAGGAGGCAGTCCCTGGACAAGGACTGTTACTTGATCTTTCTCTGTTTTCTGTAGGCGTTTGTATCGAGACTCAATGTCCACTATGAAGGCTTCAAGAGAGTCGGTGGGCTGCATTGTACATTCCCACAGCTGTTGCTCCAATAACCAGAGTGGGTGTGCTTGGAGAAAATGGGCTTTGAAGGTTGTATACAGTGTGGCACTATCTCCTTTGACTTAGTCTGGAAGGGCATTGAACAAGGAAATGGCAGCCCCTCTCAGAAGCAAGCGCAAGGCACTGGAGATGCGCAAGGGATCAGTCCAACCATTAAAGAAATCCATACTTGGAATTGTTCCAGCCAGTCGACAGCATCTTTGCGAGGCAAAGCTGAGAAGGGTACTGGCTGTAGGCTGGTATGGACCGTGGACTGTGGTGAAATGGCTTTAAAGTAGGCCAAGTCATCTTGAATAGCTTGCATAGCTGATGCTACTTGAGCAGAAATAGAAGACTGGATGTCATGGAGGATTGTTTCGATTTTGTAGCCCCACGCCCTTGAGGTGAATGAAGGTAGGACTCCAGATGCTCTCGTACCCATATCTGTGTCGTTGTCAGACATCGTGGTTGGAGATGAGCTTCGTTTCACTCAGCAAAGATTGTATGGGTAAGAAGGAGTTGCCGTCATGCAGGAGACAGGATGTCGTGTCGTGGATGAAGTGTCGAGCAGAAATTATTTTTGTAGACAAAAGTACAAATTTTTGTAACAAAGTTCATCAATTGACATCTTAATAAAGAATTCCCACTCAATTCTGTGTTGTTTGTTATTTAAATAAAGGTTTTGTTGCAAAAATCAGCTGTTTGTTTCAGTGTCAATTCATTTAAATAGGAATGCCATTGATTTCAATGGAGTGAGGTCAATTTGTGCCCCTCACAAGATGGCCGGCAAACTGTGACATGCAGTTCCTGTGGGATTTGACTAGCCTGACTGTAGCAAGATGGCTGACAGCAAGGGGTTAAGGTTCACTTCCTGTCTTGTTGTTTTGCTGTGCTCAAGATGAAGGATTCTTGCCAGGAGGCTGGTGTGCTGCTCTGCAATGCCCAAAATGGCGATAGCCGCATTATTGAGCTTCTTCCCCACTGAAAATGGTGGGTGTTTTCTGTGATGTGACAAAATGGGGAACTGTATTAGTCTGACTGCTTTCTGTTTTGTTGAACTGCCTTCTTTCAGTTTTGTTGCTAGTGCTTAAGCTTTAGTTCTAATTATTTCCTTGTCCTGAGTTCATTCCCCTCCGCTTTCCTCCGTTTATATCTTTATTTATTGGTATCTCTACTGTGGCTTGTGTTGTTGTGAAGACTGTTTTTTTTCTTGTTCCTGTTTTCTTTATTGTACCCAGATGAATTGTCTCTTTGGCTACTCCATTTTATTTTCTTGTCATGTCCCCGATAGGTATACTATGCCTTGCTGAATTCCAGGGAGCGTTTTGCTTTGCTTGGTTTGTGCCCCCTTTCTGCAGCGTTGACGAGTGATGGCTTTGTTTTTGTTTTCCTGCCCCTGATTTCTGTATTTACTTCTGTGTGCCCCCCTCCTTTATTTGTTGTTGTTGGAGCGTGGCCGAGGGGCAGGTAAGTGCTACGTTGTGGCTGAGGGGAAATAGCTTGATTCGTGCAGCCACGGTGCATAGGAGCGGCAAGAAGCAGGATGGCTAAGCATGGAGCAGAGCTCCATTTTGGAGTAGCAGGACTGGCAGAAGGGAGGAAACAGTCTGTTGCGGCTGTAATTGGGCTGCCGTTGAGGAGTCTGGGAGCCATGGACTTGGGCAGGAGGCAATGGAGGCTTGTGGAATGGCGCTCAGCCACACCACATAGGGAGCTCACTAGACAGCCTGTCAGGAGGAGCTGGGCCACGATCCCTTAAAGCATGGAGAGAAATTCGTTAGTCCTATTGTGGAGCAACTGGAGGGCTGACTGAGTAGAGTTGGCTGGAGGAGTGAGTGGTGGCTGTTTTGAGGGACTTGGGTGAGTCGGGAGTGGGATTGCGCTTTGTGGCTGGAGTAGCTATTCAGGAAGAGTGGGCCTCCATGCTCTGTTGCAGTTGCCGGGGAAGGGTTTGAACCGAGTGTGGAGCCGAGGCTCTGGCACTGCAGTTGAGATGGGGAACCCAGAGTGACAAGTTGTTGCAGGGCCACAATCGAGCAGTAATGTCAATGATTTTAATTTGTAATTTTAGTTTCTTTGCAGTACCTGGTGCAAGAGGCAGTGGCTGCAGATTAAATTTGTGTCATCTGCATGCTGGGCAAAATGGAGCATTTTTTTTTTTTTGAAACCCTGCCACAAGGTCGGAGCTGGGGGGGTTACAGTTTGTAGCTCCGTGAGGTACAGGTTGCAGCTCTGCAGTGCACGGGTCTGGGCACAATTAAATGTGAGAAGTTCAGTCATGGAGCCGCTTGCCATGCAGGGTTGCACAGTTTGATGGTCAGTAATCTTTGTACAGTAGGAAGGCTGCTGTATGAGATGAGACACAGTTCATCTTTTTCTCTCTGTGCAGTCAGGGCGGTAGTTAATTCATCAGCATTCAGACAATTCAGACATACTGGGGTGATGATTTGGGGTAACCAGTGATGCAGACAAGCGAGATGGGGGTCTGGAAAGAAGAAGGGCCGCATTCTCCACCATGTGTGACATTTTGGTATTTAGTCTGCCACTAAAAGGACCCCTTACCTTCTCTGTGGTCTGCCAGACCCTTCTGTTGCTGCTGGTGAGGACCCGATCTGGACCGTACGAATAGCGATGCAGCCAATTATTAATCCGCCCCCGAAGTGAACACGAAGTGGGCACTTTGCGTCCGTGGAGCACAATGCGAAGTGGACCCTGTAAAGTGCTCACTTTGCGTTGTTGATTCCACTTCGCGTTGTCATTGTGCCTCAACGCGAAGTAAGGCGAAGTGAGAAGAAAATAGGCACATCGCATGGCTTGCAGTACTGTAAGTCACATGCTTTAGCCAGGCAGGAAGGAAGGAAGTGAGTCAGAGAAGTAGTTTCACTTTTTCCTTTGCATTTGTAGATGGAGAAAGCAACATTGTGAAAGGAGAGGAGTTTGCTTGGCTTTTGTTTCTTTTTACTGCCAGAACCAGAACAAACACCTTTTTTAAAAGCTATTTTATTTAGTTTTTGTATTGTCTTAGTGTTTTTTTTGTTAGTGAATTTTTTTGTATAAGTTTTGTTTTTGTTTCGTTTTGTGTGTGTGACTGACTCTGTGTGTGTGTGTGTGTGTGTCCACTGTCTGTGTGTGTCATCCCGTGGACTCAGGAGGATGGAGGGTCACGTTGGAGAAGGCGAGTCGCTGGACCATGGGCATGTTAAGAGGGGAGGAGTGCGGACCCATGGGGGGCGGGGCGGTCGTGTGATGTTGGACCGCTCCAGACTCCTGGCTGGTGTTGCTTCCCCTGCGGAAGCAACAAGAGCAGCAGCAGCAGCATCAGTGCGTCCGGTGGCTGTTGCATGTCCACCATCTCCGCCACTACCACCACCACTAGCAGCAGCTGTTGGGGCTCCAGCAGCACCCTCTCCACCACCTCCACAGCCAAAGGAGGTGGCCCCGGCAATTGTAGGTGGTGATGGGACTTGTGCCCGACATGTGTGGACTGTGTCTGGTCCCCCCCACAGCTCCCCAGTGTGGGAATTTTTAAATTGTGTGGGGGGAGATAGCACAGTGGTGGAGTGCCATGTGTGTGGTGTGCTGGTGTGTCGTGGCCTCCCTGGGACACATTTGGGGACTGATGGCCAGTGCACCCATATGCTGAACCACCACAGGGCAGAGTGGCAGGCTGCCATGGAAGGGGCCAGGCGTCCACCTGCTGGCCCTTCCATGGCAGTGGCTGAGGGTGCTGCTGGGGTGAGAGATGTGCCTTGCAGCAGTCACCGCCATAGCCGGAGGAGGAGGGCTACTACATCAGCTGCTCTACCACCACCACCACCGCCACCACAACCACCAGCACCACCCTGTCCACCACCAGCCCCACTACCTGGATTGCCAGCTGCAGTGGACTCAGCCACAGTCCCTGCAAGCCAGTCTGACCTCTGCCTGGTGTGGGCAGCACTCGAGGAAAACAATGTGTGTTTCAGTGCTTTGGAGCAGCAGGTTAACAGGGTGGAAGCACAGCAGCAGCAAATTGTTTCAATGCCGCACCTGTTGCTGGACCACCATGGCATCCCACAATCATAGTAAGTCTGGGGATTGTTTTCTGCCCTCCCACACCCACACCCACCCATGACCCCACCCCACTACTGTGTTTCATTTTTGTGTGTTTTTTGTTTGTTATTGTTTAATCATGCACATTTTCCCTTCCAGGGGAATCTTTCTTGCACCACATAGTGCAATACATTTTTGTGAAAACCAGACATAATTTCATTACAGTGTATCACGTAACAGGAATTCTTGTTCTGAAAATCTGCCCACATTCTGCCTCCCTTCTCAGCAACAGACCCAAGGCAGCATGGTTTCACCAGGGGGAGGTCATGTCAGACCAACCTCATTGAATTTTTTAACTGGGTGACTAGGGAGGTGGATCAGGGGAGGGCAGTGGACGTGGCCTATCTGGACTTCAGCAAGGCCTTTGACACTGTGCCACATAGAAGACTATTACACAAACTGGGGAATATGGGTGTGGGCAGGACAATAGTGTGGTGGGTAGGTAACTGGCTGGGCGGCAGGACACAGAGGGTGGTGGTAAATGGCTGTCACTCCACAGAGGAAGAGTGACCAGTGGGGTACCACAGGGATCAGTGCTAGGACTGGTCCTATTCAACATCTTCATCAGTGATATTGCACAGGACCTAGAAGGCAGAATTTCACTGTTCACTGATGACACAAAGCTCTGTAACAGAGTAGACACACCAGAGGTGTAGACAGAATGAGAAGGACCTGCAGAAACTTGAAGAATGGTCAGGGTTTGGCAGTTGAAATTCAATGCAAAAAGTGCAAGATAATGCATATGGGGCACAAAAACCCTGGCACAATATATCAGTTGGGGGTGAGGATATAGCATGCACCAAGCAGGAAAGGATCTTGGGGTTATCATCTCTGATGACCTCAGGTAGGAAAACAGTGTGACAAGCAGCAGGTAAAGCAAATAGGATGCTGGGATGCGAGGCAGGGGCATCACCAGCAGGAAAAGGGAGGTCATAATTCCACTATACAAGACACTAGTGAGGCCCCACCTGGAGTACAGTGTATGTTCTGGAGACCTTACTCACGTAAGGACATAGACAGGGTAGAGAAGGTTCAGAGGAGGGCAACAAAGATGGTGCATGGATTGCATCACAAGTCCTATGAGGACAGGTTGAAAGAACTGAACATGTACTCCCTTGAGGAGAGGAGGGAGAGAGGGGATATGATAGAGACATACAAGTATCTTTCAGGGAGGAACAGGGTGCAGGTATACACTATTTTTAAGTGAAAAAAAAATTCCAGGACTAGAGGGCATGGGATGAAGTTGGAGGGAGGATGATTCAGAGGAAACATGAGGGAGAATTTCTTCACAGAATGGTTGGTGGACAGTGGAACACCCTGCCAGAGGAAGTGGTGGGGGCAGAAACAATCACGGGATTTCAGAATGCATGGGATAGACATAAAGGAATTCTGGAGGTCAGGGGTAAGGGGCAACAGACTTCTAGGAAAACATAAACTGAACTTACAAGCTCATATGGGCAGACTGGGTGGGCCACAGGCCCTTATCTGCCGACACTGTCTATGTATCTATGTAACATTAGGATGTGATAGCAGGGAGAGCGCATGTGCGTGCTCCTTACAGTGAAAATCCGATTGTCCGGCAGGTTTCCGAATGTTTCTTTATGTTATAATGGTCAGTTTGTGAAGAAATGTGTGGCCACATTTCCAGTAAGAAGAGCTTTGTTAGTGGAAACATCCCACATTTCGCCACAAAGTGAACCTTATAACATAAGGAAACATTGGGATAGCTGCCGGACATTCACTATAGCGGAGCATGCACCTGCGATCCTCCTGGCATCATGTCCTAACATTGCTGAGAAAGGGTGGCAGAATGTGGGTGGCTTTTCTGATTGGTAATTCCTCCATCACGTGACACACTGTAATGAAATTATTTTTTTTTTTCACAGAAATATATTGTACTCTGTGGAGCAAGAAATATTCCAGTGGTAGTAATGCCCCCACATATTAGTTTATGTGCATCACCATAACTATGTAATGTGGTAAATGTCTGTAAAGCAGCAGCAACTCTGACCTATATTTTTTAATGCTGTGTTACAACTTCCTTTACTTACATCCTGACTCACTGGAATGACACGATAATTTGCAGTAGTTGAGTCTGCTGTACTACCTTTTTTCATGTGTGAAATAATGAAAGGAGCATTCCTTTCAAATTGGTGCTGACCAGGTCTTTGTCATTGTTTTCCTCTGCTTTTCTCTATCACATCAAGTAGTTGTCATATATCCCTTCTGTTGTTAATTAACAGTTATGCATTAGGCAGTGTTTTATGATACCACGGAACAATCGTTCTTAAAAAGCAACTTCAAATAAATACAAAGCTGGTCCGAACAATATTGGAAGACGTGCTCATTTTTTTTTCAAACATGAAAACAAGTAGTCAAGTAAGTAAAGCAGACATAAATTGTGAGAAGAATCGTATGATTTGAGTCACTCACGACTCGGAGGTAAGTAGTGGTGGTTGTGGTAATGTAAAGTAGCATAAAAAAGTACAGTTCAGAACTGTGAGGACATTCTTGCAATGCTGCTTTAATTGTAAAAATGTCAGTATGACATCATGAGCTCACAGCAACAATCACAGAACACACAAAAGTGGCACAGAGTCCCCAGATTTTTTTCTGCAGGCCCAGAATTCATCCTCCTTGTGTGTAGAAAATTAACAAGTGTTAATGAAGTGAAATGAGACTGTTTCAGCAAATACAGAGTCCCCCAGAATTAATGGCTCACTCAGTCATGCGCATAACAGTGGCACAGAGTCCCCAGATTTTTTCTGCAGGCCCAGAATGCATTCTCCTTGTGTGCAGAAAATTGACAAGTGGTAACGAAGTGAAATGAGACTGTTTCAGCACATCATACACAGTCCCCCAGAATTTATTCTGCAGTCACTCATGCACGAAGTGCCCCTAATATGATGACCGTGAAAGAACTGTTGCTGGTCCAATGTGTGCTGCGATGCGAGCAAATTCAATGTGATCATCTCAACTGGATGGAAGGGTGCCCCTTTGTCTGTTCACTTATAGTAGCCTTGGTGAGTTGATATACTGTATATGTAGATATATATTTCTGTGGTTTGTAGGTGAGGGGTGTTGACATGGACATGTACTCATGGTATTGTTCTGTCTCACAGGTCACAGATACTGTTGGTGTGCACATTCCAGTGCTCGATTAGAACTTTATGCATAGAAATTTGCAATGGATAACTGTCAAGCACATGAAGGTAAGTATTTATTTTTTTTTGGGTGGGAGAAGCATATTTGCAGGTTTGCCTGCAATGGTTACTTATTTTCTTACTTCTTCACAGATTTCATCTGCATCCTTTTCGAGTCTGGTGCGATGGTCATGGTCATCTAATGAAATGATTTCTGCATGTTACATGTGCACCCCAGCCCAGGGGGGGGGGGCCTGATGTGGAAGAACTTGTTTGGATAAGGCCACCTTGTCAGAACAACAAAGCATCTGAAAGTTTCCTAAAAAAATAAATTAATGACTTCTTACAACTTAATTGTTATGCGTCCCTCCCTGGTTCTCAAATCTCAATCCCTAAAATCAAGTTACGTTTCAAAGACACATCTTGTCAACTAACACAACCTGTTGTGTGCAATATTTGCTGCAGTCTTTACAAAACAATGAAACAGATTAAATAAAATCTTCATACTTACCAGAATGGATTTCACATGGATATTCCATCGGTTCCTCTCTGTACAGTACAGCTACAGCATCATTCCCAATGAGTTTTAGCGATGGAGCCTTTTTTGTTACCCTGTAAAAGAAACAGAAGAAGTGTACTGTATGTGTTTTACCATTGTAGCTCTGAAAAGCTACAGAAAACAAAACATACAACTAAAGGAAGTGAGGCAGCATAACAAAGATGAGTACATATACTCACTTTATGGTCCATGGGGGGGCAGACACACTCATGGTGGCAGACTTGGATAACATCAGTCCCAGTGGTGGTGGTCCATGGGGGGTAGACAGACGCATGGTGGCAGACTTAGATAACATCAGTCCCGGTGGTGGTGGTCCATGGTAGTCAGACAGACGCATGGTGGCAGACTTGGATAACATCAGTCCCAGTGGTGGTGGTGGTGGTGGTGGTCTGCAGGGGGGCAGAAAGACTCATGGTGGTAGACTTGGATAACATCAGTCCTGGTGGTGGTGGTGGTCTGTGGGGGTCAGACAGATTCATGGTGGCAGACTTGGGTAACATCAGTCCCAGTGGTGGTGGTGGTCCGTGGGAGGCAGACAGATTCATGGTGGCAGTGGTGGCAGTGGATAACATCAGTCCCGGTGGTGGTGGTCCGGGGGGGCACACCGCCTTTTAAATACTGCAGTTAAAACCTGCCAACATTAACCACATCATCATCCTCATAAAGAAAACTGCCCTCACAGTCATTGATGTCTGAAGTCTGACCACTAGGAAATTCTTTCTCCATTGTGTCGTCATCTACGTCAGTGGTGGGCCGTTTCAGGCAGCCACTGCCAGTGCCACCAGGATGCTCCATTTCTGCATCAGAAAGACCACCATAACTAGGCCGGGGTACGAATACCGAGGTTGCAGTCTGTGCTGGTATGTGCCTCTCATTCATTTTAAAGAATGTTAGCAAACTAACATTTGCAGGAGACAGGTTTGTCCGACAATCCCTGACTATTGCACCTGCTGAGCTGAATACCCTCTCAACACTTACACTGGAGAGTGGGCATGTGAGGTACTTCAATGCCACTGCAGTCAGCTCTGGCCATTCACTGACCTTTCCACTCCAGTACAAAAGAGGATCTTCACTTATTGTCAGATGCCTGTTTTCAGACAAATATGACTCAACCATTCTCTGTGCCGCACTAAGTCCAATTGTTGATGCATCATCCTGTTCTCCCGAATCATTTATTTCACAAATACCCACTTGGGACAAAGCCTCCCAAAGCAGGTTGACGCCACCCACTTTGGATGACAGACCGCCTGGAACTACAGTCCCCTTTTATTTCACAAATACTCACTTGGGACAAAGCCTCCCAAAGCAGGTTGACGCCACCCACTTTGGATTACAGACCACCTGGAACTACAGTCCCCTTCCCCTTGCAGGATTAAGTTGATGGTCCTCCAGGTACACCTTCAGCCGGATTATGCTGCTGAGGTTTGCTGACCTTAGCATGTGACTTCTGTGCCCCATGAACCAAGCGCACCAGCTGACCACTGATATTTTTTACCTGTTCAGGTCCTCCCTCCAGTACTGAAGCAATTCCATGTTTGTATCGGGGGTCCAGCATTGTTGCTATGGCAAAGTTGTCATGACGCAGAATGCTGACAACGTGACGATTATGATCGAATACTGTCAGCAAGTGTTGCAGTAACATACTGCTACCACCGTCTCCAGCAACATCAAGGCTATGCTGTACATTCACCGATGTCTGCCTCAGCACCCGCAACAGTGGAATTGATTAGCTAATGGAGGCAGACTCGCCACTCACTGCCTGTGTGGCATGTTCAAAAGGCCGCAAAATTGTTATTACAGAGTCCATGAGGCGCCACTGTTCGGTCGTCATAGACATGGAGGCCCCAGAACTGTCACGGCTAGTGTGCATAACAAGATATTCTGAGATGGCTTTGTATTGTTCATACAACCTCTCTGCCATGTATAACATGGAGTTCCATCGAGTGACAACTTCCAGCTTCAAGCGGTGCTGAGGCAGGCTGTTTTGTATCTGCAACTGCCGCAGTTGGTCGCGGGCCTTTCCAGATCTTGAAAAATGAGAGCAGATACGTCGTGCAATGGTCAGCATTTCCTTTATATCAGGGTGCTGCAGAAGCTTCTGAACCACAAGATTTAAACAGTGGGCCATGCATGGAACATGAAAAAAAACACCATTAGTGATGCATTTCGCCACATTTGACCCATTGTCACTTGCTATGAACCCAGCTCTCAGGGACAGAGGGTTTAGCCATCTAACAATTTCAGTCAGTAACATGTCCAACATGTTCTCACCAGTGTGTGAACAGGTCACACTGTGCATAGCAATCATTGCATGCTGGTGAATTCCAGGAAGATTGCTACCATGACAATCCACCTTACTGCACTGATTATTCACACTACCAACATCACAAACAACCTCCGGCACCTGCGCCCAGTGTGCAGTTATACACAGATATAAACTCCCCACTGTTTTGCCACTTGTCCACATAGCCATACTTAAATGGATGAATGGAGAGGAGGAATGTTGAAGGGCATGTCTCACTGAGTCAGACACAGTGCGGAACAACTCGGGGACAGCATGGGTAGAAAAGTATGTCCTGGATGGGACTTTCCATTTTGGACAGGCATATGCAGCAAACCTCTGGAACCCAGAATTCTCCACAAAGGAGAAGGGCAAAAGATCAATTGCCAGCATTTCTGCTACAGCAGCATTAATTTCACTTGACACTGTATGATTAGGGGGGTACTTCAGCTTCTGTGCAAAAACACTCTGTAATGTGGGTTGACTAAAATGTTTTACACGTGGTGTGTTGTTGGTCACAAATGGCTGTGCTCTGTGATGAATGGCATTGGCAGGGGGTGGAGTGTGGACATTTAATGAAGACGGTTGCACAGGTGATGGTGACAAACCCAGAAATGATGTTATTTTGCTAGATTTACCAACCGGGGTTGATGTACCACTTGCAGTAGACATACTGCATTCACCACCACCACAACCACCACAAAAACTGCTACTCTCACCAGCACTGGACGGCATTCCAAAGTCATTATGGTCCTCCACCCCATCATGCCTGTAGTAATCCTCTGCTCTTATTACCGCACTACTGCACACGTTTAATTTCCTACTGGACTTAACAGTCATGGAAGGGGATAACGTGCTGGCTATGGTTGCCGGTGACATGGGTGAATGCCCCACTGTGGTATTAGCTGCCAGCTTGTGCTGGGTCCACAGAGCCAAGTGCCTATTCTTAAGATGCGTATGCTGTCCTCCTGTCCCCAGATGGCTCCCCTTTTTACCTTGACTAACACGCACATGGCAAACCTGCAGATTGCAATTGAATCATCATTTGCATCTTGAACAAAAAAATCCCAAACAAGGGAGTGTGATGCTCTGCTTTTAACATGTCCATGATGATGTGGCTTATTTAAGTCTGTTATTTTAAGCACTGAAGTAGAAGGGGCACATAATGTTTCTGGCACTGCACACCTGGACTGCAACTGACCCCCACGACTACCTATCATATTGATTACTGGGTCATCATCATCATCATCATCATCAACTAAAAGCGATAGATTACAAGTTTTTATTGGGGGGGGATTCCTGCAAACAGACTCAGACACAGCCACTTTTAATTTATTTTTCTCCAGTTCCCAACTGGGGTCAATTACATCATCATCATATTCATCAACATCACCCACATCCACATCTTCTGCTTGGATGCTAGTATGTGGACTGCATGTTGCAACAACAGCAACATCATCATCATCATCACATTCATCATCAGCATCTACACCACCATCACCTGATATTTTTTCACCACACTGTGAATCACTGCTTGGAAAATGCATGACGTTAAGTGCTAGTCTGTCTCACAATAAAAGGTGTATTATTTGATGCACGCAACACTGCACACACACACTCACACACAACACAGAACAGTTTGTGTACAATGCTGAATGAGGAATGTGACGCAAATGCAAACGTTCAGTGTACTATGCCACATTAATGTAAATTTCTAATTTAAACAACCTGACCTTATGAAATGCTGCACCACATCCACACAACAAACAGCAAAAAAATTTCTACTATTACTGACAATATTACTATGTGTACAAAAAGTACATTAACACAGTCAGTTATATAACAAAAATATAACCAAAAAACAAAGAAATCACGAGTTCTCCAACTTAAACATGCCTGCATCACAGATACGCCCTACCCCCACAGCACACTTTCATTGTCTTTCACCACACACACTCAATGTTGTAAATTAACATTCAAAATCCACACACAAACAAAAACGCTCGATGATATGAGCACTGGAGGATTTCCTACAATCGATGAACTAAAGTTGGGATCCCCCCAAAAAAGCAAAAATGCTTTTTAAACAGCTTTTACAAGATTCCTATTACAGACAGCTATCAGAGCACACTGTCTCCTACTCCTTCCTACTCATACTACCCTGAACTGAGGCTGTGCAGATCAATATAGAGCTCGTGTGACCTGAAATTCCATGAATCACTGCAAAATTCACCTTTGGAGCTCAAAAACAAGGCTAAATGAGGCGAAGTGAACTGCCACCTATGCGCTTTGCCTTAAGATTGGAAGAGTAGTGGCCCAGGGGAGACGGAGTAACGCGAAGTCAGTGTTTCTAATGGACTTCGCATTCCTCATTATAACACGAAGTACTCTGTTTCACATTGCGGAGCACTCTGCGAATCCGTCTTTGCTCCGCGAAATGCTTTGCGGAGCTGATTGAGCCCACTTCGTCCACCACTATGTGTGAATAACTAGACGGACGCATAAAGTAAAGAATACAGGTTTATTCTCTGTACAGCAGATGTTCTCTTTGTGAGGACAAGCCCCAGACTGGCAAATTCTCTGACTGACAGGCATACATGGCACTGCCAGGCAGTGCAACAATTAGATGCATGCAGGTTCTAAGTGCTCTTAAAGGAGCGGCAGCTTAGCATTAAGCCCCATGCTTAATGTGTGCTTCACACGATCATGAAAAAGACTGACCTGGTTGTCAAAGACTATTTCTTTTCCCAAGTGGCCCAAATAGAGGTTGGCTTACTTGGGAGCTAAAGATGCCCCATCGCTGTGCCCTTGATCTGGAGATAGTATGTGCCCTGAAAGACAAAGCCGTTTTTCATTAATACATGTTCAGCACAATTTATTAAAAATAGTTTCTTGGTGTTACTTAGTTCTTGATCTTGTTCCAACCAATAAGATGAGGCACTTGGACCCCCTTCATGAGGTATGTTGGTGTACAATGATGTTATATCTATAGACAACAAGTACCCATCCTGTTCAGGTTGCATGTCCCCCAAGATGCCCAGTATCTGCATAGTGTCTCTGATATACAAGGGGCACATGGTTACATATTTCTTGATATGCGCATCCACGAATTTTGACAAAGGCTCTGTCAGTGAGCCTATTCCAGATACTATCGGGTGTCCTAAGGGATCCAACAATTGCTGTTCTGGAAAAGGGTGGTCCTCAGAGATCAAGTTCTCATATATATATTAGCCCTAACTGGGTGGTTAGCCATAAGAAAATCTGCTTCATCTTCACTGATTGTCCCCTCGAGGTGTGACTCATTCAAGAACATGTCTATTTGTTTTTTAAACACCACATTGGGGTCCTGACCTAGTTTGCAATAAAAGGCAGTATTTTGCAATTGCCTCTCTATCTCCATTTTGTACTTTTCTGTTGACATCAATGGTATAGAACCCTCTTTGTCTGGGGGTTTAATGGTTAAGTCATTGTTTTCCTCCAGACTCTTAAGGCCTAACGAGTCCTCCTTAGTTATATTAACATAGCTTGGTTTGTCACTACCATTGATAATCTCATTTATTTTGCTTTCACAGGTCCTTTCCAAAATCTTTCACTGCATTGAGGTACATGTGAACAATCTCTCCTCCACTCCCTGCCTTTCTCCCTTCCCTTTCTCCCTCAGCTGCCAGCTCAGACGTCTCTCTGCCCCATCTTGCTCCTGTCCCACCCTCACCTGACCCCTGATCACTCCATTTCTCCCTCTCTTGCATGATGGTCCCATAGTTCACAGATTTTGACCTTGGGTGTCCCCTCTGCTTTCCAATTGACACTTATTTTACATAAATTGTAATGTTATTTTTTTCTCGCTGCCTGCACTTTTTTGTACATCTGTTAAGTGAGTATTCTCTTCTGCACTCATGTTCTGCCTTCACTTTATTTTGTACTTGTACACTCATTTGTTGCATGGTATTTTATCACCTCCTCTTTCTCTCCCACCCCCACCCCCGTCACACCTAGAAATATGCCTCAGCTCAGTGTGCCTTTTCTGGTTACCAACTTTCAAATAAATAAGTCCATTTATAACAGAATTTAAACATTTTTAGATGTTTTAAATTAGTTAGTGCCGAGGACAGGAAAAGGAGCTGGATCCAGAAAAAAATCTGAAGTACGCATTATCAAGAACAAACAATTTATTTATTATATATCATTGTATACTATTTACAGTACTTACCTTTTCCACCCAAGATTATATCTGTAATTAGATTTCCTTTATCTCTGTATGTTTATGTGGTAAAACAATTTCAGTAAATAACTAAATAAAGGAATGAATCACTAGGAAGAACCTAGAATAGCAAATTCAACAGGTACAGCATGTTAACATTTTTGTTGAACTGCTGCTTTACGTGTTGCCTTTTACTGTTCCATTAAAGTCTTTACTAACATAGCAAATTGCTCTGGAGAAGCAATGCAAGATCGGTCATGAAAAGGGGTGGGACAAGGGGTGGAGTTTAGGGTGTGGTTTAGTGTCTGTTATTTGCCTCTTCAAAAGTGGCAACCCTAATCCTCACCCCTTCATTGTAGGGAGCAAAATAATAAAGTACAGAGAACCACAAGATGTGCTATGTTTTGGGGTGGCCAGAATAACAACAGAAAACAAAAAACACCCCACTTTATGTTTTAATTGTGCATTCACTCATGGGAGTTATGAACTAGACCTTCCCAGAGAATGTACAGTTGATGAGCTGGAAAGGCATATTTTGTAGCCACATGTTTGCTCCAGCAGGTGGCACTATTGCAGTTGCTGTGTAACTGTCTTCAGTGTTGGTCTCAGTGCAGCATACGTTTTCAGGTTCCAGTTATCATTTCTTGCTTGCAGGCTGCTTTTTTTGTTTTCTTTGGCACTATGTGCCAGGATTCCTCTCCACTTCCATCTGTCCTCGGTAAAAGCACTCCACTAGCTTTTCAACCTCACCTCAGATTGATGGCCCATGACTGTCATGATTTCCAGTGCTTGCAGTCTGACAGTTGAGAGGAAGTTCATAGCTGTGGCTCTTATGAAGTGGTTTGCATACTGACTACTAAGGTTGCACTCCTTACTCAAACTTGGCATCATGCCTGAGAGGTAGTTCACCCTCACTGGTTCTTCAGAATAATGTCTGTGTCCATGAAAAATGGTTACCGAAGTGCGACATAAGGGTCATATATTCAGATCTACAGTAGATTCATTTTAATATGCTTTTCAAGACACTGTGATACAAGAGTGAAAACAGAACCATACTGTGTGTTTAACTCTCTAACAAACTTGAAAAAAGCACCTTCTATGTTGCACGTGTAACAGCGGACACCACAGCATTGCTCATGTAACAACGAACACCACACAACTGTTCTATATTAAAAAAGCAACTTGGCTTGACTTCACTTTACTAAGCATTTCAAGACACTGTGACCCAAGTGTCAAAAAGGAGTCATGTTGTGACATAACTTACTGACAAAGACTTGAGAAAAAGCTGCTTCTGCATTGCACATGTAACAGTGGACACCAAACAATGTTGAGCATATAATAATATAACAGTGGACTCCACACAACTCTTTAAGTTAAAAAAGCCTCACCTGGACCCCTCGCTTACAAAAGTTCTACAGCGCTTTTAAACACAAGTCCCATAAGAATTTCGCCCCCACCAAATAAGCTGGATGCTTTTGTTGAAATTTTTAGGGGCCTGAGAAAAATGTTGCATGCTGAGACAACATAAGTTTTTGAAGTGCCGCTAGAGGAAAGTCTTCATAGAAGCAATAGAATATACTGAAGTTTTGCATGACATGTTTTGCTGAGGGACATCTGTGGCATTTGGGAGTTTGATGTTTACAAAAAAAATAAAATGGGTGAACCTGGACTTCTACATAGAACTATAGATAATGACAGCAGAAAAATACCAGAAGTCCACCCAGTCTGCCTTCAAAATTATGTAATGTATCTACACTTGTGACCACCTTTTAAATTTACTGATTATAACTGCAGTGGCTATTTTTATTTTTTTTTAATTCATGCACTAAATATTTTGTACACTGGTACCCCCATTTCATGATCTGACCCAATACCAGATTGGGCAATGGTTTTGGTATCTCTGCTTTGCACGGAGTGGGTGAAGGTAGAAGGCAGGATCACCTAGAGGTAATTTGGAGAGGCAGGCTTTAAACGATTTAAAAGGAGAAAGGAAATCTTTCAGTGTGGCAAAAATGAAGCCCTTGTATTGGTCACTATTGTAGTCAGTGTGAATCTTGCAGTTGTTCCCTCATTGTATTTGAGGCTGACAAACTTTATACTGTTTTCGTCTGCCTTTATTTTGAATGAATCTGGCCACAGGTCCTTTTGCCCCTGTGTCCCTCTGTGAGTCATGTGAAGCTGGACATTTACCCATACTTTACGTATGAGTCCCATAGTTGTCATTGGTGACAGCACCAAGGACATCTTGACCTGTTGCAGGGTGGCATCAGTGAGTGGAGAGTGGTGAGTGGAAATGTCCATTTTTCCCACTTATGTTGTTTTACCACAGAAAGGAATACACTGTGAGCAAAAGGAGACTCCACCCTCCAACTCTTGTGGAAGAGCCTAGCCCCTGAGTGTGTGCCTATCACTTAATCAACATGAGAAAAAAATTTAGTAGAGCATTACAATAAATTCAGGAGTCAGCACTCTGAAAGAAATATAGTATACACACAAAACAATCGACTTTTTCAAATGACCGAATTAGTTCCGCATTTACTAATACGTTCAAATAGGAGGCAATGCAAAACATCCAAAAGTAAGCTCACATACAATATCTAGTGTATACCCCCTTAGAATGCATTGTTTGCTGTGGTAAAATGATCATTGGAGATTATGTTTATGCAGTGGCCTACATCAGGGCTGTTAATGAGCTGATTGAGAGGTATACAGAGCCCGAGGTAGCTCAAAATTGAGTTCACTAAGAACTTCTACATAAAACTTTCTGAGTATTTTGTTCAGCTCCTCAAATGGAATGGTTTATAAGTCAATTTGGAGAAATACAGAAATGCAGAATTTGACAGAAGATATGGACAGCCTGGATAACCCAGTCTGCTCATTTTCCCTACCTACAGTGTCACTGCAGACCCTACTCGATCTCTAGCTCTTTCTCCCCCTTCCCCTTCCTTTCCACTAAGATTCTCTTATGGCTATCCAATGCATTCTTGAACCCCTCCACTGTTTTCACCCCACCACCTCCTCCACTGGTAGACTGCCCCAGGCATCCACCACTCTTTCTGTTAGGGAGTACTTCCTCATATCTCTATTGAATCTACTCTCCTCCAGCTTCATTGCATGTCCCTTTGTTCTTGAGCATCTTTTTTTCTGACAAATACTCCCCTCCTGTACCTTATTTGCTTCTGTGAGGCATTTAAAGGTCTCTTTAATATCCCTCCTCCCCATTCTGCCTTCCAGGGTGTACATATTGTGGCCCTTTAGTTTCTCCTCATAGGACTTCTGATGCAGACTGTGCACCATTTTAGTTTCCCTCTTCTGGGCAGCTTCTTCTCCTCTGTCTATGTCTTTCCAGATATATGGTCTCCAGAACTGGATGCAGTACTATTGGTGAGGTCTCACCAGCAATCCATACAGAGGCAACACCACCTACCCATTTCTGCTGGTAATATCCATCCCTATGCACCTCAGCATCCCACTAATCTTCCCAACTGCCTTGTTGCACTGCCTGGCCACCATTAGGTCATCAGATATGATTACCCACAGGTCTCTTTCTTGTTTGGTGGTCATCACTACCTCTCCATCCATTTTGTACTCTGCCACTAAGTTTCTGTGCCCTACGTGCATGGTTTAGCACTTTTTCGCATCAAAACCCTGCTGCCATACCTTGACCACTCCTCAAGTTTTCTCAGGTCTTTGCTCATGTTTTCACACCCCAGGAGTGTCCGCTGTGTTGTAGATTTCTATGTCATCTGCAAAAAGGCAAACCATTCCTTCTAGCTCTGCAGCAACATCACTTATAAAGACATTAAATAGGACTGGTCCCAGTACTGATCCTTTAGGCACCCCGCTTGTCATCCTCCCTTCTCCGGAGTGAACTCTATTTACTACCACCCTCTGTTGCTTGTCTCCTAACTAATTTCTGAGCCAGTTTACCACCTTTAGACCCAACCCTAAGCTGACCAGCTTCCTTACAAGTCTCCTATGTGGAACAGTGTTAAAAACCTTACCGAAATCTATGTGGGCCATGTCCACCGCTCCACTCTGATCTAATTCCTTGGTCACTCAGTCAAATAAATCTATCAGACTTGTTTGACATGACCTCCTCCCACACTGTGAATCTATGCTGCCTCAGGTCTTGTGATCTGTTGGATTCAAGATGTTCTACACTCCTTTTATTTAGCAGTGATTCCATTAAATTTCACACCACTGACATCAGGCTGACTGTCCTATAGTTGCCAGCCTCCTCCCTACTACCACTTTAGTGAAGTGGGACTACATCTGCTCTCCTCCAGTCCTCCAGAACCACTCCCATTTCCAGGGAGTTGCTAAATAAGACTGTCAGCCAGTACCTCCCTGAGCTCCCTCAGTACCCTTTGATGCACTCCATCTGGCCCCATCGCTTTGTCTACTTTTGCATTTGTGAGTCCCTTTGGGACTGTCTCTGCTGAAAAAGTACTAGTGTCCACCTCCCTCCCTCAAAAGCTCCTGTTATTTTTTGTGCCCCCCCCAATTCTCATTCCTCTGTGAAAACTGAACAAAAGTATTTGTTCAGGATATCTGCCTTTTCCCAGTCCTCCTCTACACATCCTCCCCCCTTCTCTTCTTAACCTTACAATCCCTCCCCTGGGCTTCCTCTTTTCCTGTACCTACCTAAAAAGTGTCTTGTCCCCTTTTGTTACCACCTGGGCTATTAATCTCTCAGTTTGTGCCTTTGATACAATGTCATTATCCACCTAGGGATGAATGACCATGCTGAGAATGGGATCAGAGCAATACAACAGGAGTTTGTGGAGTTGGGGAAGGGCCTTAGACAAATAGCACACACTGTAACTTTCTCGGAAGTGCTACCTGTCTATGGCATGGATGAGGCTAGGATACTCCACACAATGGGATTCAATGACTGGTTGAAAAACTGGTGTAGAGCTCAGGGATTTGGCTTCATTGGGGACTAGGCTCCACCTGGAGGGATGCAGGCTTATATAGGTGCGATGGTCTGCATCTATCCAGGAGGGGAACTAGGATCCTAGGTGATAGGTTTAAATGCTTCATTGGCAAGCATTTAAACTAGCCAAAGGTGAGGTAATGAAAAGGAGAAGGGAAATCCTAGAACCCCCCCCAAAAATCAGGGTAGTTAGTGAGGTACACCAAGATAGAGCAGTCGATAGGGAGAAGGGCAGGGGTAAATGTAGAAAATGAAAATGACAAAGGCAGTAAGGACAGAGATGGGACAAAAAGAAATAAAACCATAAAAAATGGAGGGTAATGAGTACCAGTGCCCGTAGTCTAGGTAAAAAGCTCCCTGAAATGGTGGCAGTGATGGAAGAGGGATGCCTGGATATCGTGGCAGTCACAGAAACATGGTACACAGAGAACCATGACTGGGATGTCAACATACCAGGGTACACAATCTACATGAGGGACAGGGAGGGAAGAAGAGGAGGAGGAGTATCTCTCTATGTAAGGGAAGGGATCAAAGCAACAGAACTAAAGGGTAAACAGGGAGGCGAGGAGGCAATGTGGTTCACCCTGGAGACTGGAAATGGCTCCACAATCTGCACAGGGGTTATATACAGACCCCCATCTCAGGAGGAGGAAATGGACAAGGAAATGATAGAAGGCATCCTTGGGATGGCAGAGAAAGGGGAGATATTGCTGATAGGGGACCTGAATATGCCAGATGTTAACTGGAGCACCTTTGCTGCAGCCATATCCAAGAGCAGAGCCATTCTCGATGCCCTACAGGGGGCATGCTTCAGACAGCTACCTTTGGAACCCACTCAGGAGGGAGCAATCTTAGACCTGGTACTCTCAAATGGGGATGGAGAGAGAGGATCTCTGATCTTGAAGTGGGTAGCCACCTGGGAACAAGCAACCACCAAACACTGTGGTTCACGATATACTTAGCTGTAGAGTAAAGCCACACAGAAGTGAAGGTACTGGACTTCAGAAGGGCTGATTTTGTCAAAATGGGAGAGTGCCTCAGAAAAGCACTAGCAAACAGGGAAGAAGGTGGGGTGGAGCAACAATGGGGAAACATCAAAACCGCCATCACAGAGGCAACAAGCCTTTGTGTGAAGCAAATAAACAAATCAAAATGAAAGAAAAAAACAATGTGGTTCTCCAAAGAAGTGGCGGGGAAGGTAAAGGAGAAAAAGATAGCATTCAGGAAGTATAAGGAAACACAGAAGGAGCAGGACAGAGAACTGAACCAGTTAAAGCAGATGGAAGCGGGGAAGGCAGTCAGAATAGCAAAGGCCCAAACCAAGGAAAAGATAGTCAACTCGGTTAGGAAGGGGGATAAAACCTTTTATAGGTACATTAGGGAGCAAAGAAAGACTAAGGCAGGGATACTGGGGCTGAATAAAGAGGAAGGTGGTTGGGCAGAGAGCAACAGTGAAAAAGCAGGGATACTGAATGAATACTTCTGCTCAGTATTCACAGTGGAAAAGCGGGGAGATACCTAATCCAATCAATAGAAGCACTCTGGATAGGGGGTTGATATTAGTCATTTCACAGAAGAAAGGGTTCTGAAAAAACTTTTAAAACTGAAGGTGGATAAAGCAATGGGGCCCGATGGGATTCACCCCAGAATTCTAAAAAAACTAAGGGAAGAACTAGTAACACCACTGACTACCCTTTTTAATAAATCATGGGAGGATGGTGTGGTACCTGAGGACTGGAGGAAGGTGGTTGTGATTCCCCTTCACAAAAGTGGGAGCAAGACAGAGGCAGGAAACTACAGACCTGTCAGTTTGACCTCAGTGGTAGGGAAAATGATGGAATCACTTCTGAAGGAAAGAATTGTTGAGTACCTAGAGGCCAGTGGGGCAAAGGACCCAAGGCAGCATGGATTCACAGCAGGAAGGTCATGTCAGACAAATCTAATTGATTTCTTTGACTGGGTGACCAAAGTAGTAGACCAAGGAGGGGCTGTGAACATGGCCTACCTAGCCTTTAGCAAGGCATCTGACACAGTCCCGCACAAAAGATTAGTAAACAAATTAGCCAGCCTGGGAGTGGGTCCCAGGGTGGTAGCCTGGGTTAAACACTGGCTGGACAAAGGACACAGCGGGTAATAGTAAATGGAGTCCACAGTGAAGAAAGGGGGGGTTACTAGTGGGGTACTGCAGGGTTCAGTACTGGGGCCGGTCCTTTTTAATGTTTTTGTAAGTGACATTGCAGAGGGACTGGAAGGGAAAGTATGTCTCTTTGCAGATGACACAAAGATATGCAACAGGGTTGATATGCAAGGTGGGGTGGAAAGGATGAAAAGGGACTTTGCAAGTTTGGAGGAATGGTCAAATGTATGGTAGCCTAGATTCAACACAAAGAAGTGCAAAGTAATGCGCCTGGGAAACAAATCCCAGGGGAAGAGTACACAATAGGGGGTGAGATACTGACAACAACAAAAATGGAAAAGGCCCTGGGAGTAGTCATATCAGACGACCTGAAGGTGGGCCAGCAATGTGAGAAGGCAGTAAGGAGGGCTGGGGGGATACTGGGATGCACAGGGAGAGGCATCACCAGTAGAAAACAGGAAGTTGTTGGCCCTCTTACAGACAGTTGGTAAGACCACATCTGTAGTACTGTGTACAGTTCTGGAGACCCCATCTCCACAAAGACATAGACAGGGTGGAGGCTGTCCAGAGGAGGGCAACCAAAATGGCGCAGGGTCTGCACCAGGAGACATATGAAGAAAGACTAAAGGAGTTTACGATGTATAACCTTGAGGAAAGGAGGGAGAGGGGGGACATGATAGAAACTTTCAAATACCTCAAGGGAATCAACAAAGTCCAAGAGGGTAGCATCTTTCAGAAAAAGAGATGTGCAAGAACAAGGGGGCACAATTTGAAGATAGAGAGGGGGCAGCTCAGAGGTAATGTGAGGAAGTATTTCTTCACAGAGAGGGTTGTAGATGCATGGAACAGCCTTCCTGAGGAGGTAGTAGAGTCAAAAAAAGTGGGGGAATTCAAGAATGCATGGGACAGACATAAGGCAATTCTAGTGGGGCTGGCTGTTGGTTAACTAGGATCTGCAGCTTATCTGTTAGGTAGGGAAATGGGCAGACTAGGTGGGCCAAGCGGTCCTTATCTGCCATCAAATTCTATGTTTCTATGTTTCTATATGAACATACGAATTTGCTAGCAGATAAAGGCCTCCTGGTCTATCGAATCTGCTTGGGTGCGCAGCTAGCAACCCTTATACTGCAGCTGCCTCTCCCTCCCCTCCCCTGACCCTCCCTCTTACCCTATCCCATCCCCTTTTGAAGCACTCCACTGTTCTACAGAATACCACTTTTGCAGGCAATGCATTTCACCCAGACAACACTCTCTCCGTAAAAAAATTCTTCTCATTTCCCTCCTGAACCTTCCCCCTTCCAATCTGAGACTGTGACCACGAGTGTCCCTACCCCCCCTTAACTTGAATAGTCCCTTCATGCCTATCTTGTTACTACTCTTTCTGCTTCCCTCCTTTTCCACTGTTACACCTCCTTATCCCCTCTGTGTCTCCTTATACCTTCTAAATGCTACCTTTTTAGCCCTTACCATTTCAGCCACTTCTTTTGAGAATGATAGTGACCTCTTTTTCCCTCTTGCTTTTGCATGGCACAGGGTTTGTTGCCTTCACTGTGCCCTCCCTTAGTATCATCCACTATTCCTCCACCTCACCCATGTCTTCCCACTCTGTCAGGTCATCCCTGAGGCTTTCACTCATCTTTTTAAAATCTGCCCTCCTGAGGTCCAGGACCCTTACCCTTATGTTGTCCAATACTGCAGTTGTCCTTATGTTGAACTACACCGTACAGTGATCACTGATCCCCAGGTGGCCTCCTACCTTGACATCTGAAACACTGCCCCTTTAGTGAGCAACAGGTCCAGCATTGCCCCATCACAAGTGGGTTCCCTGACTGGTTGCCTGATGAATGCCCCCTGCAGGGACTTCAGTATGTCCCTGCTTCTAGCTGAAGCTGCAGCTGGGAGGCTCCAGTCTACATCTGGCACACTGAAGTCCACTGTCAGCAGCAGCTCCCCCTTTCCTGCCATTTTGCCAATGGCTTCAACCAGTACTTTATCAACATTCTCCCCTTGTGCTGAAGATCTGTAGATCATGCCAGTGCAGATAGTGGTTCTGTTTCCCATCTCCAGGGGACCCACAGTACCTCGGCCCCCCAATTCCCTGTATCTCCATCACTGTTATGCCTTCCCTCACATAAAATACTACACCCCTTCCTTTTCTTCCCACCCTGTCCATCCCAAACTGAGTAAAGCCAGGTATAGCCATGTTCCAGTCATGTTTTTCAGTGCAACATTACTCGGTAATGGCTACAATATCCAGGTCAGCCTTTGTCATGATGGCCTTTAGGTCCAAAATGTTATTTACTAGACTTCTAGCATTCACATACTTAGGCCTTCCATATTTTGTTACCACTCTGTTTGCTAACACCCTTTTTTCCTTTTTGCCCTCCCTACCTTTCTTTTTTAATGCTCTTATCCCAATCCCCTTCATTTCTTCCTCCCTGCTTCTTTTATCAATTTGCACCCTGGGGATTCATCTCCCCTCGGAAGCATACTCATGGGATTTAGGCAAATTCTGTCAAAATAGCGCTGGGCATCAGAGGTACAGACATTATAAAAGTTCTGTACATAAGGGCACTATTAAGGACAGTGCAGTGTCATTTTCTCACGATGTTACCAGCGAGATCCCGGGGGGTTGAGGAACACCATAGTTAAAATGCCGGGTCCACAGGAGGTTTGGGCTATTTTTACAAGTAGTCAGGTAATAAAACTATTAATTTCATATGGTGCCTGGGGGGGGGATCAGAGAAGTGAAGCCCCGATCTCTGCAGTGGACGGGGCTTCACCTCTGCCAGTAGTTCTCCTTTAAGGGGGATGTGAGTAAATTCTTCTTTACAGAGAGGGTGGTGGATGCCTGGAACAGCTTGCCAGAAGAGGTGGTAGGGGTGAAGACAGTAGGGAGCCTAAGTATGCATGGGATAGGCACATGGGCATAATAAGTAGAGGAAAGGGAGGAGGGAGGGAGGGAGGAGGAAGGAGGACACCTGAGACAAAATAGGGTCCAGGGTGTAACAACAGGCAGGAAAAATAGAGCAGACTAGATGGGCCTACCGGTCCTTTTCTGCTTATAAATTCTATGTTTCTATGTAAAAAAACTACAGACTACATAGCAGTAGCTTGGGAGGCTGGGAAATGTGGAACCTATTTAAGAAAAATGTTCTGCAAGACTGATATCCCAAACCAAGCATTAGTTCTGGACAGAATATCCAAATACTGTAGTAGTGCTTAGTAAAAGTGTGTGCAGTTTTCCAGGTAGCAGCTTTGCAGCTATCTGCCAGAGGAATGCCTCGTGAGTCTGCCACTGAGACTGCAGTACCACTTGTGGAATGTGCTGTAAGACCGAAGCTGCTTACTTGCCATTTCATAGCAGAACTGTATGCAAGAGACCAAACACCTAGAAAATGGTCTTTCTTGCTCCAGGTTTGCCTTTGCCAACCTCCCCATATGTGACAAACATCGGGCTGTTGTCAGATCTGATATCTTTTGTTCTATCAAGATGGTAGCTGAGTGTTCTCTTGACATCCAAACAGTACAATTTTTGTTCACCTGGATTTGAATGGGATGGAAAAAGCACAGGTAAAGTGACTGTTCGGTTAAGGCAAAATTCCAATGCCACTTTGGGGAGAAATTTTCTGTTTGTCCTCAGGACAGCCTTGTCTCTTTGCAAGATGATATAGTTAGGCTCTGTGCATAGGGCATGGAGCTCACTGACTCTACTAGCAGAGGTCATAGCTATGAGGAAGAGTGTCTTCCATGTCCCACACTTGGGACTCACAGAGGGCATGGGCTCAAAGGGGGCATACGCTAGTTGTGCCAAGCATATATTTAGGTCCCAGATGGGAACAGGTTCCCTAACTGGGGGTTGCAGGTGAAGGAGGCTTTGAAAAATCTCTTGAACACAGGGTGTGAAGCTAGAGTTTTTGGCTTCTTTGCAGATAGGAAGGCTGATGGTGCTGCCAAGTGGACTTTCAGGGATGAAGTCCTCAATCCACTTGTGTGCAGATATTCTAAATAACCCAGCGCAACTGTTAAATCAGCTTCCAGGGAAGAACCACCTTTATCTGAGCACCAAACTGAACATCTTTTCCATTTGGAGGAATAGGATTTTCTTGTGGACTGTTTCACTGAAACTTTCAAAATATTTAGTACTCTGCTTGACAGGTTCATGCTACAGTATTCTAGGTCTTCAAGACCTAAACCTTTGGTCTCAGTGTTCTATGGTTTGGGAATGTTACCCTGCCCAGAGACAGAGTAAGAAGGTTATAGTATATGGTAGAACATGGTTGAGGATGGAATTATATCTCTAGAATAGGCTTGTTGTGCTGCAGTAGCAATGCTATGATGTTGTTGTGCTGTACTAGCGACGTCACTAATGCAGCACAACAAGATAGAACAGGTTCAGTTAGTTAACTCTTCATGAGCTCAGGCTACCGTCATTGGCGCTGTCAAGCAGTTTTGTCAGTTTCAGACAGTGCTAATGAGAAAAAGCGAGATGGCAGCCATAGCTCAGTCTAAACCCTTACCAGACAGGGCTAAGTTAATCTCTGAACAGCGAAACCAATAAGCAACTGTTGATCCGCCTAACAGTATGGACACAGAAATCGTGCTATCTGTTGGGGCAGCCGAAACAGAGTCATAGGATTTTAAAATGATTTCACCACATATATGGACTGCACAGCAGATGAAATTGACTTTTGGGACTGTGTTTCCTTACATGTTTAATTAGCATGGTTGCCCAAACACTATAAAAGATTGTGTATGAGCAGTCATATATAAACATGGATATGCTGGAATCTCGAGGTATCCATGGTAATTACAAACCTCTCAAGCGGTACTCGCAAGGTCTCCTGTTACCATGGATACCTCTTGATTCAAGCAGCCTTGTTGTGTATAACTGCTCATACATAATCCTCTATGTGTTTCATGGGGAGAGAGAGAGATTTCTGTCTGACAGAGACAGTAGGAGACTGACCATGGTTGTCTCACCCAATATGGTGCCACCAGAATTATTGTTGCTGTCTCCTTCCTCAGTTTCTAGTGCACTGTGTCAATTAGAGGGGATGGGGGGAATGCACAGTGAAACGTTCCCTCCCAACTGAGAATCAGAGCAACATGGGGTACAGCCCCCCTGTGGGATAGCCTGCAGCAGAACAGGGGTAGCTTGTAATTGTCCCATGAGGAAAACAAGTCCTCCTCTGGTATGCCCCATCTCCTGAATAAGGTTTTAACTATCCAGTGGTCCAGGGACCACTTACAATTTTCCTGACTTACCCTGCTTAGTGAATCTGCCAGGACATTTTCCTTTCATGGTAGACATATAGCAGTGATTTCTGTGTTTAGAGGGTATGCCAGATTCTAGATCCTCAATGCCTCTGTGTATAGTTTTTTTGAACTGGTGCCACCTTGCTTGTTTGTGTAGCACATTGTGGTGGTATTGTCTGTTTTGACTAAAACTGACAGGCCTTGGACCAGGTCTGAGAAGTGCTGTAGAGACAGGAATACATCCCTGAGCTCCAGTAGCTTTATGTGCTCCTGTTGCTCTTGTGAAGACCAGACTCCACTTACTGTGTGATCATCCATATGCCCTCCCTATCCTAGTAGGAAGGTATCTGTTGTTAGAGTGAGTGTTGAGGACAATTTTTGGAATGGGATTCTTTCCCTGAAATTGTCCACTTCTTTCCACCACTCCAGAGCTCTGACCAGGCTTTCAGTGACTGGTACTAACTAGCCTACTGGGTTTGAACTTTGATGCCAGAGCCTTCTTAACTGAATATCTCATCTGTAAGCGGGCCCAGGACATCACAGCTGTTGCTGTTGATATGTGCCCTAGCAGCTGCAAGAAGTCCCTTGCTGGCCTTGGCTTGTCTGGCTTGTAAGATCTTGTACAGGACAACAAGCTATTTACTCTTGCCTGTTGCAAGAATGCTTTCCTCTTAGTAGTGTCCAACTCTGCTTCTGTGAAAAGTAATACTTCACTGAGTTCCAGCTGGGGCTTTTCTTGGTGTCCGTATCTGAAGAGGGACATTAAGTTACTGGAAGGGGTGCAGCGCAGAGCGACAAAGATGATCAAGGGACTGGGGGACTTATCATACGAGAGGAGGTTGAAGGAGTTGAACATGTACTCACTGGAGGAGAGGAGAGACAGGGGTGACATGATTGAAACCTTTAAATACATGAAAGGAATAAACAAGATGGGTACAGAGGGGCTGTTCAAAGTAAGGGAGGGGAGGGCCACCAGGGGCCATGGTATGAGACTGGAACGAAGAAGGTTCAGGAGGGAGATGAGGAGACACTTTTTTACAGAGAGGGTGGTGGCTGGGTGGAATGCGTTACCTGCTGAAGTGGTATGCAGTAGAACAGTGGACTGCTTCAAACGAGGATGGGACAGGACAAGGGGGAGGGTTAATGAAGGGGAAGGGTGGAAGCGAGGGGCAGCTGCAGAATAAGGGGTGCTAGCTGCACATTCGAGCAGACTTGATAGACCTCTAGGCCTTTATCTGCTGGCAAATTTCGTATGTTCGTATGTTCGTAGAAAGCCCAGACTTTCCAGGGTGTTTCTCACCATAGCGATAGAGCACAGTGCCTCTTGTTTTGTTCTTCCTGTGACTAGTCAGTTGTCCACATAAGGATATGATGTTAACCCATTTCTTCTCAGAAATGCAGCCACTGCTGCTAAACACTTTGTGAACACCCTTAGAGCTGAGGTTAGGTCAAAAAGCAACATGGTAAACTGATACTGCTGTTTTCCTAATCTGAATCTTTGGTATTTTCTGTGGGAGTGTTTTACATGGATGTGGAAGTATGCATCCTTCAGATCCAGAGATCCCAGCCACTCTACTTTCTACATGGATGGTAAGACTATTCTCAGTGTTACTATTTTGAATTTTTCCTTTTTTATGTGCCTGTTCAGAGATCTTAAATCCAGAATGGACCGTCAATCCCTATTTTTTCTTCCTTGAGATAAAATAACTTGAGAAGAGGCTGCTTCCCCACTATGAGGGAGGGAGGAACCTTTTCTATGGCCTTTATCTTTATCAATTCCTTTATCTCCAGCTTTAACAGGATTATTTCATGAGGTTGGAGTAAAAGAAAAGCCTTCGGGCTCTTTAGTTTTTGGGAGGCCTGCAAACTGAAGGGCTAAACCCTGACTCAACACTTCCAGTACCCACTTGTCTGTGGTGACGGTTTTCCACTATTGGAATTAATGAGACAGGTGGCCTCTCACTGGTAGGTGTTCTATGGTGACCTTCACAGAGTCAAGGATTTTGTTTTTCTTGTGGTTTAGAAAGCAGTGCTTGGTTCTGCCTTGTGCCACTCCTTCCTCTTGGGGCACCCTCTAAGAAGGGTAGTCATAGTAGGAGTAAGGCTTTTGATAGTAGGCCCTGCCCCATCTCCCTTTCCATGTGGCCTGAAGGATATAGAAGCTATCTCCTTCTGGGTTAAATTTTGATAGGTTGTTTTGTGTTCATGAACCTTTTTCATGTAGGCTTCTATCTGCCAAAGAGGGAGGATCCCTTCAATGGAAAGTCCATAGCCTTAGTTTTTTGTGTCCTCTGACAGGATGGTCATCCTGAGACACAGAAACCTCTGCAGGACTACTGCATGTGCTAGTACCCTTGAGACTGTGCCATTTGCATCCGCCGCCATGTGAAACTTTTATTTGGTGATTTCCAGTGTATATTTTGCAGTTTCTGCTAGCTCACTGCCCAGTTCCTCTCCCACCTTTTCACTTAGGGTTTGCTGCATGGTACTCCAGAGGGTTTTTCAGTACCATGCAGTGTGTGCCATGTAAACAGCATGTCTTAGTTGCAGGGTGGCTGAAGTGTATACTTTCCTTGCCATATAATCCAGCTTTCTGGAATCCTTTTCTGAAGGCATGGAAGCTAGTGTCATTTTAATTTTTAACTTGCTTCTGCCTGCACAACTCCCTCATGATCAGGGTGGGAATATAAGAATTCCACCCCCTGCGTCTCTACTTGCTATTTTTTGTCCACTTTTTGTCAGTGTCAGGAGCTGAAATTGGATGCTCCAAAATCTTGCTAGTGACTTTTTTTGAAGTTTTTGAATTGGTACTGTGAGCCTTTTAGATGAAGTTAGTCCCAGCATACGCATAAATTCTACCTCTTCTGTATCCTCCTCAGTCTCAGTGGAGGGGATATTTAGAGTCTCAACGATATGCCTTTCAAAAGGGAAATATGAGATAAAATACTCATTGATTCTGGGTGGTGAACCAATGTCATGTTCAGGGGGTGTCTCTGGTTCTGTTAGTTCCCCTTCATCCTCCTCCTCCTCCAGCTTAGGTTCAAAAAATGTCTGAGGCTGGGAGGGGCAGGAAAGTGGCTTCCTATGGTTTGGAAGGCCTGGAAAAACTTTCACATTTTTTTAGCTTCCTCTGCTGAGGGCATAGCTCTCTGTTCTATTGCTGGCTCCTTGTTCTTTTCAGCATAAGGTGCAGTCTGAGCTTTTTTTTTTTAGCTGGTGTTGATGACACTAAAGAATCTGTAGCTTTTTTCCCTTAGCATCAGGGCCCCCCATCAGACACTCTGTGCTCATTTTCTGAACTGGATGATGGCTTGGCAGCTTTATATGTCTCTTTGATCAAAGACTGCTGTTTTTCTGCCATCTTAGATTTTGTTTGAGGGACGGTCCTCAGAGGTGCATGCTTTCCACCATCTGAGGTACTTCCCTCTATTTTTCCTTTGGTAGAGCTGTTTGGCGACTCTCTGTGGCAGACAGTGACTCTCTTAGTTTTGCCCTTTTCTTTTGTGTTTTAGTGCAAAAAAGTTTACACAAATTACAATTTAAATAGTCGTGGTCAGGGCCCAAGCAATCAAAACACAGACTGGCGGTCTGCCCTTGCCAAGATCTTGTGACCAAATTCAAAATTTTTAAATGCTGTGAGCCCTGTTCTTTTCTTAGACTTTTCAGTCATATCAATCAACTGAATATAGACCAAAAATGATTGCCGGTTCCTTCAAGTATAATTCTAAACTGCTAAATAAAGATGATAAAATAAGCAATTATTTTAATGTTTTCAATTAAAATAACTGTTACCGTGTTAAAGCGGAAAAAGCAAAGTAGTCTTTTCTCCACTCCATGGAACCAGAAAATACCACTAAAATATCAAAAGTTTGATCAAATAACCTAACTAATGCAAATACTGAAAACTAAACAGGAAAAATGATGGGAGTTTTTATAAAATAAAATTAATAAATTACTTAGCCAATGGACTTGGAGAGGGCTCCGAGGTGTGTTCTCTTCAGTGGTGAAAACGGACCTGATGTTAGAACACTAAAGGGAGCATCATGACACAGCAGGATTTGAATGGTGTTCTGATTCCACAACACCATTCTCTGAGGCAACATCTCACAGTGGAGATTGTGCAGTTTTTAGGGCTGTGGGCGGAGCTTTCAGCACCATTGGGATCACATCTGAAGGGGGGGAATGCTATTGTATTGTACCTCAGAACTTCTCATGATATTAACAAAAAAAATCCTTTTTAAACTGCTGTTTCTATCATCTGTCCAGCTTAGTCTAATATATTTATTCTATTTATTTCAGAAACCTAGGGGTTAGGTTGAAGTCAAGCGGGATCCCTAGGTATTTGAAAGATTGGACCTGTTCAAGGGTATTCCCCTGGCTGGTGGAGATAGTCAGGGGGTGTAGCCTGTGCTGGTTGTGAGAGATGCTAAAAAGCATAGACTTTGTTTTTTTGTGATTAAGGATGAGTTTATGATTAGTAAACCAATTCTCAACAGAGGTGAAACCATGTTGTAGTTTGAGTTGTAGTGGTGTAGGGTCTTTGTGTGAAGAGAGAAAAACAGCGTCGTCGGCATACAGGATGATTTGTTCCGAGCAGAATTGTGGAAGGGAATTTAGAAAAAAGGCTAAAAAGAAGTGGACCCAGTATGGATCCCTGGGGGACACCAGAGCGAACTGGTTGAGTATCAGAGAGCACGTCGGCAATTTTTACTCTTTGCGAACGATTTTCAAGGTAGCTTTTAAACCACACTGTAGAGTCATGAGAGAGTCCAGCATTCAGCAGCTGGTCTATTAGCAGCTGATGGTAGACAGAATCAAACGCCTTGGTCAAGTCGATAAAGACTGTCCCGGTTAGGTGGCCACTGTCCAGAGTGTTGTGCAGTGCTCCAGTGAACTCCAGGAGGGCAGAGGTGGTGCTGTGACCTTTTCTGAAACTGTGTTGCTGTGCGCACAGAATATTATATTTGTCCAGGTAGTCAGTGAGCTGGTCCGCAACTATACGCTCGAGGGCCTTAGAGAGTGGGGGCAATATGGAGATCGGCCGATAGTTCGCATGATTGGTCTTGTCACCACATTTGTGGATCAGGGTAACAGTGGCAGATTTCCATTTGTCAGGGAACTGACTGCGGCTAAAGGAGAGGTTAAGAATACTGGTTAACCGACGTAGTACCTCTTCAAGGGTGACAGACAGCAGCTTAAGGTCCAAGGAGTCACCACTAGTTCTGGACTTGGAGATTGCTTTGGTAATGTAATTGCGGGCTTCATTCAATTTAACCTTTTTTGAAGTAGAAGTAGAGAGCATGTACTCTGACTAAACAAATTCAAGAGGACTGAATTAGCAGCATGCCATGACTGAACCTCTGAAAATCAGACTACAGTGCCAGATTACAGACAGTGCAGTTTGCAGCCTGTGTTCGCTATCTCATTCCTATGAACACACACACACACACACACACACACACACACAGCAGCAGCACGTACGCTGACTAAATAAGTTCAAGAGGACTGAATTAGCAGCATGCCATTTCTTGATGATTGTGACTAAACATCACTATATGGCACCAACAAGAAAATAACTTTGGTCATTTGATAGCTCTTCACAGCCCTATCGACTCTGGCTACAGCTTGTTTTGTATGGCATCATTATTGGACTCATGTTGTTAGAAACTTCAAGGATCATTTGTCGGTTGCCAGGAATCAGTCCTTTGCTGGTTTTGAAATCAGATTGGAGCCATGCCTCTCAAACACTGCAAGAACACATGGACATTTTTATAAACAAACTCTCAGTGAAGCATGCTCAGAAACCATCTAGTGCAGCTGCTAAAGGCAAAATGACAAAAACAATTACTTCATCTCTTTGTCTAGTGAAATACAAGAATATAACAATTAATTACAAGGAGCTATCACCAGATAAGTTATGTAACATACAAATGTTCTAAATTTTCCAGGTATTCCAAACAGTAGCATAATGTGTTGCACGTTGCTAGCATTGAAAATAATAATGCACTTAATGTATTCCACGGTGTTCCCATATTTGTATGTGGTGCCAGTTGTACCGTTCTGATGTGTAGTTGCCGTGCAGTAAAATGTTTATTTGTGTATGTATACAAACGCAAAGCAGTATTACAGGCAAGAGTTTTTATTACAGGCAGTAGTTTCTGAATTATGCCTCCTCTGTGGTTTCACAGCCTGAGATACTGCATGCCACGATGTTTGTACTGTCTAATATTTGTGGAACATCTGCCATTGCGATGTCTGTTTAAACTATTATTCCACAAGTCTGCACTGGTTGTGATACATGAATATATATAATAACTGGCTCTTGTTTTTTCCCACAGGGAAACCAGGTTGTAATTTTATTGTTTTAACCACGTGATTATAATGACAAACACACGCTTGGTTTCCTAGTTCAGCATAAAGAAGCAATCTTCTCTACTCTACGCTGGTCTGCTACTGTACTGCTCCTCAATGATCTTGCAGTTTGTCGGCAATCGCCATAGAAGTCAGCAGTAAGTTCTTCTTTTTTAAACAATATATGACTTCTGGGCACATAAAATGTTTTTTTTTAATTTGGAAATAAATATAAAAAAAAGTAAACAGTGCTGTACATCAGTAGCCGAGCCGATACAGACCATGCTGAAACTCCAGTGGTCCACGGCTTGGAACCATAGAGATATACATTTATTTTGTGTAATTATTGTGGCGATAAAATGACCCCAGCAATTATACAACATAAAGGATGGGTAGATGCTTAAAACTCAGATTTTACACAGACCCTTAGGGTGGGATGCTTTATCAAACCCCTCAAGCTTCACTGTCAGGGTTTATGTGGCATCCCACCCCTTGGGGGGGTGTAAAATCCTCATTATAACTACCTACTCATCCATTATTCTCTATGTATGTCTTTGCTGGTTGAAACACAATGCAGTGTACAAAGCACTGGTGTGTCAATTGAGCGTGCTCCCTGTTTCTGCAGCGTCAGATAGTCATCTGTGTCCCACTTCTACTGGTTGTAAGATGTGTTAAAAGTGTTAGTTCTGAAGCGTGCAGTGGATGTCATGCATTAAAATGTTGTTTTCAAAAAAAGTGTACTGTTAATTACATAAGTGGTGTACAAAGAAATTGCTTTCTTGTCATTTTACATGTGGAACTACTTTTTGTAAAGGAAGGACACCTAATAAATATTTCCTTTTGTGCCCTTAAAATCAGCATTTCTGAGCATTATTTGCCTCCTTCAGGCAACCCATGTTATAAGTGCAATAACCCACTCCAGGGTATGGGGGTATAGGGATTCAATCCACACCTAGGGTGCTGTGAGGGCACTTAGCCTGCAGCCTTGTGACTCACAATGCACCCCAGGTTTGGATTAAATCCCTATACCCCCATACCCTGCCGTGGGTTATTGCTTACTTCAATAAGCCAATCTTCTAACACTTTCACAGACCAGGCTGTACTTTTCTGAATGTTTTATTTCATCCTTTGCCTTTTTCAAGCATGTCTAGCTCTCTGAGAGAGAGAGAGAGAGAGAGAGAGAGAGGTGTCTGCTGTCATTTTTAACCTTGCACTCCAGATTTTCTGTGGACTGTGCCTTCTTTATTTTTTTCTTAGCAGTCTCTCCATTAGGAAAATGAGTGTTGAGCCAGTGTGTTTCTGTCCACTTCCCAAATATGCAGAAATTAACTTCCATTGGAGCTCTCACAATATTTCTTTCACATACAAAATGGCTGCTGCTGTGTTCTGCTTTTATATGTGTGGTCACTGTGCAGTAGTGCATGTCTGGGTAGGTGTGGCAGAGTTTGTGTTACTGTCCTCTGGAGACCCCCCCTCCCATTTCTAAGTCTGTTGCAACAGCATACTGTTCTTTTCTCTGCCTTCCCCTACTCCTTGCTGTGTCCTTTTCTAGTTTTCTAGTTCCCCATTAGGTAGTCTGGCCACCTACCTAGTGTTCTTGCTGTCCTTATCCTTGTTTTGTTTCCCCTACTGTCTCCAAGAACAATCCCAATCCTGTTATTTCATTTCATTTTCAGGCTTGTACGAATGAGGGGAAGTTGTACTGAATAAAATAATGTTGAAATTGCCTGGTATTTCTGTAAATGAAGCTTCTGAATGTCCCCTAAGCAACCCAATGTTAAGCACAGCCTAAACCTCGCGTTTAGGAAGCTGAATGTTTTAACAAGCAGACTGAAACTTAGAAAACTAGCATTTCAGTGAGAAAGCTGAAATAAGTACTGACTTGAGATTCAGTCTGCTTGTAGACTGCAGGCTCTTGCAAACAGCCCACATAAAAGTCCTGAGTAATGTTGATAGTGATAAGAGTCCTTACTACTTTTGAGGCCTGTGGTAGTACAGGTTTTCACACAGAAATTGCACAGCTGCAGCCTGTAGAAACTCTATAGTTAACCCTGTATTGCTATTGTATGTTGCTGTCTCTGCAAAAAGATATAGAAATGTCATTTTCAATCTAAACTGACTTGATACAGGTTAAAATGTTGAGTTTATGTTTCTTACCTGAAATCACGACTGTGGCCCTTTGTTCTCAGGACTCCATTCCTACTTAGTCCCTGTTCATTTTAAGAGCTGGCCGGCCAAACCCTCCTTACATTTATACAGAGTTTAAGGGGGAGGAGTTCAGAGAACATAGGAACAGCCCATGTATGTGAACCAGTTGAGTTTAAACCTCTTATTTTTACATTCCAACCCTTCTATATGTTTATATTTTCACTGTTTAATTGTTGGAAATGTTTTGTAATAATATTTATGTGGTTTACAAGTTTTTTGTTCCCAGTTATATAAGAAGGGGAGTGGTTTTCTAGATCATATGTCCTCTTGATACTATAAAAACAGGCAAAAAGCTACCTAAAATTAGTCTAACCCAGGGGGTCAGCTGGGCGCTATCCTCAGTACCTTAGCCTATTCTAAGGAAAGTTGATTGCTCGCTTATTCTTTTGGATGTCTGCATTCTGTTACGTGGAAGAAGTATTCCTCCTTGCTTTATTTTATTTTTGTAATTGAACAGTTCGTTTGCTTTTATTTCTGTTTTTCGAATAAAACTGCTACAGTATATTCCATCCACGCTGGTGTCAGAGTCGTATATCCCACAATACTTCCACACTGGTGTCAGAAGTGGGATATTCCAAGGCTGAGCCAAGTGGTCATGGAATTCTGAATACCGGATCTGGTGTTCACGACCCTGATGGATGGACAAAGCTACTGCCAGTACCCCAGCTGCGGTCTGCCAGAGAGTGTAAGAACTGGAAGATGACAGAAATAACACAGGAACCGCTTGTGGCCTAGGTTGCCAGATGTTGGGAGGAAAGAGACCAAGAGAGAAGAGAAAGACAAGGAGGAAGGTGCTACTGCGGCAGAGGCAGAGAGTACCCACCTGAAGAGAACCTCCGAGGAAATCCAGGGCCTTTTAAGGTGGTTATGCACCACAGATAGACTTGGAATGACGCAAGTAGAAGAGGATCGAAATAGAATGAAGCATGTTGACTGACACCCTGAGGGGCATTCAGGCTATTGGTATGGCTAGGCCTCCAGTCCCTAGAGAAGTAGAGGGACCCAAGGATATTAAATTGTCCAAGTTAACAGAGACTGATGATATCGAAGCCTACATAACAACGTTTGAGAGGGTTGCTGAAGCCTGCAAGTGGCCTAGAGAACAATGCGTCGTCCGGTTGGCTCCATACTTATCAGGTAGAGCCCAACTTGCCTATAGCTACGTGGACAGAGCACATGTGAACGATTATGACTACTTGAAACAGGCCATACTGAAATGATACAATATAAGTACAGAAACCTATCGGCAAAGGTTTCGGACCTTTAAATACCACAACGCGAGCTCATCACAAGAAGCATATACCCGCTTACAAGACTTGTGCTACAAATGGTTGCAACCCCTAACCAAGACCATCGAGCAGGTAATGGAGGCTATTATCATGGAGCAATTCATTAAAATATTGCCACAGGACACTCAGATATGGGTGAGAGAACATCATCCTGAAACGTCGCAGAAGGCTATTAGTCTGGCTGAGGACTACATATCAGCTAGAAGCTCTCAACCAAGAATCCATCCTGGGACTCAAGGACCCCCACCCATGGTAAGACCTTCTACACCTACTATTCCTGTGACTTCTGTAAAACCTAGGGATGTGGTGAACACTAACACTGGGGGACCTAGTAGAGCTGGGAGGGGCCAGAACATGGACATTATCTGCCATATTTGCCTAGAAAAAGGACACCTTGCAAAATTCTGTCCTCGTAAGAAGAAAGAATACTCCCACCTAGCCCTAGCCAACTGGGGACATTATATGATACCTGTCCGCATAGATGGTAAAGAGTTGCATGCCCTCCTAGATTCCGGTAGTAAGCAAACACTAGTGCAAGCATCTTTAATGCCTCAGGACAGAACTGTGAATACAACCAGTGTCACTTGTATTCATGGAGACATACACACTTATCCAATACAAGATGCTATTCTGGAGGTGCATGGGCGGCAGATACGTATACCAGTGGGGTTGGTCCCTAATCATCCAGTGCCTATGGTAATTGGACACGACTACCCTGACTTTTATTCACTCCTACCTAATGATGGGGGATTGGCTGCTGTTACTACTCGAGCTCAAAGCCAACTCACATCCACTATTCCACAAATATTCCCTTTTGCAGAGGATATTTTCTCCAGTCCCGGAAAGGACCGGAAAACCAGAGTTAGAAGGAGACAGGAAAAGAAGTCATGGAACTGTGAAAGGGACATTATTTCTGTTATGGACAAACAAAATGGACATGACACATTTTTGAAAGAACAAAGAACTGATGTTTCTTGCAACCTTGCTTTTTGCAGGTAGTGACTACTGATGATAAAGGGGAGTACCCCAGATATGTTCTTATCAACCACTTATTATATAGGGAGTGTAAACATCCAAAAATGGGGGCAATAATAGAACAATTGTTGATACCATCCCACTATAGGGAGCAACTGATAGCCCTGGCACACGATATACCTATGGCAGGTCATCTGGGTAGAGACAAGACCCCTTAGTAGGTTATTGTACAGGTATTACTGGCCAGAGATTCATGCACAAGTCTCTTCTTACTGTAGTAGCTGCCCTGAATGCCAGAAGATAGCTGACATCACCAGGAAGGATAAGGTCCCCCTACAACCCCTTCCATTAATAACTACACCATTTGAACACATGGCCATGGATATAGTAGGCCCTTTGCCAAGAGGCAGTAAGGGGAATCACTTTATTCTGGTCATCTGTGATTATGCTACCCGTTACCCAGAGGCCATTCCCATGCGCACTGTTACAGCCTCCCATATAGCAGAGGAATTATTAAAGGTGTTCAGTAGGGTAGGAGTGCCTAAAGAAATTCTAACAGATAGGGGAAGTAATTTTCGATCCAAGTTATTGACCCATCTCTACCAGTCTTTGGGTATAGGAGCGTTATATACCTCCCCCTACCACCCTCAGACCGATGGACTGGTAGAGAGGGTCAATAAAACCCTGAAGAAAATACTAATGAAGTTTGTACAGGGAGAGGGCAAGACCTGGGATGTACAGCTTCCACTGTTGATGTTTGCCTATAGGGAGGTGCCCCAGTTTTCCACGGGTTTTCCCATTTGAGTTACTCTATGGGAAAAACCCTCGGGGACCCTTGATATTATCAAGGAACAATGGGAAGGTAGGAAGGGCACAGAAGGTTTGCCCCCCCTGGAACATGTGACCCGACTAAAAGAAAAACTGAAGAAATATAGTGACCTTGCACATCATTATAATCAAGGAAAACAAGCCTCCCAAAAGCAGACATATGATAAAGGGGTAGGACAAAAGAATTTACAGCCAGGGGATAAAGTGCTACTATTGTTACCCTCCTCAGAGAACAAATTGACTATGAAATGGCAGGTCCCTATACTATTCAGAGACAGGTGGGACCTGAATTATGAAGTAGATGTCCCGGACAGAAGACAGAGGTTACAGATTTACCATGCCAACCTATTAAAAAATGGCATGAGAGACAACCAAACCCTGTCATGTATATATATCCTGAGCAAGACATATCAGAGTTAGATCAGGCATACCAGAGATTAGAAGGAATGCAGGCTCTGGACCTTAAATATAATGCAGACTTGGACCCTCTACAGAGACACACTTTAGATAGTTTATTACTGAAGTATAAAAAGTGTTCTCTTGCCAGACTTGGAGGGCCCTAGGAGTGGAACATCATATACACCTGAAACAAGAAGTCCCTATTAGGCAAAAGCCCTACCGTTTGCCGGAAAAAGTACGAGGGGAGGTCATTAAAGAGATAAAGAAAACGCAAGACCTAGGGGTAATAGAGCCCTCCACTAGTGAATGGGGGTCTCCAATGGTCGTGGTAGAAAAGAAGGAGGGTGGCATAAGACTGTGCCTCGATTTCCGCCGCCTTAATGCTGTTTCCAAATTCGATGTATATCCCATGCTTCGAATTGATGACATCATCGACCATCTAAGAAAAGCGAAATACATCAGTACCCTTGACCTTACAAAAGGGTACTGGCAAATACCCCTTGACCCCCTAGCTAAGGACAAGACAGCCTTTAGTACCCCACTAGGTCATTTTCAGTTTCGAACTATGCCCTTCGGGCTTCACGGGGCACCAGCTACTTTGCAAAGATTCATAGATACGATACTCAGAACCCATATGGGGTATAATGCAGCATACTTGGATGATGTCATAGTATTCAGCCCTAGCTGGGAAGAACACATACAGCATCTAGCCCAGGTTCTAGAGGCTATATCTCAAGCAAGGTAACTATCAACCCAACCAAGTGTGCTATAGCTATGAGAGAAGTTAAATATCTAGTTTTTAGGATAGGGTATGGTCAAGTAAAGCCAGACATCGACAAAATTGATGCTTTGGCCAAAAGCCCTCGTCCATTGATGAAGCGTCAAGTGAGGTCTTTTCTAGGCCTCACCAGCTATTACAGGTGTTTTGTGCCTAATTTTTCTTCTATAGCGAGTCCTCTGACTGACCTCACTAAAAAGAACAACCCTAACAAGGTGAAATGGACACCCGCATGTGAGGAGGCATTTTGCACCATAAAAGGGCATCTATGTGCTTTTCCTGTTCTTAGGAGTCCTGATTTTTCCCTCCCCTTTGTGGTACAAACTGATACCTCTAATACCGGAATAGGTGCTCTGCTGTCCCAACTGGTAGAGGGAGAAGAACACCCAGTAATATATATAAGTAGAAAGTTACATGCAGGAGAGATTAAATATTCCACTATCGAAAAGGAATGTCTGGCCTTAAAATGGGCAATAGACTCCTTAAAATTCTATCTTTGGTGGGTAGAATTTGAGGTATGGACAGATCATAACCCCCTATGTTGGCTCCATGCCATGAAAAATAAGAATCCCCGAATTATGCGATGGTATTTGGCATTACAGCCATATAAATTCACCATCAAGCATAGACCAGGATCTGCTAATAAAAATGCTGACTATATGTCCAGATATGGAGGAGAGCTTAGTATGACTTGTTAAAAAAAAAAAAAAAACAGACCTCAGGGTGATGAATAAGTGCAAGACTAAATATATGGTATCAATATGTTTCAGATATCAGATATATTATGTCTGGTATCTTTAAAGGGACCCCAAGGTGGAGCTTCGGAGAGTGGGTGGGCTGAAGCTCCATCTCTCTTTGGAGAGATCTGGTATCTAGAAACCCATTTTGGGTTTAGCAAATTGAGAACCCTTAACAGGGTTCCCTCTTAGGTGGGGAGGAGTATGTGGCAGGGTTTGTGTTACTGTCCTCTGAGACCCCCATTTCTAAGTCTGTTGCAACAGCATACTGTTTCTTCTCTGCCTTCCTACTCCTTGCTGTGTCCTTTTCTAGTTTTCTAGTTCCCATTAGGTAGTCTGGCCACCTACCTAGTGTTCTTGCTATCCTTATCCTTGTTTTGTTTCCCCTACTGTCTCCAAGAACAGTCCCAGTCCTGTTATTTCATTTCATTTTCAGGCTTGTAAGAATGAGGGGAAGTTGTACTGAATAAAATAATGTTGAAATTGCCTGGTATTTCTGTAAATGAAGCCTTCTGAATGTCCCCTAAGCAACCCAATGTTAAGCACAGCCTAAACCTCGCGTTTAGGAAGCTGAATGTTTTAACAAGCAGACTGAAACTTAGAAAAGCTAACATTTCAGTGGAGAAAGCTGAAATAAGTACTGACTTGAGATTCAGTCTGCTTGTAGACTGCAGGCTCTTGCAAACAGCCCACATAAAAGTCCTGAGTAATGTTGATAGTGATAAGAGTCCTTACTACTTTTAAGGCCTGTGGTAGTACAGGTTTTCACACAGAAATTGCACAGCTGCAGCCTGTAGAAACTCTATAGTTAACCCTGTATTGCTATTGTATGTTGCTGTCTCTGCAAACAGATATAGAAATGTCATTTTCAATCTAAACTGACTTGCTACAGGTTAAAATGTTGAGTTTATGTTTCTTACCTGAAATCACTACTGTGGCCTTGTTCTCAGGACTCCACTCCTACTTAGTCCCTGTTCATTTTAAGAGCCGTCCGGCCAAACCTTCCTTACATTTATACAGAGTTTAGGGAGGAGTTCAGAGAACATAGGAACAGCCCTGTATGTATGTGAACCAGTTGAGTTTAAACCTCTTATTTTTACATTCCAGCCCTTCTATATGTTTATATTTTCACTGTTTAATTGTTGGAAATGTTTTGTAATTATATTTATGTGGTTTACAAGTTTTTGTTCCCAGTTATATAAGAAAGGGAGTGGTTTTCTAGATCACATGTCCTCTTGATACTATAAAAACAGGCAAAAAGCTACCTAAAATTAGTCTAACCCAGGGGGTCAGCAGGGCGCTATCCTCAGTACCTTAGCCTATTCTAAGGAAAGTTGATTGCTCGCTTATTCTTTTGGATGTCTGCATTCTGTTACGTGGAAGAAGTATTCCTCCTTGCTTTATTTTATTTTTGTAATCGAACAGTTCATTTGCTTTTATTTCTGTTTTTCGAATAAAACTGCTGCAGTATATTCCATCCACACTGGTGTCAGAGTCGTATATCCCACAATACTTCCACAGTAGGGATATAATTTTGGGGGGGATAATCACATTGCTTGCTTTGCAGGAACAAGTGCAGGTCACCCAAGTGTGGATTAAAAAGAGAATTTAATCCACAGTCACCTGATGCTGTTAGACCAATTAGCCACTCTCCTTCATGCAACCCATGTTATAAATCAATTTATACAACAACTGCAAAAAAGGACAGAAGTCAATTACCAAATGGGCTATAGAGATTTCAGGGTACAGGGCCAGCGTACCTCTTTTTTGCAGTAGAGGTTTGGTTTGATCTCCACCTCTTTGCTTGAAAGTAATATATTCCAGGGCAGTCAACTGATTTCCAGATGGTCACGACTGTGAAATGCTTTAAAGTACGCACCCAAGGAGGAATCAGATCTATCATTTCTGATGCTCTTGATGTGTTCCTGGATATGTACTTTTAGTACCCTAATGGTTATGCCAGTGCTGATACACCAACAAGTACACACAATCAGGTACACCACAAACTGCATGGCACCTTGAATATTCTGGCGACTATCAACCATCTTTTCTTTGGCAGGATGTTTGACCATGTTACAAGAATGACCAAATCTACAACTATTGCAGATGAAAAAACCTAGCGGTGCTGGTGGTAACCAGCTAAAATGCGTTGAACTTTGATTTATGAAGTGAATGTGAACCAAGGTGTCATATAAATGCTGATCTCTGCCTCTGAGATTCTTGTATTGTCAATGAACAATCCAAGAATGGAGCAATGGTTATGGATCTGCCAAGTAATCTTTTTTTTAAATAAGTATATTTTATTCACATTTTGAAGAATCACATTCCATACATACAAACAAGCATTTGCGCAATGTTACATACATCCCTCCCAAAAAATACCCTAGGGTGAACATTAGAGCAGGCAGAAACCTTATATATATACCGTATTTTATATATATATATATATATATATATATATATATACACACACACACACACACGCACACACATATATTGCAGATAGGGCTTCCAACCATATTTCCCAAACCAGGCAGGAGAGCAGGTGTGGGGTGTGCCTTGGGCTTCTCAAGCCTAACACTCACCTCATTCCATCTGTAAATAAGACCTGATGTGTAGACTTTATGATAATGGGGTGAGCATTAGCTTGAGAAGCCTAAGGCACACCCCACACCTGCTCTCCTGCCTGGTTTGGGAGGGTGGGGTGTTAGGGAAACCCTAATGCCTCATTTCCCAACTTTTGCTGCTTTGACCCTAACCGGAGCATTAACAAAGTTTTTTTGCAACTTATTTCCTTACTTTTTGAGATAGTATATTAGTATTCTTATTTTACCATGGGAGTGCGGCGTCCTTCAGATCCTGCGCTCCAATCCCTCCGTAGGTGTATATATATGTGTGTGTGTGTGTGTGTGTGTGTGTGTGTGTGTGTGTGTGTGTGTGTGTGTAACTGTGCTTCCGTTTATAGGACAACAGTGACCAAATTGTCAGCATAGCCACCTTATTAATATTACCCCACTTCATGTACCCAGTACAGAAAATTTTCCGGTCCCCACCAAAACGTAATTCTGCACAACTGCAATGCCATTCCATGCCACAGGTGCAAAAGTACATTTTGGGCAGGATTTGAAACATGAAAGCTGTGACATACATGAGGTGTGGTAATAAGAAGGCTATGTGGTAAACATGGGGTCAAAATATTTAAAATTTCACAAGTTACGAGCATGCATAGTGAAACTGCAATGAGTGGTCATAACTTTGGTATTTTTTCATATTTTGACCCCAAATTTTGAACATAGTCTTCTTATGACCCCACCTCATAAACCCCATAGGTGAACATTTTCAAATACATGCCAAAATGCCATTCCATGCCACAGGTGCAAAAATATGTTTTGGCCAGGATGTGAAAAGTGACAGCTGTACTGTTTATGAGGCAGTGTGAAAAAATGGCTATGTTTTAAATTTGGAGTCAAAATATTGAAAATTACCAAAGATATGCACGCCCATATAAAAATTTCAACAAATGCTCATAACTCAGCTATTTTTAGGAATTGTTTCACCAGATTTTCAACATGGCCTTTTTGGGACCCCACCTCATGAACACTGGTAGTGAAATTTTGTTATGCAGTCCCGAAAGGTGATTTCATGCAGCAACCGCAAAATCACTTTCTGGGCCTGATTAATGAAATGACAGTGCCAGTGTTTATGAGGTGAGGTCCCATAAAGGGAATGTTGAAAATTTGGTGAAAAATTCCTAAAAATGGCAAAGTTATGAACATAAGTTCGAAATGCCATCAAAATACATTATACAGCATTTACCTTTATTCCTCAGTTCATGGTTTGCCTTTGAAGAGTGCAGATGTGTCCCAATCCACAGAAGATGACAGCATACAACCCCAGCAGGTAAGTATAGGGTAAGGGGGTGTGGGGTGGTGGGTGCTCAGTGGGAGGGTCAGGATGGTGGGAGGGAGATGGTGGGGACGACGCGGGATGGTTTTCTTTTTTTTTTTCAGGTTAAAAAAACAATATAAGACATTGCAGGATGTTTTTTTCTTTACAGGAACAGAATAAAGAGTTATAAACTATTTCGGGACACTGGGGGTGGGCTCCTCAGTGTCCCACACTGCTGAGGGGAGGGGAGGCTTCTAAATGCCAACACAGGGATTGTGCCCCCCAATGTTGACTACAATAAATAAATCAACTGGCTGTGGGGGGGCCAACACCAGGGGTGGGCATGCTGGTGCCGGATTATATAAATATAAACAAAAAAAATTATTAAACTGGGGATGCAATTGGAGGGTGGGGGGCGCCACTAGACACCAGGGACTAAACTAAAAAATTATGGGAGGGTGATCAGAGGGTGGTGTGTGCCACTAGATACCAGGGCTATAGAAGTGGGGAGTGCAACTGCGGAGTGCCGTTACTACTGCACAAGCTCATATTGGCGGCAGCCAGTTGATGACTTATTTTAAACAGAGAGCAGGAAGTTTGAAGGAGAATCTTGGACTCATCCCAAAGTACCCCAGGGATGGGGCTCTTGTGTGGGGATGCAGCCATGGCCTCTTGGATGGGATACATCCTAAATCCCACCAAAAAAAAATCCCAACATGAAAAAGACTAACAAAAAAATACCGAAAGGAAAAAAATACTGACATCATAAAATCCTGACATATGTAGAAAATATATGCTACTCACCATTCTGATGTGATGTGCTAGAGATCTTGGCTCTGAGTTTAACCAGTTCATTCAGAAGTGAAGTAATCCAAGCAATCCAATGAAAGACACCATTAAAAAGTCCATCTTAATTAGCAAGTTAAAAGTTTGTTTTATATTTTTTTCTTACTATTGATATGCTAAACTTATGTGCAATCCCCCTTTGATCATCTGCGAATAGAAATTCCAATGTTGATCGTTGCTGTCTCTCGCTGATCACATTGGCGATGTTTTCCTCCCTGGTGCAATAGCGCTTTTTTGCTGGTGACCTAGGCAAGCCCTGTAGTATCTTCTCACATATTGTCTCAGTAAGCATTGCCTCCTTTTGCAGTTGGGAAATGAATCTGTAGGTACCTACCTGAACAGGGCCTATTAATGCACCTAGTCGGAGGTGCCATGCTTCCACCTTGTTCTGTGTCCATGAAATTCCATTTTCGAGCTGGTTATGAGCATTGCTTTTCAATATGTATATTTGTGACACATACAAGGGTATTTAGGGCAAGGTATGTTTATTCACAGATGATCAAAGGGGGATTGCACATAACCTTAACATATAAATAGTTAAAAAAAAAATGTTAAATGAATTTTTAGCTTGTTAATTAAAGATGGACTTTTTAATGGTGTCTTTTGTTGGATTACTCAGATTACTTCACTTCTGAATGAACTGGTTAAATTTAGAGCCATATATTTGGTGAATAACATATATTTTCTACATATACCAGGATTTTTTGTGTCAGGATTTTATGATGTCAGTATTTTTTCCTTTCAGTATGTTTTTCTCAATCTTTTTCATGTCGGGATTTTCTTTGTCGGGATTTAGTACCTAACCCCTCCTAGACAACTTGGCTAGTGACTTTGGTGGGTCTGTTGGTCACGGCCACAGGAGTGCTGTTCTCAGGTAGGAACGACTTGAGGTGCTCTGAATGTTTCTTTCTGTCAACCCGTACAGTACATGGGGGGAGGGATAATGGGACTCAGGCCATCTCATGTGTGGTGGGTGGAATGTTGAATGACTGAATGAGCAAGTTTCACAGCTGAAGTTCAATCTGAGCCTGCGAGTTTCCTGCCAAACATAAGCAGCAGCAGCAGCAGCAGCAGGGATGGGACTCAGTCGAGCTCTGTCAGTCCCAAACTTTTTCAGCACCAAATACATCTCTCTCTTTCCCTTGATTGTTCTGCTTTTCTTTACCTCATTCCTAACTTACAATTTGAGGGGTGTTGTGAAGTCTGGGGTTGAAGTTTCTCATGGGTTTACATTACGTTCAGTGCACTCTGAGAGTCCCATTCGAGTCAATAGTTCATCCAAAGCGACACACAAGTGGGATTGTAGTGTGAACCTGACTTCAAAGTGTCCTTTATGGCTTTACAAAGACGAGGGGAGAGCCCATCTTGTTGACTGAGGGGTTCGCTGGGTTGGATGCCTCAGACTCCACAAGCTCATTTTTACTCTGTTCCTCCAGGTGGCAGGAGTTTCTGATCTAAATAAACTTCACCACCGTACTACTTGGAGAATTCCAGTGATGTTGCCAGGCTTGGTCTTGTTGAATTAACCTGCAAGTAATGATAATGACTGAAGGAGTTACTAGAAGTAACTGTATTGTAAACTACAAAAATAAAGATGCCAAATGTGAAACTTGGTGCTCTCTCTCTCTCGGTTTGTTTCCCATCTATCTGATCTGGGTGCAGGACTTGTGTATCTCCATACGTGGGATGGGCTGCAATTAAATCTATAACTTCACTGGTTATTGCCAGCATCATTTCTTAATACAGTATTCCATTTCATTATTTGTCTATTATACTTGTCAACTTAGTGTTGAATCTTGGCATCATCCATTGTAACACATGGTATTTTAATGTCTGTGTCACAGTTTCTTTATATTAGGGGACAGACAGCAGATGGGACAGAACAATTTGCCGTATCAAGTGTGCAGCACTGTTTGCAAACTGCATGCCACAGACATAACACAAATACAGCATGTTATCTTTCCATGTTCAGGGAGTGAGGGCTGCCACTAGACACCTGGCCGAAGGGGCACACACTCATACTGCAGCCAGCAGCAGGAGTTCAGCTGCTGCTGCATAAGTCATAAAAGTCCGCAGGAAGCACTCCTCTCGCCAAACTGGACACGTGTGATTTTGGGTGCCCAGAAAAAGTATTTCTTGCCCCAATTGTGAAAAACAAATTCCAGAATCTAGCTAAATAGGGCCCATTTAGCTAGATTCTGGTGTTTGATTTGTAAAATGAAATTTTTATGTATTTTCCACACATTTTAGTTCATGGGAAAAAAAACAAGATGGCGGCTCACAAAAAAGGAATTTTTCTGGCTAAAAAGGATTGGCCCTTCATGAAAAAGAATCCTTTTTTGTGAAGACAAATCCTTTTTCAAACTTTTTGCCTCTATCCTGGAAAGTGATCATTGTGACAGGGAGCTCCTGCCACTCTTGAGGCTCGACCTTTTCTTAAATCTGTTGCAACAGTTCTTCTATTTCTTAGCCTAATTTATTCTTTACAATTTCTAGTCCATAAGATTGGCCACATATGGGCACTCCCTTCCCTTTCTTCACTATGCTATAGTATCCTCTTTAAATTTTCATTTTCCCACTCAGGTCCTTGTACAGGGAGGTTATTGTTGCGACCTCCGAGCTGATATAAAACAACAGGCTGTGTTCCTCATTGTTGGATTTAGTATGCAATGGCACTATGTCATAAAATGCTTTAATGTATATACCTTATGTGTATAAAACCCATAAATGTTGAAAATACCATGGCACTAGGTGTTTTTGATAAAGGTAAAAAGTTACTAGGGGACTGTATGATAACAATTAAGTTAGTTGTGCTATTTAAAATGCATGTAAATTGCTGAAAACTGAACAAGTCTTAAATTCCATGGTGATCTGCATATATCCCATGATACTTTGCATTATGGAAGTATGTATGATGTTGTGTTTCTTTGAAACTTGGCTTATTGTCAATGCCCTTTGGAGTAACCCTTGTTTCAATGCTTCTGCACTGAGGTTCTTTGTCTTTAGCTTGTTTTTTTTTGTGTGTTTTTTTTAGCCTCCAGCACCCAAGCAAACAAGGCCCACATAGGGGAGGCTAAATCTCAACAGATAAGTTAGATCAGTGAGTCAGTAGGTGCTGACAAGTGCAAAGGAAGGACATACATAGTCTGTTGCTGCAAACTGATGTATTGAAAAAGGAATATGCCATTGCTGAAGGTTATTGCCTGTATTTTGAATAAACATCACATAGAGATTGTGAGTTGAAACTGAAATTCGGTGTCTTTCTATCATAAAAAAATCACACCAAAATTCCACAATGTCTGGGTGCAAGGCGATCAAGAAAAAACTACAAAAAGTGATGTCTTTTAAGGGTTTTGCACTATCAGGATCTCAGAATCTGCACATCCAACTGGAAGGAAACTTGACATGTCAAGAGATCTACCCCCACAGGACAGTGCATACCAAAATCTGTGCAAATTCATTGATTGGTTGCAAAATTATTAAAGTGCAAAATTTGAGGTTTAACACTAAACAGGCTACTCGAACCTAACTACAGGGACACAACCGTGCCCCTATAATATATAAATAAATATATATATTTTTTCTTTGTATTTTGTATTTTGTATTTTGCTGTTTGCTTTGTATTAGATCTGTGTATTGTTAATGTTTTATTGTGTTTCTAAATTGTGTTGTAAAGTGCTCCAAGTCCCCGGAGAGGGGCGCTATATAAATAAAATCTATATCTACATATATATATATATGATATACAATGGAGAGCTGTCAGAGAAATGATTTATCTACACAAGTGCTGTTTGACCTCGGGTAACCTCATGGAAAGAAAGCCAGTTTTAAGCTAAAACAAAGTAAAACACCAGTAAAAACACTACAAATGGTGTGGTATATATCAAATACATAATGGATTGCAGTAGAACAACACACTTATCTCCACACATGAGTGGTAGGACCTTTATAACTAACTTGTGGCTTCACCACTCATGAGTTATGGGTCTTACCACTCACTAGTAGAGATAAATGTGTTATTCCACTGAAGTCCATTATGTATTCCATATATATCAGGAGAGAAGCACTTCCCACAGATTTTCTTGACTTATGCAGTGGCAGCTGAACCCCTGCTGCCAGCTGCAGTGTGAGTTGTGAGCCCCAATTTTCCCTGATGTCTAGTGGCACCCCTCACTTCCCAATCACTGTCCCCCAATATACTGCAGAATTCATTATTTTAACCGTCAATTAATTCTCACTATGTTAGCGGGTGTCAGTACTATGCTAGATTAAACATACTGCATACTTTGATCAGTGTTATTCTTTATTGGTGGTAGAAAATTATTCCCCCTTGTTGAATATCATGTGGTTTCAGTGCAGTAGCGGGTGAATTTTTATTAAAACTCATAGCCGGCAATGTTTTATGAGCTTAGAATTGTTGACAATTTAGTTTACTACATTTAGGCCCTTCAAGTGTGCCTCAGCAACCCTGGTATACTGCAACACATACATGCAATCCACCCTCCACTCTGCTCGCTCAGTTTGGTGAAAGCAGTGACCAGTCACTCAGCGTGTTTGGCTTTAACTGATGCAGATTGTGAGCTATTATTTATCTGCTCTGTGATCAGCCCTGCACACCATTTAGTGAATTTCTTTATGTTTTAAGGAAATCCTTGCACAGTTTGGTTGCAGCCGCATTGAGTGTAGGAGATTGGTAAAGGAAGCCAGGAAAAAAAAACTGGAACAGTAGCAACCTCTTCCAGTTATCTCAGGATGGCAACTATTGTGTGACCCCTGTACAACTCCAGCTTTCAATTACTGTTTTCCTATACTTGCTGCTGTAGTAGCAGACAATGTTCATAACCTCCCTAGTTGCTGTATACTTCCCTGGTGTCTGGTGGCACCCTCCACCATCCGATCACCATCCCCTAGTCCCTGGTTTACTTGTTTAATTTTTTAATTTTTTATTTTTATATTGATTTTTATTAGCTAGCCGACATTGGGGGGCCTAATCCCCGTGTCAGCATTTAGAGTCCCCCTCAGCAGTGTGGGACATTGGGAAGCCCATCCCCAGTATCCTGAAACATTTATTTGATTTAAACCTGTAAAAAGAAAACAGTCCCCCAACATCTCATATTTTTTAACCTGAGAAAAAGAAAATGGTCCCTCATCGTTGCTGCCATCCTCCTCCCCCAACCCGATCCTCCCACTGAGCACCCACCAACCCACAGCTTCCCCTTACCATATACTTACCACCGGAGGTCATAGGCTGTCATCTTCTGTGGACTGAGACATGTCTGCACTCTTCAAAGCCAAACCATGACCTGAGGGATCAAGGTAAGTGCCGTATAATGTACTGTATTTCAATAGTGCTTTGAACTTATGTTCATAACTTTACCATAGTTAGGAATTCTTTCACTAGATTTTCAACATGCCCATTTAGGGACCCCACCTCATGAACACTGGCACTGTCATTTCATTAATTTTGCCCGGAAAGTGATTTTGCAGTCGCTGTGCAAAATCACCTTTTGGGAACAAATAATGAAATTTCACCACCAGTGTTCATGAGGTGTTGAAAATTTGGTGAAAAAAATTCCTTAAAATGGCTGATTTATGAGTGTTCATTGAAAGTTTTTTACGCATGTGCATAACTTTGGTAATTCTCAATATTTTGAGTCCAAATTTTCAACATAGCCATTTTTTGGCACCACCTCATGAACAGTACAACTGCCATTTCTCACATCTTGTCCGAAATGTGTTTTTGCACCTGTGACACAGAATGGCATTTTGGCATGGATTTGAAAACTTTCACCTATGGGGTTTATGAGGTGGGGTCATAAGAAGACTATGTTCAAAATTTGGTGTCAAAATATGAAAAAATGCCAAAGTTATGACCATTCATTGCAATTTCACCACGCCCACTTGTAACTTTGGAAATTTTAAATACCGTGACCCCAGATTTTCAAGATAGCCTTCTTATTACCCCACCTTATGTATGTCACAGCTGTCATTTTTCAAATCCTGCTCAAAATGTGTTTTCACACCTGTGGTGAAGAATGGTATTGCAGTTGCACAGACTTACATTTTGGCGTGGATTTAAACATTTTCTGCACTGGGTACATGAGGTGGGGTGACAAGATGGCTATGCTGACAGTTTGGTCTCTGTTGTCCTATAAATGGAAGCCCAAGGCCCTTCCACAGCTACATACATATACGTATCTACGGAGGAATGGGAGCACAGGGCCCAAAGGACCCTGTTCTCCCACAGTAAAATAAGAATGCTATTATACTGTCTCAAAAAGTAAGGAAATATGTTGCAAAAAACTTCATTAATGCTCCATTTAGGGTAAAAGTGACAAAAGTTGGGAAATGAGGTGTTTGGGTTTCCCTAAAACCCCACCCTCCCAAACCAGGTAGGACAGCAGGTGTGGGATATATAATTTTATTTTTTTAACCAGGAAAGACACACTAAGCTGCAAGCTTGTTTACAGGTGCAACCTGGGAGCACAAGGAAGTTAAGTGACTTGCTCAGGGTCACACAGTATGCAAGTGGGGGCTGTGGGATTCAAACCCAGGTCTCCAGATTTGCAGCTTAGAGCCTTAAACCACTGCGCTATACTGCATCCTTGGGATGTGCCTTGGGCTTCTAGACTTGTACATTAAAATCCAAAGATACACCAGTTATTATGCACTATATATTTCGGGCACTTCATGGCCCATTACCACGTACCCTTATTCACTTCTCTCTGGTACCCCCAGTCCCCTTGCAGGGTTCCTCGTATCCTGAAGGGGTCTCTATGGACACAACTCTTCCCCCTCCCCCACCTCACCCCCTCCCTTTCCTTTCCCCCTTTTCTTTCACATAAGCACTTGTTTACTTATTAACCCAGCACTTATTATTGCCCACTCTTTCTACATATTATGCGTAACACTGTTTTAATACTGTTCATAGCATCTGTCTTACAACTGTTTGTTAATGTTGATCTTGTAACTTGAATGTAACTTGAACATGACACTTTCCCCTCCCCATCTCACCTCTCCCTCTCCTTTCCCACTTTTCTTTCATGTAAGCGCTTGTTTACTAATTAACCCAGCACTTACTATTGTCCGTTCTTTCTACCTATTATGCGCAACACTGTTGTAACACTGCTTGTAACACCTACCTTACAACTGCATGTTAATGTTGATCTTGTAACTTAAATGTTTAATGTCTCACTCCTATTGTACCCCTTCCCCCCCCAGGTCGCACCAGGAGACAAGCAACTTGTCGCTCGGTGTGCCTTCCTAGTGAAACATTTCAATAAATAAATAAAAATTATGGTAATCCCCTCACAAGTTTTATATGTAATTAAGTACTTATTGCTGATTGCTAGGTGGGACAATTTCACAAGTGCAGTACTTAAGTGCTTAAGTTCTGATTGCTAGGTGCGGCAACTTGTTATATAAGTACTACCCCTGTACCCCTGTACAAACTACACTGAGCACAGCATAGTTCACACATCCCCAAATGTTGCAACAATGGCATCTAAATGGAAAGCTTTGAACCTATCTGAAAAGATAGAACTGCTGAATAAGATGACTGAGTTGCCCAGCCCCTTGATCAGGGGATCATTTATTGTATGAAACAGCACTATGTGAGAGCGATGACTATGAGGGAGCGAGTGCTATCAGACTTGGACACCAATCCTGAGTTAAATACTTTACATTGTGCCAAAAAGTTATCTCTGCTGGACACTGTGCAAATGCTCAAGCAGGCTTGGGACTCTGTGTCACAACTTATCATCCAGTGCTGCTTCAGGAAAAGTGGGTTCACTGTTGTTGCCAATTCTGAGACACAGTTGATGGCAGCCAAAGAAGAGGAGCAAGACACTCTGCCTGCACCTGAAGGAATGTTTCCGGGAGAGTTTGTGGAAGTTTGTCACCTTGGTGACAACCAGGAAAGCCCTACACAGAAGATGACATAGGCGAGGTTGAGAACTCGCTCTGTGCAGGTGCAGATAATGAGGAGGATGATGAGGAGCAAGACCTGGATAACAACCAGGAAGAAACAACTGTAACACCGGAAGATGTGCAGTCGGCGATTTTAACTCTCCAGACAGTGCTGGAGCAGCATGCGTGCCTTGAACTGGACTGGGATACACTATCAAAAGTTGAGAGGGTTTAGCATCCTTACTGTGAGGCAAAGAAGGTGCAGACAAAGATTACAGAGTTTTTTGAAAATGAATAGGACACTACTGAACATTTCAGTAAAGCGCTGTAAGCACTTGGGTTTTTTGGACGGTGGTTTTGGTGTTTATGTGGTTTGAGAATGCAATGTCATTATTAATTTCGTTACATTATTCATTTGCTTTTGTTTTTAGTGTTGTTTAAATAAAGTATGGCTTTTTATGTTCACATCATCAACTCTCTCACTATTTTTGATCATTGACCCTCGGCTCAAAATTCATCTTTACCGCCCACTGCATATAGCGGGCATTATAATCAAATACAAAAGTGCCCATTATAAGCGGTAGGGACTGCATATACAGGAAGTGTCAGGATGGTAATGAAAAACATCTTATTGTGGTCAGCAATGCTTCCAACAAGTCCCACCATGTATGGTAGGCTGGATAGCTGTGTCATATATTGATTGATAAAATTTGATTGACTGATTGATTCATAACATTTTATTTTTATACAGGAAACTGTATGCTGTCATATGCTCCAGTCTGAGGACTTCTAACATTTATTGATGCCACTCTAACAAAGAGGGAATTTCTTGTTCTTGCCAGTGCTTTAAAATCTACATTTTGACCAGCATGGCTTTTAGGGTGAAGTGATAAAGTCTATTACTCATGAGAGCATGTGTGTCCAACCCCAGTAGGCTTCTCTCTTTAGTAAAGGAGCCCTCTAATCCCAGTATGGGGTCTAAAACCCTTTGTACCTCTTGCCATAGGTGGTGGAATTTGGGACAATCCCACAATATGTGCAGGAGGGTGCCCTCCTCCCTTCCACATCTAGTATATAAGGGAGAGTCTGGTATTCCACACTTGAAAACTGTGCCAATTATTCCTAAAAATCTTGGATTTTTTATCCATCAATCCATGATAGTTAAAAACAAAAGTTAATGTTTCTCCCCCCATTACTGGATTTTTGTTTAGAAACCAAAAGAGACTCACCGGGGTAGATTTTTGCTTTTTCCAATAATTGATCTAAAAGAAGTTTGTCAGAGCCTCTTTTCCATAGTCTTTGATACAAATCATTAGTTTGACTCATAATTCACTGTCCTGTAAGGAGTTCCTCCTGAGGTAGAGGACCTGCCCATAGGGAATATTCATGATAAAATTCAGTGAGTGTGCACTAACTGAATATAAAATATTGTTCCCTGCCATAGGTTTTCTGAAACCTCTAGATTCTATTAAATTGGCATCTGAAATACAAGCATGAAGATCCAGAAAGTAAATTCCAATAAATTCTACTGTTGATGTAAATTGCAGATATAAATTATGACAATTATTATTTTAAAAATTAAACTGTGGTATTGAATATATTGGACTCCTCCATACAATTAAAATGTTGTCAATGTACCTGTACCAGTGCACCACATTAAAAAAAAATATGACTTTTCAGTGGGTTATTAGCAATTATACAATGGGGAAAAAAATAGCCACCTCTCATTGGCCAGCTGGCACTATCACCCTGTTGTAAAATCTAGCATCACCAACAGGAACAAGTGCCAGCTGTGCCAAGCTTTCTCGTCTTCACCAACCCATTAACAAACACTCCGACCCCGTTTCAAAGCCAAAACCGCCATCGTACATCGCGCTACTCACTGAAGCAAAACCCGGCCGTTCACCGCTAAAAATGAATATAGAAACAACGTTCAACTTAATCGACAATGACGAGCTGGAAGCCATCTTCAAATCATTAGAAGACGGTGATAAAATCGAAATTCAAAAGAAAAATCCAGCACCAGAAAAAACAACAGCACAGCCACCACGAACGCTCGTTGCTCTGCCTCACATCCCCAGCCTGAACTTCACAAACAGCCCGCTAACAGCACGTCCAACTGCCGCAGAAGACGGCGATAAAAATGAAATTCAAAAAAAAAATCCAGTACCTGAGAAATCATCAGCACAGCCACCACGAAAGCTCATTCCTCTGCCTCACATCCCCAGCCTGAACGTCACACACAGGCCGCTCGCAGCGCGATCCAACTACCGCAGAGCACAATTCAAACTCGGCGCTTCCCTTCAAAGGCCCCACACCAGCCAATCCTAATACAAAAACAAAGCGCCATCACCACAGCATCACATCTGAGCAAAAACACAAAAAAATAAACACTTCTTTATGTTACAAGCAAACCCACTGTATGGACTATTTTTTTGCATGGAAGGATATTGCACTATTTCCTTACTTTTTAACCGCAACAAATTATCACAATTAAATTACAATTCACATTTTACCACACACAACATTTGTATAATTGCAATAAACCACTCCAGGGTGTTGGTGATGCTGGTTTTACCCACGCCTGACGAGGTTTAGTCACGGCCTGCGGCCTCGTGACCAAACCACCAAGCGTGAAACCAGCATCACCAACACCCTGTCGTGGTTTATTGCTTAAATATTTGTTCCCACCAGCCAAGATAAAGATTAGCACAAGAGAGGGCTATGGTGCTCCCCATTGCTGTTCCTTGTTTCTACAAATAATTTTTTTTGTCCAAAACATTATGTGCCAAAACTAATTTAGCAGTTGAAACTAAAAAGGCTGGTGGTGGGGCATTGGTACAGGGAGGTTCCCACAAATAAATAAATAAATAAATAGTTAATGGCTTGCAAACATTTGTGGGATGCAAGAATATAATGACGTGACATCAGTACTAACCCAGATATAATTTTCAGCCCAGATCACATTATTCAGTTTATTTAGGAGGTCCGTCCCTGTTGTAGAACCCTAAACCCTTAACATATGGTTGCAAAAATTAATTCACAAATTTTGAAAAGTTTACAGTAAGAGATCCTACACTAGAGAGGACAGGCATACCTACTGAGGCAACCATGATCTCATGGATATTTGGAAGATAGTAAAATGTAAGTATTGTTGGATGTTGTACTTTCAGAAATTAATTTTCTTTTCTGTTGCAAAATGTACTTGTAGAGTGTGGTGAAGAAAATTAAACTAAGCACACCTAAAGATGTTGGTAGGATTCTGTCCCATAACTTTGTGTTTTTGTCACTTGAAATTCTCTCCATTTCCTTTAAGTAATCTTCACTATTGAGGATAACTATGCTCCCCCTATTGTCAGCTTCTTTAAAGGTTAACAAATACTAATTGTTTGTGCAGTCAATGGTTGATTCAGTTTATCCACTTGAGCAATATTCTTTTTTCCAGGACTGAAAAGAGTTCACCTCCTGTTAAAACTATTTTTTTTAATAAATGTATTGCTGGAACCAAGATCCCTAGACAAAAGTTCAAAGGTGGTTTAAATAAACAATTTCTCTCCTGGACCAAACATGTTAAAAGTATTACCATCCTTCAAATTTGTTAATTGATTGTTAGTGTTTAAAACATTGTCAATGTTAACAGACTCATTATGCAAAAGAGTCACAAATTCCTCAGAGTCAAGATTATCTCACTGAAAATTGCAGTCTGGATCAATTGATTCACTGTATAATGGTGACTTGGTACAAGTTTTTTCATCTAAAGCCTAACTAATGGAAGATAAATCTTCCCTGGATGACCCTTGATCTGGATAACTCATTTCAATTGCTTGTTGAGATTCTGATTACACTTTGCAAAAATGAAGTGTTTCAAATGCTTGAAAAAGTTCAAACTGAACTGTAAATTCATTAACTTTGGAGGATGCCACACTGCAAGATCTTAACTTGAGTTTCTGCTAGAGTTGTCCCAGATATGTGTATTACTTAGTTTTGTTGGTTGTTATTTGCTGGGATTTCCAGATCATATTTTGGTCACTTATTCCTTCTTCCTCCTTCCTTCTCACCTCCCCCTCCTTGTCTTTTGCGTTGCTTTAGGTTTTCCTTTTCCATTTGTGATGTTTTTTGTTGCATTTTCTTTATGTCTAAAAAAGCTGCCAAATGAGAGTTAGAAGGGCTTGGTGATTTGCTAGAATGTGGTTCTGATGGTAGGTTTACAACATGGACACTATATGTTTTTTCTCCTTCTGTTTTTACTGGCTGGCTGGGAGTGTGAATGGGATAACTGCTCTCCTTGGCTATGGCATTGACTTTTTAGTGTGGAAACTTGATCATCTAAATAGTCACATTCATCCCTTTCAGTGAATTACAGTATTTATTTATGTTTTTTGAGCACTGTATTCAGCTCATGATCCAATTTTTGCAACTGGGACCGATCTTTAAACTTGATTAACTTCAGCTGAATACTTTTGATAAAAGGGCCCCTATTAGTTGAGTAGTAGCTTTCATTTGTGTCAAAGGTAGCTCAAAGCTGCATAATAATGGTCTGAATATCACCCCCGTAGGATTCAATTGGATGCACCCCTGCACTCTCCCTGGTAGGGCATCACAAAACAGCCGAGCATGGGGGCATGGTCAGCAGATTGAGAAGTTGGAAAGGATCAACTGGCCAGCAGTTTGGCCAGAGTTATGACCCCTTCCATTCTTTACAGGACAGCATGAAAAGCTATAATTTTACCCAAGAGTTACTATCATTGTGACACAGTAATGGGCTATGAAGCCCAATATCAAATCTTACAACTTTACTTTAACCAACTTTTCCTTTGGAAGTAAAGTAGTTGACAGAAGAGGTCCCAAGACAGAATCCCCTCACAGAATTGAAATATGGACAGAACACTATTATGTGGAAAAAATTGTTTGGTTGCACTATCCCTCATGACCATGTTGGAGAGACAATATTGGGTCTTTCAGTATTTTGCAATGTGTAATGTCTGTACCCTGTAATATTACCTTACTCTCCCAATCCCCCCTCCCGCAGGCTGCAACTTGAAATTAACCCTGGGCTGTGTGTGCTGGCCTGGTAAAATATGTTGTAATAATAGACAGTTCCCAATCTAAATCTCAGTAAAGAGATGACAATTTTCAGGATTGGTTGAACAATCCAAATATGTTTCTCTCATATGAATTATCTTGTTGTTGGCCAACCAGCTATGTAACCTAGAAGATTTAATTGATTGCAAGTCCTGTTGCTTGGCATTATAACTTACATGGTATTTGAAAGTATAACTAACTTCCTGCCAGGGTCACCAATGAACATCACTAAACAAGTGGGCCAATCCAAGTGGTTGAGTAAGTTGCTGTATAAATTTAATATGCGCAAAATGGAAGCCAATTTGAAAAAGGGTGATTGGTTCATGAAGACAAACACAGTGTGTTTTAAGGAGACAGGCTAAAAATTCTTGCCAGTGTTACCAGTGGAAGCTGGCACTTTCTGGCACAATAGATTGTGGCAGAGACCTCGTGTTCAACATGCACCATATAATGATAATTTTTGTTTAATATTGTCTCAAGCTTTTCAAGGTTGATGGTTCCCTAAATTTCAACTCCATATAGAAGTGAAGATTTAACCTTGGCATTCTGTGTGCTAAGAGTTCCTACAATAGATTCACCACCATATTTTTTTACTGAAAGATCTTAATGCTACATTACTTTGATTGGCCTTTAACAAGTTCTTCCCCAATGATCTCTCCAAGTTACCTTTATGGAGAATTTCACACTCAAATAGAGTTAGTTTTTAACCATCTTGACTTTCTGATTTTGTATGTAAAGATTATATATTGTCTTCTGATAGAATCAAAGCCCACTAGTTCCATTTTGTCCATATTTATAGTAAGTTTATTAGATTTACAGAAAGAACTGAAAACATTGTTTTCCTTTTATAATCCCAGTAAGGTTCCACTTCAAGTCTGCACATTCTGAGACAGCTAAAATGGAACTTTGGATGGCCATTCTACCTGGATTTGTGTAAAAAGTTCTAAACTTCAATGCAGAATTCCTTGCTGGAGGATTTTCCCAAATGAATTCTGCTGAAAACGTTAGAAAATTCATCCCTGTGGAGTTTTCATTGTCAATTTATGGTTGTGTGCAGAAAGCTTAGGCTGAGTCCTCTGAGTTACTCCACATAAGTTAGCCAATACAACTCCACAGGAATGACTTTTCTAATATTTTCAACAGAATTCATAAGGGAAAATATTCCCAAAATGAATTCTGCATCAAAGTTTAGAACCTTAAAAAAAATCCAGGTAGAATTGCCGTCAGAAGTTCCATTTTAGCTGTCTCAGATGGTGCAAACTTGACATAATACATCACAGTAACAATGTGGAAATCAAGACTAAATCATCTGTATAAGCAAGATGACTTACAGTGGTCCTCGAGACCATTGGTGAATGAAATTTATCCTTATATAACTTGGAAATTCCTATTCATATAAAAATTAAACAAAGCTGGAGCAAGAATACACCATTGCCTGACTCCACTGTTGGTATGTATTTTTCAGCTGCAAACCAAAAACTGGAGCACTCTCACTCATCTTCAAATACCACCAGGTTCTTCAAGTAAATTTTAAACTTTTATTAAGGATAAAAATGGCACATATCGCCTGAGGCGTTTCGGATATACTATCCTTTCTCAAAGACTGATACAAAAGTGAACCACACATCCTCGTGCACACTTTTTGTGAAGGAACAGTATGCATTTTTCTTTTGATCTCACCCTTAACAGACTAGCTAACTCTTGTTATTTGTTCAGGTAACCATATGATAACATCTAATAACACAAGATCCATCTATCTTCTATTTAATTCCTCACAAAGGAGAGGACAGCATCACAGACATCAGAAATGATAAACCTGATTCTTTCCTGGGTATGCACTTTGAAGAATTTGACAGTAGAGATCATCTGGAATTTGGTTCACTGCCCTCGAATATGTTACTTACAAGCAAAGAGGTGAGGATGGAACCAAATCTGTATTGCAAAAAGAGGGACGCTGGATCTATATTCTGGAATTTCTATAGCCCAATGGACATAGGGAGGTCATGCACCTTTTTATAGCTGTAGAATACATTGATGTATTGGTAGATATAAAGAAATATTGTTTGCAATTGTATTAACATCCCCCACATACTTTTCTGTTTTGTTTTGCTTTGTTTTTTTCTTTCAGTTTTTTTAGTTAGTAGGAAACGTCTACTTGTAGCACTTTAAATGTTCCTAGTCATGATTGTGCAATATTTCACTAGACAAAGTGATGAAGTAATTGTTTTTGACATTTTGCCTTTAGCAGCTGCACTAATCAGTTTCCGAGCATGCTTCACTGAGAGTTTGTGAATATCCACATGTTCCTGCAACGTTTGAGAAGCATGGCTTGAGTGATGGCTTCAAAACCAGCAAAAGACTGAATCCTGGCAACTGATAAAACATCCTTGAAGTTGGCTGGCTTGGTGGCTACTCTGTGTATACCCGTGAGAAGCTATCAAGATATTTTTTTCTTCCAGCACTTTAAATATTCTATGTGATGGCTATGTAGTATTTCACTAGACAAATGTATGAACTAAGCAGTGTTATTATTTTATGTATCCTTTTATCAGTGCTGATTTTTCATCTCCAGTGCATGCTAGAAGTGTTGTCTATTTATAGATTTAAAGATCAAAATTTTGAAATCTTAATCACTTCTTGCTTTAAATTTAAAAGTATATTGGTTAGTTCCTTAATGGGGGTCAATATGATTAAAACATAACCTTTATTTAAGTCTTTTTTATACTGTTCTCAGAGGTTGTTTATTTTATAATTGTTTTTTGTTAATTGTCTTGATTTTTTGAAAGTTGCCTTTGGGGCATTAAATCTTGCTGTATAGTAGTAGTAGTAGTACTCTTATTTCTATGCATCCTTCCCCCGAAACTCAGGGTGTCTTACAAAATAACAAGACAAAACATAGCTCAAAGTCAGAATTAAATTAAAATATAGTATAGTATATACTTCAAAAAATAAACAAACAAACAGCATCAGAAACATAAATCATGTGGTCACATTAGACAGTCTTATCAAAGGCCTCTTTAAAGAGGAACATTTTAAGACCTCTTTTAAAGGCCTCCACTGAGGGCAGGCATTTCTCAGGACTTTGAGCAAATAACTACATAGATGTGGACCAGCCACTGCAGATACACGATCCTCAAAAGATTTTAGTTTTGCCCGGTGTAGCATCAAGAGGCCTTATTCACTGGAACGGAGAGGGCGGGAGGAATATTTTGATTTTTTTCCTGATTTATACATAATAAATTATAAAATAACCAGTGGGTATAAATCCACAGTATTAAACTGTACTACTGTTTATGGATTGATATTGGGCTTACATACTATAGCACTTTGTTGTATGTGTAGTGACCATACAGTACTTCATCTTATGGAAGTTGCACACAGTTGTTTTTAATTGTTGCACTATGCCTTTAAGATTGCATGCTTTACATAGATAACTGTTTCCTTTGTTTCTCCACCACAACAGTGAAGATACAGTGTGCATCAAATCACTGGGATGATATCACTTCACTGTAAATAAACTAATTTGAGGTTGCTTTTTTTGTTTGTGTGTTTTTCTTCTTTTTGTGATGTTAAGCATTTTTGTGCCATCAGTAGCTGTACTAGTTTATTTTAGAGTGTGCTTCAGTGAGGGTTTGTTTAGAGGGAGCCTAGAACCTGAGTACCCCAGAAGGTTACCCACCCACCAAAGAATCAACCCACAGAAGGAAGAATCCAAAAACAGCCATGTGACACTGGTCAGAGGACATGCTGTACCAGACTGAAGTTCCCACAGAGCTCCCTGTACCAAGCAACCAATGGAAGACTTTGACTGAGCACCCCATATGAACACCCACCAGAGATCCTTCCCACAGGCAGGGAAATCCAGTACTGTACAGAGGTGACATGGTGTGTAACAGCACCCAAGATAGCACCCAAGACTCCCAGATTAGACAGAAGAATGTAATTTACTTTTTTTTTAAATAATTTTAGGAAGGTACCCAAGTCAAAGCAAGGTACCAGCAGATGGACGGCAAGCAAAATCCACACAGTATGCAGGTGTCCATGTTTATAATGGAAACTGCTCTAATTACAGCCCAGCAATAGCTGTTCCTCTACCAAAGTGATTGGGCCAACTAGATCCATGGCCCCAAGTCACATCCTTATGCCATGGACATGCTCCCAGCCAAAAGGAAAATGGCAGACATCCCCCCCCACACACACACACACACACAACAGGAGTGATAATGATACAGCACAGAGAAAGAGGTAAAAAAAATCCTTGTCTATCAGTAGAGGAGCAACTGGCTGACATTCTCTTTCTTTCTTTTTTTCCAGAAATGGCACCTAGACCCCACCGCTGCCCTGGATAGTCCAAGTCATCCCCAACAGTAACAAACAGCTGCAATGACATACTGTGAGGAGTGGATGCATCCAGTACTTGGCCACAGTAGATTCTTCACAGACCCCAGCATGCTGGCAAAGGAGAACATGAATGGAGAGAGCTGAGCAAACACCATGGGAGGCTGCAACCGGAGGGTAGAAAATAAAACAAGCCTTGAAAAAGAAAAACATAAACTCCAATGTATTGGGAAGGCTATGGAGTCTTAATGCCAGAGCAAGTCATGTTACTTTAAAGAGCCCCTGATGCTGTTGTGACAACTTTGAAAGAATGTAATATTTAAACACAGTTTAGCCTATAGCTAATATTTCTTTATGTATTTCTCACCTTTACTTCTTTATTTCTAAGGACATTTGCATGTAAACAAGATCACTGCCCTATTTGTTCTGGTTGCTTGCCTACACCTGACATCACAGTTTTGTTTATGACATCACAGTCGGTTGCTGTGGAGATAATTATGATGCCATAAACAGGGGATTATGATGTCAGGTGCAGGCAAGAATAAAGAGCAGATAAAGTCTAAGGGACAGTAATTCTCTTTCATACAACTGTCCTCAGTAATAAAAGAAAAGGAAAAGAATTATAGAAAATATATGAAATATAAACAGAACTACAGTATGTTGAAATCTCACATTTGTGTCAACTTTTTCTAATGGTGTTAGGGGATCTTTCATGTCCCATGTGACAGTGATGTGTTTGTGACAAGTTTAGAGCAGTAGAACTGTGATCTTAAATAACTCTCCTTCTCTAGTGAGTGTCACAAACGCACTCAGCAGGTCAGGCCCTCTGCTCCCACAGTGCCAACCTCCAAGCACAGTAATGTGAACAGGTAACAGACAGGGTAACCCTCCTGTCTGCTTGTGGGTCCGAATCACCTTTAGTCTTAAGTTCTGGGGGGATTCAAACCATGAACCTTATGCTAGCGTACCCAAATATACAGTCTCAGATAATATTCTCTTCAGGGGATGCAATATATCTTTTGCCTAAGGGCACCTAACCAGGTATCCAAAATGAACCCTTAAAACTCTATAAAAGACTTTAGGTATATTCTTACCTTTTCCCAGTTTAGTAACACCATCAAGCTTTTGAACAGTTGCCAAACTTAACCATCTATACGTCACATGCAAAAAAAGAACTTGCAGACCCAGGCAGTCTTTCAAAATAATATATTTACTAAAATGGATAAAAATATGTAAAACGTAAACACAGAACACTATATCAAAGAGCATACAATCACTTAAATGAAAACAAGGAAAAGTACAACACAAAAACTCCTACCACAATACATTTAGAATTTTTCTATCTAATGTATTACCTCTATAGTGCTTAAGTTATATCAGAGCAGAGAGTTCTGTCTCTCTTAAGTCCAAAAATGATATGTCAAAAAGATCAGACATCAGTATTAGTTTAAACTGTGTCTCTCCACACCCCTTCTGTGTGTCATCTAGCTCCTCCTCTTAGAATATAAAAAAAATGCAAACAGAATGTCCTATCAGGAGATATTTGAAATAATGTGACTTCTGCAAAAACTAATTTCCCAAATTATGACAGTCTTTAATCAAGCCTTTCCTTTGAACTGGAGGCTGGTTTTCTTATTTTCCCAAGGAACATCAAAGGTTTTTACAACTCTGTCATACGCCACTTAGGTGCAAATATAGTCAACAGGAATCAGTTAAATGATGTCCTGTTTCTGAAGTCATTAAATGTATATTTTAGTTTATCAGCTTTAGAGGCAGGAGGTCATAAAAAGGCCATAAAATGCAACTTCTCAAGGAAGTTAATTACATTACAGAGATCTCCTGGTTTAATATATATCTTGTCATTTCACTGAAACCTGGGGGGGTTGGGGGCACCCATAGAAGCACTGTGACAATCACACACTATATTTTTATATTACAAATATCATCCAACAATCATAACTAGCTGGCCAAGCGTCACAATTCTTCCCACCTAGACTGAATTTGGGGGCTCTATCCCCTGCATGGGATGAACTTTTCAAGTCAGTTCACTCCTCATACAGATGCGATAAGCCAGCTGTGTTCTGACTGGTTGCTCCAGCCCTATGTAAGATCATCATGTCATACCCTTGCAAGGCAAGACTCCATCTTAGTAGTCTACCATTCATTTTTCCCATTTGTGTCAGCCAAAGCAGGGGGTTGTGGTCAGTTGTACCTCAAAATGCTGCCCATACAAGTATGGCTATAACTTCTTTAGGACCCACACTATGGCAAGACACTCTTTTTCCACAGTAGAGTATGCCTGCTCCCTGGGAAGTAACTTTTTACTCAGGAACACTACAGGGTGATCTTTCCCTTGGTTGGATGTCTGACTCAGTACTGCCCCAATACCCACATCTGAGGTGTCAGTCTGGACTATAAAGGGTCTGCTATAGTCAGGACTTGTCAACACAGGAGCACTGCACAGTGCCTCTTTCAGTCTGGTAAAGGCTTTTTCACAGGCTGGTTCCCAGGTAATTTTCTTAAGCATCTTTTTCTTTACCAGGTCAGACAGGGGAGCAGCCAGGGCATTGTAATTGGGTACAAATTTCCTATAGTACCCTGCTGTTCCCTAGAAAACTCTTGATCTACTTCTGCATTTCTGGTCTGGGCCACGCCTTGATCACCTCTATTTTTACTTGGTTAGGATGAAACTGTCCCCAGCCTACAACATGCTCGAGGTATACCACTTCAGCCATGGCCACCTGGCACTTCTCGGCTTTGGCAGTGAGCCCGGCCCTCTGCATCCTGCCCAGCACTTCCCTAAGGTGGGACAGGTGTTCCTCCCAGCTGGCACTAAAGACAGCAATGTCATCCAGGTACACCATAGCGTACTCCTCAGCACCATTTAACACCTGGTTCACCAACCTTTGGAATGTGGCCGGGGCATTCTTCATTCCAAAAGGCATTACTTTAAATTCAAATAAGCCTATCGGAGTGATGAAGGCCAACATTTCCCTAGCTCTGTCAGTTAACTCAACCTGCCAATACCCCTTTGTCAGGTCAACAGTTGTAAGGTATGTCACCCCTCCCAACTTGTCCAGGAGTTCATCCGTCTGGGGCATCGGGTGGGCGTCTGACTTCATGACTGCATTCAGTCAATGATAGTCCACAAAGATGAGTAGAGCCATCTGGCTTGGGCACAAGGACAACGGGTGAGGCCCAGGGGCTATGGGATCTCTGGAGTACCCCTAAATCCAGCATTTCCTCCACCTCCCTCCTAATGTCCTCTTGGACAGCCTCTGACACGCAATATGCTGTCCACTGGGGAAGCACCAAGGGAAGTTGACAGTGAAAATGCAGACCTCCCCAGCAATGGCACAATGCAGCGTTGGTATTGTGCCATGCCCAATGTGATGTTTTCCCCACACCCCCATGTGGAGGGCTCTGCCTCCCACTCCCCAGACTTTAGGATTCTCAACTCCAGGTCAGAGTTGGTCTGGGCGGAACACTGGTGGAAGGCGAAGCGCAAAAAGACCATTACAGCGAGATATGCCGTAATGGTCTTTTTTTGTGTTTCCCCATCGGGGTATCAACCTGAAGGGGTGCACCAGTCTGCTGTATGGGCGTTTGTGTCCCTGTCTCCACATCGTGCATTGCTAAGGGGGTTAGTCCAGGCTTGGTACTAAACAGTGGGGCAAAGTCTGCTAAAACCTCTCTTACTTCCTGGATCTTGTGCAGGGCCAGCTGGGGAGACAATTTAACTGCCTCCACAGAGGACTACTGCTTGCTTTCTTCCAGCAAGTCGAGAAGGGGGTCTCCTTCATCTGTCCCCTCCCCAGGACTACATACTGCAAACACCATGTCAGCCCTATTAACATATGGTTTCATCATGTTGACATGGTACATCCTTTCTGTCTGTCTTCTGTCAGGTAACTGTATGATATAGGTCATGTCATTTACCTTCCTAACTACTTTGTACTGTCCTGCCCATTCAGCCTGCAGCTCATCTTTGCAGACTGGAATAGGGACCATGACTTCCTGACCCACCGTGTATGAGCGAGCTCTGGCTCTGTGGTCATACCATACTTTTTTGTTTCTGTTGGGCGCTGCCAGATTGCTCTGGGCTGTCCCCATAAGCTCCTTCAGCCTTTCTCTAAGGACATAATCCACTATGGGAGTGCCCTGGGTGGCATGATTGCCTTCCCAGTCCTCCCGGATCAAGTCTAGGGGCCCACATACCTGGCGTCCATATAAGAGCTTGAAGGGGGAAAATCCTGTTGACTCTTGGGGCACCTCCCTGTATGCAAACAACAGGTGGGGAAGGTATTTCTCCCAGTCCCTCCCATGCTGTTCAGCAAACACTTGGAGCATTGACTTCGTGGTGCCATTAAATCTTTCCACAAGCCCATTGGCTTGCAGGTGATAAGGTGTCGTGTGCCTCTGCACCACCCCACACTTCTCCCACAAACATTTAATCAGGTCTGACATGATGGAACCCTCTTGATCGGTGATAACCTCCTGCAGAAACCCAACATAGGAGAAAATCCCAAGTAAGACATCTGCCACTTTGTCTGTCCTCAGTGAGGATAGAGCGACTGCCTCTGTATACCGGGTGGCATAATCCACCACAGTCAGGATGAACCTCTTCCCGGAGGAGCTGGGGGTATTTAAAGGCCCCACAATATCCATTCCTACCCTCTGAAATGGCTCCTCCACTATGGGCAATGGAATTAGAGCGGTTTGTGTTTTCTTACCTGCCTTCCCTATTTCTTGGCACCGGTGACAAGACCTGCAATACTCCTTCTCCTGCTGGGTGAAGTTGGGCCCATAGAAATTCTGGGCCAACTGCTACATAGTGCGCACAATTCTCAGATGACCAGACAAGGGAATATTGTGTGCAATCTTGAGCAAATGCTCACGATACCCCTGGGGAATGACAAGCTGCCTGCCTATCATCCCTCCCTCTGTCTTCACATTTTGAGTATACATAAGGTCATTTCCCAATAAGCCTTATGTTTACCATCATCTCCCTGTGCTCTGTCAGAGTCTGCCCAAGCCCTCAGCTTCTCTACACTAGGGTCACTTTTCTGAGCAGCTGCAAACTCCTTACATATTCTCAAGGCATGGGACAGGTCCCCTTCAGTCTCTAAACTAGGGTCCATAGCACTAGCATCAGGGCACTCAGGATCACTGTCATCTCTAACCCTCTGACAATGGGTCACCCCATCTTCTTCGGAGTAACCCTCCATAGCTGTGTGATTAACTGCTACTGGAGAAATTCCTACACCCTTTTCAATAGTCTCCATATCAAGAGATACAGGCTGGGGAATCAGCCTCCTGGTGATTTCCACACTGGCTTCTGTGGGGTCCAGGGAACTACAATTTCCTCTTCCCACTTGGCTATGGGTAACTGCACACACCATCCCCTGTTTGAGATTGTTGCCAAGGATGACGTCAACTGCTAAAATTTTGGCTACAGCCATCTGTTGCACAGTTCCCCCTGTTTCACCCCAGTCTAGGAGACCACTAGCGAGGGGCAATGTTTTCTCCTCACCAGTAAAGTCTTGTACAGTTATAAATTCATTGGGTATAAGCTGATCAGATCCCCTTTTACCAATGTCAGGGATGTCCCTGTGTCCCGTAACTCTTGTGTCTGTACAGCATTCACCATGACTGAGTGCTTGTGTTCCCTCGTGTTCACAGGCATGCTTCCAGGGACACATAAACAACCCACTTCTTTCCTATCCCCATGTTGCATATTGCTCATCCTTTTGGGACACTGTCTGGAAATATGCCCAGTTTCTTTACAAACCGAACATTCGTTTCTTTTCCTCAGAGAACTCTTTTCTTTGAAACCTGGGGCTAACTGGTTTCAGTGGAGGCAGAGAGGGTTTTAACTGCCCTGAAGGCATGCTTTCCCTTTCTGCACTGCCCCACCTGCCCCACTAGTTCTCAGAGCAGGTCTGCTCTTAGCATAGCAGTCCGAGAGTTCAGCAGCCTCTTGCATTGTTTTGGGATCTCGGTCCTCCAGCCAGGCTTTCAGTTCTGCTGGGCATGCCCAGAAAAACAGTTCTAACAAAATAGCTTTTTCAATTTTATCTACAGAGTTTGCTTCAATTCCCTCCCACCAATGTTTTAAACATTGATACGGTTTCTTGGCTAGCTCCTCATAACTCATGTCAGGGCTTCTCCTGAGCTTACAAAATTTAGCACTGTATGCTTCTGCAGTTAAATCAAACTTTTTTAAAAGTGCAGCTTTAAGTTTGCTGTAATCATTACTGTCCTTATTGTCCATTTGACCCAATGCATCCCGAGCTTTCCCAGTAAGCAGCGGGGATAGCTGGAAGCTCCAGGACCCTCTAGGAATTTTTGCCTGAATACAAACTTTTTCAAAGGAATTTAAAAAGGCATCCATATCCTCCCCCTCTTTAAATTCAGCTATCAATTTGGAATTCAATTTGTAACCCAGTCCTGTAGTTCCAGTTAAACCCAAGCCACTTATCTGCTCTGGTGCTGGTGGTTGGAGCTGTAGCTTCTCCAGCTCATGTTGCCTCTGGTGCTCTTGCTCCTCTCGGTCCACCTCTCACTGTTCTCACTCCCTCTTCTCCTCTGTGGCTTGCTTCTCTCACTCCGCTTTTCTCTGGTCTCGCTCCACTTCTTGCCGTTCTCACTCCACTTCTCGCCATTCCCGCTCAGCCTCCCTCTGGAACTCCAGCTCCATTCTGCACAACTCAGTGTGCAGCCTGATTGATTTTGGTTCCAGAATGCTGGTGACCTTCCCCTGCTGCTGTGGCCATTTGCTTGCACTGGTCCTGCTGCCCTCCTCACTGGATCTGGACACTGCACTGGCCACTAGCCCCTCCATGCCCAAGGTTTGGTCCTTTGCCATCATAGTCTGTGACTCGACACTCTGAGCATCTGCTGCCATCAGGGCATCCACAAGGTTCTGCTTGGTGGCTCTCACCTCGTGCAGGACTCCTCTGTCCTGGCACAACTGCCTCAATGGTCTGCAGTGTACCCACTGTAGTTGGAAGCCATCTTCTTCCCTAACTATGGCTATTCTAACTTGCACTTTAGGAAAAAATAAAACAGGTAGGAAATTGACTGTAAGCAAAATTATATAGTTCTGTTTCCTTTTTTTTTTAAAAGAAATCACGGCCTTATTTTGCAAGTGAGCTGTACAGTATTAAGCTGACACACTGAACAGTTAAAGCTTGTGTTACCAAATTTATCTGCACCACTGACAACCAAATCTGTCACAAACGCACTCAGCAGGTCATGCCCTCTGCTCCCACAGTGCCAACCTCTGAGCACAGTAATGTGAACAGGAAACAGACAGGGTAACCCTCCTGTCTGCTTGTGGGTCTAAATCACCCTTAGTCTTAAGTTCTGGGGGGATTCAAACTGTGAACCTTATGCTAGTGTACCCAAATGTACAGACTCAGATAATATTCTCTTCAGGAGATGCAATATATCTTTCACCTAAGGGCTTCAAAGCAGAGTTAAAAACATTTGTATTTACAAAAGCTTATGATGTCTGATTTTATTTTTGTCAATGTTTGATATTTATCTGTTATTTATTTATTGTCTGTACAGCACTTTGGCTTAAGAAAAATATATTTTATTTACTTACTTACTTTTTTACTTTACCTAACCAGGTATCCAAAATGAACCCTTAAAACTCTATAAAAGACCTTAGGTATAGTCTTACCTTTTCCCAGTTTAGTAACACCATCAAGCTTTTGAATAGTTGTCAAACTTAACCATCTATACGTCACATGAAAAAAAAGAACTTGCAGATCCAGGCAGTCTTTCAAAATAATACTGTATATCTATTAAAATGGATTAAAAATATGTAAAATGTAAACACAGAACACTATATCAAAGAGCACACAATCACTTAAATGAAAACAAAGAAAAGTACAACACAAAAACTCCTACCACAATACATTTAGAATTTTTCTATCTAATGTATTACCTCTATAGTGTTTAAGTTATATCAGAGCAGAGAGTTCTGTCTCTCTTAAGTCTAAAAATGATATGTCAAAAAGATCAGACATCAGTATTAGTTTAAACTGTGTCTCTCCACACCCTTCTGTGAGTCATCTAGCGCCTCCTTTTAAAATATAAAAAATGACAAACAGGATGTCCTATCAGGAAATATTTTAAATAATGTGACTTCAGCAAAAACTAATTTCCCAACTTATGACAGTCAATCAAGGCTTTCCTTTGAACTGGAGGCTGGTTTTCTTATTTTCCCAAGGAACATCAAAGGTTTTTACAATGCTGCCATACGCCACTTAGTTGCAAATATAGCCAACAGGAATCGGCTAAATGATGTCCTGTTTCTGAAGTCATTAAATGTATATTTTCGCTTCCCAGCTTCAGAGGCAGGTGGTCATAAAAAGGCCATAAAATGCAACTTCTCAAGGAAGTTAATTACATTACAGAGATCTCCTGATTTAATATATATCCTGTCATTTCACTGAAACCTGGGGGGTTGGGGGCACCCATGGAAGCACTGTGACAATCATACACTATATTTTTATATTACAGATATCATCCAACAATCATAACCAGCTGGCCACACGTCACAGTGAGCACTAACGAAGGCTACATTCACAACTGGAAAACATTTGCAGGATAACTGAGCTGGCTATTCTGGAAGGGAACACCTAGAGTATTCACTAATTATAGTACTGATGTCCTGGGGTAATGTGTGTGCCTTTTTATAGCTGTGTGTAGTTTGATGAAATGGAAAGCTTTAAGCACAAAACATTTACTCTGCTGGCTAGACCTAGGTATATACCTAGAAAACACAAAGATTGTATTACAAAGAGTTATTTAGTTGTGGCTAGAATATCAGGATCCTAACAGCAGATTGCTGCTGCAGCAGCTATCACTCACTGGGTCAATGAAGGAGCCTACAAGGCATCACAGGAGGTGTGACTTTGTCTGGTGAGCATAGCAGAAGCCTGGGACTTGCTCCAGAATTCACTAGCACCTAGGACATAGGCCACATACCATAGGGGGCTAGACAGCTTTTTGGGGGTGCAGCAGTCACAGGGGTAGATGAGATCATGGCCTATTCCAGTGAACCAGCTGTGCATATATGTCCTGCATAAAAAAATGTGAAGGAGTTATGCCGGCCACAGTGGAACAACACATGGCAGGAATAGCCTGGTTTCAGAAAGCCAAGGAGTATGCAGATATCACAAGGGCTTTTCCCCCCTCTCAAGATGTTGCAGGGGTTAGTGCAGTGAAAGAGCTCAAATAGCCGACACCCCATTAACCCTGTCTTGTTTAAACAAATATGGGATGAACTCCTGAAGGTATGTTTGCCTCCAACAGATACACACCTGTTTAGGACAGCCTACTTGGTGGTGTTCTGTGGGGCGTTTTGGGTGTCCAAGCTTGTACAGGCAAGTAAGGCAGCAGGGATGCCATTGACACTGAGAGACAAAGATGTGGCAGTTACCCCCTCAGGAGTCTTTGTTCATTTGCAGAAAAGAAAAATCAATTGGGGTGCCCGAGGGTGTTGGTGCACCTGGAGGGCACCGCTGGGAGTGCATTGGGATATTCAAGCATGGGCACAGGATTATATAACCAAGCCACCAAAAGAGGGCAGGGTTTTCTTTAGACACGAGAATGGAAAACCACTGATGATGAACCAGTTTAGGCATGTCCTACTGAAGGCCCTGCATCAGCTGGGGTACAGTGTGCAGCATTTTAATACCCATTCCTTTAGGACTGGGGCCACATCGCATGCAAGGGCAGAAGGACTGGCAGACAGTCAGATCTAGACATTAGGCCATTGGAGGTCACAGGAATTTGAAAACTACATTAGACATCATACTTGATAACATATTTGCTTTGTCTTGAACAGGTGAAGCAGTCCAGGGAGAACAGATTTGGATTTGTGGCCACTCGTCAGTACACTGGACACCTGTATCATGAGGGGCCAAACCTGTTTCTAGCCCCCAGGCATGCAGAGGTGCATTGGATGGAACAATGGGGAATCAGATGGTGTGAGTTTCTTCCAGGGCTATGAGCTGAAGTCTGGCAGCAGGAGCCACCCAAGGTACTGGTGATCCATCTACGGGGAAATGATTTGGGAACCATGAGAGCACTGGAGCTGAAGCACAGCATGCGGATGGACTGGGTTTGGTTGAAACAGAGGTGGCCACAAGTGCACATTATTTGGTCTGACATCGTGCAGCAACAGCAATAGCAGCACGCATACAACCCCAGTGTGATATAAAAAGCGCACCGACTGCATAGCTCATCCATGCAGTCTTTAATGGACTTTGTAGGGGAGTTGGTTATGAAATGCCCAGACCTGGTAATCAAGAGGCCTAGTCTTTATTGAGAGGATGGGGTGCATGTGTCAGAAGAAGGGCTGTACAGGTTTCTAGTAGATATACAAAGAGTGATGGAGAAAGCATTGGTGTGAAGTGCTTGTGAGGGGTTGAGCATGGCAATGTTCACTCTGTGGCAGCTTGGTAGTTTTGGAAGGCTGTATGGAGGGAGTAACAGGGGATCACAAGTCTTGAGCAGCCAGATCTCCATGAGGCTAATAGGAGGGCAGGGCCAGATGGTTGGAGTTCTCTCCCTTCAAAGGGGGGGCAGTCAGAATGGCAGCCTCCTTGGGCATCTGCCCGTAGCATTGCGGGTCCTCTGGTGGGGGAGGATTAGGCTGCAGCCAGTCAAAAGATCCATCTTTCATGCCCCAGAGGTGGTGCCCTCACAGGGTCGTGTGATTGGTGGTAAGGCCCCCCCTCATGGAGAGGGGAGGGTCGACCACCAATAAGTTTATCAGATCTAATTGATTGCTAATTTCGACCAAGGCTACCTAACTGCACACATCACACTGGTTAGACTGTACCTGTTGATATTTGATTAATAAATACATGGCTGTGGTCATTTTCTCCAAAGCTCATTGTTGTCTCAGTCTGTTCAGATGAGCAAAGGTATGTGCTCTATAGGACAATGAAGGAGCCTACAAGGCATCACAGGATGTGGGACTTTGTCTGGTGGGCATGGTTGGAGGACACCTGGATGGGTAGGAAGGCTAGGTAGTTGCCGCCCACTAAGGGTAGAGGGGCAGGAGGTAGGCATTCCCAGGGGGAAGTTGGGTTGGGGCCAGGGGGGGAGGAACAAATCCCATAAGAAGGACTGCACAGGAGGGATTCCTCCTCATTCTCCTCATCTCAGGTTGGAACCCACCCGAACCTCACCCTCATAAAAGCAGGAGGGAACTTGGGGAGTATAGGAAACTTACTGTCCCATTAAGGGAGATCACTTTAGGGGTCAAGAAGGAATTTCTCGGTTTGTTCCACTGGGTTTTCCAGGCTTTTTTTTTTTGCCTTCTCCAGCAAGGGGGAGTTGAAAGCAGATTAGTCTAGAATAGGGTGTCACAGTCATGTAAAGAGTTCTCTGAGGAAGTGGCGGCTTGGTAATCTTGGAAGGATGTACGGAGTGGGTAACAGGGGCTCATGAGTCTTGAGCAGCCAGATCTCCTTAAGGCTGACAGGATGGTGGGGCCAGATGACTGGAATGCCCTCCCTTTAAAGGGGGAGGCAGTCAGAATGGCAGCCTCTCAGGCATTTGCCCGCAGCATGGTGGGTCCTCTGGCAAGGAGGATTAGGCTGCAGCTGGTCCAGACAGCCATCCCTCATGCCATGGAGGTGGTGTCCTCATGGGGTCATGTGACTGGTGGTAAGGTGGCCCAACCCCCCCCTCCATGAAGAGGGGAGAGTTGACCACCAATAAGTTTATCAGAGCTAATTGACTGATAGTTACCTACCAAGGCTACCTAGCTGCACACATCACACTGGTTATAATGTAACTATTGATAACTGGTCAATAAATACACGGCTATGGCCATTTTCTCCAAAGTTTGTTGTTGTCTCAGTCTGTTCAGATGAACGAAGGTATGTGCCCTATAAGACAATGGTCCTGGATGCATAACTGTCACCTGGGACAGGAGTATTGGAAGAAAAAGAAGAGCAATAAAAAATTCAAACACGGAAATTCCCAAGGGCCATAAAACAAGTAGGCACATTTAGAAAAAACTACAAACAAAAGGACAGACACACTAGGACTATACATGCACATCGAAACACTCTGCATCACATGTGTTTTTACAAATGTTGACTGTAGTTCTTTAAAACAGACAGAACACAGGTCTGTTTAGACAAAAAGAAAAATGAAAAGGAAAAATTATTAGGCTGTAACTTACATAAAAAGGAAGCAGACAGAGCCAGGGTGCAATCCAGCCTTGATTGAACCAACCTAATGAGCTACAGCTGGAACAATTAACAACCTCTAGAGACGGCTTACCTTGCAGCAAAGTCAGTACAAATTATGCAGGGCAGGGCAAGGAAGCATAGCTGAATCAGTTAACAATATGCTGCTCAGAGGCAGGTTTCAAATTGCGCTGACAGAGTTGAGGACAATACAAAAAAAAAGATCTGAAGTCCTAGGAAAGCTGTTACTTTCAAACCCCAAAAAAGTACTTCAACAAAAGAAAAAAAAATGATAAACAGCCAAGTGGAGTGGTTGTCTGGGGAAGAGAGCAATGCAAAAAAACAGTACAGCTGGCCCGGTGGTGCAGAGGGCTGAGGCGCTGGCGCCTTACCTCAAACCACGCCGGCGACCTGGGTCCAGAGCGGACTCTGATGGCTGGGGTCGGCAGGGAAGGGAAGTTGAGCATCCTAGGACTGCTCTCTCCTCCCAGGGTGGAGTTAAGGTCATGCCTCGCTCTGTGGCGGCCCACGGTGGATACGGAGACACTACAAGAAGCGTACGATGTCAGGAATCCAGAAAAAAGCGGAAAATGGCGCCCAGGCAATCCGAATGACGTGCGCTTGACCCCCACCTCCATGGAACCTCCGAAGAGCCAGGGGAGTACCGAATCCCAGCAGCATCAGGGTCAAGAGCAAGAATGCCTGAAGGCAATTTCCCTCCGGAAGGAGGGGACCCGTCCGACGAAGGGTTACGTCGGGCTACCCTGGTCGGCTGCGATCTGGGATCGGGGGAAGCTGGCATCAGGGAGGTTTCAGAATGGAGTCGAGGGGGGGTTAGTCCTTGGCAGAAGGCCTGAAGGAGAGGCCGGTCGGACGTAGGGGGGCGATAAATAAATAATGCAAAAAAAAACAAAACAGTACCTATAGACTTCATACTGCAGTGCAGAGGACGGCAAATTAACAGAGTACACTCAATGGACTCCAAGTCTTCTGCCAGCAACATTTCTGTGTTTCTAACTTTCCAAAACAGACAGAGATTGTCTACTATAGAAACAAAAGTTTTACCCCCCTTCCCGCCAAAAACAAACAAGAATGACAGAAAGTTCTACCAAAAACTAGAAAACAAACAAAACAGGTAAAAAGACAGAGAGAACACCCAACAGAAACCTGATGATTATACTCGACAACAGGGGAAAAAAGAACTGAAGTTGATAGGAGCTACAGGGGTTGGGTCCAGCCAACATAAGGTGGGCAGTCCCAGCTACAGAAAAATTCCACGAAGAGTCTGTGTCCACTGGCTCTAGCCCAGTGTACTATGGCTCTATGGAGAAGATTTAGTTGGCATGCATGCAAACTGAGTGAGAACAGGACAAGGGTTAATATTAGTAAACCTTGCTTCACACAGAGAGTGACTGGTCTGTGGAATTGCTTTTATTGTGAAGTAGTGGAAGTTGGCACCATTCAGGCTTTCTGATCAGGACTAGACAGACTCTTGATGGAGAATGGTACTGAGGATTACAGAGCATGAGTAGGTGTAACATTCCAGCTGTTAACTAGAGCTTACCATTGCAAGAGACAAAAGTAACATTACTTTAAAACAGCAGTTTTCACTGAACTTTGGGCTATACTGGCATCACTTTGCATACTAATTATATGTTGACTCATTCCTTTAATATTTTATTAAGGAAAGATGTGAGCAAAGTTGTGACATCCGACATGGGATGAACACTTTTGACTTGCTACATACCTCCTGTTTAGTCTGGTTCTTAGTCAGAGTTAATTCACGCCACCTTTGTTATGAATGTGTCAGTCCTTTGAAAGTAGCTGCCAACACCTCCCAGTAGGACAGCAAACCCTCTATCCATGGTGCGTTCTGTTGAATCACTGAGCAGGCATGGTCGCCTTGACTGTGCATGCACCTGAGAGTACATACACATTATCAGTTTCTCCGAAAACTGGTAGCACCCACATTTTTGTTTTTTAACCAGGAGAGAGATACACTAAGCTGAAAGCTTGTTTACAGGTGCAACCTGGGAGCACAAGGAAGTTAAGTGACTTGCTTAGGGTCACACAGTATGCAAGTGGAGGCTGTGGGATTCAAACCCAGGTCTCCAGATTTGCAGCTCAGAGCCTTAAACCACTGTGCTACACTGCCTCCTGAACATCATGCCTTGAGCATCTCTGGTGGAAAAATGTCTACTTCTTACCATCTCTGGACAGACATAATATCCCGGAGTCCTGTATGTGACAGGGAGCTCCTGCCATTCTTGAGGACTGACCTTTTCTTTAATCTGTTGCAACATTTCTTCTATTTCTTAACCTAATCTATCCTTTACAATTTCTAGTCCATAAGGTTGGCCACCTATGGGCATTCCCTTCCCTTTTTATGTTGATTGCATGCATGCACAAGAAACATGTTGTGGCAGGTTTCTCCACAAGCAGGTTGTGGAGGAATGGCACTGTTGTGGCCAATGCCCCCACAGCCTGTAAAGGCGTGTGCCACTTCCCCCAATGCGTGACACGCTGCTGCTGACACTAGTTCAGCCAGCGTGCCACCAACTTGTGAAAATTTAGCCGCTGCAATCGTGGCTGCCTTGTCATTGCAGCATCAGCCATCCACTGCAATGAGGGAGTGACCCATCATTGCAGGGCGGGATGTAGAAACACTGATATTGTTTGTGAACAGCCACCGTGTTCACAAACAATATAACCCCCCTCACCGTGTTTATTTGCTGATGGGGGCCCCAATCCCCATTGGTTTCAGTGTCCCACTGTTTATTTTGCCGACGGGGAAGCCCACTCCCTGTCAGCATGATGTACCCCTCCCCCACTTTTCTTGTCTGCAGATGGGGTGCCCAATCCCTGTTGGCATACTGTAATACCCCCCTCCCCCCTTTTGTTGTGTGCCGGCCAGGGGTGCCCAATCCCCATCGGCTGGCTGACCCCAAAAAAAACACTCCAGTGGCATGCTGGGAGCCCACCCCAGCGTGCCACATGCCTATAAAATAAAAAGCGGTCCAGCGGCGTTTTTTTTTCAAAACCTGTAAGAAAGTAACTGTCCCTAGCGGTCTCCCCTGCCACCCACCCACAACCCGCACCCACCCACTGCACACCCTGCCTCCCCACCCCCACCCCATACTTATCTCCGAGCTCAGCACGACGATCTTCAGTGGACCACGAACACGTCTGCACTGTTCAAAGCCGACCGTGAACTGAGGAAATGCCGGTAAGCTGTATAGTGGAATAAATGGGGGTTTTCCAACTTTAATGCATATCTCAGTCATTTTTGAGAATTTTGGCACCAAATTTTCAACATGGGGTTTTTGGGACCCCTCCTCATGAATTCTGGAACTGTCATGGCGTTAATCGGCCCTGAAAAGTGATTTCACGGTCACTGCATGGAATCACCTTTCGGGGCCGATTAACTAAATGATAGTGCCAGTGTTCTTGAGGTGGGCTCTCAAAAAGCCTATGTTACAAATTTGGTGGAAAAAATCAAAAAAATGACTGTTTTATGAGCATGTGCTGCGCAGTTGCTACGCACGCTCGTAATGTCATGAATCTGCAATATTTTCACACCAGATTTTCAACATTGCCATTTTTTCACACCTTCTGGTGAACAGTACAGCTGTCATTGTTCACATCCTGGCTGAAATGTGTTTTCGCACTTCTGGCGCAGAATAGCATAGTTGCTGTGGGAAATCAGTGTTTAGGACAGATTAAGAAAATGACAGTGACACTGTTCATGAGTAGAGGTCCTACAATGCCTATGTTGAAAATATGGTAACAATACTCCATAAAATGACTGTGTTACGAGCATGCGTTGTGCAGTTTGCATGCACGCTCGTAATTTCACAAATTTAAAATATTTTCAATCCAGATTTTCAACAGTTCCATTTTTCCCCACCTACTTATGAACAGTATAGCTGTCATTTTTTCCATCCTGGCTGAAATGTGTTTTCGCACTTCCGGCGCAGAATAGAGCGGCCGCTATGGGAAATCATTGTTCAGGACAGATTAAGAAAATGACAGTGATACTGTTCATGAGCAGAGGTCCTAAAATGCCTATGTTGAAAATTTGATGATGATAGCCCATCAAATGACTGTGTTACAAGTGCGCGTTGCACACTGTCCACACAATCTTGTAACTTCGCAGATTTGTAATATTGTCATGCCAGATTTTCAACAGCAGCATTTTTTCACACCTCCTTATGAGCAGTACAGCTGTCATTTTTCACATCCTGACTGAAATACGTTTTCACAGTTCCAGTGCAGAATAACGCGGTCACTATGGGAAATCAGTATCCGGGACAGATTAAGAAAATGACAGTGGCACTGTTCATGAGCAGAGGTCCTACAATCCCTATGTTGAAAATTTGGTGATGAAACTCCATAACACGACTGTGTAACAAGCATGCACTAAACTGTTTCCACTCACCCTTGTAACTTCGAAAATTTGTAATATTTTCATGCCACATTTTCAACAGTGGTATTTTTTCACACCTCCTTATGAACAGTACAGCTGTCATTTTTCACATCCTGGCTAAAATATGTTTTTGCACTCCTGCCAGAGAATAGCACGGTCGCTGTGGGAAATCAATGTTTGGGACAGATTAAGATCGACCGAGTGAGAGGGGGGAGTGACCGAGCTCAATTGAGCTCTGTCGGGACTGCTGTGGATTTGATTGTGGGCAGAAAAAGGCCCCAATGCAAGAGCCCAGTACAAAAGGGCAGCCTGCAGCAACAGGAGAGCCAGAATGAGTGAGCGAGTGAGGGAGGGGGAGTGACTGAGAGAACTCACTGGAGCGCTGCCAGGACTGCTGCAGATTTCTTTGTGGGCAGGAAAAGGCATCAATGCAGGCAGGGGCCCAGTACAAAAGGGCAGCCTGCAGCAACAGGAGAGCCAGAATGAGTGAGTGAGTGAGAGGGGGGAGTGAGCCACCTCAACGGAGCTCTGTCGGAACAGGTGCAGATTTCTTAATGGGCAGAACAAGGTGCCAATGCAGGCAGGAGCCCAGTACAAAACAGCAGCCTGCAGCACCTGGAGAAACAGACTGAGAGAGTGACAGAGGGGCAGTGAGCGAGCTCAACAGACCAACACAGTCAACATTCAGCATTGACAGATGCTTGTTTGACTATGCTATAGTGTCCTCTTTAATTTTCCTTTTCCCTCATGGGTCCTCATACAGGGAGGTTATAGCAGTGACCTCCAAGCGTATGTAAAGCAGGTTGTGTTTATCATTGTTGGATTTAGTATGTAATAGAGCTATGTAATAAAATACCTTGATGTATATACCTTATGTTTATGAAACCTATAAATGTTGAAAATACCATGGCACTAGGTGTTTTTGATAATGACAAAAAGTTCTAGATGACTATTACAGAAATTAAGTTAATTGTGCTATTTAAAATGCATGTACATTGCTGTAAACTGAACAAGTCTGAAATTTCATGGTGACTTACATTTATCCCATGATGCTTTGCATTATGGAAGTATGTATGATGTCGTATTTCTTTGAAACTTGATTTGTTGCCAATGCCCTTTGGGGTAACCCTTTTTTTCAGTGATTATGCATTGATATTCTTTGTCTATTGTTTGTTTTGTTTTTCTTTTTGAGCCCCCACTACCCAAGCAAACAAGGCCCACATAGGGATGAAGGGTTTTCACTAAAAATGTATAGATCAGAGATCAGCGTCAGTATGTGCTGGCTAAGTGCAGAGAAAGAATATACATAGTCTGTTGCTGCAAACTGATGTACTGAAGTAGGAATATGCCATTGCTGAAGGTTATTTTCTGTATTTTGAATAAACATCAGCCAGAGACTGTGTTGAACCTGAAGTTCGGTGTCTGGTCCATCTGTTATCCCACAACACCTCCACAGACTTGGTATCAAAAGTGGGATAACTTGCTGGAAGCATCTGGACTGGCCGAAGAGGGACATTTTCTGGTGGATATCACCCAGATATTCCAGGTGGACTGATGCACCAGGAGTTGCCAGAGGAGAACCAGAGAAGAAAGTCTGTGGAGTTCTGCCAAGAGCCATGGCTGACAGACGGAGAGAAGCTGCTGCCTGGACTGGACCTGGCTGACAGACGGAGAGAAGCTGCTGCCTGGACTGGACCTGCGAGCTTGCAGGAAGGTCAAGCATGAAGACAATGAAGAGATGCAGGTCGAGGCAGACTAGAGGTGCAAGAGACAACACCCCTGAGGTGGAGTCCCTGATGAGGATGCTCCACTGGATGAGTGGGCAATGGCTGGAGGCAGACCAACTATGCAGACAGGCAGAACACTGGTGCTAGGTGCTTGAAAGGTTCCTGCTGGAGAGTTTGGCTAAAGAGTCGGAGGAGGATTTTTCATGGGCTGAGTTTGAGGAGGACCCCCTGACTGAGCAGGATATTCCTTTGTTTCCTATGTTCCCAGGATGTTACCTGTTGGAGGTCAGAGCTGCAAGTATGGAACTTGAATGTGAGACCCCAGGTAAGACTGTGCTTAGTGATATTGTGTTGGGGTTGAAGACTCCAAGAAAGCAAGAAGAAGCCTATGAGGCTGAAGGGACTTTTTCTTGTATTGATGCAGCTAAATCTATTAACAGCATTGACTGGGGAATACTGCAGGCTAAAGATGCTAATATTGCTAGAATGTTACAATAAGTTAAGATCAAGGAGGTGGTAGAAGTGTTGTATTTTTTTGATGAAAAACCTACAAAGGAAGAGGTGGGTGGAAAATGGATTGGAACCTGTGTTGCGGTAACACCAAAAGAGTGTCAACCCTCAGGTGTATGTATCTGTAACAAGTGAAATGAATCAAGACACATAGTGGGTTTATGTAGAGGGGTTGAACCTAGGACTGTGATCCTGCTTAAAACGGACATGTCTGGTGGGATTGGAGCAGGTAATTACTCACTCCAGAGAAAGTCTTTCTATTGTACTGGACTTTACAGCCATCTTTGCTTCAAATATTGGACTTAAACCCCAAACACTGCCTGTGGCATCTGTCGTGTTCTCCCTTTGAACAGTCCTTCCTCCCTAGGCTATCATGCCCAACCCTCTCCTATCTCATCTGACATTCCCTCCCCACTCTCTATACCTCCCTCAACTTCCCACTCCACTTGCCAGGACATGCCTACAGTACTTATCAAAGGACTCTTACATCTCAATCTTCTTTGCACTTTGATGCTAGAGAAACTGCCACTCCTGCTCACTGTAACCCCTCACCCCTGCCTTTTTAGCAAAATAACAGGCAGCATGCTGTTGAAGCTGACAGCAGTACCTGGTGGGAACTGGGTTCGGGGAGGATAAGGTTACTGGGCACAGGGGACCTAGGTCTGGCTACTCTGCACAGGGGCACCCAAGTAAATCTGAACACAGGAAGCAATAACTGTAATGTCCAGAACCAGGAATGGGATTCTTCAGTGTGGCTGTTATTCACATCCAAGCTGAACAAACAAAGCATAGACGGACCCCCACGGGGCTACATTCCTGGTAATGCAGATTAGAGACAACAGAACACTTCATCACTATTTCCAGCCCCCAGGCTCTGAACCACTAGGCACACAGCTTTGGGTACACAGCTCGACTTGTACACTACTTGGGTTTTCCCCACAGGCCTGGCTCCCCCGCCGGCCACTTGATCCATGGTCCATTTTGGGAAATGAACCAATTATCCTGTTGTGGCTCCCCAAACCACCTTAGAACCTTCGACTCCTAGAATTTTCCTTCCAGTCCACGTCCTGGGTACTTCCCTCATCACTGGCCAAGTGCATGAGGCAAAGTAGAAATCCACAGAGCAAATCCGCAGAGGTGGACCTGGTCACTAAAGGTGGGGGGGTCTCCCACCTCCAGCTCCCACAGTCCATACCCAGCCATTTCTCTGGAAACTAAACAATTCTTTTACTGAAAGCTTGGCAATGTAGATTACTGGGTAGACGTATGTCACATCTCCTCTACATGTCTTTTTGACTTCCCATAAGCGCTGGACTTGAACATACTTTTACTTCTGGCTAAGCCTATTACTCTAGGCCTCCAACTATTTCAGTAGTCCAATCCCCACATGTCACACAAGTCCCAGGGTGAAAAACATAGGCCCTTTCAGGAAGAGCAGACACTCACCCTCCGGTTGCAGGTGCCCCACAGGCGATTCACAAGTCTTCTTGTTCTCCCAAAAACTCTGGAACAAATAGGCAGCTTCTCCATTAGTAGCAGAACCAGGGGGTTGCCCCAGGAATATGCAGAAAACCCTTTCCTGCCCCCATCCCCAGAGGAAGGGGGCACTGAGACCTGAAACAGCGGTCTCCACCACTTCAATTATCTTCTGTGTCTCTCTTTTGGTGGAGACACGCACCCTTTTACCTAAATGTAACCCTCTGTCAGGGCTGAGGCTCCAAGAGCCTACACTGAGCTACTGTGCTGCTACCTCAGCAAGCTCCCCCCACTCCAACTGACCCACAGACTACTGTTCAAACCTCCCAACATTCTACTCCAACTCCCTGCTGCAGATTCCATTGTGGCTCATGCAGCTGCGATAGTTCTATTGGTGATGTCATCCCTCAGTCTCAGCTGAGACTGAGAACAGAGTGAGACAGTGTGAAACCCATTTAACTGGAGTTTCACAAGCTGCCTTCCCTGCCTACCACTAGGTCCTACTGGGATTCTAGTAACCCCGGGTAACAGGGGGTTACATCACTATGACTCCTCCAATGATGTTTACTGTATAAACTTTATCTCATTACCTTATGTCCATATATCTGTATCCACACAATTGTATTTAAATGGCACTACCACCTGTTGAACCTATTGCTATGTTCTGGTGCAAGTATCTTGTCACATGTGATAGTAATAATAACAACATAATAACATATAACTATGTAATTGTTATGTACATTCACTCAACCTGTTATGTCTTAACCCTGTTGGCAATTGTTTTGCCCCAGGTCTATCTTGTAAATGAGCTTGTCTCAATGATGTTCCACCTGGCAAAATAAAGATTTTGATTGATTGATTGATTGATTGATTGATCCAGATTTTTGGTTAAGAAATATGACAGACTTTCTCTAAAAGGAGATGGAAAAGTACCGTTGGTCTCTGTTGAGAAATGTGTTAATGCCTCAGGGTAAAGAATGATGATATCCACTATGTTTAAGATGAAATGTTTATCATTAATAGGGACCCTGAGACAGAGCTTCTGAAGATGGATGTGTGGAAGCTCCATCTCTTCCTGGAACAGGAAGGTGGTAAGCAGTCTGCAATAACTGCTTCCCTCTTAAAGTGGGGGCTATGTGACGGGGAGCTCCTGCCATTCTTGAGGACTGACCTTTTCTTAAATCTGTTGCAACATTTCTTCTATTTCTTAGCCTATTCTGTTCTTTACAATTTCTAGTCCATAAGGCTGGCCACCTATGGGCATCCCATTTCCTTTTTTGGCTATGCTATAGTGTCCTCTTTAATTTTTCTTTTCCTTCTTAGGTCCTCGTACAGGGAGGTTATTGTGGTGACCTCCAAGCGTATGTAAAACAGGTTGTGTTTATCATTGTTGGATTTAGTATGTAATAGAACTATGTCATAAAATACCTTAATGTATGTACCTTATGTTTATGAAACCTGTAAATGTTGAAAATACCATGGCATTAGGTGTCTTTGATAATGGTAAAAAGTACTAGGTGACTATTACAGAAACTAAGTTAGTTGTGCTATTTAAAATACATATAAATCACTGCAAACTGAACAAGTCTGAAATTTCATGGTGCTTTACATATATCCCATGATGCTTTGCATTATGGAAGTATGTATGATGTTGTATTTCTTTGAAACTTGATTTGTTGCCAATGCCCTTTGGGCTAACCCTTTTTTTCAGTGATTCTGCATTGAGGTTCTTTGTCTATAGCTTGTTTTGTGTGTTGTTTTTTTTTGAGCCTCCAATACCCAAGCAAACAATGCCCACATAGGGATGAAGGGTTTTCACTAAAAATGTTTAGATCAGAGATCAGTGTCAGTATGTGCTGGCTAAGTGCAGAGAAAGGACATACATAATCTGTTGCTGCAAGTATAGAGGATGCTGGGGTGTATTTGGAGGGGGTTTGATGGCAGGAGAAGTGAAGTGATATTGCCCCAGACAGATCGCTGGTGAGGCCTCACTTGGAATAATGTGTCCAATTCTTGAGCCCTCACCTGAGAAAGAACATAGACAGACTGGAGTCAATATTAAAGGAGGATCACCAAAGTGATCCGGCACCAGCAAGGCAGATCCTATGAGGAACTGATGGTAGTGCTGAACATGTACTTGCCGAAGGCCAGACATATGAGGGGGGGCATGATAAAGACATATAAGTTTCTAAATAGGTATAAACAGGGTAAACAGTAAAACCTGTTTATTAGAAATAGCAATGTAGGAGTCATGTGATGGCACATTGAAGAGCAGACACTCCCAGATCGAGGTGCAGTTATCTTTTACAAATGTAAACACACTAGTTAATTCAAATGCTGTGAAACCAACAGTAATTAATAGGGCTGACCAAAAGCTATCGATAGATACCTTTTTATCAAGATTATGGCATCAGAATCAGAGTTTCTGGAGGTTGCCAGCTCAGTGCCATCTCACCCAGCCAGACTCCAACAACCAAAGTGGAACAAGCAGGACAAGTCATTGCTCATGTCCCAATGTGAGAGATTGATACCACACCATGGAATATTTCTTCAAAGAGTTTGGTTCAATAAAAAAATACCTTTATGGACTTAGCCACCAACTTTAAAACTATGAAGCCAGCATTAGAAAAATTGACCTGACAAGTCAATGACTCAGAAGCCAGGAAAAAGTTCATTGGAGGATCAGACAGAGTACAAGGAGCCAGGATGAATGGGGCTCAAACAAAACATCTAAAAGTTGGAGGACCACATTGAAGATCAGAAAGGTCACAGCCACCACAACAGTTTGGTGGTGGTCAGCCTTCCTGAGAGACCAGTGGGAGTGGGTCCCGACACTATAATGTTTACACAAAAACTCAGTGAGAAGGTGGCCAGCCCATCACCACATGGTGTGTAATACATCATAAGAGGGTGCACTGGGCCCTTCAACCTATGCCCAAGCCCAGGGACAAACCCCAACCTATAATATTGCACCTTCTCAACTATCAGGAAAAAACTAATATCCAAGCAAAAGTAAGAAAATGAAAGAAATATGGTGGGAAGGAACTAGGTTCTTGATTTTCAATGACCTAAGTCCCCTTGTGCGTGCCACACAGAGCGGGTACTGAGAAATCAAAAGCAAGTTGTATGCTGCTGGAAGTAAATTATGGATGCTCTAGACTGCCCAAATGCAAGTAGCCACCACCAGTGGGCAAAACCAATTTTTATCAGCTGTTGGAGTCTGAGGTTTTTTTTGTACCTTCTTTTTCCCTCCGGTCGCCGTCTTCCGAGACTCCCTCTGATGACTGGCTTGTCCCGCCTAACCTTAACCCCCTCCAACCTTAGTCCCCCCCCAGAACTCTGAACCCCCTGGACCTACCTGCAGCTCTTCAGCCCCTGACTTTCCTCCCAGGGAAGGACTACCACCACTATACTGGTGCCCCTCTCATCTAGCAGGCCACAGGCAGTCACAGGGTCGGAGGATATCGAGGGACTAGGTGGGCAGGATCTGGCAGTGGGTGTGGAGCCAGTGTCATTGTCTACTCAGCCAATGGGTTTTTTCCCTTGTTCATGAGCGTGATCGTGACACTGGAAGCACGGACATGCAATGACATCCAACCCAAGCTGAGTGCACCCCCGCACCCCTCCCTCGGATGTCCACCATAGCCTCCACCCCTGCTTGCGCAACCCCCCAGCAGTTTCACTCCCAGTCTCCTCTGGGAGTCACTGCCACCCGTACTACAGTTACAGGTGGGGAGAGCAAAAATATAAGAAAAGCCACAATAAAGTCCTACTTCTGGGCAGAAACATGGAGTATGTGTGTGAGATGGGCTAGTATCCTGTACTTTGGCTTAAAACTGAGCTCTTGTATAGAAGCAAGGAAAGGCACCATAGTGCAGAGGAAGGCACCAAAAAGCAGCATGTCTGCTTCTCATTCTATTGAAGTGGTAGTGCTAATAGCAAACAACACTTAGTGCATATAACATTGCAACCAGCCCTGCTGCAAGGTTAGTGCCAGACAGGAGTAGGGAAAGGCACCACACAGCAGGAAAAGGCATAACAAGCAGCTACTCTGTCTTTAGAGTCTGAATCCTCTTGCCTTTAAACACAACGTAGAGTTTTTTTAAAGTGCATCAGCCACCAGGATGGCCATGGATCTCCTTCAAAATCAGGGGACTCCTATTATGAAAGAAAAAGGAAAACAGAAGGCCAGAGACACAAAAGAAAGTAATAGAGGATGGCAGAAAAAATGCCGGGGGGGGGGCTTCCCTTCCGACTCACCAGCCCAGAAACCAAATAGAGGGACAGGAACGAAGGATAAGGAATCAGCAAAGAAGATCAAACAAGTAGAAACATCTATCTATATTTTACTACATGTTCTGACTCAGTGACACTTAAGGGGTAGAGGCCTTGAAGAGGTGACATCACTTTTCACTAACATCCCCTTTAATCTAAAAAAAATTTCTTAGCAGGGTTTAACCCTGCCACACCGAGCAGAAACTCAGCTGATTGCCTTCACAAGCTCCTTCACATCTTCTCTGCATCTGAGGACCCAAGTACCCCAACAGTGTTGGTGTTCTTAGAAGTGGAAAAGGTTTTTGATAGGCCATCCTGGCCCTTCCTAATTGCAATCCTGAACAGGTTTTGAGTCCCACAAGGCTTTATAAATTGGATCCAAGTCCTTTACTCTAACCCCAATGCTCACATATACTGTAATGGAGCTTTCTCCACCTTATTTACTTTACACAGAGGCACTAGACAGGGGTGCCTCCTATCCCCACCTCCTCTTTACACTGTACCTAAAATGCCTGATCCTCAAGCTCAAGACCCACACTAACATTGGCGGTATATCAGCTTGCACTAATATAACCTATCCGTATCTGTGAATGCCATTCTATTACACATTGCAAACCCCACTTCCTCTGTACCGGCTAGCCTCTCCACCATGACTAAATTTGGATCTCTTTCAGAATATAAATTAAACAACTATAAAACACTGATCGTGCCCCTTAATGTGCCAGTACACAAATGAGAAATCGTGAACATGGGCCTGATTTTGGTGCAAATGCAACTTAAGTACCTTGGCATAGAACTGATAAGAAGTGCCAGGGCCCTCCAGAAAGTTAACCTGGATGATTTAGTCACACCCATTAGGCAGGACCTTGAATGCTGGAAAGTGTTGCCACTAACATTATGGGGAAGAATCAGTATTATCAAAATGAACATCCTCCCATGCTTACTCGACCCTCTGCAAATGTAAATAGTTTCTTGCCCATCTCCTGGGTCAACAAAATTCACTCCCATGTTTCTAAATTTATATAAACCAGCAGGACTGCGCTATATAGATACATCAAGAATGACGCATCACGCATCACGCATCACGCAGTTCCAAATTTTAAACAATTTTATTTTACTACTAAAATTACTAATTTTACTACAAAATTTGCCAAAATGGGTAAGTTGATGTCGAACATCTGTGCAAAGTGTTGGGCAGAGGAAGGGTGTCCCTATCATATGTACTGGAGCTGCCTGAAAGTGTGTGACCTTTGGATGAGCATTAAAACTAAAGCAAACCCTCTTCTGGGCATAGCAAGCTGTCCATTCCAGAAATCCATTTGGTAGATGATTACAGTGACATATATGTGAAGGAAAGAAGATACCATATGACTATGATTTCCCTGACAGGCCCGAAAATAATTTTGCATTACTGGAACACAGTTCTTACAATGAGTGGTTGCAGGAATTATTTTTTAATCTGAGAATACGGGAGATGACAGGTAGTATAAATAACAACATGAACTCATATGACACCAGCTGGAGTAAGCTGCACACGCTTTATTCACTCCCTGCTGATTCTGCAAATCTCCTATGATGAGATCAGAACCTATGCATGTTACTGATTCTGCCAGATCCAATGTATTTCATATCTGTAATGGACCTGCCAATGTTATTTTACACCATACTTTCTGTACCTTGCTTTATCAAGTCACCCTGCTCTTTGTAAATAGTTTGGGACGTGTTTGTATTGTTTACCTGTTTGTGAAAATCAACAAAATAAACTCAATAAAAAAGTAGCTATGCAGTCACAAGAGGGCACAATTAGAAGTTGGTGGGGGGGGTAAATTTAGGCAGGATATGAGCAAGTTCTTCACTGAGAGGGTGGTGGAGCAGTGGAACTGAAGTGTTGGGGCAGGTACCCTAAAAAGGGTTCAAATGTGGCTAGGACAGAGCAAGAGGATTCATAGTCCCATAGCGGAGTACCGGGGGGGTGTTGTTGGGGGAATTGTTGGTGAGGGGAAGAGGCAGACAACTCCCCCAGGGACACTATGTCAGGGGGGTAAGGTAGTAAAATATGGGCAGATTTGATGGACCATTGGTATCTTTCCGCTGAGAGATTTTGTTTTTGTTTTTTGTTTTTTTAATGTATCTTTATTAAAAAACTTGGGTACACAGAATTGTATCCGAAAACATACTTAGAGAGGATTAAGCTCAATCCAAACAAATATATGGTTACACTACAAGTCTCAGACACAGGTCTTAAATTCAGCCTAAGAGGCATAGCAGCACAGCATTCTATTCAACAGGGTAATATTCCAGATAGATTCTATTTTTCAGTGTTTCTATTGTGGGTGACTGTGAGTGGAAATAAGTGTGTGTGTGTGTTCTGACCCCCACAGAACAAAATAAAAAGGCTTACTCTCTCTGACTAACTACAGTAACAGAGAAACCGAGAACAGCTTCCCTTGCAGCTTTGCAGTCCCCCATTAAACCCTCATTAGTCTAACTATGCATTCCATCACAACTGAACACTGATTAGCTTAGCTTATCTGATCTGTCCGAAACAACCTCTGTCTGGGTTCAGAGCTTTCTGTTTTTGTTCAGCATGACATATATGATGCACTAGGACTTGCTGACACCTGAAGATAGAGCATGTCTCAGTTACATTGCATTTTTTGTCACTCCAACCTGCTCTCAGTACTTCAAATTCACATGAAGACGATGCTGGGTGTGATTCTTGCTCTTGCGTTTGTTTCTGGACAAAACAATTAGCACTTTGTTCTTTACTAGATAGTTTCCTACAGTTTTCAAAGGGATAAAAAAGGAAAGAAGGAAACATATGTTTCTCTCCAAGGGAAATGTTGCATCTGCCCCCACCGATCCATAGCTAAAAGGTCTCATTTCAACTTGCAACCTGCCTTTAATCAAAGACAGACAAAAAAAAACCTAAGCAACAAGTACAGTTCCCATACCTAACCTTCCTAAACCCAGCAAAATGTCACATCTGTCACAAAACTGCTGCTGGAGAGCACCCTCCATTCATACAGTCTGTGACAAAAATAAAACCTCTTGCTGTAGAGACTGAGCTAATTATTCCCATCTGTTCTCTCTGCTGGGAGAACTTGGCTCTATCAACACACGTATATGACATAGAATTATAATGGACAAATGTATATATTACAGGATTAATGATGATGATGATGTGCATGTGTCATGTCAGTGAGGCTCAGTTGGCAGCAGTCTTGCCTCCACGCCATCTGGCCACAAACCCCTGTAAGACACTCCATTCTCTCCACACCCGTGCATGGATCACATAGAGTGGACAGAGAAATCACACAAGATCTGACCTGTCTGACACCTATAAACATGAAACTTGTCATATGCTCTACTTGTACGTCCTGCTTGCACTGACTGCCACTCTACGTATGGATACATAGCCTGATCTCCCCATTATATGTGATGTGTACAGTTGTTGCTGGTGCAACCCTGGAACCTTCTTGTAAACTATATGCTGCATCAAAATGGAACTAACCCAGTATGAATTTTTCAGTAAGTTAATAAAAGTGATTTTATTGGATTAGAATAAGTAGGGATGCATGGCCAGTGCTATCTTTGTTAACACACTGCACTACCATGTGGGATCCTTGGGTTTGTGCCATGATCTGGACTCCCAGTCATGGGCCTGTGGAATCTTGGGAGTGCATTGGAAACAGTGCTCACAGACATCGGGGAGGATTGTGGTTTGCCCAGTTTTTTTGTACCTCCCACAGTGTGAACTGGAGGCAACCTTGACACTGTCAGTGATCAGGCAAGATCAGCTGCCTCCGCATGGGTCATGCACTGTGTGGTAGCTGTCTTAAGAATAAAGAAAAACAACAAAAAAATAAGTAGGTATAATAGCTGTCATTTTTAAAATACATCAGATCATTTTAAAGAGCAGTCGATGCCTTCAAGACAACTTAAAACATGATATTTAGACACAATTCAGCTTGTATTTCACATTAGTTCTGTATTTCTTCTCCCCACTATTTATTACTGAGGTCATTTGCATGAAAACAGTATTTTTTGCTCCTGAAGAGTTCATCTATTCCTGTTGCTTCTTCCAAACCTGATGTCATAATGCTATTCATCACTACCGACCAACAGCAGGGAGGAGAGGATGGCTGGGCTGCTTGACTCCCCCTCCCCCAGTACCACACGGACTTCCTTTTTTTTACTTAAGTGCCTGCACTGTGTAAAGACTCACTGGCAAATTGTTTAACCTCAGGGTAGAGGCACCTGCAAGCTAGCACTAACCCAGTGGACCTCCGCCAACGACCAGGACTTCTAAGTTTTCGGATCCGCTGCACCGACTGCTGGGGGCTTGTGGACTGGGACTGGATTTTCGTTGTTACCCACTCGCCCACCTTTGTCTCCCACTCGCCGACCAGATCCTGCCAATCTCCATGCCGCGTCTCCACTGGGAAGAATAGGAGGCATGAAAATTCAAAAGCAAGCAACCTTGCCTTATTGGATTCCCAAGCCGGTGACGCTCAAGCAGCCTTGACAAAAGGCTGAGAGTTTGAGCGCCGGCTTATCACTACCGACCGACAGCAGGGGGAGGATAGGGTAGCTGGGGCTGCTTGACTCCCACCTCATACCACACGGACTGTCTTTTTTTTACTTAAGCGCCTGCACTGTGTAAAGACTCACCAGCAAGTTGTTTAACCTCGAGGTCAAGATACCGGCAAGCTAGCGTTAATCGGGTGGACCTCCCCCGACGACCAGGACTTCTAAGTTTTCAGATCCTCTGCACCGACTGCTGGGGGCTTGTGGACTGGGACTGGATTTTCGTTGTTACCCACTCGCCCACCTTTGTCTCCCACTCACCGAGCAGATCCTGCCAATCTCTGTGCCGTGCCTCTGCTGGGAAGAATAGGAGGCGCGAAAATTCAAAAGCAAGCAACCCTGCCTAATTGGATGCCCAAGCCGGTGATGCTCAAGTAGCCTTGACAAAAGGCTGAGAGTTTGATCGCCAGCTTATCACTACCAACTGACAGCAGGGGGAGGAGAGGGTAGCTGGGGCTGATTGACTCCCCCCCCTTGTACCACATGGACTTTTTTTTTTTAGCGCCTGCACTGTGTAAAGACTCACCAGCAAGTTGTTTAACCTCGGGGTCGAGGCACCAGCAAGCTAGCGCTAACCGGGTGGACCTCCCCCGACAACCAGGACTTCTAAGTTTTCGGATCCGCTGCACCGACTGCTGGGGGCTTGTGGACTGGGACTGGATTTTCGGCCACCCCACCCGCCCCGTTCCCTCCTTCCATTAAATGCTCCCTTGCCACGCCCACTTCTTGAAGGGAGCATTCCAGGGCTGAGGCAGCTCAACTCAGGTGAACACCTCCTCTCCCCCTGCCTCGCTGGGTAAAACTGGCATCTGGTACACTATAATAATTGAGCACTGCCCATACTGCATATAATCGTACTCTCCAGTCTCTTTGCATCCTGACTACACACACTATCTAATCCCTTAAATAATTGCACAGCCTGTATGTTTGTCTATTTTCCCACCTGAAATACGTGCTATAGATTACTACAGGGGGGCTGAAAGCAGCTAGCTGTTCCTGAATTCACACCATCAACGGGATTGTTAAGCTGCATAAGCTATCTAGTAATTACTTGCATAATCTGCCTGATATTCTACTTCCCCTCGATAGGTATAAATGTGTAATAACTTTACTTTAGGGGCTAGGATTGCAACAAGCTGTTCCTTAAATTGCACCTATAACTGCCTGATTACCTGTTAATACTGCATCTCCTGCTAGACAGCCTCTCTTCTGTTTGATTGATACGAGTTAGCCTGGTTACGGCTTCTCAGATAGCTATTGGCTGACTCTGTTCAGGACATATTCCATAATAGTGGGGAGTCCCGGTGCCTTGGGTGACCCCCTGCTAAAATCTGCACCCAACCTACCTGCCTGCCTGCCTACCTAAAGGGTAGTGGCGTTAAAATCACTCTCAGGAGGACTACTCATCAGCAGGTTCTCCTAAGCTCACCTGCCCTCCAAATTTCTGACTCATCCATCCCAGGGTTAAGATGCCTGGGACTCACTGTCCCCACAAGTTTGGGTACTGCAGAGTAGCAATGCCCCATTGAAATCTTGGCTACACCCCTGATCAGTCCTGCCAGGGACTCGTTGCCCCTACGAGACTGGGTACTGTTCAATAGCGGAGCCCCCTTGACGCAGGGTAACTATTCCCTAGGGGCAAAACCACACCCTCCGCCCCCAGCTATTCCTCCTCTCCACCCCACCTCCTTGACCAGCAAGATGCCCCCCAAGCTAGGACCTCCCTATCTTAGGTGCCCAAACAGAGGGCTCCTCCTGGCCATCCTGTACCTTCTGTCCCTCCTCTGGGCAGACATGACTATTGGCTCAGGAGAACAGGACTCTAGAAGTCCCCCTCCATCTGACCCTCCCCCTCAACACTCCTGGCACTGCTACCCCCCTCAAAATAACACGGAGGCACTCCTGATTGCCCATGTATTCTGCAGGAGAGAGGCATTTGGTACTCAACATTACTCTCCGCTAAACGGAGACTCTGCACCAAGTCCTTACGCCTCAGAAGCCTCCCATCTCTTTGCCTCCTTGCTACCCTCCTGCTTATGGCTGGGGACATCCAACCTAATCCTGGACCCCCACCTTACAACCTCCTGGTCTCCACTCCACTGGACCCTCATTGGGTGTCCAGTAAGGGCCTGCAGATCGCGCATATGAATATATGTAGCCTAAGACCAAAGATGCAGGAACTTCAAGCCTGGCTGGACCGGTACAACCCAGACATCCTGGCCGTATCCGAAACCTGGCTCAAGCCTCGTATTCTCTCCCATGAGATTGCAGCCCTTGGTTACCTCTCCCACAGAAAAGACAGACTGAGCAAAAGGTGGGGAGGTGTTCTAATCTACACAAAAGACACAGCCCACTTGCACGGAATGTGAATCGATCTTCATACACAGCACTCTTGGCCCATGTAAGCATCTCAACATTGGATGTGTATATAATCCCCCAACTAATGCGTGCCCATCACTTGAGGCAGTCCTAAGGGATATCTCCGAAGAGGTAACCTCTGAGCTACTCATTCTAGGGGACTTTAACCTAAATTGGGCCCCACAAGACAACCACACCCTAATAGGGCTGGTTCAGGAAGCTCACCTAGAGCAGGTCATTGCTGGGCCCACCCGAATGAACTACAAAATGGGAAATCATTCCACGCTTGATTGGGTGCTTATGAGCAAACCCTCCAACATACAGGCGGCAGGCACCTTAGCAGATGCCCTGAGTGACCACTCCCCAATTTTCTGCATCTTGAAAAACAGGGCTCCCAGAGTCCGCCCACGAATCCTGGTGGCAAGGGATTTCACAAACGTTCTACCTGAACACCTGATTGTCTGCCTAAGCAGCATTGATTGGAGTCCAGTCAAACTCCTTACCTCACTGGATGAGGCTGCTGCCTTCTTCCAGGGAGCCATCACTATGGTGGCTGATTGCCTGGCCCCATGAAGAAATTCCGCACCAAGGGGAGCTGCTATAAGTGGATCACCCCCCATGTGAAATCACTTATGAAAAAATGGGACATAGCTTGGAAGAAATACAAGCTCTCCTCCCTACCGGCTGACCTAATCTGCTATAAGACGCTTAGAAATAAGTGCAAATTGGCCATTAAAGTGGCGAAATGAGAGTATGTCACACATCTACAGAAAAAGAATCTAGGGAACCCTAGACACTTTTGGGCACATATAAATGGGCTAATAAAGGGGAGCGGCAAGACCGTACACTGCCCCACTGAGGTAAATGGTCAACTAATAAACGATGATGGTAGCATCACTATGGCTCTCAACCGCCAGTTCACAAACCTGGACCAGATCAAAGCGGGACTGCCACTCCTCCTCCCAGTCTCGAATGACCCCCTTCCCCACAGATTGGACCGCCCAACCTTCCACATCAGGCTAGTAAAGCCTAACGAAGTTCTCCCTTTATTAAAGTCCCTCAAAACATCAGGATCTGTGGGACCTGACAGCATTCCCCCCTGAATACTAAAGGAAGGGACCCTAGCACTCTCCAGGCCCCTAACCTGGCTCCTCAATCGATCCCTTATCGAAGGTGCCATCCCTGAACAATGGAAACTGGCTCATGTAGTCCCTGTCCACAAGGGAGGCTTGGGGGAATCTACCAATAACTACAGGCCAATCTCCCTACTCTGTAGCCTTGCTAAGATACAAGAGAGATTAATATGCGGACAACTCCGTGACTACCTAGAACTCCATCAATTACTAGCTCCCTCCCAGCATGGATTCAGAACCAATTATGGGACTGACACCGCGCTTATCAAGTTCTCCACAGATGTTCTCAGAGAACTGGACAAGAGGACCCCCACTGGGGCAGTTTTCATAGATCTATCCAAGGCATTCGACCTTGTCAACCATAACCTGCTGCTTTCTAAACTGAGCCATGTTGGGCTAGACAGCCACTCCCTGTCGTGGCTCAACAGCTACCTCACCAGGAGGTCACAGAGGGTAAAATGGAAAGACTCCTAGTCAGAGCCTCTCCCATTAACAGAGGGAGTGCCCCAAGGGATATTCTTGGCCCCCTTCTCTTCTCTCTCTCTCTCTCTCTCTCTCTCTCTTCACCAATGATCTCAGTAAACACTGTGGGGGGAGCTCAGTGGTACAGTATGCGGATGATGCAGTTATCTACTGCCCCTCCTCTAATCTGGGAGATCTCAGTTCCAGGCTACAGGATGACCTGAGATCCTTAGAGCAATGGCTTGTCACTGATAGAATGATCATAAATCCTAACAAGATCAAGGCCATGCTGTTTGGCCCAAGAACCCTCGGTCATGACAGAAGCCAACACCTCCAACTGATGACTGCATCAGGCAAAGGGCGTGAGGTGGTTGAATCTATAAAATACCTTGGCCTTACCCTGGACCAGGGCTTCACCCTCAAGGAACACGTAGACCAGGTAACCAAAAATATTCACGCCAAACTTGGGACCCTGTACAGGTTGAAAGGCCAGCTGATACCAGTGGCCAGGGCCTCCATCGCCACTAGCGTCCTGCTCCCGACCATTACCTATGTGGCCCCAGTGATTCTGGGAGCAGCCAGACAAGAGATGAACAGACTACAAGTTCTCTATCATAAGGTGGCTCACTTCGCCACACTATCCGGCCCCAGGACCTACCACTGTGACACTTTGTCCCAACTAAACTGGCCCTCCTGAGATGCCCAGCTCCAGTACCCCCTACTCTGCCATACCTATAAATTACTCAGCCCCTCCCCTTCCCTCCCCATCTCCCAGCCTCACTGGGCTCATTGGCCAAAAGAGTAACCCTAGGCTCCTCCGTACGATGGACCGGACTCTCCTCGCAGTGCCCAGGGTTAGAACCAAGGCAGGTGGCAAGTCATTCGCCCTCACCGCCCCCATCCTATGGAACTCCCTGCCCCCATGTGTCCAGGAAGCTACCTCTACCAACACCTTCCACACAAGGCTGAAGGCTCATATGATGGCCACCTCCAAGTGCAATTGTTAAGGAAAGGGGCTCCTAAGCGTAAGCCTAATTCATCACAGCACATTATGCACAAGGGCCATTCCCCCCCATCCCCAACCCCCCCAAGGAAATACCTACAATGACTACACCGACCTATATGGCCTACCCAGCATATGTAACCAGCTGAAATGTGACTATGTATTACCCCATTTTATGTTCAATGCATCTTATGTAATGTACTCTTGCTGTATACAATACCATGTAAAATTCCATGTAATCCCTGGGTCGCCCCTGAAAAAGGGACCTTCGGAGCCCAATGGGCTTACCCAGTTATCAAAATGTAATAAATAAATAAATATTCCTGTGACATCACAGTTAGTCCCGTGGCAACAGACAATGATGTCAAAACAGAGAATTATGACATAAAGTAGGGAGTATGCTATAGAGGCAGATGTACTCTAAGGAATAAAGAGCTTGTTTTCATGCACATTTCCTAAGCAATAAATAATGGAGAGGAGAACTCTATAGAAGATGTATGGAATACCAGCTGAACTGTGCCTAACTATGATGCTTTTCAAAGTGTTCTTTGAGGCATCAGCAGCTCTTTAACATAGTTACTTGTTAAGTATACAGGTAAGGTACTTGTTTTTAATACACTGACACATATCACACAGCCGTCTGAGAAGGTTATACATAACCATCCATATACTGCCTCACTGAGATGATGGTAGTCCATGTAATGAACCTATTAAGGATGTCTAACCGAACCAGACCACTCTGTCCTAAACTGGATGAAATTCAAAGAGCCAGCTATACACACTTGAACATTCTAGCTGCACTCAAATGCAGTGATACCATCATCGAGCCTTGAGCTTCAGAGGAGGGTTTTACTACAGTTAGAGCAGGCCTGACCCAGCTCCATGGCTGGTCTTTCATCATGGAAAGGCTGGGACTATAGAATTGTAGTTATTCTAAATATAGCTCAAGACAAGAGCCTATAAGTAGAGGCTGCATTTTGTGTTATGGATTTCAGGGGCTTTGATGTCCAATGGTACATCCGCTTAGTCTGGAATTCTGATTGCAGCTTTTAACCTTAACTGGTGCTTTACTTACCAGATCTTATAATTACACAGAGGACTTGGTTTGAACTTGAATAGACATGCTCACTACAGTTGGTTAACAAGGTCTTTAAACTTACCAAAAAATGTCAAGCATGCTTCTTCTTCTTCTTCTATTTAACTATAATAGGTACTTACTTGCCAGTTGAGTCCAACTAAAGTAACGATGATGGTGATGAAGAAGAAGAAGACTTTGTATGCATAACTCTTCTCATTTTTTATTTAATGGTTTATTTTTATATATACATACACTTTGTGTCTACAGTTCTTTACAAACAATGACAGACTGGTAGTAAAGTGACTGTACATGCAGAGTGGCAGCCATTTCACACCTCAACACCTACACACAGCCTTGGTCAAATGCTTGAACCTGTTGGTAAGGGGAATGTTGGTCAGGACACTGATGTAAATCCTTTCCTCTTGCAAAATGTCCCTTGGTTCTTTTAATTCCATCTGGACACCACCAGAGATGGGCAGAAAGGATGAAGAAGAATCAGCATTTATATAGCGCTTTTCATACATCCCAAAGCGCTTTACAAGCAATGCCAGACTGGTAGTGAAGTGAAGTGACTGAATGTATGGTGGCAGCCATATCGCACATCATCACCCACACACAGCCTGGATAATTGCATGAACTAGTTTATGGGAAGGGGAATGTTGGCCAGGACACCGGGAATGTTCCCTACTCTTTGAGAAGAGTGCTCTGGGTTCTTTTATTTCTACATGGACACCCACCAGGACAACACCAGGATGGGCAGAAGGGACCTCGGTTTAACATCTCATCCGAAGGACGGCACACCCCAGCAGTACAGCACCCGCCCCAATACTGCACTCGGGTGCCAGCGATTTTTAGGTGCAAGTCCAATCCTGGTGTGGGACGAGAACCCACGACCCTCTGGTCCAGAGGCGGATGTGCTACCAATTGAGCCACGCTGACACTAAGCTGACATCAGTTTAATGTCTCATCTGAAAGATGGCACACCCCCAACAGTACAGTATCTCCCCTAATAATGCATTTGGGTGCCAGTGTTTGTGGCATGAGCCCAAGTCCTGGTGTATGACTGGAAGCCTTGACTTTCTGGCCCAGAGTCAGATGTGCTGCCATCTGAGTCATACATTCGATGTAAACCAGATTGCTGCATAAAGCAACTCAGTACTGATACAGAAGAAATCCAAGTGGATAGAGGTCACTTTTTTAGAAAGAAAAATGATACAATCTTCAAAAACAATGTAGAATCGTCATCAGTGAAAAGATCTCCAGCCTCCCAATGGATCAGTGGTAGCATGTTGTGCTGCCGAGTTGGTAAGCCGGCTTCAGAAGCAGGCTTGGGTTGCTAGCATTGGCAGCAGGATGTGCTGTAGTACCTGCTGACATATGTGTGCCTCAGCTCAGGGAGGGTCAGCACTGGGCCCGGAGCCACAGCAGTGACCCCTGCAGAGGGCCAGAGAACTTGCTCTGCAACTGGGGAAGGATGTGCGTACACAAAGCTACAATGGGGCTATGCCTGCACTGCATGGGAGAAGAAAAGAAACATACAGGGGAGAAAAAAAATCCTCTGTCGCAATAATTAATGGCTGGTGTGCTCCAGGCCCCACCTCACACAGCTCATTGCCAGCCACTAGATCCTGACTGAGCCACCTCTCCCCCATGAAGACTCCTGCCATGGAGAAGCAACTACGGGAGATGGCTGATAGCCAACTCAAGAGGAGGAAACACAGTTTGGCCTGCAGGGGAAAAAAACTCAATGAAAAATAAACTAAATGATCACTGAGTGCTATAGGTAAAGTTCATGTTTTGCCTGTAAAATATCAGAATTTCACTTCTTTAGTCAGGGCTTACATTTTATACTTATTTGGGGTTCTGCTTGCCCCAGAAATTGGGCTGAAATAGTAATGCTGGTTTGTTGGTATTCTGTTTTGAATACCAGGGTTTAAGAAAAAAATATTTTTGCAATTTATGTAAACGCTCAGAAAAATTGTATTTAGGTTGTGATGGTATACCAGATTTTTGTACACAATATTAGATATTTGGTAGTCTCTCTGAAACACCCAATTTTAACTACATTTCCAGCCCTAAAAGTGACACCACATCTGAAATAATTTCTTCACCTTTGTGTATGCATATGTAATGCCCCAAAGGTGGTCATTACAGAAAATAAAATAAAATTAAATAAAAACAGAATACACAGGTGCTTAGAGTACCTGCTGCAGGGGTAGGCAGCAGGGTACTGTACGAAGGGGCCCCTAGACATAAAAGTCAACCTCCCTACACACACAAAACACTGTAAATAATAAGAAAAGTGCACCTGTGCACTTATAGCTGGTCAAAAGATAGATTTTGTAAGCATTCCATGTCATAATGGCTTGGATGGAATGCTGTGCTGAGTGGCTCATGCACAGCATTCCAATCCAGCCATTCTAGAACCCAGGCAGTTTTATCTTTTAAATATAATTCTATAGTTGCTCAGTTGGTCAGTTCCTGGGCAGCTGTTGAGGAGAGAGGACACAGTAAGTTGAAGGGATAAGGAAAGGGCTTACCTGGGGGTTGAAGCCATCCCTGAGGACTTAGCTGTGTGCCTGCTCTGCCTCCACTGCCTGAAGACTCCCTCCTACTGCTGTACTCCGAAGTCGGTGGTGCCATAGGGGCACCACGAAGAAAAACGCCACTCCTGACGTGTTGTATGGGCTTAAAAGCCCTCCGGTTATTTGTTTTGCCCCCCCGATTGATTATTTAAGCCCCGAGGCATTTTAAAAAGTTTAATTCGGTCCCACGTCGGCAGCAAGCAAGCTGCATCTTCCAGTTGGCCATCGGAGGCCCCCCAGAGCTGTCCCTCTTTCTGCCTGCCATTTTTCCCTCCCACTGCAGCTCACCTCCCACCTCCCAGAGCAGCCAAGAACCCCGGAGACCGCAGAGTGGTGGTGGTCGGCGGCCTTTGCGTTCCTGCTGACCACCTGTATCCTTAGGGGACTGTATTTTCTTTTAAAAATGCATTAGGCGTTTTCAGAAGGCGGCCGAGTGCTGCAGGGAGCATCGGGTCGTTAGGACCTGCTATTTTAACATTCATAAGGGAGGCGGGGTTAGCGACGCCCATGGGGAGGGGGCAGCGTATTAAGGCCATTTTGAAGGCCTATGAACATTTATTAAGGGGCGGGACTAAGGCGAGATTTGCCTAGATAAGTGACAGCAGGCACTGGGAGTCTGGAAATTTAAAAGGGCAACGTCATTTAAAAGGGCAATTCCGGCCCAAATATAAAGTAGGGCATTGGGCCCAGTACAAAGTGGGGTATCAGACCCAAAGTTTAGAGGGGCATCAGGCCCATTGTAAATTGGGGCACCAGGCCTAATCTAAGGTAGGGCACCAGGCCCAAAGTAACGAGGGGCACCAGGCCCAATTTAAGGTGGGGCACCAGGCCCAAAGTGTCGAAGGGCACCAGGCCAATTGTAAATTGGGGCACCAGGCCCAATCTAAGGTGGGGCACCAGGCCCAAGCTAACGTAGGGCTTCAGGCCCAAGGTAAAGGTAGGGCATTAGGCCCGAGGTAAAGCCTGGTCTAAGGGGAGGCCCCGGCCTAGCGGAATAGGGCAAGCCAGCCTAGTGGTACTATAGGGAGGCCCCGGCCTAGTGGAATAGGGCAAGCCAGCCTAGTGGTACTAAGGGGAGGCCCCGGCCTAGTGGAATAGGGCAAGCCAGCCTAGTGGTACTAAGGGAGGCCCCGACCTAGCGGAATAGGGCAAGCCAGCCTAGTGGTACTATAGGGAGGCCCCGGCCTAGCAGAAAAGGGCAAGCCAGCCTAGTGGTACTAAAGGGAGGCCCCGGCCTAGCGGAATAGGGCAGGCTCAAGCTAACGTAGGGCTTCAGGCCTGAGGTAATGGTAGGGCATTAGGCCCGAGATAAAGCCTGGTCTAAAGGGAGGCCCCGGCCTAGCAGAATAGGGCAAGCCAGCCTAGTGGTACTAAGGGGAGGACCTGGCCTAGCAGAATAGGGCAAGCCAGCCTAGTGGTACTAAAGGGAGGCCCCAGCCTAGCAGAATAGGGCAAGCCAGCCTAGTGGTACTAAAGGGAGGCCCCGGCCTAGCGGAATAGGGTAAGCCAGCCTAGTGGTACTAAAGGGAGGCCCTAGCCACAACGTACAGTAAGGGATCCTATCCCAGAATACCCTACCTATAGAAACAGGGGTTCATTTGAGACTGTTCTATTTGCCTATACTGTGAATTTACTGTGATTACTGTACTGCTTATGCTGAACTATTGCCCTAAGTACCTGAACTATTGCCCTAAGTACCTGAACTATTGTCCGAAGTACCTGAACTATTGCCCTAAGTACCTGAACTATTGCCCTAATTACCTGAACTATTGGTCTAAGTACCTGAACTATTGTCCGAGGTACCTGAACTATTGCCCTAAGTACCTGAACTATTGCTCTAAGCACCTGGACATTGGCCCTTATCAGTAACAATTACCCCGGAAGTTATAATTTGCCCTCCTCCGGCAAATTATTGTACTATTCCACAGTTCTTTGGACATTCTTCAGTTATATGTTTACTACTGTACAAAGACAGTCTCAGTCTTCTACCACACTGCAGTCTCATAGTGTGGTCTGTAACACCACGTGCTCAGAATCAGTCTCTACTCAGAAGAAGACATCCTCCAGCATTCTTCACTCCAGGAAGATCATCCATCAACTCATCCGTCGTTTGTGTCATCCATGAGAAGTCGAGTTAGGTAAGTCAGTCGTACCAGTCGTACCCGCCGTTTTCTTGTTTTCAGCTTAAAGTATGTCCGCTGAAACGCATCACGACAGCCGTGCCAGTGTCGTTCCGTATGGTTCCTGTTCCAGATGTCCCGAAGTTGGTCGGCCTCTACAGAAGAGAGAGAGCTCATCTTGGAGAGCCTGTTCTGCGCCCCACCTGGTCATTCCCCGAAAGTCGAGTCTGTCGAAGCCCAGTCCGGGACGCTTCCGCCGTTTCTTTGTTTTGTGTTAGTTCCTGATCCGAGGATTGCAGAGTCATCCATCATCTCTTCAGATTCTTATGGTTCCTGGTCCTGTCAGAGTTCCTTCTGAGTCCAGCTGGCCCTTGGAGTGCTGCAGCATCAGTCGGATCGTCGTAGTCCTCCATTGGAGTCATCGCCACGCAGATCTTGGTCTTTCTTCATCCTTGGCAACCCTAGAAGTGGGTTTTGGCCGAGGAACCTCTTGCTTCAGTGTGTGTTATTTCAGGAACCAGTTGCTTTGGAGAGAGTGGGCTTTTACCGAAGATATATGGCCTGTTTACCAAACCTCTCACCACCCCAGTGGCCTTATCTAGGTCCTTGCTGGGAATTGAGATTAGGGTTCCACAGCTCTGTTTTATTTCCCTTGTAGCTACCAACGAAGAACGACGGTGTACACGAAGACGCCGGATCTCTGGACTCTTGTAAAATCTGGACTCTTTTGTAGATGTGAGATGCTGATCACCCTAATGTAGTGCTGAGTAGCCCATGTAACTGAATTCTTGTTTAGAGTATAGAAATACAGTATAAACTAGTATCAGAATAAGACTGGATTGTTGTTTAAAGTTTTGAAGTACAGTATAAACTAGTATTAGAATAAGAGTGGCAGTAAGCCTAAAGTTTATGCTTGTAGTGGTAACCGTAAAAGTGGTAGATAAAAAGTATTTCAGTATTTCCCTGTTCCATTGCCCTATTGTTAATCGGGCATCCCCTACTCCTTCTTGTGACTGTGTCAATCTACCCCTTGGTACCAAATAAACGCCCACCCTGTGAGCATCAAAATACTAAGTTGACTCCTGCCTCTCCTTGTCCGGATAGCAGTTATCCTATCCGAAATTTTCATTCGGACCCTGGGTTTCTCATCTTCATCTCGAGCGGCCCATCATCACAAAAATTGGCATAGTCGGCAGGATAGAGATAATTTATCCGAGGAGTCCAAAGTTGGAGTGGCTTAGTAGAAAGTACCAATGGAGCCAGGGAGAAGTAGTGAATTGTCCGGAGGAGACCGAGATGGACTTAGAGGGAGTATCCCACCATCTCCCCTAACCATGCCATACTACTTTGGAGCACCATGGCTTCCGCAGTTTTCCGGAGAGAAGATGGGGACGGAACCAGCAACCTGGGAGAATTCCATTCAAAATGCAAGCCATGTTCGTTGTATCAAATCCCAGAGCCACAAAAAGTTGAAATTTTGATCGGCATTGAAGGAGCTGCCCACCGTGAGAGTCCAATCATGGCCGAGTGGAGCAAAAGCCACAGCAGACCAAATACTTCAGAGGTTGCAGCAGATTTTCGATGCTAGGACCGTGTCCGACCTCAAGATGAAGTTCTTTTCACGTACCCAGAAGTCTCAAGAGACCCTGAGGGAGTTTGCACTGAGTCTACAAGAGCTGTTACGAGCAATAGAGAGGGTAGATGTGGCAGAGGTCCAGGATGCAGACAGAGTTCTAGTCGAGAAATTTGTGGAAGGAGTACAAAGCGAGGCCTTGAAAAGAGAACTACGGATGCTACATTTGCAGAACCCTGAAGTTGACTTTCTGGATTTTAAAGAGAAAGCCATCCGAATATTTGGTTCGGAGCATCCTAGAGAGGAAGCTCCAGCATATCCCCAAATCTCCATGGGAACTCAATGGCCGACCTACACTCATAAGGGTTGGAAAGAAGATCATTCTTGGCAATTAGGCCTCCAACGAGAAGTGTCATTACGAAGACGAGAGCCAGGAAGAGAAGCTGTTGCATACCCGAGCTGGCGTTCTGAACATGATCATATACCTGACCCAAGGTCACAGACCCCGATATGCTCTGTACAGACGGGTGCTCAACACCATTCAGAGCTGATGGAACAGATTGCTATGCTGACCAACCAGATGGCAGAAATGCATAAAGAGATGCAGAGTTGGAAGGCTGGGTGGAAGAACAAGAAAAGCTTCGGTCCATCAGAGAAAGAGAGGAAGCATGATCGAATGAACCACTCGAGGAGGAGTGAAGGAAGATGCTCCACAGATCGATTTGATGGCCAAGGAAGGCCCATATGTCACCGGTACGGTGTGAGTGGTCATGTCAAACGGAGATGTGGTCAGCAAGTCAATACCACCTTAAGTTTAAACGGGAATTCTTCAGAGATGAGGACCGACCCGAAGAATAGCCAAAGCAGGTCCAGGTCCGCTAGAACAGTCGTGTTTTGTTGGCGACCTCATGATTCCAGTTAAGATTCGATGGCATCGAGCTAATGTATTGGACACCGGATCGCAAGTCACCACCCTGCAAGGAAAAGAGTTCCGAAGGGACTGGACACCCAATGATCTGAAGCCACCTCCTAGATCTTGGGTAAAGTTGATCGCAAGCAATGGGGATGAAGTCCCGTATTTAGGTTACCTGGAAGCTGATGTACAGCTAGGGACAAAAGTTCAACATCACACAGGCATCACTGTGAGTGACATTGAGAGTGATCAGCTACTACCACTCATTATCGGGCTGCCTTGAGTAGAGAAGCATGCTCTGCAACAGACCATACACAATTTGCAATGCCACCAAAGATTTGCCAATGCCAAGGGTGAAATCGGTAAGGGACGGGTGATGGATGCTAGACCTGTAACCTTAAAGCCGGGCACCGAAACAACTTTGTGGTGCAAAGCAGAGGTGGGCCCAAGGGGTCAAGACTACGATGCCCAGTAGAACCCTATCCAATGAATAAGGAAGAGCCCATAATAGTGGCTAGAAGTGTGGCCATGGTGATCCGAGGTAGGATACCAGTCCGAGTGCTGAATTATGGGACTCATGACGTACAGCTGTACCGGAACCAGCCGGTTGCACAGATCCACACAGTATGTTTGCAGGATATTGTTGAAGCTGGGGAAGATATGGAGAAAGTGCCGGAAGATGGGATGGAAAGTGACCAGAGTGGACAAAGGAGATCAAAGTTGGCAATGCAAAGACCAGCATGAAGCAAAAAGCCAATGTTTTGGAGGTGGTTTTGCACCGGAAAGAAGCTTTCAGCCAACACCCCTTGGATTTTGGGTCAGCTCGTGGGGTACAACATCACATCAGTACCCATGGACATCCACCTATCCAAGAGAGATTTAGGCCGATTCCACCAGCTATGTACCAGCAGGTCAAAGAGATGATCAAAGAGATGAAAGAGGCGAACGTGATAAGAAAAAGTCACAGCCCTTGGGCAGCGCCAATTGTTCTGGTCAAGAAGAAGGATGGTAAGATCCGATTCTGTGTGGATTACCGCAAGTTGAACGCTATCACTCACAAAGACGCATACCCTCTGCCTAGGATCGAGGATTCCCTCACGGCTCTTCAGTCAGCAGCTGTATTCTCCACTCTAGATCTGACCAGCGGATACTGGCAGGTTTCTATGGTGCCCCAGGATCAGGAGAAGACAGCTTTCATTACTCCCATGGGTTTATTTGAATTCACTAGGATGCCTTTTGGTTTGTGTAATGCACCTGGAACTTTCCAAAGGCTAGTGGAACATTGTCTTGGGAGCCGAAATTTTGACACCCTGCTGTTGTATTTGGACGATATTATCGTATATTGCAAAATGCATGAAGATCATCTGCACCACCTGGACGAAGTATTCCAAAAGTTGATCCAGTAGAGAGACATGTAGGGAGTGGTACAATGCACTGGCTGTGGGGCACCAGTCTTCTGGGAGACATTCTGGAGGCTGCGATGTTGCCCTATTTGCAGGCACCTCTCTGCTCTGAGGGAGGAAGCCCATCTCCAGGCCGACCTGGCAAGGAGTAGGGGAAACCTAGGGACCTCCAGGACCACTGCTGCTGTCTCAGAGGTGCCAAGAAAGAGGAGCAGTTGGACCATGGTAGGCTCAGGGAGGGTGAGGGTGGTGGAACAGAGGTGCATCCCTCCAGTTGCACCTCTCCACAATTTATACACCATTCTGGTGGAGCGCGGTTCCTCTATGGAGGCACCCACAGTGGAGACCAAGGAGGACACTGTGAACCTCCACAAAGCAGACCCACAGGGGGGTGGCACGGGACCCCACAGGGGAAGGAAACAGTTCCTAGTGTGGGATTCAGTTGTTAGAGGGGTAGAACTGGGGAGGGAGGGGAAAAGGAGGTAAGGTGCCTACCCGGCACCATGGCTTGGAGGGACAGAAAGTGAATCCTCAGGATCATGGGAAGAAGCCAGAAAGGGAAGGAAGGAAACATATTCAATTCAGTGCTTTAGAGTAACTGGTAATTGCTATTTTTCTTTTAAACTTAGACTGTGGGCTTTTAGTGACACTGTCACTAAAAGCCCACAGTCTAAGTTTAAAAGAACTTAGTTGTTCTTCTTTGTTGTCTTTACTTAGAATTGTTTTTGGGCTGCTGAAAATTTAAAACGTAGTGGTGGTGTAATTCTGTGCTGTCTTTAATTGCTGCAAATTTTATCTTGGCTTGTCTGACTGCCTTGTAGTTGGGTGAGGGGTGTTAATTGTCTGGCCTCTGACCTCAGCTACGTGATAACTGGAGGTGGGGCTTAGTCAGAGTTGAGGTAGCAAGTGAGTTTTATTTTCTCAGAAGAAGCCAGAAGAAGGAAGCATATTCAATTTAGTGCTTTAGAGTAACTGGTAATTGCTATTTTTCTTTTAAACTTAGATTGTGGGCTTTTAGTGACACTCCCTTCCCTTCCCCCAACTCTTAATTATATGCCCTGTTAAATTTGATTGACAGGAGCTAAACACAGGGTATAATAAGGGGTGTGAAGTAGGAGGGGCATAAGGGGGAAGAAGCCCACCCTCAGCACGACAAGTGTTTTGACTCATTTATTTATTTATTGGTTCTTTTTTTTTTTTTTTAAAGAAAATTATCTGAGGATCAGTGGCAGGATTTTAGGACAGCAAATTAATAAAAGGGAACTAGGAGAGCTTCAGTAGCAGACAAGTAGTGGAATAGCAGTAGAATTGCAGTATAATGTGGGAGTGGTGCAATGCAGTGGCTGTGGGGCATCATATTCAAGCAGACCTTCTGACACTGAGGTGCTGCCCTATCTGCATGCATCTCTGACCGCGTGGATGAGGTAGCTAGACTCAGAGTGGAAGTAAACTGGGTCAGGAGTACATCACCCCTCCAGAGACCACCCAGTCCAATGCAGCTGCCTCAAAGAATGCCGAGAATGAGGAGCACTTGGATGACAGTGGGCTCAGGAGGGTTAGAGTGGTCAGGCAGAGGCACATCCCAGATCCTATTCCACTCAAGAACTCATATGCCACACTGGCAAACGAGGACAACCAAAACAGTTACCCAGAGAAGTGGAAGGAAAGGATGTGGAGGTTAGCCAAGGAGGTGACCTCAGCGGGAAAGCAGTGGACCCCAGAGGAGGAGAAGTGAATCCTGATGGGGACTCCATCATAAGAGGGATCCAGCTAGGAACACAGGAGGGGAGGACAGGGGGGTGAGGTGCCTACCAGGTGCCATGGCATGGAGGGATGGAAGGAAGATCCTGGGGATCACTGGAAGGCAAGACGGGAGGGTGAGCTGGATGTCATTATCCACCTGGGTACTAATGACCTGGCAAATGGGAGCCAAGGAAGTTCAGGAAGAGTTTAGGAAATTGGGAGGGTCTCAAGCAAGCAGCTACTTCTGTCACTTTCTCAGAAGTACTACCTCAGCAGAGGCAAGGAGAGCATAGAGTGCATGCACCAGGAACTTTAACTCGTGGGTTGAAGAACTGGTGCTGTGAGGAAGGGTCTGTATTCATTGGTGACTGGGGACCCACCTGAGGGATGGAGGTTGCCCAAGCCTGACGGTCTGCATCCATCCTGGAGGGGAATCCAAGCACTCAATGATAAGTTTAAATGCTACATTGACAAGCATTTAAACTAGCAAAGGGGGTGGCAGGCCAGCAAGGAGGGTACCTACTTGCTCACCCCCCACAGCTAGCAGTGGAACCAGTGAACCAGAGGAGTGGCTATCTCTGCAAAGCAGTGTGCAAAAGATGGAGATTAGTGCCCAAGAGGTGGATAGGCAGAAAAGGGCAAAATTCAGCAGAAGGGCAGACAGCAAGGAGAACCAGGGATAAAGGACAACCAAGGAAGAGGCTGGAGAGAACAGCAAAACAGTCTAGGAGGTCGAATCATGGAAAGCCATGTGTGCAAATGCCAGGAGCCTTAGCAACAAGATGGAAGATCTGGAGGCTGTCATGGTGCAGTCAGACCTGGACATTGTGGACCATCACTGAAACCTGGTGTAATGATAACCATGACTGGAAGATGGCCATACCTGGCTACAACATATTCAGAAGAGACAGAACAGGCAGGAAGGAGGAGGAGTGGCACTGTATGTGAAAAATTACATAAGGGCCACAGAGATCCAGGAGGAACAAAATGGGGGAGAGATACTGTGGGTTAAGCTGGAAAGGAAAATGGGGACAGCCATCCGCACAGGTGTGGTCTATAGACCACCAGCCCAGGAGGAAGCAACAGATAGGGAGCTGATGCTAGCCATCCAAAGGATGGCAGACAAGGGTGAGGTAGTTCTGGTTGGAGACTTCAATATTCCAGACGTGGACTGGAGCATCCCAGCAGCAGCATAAACTAGGAGCAGATTTATCCTGGACTCCCTTCAGGGTGCCTTCCTCAAGCAACTGGTCATGGAACCAACTCGGCAGAAGGCAATACTGCTCACAAACAGGGACAGTGTGATGGGGGTAACAGTGGGGGAGCACCTGGGGAACAGTGACCACCAGTCATTGTGGTTTGAAATCACAGAAAGAGCAGAACCAAACCACACAAAAACACGTATCCTGGATTTTAGGGGGGCAGACTTTGGGAAAATGGGGAGATACTTGAAAGAGGCATTAAGGGGAATGGGACAGGAATCAGGGGTTGAGAAAGAGTGGACGGTATTTAAAATGGGGATTACAAGAACAGCAGAATTATGCATTAAGCAGGTTAGCAAGAGGAAAAGGAAGAGGAGACCATTATGGTTTTGCAAAGAGGCAGCAAAGAAAGTGAAAGCCAAAAAGACTGCATTCAGGCAATACAAAAAGACACAGGCAGAAGGGGATAGGGAGAAGTACCAGAAGAAGCAAAGGGAGGCAGGGAGGTCAGTAAGGGAAGCCAAAGCTCAAACAGAAGAACGATTGCAAAATCAGTGGGTAGAGGGACAAAACCTTTACAGGTACATAAGTGAAAAAGAAAGACAAAGGAGGGATAGTGAGACTGAAGGGGAGGATGGGGGCCGCGTGGAGGATGACAACAGTAAAGCTGACATACTGAACAGGTATTTCTGCTCAGTCTTTACTGAGGAAGAGGAGGGTAATGGGTCTGACGAGAGTACAAGGGGTGAGAATGGTGCAGAAATGGACACAAGTCCCTTTACACGAGAAAGGGTCCTGAAGGAACTGGAAGTAATAAGAGTTGATAAAGCAATGAGGCCAGATGGGTGCACCCCAGGTCCTTAAAGAACTAAGAGAGGTGGTGGCTGAACTCTGGCTACTGTTTAGCGATCACTGGAAACAGGGGAGGTACCCAAAGACTGGAGGACAGCAGATGTAGTCCCCTTATACAAAAGTGGGAACAAAGAGGAAGCAGGGAATTACAGACCAGTCAGCCTCAGCTCGGTAGTGGGGAGGATCATGGAAGCACTACTGAAGGAGAGATTGGTGGAACATCTGGTTGTCAATGGACTACAGGACCCAAGGCAGCATGGTTTCACCAGGGGGAGGTCATGTCAGACCAACCTCATTGAATTTTTTGACTGGGTGACTAGGGAGGTGGATCAGGGGAGGGCAGTGGACATGGCCTATCTGGACTTCAGCAAGGCCTTTGACACTGTGCCACATAGAAGACTATTGCACAAACTGGGAATATGGGTGTGGGCAGGACAGCAGTGTGGTGGGTAGGTAACTGGCTGGGTGGCAGGACACAGAGGGTGGTGGTAAATGGCTGTCACCCACAGAGGGAAGAGTGACCAGTGGGGTACCACAGGATCAGTGCTGGAACCGGTCCTATTCAACATTTTCATCAGTGACATTGCGCAGGACCTAGAAGGCAGAATTTCACTGTTCGCTGATGACACAAAGCTCTGTAACAGAGTAGACACCAGAGGGTGTAGACAGAATGAGAAGGGACCTGCAGAAACTTGAAGAATGGTCAGGGTTTGGCAGATGAAATTCAATGCAAAGAAGTGCAAGATAATGCATATGGGGCACAAAAACCCTGGCACAATATATCAGTTGGGGGGTGAGGATATAGCATGCACCGAGCAGGAAAGGGATCTTGGGGTTATCATCTCAGATGACCTCAAGGTAGGGAAACAGTGTGACAAGGCAGCAGGTAAAGCAAATAGGATGCTGGGATGTATAGGCAGGGGCATCACTAGCAGAAAAAGGGAGGTCATAATTCTGCTATACAAGACACTAGTGAGGCCCCACCTGGAGTACAGTGTACAGTTCTGGAGACCATACCTACGTAAGGACATAGACATTGTAGAGAAGGTTCAAAGGAGGGCAACAAAGATGGTGCATGGATTGCATCACAAGTCCTATGAAGACAGGTTGAAGGAACTGAACATGTACTCCCTGGAGGAGAGGAGAGGAGGGAGAGAAGGGATATGATAGAGACATACAAGTATCTTACAGGGAGGAACAGGGTGCAGGAATACACTATTTTTAAGTGAAAAAGATGTTCCAGGACTAGAGGGCGTGGGATGAAGTTGGAGGGAGGACGATTCAGAGGAAACATGAGGAAGAATTTCTTCACAGAACGGGTGGTGGACAAGTGGAACACCCTGCCAGAGGAAGTGGTGGGGCTGAAACAATCATGGGATTTAAGAATGCATGGATAGACATAAAGGAATTCTGGAGGTCAGGGGTAAGGGGCAACAGACTTCTAGGAAAACATAAACTGAACTTACAAGCTCAAATGGGTAGACTGGGTGGGCCATAGGCCCTTATCTGCCAACACTGTCTATGTATCTATGTATCTATGGGAGCAGCTGCAAGTGAGTGGGAGCTGGACATCATTATACACCTAGTGACAAATGACCTAGCTGGGAATGGGATCAGAGCAGTGCAGGAGGAGTTTACGGAGTTGGGGAGGGGCCTTAGAAAAGTAGCTCACATGGTAACCTTCTCAGAGGTGCTGCCTGTCTATGGTATGGGTGAGGCTAGGGTACTCCGTACCATAGGATTCAATGAATTGTTGAAAAACCGGTGCAGACCACAGGGTTTGGGATTCATTGGTATGTTTACTGTTTATTGCTAAGTATCGGATAACATCTTTGAGTCAAAGACTCTTTTACAAAGGTTCCACGTCATACATAAGAAGAGACAGCAGTGTACAGAGTAACAAGAACATAATACTTAAACAAACACAGTGGTTACAGAATGGATGCATATGATTACAGAGAATACAAAAAATACAAAAATAGCAGCTGGGAATAAAGGTTGTAGGTATATGCATAGCATACAAGTTATTCGTTGGCCAAGGCTGGACAGAGATGTCCATTGTCATGGTATAGGCACGCTCAGGGCCAACAAACCAGGGTTAGGTCCGTAGATATGGGGAGATGGGATGTGGTCAGGTTTAGGGGCAATCACAGACTGATCCTTGGGTAATAAGGTCCCTTAGCTGGTACTTGAACCAACCAAGTTTGGGTTCAGTGAGAAGGGAGTTTGGGAGTGAGTTGAGCTAGGTTGGGGCCGGATATCGAAACGTTCTTTGGCCAGAGGTGGTTTTGCAGCAAGGTACCCTAAAGTGGGAGGTTGTTGACTGCCATGTGAAGCAGCTGTACAGTGGGGCCTGAAGTAGTGGGGAGAGGGCTGGAGGGAGTAATCATGAGGTGATTTTCTTTGTGAAGAGGCAGGCCTAGTACTTTAGTCTCCCATCAAAATTGAGCCAGTTTGCTGAGGCGTAGAGGGTGCATGTATGAGTGAGTCTAGGACAGCCTGTAGCAAGTCTGCAGGCCTTATTGAGGGCCAGTCTAATCTTGTGTAGGTGGGCGGTGTTGGCCGCACCATAGATAATGATACCATAGTCAGTTAGTGATAGAATAGATGTAGAAATGGCTAGGCAGAGAGATTCTGGAGGCAGGCAGTGCTTAAAGCGGTGAAGGAGACCAATGCGTACGTTGACGGCGGTGCTTAGTAATCAGATATGGTCATGAAAGGTGAGACCTGTGTCTAGGGTGATGCAAAGGTATTTGAAAGTGTTAACCTGCTCAAGGGGGTCATTTAGTGAGTTCAGAATGTGCAAGGGTTGTCCTAGGTTCTTATTTTGGGGGTGTGCAAACATCATGGATTTAGTTTTTTTGTAATTTAGTACTAACTTATGCTGAGTGAACCAGGACTCAGCTTCAGAGAAGGATTTCTGGAGTGCAGAGCGGAGGGCTGTGGGGTCAGTGTGGGAGTTGTAGAGGACTGCATCGTCTGCATACAGTAGCATTTTCCCAGAGCAGTCTTTGGGCAGTGTGTAGAGGTATAGGGAGAAGGGAAGTGGGCCAAGGATAGAGCCTTGAGGGACCCCAGCCCTGACTTGGTGGGGGGATGACAGGGAGTGGGCAATCCGGACTGTCTGGGTTCTCTCAGACAGATAGCTGGCAAACCAGTCAGTGGTTTCATTGGAGAGACCTAACTGAATGAGGGAGCCCAGGAGAAGTGAGTGGTGCATGGTATCGAATGCCTTTGAGAGGTCTATAAAGACAGCGCCAGTAGTGTTTCCAATGTCCAGGGATATATGGAGGGCGTTTGTAAATTCCAAGAGGGCAGTGGTGGTGCTATGGTTCTGGCGGAAGCCGTGTTGTTCAGGACACAGAATACTATATTTAGTGAGGTAGTCTGTCAGTTGTATGGCCACAATTTTTTCCAGGGTTTTGGAGAGTGGGGTCAGGATTTATATTGGGCGGTAGTTCCCAGGCTGGGTACGGTCACCACTTTTAAGGATAGAAATGATGAGGGCAGATTTCCATTTGGATGGGAACTGTCCCAGGGAAAGGGAGCGGTTCAAAAGCATTGTGAGGGGGAGAGGAACTTCGTTGAATGAGAGTCTAAGCAGTTTTAGATCCAGTGAGTCACTGCTGAAATGGATTGCTGAGGGCTTGTGAGGAGGGGCAGCTTCATGCTGGGAAACTGCTTTAAAGCAGAATGGGGTTGGTGATGGGGCAGTGTGGGGTAGGGTGGGTTGGGGAGAAAAAATTGGGGGGGAGGACACCAGAGAGGTCAGAGAAGGTGTCATTTAATGTGTCAGCGATAAGGGCTGGGTCAGAGGTGATAGATCCATTGGCCAGATATGGGTTGGCAGGGCAGTGGGGGCTTTGCCACTTAGTGTTTTTAGTGAGTCCCAAAACTTGCGATCTGCACCCCATGTGTTGGTGAGCATGGTTTTATAGTACTTAGCCTTTGCTTTATGGATATCCCATGTACATTTGTTGCACGCTTCCTGATAGCGCTGCCTGTCAGAGGGTTTTCTGGTATCTTGTGCAATGTGCCACAGATTGTCTCGTTCACGCATCTGGTCCAAAAGGGCTTGGGACAGCCAAGGTGTGTTGGCACCTTTAATTGCTTGTTTGGTTAGGGGTGCAAACTGGTTGCAGGCCGTGTTGAACATATGAATGAAATAGTCGAGGGCAGAGTCAATGTTCTGAGCATTTTTTATGGGGGACCAGTCAGTAACTAGGAGGTACTGTTTAAGTGACTGGAGTTTGCCAGGTTTGAGGTGGCATTGTAAGATGGTTTTGGGGGGGGTGGTTGTTAATACAGTACGACCATTGACATAGTACTGGAGAGTGGTCGCTCAGAGCATCAGGTAGTACCCTGATCTGTGTTGCTTTATGTGGGGAGTTAGTGAGCACTAGATCTAGGAGGGTGGCAGTACCAGTCCTCTAGTTTATTCTAGTGGCAGTAGTCACAAGCTGGGTCAGGTTTTGAGCAGTTGCAGCATCCCTAACAGGGGCTGAAGTGTCAGCCAGCCAGATTGTATTGAAGTCTCCGGGGACAATGATGTCAGCATTGCCAGGGAGAGTCTGGAGATGGTTGAGGACAGAGAGGAAAGCGGTCTTCTGATTTTGGGTAGGGATATATACAGAAGAGAAGAACAGAGGGGCTCTGTTATGGGCAAGAGTGATCTTCAGTGTGAGGGATTGGGCCCCGTGCTCTAGTGCTGGAGAGGGTGGGGCAAGACACTGTAGTGATTCCTGGATGTACAGTGCACAACCACCCCCTTTCTTTGAGGTTCTATCTGCTCGGTATAGAGTGAAGCCAGGAAGTGAGACCGCAGAGTCGGGGGTGTGGTTGTTGAGCCAGGTTTCAACTACTGAGATGACATTGGGGTGATTCTGGACAACCCATCCCTGAAAGGAATCAAATTTCTTAAGGAGGCTACATATATTGAGGGAGGCTATTGTGAGGCTCTTGGCTGTAGTAACACTAGGGGTGGGGATGGTAGGTCCTGGGTTGGGGTGTACGGCTCCAGAAAGAAGGAGTAGTAGTAGTAGGATGCACAGGGAGGCCAGCCTTAAACGCTTCTTCATGAGCTTAGGAACCATTAGGGAGGGGAACAGCACTGTGCAGAGGTGGGAGTAACTAGGTCCTGTGGGGAGGGAGAGGCCAGGCAGAGTAGTGTCCATTATGGTACCACGGTAGTACCAGTAGGGTGACTGGTGAATAGGGGATGCATGGTCCAGTGGTGGAGTGGGAGGTATGGGTCCATGGCCGGGGTGGGTAGTGTGGCTAAGGTGAGAAGCTTGGTGCTAGGTACTGGAAGTGTGCATAGGAGCTGGGCTATCATGATGTCAAGGGGTTGGGTATCCAGTAGAAAGGCAGAAGGATGAATAGGGGGTTGTGGTCTGTAGGGTATCAAGGTAGCTATACAGCAAGTACTACATGTGTGAGGGTTGAGAGCAGGCGCTGATACGGAGTATGCACATGTGTGGTGACGTAGCATGGAGTAGGTGGTTTTGGGGGTTAGTAAGACTGGACAATACCAGGTAATTATGTATTGGCCAGTAGAGTGTCTGTTGTTTAGTGTTAGATACTGAGGGGGGGTGGTAGAGTCATATGGGGGTCATAGAGGCTATAAGGATAGCTATCCAGTGAAATGATAGTATATTATTGTGGAGATGGTTAGGCATTTAGGATTGAGAAGAGTGGCCACTAGTGGGGAGCCTGTATAGGCTGCAGATGGAGAAGTGGGTTGATAGGTTAAATTCGCACCACGTGACTGCCTACTTCCCTATATAACTAAAAGCAGACCAAGGGTGGTGGGGGGGAGCCGAATGTGTGGCGTTCGGCGGGGAAAATCATGGGTGCTGCGGAGCGCGGTCGCGATCAGCGAGAAGGGCGACCCCTTAGCTGTGCAGATGCTGTACCTGAGGAGCTTTTCCTGCTGTTAGCTGTGGGGGAAGGCTGCAACCAAGGACCTCCTGGATCGCTGGGGGGATGGCTGTCGAGGAAGGAGAGTGAGAGACACGGATTAGCAGGTAAGGGGGGGAAAGGTGCGGGGGGGGATGGTTTTATCGGGATTTTCAGCAGTAAAAAAATAAACTGAAACCTCCAGAGTCCTACTTTTTTCCTGCACTATAAACTTTAACAAGCTATGTTTTAACGGTACCCCTGGAGTGATGCAGGCCTATACTGGCACAATGGTCGACATCTGTCTAGGAGGGGAACCAGGATCCTAGGTGACAGGTTTAAATGCTTCATTGGCAAGCTTTTAAATTAGCCAAGGGTGGAGGCACTGAAAAGGAGCAGTGAATTTTTCAGCCTCCCCCCACAAAACAGGGTAGTTAGTAAGGTAAACACCAAGGTAGAGAGGTCGGTAGGGAGCAAGGACAGAGTAAATGGAGAAAAAGGCAAAGGTAGTAAGGACAGGGATAGGGCTAAAAGGGGTAAGGCCATCAAAAATGGAGGGTGATGAGTACCAATGCCCATAGCCTGGGTAACAAGCTTCCTGAGCTACTGGCCTTGATGGAAGAGGAACACCTGGATATCATGGCAGTTACAGAAACATGGTACACAGAGAACCATGACTGGGATGTCAACATAACAAGGTACACAATCTATAGGAGTGACAGGGAGGGTAAAAGAGGAGGAGGAGGAGGAGTAGCTCTATATGTAAAGGAAGGGATCAAAGCAATGGAACTAAATGGTAAACAGGGAGAAGAGGAGCACTGTGGATCACCTTGGCGACAGGAAATGGCACCATAACCCACATGGGGTTGTATACAGACCCCCATCTCAGGGGGAGGAAATGGACAAGGAAATGATAGAAGGCATCCTTAGAATGGCAGAAAAAGGGGAGATATTTTTGATGGGGGACCTGACTATGCCAGATGTTAACTGGAGCACATTTGCTGCAGCCACATCCAAGAGCAGGGTAATTCTTGATGCCCAACTGGGGCATGCCTCAGACAGCTAGTGTTGGAATCCACTCGAGAGGGAGCAATCTTAGACCTGATGCTGTCAAACAGGAATGGAGAGAGGATCAAAAAAGCAAACAAAAGCGGGCTCACGGTTAAACAAGTACGAAAGACCAAGGCACTCGGTTGATACAAATATATTTATTATTAAAAAATAAGGTAGCACCGGCATGGCAAACCACGTCAACATTTCATGCTTACTGGTGCTTTTTCAAGATGTCAGCAGCTATTCACACAGATCACTATTTATACATCTTAATTGTGCACTTCTGAATACATTTAAAGAGATACACACTTGATTCACATTAACATACATAATCACCCAATAATGCAACCCAATTTCATAAACATAAGATATTAATTACTATATCACCACAATAGAGAAGAATATTAATTATATGTGCTGAATAAGGCATAAGATGAAAAATAATAAATGAACAGAAAAGAAAACTAAAGCAAAAGGAAAAGAATATAGTGGGGAGGAGGGGGGTTGGGAAGGGGTAGGGAAGGAACGAAGATAAAGGAATGACTAATGACATAAATTGAAACAAACATCTTAAAAAGATTGGAGTGGAAGGAAGGGAATGGGGGGTGGGAGGGGGTTGAGAAAAATTTTGGGGAATACCTATGGTGAAAGAACAATGAGAATTTTACTGCAATACATATTATAAACAATCTATTTACATATTTTTATTGTCATATAGCTAAATAAGACTGTCCATATACTAAAAGCACACTGCATTTATTTTTAAATTATTGCACATATCACTAAACTAACCAAACTGTAGTAGTAAAAGATCACTGATGTATAAATCTAGCATATTTATCTTCAGTTTTTCAAAAATGGGTGCAATTGGAAGGTGCCATTGAGTCCAGAGTGGGTGCCTGCATGAAGTTGTTACTGCAAAAAAAGTCTCATGGCATAGCAGTTTATTATTAAGGTCACCCTCTCTTGGACCCAATGTCACCACTTCCAAGCCCCTGAACTTGAAGGAATGCCCAGTACCTTTTTCTTGAATATGACGTGCCAATGCATTTTCAAGTTCACCCAATCTGACACATTATTTGTGTTCCAATATTCTATTTCTAAATTTTCGACCAATCATGCCCACATAAAAACATCCACAAACACGTTGCCAAGTAAACAACTGCCTCAGTAGAACACAAAGGAAATTGTCTCACTTGATACTCATTATGGTGATGTGGAATTCTAAAAGTAGATCCAACCTGTATATAGCCACAAGCTGCACAATTACTGCACCGAACATTACCAAAACAGGCAACTTCAGTTTCACATGGGGTGTCCAGCTCCTTTTGTTATGAACCACAAGATCTGCTATGTTGCTCCCCCTCCTGTACATAAATCTTGGGCCCTGTTCCACGACATCCTTCAGTTTCGGTTCAGCTTTCAAAATATGCCAGTTTGCTTTTACAATGTTTTCCACCATCTTTGCTTGGGCACTGTGAACCGTAACAAAATTCACATTATTATTAAACTCAGCCCCTGGAGAGAGAATCTCAGATTTAGAAGTGGGTAGCCATCTGGGAACAAGCAACCACCAAACAGTGTGGTTTACGATAAGCACAGCCGTAGAGTCAAGCCATACAAAAGCGAAGGTACTGGACTTTAGGAGGAATGCCTTTGGCAAAATGGGAGAGTGCCTAAGGAATGCACTAGCAAATGGGCAGGAGGAAGGGGTGGAGGAACAACGGGTAAAAGTCAAAACTGTCATCACAGAGGCAACAAGCCTTTGTGTGAAGCAAATAAACAAAACTAAGGGAAAAAACACTATGGTTCTCAAAAGTGGTGGCAAGGAAGGTTAGAGACAAAAAGATAGCATTCAGAAAGTATAAGGAATCACAGAAGGAGCAGGACAGAGAACTGTATCAGTTAAAGCAGAAGGAAGTGGGGAAGGCAATCAGAACAGCAAAGCACCAAACCAAGGAAAAGATAGTCAACTCAGTTAAGAAAGGTGATAAAACTTTTTATAGGTACATTAGGGAGCAAAGAAAGACCAAGGGAGGGATTCTGAGGCTTAATAAAGGGGAAGGGGGAAGTCGGCGGAGGGTGACAGTGAAAAGGCAGAGCTATTGAATGAATACTTTTGCTCAGTATTCAAAAAAGAAGAGGATTGGGAGGTACCTAAACAAAACAATGGAAGCACTCTGGATAAGGGGGTCAATACCAGTCCATTCACAGAAGAAGGGGTCCTGAAAGAACTCCTAAAACTCAAGGTAGACAAAGCAATGGTGCCTGACGGGATTCACCCCAGAATTCTAAAAGAACTAAGGGGAGAACCAGTGACACCACTAACTACCCTTTTTAACAAATAATGGGAAGATGGCGTGGTACCAGAAGACTGGAGGAAGGCAGATGTGATTCCCCTTCACAAAAGTGGGAGCAAGGCAGAGGCAGGAAACTACAGATCTGTTAGTTTGACCTCAGTGGTAGGAAAAATGATGGCATCACTTCTGAAAGAAAGAAAGAATTGTTGAATATCTGGAGGCCAGTGGGGCACAGGACCCAAGGCAGCATGGATTCACAGCAGGAAGGTCATGTCAGACGAATCTAATAGCTTTCTTTGACTGGGTGACCAAAGTAGTAGACCAGAGAGGGGCTATGGATATGGCCTATCTAGACTTTAGCAAGGAAGTTAACACCGTCCCACACAAAAGAATAGTAAACAAGTTAGCCAGCCTGGGAGTTGGTCCCAGGGTGGCAGCCTGGGAAAAAAATTAGCTGGACAACAGGATGTAGAGGGTAACAGTAAACAGAGTCCACTCCTAAGAAAGAGGGGTTACTAGCAGGGTACTGCAGGGTTCGGTACTGGGACCGGTCCTCTTCAATATCTTTATAGGTGACATTGTGGAGGGGCTGGAAGGAAACGCATGCCTCTTTGCAGACCACACAAAGATCTGCAACAGGGTTGATACACAAGGGGGTGGGTGGAAAGGATGAGAAGGGACTTGGCAAGGTTGGAGGAATGATCAAATGTATGACAGCTTAGAAAATGGGTCCAGCCTACGCTGGTTTCTGATTGGCTGATAGATGCAATGTGCCGGTCCGGTATGAGGTGATAGAGACTGGTAAATGATTAGTCCCAGTCTCTGTTGCCTTATACCATTAAAGTATTATTGGGCTAGTAGAATGTTCAGATGACTAGCGCCACCATATTTGTTTTTCTCCGCTAGCAACCAAGAGAGTGCTTCCTCTTCCCCTTCAACACACATCTACTATAATCACTCAGTTTAGTGAGTTACAAAAAAAATTGCAAATGTTTAGTACAGTACATTGACTTATTAATGGCTTCGGTCCTAATGTCCCGCTCCATCCAGACAGTACAGAGCTTTTCAGCTCGACTGCTTGCTGCCCGCTCTCGCTCACACATACAGTCAGCAGTCCCAGAGTTCTTGGCTGTCTTTGTTTATAAAAAAGGCGATTGGCAAAATGAATCTTTTTTTTTTGAGAGCGCCACTGCTTCTCATCCCGCTTGCAGTCTGGCCCGCTACATGACCCACTGCCACTACTAAGATGACATTGTCGCATTATCTGTTTAGGTTGGCACTTTTTGTATCTTCGTGACATAGGTTAGAAAACTCTCAACATCTTTTCCTCGTTTTGGTTATTGTGTCCAGGAGCCCCCCCCACCATGATTTTGTCAAAATTGGTTTCTAAACAGCCATCATTACTGAGATGGGGGTGTCTGCATGCTGGTAATGTTCCTTAAAATGGTAGTTGTATCCAGTTCAGCTTTTGAAATACTTAAGATGTGTGGCTAAAAATACATCCACTTTGTGGTAACTTTTTTGAGCTGTGTGTATGGTTTTATATTTTTAGTGCAGGTGGCTTGAAAAGTTTTGCTGACCTTGATCTTGGGGGTTGGGGGCAACTGCAAATTAACTTTTCAATATGTGTTTCTTCAAATTAGTGTGTAAATTGACTGGATAGTGTTTGTTAGGATCATACTACTTGATGCCCCATGAGCTGCGGTGTTCTGATATGTTGTCCCTCTCAGTGAACCCGTGATCTTCCCGCTACAGTGAGACTCGAGAAAATCCTATGACCGACCACACTCTCAGCCTTCTCCAAAGGTTTTTCCCAACAGTCTCTCTATTTTCAAACAGAATTTCACACCTAATGATGACAGGAGAGCTCCCGATGTTCCGCTTCCTCATCGCCCTCAGGGCACTCACGGTCTTCCCTCTACTACAACCCTACCACGGCAGGCAAAATAAAAATAAAAAAAAAAAAACACATAAAGAAACCACAGGCAATGAACACACTTTCCCTTTCAGCTAAAAATGTATACACTTCATCGCTTACCACGCACACACACACTCACACATGGAGGAGTAACCAGGACAAGGATAGTGTTAGTGGAGGAACTATTTTATTAAAAAAAAGTATCAAACTAATATTCTACAATCATGTTTTAACTAAACTAATTTTATTCTGCAGTGCCAATTTTCTAAGTGCAATAATAATACCCTCCAGGGTGGGCGGTATGGGCAATACCAGACCTTACTACAAGGCCCTCCGCCTGTGGCGTCGGGCCTCATTACGTCCCTGGACAGTCCAGTATTGCCCAATACCGCCCACCCTGTCAGGTATTATTGCTTGCTTAGATTCAATGCAAAGAAGTTCACCTGGGAAACAAAAACCCAGGGGAAGAGTACACAATGGGGGGGATGACACAAATGGAAAGAGACCTGGGGATAGTCATATCAAATGACCTAAAGGTAGGCAAGCAATGTGAGAAGGCAGTAAGGAAGGCTGGGGGGGATACTTGGATGCATAGGGAGAGGCATAACCAGTAGAAAACAGGAAGTTGTCATTCTTCTGTACAGACAGTTGGTGAGACCCCATCTGGAGTACTGCGTGCAGTTCTGGAGACCCCATCTCCACAAGGACATAGACAGGATGGAGGCAGCCCACAGGAGGGCAACTAAAATGATGCACCAGAAGCCATATGAAGAGAGGCTAAAGGAGCTTTAATATGTATACCCTCAAGGAGAGGGGGGACATAATAGAAACTTTCAAGTACCTCAAGGGAATCAACAAAGTCCAAGAGGGTAGCATCTTACAGAAAAAGAGATGTGCAAGAACAAGGGGGTGCAATTTGAAGATAGAGGGGAGACGGCGCAGGTGCAATGTGAGGAAGTATTTTTTCACAGAGGGGTGGTGGATGTATGGAATGGCCTTTCTGAGGAGGTAGCAGGGTCAAAACCAGTGGGGGAATTCAAGAATGCGTGGGACAGACATAAGGCAATTCTTGAGGGGGGTTAGGATGAAGTAGGCTGTTGGTTAACTAAGATCTGCAGCTATCCAATAGGTAGAGAACCGGGCAGACTGGGTGGGCCAAGCGGTCCTTATCTGCCATCAAAGTCCATGTTTCTATGTTACTTTCTCTGCCACATTCTTCAAGAACCATAGTGGTTTATTACTTCTCTCACCCTTGTTTTGCAACCTAATGCACTGGTTAGTTACCTTCACTGTGGCTCTTTTTAGGTGTGCCCACTGCTCCTCCACCCCTCCTGCATCCTTCCTTGTCACAGCTTCTTTGATGCTTATCCTCATCCTAGCAAAGTCCATCCTCCTAAAATCCAATACCCTTGCCTTTGTGTGACTCAGCTGTGTTCCTATATGCATATCAAACCACACCGTGCTGTGATCGTTGGACCCCAGGTGACCTTCCACTCCAACCTCCATCATTTTGTCCCCACTGGTCAGTATCAGGTCCATAATTGCTCTGTCCCTGGTGGCCTCTAGCAATAGCTGTCTGAGGCCTTTCCCCTGCAGGGATTCCAGGATGTCTCAGCTCCTGGCTGAGGCTGCTGCCGGGATGGTCCAATGCACGTCTGGCAAGTTAAATTCTCCCAGCAGCAGTACCTCCCCTTTTGCTGCCGTCTCATGTATTTCTTCTGCTAGCACCCTGTCTACCTCCTCACTCTGTGGTGGAGGTCTGTAGATCACCCCTGTTCGAATTACCGTGCCCTTGCTTGACTCAAGAGTGATCCACAGTGCCTCGGCTTCCCCCACCTATCCTGCAACTCAGTTGCCTTAATAACTTCCCTGACCTACAGGGCCACCCCGCTCCTTTCTTTCCCTCTCTATCCCTCCTGAACAGTGCACAACCTGGTACATTTACCTCACAGTTGTGGTTTTCAGTGTACCACATTTCAGTTATCGCCCCTATGTCCAGGTCAGCCTCTGCCATCAAGGCCAGCAGGTCTGGGATTTTATTTCCCAAGCTGCGGGCATTTGCACACATGACCTTCCATGTTTTGTTGCCTGTCTCTCTTCTATTACTGCTTTTGTCCACCTGCTTTCTCCTTTCATCCCTAAATCCCTTCATTTGTTGCCACCCTTGCTCTGCTGTACCCCCTATATCTACTTCAGGTGTACCTGTCAACAGCTTAGCTTCCTGATCTGCCCTGCTGGCTGCTCTAACCTGTGGGGGTGAGCAGCTTGAGTTTCCCTGCTCCCATCACCCCCCACCTTGGCTAGTTTAAATGCTTTCTAAGGAAGCATTTAAAATGGTCATTAAGGATCGCCGTCTCTTTCCTGGATGGATGAAGGCTGTCACCCTTATACAGGTCCACATAACTCCAGGTAGGTCCCCAGTCCCCAGTGAAGCTCAAAATCCATGTTCCCTGCAACAGCCCTCTAACCAAGTGTTGAAGTTCCTTGATGCAGAGATTCCTAGCCTCCCTCCTGCCTTGGACTAGTAGCACCTCCGAGAAAGTTACAGAGTTCACTACCTCCCCATGTGCCTCCCTAGCTCCCTGAAAGCCTCCTGCACCTGCTGTAGTTCTACCTCTTCCTTGGCTATGTCCTTTGTCCTCAGGAGGACAATGACCTCCACCCCCCCTCCCTTGCTATCACTCCAGTGATCCTGTGGATGCGCTCCACCTCCCTCTGAGCTGTGCCACCAGGAAGGTACCTAACCTCCCTCTCCACCCTGGTATCTGTGCCCAACTTCATTCCACAGAGAATGTGTCCCCCACCAGTAGTGGCTTCTTCTGGGATCCTCTGCCTCCCACCTTTGCCTCCCTTGGTCTCTGGAGGACCCGCTCGTTCTCACTGGTCACAACCTCAGGTTCCCTTGCGGGATTCACCTGCTCCTCCAGGACAGCATAGGAGTTTCTCAGTTGGACCGGATGGGGGATATGCCTGTGACCCCCCCCTCCCTCAACCTCCCTGAGCCCACTGTAGTCCAGCCAGTCCTCTGCCCTGGCATCCTTTGTGACAGTGGCTGTGGACATGGTGGCCTCTGGGTGGGGGCAAAGGCAGCCAGTACTCCTGCCAGCTCGGCCCGGAGACTGGCAATTTCTGCCCCCAGCCCAGAGAGGTGCCTGCTATGCAGCAGCACCGCAGTACCCAGAATGTCCTTCTGAAGACTGCTGCCCCACATCCACTGTATTGCACCACTCCTTGCATCTTTCTCTTCTGTTCTACCAAAGCTCCCTCCTATTGAAACCCTCCTGCTGTTTATTTGTTTTCTTCTCTTTTCTCCCTTGCTACCTAGTACATTGTTGCTGTACTATTGAAAGAAATCCCCTTCCCTGACTTGACGCTAGTATCACAATGAGGCTTCTTTAATTAGCTGTGCCTTGGTCACTTCCTCTGTGTCCTCAGAAAGCTGAGAGGTATAAATGCAAAAGAACCCTGGGGGGATGGGGGAGGGCTGGGATTTAGCCTTAGTGCTCCCAAAAAAAACAATCAGTTACAGAGGCTGTTGAAACAAAATCAATTTACTCAGGCAACTGCCCCAGGAAACACCGTTTTAGCACTGCCTCTTGTTCTACAGCACTTCACGGTAACTGCTCACCAACTCCTCTCTCCTACAAAAGAACAAGCTACTGCAGGAATAAAAGAATCAGTTAAACCACCTGTATGCAATGTGTATACTCTGCCTCTGCAGAGATGCCCCCAGTGTCCTGCATGTGGTCTGTTTTCCCTGCGTTTCTTCACCGAACTCCTCCGGGTGGCAGATGAGCAGTGGGATGCTGTAACCCACCCCTCCCTGAGAGAGGAGCGCTGTCTTGAGGATGCTCAGTCCTCATTCTCTTTGCTGGCCCCTGAGTGACCAGCATCCATTGCTGAACTGGGTCACCAGCATGGCAAGAGGTGAAGCGGCCAGAGCCTTGGCCATCCATGCCACTGGGCCAGGTTTCTAATTTCATTTAAGAAGCAATTGATGGTATTATTTAAGCTGATCCTTACTGGTGTGATGTCTCTGAAGTTTTTATGGCCAGCTGTCAGCACAGCAGCAGGGCTACCATTCTCAGTGTGGGTAACCTGGGTTTGGCAAAGAGCGAGGGTCATTGGGAGTCGGCCTTTGGGGGAGAAATCAGCATCACAAAAGGCACGCTCCTCCTCCTCCTCCTCCTCCAGGGAGGGAAGGTACTGCTTTCTGCTGCAATAATGCCCCCTGGGTGACCACAGGTGGCAGTGCAGTTGGAGGGCCTGTGGAAGGGTGAGACTTTGTTGCTGTTGGTGCATTGACATGCATTGTTGCTGTTGGTGCACTGACATGCATTGTGTGCATGTACCCTTGACGTCCTTGCATGTGATGTCCCATGGAGCATGATGAAACAAGGAAAAATGGCCCCGGTGCCGCAACAGCTCATGCCAGAGCATCCCAGCCCAGCTTCTCCAATACAACACCCCCTGACAAGACCCAGAAGACTTGGGGTAAATCCTCTGCACTCCGTCCTGGCCTGGGGGAAAACCAAGGCTCGATGGAAAATGATGACAGCAGGTAAGTGGGGCAGGGGTTAGGCGGCTGTCTTGGGAGCTCTTGAAGGAGAAACAGGAAGTGGGAATGAACAAAAAATATGACAAACAAAAAATTTTGACCCAGTCTCAGCATGGCATTCAGGTAAGGCATAGTACCCAACACATTTACTTTAGTTTACACATTTCATTTGTCAGATTTTCGATGCAGGGGGAGCATGCTGTTGCCATTTATATGGACTTAACAAAAGCATTTGACATGCTTAAACATAAACTCCGAATACACAAATTATTTGAAATGCTTCTTTCATCTGAAGTAATTGACTTATTTATCAGCTAGATAAATGATAGGGAGCAAACTAAAGGACAAAATTAGAAACATGTACTCAACATTTAATAAATTCAGATTGATGTACCACAGGGATCCATAATGGGCCCATAACATTTCAGTTTGTTTCTAAATGATCTTCCTAGGGTGTGCACAAATGCAGATATATTACAATATGCAGTAATTTTTTGCAATGGATAAGGAACACATTTCCTTAGTAAAAATCTTAGTTTGATTTGTATTATCTGCAGAACTTACTGTAGGATAACACGTTAATCTTACATATAAAAAAATGGTATCAATAACTTTTTTCCTCTCCAAAAAAATATAGCCATTACATGGTTTTAAATCTTTCTTGTGATGGTACACATCTATCTTGGCTTCTAGATTTAAGTACTTAGGTTTGGTCCTTGATATTGTGTTGCCTTACTGTGAACATACTGACTCATTGTCTCATTGATTAAAAATGTCCATGTGAGTCTTGGTCTCCTTTACTGCAATCATAATAGTTTTACCACTGAAATAAGAAACTTGGGGGGTACAGAGCCTCATACTTCCTCTTATCAATTATCGAATATTGATTTATGCAGTTGTAGTGGACAGCATACCATCAAGGACCAATACCATATGCTATTACATATGCAGAGACTATGCTTACGATTGTAAGAGAGGTTCTCATGTGCACCCTTAGGGTGTGAAAACCACAAACCAAAGGTAAGTGGTTCAGACATCCTAAAGCTGTAAACGAGACCACTCCTACAATCATAATAGCAGGTTCTACAGATATAATAACATGTTATTGATTGTGGTTGATCAGTAATATATTATACATTTTAAATACTTTCCCTAAACATGCTGATTTGCAGAACAGCTGGGGGAGACACTTTACGGAACAGTCTTCAAGTTTATTGGTCAACCATAACAATAATATTATAGCCATTACTAGGTAATTTAAAAGACAGAACAGACAAATAACTACAGCAAGAAACAAATATTAAAATCATACTGTGCCAGATATTAAAAACTTTGCCCCGAGGCTAATATAGTATGCTAAGGAAGCCGGGCAAACTGGGCTGGGAGTGCAGTGCAAAAATAGCCCGGGAATAAGACAGCTCTGAATATAGCAACCAGGAAGTGCAAACCACAACAGCTTCCCAGTTCACAGCGATGTGAAAGATGGTAGAGGTGAACTACGTGGCCAATGTGTGTGTGCTAGCAAAGGAGTGGCGTCAGTAAAGTTGCAAGCATCAGTGCATGTGAAATTACATTGTGCAGAAATGTACAATGTTTCTAAAGTTTGCATGGCCGAAACACATTTGTGCAGGTTTAGCGTGGAGCTAAGCCGTTTGCCCGGGGCAAAACTTTTCTATATTCAAAAGTGACATGCAAATAAGCTTACATAGGTAGTCTGTGAGTAAACATCCAGATTAGCATCTCATTATGACCTGATTTGCATGCAGTTTGCCCAGTGCTATTGCAGGGTCCCACAGTTCCACTTGTAGGTGAGTCTGGAAGTACAGAGGCTGGGCTGGGTCTGCCCACAGCTCCACCTGTAGGTCAGTCTGGCAGTGCACGGTGGTAGCTGTAGGCTACATTTGTACAGTACAGCATAGCATATTGTGCCCCAGGGGACTACACAGCACAGGCACAGGTGGTGGTGCTGCATGCAATCATCAAACTGTAGTTCATGCTACAGTGCACAGCAGACACTACAGTAGCAAGGGGGCCAGTAGTGTGAGGGACACAGCAATGCCTATGGTGTGTAGGGCAGTGATGACCACTGCACTGTACACAGTGACAGGCCCAACTTGCAGGTGTTTACTGACAGTGGACATTACTGTTCTGCTGTTGTAGGACCCACAGACACTGCACCACTGGCATGGGATGCTCACAGTGACATATACATGGCTGTGTGCTGTGGTGTCTGTACAGATGTGCGGTATGTGGTTGGGGTAGCACATACCATCAGACAAGTACTCTGGTGTTGGGGTATTCCCAACACTGGTCCATGTGCACTGCATGGCTTGTCCCAGCCTTGTGGCCACATCCAGTCTGTGGTGTAGCCTGGCCATTTGTACACCCTCCCCTCAACACTCTCCATGCCCACAGTGATGCATGTGTGTGCTGGCAACTGTTGGTGTCCACAGAAGGGTGGTCTGCAGGTGTATGCTATATGGCAGCACTACCATGGTGTCCACTGGGAGCCGGATCACCACTTACTGCCTGGCATGGCTGGGACTGGTGGCAGATATTGGCATCATAGGGATGCTATCAATGAGCAGCATATTTCCTCTATGTCTGGTTTAGGTCTATGTGTCATACTTACTGGTTAGGGTTGTGCAAAGCCACAAAGTTGCACAAAGCTGGTTTATCAGAGTTAAGACTGCCTTTTCCTGGGTGGTAATTTGCACCGCTCAAAGTGTTGCGCTAAGTCATGCAGAAACACTTTGCATGGTGCTATACGCTGAATATAGTATTGCACCTGTATTCATGTACATGCCCCCTCAGTTGGCCCTTGCATACATTATAATTTTGCCTGGTGTTAATGTAGTTTGCATGCTCTATTTGACCTTTTGAATACAGCGGACCCACACTAACCTGGCACTAACCCTCTGCAAATGGCTTGCGCCCAGCACAAAGTTTTGAATATCTGGCCCATTGTGCTAAAAAAATTATGCGAGAAAAAGGAAAAACTAATTTAGTTCGATGGGCTAAGTACAAGTTGCACTAAAAAGATAAAACCAAAAACAAGCAGTGATAGAGCAAATACAATATGGAAATACAAGCTCATTAATGCACGATAAGGTAAATGTTCCGTATTAATAAAAAGCTAACAAAGATGTGTTTTATCACCTTGCTATATTATAATTCTTGGTGCAGCTCTTGTTCTTTCTGATCCTCTGCACTGAGATAAAGAATGTTGCTATATTATTGGCATCTTCCTAAGTCATTGGGTGCAGGCGAATAAACAGGATGTCATAATTATGTTCAGCATACAGTGTCAAGTAATTGATTAAATATTTATTTCTAGGACATATATAAGTGGCGTTGCAGCATAGTATGGTAATTTGTTTCCTCATATCCTTTGTTGCACAAAAATTGATCAGATATATTTTCCCTCCTTTGAGTTTTTGGTAAAATACAGATATTTTGATGTTATAAGCTCAAATCTGGCTCAAGTGATAATTCTTCAGTGGTCTGGGGAAAGAGACATAATCAGGTAGTCTTCAAGGCTGCGATCGATTTTGTTATATCCTGAAACGTGGAGCGCATTTTTGATTTCTTATAGTTCCTGTGTCCTCTTTTTGTTCTAGCTCATAGACTTTCTTTTTAAAAACGGATCTGTATTTGAAGGAAATAATGATGTTCCTTTGAGCATCTGACCATGAATGTCGTAAGTTTATTTGACTTAGAATTGTTTTTAGATTATTGAGCCATTTTGATTTCAATTTAGATTTGTCTGATTGACTTTGTCTTGGAGGCATTCATTTAGTAACTGGTTGTATTTATTATTAATTATTCTCAACCAGTAAGTAAGGAGTTTAAAGTTTATTTGAACATTAGGCGAGATTCTTACCAGTTCTGCCCTTGTCATAGCATTTGATGTGGACGAGGGGACTTTAATGAGAGCTCTGTAATAATAGAGGAATGGGGTTTCTAAGTTATTTTAGTAATCAGGCCCCCAGGTTTCTGCACCATATTAAAGAATCAGGTTTATTATCATCTCCCCAGCATGATGGGCTGCATTTAAGATCTTTCCCCCATATTTATAATTGAACCTCAGAAGTACCTTGCCTGTCAGTTTCACCTTAGAAATTTGTTCTGTAAAATGTTTTGTCCATTTTGTGTTTTCTGTAATGTTTACTCCTAGGTAGGTGTATTGTTTTACCACCTCGATTTTTTGTTTATCTAGAAAGAAAGAAAGAAAGAAAGAGGAGTTATGTCGATTAGAACCGCATATAATTACTTTGGTTTTATTAAGATTAATCTTTAATTCCAGTTTATCACATCCCAATTTGAATTTATTAATCTTGTTTTGCAGGCCTTTTCCAGAGAGAGATAACAAAGCATTATCGTCTGCATAAGAGAGCAGATGGCAAGGAGTTTTATTTATTTAGGGGTCGGAAGATCATAAGAAGTGTTACCATTAAATTGTAAAAGGTTATCTATATAGGTATTAAACAAAGAAGGGGGATGAGATACCCTTGCTTAACACCCCTGTTAGTGGAGAAAGGTTCCATTAGGCTGGCTTTGTTTTTGTGTTAGCATTGAACTGGAATATACAGTAGGAATTAATGATGAATGGTTTATACCTCTTTTGATTAGGATTTCCCACAGTAGGGTTTTATTGATAGAATCAAATGCCAAACAGAAGTCCACGAAGAGGGCATTTTTTTTTGTTTTACATATTTTTTCAGTAAGTGTGATGGGCAGAAAATGTTATCTAAGGTAGAGAAGCCATGCCTGAAACCTGCCTGAAATGGGGAAAGTGGGCTGGAGGTCTCTATCCAGCTATTTAATCTGTTTGATAGTAACCTAGCAAAAAATTTGGAAATTATATCCAGGAGACTTATGGGGCAGTAATTATCTGGATTGTATGGTGAGCCATTTTTGTCTATTGGGAATATTATATGTGTAAAGCCCCTGCAAATGAGGGTTCCCAAAAGTCTTCCAGGAACTTGCCTGAATGCTCCAAGTCTGGGCGGTGTTTGGTGTCTGAGCTGTTTAAATGTGGTTCCCAGTGAGTGCTAGTTGAGCCTCCACGTACTGTCTCTTTAAGAGTTGTCTGCTTGCAGACTTAATGAGTTTGTATGGAAGGACTGTGTATTTAATGCTCAAATCCCACCCGAGCTGCGGAGTAATCATTCCATTTTGCGGTTGCTGAAGGTGCAAAGGGAGCCCCATCTGAAAGCTGTAACTGTTTGCCTGTAATCATTTAAAGCATTAGCAAAATTGTAGTTTGTCTAACCTGCCTTTATTGCAGCTGGGACTCTGTGTGTGTTACCCCTCTATTTTGGACCTAAACTGTTGTGCTGGGCCAATTGGGTTAAGGGAGCCCTAAAATGGAGCCTGTGGACGAATCAGAACTTGGACTCTTAATTTGAGCCAGCCACAAGGGGATTGTATGGGCAGTGACTCTGGCAAATGTAGTTTTGACCTTGGCACCTTTTTCTACCAACAGAGGGAGTCTTATTGTGAAAGACAGCCGACCCAGCCAACAGAATAGCGTGGAGCTAAAGGAAATGCCCTGCTCTGTGACTGGAAAGATTAGATCAGTTGTGATAGTGAAGAGAGAAGGAGCTCTGTGCTTCTGCGGTATGTAGTTTTGCGCGGGAAGCGCATGTGAGGCCCTGAGGTTCGGCCTGCAGCCGTTGCAAGTGCCAGATTGGACTGAATCTGACTTGTGAGGAGAAAGAAGGAGCCCTGAAGAGTAGAAACCAGGCTCACCCTGTAGAAGATTGGAGAAATTGCTGAATCACACTCGGTCTGTCAGAAACTGAAGCTGCTGTGTGTTCTCCCGGGTATCTTGCAGTAATTGCGGTCGGGATCGAGGAGCAGCCTGCCTAGTATAGTACTTTCCTTTTACATATAAATGTACGTAGTGCTGGTGGGGAATCGCTATTTCAAATCCCCTGTACAGTGAATCGTGTGCTGAAGCTGGAAGTAAACCCCAGCTTAATTCAAACTACATCCGTTTGCTATCAACTGCAGTGGGGTCCAGTCACAAGGACATTGTCCCCATGCCCTGTTCTCCTGGCAATCCAGAAGGACATTCTCCATCCGATCCTCAGCTTGGGTATTGTGAGTTCAAATCAGGGTATTCCCCTGCAGCTTGTTTTCCAATCAGAAGTGTGTCATCTAATTCTTGTTGTTTCACTGTTTCATGGACTGAGCCCTCCAGCTCCGGAATATAATTGGGTTTTGTGCATATCTTTTTACTACTGGGCCCTATCCATCTGCACCTGCCATCCAACCCCGGGCAATGGACCTTGTTACCCGCCCCCCAACCTGGGTACCCAGAGTGTAACTTTTCAGACCCTGTATGTGTGTACAGTACTGTGATTTAATACCACTAATTAACCTGATTTCCCCCTCCCATGTTACTGTCCCCTAAATAAATCAGATATGTTGTTGTTATACTATATGCTGTCTATGGTGTTGGTACTTACGGAAACAGTATTGTGTTTTGCTGGGTATGTTGTTTAACCTTACTTTACAGGAGGTCCTCAGAGACGTGCTGCAGAATCAGTCTCGAGGGTAAGTGGTATTTATATGAGTGAACAGTGTGTATACATGGGGTATTGGGGTTGAAACTCAGGTGTACTGTGTGAGCCATTAGAGGGAATAAAAGGGGGTCTCAGTGTCCCAGAGGGCTGTGACCAAGCTAGTCTAACCACTACAAACCCTGTCTTCTGGGTGGAGGCACCTGCCATAGGACCTAGGCCCCTCAACCTGTCCGTAATCAAACAGGCAGAGGTAGTAGCCCTTGAGATAGTGCCACCTAGGAGTTACATATATATTTTCCAATTATTGGGAATATGTTTTTGTTCCAAACTGGCCTTAAAAAAATTTCTTAGGATTGGCATCCAAAAGTCTATATTTTCTCTGTACTGTAATGTCTCTGCTGGTATGGCATCTGGGCCAGGAGCTTTATTCTTTGCCAAGTTGGATATGGTTTCTGCTAGTTCTGAAAATGAAAAGACTAAAGAAGGTGTGGTTGGGTGCAGGAACCTTTGTGTCAATTCATTTATTTCCTCAGAGGTGTCTGCCTTTGAAAAGATTGTTCCGAAATGTTTGACCCATCTCTCTTTGGGTACATAAAATACTAAGGGGGTGGGACTTATGCCTTTTGTTACCATCAATCAAAAGCTTTTGAGGTCATTCCTTTCAATGATCTGCTACATCTTAAACCATTTCTTTTCGCGGTGCTCTGCTCTCTTATCTTTTAAAAAGGCATTATATTGTTTTCTCTACCTGTTCAGATAGTTGAAGTTTGCTCTACTGGGGTGTCTCTTTGTCCATCTGACTATACACGTTACTTCCTTTTTAGCTTTTAGGCAAGACGAGTTAAACCATGTCTTATTGCTGTTGTGTTTATGATTGTTACTAGTATAAATTGTTCTGCATATTAGCTAGAATAATGAGTTCAGGTTAGATTCCATAGCCACTACTGATGTTGTATGTGTCACAAACCCACTTCTGGGGGTCAGGTCCACTGAGCTCACAGTGCCCACCCCATGTGCAGTCTGTGACAGGGGGGGGAACATGAATACCCTCCACGTGTTCATCTAGAGTGCTCACTGAGTTCACAACTGAACACATGCCATGAAGTCACAGGGCTTCCTCTTTAAAATCGGGGTAAGGGCGGGGGGCGCTAATGAGCAGCTAAGGATCAGCAACATCTCTCTTCAGCTCCATCTCCACTGGTCATTTAAGTTATGAAAAGTGGTTCTAATGCTGAAAACTGAAGAATTCAATCTACAACAATAAGTGCTTGAAAGCACAATGGATGAATATTTAGTTTCAAATGTTGCAAAATCATTGAATACCTCTAAAACGGCAAAAAAAAATGCAGCTTCCAGCGCGATGGAGGGCCCAAATGTCATCACGCTCTCCACACCTGAAATAGAAGTGGTGGGGCAGACTTTGACGGCCCAGGTACTCACAGTTATTTCCCTAAAATTGGACATCATAACAACCAAAATATCTGAACTTTCAGAGCAACTCACCGTTCAAGCGGTAAAACTATCTGAAGCTGAGGCCTGCAGTTCCAGCTTGGAGGACCAGACAGAACAACTTCCTGAAATGGTGCAGGACCTTAGGAGAGAGTTGTAGGAACTGCTAGAACAGATGGACTACCAGGAAAATTATCAGCACCAGAATAACCTCTGTATATGTGGCCTTCCCGAGGGTAAAGAGGGGAACTCTCTGGAGGAATTTTGTTGCTTGATGCTCCCAAGAATATTAGGACTGGAGCCCAAAGGAGGAAAATTTTAAATTGAAAGGGCGCACAGTGCTTTGGAGCTGAAACCAGTGGTGGGGAGACACCAAGGCAGATCATCTTCCACCTGCATAATTTCGGAGACCAGCAGGCCATTTGGTTCACATTCAAATGGCAGAGGGAAGTCACTTATCAAGGGGCTCAGCTGTATCTTCACCAGGACTTTTCACAGCTTTTACAATGTTGTCGGAGACTGTTTAACCCAGCCTGGATGCCCTGAGAGGAAATAAGGTAGATTTCCAGTTTCTGTACCCAGCCAACGTGAAGGTGAATAGGGTGGGAGCGACCTCTGCATTTCATGAGGTGGAGAGGGTGCAGCAGTTTCTGAAGGACTTGGAAGGTAATCAGTGACATGGGCCAACACCGGTAACCTCAGAAACTCCAGATAAGTGATTTTGGTACTTCGTCAGGAACTGTACATAAGAGAGAGGGGATTTTAAATTAATGATTGAAGGTGCTATGCACAAAGGCCTATTACATGTTGGGTGGGGGGGGTGCGAGATACGCACTGGGGTCCAGAGACAATGGTCTATTAAACATGAACCATGAGTGAAGCACCTCACTGTGACTTCAGTTGGATTTACAGGATAGAAGAAGGGAATTTCAACTAACTGAAGGGAAGCTATTTGGGATATCAAATGGGGGTTGTGGTGTTGGCTGAGGAGGTAATCCTGTTGAAATTTATATCTGTGTATGGGGATCTGGAAATGGACTGGGATTACTGTATAAAGCCGCACTGGAGCAGCTCTTCGTTTTCACTGTGGTTGGGGGGGGGTCAAGCCATGGCTATCACCGGATGTCCTAGCTGTGCAGCTGGAGATTTTGGGGAGTGCAGAGGCAGAAGACCTGAGTGCTTGTTCAGAACCTGGACTGACACAGAGGATTATTACAGCAAGCCAGAATGAGGCCTGGGACTACCTGTGGACAGGTGCGCTATAGGTTATGCACCTTCAGAGTCTAAGCAAGGGCACAGTGTGTGTGGCTTGTAGGCCTCTGTTTTTTCTGGTGGGGGGATGTATACAATGTATTTAGTGAAAGAGATTGAAGGGGCTGCACGCTCAAGAAGGAGTTATCAGCTGTTTGGCATTTACAATATGATTGGGGGAGATACAGTGGGGTGGGTGGATGGGTGGTGGGGGACTCCCACCTAACAATCTGGTGGTAGATGGGGCTGGGGCAGAAGAACCCTCAAGGGGGAGGTTCCTGGTTATACAGGATTGGGGGAAGTCTCTCGTGAAGGCCGAGGGAATGGCGGGGTTACCAAAGGGGACAATCATCTGGAATATGCTGTTAACAAGGAAATGAAGGGGCAGAGATAGGAAAGGGAGGGACATGTGGGAGGGTAGAGCACTGAGATGGCAGCAGCAAGTAGCAGGAAGAGGAAGGACATACGCAGAGAAAGACGTAGGCCTTGTGTGACCTGGGTCTTATGGGAAAGGCCGAGAAGGTAAGGATCTGATGCTGTAAATGGAGGGGTGCATATCTCTTTTCTTATAGGCAATGGCCCAAGAGCAAGGAGCATGCATAGCCTTGATGGATGCTCAAGGAGAAGGGGATGGGAAATGGCTCCCATACGACAACGGGGTGGGGGTAAGTAGGGACACCATTTGAGGGGCTTAGATATTTAAAGAAGAGATGAAAAAGGATAGATCTTAAAGGCCTAAAAGGAGGTAGGATGGAAGACAAAGTGCTGAGGGACAACACACCTAAGGAAAGGAGGGTGTTTTGAGAAGGAACCACTTAGAGCCCCCAAGACGTAACAACTGGTGGGGATGGGGCAGCAGACAGAATCTGTACTTAATAGCTGCTTAAAATGAGAGGGATAAGGAGGGGGAGAAGGAAGGCTGGAAAGTATTCTATCCTCTGAGCCCCAGAAAGGGACAGGAGACATGGGAAGATAACGTAGAACCAGGGGGAGAGGGCATGAGGATGTGGAGTAATAACAAGCATGGAAAATTAAGTCCAAAGTTTTGTTAATATTTGTTTTGCTGTGTGGGTTGAAAACCTGCCTGTTGCAGGAGTTGTTGGGTTTTGGGGGGGGGGGGGTTACAACCATATGCCAATGTAAATGTGAAAATGCACTGGTTTAAATTGTTTGTTGTGTGTGAGGGAGAGTGAAGACATGAAACGGGTGAGAAGCAAGAAGGAACAATAGGTTTATTAATATAGATAATGATATGGTAATTGCCTCCTGGAATATCCATGGCCTTAATAACCCGATAAAAAGAAGGAAAGTGCTTGAAGCTTTAAAGAACCAACAGGCTCAGGTAGCATTTCTTCAAGAGACCCACCTAAGTGTGGTGGAGCACAAGAAACTGGTGGGATGATCGGTCAGGGCATGTCACGCTGTGGCATATACCTCCCATAAAAGGGGGTGGTGGTGTTTTTTCATAAAAACTACCCAATAGTGGTGAAGAGGGTGGTGGCAGATCCAGAGGGTAGCAGGTAAATTTTTGTAGAGGTTAAAGTGGGACAGAAATTAATAACATGCTAGCATATATGCCCCCTCAGTGTTTGGTGCTGAATTCTACGAAAAACTGTTGGATGTGATGGTCTGTGAGCAGTTGCCCAATCTGTGTTTGGAAGAGGACCTGAACTGTATAATGGAGCCCAGACTGGACCATTTGGGGGTACAGGTAGACACGAGAGGGTAATCAACCAATGGAAACTAGGGATGGTGGATATGGACATGGTCAATGTGGGAAGGGCTGCCAACCCTGGAGCTAGGGAATATACATTTTACTCCAGTCCACATGGTACATAGTCCAGGCTGGACTACATATATATATCATGAGGAGGGATATGGAGGGGTGCGGAATGACCATGGGTCCTAGTCACATATCAGACCATGCTGTGGTGGTGCTGAGAAGGTTTCCTGGGGAAGGGACAAGAATGTGCACAGGCTGGCATTTTCCCACGTACCTCATGACATCTGAGAAATTTAAGGAATTTCTGAAACAACAATGGGAATAATACAAGGAGACATATGAAGCTACTGGACCTACAAAAGTGGTGTACTGGGAGGCAGGGAAGGCATATATGCAGGGGGCTACCATAGGCTATATTAACAGGTACAAAAAGCAGAGAAAACTCATGAGACAGACCCTGGAGCAACAACTGAAGGATACTGAAATGAGACTTATCATTTAGCCCACAGACCAGCATGGGGGGAAATGCTGGCGCTTGGGGGAGGCTCTTAACTTATTGCAAACAGGGGAAGCTAGCACATCACTATTTTATGCCAGGCAAAGGTTGTATGAGTGGGGGAATAAACCTGGGGCTATATTGGCATGACTGACATGGGGTAGAAGGGGCTTGGCAGCAGTTACTGGGGTGAGAGATGGGAGGGGACAGCTGCTCACAGAGAGTGATAAGATAAGGGAGGCCTTTGCAGCTTTTTATGAAAATCTGTATAGGTCAGAGGGTAGGAATTCAGCATCCCAGAGGAAACAGTGTCTGGAGAGAATGAGACTCCTAGAAATATCAGAAGAGTAAAGGGAGAGGTTAGAAGAAAAGGTCACAACCTGGGAAATAGGTCGGGCTTTGGCTTCAGTGAAGAATGGGAAAGCAGGAGGGCCTGATGGATTCATTATGGAGTACTACAAGGAACTGAGGAGTGATTTGGTGGGAGTCATGGTGGGTATGTTGGAAGAGGCAGGGGAGGAGAATGGATTACCAGCAACTTGCACACAGGCAATGATTTGTGTGCTTCCTAAGTCTGGTAAGAACCTGAAAGAATGTGGGGCCTACCACCCCATATCACTCCTGAACTGTGATATTAAAACCTTTGTGAAGGTATTAGCTAGGATACTGGAACTGATATTACTCCAGTTGGTCCATGCTGACCAAACAGGTTTTGTGCAGGGTCATCAGTCCTATCACAGTATAAAAAGGCTCCTCAATGTTATACAGTGGGGTAATTGGCGTCCGGGACAAGTGGTGGTGCTGTCCATGGATGCCGAGAAACATTTGACTGCATAGAATGGCCCTACATTTTCGAGGTGTTAAAGAAATTTGGACTTGGGGACAGCTACATTGGCATGATCAAAATGCTGTACAGGAAGCCAAAGGCACAGTTCTTGGTTAATGGAGGAAGGTCAGAGACGTTTGAACTTCAGAGGGAAATGTGGCAGGGGTGCCCTTTGTCCCCATTGCTGTTCACCTTGGCCATTGATCCATTGACTGTCCGCATCTGGGAAGATGTCAGAATACAAGTGGTACAGGGGGAGTCAGAAGTGCATCACAAGTTGACCCCATATGTGGACAATTTGTCATTGTTCACCATGCATCCAGATACCACTATACCAGCCTTGTTGGAATTAGTTCAGGAGTTTGCAGGGTTTTCCAGATCCTTACCAGTCACCCAACCCACATCAACAATATCACTGTCCTCTCTGACTCCCTCAGTGACCACTCTCCTGTTATCTGCAACTGGTCTAATAAGTTTTGCAAGCCTCCCCCTTTAACTGTTTCCAGCAGAGTCCTACAACGTTGCAAACTGACCCACCTAAAATCCTGTCTTAGGTGACAAGATTGGTCTCCCATATACAATGCACAGGATGTAGACTCATCCCTTGATCATTTCATCATCACGTTCAATGCCGCCTGTGACTTGCTCGCCCCAGTAAAAAAGCGAAAAGTCAAGGCACTATCCACCCCCTGGCTTACTACTGGGTTACTGACACAGCTAAAAGCAAGGAACCACCTCTGGGCAATCGCCAGGGCCACAGGTGCCCAAACAGACATTCAAACTTACAAACAATCTCGTAACAACTGCACGAAGCAAATACAAATGGCAAAGAGCACCTACTACAAAGAAGCCCTCACCAACACCTGGGGAAATGGGAGAGCTTTTTGGGACAATTTAAGGGAGATTACAGGAAAACAGTCCAAATCCTCCGTTACCTTACTGACTATTGATGGTACTATCACCCATGACCCACTGGTCATAGCAAACGCCTTCAATGCAACTTTCACAGACCTCAGTAGTGTCCTCCTCCCAGATTTTTTCTTGGAAATTGACTCACACGAATCAACTTCCCTCCCTATCCTCTCAAGCCATCCACCTTTTCATTTTAAAAAAGTCAAAGCAGTTGTAGTCTGTAAATATGTAAAAAGGGCTATCTCCAAGTCCAGAGCTAGTGGAGACTCACTGGACCTGAAACTGCTATCCCTTACCATAGAGGAAGTGCTGCATCCACTTATCAGAATCTTCAACCTCTCACTTAACCTCAGTCAATTCCCTAGCAAATGGAAACCTTCTATTGTCACTCCAGTCTTCAAAAGTGGTGACAAGTCAATCCTGGGAAACTACCAGCCAATCTCTATACTCCCCCCCTTTCCAAGGCCCTCGCACGCAGTGTAGCAGACCAGCTTTCAGTCTACTTGGACAAATACAACATCCTATGTCCTCAGTAACACGGTTTCAGGCAAGGGCACAGCACCTCAACAGCCCTCATTGAGTTCACTGGAGCCCTTTACAACTCTATGGACAAAGGCCATCTAACTGGAGCCATATTCATTGACTTGACCAAGGCATTCGACACTGTCCACCATGGCCTACTTTCCAGACAGCTACTGAATGCTGGTTTCTCCCTGGACACTACTGCATGGTTCAATAGTTACCTACACCAGTGCTCAGAAAGAGTACAAATCTCAGGTCAACTCTCTGGCTCCAAGCGCAGTCCTCAGGGCTCAATAATGGGCCCCCTACTTTTCAGTCTTTTCCTAAACTCTCTCCCTCAATCCTGCCCTGAACAAATTATCCTATATGCCAATGATGCTGTGCTGTTCACCCTAGATAAAACCCAGAACCATTAACTCACAACCTTCAACTAGCATTCTCCTCCATTGAAAACTGGTTCTCTTCAAATAAACTGGTTCTAAACCACAAAAAAACTAAATCAATGCTCTTCTGCAGCTCACAAAACAAACGTAGGCATTACCCCTTTGATATCAAAACAAGTGCTGGTCATACCCTTGAAGAAGTATCATCCTTTAAATATATAGGAATCACTCTCGACCATGGTCTGTCATATGGGACCCACATCGATAACGTCGACAGAGTTGTAAACACACACATTGGAATCCTCTACCACAACAAGGAACACCTCACCCAGGCAGCATTAAAGATGGCCATCCAGAGTTCTGTTGTCTCTGTTTTTGACTATGGCCTCATAGTCTATGGCTCTGTCACTACTACCGCCCTTAGGTGCATAACAACTTCCCTAAACAAGGCCTGCCGCCTACTCATTGCAGCCTACCAACTCACACATACTGTACATGTGAACTCTATGCCCAACTAGGATGGCTTTAACTCGCAAATCAAATTAAGTACCTAATCTGTCTGATGGCGAAGAAAACTATCTTGGGCATTACCCCTCCTAGTGTCCAAGTCCTTCTGAGCCCAATCTCCAATCTACATAAAACCAGAGGGTTGGAACAACAGCTCCTACAAGTTTTTCAATGCCGCACATCACTGGGTCAAATAACCTTTGTGCACCGTGCTCCCACCTGGATGAATGCCCTCTGCACTGATATTACTTCCACCTCTTCACTGGGCATTTCAAATCAAGACTACATCTTCATCTCACTACCTCCAGCTCCTGTGACTGCCTCTCCTAACTTCCTTCTTCCCCTGCTGCCCATCTCCCCTCTCCTTGCTCCCTGACAATGCTATGAATCTGCTATAGCTGCTCATCGGTTGCTGCCCCCCACTCCCCCAACCCCTCCTTCCCAACTCCGTATCGATCTCTTGAACTTATCCAAACCTATGTGTTTCCTTACTTTATTTCAGCAATGTAACATTCTGAACAATGAATAATGTTATTTAATCTCTGTCTTTTATGTTGTTTTCTTTTGCCTATGTATAGACCGATGTAGCTTAGCCTAAAATGTTTGTACTCTCTTTATGTGGAACCTTTGTAAAAGAGCCTTGGCTCAAAGGTATTTGTAATCCTAGATTTCAATAAACAATAAACAATAAAGCTCAACCTATCCAAGTCAGAAATGTTCAGAATAGTGGGCCAAGGGGGTAGGGGGTTAATAACACTTGGGGGTTTAAGATTGTTAAGAACTACATTACATATTTAGGGATTAAGGTGGGTAAGGATCTGACAGATCTGTATGGGATTAACTATGGGCCCCTGTTACACACGCTTGAAGCTGACATGGAAAGTTCCAGTTTCATGGCTGGGGTGCATTAACCTCCTTAAAATGAATATATTACCCAGAATACTATATTTAATGCAGATGCTCACAATGGGACTGGCCAAAAAAGACTATAAAGACACAGAGAAGGAATTTGGCAGGTTCATCTGGCAGAAAAAGAGGCCCAGAATGAGTTTATTGAGGTTAAAGGGCAAGACAGAAAAGGGGGGCCTTAACTTCCCAGATTTGAAAGGGTACGCGTTAGCCATGCAGAATAGATACATTCAAGATTGGATACATTGAGGGGCATAAGTGAGCTGGGTAGATCTGGAGGGTGAAGGGATGCAGATCCACCTGATAACACACTTGGATCCAGGAGGTAGAAGCTCTTATCATAGACTATACAACAAAAATTCCCTGATGGAGTGGACGTTGAAGGAGTGGAAGCAGGCTAGAAAGAGAAGGAAAGCAGAAAGGCAGGTAATGAGACTTGTGCCGGTGGTGAGGAATCCAGATTTTCTGCCAGGACTAGAAGGAGGAGGGTTTGAATTGTGGGAACAGGGAGGAGTACACTGCCTACAAGACTTAAGGGGGAGAGGGGGGTTAAGAACCCTGGAAGAGTTGAGGGAGAGGTATGGTATCCCGGCCACACATAGGTATCAGTACTTTCAGATCAGGGCCTTTTGCACAGCTAGAAGGGGGCAGGATGAACAAATCCAGAGGTTAGAGCCATTGGAAGAACTGATAGGGACTGCATGGCTGAATGACAGAGGCCTCATTGCACATGCAGTGAAGCAGGATAGGGATCTCTTTCCAGATAGATCCTTAAAGGTTAAGGGATAGTGGGAGAGGGATCTTTGGATCCAGCTTTTGGAGGAAAATTGGACTCTGGTCCTCCAGTCTCATATGGGATTACTGATGTGCAACAAATTTAAGAAACCACAGTTCAAACTCCTGCACAGGTTATACTGCCCACCAGTGGTGGTTAACAAGTTTCACCACATGGTGTCACCAATGTGCAGTACATGTAATGCAGTGAAAGGTACCTACTTACACTATTTTTGGGAGTGTGAGGAATGAGGACCCTTCTGGACAGAGATAGCTCAGGCAGTGACAGGAGCTATGCAAATACCGGTGGCAGACACTGCAGTCACACTTATGTTCAGGATAGAAGTTTTAGCAGAGGAAGAATGGGAGGCGTACCCCAGAACAATAAGGGCACTATTGACTATGGTGAGATAATGTATACAAAATACATGGGTGTCACATGTTAGGCCATCAGTGGAGTGATGGAAAACCTTAGTAATAAATAACCTTGTACTGGAAAGGTTGACATACCAAAGATATGGTAAGGAGGAGCTATTCGTGACTAAATGGAGGACATATATAAATTCACTACCTATAGGGAAGCAATGGCTTTAAGATAAGGAGCAATCTGAATGCCCGAGGGCTCTATTCTTTCCTAGGGACAAAAGCAAAATATCTTGGGATCTGCAGTTTAAGAGTGTACCTTTGGGGACTAGAATGCCCACCACCCAGTAAGGATAGTTGGAGGAGCAAGAAAAGGCAAGAAAAGAATTCTCAGAGAACGGTCTCAAACACACAACATTATTGGAATAAAGTATTGTTTTAGATCAGGTGCAAAACTGGTACTATGACAATGAAGTACAAGGTGTAAATAGTTTGTGGGGGTGTTAACATAAAAAGAGGTTGACATATAAGTAAGGAAAGAACAGACAGTGGTTTATGTGTACTAATATTGTAATGGAATGCAATAATAAAGTAGTCCCCTTGGAAGTTGGAAAAGGAGATGCCTACTGTCTGTAATCTTGACTTGAAACATGATTTTTGCCTAAATAAAAGAGATTAAAACAAACAAACCAAAAAAAATTCTGGATAAAGGCAAAATACAGTCTCAGATCAGTAGCCAGATGAGAACCCTTCTCGGTTGCTGTACTGGGGGGGGGCAACCCAGGCATTACAAGCTCTTCAGGGTTTGCGCTTGTAAACCTGTTTGTGTCCTCTCCCTCAGGGTGTGCAGCACCTAGTTTCCCCTTACAGACTCCTTCCAATACCTGTGTATCTTACCTACTTAAGGCACCCAGACTTCTCTTGCAGAATCCTAGTATTGGTAGTAAATGGTAGCACTTTAGCAATTACAGGCTGGTCTCAGAGTTGAGGAAGGGAAGCAAAGGGGAAGTTGTTTACCAGGAAAGGCACACTAAGCTGAAGCTTGTTTCCAGGTGTGACCTGGGAGCACAAGGAAGTTAAGTGACTTGCTCAGGGTCACACAGCATGCAAGCGGGGGCTGTGAGATTCAAACCCAGGTCTCCAGGTTTGCAGCTCAGAGCCCTAAACTCCCATGCTATACTGCTTCCTTTGAATGGAATAAACCTTTGACCGGTATACACACTAGTCACTCACAAGCAGTTTTTAAAGCAAAGTGCTTTTACTAAAATTACTTAAATAATTATCACACAAACTTTACAAACAAAAGATTTCAGAAATCTGGTCACAGAATAACAAAACAAAAGTTGGAAAATATACATCAAAAATGCACTGTGAAGTTTTAAATATCTGTCTTCTACTTTGTCCATGGATGATCAAAGTCCAGCAAACTAAATGAGTCTGCAAGAGTTTCCATGTTTCTGTAGCCTGTGGTCTGTGGTCTTGCATCTCTTGTGTGTCAGAAGAGTGCCCAAAATGCAGTGCAATGCTGTGAGTTTCTGTTCTGAGGACCTTTTTATAGGCATGGCCCTTCCAGTCTTTGGTTAGCTGGTGGCCTTGTCGTTTTAGGCCAGCAGGGGTCTCTCTTGCTCTTTCCCAGTTTTTATATTATTAATTCATTAGATTCTCCCAAAGTTCCAACACTTTACCAACTAATAAAATGTAAATAGACTGGAGGTAACCTCCTGCCTAAAACCCATTTCTCTTTGAGTTTAAAGTTTATCACAGGCGATAAAATCTCAGGAAATGGGAGAAACTATTACCTGTTCCCCTTTGTTAAGCTTACAAGGAACTTCCAATCCTCTTTGACATGGGATTTTAGTTTCCTGACTAAGCAGCCTGTTCTCAGATCACAGAGGAAAGTTAAATATTTTGCAAGACATCCTCTCCTTCCTGTGACCTTTTCAGTAAAACTATGTATCCCTCTGTCAAAGCTCATCTCCTGGCCTGTTTGGGAATTTACACATAACCAAGTTCCTCTGCATGAACCCTTTTAAACATAATTACAGAAGAAAGATAACAAAAATATAACTGCAAATTACCCAGTAGTGGCCAAATTTCCACAGTATGTATAGCTAAGTCTTTGAGAATGCCACTGTCCAGATTGAGTAGAATAGTATTGACAGAGACTAGAGCTAGATTTGTTAGGTGACGTTTCTGTCTTTCTGACATGGAAACTGAAACAAGAGAGTTTATCGTATTTTCTGTGGGAGGGTTTATTTCTGCAGTTTTAACTCTCAGAGATAAGGGTGCATGATTACTTTCTGCTCTCAATTTTATCCTCAGGTGTTCAAATAGGTGAAAGCTTTCAGGGTTACACATTATGTAATCAATGGTGCTTTGTCCGCTGGGGGCATAGTAAGTGGTATTTCCATTTTCATCTCCTTTTATTCTACCATTTAATATAGTCAATGCATTCTCTTGTACAAACTTCTGTATTTTTTCCCACTTTCATTTATACCTTTATCTTGACTGTTTTGTACACAGATATCTCCCAAGTCAATATTGGCTTTGACAACAAAATAAGAGTATATCATGTGCAGGAAAAGGGAGCACTTTGACTGGTCAAGAGCGCTCTCTCAATCTATAATTTAAATACTAGAGTTTGTAAGTTTATACTAAGTATGGAAATCATACTTATTATTGCAGTTTAAACTGGTTACAGGGGAGGGTGCAGAGGATGATTGTGGGGGGATCTCTCGACACCCAGATCAGTGACAAGCGGAGTGCTGCAGGGTTCAGTGCTGGCCATGGTGCTGTTTGGGCTCTTTATCTCTGATATAGCATATGGAATTGGGAGCAGGGTTAGTCTGTTTGCAGATGATACCAAAATGGGGGCAGTGGTGGATGAAGAGGACGGATGGAAACAACTGCAGGAGGACCTAACCAAACTAGAGGCATGGGTGGAGAAGTGGCAACTAGGATTCAACATGAAGAAATGTAAGGTGATGCACTTCGGGGCAAAAACCATAGGAGGGACTACTGGTTGGGTGGGTGAGACTAGGGATCACTGAGGAGGAGAAGGACCTTGGAGTGTTGGTAACAGGGAGCATGAACAACTCAGCCCAATGCAGGAAAGCAGAGGCTAAGGCAAACAGGATGCTGGGTTGTATCGCAAGGGGGTTCTCATCCAGGCATAGGGATGTGATCCTGCTTCTGTACAGGTCCTTGGTCAGACCGCATTTGGAGTACTGTGTGCAATACTGCAGGCCATATCTGAAGAGAGATATTAAACTACTGGAGGGGGTGCAAAGGAGGGCAACAAAAATGTTAAAGGGGATGAAAGGAAAGGACTATGAAGTCAGGCTGCAGGAGGTGAATATGTATAAACTGTAGGAGAGGAGGGATAGGGGGATAAGTCTGAAACCTTAAAATACTTGAGTGGATAAATAAACCTAGCACAGAGGGGGTGTTTAAACTGAGGAATGGTAGAGAGATGAGGGGGCATGAACTAAGGTTGGAAGGGGGATCATTTAAGAGAGAGACGAGGAGGCACTACTTCACTGAAAGCGTGGTCTAACTGGAATGCACTACAAGCGTGGGTGGTAACATGTAGGACAGCTTTAAGAGGTAGTGGGATAAAGCAAGATGAAGGGTCTGGGGCAGGTGCTGTGGCAGGTATAGGAGGAACAGTGGGGGAGGAGACTGGGGCAGCTGTAATCTAGGGTGTTAGCTGCACACTCAGGCAGACTTTGATAGACTGATTGATCTGTTCTGCTGGCAGATTCACATGTTCATATGTATGTATATCAGCAACCAACCCAAATGGATTCCTTTTGAACAACACTGTAGTTATTTCATGGAAACTTTGACATGGAAGATTACTAATGGTCAGGCAACACCAACTTTACGTTCTGTGCTTACTTCTGTCAAGGGTTCTCTTTCAAGACAGTCTTCTGCTAAATCACATCTTGCATTACCATTTAGAAGACCTGTACAAGCTCAGAAATGTGTTATGTACTGTGCTGTTAAATTTTGGAATTCTCTGCCTCTGAATCTTTTGTCATTTTTTTTTTTTTTTTTATTATAGTCTTTTGGTAACCAGGTAAGGCCCATTAGGCACAAGTGCCTGTTTTCAGGGGTGACATGGGAGCACTGGGCGGTTAAGTGACTTGCTCAGAGTCATACAGTATGCAAGTGGAGGTTGTGAGAATCAAACTCAGGTCTGGTCTGCTGGATGCATCAAGCTCATTCACACTTCTTTCCTCTAACCTCTAGGCTATACTGCCAGCTCTGCCAGTCATGTGAGACACAATCTCATTTTAAATATTTACTGAAGTTGCACATGAATGTGTTGTTTGGATGTAACAGCGTTCTATAAAAGTGTTGTTGATTTTTATACTGTGCTGTTAGTCTTGCTTTGTTTTTGTTCTGTATTCAGAAATGTCTCATGTAAAAGAGCACATGTTCCCCCCCCCCCCCGAGCCAACTTGGTTATCAAATAAACAAATAAATAAAATGGTTGAGAGAACACTGGTTAAATCTAGCCACCCGATTTGTTCAATCATACCACATGACCATTACTCAACTCACAGTAAATTGCTGTGAGCCACCATAAAAATGCAATAGTGAGTCTCACAAGTCATTAAAGTATTTTAGTTCCCCCACCCCCAGTAGGGAGCTACTTCTCTTAAGCCAAACTACATCACACAAACAGAAATCCCTACCCTCAGAAGTTACACTCTGGATTCATATATAACCTATGTTTAACAGAGCAGTTTTCTGAAGCCAGTGCCATCAATTGTCGGCTTTCAAGCAGGATCATGCAAGGACCCTGCAAACCAGAAAAATAGTTACCTAGCATATTGAACCCCCTACCCTCAAGTACAACTTAATTGTTACCATATTGAACTCAAAAGTAACGTTTAAATAGCCATTGTTCAAAGCAGCATAATTGATTTTCAACATTGTTTCAAGTAGGATCATGCAGAGATGTTTCAAGGTAGCATTAAATGTGTAACTTGCTCAAAAACAACATTAAGTAAGCAATGAGACATGCCAGGGTGTGTAATTATGGGAGAATAACTGCATGGTTCAAGTGTGCTGTTAGGCACAAGGTGTTGGCACCTAGTGCCTTTACACACACTAGCAAGTACCATTATTCCTCATAATAACATACCCTTGAAGTGTCTTAAAGCATTTATAACATGTGGAGAAAATTAAAAATGTGGATAAAATGATCAGTACACTTTTCTTTTGCTTCTAAACAGAAAACTTTTATTTTTTAACAGTTGGGACATAAAGTAGTTCCTATTAAGAACATATGTGTGAAGGGGTTAAAACTCGAAGCAAACATTTTATTTAGCAGTTTAGAACCAAGAACTTTGCATTTCAGTTCTTATTTACAATTAAAAACTATATTGCCTGTTAAGGTGCCGTTAGAACTTCTGAACCATGGTTTTGTTTGTGCTCTTCAACAATTCCCGTGAGTAGGAAGGAGGAGCTCTGCTGTGACAGAGGCCAATCCAGAGTGCACAGAAGGGAAGAGTTTTGGGTCATGATCTGTTAGATAGTGTAGGGTGTACAGATTCTTTCATGTGGTGCCAGTGATGAGGTCAGCACAGAGAAAAGTAGTACAGGAGTGTAATTACAGGCTAATAATGACTTAAATTTTTTGGTGCTTCAGCCAATCAGATTGCTATAAATTTTTCTCCTTGCATTATAGTAGTGTATACTAAACTAGACATTACAGGTACAAAATGATGCCATTACCTGCATGCATAGCAACATTCCTATTGGTACATTGTATGGAAAAAATTAGTTTACCTGCCAGAAGCTTCAATAAATGTCTTACTCTGAAACTAACAAGTAATTCATTTGATGCCAGTGACTAGAAACTTTGCAGGCAAAGCTTAAGTCTGCTCAGGACCATTTTGAGACCTAATGCCACCCCAAGCAGAAATACATTTAGGGCCCCCCACACACCACCCCCTCTCCTTCCTTCTGCCCCACCCCCCATCTAAAAAGGTGGTAACAATTCTATGAATACAAGGATGACAACAATTCTGTTTTTTATATCATCATGTTTTGCATTCCAAGCTGATCTCTGCTCATACTTTCTATTTTAGTACTGGAAGCCCAAAAGGCTACTTGGTTTGCTTGTACCGAATACCTCCTCTGGGTCTGCTTAAATTGGTAGAGAAAGAGAGCAGACCACATTCCAGCTATCAAGTCAATGTTTTGCAAAAGAAAGTTGCATTACACACCAGGAGCAGTAGATTTTCAAGAAAATCTCCTCCATAGAGCCACACGCATTAGATTGTAAGCCATTGGTCTCAGGACCCCACATGAGTCTTTTATGGCTGGGACTTCCCATGTTGCTGTGCCGCCAACACCGTACATTGACACTACACTATTTAATGTGGATGAGCCCACTTCTGTTCCTGTCAGCAGTAGATGCAGTTTTAAACATTTACCAACTGAAAAGGACAAAGGATCATGCCAGGATGCACCAAGAATCCTCTGAAGACCCGTCATAATAGGAGAGGCAGAGGAGAAGCAGAAACCCACCAGGCTGACACACAGAAACAGACTGCAGACTGTGCAGTGATCCTGTCAGGAAACTTTAGCACACCTCATCAGGGTGGGGGATGTTGTGAGAGCCACTGGAGGAGATGCTCTTGAAGCTGTATGGTTACTGATAGGTAACAATCCTATCCTCTTCAAGGACATCTCCTCCAAAGATCCATACATGGATAAGTGTACAGCAGTACCTAACCAAAAGGGTGGGATGGAACAGCGAAGAAACCAGCACCTAGGTCAGCAGACCTTGATACACAGCCACACTCCACCCAGAATTTCTACAAAAGACCATATCCAGACTGTTATGGAAACACATTGCTTGGAAAGTGGTTTCACCAATAATTTGGGGACCCCCCCAAAAAAAATAACAAACAAACAAAACAAAACAAAAACAGCTGGAAAGACTGCCTGCTACCCTTGTTATGATTCAAGTAGGCACTGAGTATCCTGTATACATCTAGAGAATACAGGATCACCTCTCCAGGGTTTTCAGGATTCCAAGAACATAGGAAGGTTGATGGACTAGTTTAAAGTAAACTCAGACACCACTATTGATAGAAACTTAGGATAGGTCTTCAGGACTATCTGATTCTTGTTTTGAAAGGTCAGGTAAGGCAAGCTGAATCACCAAAGCCTGTTATTCTGAATCAGAGTTACAGGCTTTGGTGGTTGACTTGCCTTACCTAACCTTTTATATGAAACTCTGTGAGCAGAATTGGAAGACACCAAACACAGCAGTCGCAGCATTTTCCATGTAAGGAATTTAAGATCCAAGGTAGCTACTGACTCAAAAGAAGCTGCAATTAGGGCACCAAGGATTAGGTTAAAGTCCGAGGTCCTAGGCCAGCACCTGTTTGTGAACCAGGGGGTATGTGTGAAAGATGCTCTTCGAGGATCTACAGGGAACTTCCAGATGAGTAACAGTCTTCCCATCAGTGGGTGCATGAAAAGCTAAAACTATTGATAAATGCACCTTAAATGCAGGAATACTGCAACTCAGATTGGGAAGGGTGGAGTAAGTATTCCAAGACCTTCTAGATCTGATAGTGAATTGGGTCCAAGGACCTGGATTGATAACAGCTATTGAATCATGTCAACTTAAGGGACTGTGTCAAGTGAAAGGCTTCTGGCCGATTCCTGGCAGATGGCAAAGGAAGTGACCACTTCATCCTCAGGAACCAAGTGTGGAGCTACAGTGACACAAGATCCAGGTACAGCAGTCTGCCCTAAAACTGACAACAGACCCAAGCTGGGAGGTGACTGGAATGGGGGCTCCACAGCCACTTCCCACAGCAAAGGAATCCAGATCTGTCTGGGCCGAGGAGGGGCAACCGCAACTGTGGCTGCTGACTCATTGATGTGCCTAACTAAAATCCACTGGAGCAGTGTCATCAGGGTGACTACACACAGGAAAATCCCCCTCAAACACAGGGCAGTATTTTGCACCATAAAACTCCAGGCCCTGGAGCAAGTAAGTAAAAAAGCATTAGTTTCACATTTGGCGGGTGTTGAAAAATGATCTAACTAGGTTGATCTCACTGCTAAAACAGAAGTTCTGCCACATCTCCTCGAAGCTCCCATACATAAGCCTGTGTCATGTAGAGGCTAAGAATGTCTGCAAATATGCTCGGTTACCTTGTTAGGTACATTGCTGACAGCTGAATGTTGTGCTGTGCAGCCCTAATTCCTTTCCTGCAAAAGAGACGGGAGTGAATCCTCCCCCATTTGTTCAAATAGAACATGACACACTAATTGTCCATTTGAACCAACAAGATCTTGTCCCTGAGGTGTGGAATAAAGGCCTGTAGCCTGTACAACATTGTCCTCATTTCCAGAACATTGATGAGGAGGTTCCTTTCTGTGAGGGACCAGATACCCCGAGTCTGGGAAAACCTCAGCAGTAGTCTGGAATGGAAATTTCCACCTGTGGAACATCAGCCGGATTAGGTCCCTTGTCCCACCCAGCAACCTGGCCACACTGCCACAGATTCATGTCCTTGAAACTTGACTATTGTAACGCTCTTTACCAGGGGGTCAGTGGAGGTACGCTTTGATGCCTTCAGCTGCTGCAAAATGCAGTGGCCTGCCTGGATACTAACAGGCCTTTCAAGATCATTCCATATTTCACTTGTGCTGCACGACCTGCACTGGCTGTCAGTCAAATTATGTATCCCTTTTAAATTGGGTCTTTTGACCTACAAGTCCCTACATGGACTGGGCCTGGGCTACCTGGCTGAACTCCTGAATCCTTATTGCCCTCTTGCCTGCTTTGCTCAGCTGAGGAGAGCATCCTGGCAGTGCCGAGGTCAAGGCTGAAGATGTCAGGAGACCAGGTATTTGAAGTAGCAAAAGAAAAAAAGAAGGAAAGTAAATCCAGTACCAGAAAATCTGGGTGAAAAAATATTGGTTTATTGAAGAAATTGCCAGAACGCCAGTCAGCTCTGTGCACAAAACAGTCCCTCTACTGGTTTTGCTTGGAGAGCATCATCAGGAGGATCTCTGAATTAGCAGGCGTGGTCCTTTGGAACTCCCTACCCAATGCTTTGAAGAGAGCCCCCTTGGTGGAGGCCTTAAAAAAGGGGCTTGAAAACATATGTATTTCAGCAGGAATTGGGGTGGATTTGTAACATCTATATTCCCCTTTTTTAATGATTTAGCAAGTGTCTAGGATATTTATTATTATTTATTTTATATTTGTATTTTAGAATGACTAAGTTATTGATCTGACTATAGTTAGGTCCCATCTTATGCAATGGTGCCTGAGCCTCTGGGGAAGGACTCCACAAATAAATACATACTGCTACTACCACCACCTTTGGTAAGCTTCCCATCTCAGGCTGGAAGCATCTGTTTGAAAGAACCACCTGATGAGGAGGCCAGAAAGGGTCTCCTGGCAGCAGATTTGGCCTAGACTGCCACCATGATAGTTCCCTCCTGTGAGGGGACAGGTCCTGATGTGGTATCAAGCAACTGCCAGGTCTGCTTCCATTGAGACTCCAGAGTCTACATATGCAGTCTTGCTAACAGCACCACAAAAATGGATACTGCCATGAGACCAACCAGGCAGAGGACTATCATATTAAGGAACATACTAAGGAAGTCAGGACTTGAGAGCATAAACCCAATTTGCTCTATTGTAATCAAAAATAACTCAGTTGACCTCCATTAATAATGAATTTGTCCAATTTGTTTTTGCATTGTTTTATTCTAAGTAATGATGATTTCAGCTGCTAACCCATTCCATGGGTTTGTGATCCTCTGCTGAAAAAATACTTTCTTTTTATGGTGTTACAGCTTTGCCCAACCAGTTGTAAAGGATGACCTCTTGTGTTTTTATTAATTTATCTCATGTAATAAATAGGGGTTATTAATAATTTCGTACATCATTAGTAATTCTCCATAGATGCAGGGCAGTTTGAGTGGCATCAATTTCAGTTTGGATACTCTGTTGTCATATGGCATATCCTTTAGTTCAGTGATTATTTTTGTCTTTTCTTTGAGCTCTTTCCAGTTGTTTTCTTTTTTTCTTTTTATTGTGGCACAATAACTAGGTGACATAGTCCAGGTGTGGTTGAACATAGGCCCTGTTTAGTGAAAATGTTATTTCTTTATCCTTAGATCTGATGTTTCTTTTTATAGACCGAAGCAGGGAGGGGGAAGGGGAACCATAGAAACCCTGCACAACCGCTACTAAACTGACCCAGAGCACATGGTTCTTAACTAATTACTGCTGACACAGCTTATCATTTGCTGCTCTTAATTCAGTGAGAAAAGTGTTGGAAATCACGAAGCCACAAAGTGCAAGTACAAACACAATAACCGACGACTGAACTCATTTTTGAAATGCTTTAAAAAAACATACACTGCAGGCACCCCCTTAGGTGCAACCATAGCAGTTCCAACTACTAGCAGCAAGGACATCAATATGCACAATGTGCTACATCAAAGATTAGCTGATGTTTCGCCAAAAGGGCTTCCTCAGAGCTTTTGGCGAAATGTCAGCTGACCTTTGACATAGCACGTCGTGCATGTTGATGTCCTTGCTGCTAGTAGCTGGAACTGCTATGGTTACACCTAAGGGAGTGCTGGCATGTGCATGTTTTGTATGTATTTCGAATAACTTCAGTCGCCACTAATTGTGTTTACACTTGCACTTTATGGCTTCGCAATTTCCAGCACTTTGCTCACTGAATAAAGAAGACTTCAGCCAATGGCAAGCTGTGCCAATAGTAATTATTTAAGAGCCAGGTGCTCTGAGTCACTGCAGTAGTGCTGTGCAGGGTTACTACGGCTCCCCTTCCCCTTTCTTGCTTCGTGTTACTATACCTGCATGCACCAAGCGGGTCACTAACAGTGATGTGAGCCCACAGTTTTGCTGTTTTATTTTTATAGACCAGAATACGTTATTTGTCTTTGTAATTGCTTCATTTTCAGTTCTCTTCAGTTTATTGAAAGGGATAAGTTCCATTGAGCAAGCTCATCTGCAAGGAGGTCCCTTGTACAACATTCTCAACATGATACATAAAAACAAAAATACATAAGCAGCCACATACATGAATGTATATGAAAAACAAAAGACATTGAGAGAATGAGAAAGAAAAAAGTACAACCTTCCAGCATAGAATTACAATTGATAACACCAACTTAAACATTAAATAATAAAAGGTGAAGCTGTACACTACATGCAAGAGATCAATTCAGCACAAGATAAATATAAGTACAGGAGTAATGAATAAGTGCAATAAACTCAAAACCAACCAGCCTGGGAAAGTAAAACACTGAGAGGAGAATAGATGGTTAGAGAGAAATTATTTATTTATTTCAGATTGCAGATTAATACCTTTGAGCCAGTTGGCTCTTTTACAAAAGTTCCATTTCGGGAAAACAAAGAACAAACATTACAAAGGTTCCATGTCAGGTAGACAAGAAACATAATTACACAGGCTGGTTGTTTAATATTGCGGGAAGACAGAATATTAACAGGCTGAACAGTTAGACAACTAGGCAGTTGCAATATCTGTAATATCTGTATTGATACAGGAATAAAATTTGCCTTTTGACAGATGGATCAATTTATGGTTAAGAGTACAGATAAGGCATCAAGGAGTCAAGCTGAATTTGGGGGCAGAGTAGCTAGGATGTAGCCTGAGGGGGCCTTGTCATAAGAAGGAAAGAGGGGTGAGGGGAGAAGCAGGAGTAAGGTGGCTTTGTCTGGTAGGGGCTGAGGAGAAGGGGGAGGGGAGAAAGGGAGGGGGAGGAAATTGTGGGGCATTGCTCCTTGTGGTGAGTAGTCACCTGTGTTTAATAATTGCAGCCACATAGGTTACTTTGGGCCAGAAGGGTTAACAGCATTTGCAGGGTTCAGGAGTAATTTCACCCATAAGTCTTTTGAAAGCACTTAGTGGGATTAAGGTCTGAAGTTTTAGTGTGTATTGGTGCTTGTTCCAAGTAGTGGGGAGAACATAACTCCTGGCTGCCCTGCCAAAACAGGTGTGAAAGTTAGGCACTTCCAAGGAGATATATGCACAGTTCCTAAGTGCATACAAACTGTGTAAATGATGAAGGGCAGAGGAGATGTGAAGGAGCAGTTTGTTTATGAATGCTTTGTATGTCCAGATATAGATGTGTGTATAAGTGTCCTGGTTGCCAGGAAGGTCCAGTTCATCTCTTTAAGCAAGGTACAATGGTGAGTTCTGGCTGGAGCATTAGTTATGAAGCAAATGGCTTGGTAGAAGAGAGAGTCCAGTTTACAGAGGTATGTGATTGCACAGTTGTTATACAAGATAGCATAGTCCAACAGGGGCAAGAATGTAGCCTGTACTAACCTGATTCTTGAATCATGGGAGAATAAACATTTATTTCTAAAGAAAAACATAACTCTCATTTTTAGTTTTTTGGTCAATGCTTCAATATGGGAGGAAAAGGTTAGATGGGAGTCAAGTGTAACACCTAAGTATTTGAAGTTCTCTACCACCTTGAGTGTATCCCCAAGAAGAGTAGTGATAGGAGTAGATGGGCTGGCCATGGGGCGAGTAAATTGAGAGTCTGGTGGGTAGAAAAACATTTTCTTGATTTTTTTGGCATTCAGTAGTAGTTTAGATGTTATTAAATTTTGTTGGAGTTTATTGAAATTGGATTGTAGAGCAGAGCAGACTTGCCCAAAGGAAGGTGTAAGTATATAGAGGACAGTATCGTCCACGATTAGGTGGATAATAGAGTCAACAATGTCTTTGTTCAGATTGTTTACATATACCAGGAACAACAGGGGAGCCAGAATAGAGCCCCATGGAACTCCTCTTTGAATGGGGAGTAATGAGGAAAATACTCTGTTTATTTTAATAAGTTGTTGTCTATTTTCCAGATAGCTGGTAAACTAGCTTAGTGCAGAATTATCCAATCCCAAATCTTTGAGGTTATCTAGCAGGAGAAGGCAGTCCACTGTATCAAAGACCTTATTAAGGTCCAAAAAGACTGTGCCAGTGATCTGCTTGTTCTCCATAGCCTCTAGTCAATCGTTAGTAACTTTGGAAAGGGTTGATATGATACTGTGGTATGGTCTAAATCCTGACTTCAGGGGGCTCACCAACATATGATTGTCAAGAAATGTTCTAATTTGCATACAGACTAGTTTTTCAAGTAATTTTGAGATGGTTGGTAAAATAGATATTGGCCTGTAGTTGTTGAGATCACCAGAATCACCTAATTTGAAAAGTGGTAAGAGGTGAGCAACCTTCCAGTCCTGGGGGACTGTGCCTTCTGACAAGGAGAGATTGAATAAATGGGTGATTGGGGCACTGAGAAAATGTTATCCAAGCTTCAGAATATAGGGATCGATGTCTGCAACAGCACTCTTATTAGTGTCCAGTTTAAGTAGTAGGTTTTCTACTTGTTTATAAGTAATGGCCAAGAAGGTGAAGGAGGCATAAGTGGGAATATTAGGTGAAGTAGATGACTGGAGAATAGAGGGGTGTAAGGTAGCTGACTGAGAAGAGTCAAAGGCAAGACCTGCTGTCGCAAAGTGGTTGTTGAATCTTTCAACTGTAGTATATTTGTCTGTTATGGATATACCTTGGTGGATTATCATATTAGGTAGTGTTGGGGGACGCTTTGTTCCCTTCCACTAATTTGAAGGTATGTTAAATTTTAGCAGGATTACCGTTAGCTGACTCAAGAGTATTTAAGTAATAGCTCACTTTGATATTTCTGACCAATTTGGTACAAGCAATGCAGCTGGCACTGAAGGCTGACCAATCTTCTGGAGCTTTTGTACATCCAGCAGTGGCCAATAGATGGTCCCTTTCTAACAACATTTTTTTTGATGTCACCACTGAACCAGGGTCAAGAAGCTTTTTTTTTTTTTACTCTGCAACTAATTAAGAGTGCATGGGTATCAATAATTCCAATAAGAGTGGAATTAAATATTAACAAGGCCTCATTTATTGTGGGGACTAGGTAGAATTGTTGTCATTTAGTTCCTCTTAAGGCCAAAAGGAATTTGCCTGCATTGAACTTCCTGAATTATCTTTTTTGTGATGATCTTACTGATGTGTGTGATTTTTGCCAAGTTCCTAATGCAAGCCACTATATTATGGTCACTGAGATCGTTGAGCCAGACTACCTCATGTACCATTTTGTGTAGTTGATTTGTCAAGATTACGTCTATTAAAGAGCCTGATAACTGGTTATTATGACATGGCCTAGTGATACCAGTGATTATCTGAGCCAGTCCCAATACATCACATACATTTTTAAGGGGAAGTGATTTAGTGCTGGCCCAATCCAGATTTAGATCACCTAAGATTATGGTTCCATTAGTTCTGGCATCGAGAAAGTGATGCAGGTATGTCAGGATGTCTAAGCCCACAGAGGGGGGGTCTGTAACAGCCAACTATATTAAAAGTTTCTGCCGTAGAGATGGATATTTTTAATGATAGAAGTTTCAATTCCTTTGTTTTCAAAGTGGATTCAGTCACAGTGACCGATAACTTTTCATTTATATAGATAGCAACTCCACCCCCTCTGGTAGCCCTGTCTGTCCTGGAAAGGGAGTAGCCAGGTAACGCTAATGCATGATTTGAGACTGAGCTTTTTGGCCATGTTTCAGTCAGTACTAGTACGTCTGATAAAGTGCATGAGGCCCATGCTTGCACTTCAGTAATTTTCTTCTGAAGGCTACGTACGTTAATGAGCAAATATTTTAGCCCCTTAGCGGAGATATAATCCACAGGAGACATTGTTTATTTATTTAGTAGAAATTGGAATTGCAAACCTTGAGTCAGGGACTCATTTACAAAGGATCCTAATCAGGAAACAGATAGTATATACAAATACAGACATAGTTACATAGAGTACAGATCGATGTAGGGAACACTATGCATGTATATACATAAATACAAGGGATAAAATTCATACAAGAGCAAAAACTCTATACAGGAAAACACTATACATTTATGTACATAAATACCAGGAATACAATTCATAAGAGAGTGAAACTCTGTACAGGTCCTATACAGTGATGTAGCTAAACCATCTTGTACACCAGAGACAGAAACTTGGGTTCTGTTATAAACAAAAATAGGTAGTAACTTAAAACAAACGTGGTGACACTTGGCAGCTACATGTTCTGCCAGGGCATGAGACAGTGGTGGGGGAGGGTCCCCAGTGAGGTGGGGAAGCAAACAGCTATGTGCAGTTACAGCTGAGGGTGGTGATTAGGTGTTGTTTAAGGGCAGATTTGAAGGGCCCTATTCTTAGTTGAGATGCAATATCAGAGGGAAGAGCATTGCTCCAGGTTGGGGCCTGGTATCAGAAGGACCTTTGGGCCAGGGATATCCTGACCCTGGGCACTTGAAGTGTACACTTGAGTGTGCTCTAGGTGGAGATGGCAGTGACGGAAGGGGTGAGGATGGAAATTAGGCCTGGAGGTACAAGGCCTGCAACAATTTTCTTGGTTAGGAGGCAGGTTTGGTAGCGCAACCTTTCCTCAAGGCTGAGAAAATCAGTAAGGTCATATAAGGTATATGTGTGGATGAGTCTGCTGGATCTCATAAGTAGGCAGTAGGCTTTGTTCAGGGACATTTTGATTTTATTGAGTGCGGTTTTGTCTGCTGCACCGTACACCAGGATGCTGTAGTCCACTAGGGATAGCACAAAGGAGATGACGGCCAGCCTTAGGGCTGCAGGTGGTAGACAGCTCTTGTGGTGGTACAGTAGGCCAACACATGTGTTTATGGCTGTAGCGAGGGTCTGTGTGTGGTCATGAAAAGAGAGAGCAGAGTCGAAGGTGATGCCCAGGTATTTATAGGTTTTTACCTGCTTGAAGGGAAGGAAGGTGCTAGACAGGACAATGAGTGGGGTGTCCATGGATTTGCTTTGGGAATGTGAGAATAGCATGTGCTTTTTTAGGTTAATTGCAAGGCGACAGTCCAGAAACCAGGATTCCGCCTGATTAAAAGAGTGTTGCAGGGCACTTTGGAGGTGGGAGGTGATCTGGTGGGATGTGAAAAGGACTGCATCGTCTGTGTAGAGGAGAATGTTTTCTGAGCAGGAGCTGGGGGGCATATTCAGGTACAGACTAAAAATCAGCAGTCCAAGGATCGAGCCTTGTGGGACACCCGAGCGGACCTGCCGAGTGCCAGAGAGGGTACTGTTGATTTTCACACACTGTGACCGGGAGGTGAGGTAGTTGGAGAACCAGGACAGAGGGCCATGTGAAAAACCTAACTGGGAGAGGGTGGATATGAGGAGTAGGTGGCAGACGGTATTGAAGGCTTTCAATAGGTCGATGTAGACTGCACCCGTAAGGAGCCCTTTATCCAGGACTGTGTGCAAATAGTTGGAAAACTCAATGAGGGTGTTAGTGGTGCTATGCCCCCTGCGTAAACCATGCTGTTCCACACAGAGGAAATTGTGTTTGTCAAGGTATTTGGTCAGTTGGTCAGCTACAACTTTTTCTAGGGTTTTCGAGAGGGGGGAGTATCAAGATTGGTCTGTAGTTCCTGGGGGAGGTACGGTCCCCACCTATGTGTATAGAGCTGACCACTGCAGTTTTCCTAGCAAGGGGGAATTGGCTGTGACAGAGTGAGTGATTGAGAAGGCTGGTAAGGGGTGCAAGGACTGTGTCCAGAACTAGGCAAAGGAGTTTTGGATCCAGTGTGTCATTACTATAGCCAGTGCCACTGAGGGCTTTAAGTAGGTGGGGTTTGGCCTCATATGGTGTGAGGGCCCTGAAGTGGAAAGGGGGGTAGTGGAGATAGGGGGGTGGAGAGCAGGGGCAGGGTTGAAAAAGTTGGTGGGGAGGACTGCACTGAGATCTGAGAAAGCTTCATTGAGTCTATCAGCGGTACATTGTGGGTCTGTGGCTAACGAGCTATCTACGTCAAGCTGGGTGGGTGGGGGTGTTGTAAACTTTCCGTTCAGCTCCTTAATATTATCCCAGACCTTCCGGGTGGACTCCCAGGAGGAGGCAAGGGTGGATCTGTAGTAGTCTGATTTTGCCTTGTGGATAGCCCAGGTGCATTTATTGCGAAGAGCACTATAGGCTTGCCTATCTGCAGGCTTGCCAGATTCGATAGCTCTGTGCCAGAGGTTCTCTCTACTCCGCAGATAATTGATTATAGCCAGGGTTATCCATGGGGAGTTAGGCTCCTTAGTAGATGATTTAGTAAGGGGAGCAAAGATGTCACACGCTGCATTAAACGATCAGACAAAGTAACCGAAAGCAGTGTTAGTGTCAGGAGCTAGTTTAATCTGGGACCAGTCCCAGCTGGCAAGGTACTCTGTAAGTTGTGTTAGTTTTCCTGGGTGAATGCGCCATTGGAGGACAGTTTTTGGTGTCATTTTTTTTTTATTTTATAGGACCAGGAGAGGGTGATAGGAGAGTGGTCACTGAGGGCATTGGGTAATAGGCAGTGCTGGTGATTTTATGAGGTCTGTTCAATAGAACAATGTCCAGAAGTGTGGCAGTGCCTTTGGTAGGGTGGAACCAGGTGGGAGTAATTACCAGCTGTGTAAGGTCGAGGGCTGCTATAGCATCCTCGGCTTGGGAGGCAGAGCTGGAGAGCCAGTTAATATTGAGATTACCCATCATGATCTGTTCCAGTTTGCTGAGCAGACTGGAGAGGTGCTCTAGAAGTGACTGAAAGGCAGGGAACTGGTGTTGAGGGGGGATATAGGCAGCTGTGAATATTAGGGGGGATCTGGAGGCACCAGTGGAAATTTTGAGGGATATCGCCTGGGCTCCATGCTCCAGTTGAGGCAGAAGGAGGGCAAGCCCTTGCAATGTGTCTCTGAGGTATATCACGCAGCCACCTCCACATTTCCCAACCCTGTCTTCCTGAAACAGTGTGTAACCTGGTATGGTAATAAAGTGATTAGGGTATCCGGTTGGTATTGGGTAACCCAGCCTACAGGACTCGGATTAATTTCAATATTACCAGAGCAAAGGAGAAGCAGAAAGATTTTCTGAGTGATCCATATTCTGGCTGATATTGTAAGCACCTTGTTTTACTGCACCTACAGCCTTGATCTCATCATGGTTCTCATAGGTGAGTAGATGGGAGTAAGAAAATACATCAAATATTATAATGGCCCTATAACTAAGTGAGAAACTGGAGACCAAATAGAGTGCTAGATTGTTTGTGGCCCTGTCCCACCATGGGCGAAGGTTAATGTGGGTGTAGGGATTAGAATTTGAGGGGGGTAAGGGATTAGGGGAGTAAGGGGGGTGTGGATTCTAATTGTGAACTGTAACACCACTCATTAGCGGCTGGATGCCTGGACTCCCGAATTTCTGTTTGGTGCCTTGTGACTCTCGCTCTCCTGCTCGTGGGCTGACTGCCCATTTGCCCTCCCGAGTGTTGACTCACACGGCGTGAGAGGCCGTGCTGTAGCCCACCTGGATTGCCTGTCTCATCTGGCTGGAGGTGTGAGTAGGGGGAGCGGTGATTGCTGCTGAGGGGGTGGGGAAAGTGCTGTTTAAATTAAAGCGCCGCTCGAAAGCGCGAGTGTGTGAGTGGCGCAAGCACCACTCGATGTGGAAAATTTCTGTCTGGAATCAGAGGAGGGAAATGGGTTGGTCCATGGTATGGTTTTAACTGTGTGTAAAATACGATAGTTTGTGATAGGTATGTTTAATTTGTATATTATTACGACTTAAATTTGTCCTGTATTAAATGACTCAGTTATTTATTAGTTTTACTTAGTTAAGTAGGATAGTTATTTATTTTGGTGCTATTTAAGTGTGTTTAATAATAGTTTTGTGCCTATCACTTGAAATGTGTAGGGGTATACGGGAGGACTTATGGGGGCTAGGATTACCTATGGGAGCTCACAGCTACATGCTTTACGTCCCTTTATCCCTCTCCCAGTGTCTGATACTACTGTTAGATGCTGTCCGGAAGTGGGGATTGTAAAGGGTCATGCTGCTTGCTGGCAGTGGGGTGACCAGGGTTTGGATGATGGTAGGATAGAGGTTGTTAGGTCCAGGAGGCACCCTGGGTTATGTTGGGCATCTGGGAGAGGCCAGACGTGGTTGGTGCCCATTCCCAGGGAGTCCACCAGACCGAGTAGTCAGGTTACCTGAGGGGCTGCATCACCCTCCAATCCTCTGACGGCAGTGCTGTGCAATGCCAGGTCGATCAGAAACAAGACGGCAATTATTGCCGCCTTGATTTCATCAGTCGATCTGGCATGCATCACGGAGACCTGGGTGGGAGATGATGCTGGCCCCATTTTTGAGGCTGCAATCCCTCTGGGGTATACCGTGGTGCACTGCCCCAGAGTGAATTGCAGGGGTGGCGGTGTAGCTATCTGTTTTAGATCTAGCCTGACCTTCACTGTGCACCCAGTGGGAACTCCAAGTTCTTTTGAGTGTGTGGCTGTTCGTGGAGGATTCAGCGCAGGCTGCAGGATCCTCCTCATCTATCACCCTTCTGGCCCAATGGGGGGGGTTTCTGCAGGAGTTTGCCAAGTTTGTTGCCGGCGAAACATTGGGTTCCCCCAGATGTGTCTTTCTGGGGGATTTCAATGTTTGGGCTGATGATAAAAATCAAAGATGCAGTAATGATTTTCTGCAGAGCATGTCCTTGATGGGGCTGACGCAGGTCGTTGCTGCACCAACATCGGGACAGCCACAGACTGGACTTGGTGTCCTCAATGGGGCTTGAGATTACTGATCTCGGGATTGATTAGGTATTTTGGTCCGATCATTGCACGGTGAAGTTCACGCTTGGGGCTCCCACTATAAGCCCTTCTCCTGCAGAGATGATTCGCTGCCGCCCTTTATGGGATCTTTCCCCTGAGGGTTTTTTGGTGGCAGCTGAATTGTCTAGCGTGGGTGCTGCATGCGTCGGGGGTGTTGATGTCGGGGTTGACACCTATAATAGGGTGTTATCTGACACCATTAACTCCCTCGCACCTGTCCGTGTACGACCCAGAACTTCGTACTTGAGGTCCCCATGGTTTGATGGAGACCTCAGGGAGATGAAGAAGATGGGTCGGAGATTAGAGCGCTGCTGGAGGAAGTCCCGCCTGGAGATGGACAAACTGGTCCTGCGTGCGCATTACCGTGCATATCAAGATGCAATCAACCGTAAGAAGGCAGTGTTCCTGTCTAGGGAGATTGCTGCCAGGAGAAACTGACCAGCCTCACTCTTCCAGACTGTAGATAGACTTCTCCATCCTGTCTGTCTGCAGCCTGGGAGGGTTTCTTCTAATGAAGATTGTGAGGAGTTTGCTTGTTTTTTCTCGGACAGGGTGTCCTCGATCCAGTGGGAGGTTTCTTCAGCCAGCAATACCATAGCTGACAGTGGTTGCCAGATGTGTTCTGAGTGCACTCCACCTAGTTGTAAGGAGTTTAGACTATTGGAGGTTTGTGAGGTTATCGAGGTGGCAGTCAATTTGAAGCATACCTTTTGTGAACTGGACCCAGTGCCAATGTGTTTCTTAATGAGATGTGTTGATTCTGTTGGCCTGGTGTTTGCCTCGATTGTACGGTGTTCCTTTTTTCAGGGAGTATTTCCAGATGCCTTGAAGGAGGCTCTGGTGAGACCCCTCTTAAAAAAAATCTTCTTTGGACACGGAGATCAAGGCAAATTACCATCCTAACTCCAATCTCCCATTCTTGGGGAAGATTGTTGAGAAGATAATATCGCTTCAATTGGAAGAACACCTCGTGACTCATGAGTTGTATGATCCCTTCCAGTCGGCTTTTCGGGCTAGACATAGCACAGAAACTGCACTTGTTTGGGTGCAGAATGATCTCCTTAGGGCTAGGGATCGGGGGGACAGGACAATTCTTGTTCTCCTTGATCTCTCCTCAGCATTTGACACTGTGGACCATTGTGTGTTGCTTGTCCGCCTTAGGGAGCTGTGTGGACTCACCGGTACCGTCATCAACTGGTTTGAGTCCTTTCTTACCAACAGGAGGCAACGGGTTGTGATGGGAAATTTCTTATCTACACCCTGTCTCCTTTTTTGCGGAGTCCCTCAGAGTTCGATACTGGCCCCAATGTTGTTCGCAGTGTACATGCTGCCCGGGGGGGGGGGGTTCATTAGGAAGTATGGTCTGAGTTTTAATTGCTATGCTGATGATACTCAGCTATATCTGTCCTTTGCCCCAGGAACATCCAATGCAGTGGATGTGTTAAATATCTGTCTGGCCAAGATTAACGACTGGATGGTCTCCAACTGGTTGCAATTGAACCCTGACAAGACTGAAGTATTGGTAGTGGAGTCGAACAGAGTTTGTGATAGGATGGCCTCTGACTCTGCAACTGGACTTGTTCTGGGAGCTGCGTCCTTGAAGGCCTCCTCTTGGGTGCGAAATCTTGGAGTGATTCTGGACAGGAATTTGACCATGTAGGCTCAAATATCTTCCGTGGTCCTGCACCTGTTTTTTCCATCTCAGAAACATTGCCAGGATCAAGGCCCTTGTTCCACCCCTGGACCTCCCTACCTTGATACATGCCTTAGTCACATCTAGGCTGGACTACTGTAATGCACTCTATCTCTGGGTCTCTGTGGGTTCTCTTCGCAGACTGCAGCTGGTACAAAATGCTGCTGTCCGGCTTTTGTCTGGGCAAAATAAATGTTGTCATATTACACCTGTATTGTGCGAATTGCACTGTCTGCCTGTCAGGTGGAGAATCCTCTTTAAGGTGGGTCTTCTCACCTATAAGACCCTACACAGGCAGGGCCCTGGTTACCTGTCAGTTCTCCTGGTACCTACTCCCTCCACCCACCCTCTCCGATCCTCTAGTGGTGGCTTCCTGACTGTCCCTAGAGCAAGGTTAAAATCAGCGGGTAACTGAGCTTTTAGTGTTGCTGCTCCCACTCTATGAACTCATTACCAACTTTGGTCAGGGAGGCCCCCACTGTAGCCATTTTTAAAGTCTGCCTGAAGACACTCCTATTTTTGCAAGCGTTTGGTGTTTAGAGTTGATTTATAAGGATGCTTTATTATATTAATTTTAAATGTTTATGTTTTGTGTGTAAATGTCATACAAATTTGTATGGTGCCCAGAGCCTCTGGGATTGGGTGTCTTTTAAATAAATTTGCCTTTGCCATTCTGAGGATTAATATGTTCATTAGTAATAATGAAAAAAGTGCACAACAATAGTATCGCCAGGACAATCTTATTTTATTATTTTTTAGAAAGGCTTAGCAAAAAAGGCTTGAACTGCCTGTAGGGTAAGGGCAGGAGGGAAAGGGAATGTAACGAAGTAAGAAGCAAAATGGCCCACCGAGCTATTTGAAGAAGAAGAAAAGAAATCAGTGCAACTACAATTGCTTGTTATAGGTAGATTTAGAAGGGAGGTTGCTCAGTGCTGCCTCTGGTGTCGTGTTTTGATGAGGAGCTGATGGAGAACTGGGCACTCAGTGTAATTCACTATCATATGTCAAACGACTGTCCTGAGCTATTTAAGTAAGTGCCCAGAAAAGGTGGGTGGGAGAGGGGAGGGTGGGGAGCCGGTGTGCTAACTCTGACTTTTCTGGGCAGACAGGGAGGGGCAGGCTGTGCAATTTGGCTGAACTGCCAGAGCAGCAGTTCGGCAGAAGAACTTGAGTTGCAGGGAGTTAATGGGGAATTCAAGCCTGATCAATGACTTTCAGAGAAAGAGTGAGCCTGGGGGTAGAGGTAACAATAGTTAAGCTCTATGGACAATTATTTTGCTAATTTTTTAATTGGGGGGTGGCATTTGCTGGAATGAGAGGGGGGAGCACAGAAATAGAGAGAAAGAAACAGAGGGAGCATAGATAGAAAAGAATGGCTTAGCTGAGGAACTGGAAAGGCCTTAATTAAACACTCTACAGGACTAACTTAACACTCTAAAATAATGTGCCCTAATGAAACATTTCAAGGGTACATTTATGCTAGGAATAATAAAAAAACAGGAGCAAGGAAATGGAAAGGGCTAACTTATCACTGTACATGCATAAGGAAATGACTAACTTATTATTCTACAGGAAAAACTTAGCACACTGAATTAATGTGCCATAATAAAACATTTCAGGGGCACACTTGTACTAAGAAAAATTAAAACAATAGTTCAGCAGCTACAGTAGTAGGAAAGAAAGAAAAAAGATCAGGGGGCTGCAGAAGCCCAAGATGAGCTGTTTGAAAAGAAAGGCACCAAAATTTAAAGCTCCAGGGCACACATTGGTGATCCCAAGGCACAGAAGGCTGCTGGCTGGCTGGCTTGCTCCATACCTAATCTGGTTCCCTCTGGCTTTCCTGGGCAAATGGCTGGGCAGGCTGTGCAATTTTCCCGAACGGCCAGAGCAGCAGTTCAGCAGAAGAACGTGAGCAGCAGGGGGCTCCTCAGGGAATTCCAGCCCGATCAAGAGCTTTCAGAGAGGATTGTTTTATATGTGTAATCCCTAGGTGGTGCTATTCTAAGGGCTACTACCCCTTTCTGTATGACAATACACAGGTTGAGGGGCCCGAGTTCACTAATTAAGTGCCTCCACCCACAGAATGGTATTGGGGTTGCTTATCTGCACTGGTATAGCCCTCTGGGAAACTATAACCACACACCAACCCTTCTAGCGGCCTAAGAAATAACACAAGGGTACATTCACAATCAATAGGCAGCATTAATAATGTACTCACACCCTTTTCACTTACCACCAGAGCTGGACCTGCAGCAACTGCACTGGAGACCCCCTGGAAAATAAAATTATCAAAGCAACAATACAATCTTAACACGGTAACCCAACTAATAATATGCACACTAGCCAGGTTAAATGTGAAAAAAGACAATCAGGTTTATTTAGGGGCAGTGAACAAGGGAGAGGTGTGAATCTAGCAGAATGATCAGCAATATGATTTAAGTCAGGATTATCTATCATGCACTTTAAGTCCCAGTTAGACAGTTCAACAATCCTGGGTACCCAGAATGTCATGCTGGCTAGCCTGAAGCATTGCCCGGGGCGACCGGCATTGCAGCTGATGTTGGAGCCCTTAAGAAAGGAAAAACAGTTAAGCATGCACATAACCCAATTATTTGTAATCCAAGTCGGATGGCTCAGACTGTTACAAGAACCCAGTGAAAGAAAACAATTAGATGGTACCACAATGATTTTAGCTTTCATTGCAGGGAGCTACCCTAACTTGTACTCATACTACCAGGATCTAGCTTCACTGCAGGCGAAATGTAGACCTCATGGTGATGATCAAAGGGGCTGGGGGAAGCTGGGCTGACACGACTTACCTCCGGGTGGTCACAACCTGCTCGATGGTGTTGGTCAGGAGGCTGAATCCCCAAGCCAGTCTTTCACCGGGATGGTCTCTGGTGCAGGAGTAGTGGTCTAGGCTGAGATGGCAGGGCCCAGGCAGGATGAACAGTTCAGGAAAAGTTTGTGATCGTCTGCTGGTTAAACCTCCAGCTGGCGTAACAGATTTGATTGTGGGGAACCAAATCACAATCCACAAAACACATTCAGCACATTTATGTCACTAACTGCTTTAAACAACAATTCGGATTCAGTCTGGTTGCAAGTTGACAGCTTTATTGTGCAAACCTTTCAATCCGAGCTTAATTCTCTCAACAAACTGGGCCGATCGCTTCAGGAGCAAGTCTTCAGTCCAAATTGCAAGTTGCAATGACACTTCTTCTATCCTTCTGCCACAGTTCCAAGGCTGGAAATCGGACAGGTCTGACTTCTGCAATAGGCAGTTCAATTGCAAGAGAACGTGGCAGGAAGGTCAACTAAGCCTCTTCCCGCTGATTCCCCTACACTCCTTCTGGGAGCAGCTGCTTGAAAGTTCGAACTGTTCACTCTTCCACTTCCAACTCTAACTGATCCACTGCTTCAGGTGGTTCTGGGGATTTAGAAACATAGAAGTTGATGGCAGATAAGGACCGCAAGGCCCATCCAGTCTGCCCATTTCTTTTTCTACCTTATAAATGTGCCATTGACCTTTGCTCTGTCAGTGGCCTATCTATTCATAGTCATTTGTATTGCTCCCTTATGCCTATCCCATGCCTGTTTGAAGCCCTGCACTGTATTCATAGCCACCACTTCTTGTGGTAAGCCATGCCATGCATCCACCACCTTTTCTGTAAAAAGAATTTCCTCACATTCCCCTTAATTGGCCCCCTCTAATCTCATGCTGTGTCCTCTTGTCCTGCTAGTTTTCTTATATTTAAACATGTTAGACTCTTTCACCTTTGTTAATGCCCTTAAGGTGTTTGAATGCCTCGATCATATCACCTCTCTCCCTCCTTTGCTCAAGGGTATACATATTGAGCTCTGTTAATCTGTCCTCATATGTCTTCTGATGCAGTCCCTGCACCATTTGATTGCCCTTCTCTGGACTGCCTCAATTTGGTTAATGTCCTTGTGAAGGTGTGGCCTCCAATACTGCACGCAGTACTCCAGATGGGGCCTAACTGGTGTCTTGTAAAGAGGGATTATTACCTCCCTCTTACGACTTGTGATACCCCTACTAATACACCCTAACATCCCCCTAGCCTTATCTACTGCTTTAGAGGTCTGCTTGGATGATTTCAGGTCATCAGTGATGATGATGCCCAAGTCTCTTTCTTCCTTTGTGACTGCTAGCAACTCCCCTCCCAGCCTATAGGTGGCTTCAGGGTTTCTCTTCCCTATGTGCATGATTTTGCACTTCTTTGCATTAAATTCCAGTTGCCACTCTTCTGACCATTTTGCTAGTTTATCCAGATCTCTTCTCATTCTGTCCACCCCATCTGGATCATCTACTCTGTTGCAGATCTTGGTGTCATCTGCAAACAGACAAGCCTTACCCTCTAGTCCATCTGCAAGGTCACTAATGAAGATGTGGAAGAGGACTGGCCCCAGGACTGATCCCTGAGGTACCCCACTTGTGACTTGCATCTCTTCTGACTGTATACCATTTACCACCACTCTCTGTTTTCTGCCAGTCAACCAGTTTGCCACCCAGTTGACCAACGTCTGACCCACGCTGAGCCTACCCAGCTTATTTATCAATCTTCTATGTGGAACAGTGTCAAAAGCTTTGCTGAAGTCAAGGTAGGCGACATCAGCTGCTCCCACTTGGTCCACCACTCTGGTTACCCAGTCAAAGAAATCTATGAGATTAGTTTGACAGGACCTTCCTTTTGTAAACCCTTGCTGTCTTGGATCCTGTGCCCCTATGGATTCCAGGTGTTGCACTATCCTTTTCTTAAGGAGTGCCTCCATAATCTTGCCCACTACTGAGGTAAGACTGACTGGTCTGTAGTTCCCTGCCACCACTCTTGTGGAGCGGGATCACATGAGCCCTTCTCCAGTCTTCTGGGACCTCTCCTGTGCTCAGAGACTCACTAAACAGTTCTGTTAATGGCTCTGCTAGTTCCACCTTTAGCTCCTTAAGTACCCTGGGATGTATGCCATCAGGTCCCGCCTTATCCACCCTGAGCTTAGCAAGCTCTTGTAGGACCCTTTCTTTTGTGAAGGGAGTAGTGCTCACCTCCCTCCCCCCGTGTCCATGATGCTGAGCTGTGGGCCCTACCCTACCTTCTCTTCAGTAAATACTGAGCAAAAGTAACTATTTAGGATAGATGCCTTTACAGGGTCCTCCACCTCACATGCTCCCTTTTCTCCATTAAGCTTAGCAATACCCCCTCTGGACTTTCTCCTTTCACTAATGTGTCTATAGAAAGTCTTGTCACCTTCTTTTACTGTTTGTGCTAGTTTTTCCTCAGTTTGGGACTTTGCCTGCCTTACTGCCTTCCCTGCTTCCCTTAGGGCACTTTGGTATGCCTTCCTCTCTTCATCCTGCTGTGTTCCCTTATGTTTCCTGAAGGCCAGCCTTTTGGCTCTGACCTTTTCTGCTACTGTATTTGAGAACCAAAGTGGTTTCCTTCTTCTTTTGCACTTCCTTTTCTGTCTAACACAATGGGATGTTGCTTCAAGTATTGCATCCTTAATGCTTGCCCACTTTGCCTGTACCCCTCACCTGTGTTTCTTTTGCCAGGGCTAGCTTAACTCTGTTGGCCATCTTATCAAAGTCAGCTCTCTGAAGTCCCATATTTTGCCTTGGAATGGGATGATTTAGATGTAGTAGCCAAATTGAACCATACCATGTGATGGTCACTGGCCCCAGGTGACCTTCTACCTGGAGATCTGTGATCCCTTCCTTGTTAGTCAGTACTAGATCTAGGATAGCCCTGTCTCTCGTGGGTTGCTGTACCAGTTGTTTGAGACCCTCCCCTGCAGGAAATCCACTATGTGTCTAGTTCTGGCAGATGTTCCTGCTGGTATTGACCAATCTGTATCCGGCATGTTGAAGTCTCCCATTATCAGAACCTCCCTTTAGCTGTCATGTTTTGTATATCTTCTAAAAGTATGTGTCTATGTCCTCCCCTGGTCTGGGGCCTGTAGACAATCCCAGTTCTTATGGCTGTCCCATTTCCTGTTTCCAGAGTGACCCACAGTTCTTCTGGCTCCTTATGTGTATTCTGAATTTCTGCAGCTTTGATATTTTCATTGACATACAGGGCCACTCCTTCCCTTTTTGCACCTCGGTCTCTTCTGAACAATACATAGCCAGGTACCTGAAGTCTCCAAGTGTGGTTACTGGTAAACCACGTCTCACTAATTGCTACTATGTCCAGTTTAGCCTCTGACATTATTGCCTGCAGGTCTGGGATCTTATTTCCCAGGCTGTGAGCATTTGTGTACATGATTTTCCATTGGCCAGATTTTGGTGTGTTAGTTGTTGGGTGAGGTTTGGCATTACCCCTGTGCGTTGTATGGGGATTTCTCTTGTAATCCAACAAGTTCAATTTTCTGAAGGAGCTGTCAGTCACAGTAAGGGCTCCCCCTCCAGGTCCATTTAGGCGCCAACACTCAGAACTACAAAACTACAGAATTTCTTTCCCACAACACCCCTGAGGACAAGATCCATTTTAGGTCCCCAGAGGTTTGATTAGCTCAATTACTGGAAGTCCACAACGTAACATGTGGCTCTCATCCAAATGTCCGAGCTGCAATAAAGGCAGGTTAGACAAACTTCTCTATCTTTACTATAACAGCAGATAAGCAGTAAACAAACGCAGTTCCTATGAGAGCTCCCTCTGTGCAAATAGTAACTGCAGAATGGAGCAAAATAGCATACTGTGTGGCTGGTCACAAGCTGTATATCACTCAGACCCAGCCCAGACTAATTTCTAAACACAGATTAGGTGCTATTTTAAAGGGACAGGTGCGGAGGCTCAATATGGAACTCTCACACAAATAGAACTACTTAAGACAGGACACCAGCCTGATAGTAGGGCATTAAGGAACCGAGGAAGACATTATAGTAAACCCCAAGTTGTAGGTGGGGGTTACACTCTTCCCTGCCTGGAAAAACTTGGCGTTTACATGAAGTCTACATACACTATAAGATTTTATACAGAAAACATTATACAAACGTACATGCATGTTTCATTTGGTATACCACAAAATAAAAGCTGATGCATCAGTAAAATAAGCTGATCATAACAATAGTATGGCTATGCTTGTCCATTTGCAAGGACATTTCCTTAGCAATATATTTGCATAACATTTTCATAAACATATTAGCAGATTTAAACAGTTAAACACATTACCCTTACAATTCTGGTCTGTATTACCTCCTGTATACTAACCCACATGGCGTGGGGCCTATCCCCATCAGCTAAACTGGGGCTGCATGGGGCAAGGGTATCAGTACACTGATTGGAGGGGTTTACTATTAACTTGGATGTGGCAGAATAGCCCAGTTTTGAAAGAGAGTTTTCAGAAATACATACCCCTTTGTAAACTACATGTAATAGGAGGTCTACAGGCCTTCCTGGGGAGTCATAACTGAGGTGTATTACAGGCTTTGTGACTTTTCCAGACTTTCTGAGAGGGACAGGCACAGGTTCAGTTCTTTCAACATTTGCATTTGGGTTGCTCAGTCCTGGCTCATTGCTTGTCAATAAGTCTGCTTTTGAAGAAAGGGGTACCTCTGCATTGGTTGCCTGTTCTAGACTGGAAGCACTTTCAGCTTCTTGTTCTGTTAGTTCTGGTTCAACAAAATTACTTTCATTACTTGGCTCTGAAATTCCAGGTTTGTCATCAAGAGGAAATTCCATGCAATTTAAATCACGTAACACATTACTGAAATGTTCAACATCATTATCTCCATTAACATCATTGTCCATAATAATATTGGAATCATTGGTTGCAATTAGTTCTGGAATTTCTGGTATGTCACCAGTGGTGCTTTCTATTTCTGGTTTTCTTTGCTCTGGCTCGACCAATTCCACAAAACACAAGGAGTCAGCTACATCAGAGGCCACACTTTGCACTTCACTTTCAGGGGGCACCAGGGCTGTGAAGAAGGCTGGTAGGTTAGACAGTCCTGAATGTCCAGCTTCATCTCCAAAATTGTACAGGGGATTGCCTTAAAACAACTGACTCAGTTCATAAGATGGTAATAAGGGGCTTCACACTCATTGTCATCAGATTTGGAATGGCAGTCAATTCAGTTTAGGGCAGGACTGAGGGAAGGCCTCTAGTGTTTGACATCTGGAGAGGAGGTTAACTGTTTCTTGCTAGCTGCAGCTCTGGTTACAGGCCCAGGAGGGGCAGTATCTTGGGGTGCAGCCTCAATGATGATTTGCCCAGTTGGGAATAGATGATTTCTATAAATTTTCTTTACAGCTCATGGGTCATTTTCTGGACACCCTTAATAGACTGGCTGGTCCTCCAGTTTGCTGACAACAATGTATGGGGTGTGATGCCACCTATTGGCAATCTTGTGTTTTCCACGCAGTCCCAAATTCTGTAATAAAACTATATCCAGGTTGCAGTTCTTGGGCCTTGACAGATCTGTCATGCCTTTCTTTATTTGCTAAGTTCCTCTTTGCCACCAAGGTGTGTGCTAATTGGTAGGCATGGTTTAATTAGGCTTTTAACTTCTGAACATACTGAAGGTAATTCTCTGCTTTGACTCCATCCAAGAACACTCCAAAACAGATGTCTACTGGCAACCTGGCTTCTCGACTAAACATCCAGTGGTAGGAGGAGAACCCAGTGGCATCACTTTTAGTGCAGTTATATGCATGTACTAATTTGCTTATCTGTTGGCTCCATTTGGACTTGTCCAGGGGATGAAGTGTGCCCAACATGTCTGGTAGCATCTGATTAAACCTTTCGGGCTGTGGATCACCCTGAGGGTGATAGGGGGTAGTTCTGGACTTTCACACTCTCCAGAGGGAGAGCATTTCTTTGATCAACTGGCTTTCAAAGTCTCTCCCTTGTTCAGAGTAAATTCTCTGGGGGGGCCACCATAATGGACAAAGAACTTTTCTATCTTTTGCCACTGTGGATGCTTTCTGGTCTTTGGTTGGATATGCCTGGGCATTGCAGGTAAAATGATCAGTCACCACTAGCACATTACCAATATTCTTTTGATCTGGTTCAAGGTACAAGAAGTCAATACATACAAGCTCCAGTGGCGCACTTGTAGAAATATTGACTAAAGGTGCAGCCTTCTGGTGCTGAGCTTTCCTCTGTAGGCAATGACTACAAGTTCTGCTGTGAGTCTCAATGTCAGCCCCCATCTTTGGTCAGCAGAAATGAGCATAAGCCAGGTCAGTAGTTCAGTCACAGCAAAAGTGTCCCATCTGGTCATGAAGGGCACATAGAACCACACATTTTAAAACTGTAGGTAGCACTAATTGTTGCTTGATAACTTGACATTGTCAATTGAGGGTTTCTCTGTAGAGCAGTTTGCTGTGCAACTTTAATCTGGGCCCCTCTCTAAACAGCAGAGCAGTTCAGAGATCTGAAGAACGAAGTTTGAACAAATTGTTTCCAACATGAATGGTATCCAGCACAGGCTTAATCATAGGGTCTGTGCCCACTGTATACTATCAGGAGTAAGTTGGGGCAACATGCTGAGATCCAAGGCTGTAAGATGGCAGTAGGCTGTGGGAACACAAGTGTCAGGAGGGCCCAAGCAGTCCACCAGGCAATCAAATGTCGCAGGAGAGGGGTACTTCTCTTTATCAAATTTTGACAATGAGCTTTGACAGATTGTTCAGACATTCTCACCCACTTTGCATTAATGTCAGGTCTCCTGGAAAGGGTGTCAGCATCAATGTGGTTCAAGCCTGGCTGATACTCTACTGAATAATCATAAATGGAAAGTGCAGATAGCCAGCGATGCCCAGTGGCATCCAACTTTGCTTAAGTCTGGACATAGGTGAGGGGATTCTTATCAGTTTTTACTAGAATTTTTGCACCATGAAGATATTCATGGAATTGGTCTACCATGGCCCATTTCAATGCAAGGAACTCCAGTTTGTGTACAGGGTAGTTCTTCTCAGATGGTGGTAGGCTGCAACTAGCAAACACCACTAGGCGTAAACCTTCCTCATATTCTTGGTATAGAACAGCACCAAGTCTCCTCAAGCTGGTGTCAGTGTGCAACACATAGGGTTTATCAGGGCCGGCATACGCAAGCACAGGTGCATGGGTGAGTTGGTGAATGATATCATAGAAAGCCACCTCACACTCATGAGTCCACCGGGTTCCAAAAGGTTAATTTGTCCAAAAATAAACTTTATTTTCCTCTTTGACTGCATTTCTCTTGTGCTTCCTGTTTGTGGGTGGGCAATCTTGAGTTAAGTTGAGCAAAGGGTGAATGACTTTGGTGTAATCTTTTATGAATCAGCAATAGTAGCCACAGAACCCCAAGAATCTTTACAGTTCTTTAAGACTGCTAGACTGGGTCCAGGTGGTCAGAGACTCCACATTGCTGGGGTCTGTTTGGATCCCTTCAGATGACACTATGTGACCAACATACTTCACAGACTTCTGGAAAAACTGACACTTATTGATAGATAATTTTAGCCCAAAGTCCTCTCTTCCAATCAATCTAGAACCTTAAAACAGAGGAGCCTCATGTTCTTCAAGGGTCTGACTAAACACAATGATGCCATCTAGGTAGACAAGGCATTCTAGTAAGTTCATGTCTCCCACAGCTCGCTCCATCAGCCACTGGAAAGTGGCAGGTGCTCCTGAAACACCCTAAGGCATGTGTAGAAATTCATAAAAACCCAACAGGCAGATGAATGCTGTTTTTCCTCTATCTTTGGGGGCCATCGGGATCTGGTAATATTCACTCCAGAGGTCCAGCACGGAAAACCACTGGCTCCCATTGGGGCAGTCAAGGACATCCTGGACGCAGGGCATAGTGTACTGATCAGGTATAGTTCTTCAACTCAAAGTCTGGTAGTCCACACACATCCTCACCAATCTATTTTTCTTCCAGACTACCATCATAGGCAAAGCGTATGGACTGCAGAACTCCTGTATAATTCCAGCTGTGAGCATCTCCTGAAGGTGGCATTGAACGTCATCAGTATCTGCTGGGGCTCGGAACTGAGATCTCTCACAAAAAGGCCTTTCATCATGTAGTCTTATGTAGTGTAACTGGGTAAAAAAATTACCTTTCTTAGGTTCCTGTTGAAACTGCACAAAAGTGAAGAAATGACAGACAGGTGGTGTCCAGCACATAAAGTGATTTATTTCTGGTATATAAAGCAGGCTTACAACCAAATCACAGTGATAAACACTGGAGCGAACACCTCCAATCTTTCTTACCTATAGGCAGCAATACGTTTCTTCTTCTCAGCGAAAAAGGCGCAATGCAAAGGGTCATATACCCCTGATAATTACCATAGCAACTACTAACAAGCATTTGTCAATGCCAAATGTTGCTTGCTTGTATGTTCTGTTTAGGTATTTGGAAGTTATTGGAGTGCAAATATTGAAAATTCACGAACTTACGAGCGTGCGTAGAACTGCGCATAACTGTAAACAGTCATGTTTAGGAATTTTCATGGAATTTTTCAACATAGCCATTTAAGACCTCTTCTCATGAGCGGTGTCACTGTGATTTTCCTAATGTGTCCCATACATTGATTTCGCACACCGACTGCGCCATTGTGCGCTACATGGGCGGAAACACATTTTAGGCAGGATATGAAAAATGACAGCTATACTGCTTATAAGAAGGTGTTGTAAAATGGCAATGTTGAAAATCTGGAGTGAAAATGTTGAAAATCTGGAGTGAAAATATTGAAAATTTGTGAACTTACAAGTGTGCGTAGGAACTGCACAACGCACGCTCGTAAAACTGTCATTTTTAGGAATTTTTTCACCAAATTTTCAACATAGGCTTTTTGAGAGCCCACCTTATGAACACTGGCAGTGTCATTTCATCAATCAGCCCCAAAAGGTGATTTTGCACAGTGACAGCGAAATCACCCTTCGGGCCCGATTAACGCCATGACAGTGCAAGAATTCATGAGGAGGGGTCCCAAAAACCCCATGTTGAAAATTTGGGCCCAAAATTTCCCAAAATGCCTGAGATATGCAACAAAGTTGAAAAAAACTGTTTATTCCATTATACAGCTTACCAGCATTTCCTCAGTTCGCGGTCGGCTTTGAAGAGTGCAGACATGTTCCTGGTCCACCGATGATTGTTGTGCTGAGCTCAGAGGTAACTATGGGGTGTGGGGTGTGGGGAGGCAGGGTGCATGGTGGGTGGGTGGAGTGTGGGGTGGGGGCAGCGAGACTAGCGAGGTACCGTTTTATTTGTTGTTTTTTTTTTTAAGAAGACGACCACGGCAAGTTTGCCACGCTGGGGTGGGCTCCCAACGTGGCAGCTGGAAAGAGCTGTTTGGGGGCTGGAGCTGATGGGGGATTGGGCACCCCCGTTGGCCATAACAAGATTTGCCACGTTGGGGTGGGCTCCCAGCATGACACCTGGAAAGGTTTGGGGGGCATGTAGCCATGGAGCCAATGAAGTTAGGCACCCCGTTGGCTATAACATTTTTGCCATGCTGGGGTGGGCTCTGATGTGGCACCTGGGCAACTTTGTTGGGGGCGTGGAGCAGGCGGGTATTGGGCACCTGTCGGCCATACAGTTTGTGGGGAGGGAGCACATCAGCACGCAATATGCGTGCTTGCGTATGTGTGTGTGTGTGGGGGGGAGAGCTCTGCTCAGTGAAGTGGAGCTCTCCCTTTCAACTGTATGCCACTGCATTTTCAACTGCTGTCATAGATAGCTTGCAGCAGTCATTGGAGGAACTGCGGCTGTGCCTGCAAACTCAGTGACTGATTTTGAAGACAGGGTGCCCCACCTCCGAAAACTTGGAAGATGGCACTATATTTCTTGCACATGCGTGCAAGCAACATAAAAAGCTATATAAAAGTTTCATCACTGGATAATGGCAAATAACCTGACTTCTCACTAGCCTGGAAAAGCATGCTGAGCTAGCAGAGAGACAAGATAACTAAACAAAGGACATGTATTCATGAAGGCCATTTGTGGTTACACACACAATTACATAAGTAGTGCTGTTCTGTGCTAGAACTAAAGATGGCAGTATTGTCTAACTAATGATTATACAATGGTATAAACAGAGGTGTCTCCCAAGTGGTACAATTATGATAGTATATATATATATATATATATATATACACACATATATATATACATACACACACACACACACCCAACTCAGTTGAGAAGGGGATAAAACCTTTAATAGGTACATTAGGGAGCATAGAAAGGTTAAGGGAGGGATAGTGAAGATTAATAAAGGTGAGCAGAGGGAGACAGTGAAAAGGCAGAGATACTGAATGAATACTTTTGCTCAGTATTCACAAAAGAAGATGATGAGGAGTTACCTAAACCAAACAGTAGAAGCACTCTGGGTAGTGGGGTTGACGCCAGTCCATTTACAGAAGAAAGAGTCCTGAAAGAACTCCTAAAACTCAAGATGGACAAAGCAATGGGTCCTGACGGGATTCACCCTAGAATCCTAAAAGAGCTAAGGGAGGACCTAGTGACACCACTAACCACACTTTTTAAAAAAATCATGGGAAGATGAGGTGGTACCTGAGGACTGTAGGAGGGCAGATGTGATTCCCCTTCACAAAAGTGAGAGCAAGGCAGAAACATGAAACTACAAACCTGCTAGTTTGACCTCAGTGGTGGGAAAAATGATGGAATCACTCCTGAAAGAAAGAATTGTTCAGTACCTAGAGGCCAGCGGGGCACAGGACCCAAAGCAGCATGGATTCACAGCAGGAAGGTCATGTCAGATGAATCTAATCAATTTCTTTGACTGGGTGACCAAAGTAACAGACCAGGAGGGCTGTGGATATGGCCTACCTAGACTTTAGCAAGGAATTTGACACAGTCCCACACAAAAGATTAATAATCAAGTTAGCCAGCCTGGAAGTGGGTCCCAGGGTGGTAGCCTGGGTAGCAAACTGGCTGCACAACAGGACACAGAAGGTAATAGTGAATGGAACACATTCTGAAGAAAGGGGGGTTACTAGTGGAGTACCTCAGGGCTCTGTACTGGGTCCAGTCCTCTTTAATATCTTTATAGGTGACATTGCAGAGGGTCTAGAAGGAAAGGCATGCCTCTTTGCAGATGACACAAAGATCTGTAACAGAGTTGATACACAAGGGGGGTAGAAAGAATGAGAAGGGCCTTGGCAAGGTTGGAGGAATGGTCAGACATATGGCAACTTAGATTCAATGCAAAGAAGTGCAAAGTAATGCACCTGGGAAATAAAAATCCAGGAGAAGAGTGCACAATAGTAGGGGAGGTACTAACGACAACAATAGTGGAAAGGGATCTGGCTGTAGTCATATCAGATGACCTAAAGTTGGGTAAGCAATGTGAGAAGTCAGTAAGAGGAGCCAGGGGGATACAGGGATGCATAGGGAGGGGCATCACAAGTAGAAAACAGGAAGTGGTTATCCCTCTGTACAGACAGCTGGTGAGACCCCATCTGGAGTACAGCGTGCAGTTTTGGAGACCTCTTCTACGCAAGGACATAGACAGGATGGAAGCAGTCCAGAGGAGGGCAACTAAAATGGTGCAGGGTCTACATCAGAAACCATATGAAGAGAGACAGAGAGCTTAATATGTATACCCTTGATGAAAGGAAGGATGGGGGGACATGATAGAAACTTTTAAGTACCTCAAGGGAATCAACAAAGTCCAGGAGGGTAGCATCTTTCAGAAAAAGAGATGTGTAAGAACAAGGGGGCACAATTTAAAGTTAGAGGGGGGACGGCTCAGGGGTAATGTGAGGAAATTATTTTTCACGGAGAGAGTGGTGGATGCATGGAACTACCTTCATGGAGAGGTTGTGGGGTCTAAAACAGTGGGGGAATTCAAACATGCATGGGAGAGACATAAGGCAATTATAGTGGGAGGTTGCAGGAAGTAGGCTGTTGCTTAACTAGAATCTGCAGCTTATCCAATAGGTAGGGAAATGGGCAGACTGGGTGGGCCAATTGGTCCTTATCTGCCATCAAAGTCTATGTTTCTATGTTTCTATATATATATATGATTCTTAGTAGAAAAATACAATAGAACTCAGATCCTGACACTTATGCTTATACGTTAAGTGCCTGCACCCTAAGTATTACTGTCTGCAAGGTAGGGGCCAATCAGGGGTGCTGGTCCATGAATAACAGTAGTGTTCAGCCCTACTGATGCATCCTACATCCCACTCTTTCAAAGAAAACATCTTGCTTTTCTGGGCCAGCTTCCGGGTTCTCCACTCTTCGGGGATGGGAGACTCTCAAAATCAAACAGATCAGGGGTCACCTCATCAGTCTCCACAGTACATTTTTTACTAGGCAATACAGCAGTGTTGACACAATATACAGTAGCCAGGGTGCAACCTCAATTTACTCAGATGTCCCAGTCAGACATATTCTGAACTTGTAGCACCATCCGCCAGGCATAGGCATGAGCCAGGGCTGGTAGGATGCTAGGCTTGACCAACAGTCCCTCAGAGATTTTCCCTTTTTCAGGGGTGTCCAGTAGGAGGATTTTACCCCCCTCCCCGATATTTTATCCCCTTCCCAGCCTGCCGCCTCCAACCCTTCAGGAGAGACAATTAGCCATCCCACTGCCCGGAACCCTACCCAGATGGACCCCCAAGCCCCATGGAGCCGCAGCTTACCCCCCCCCCGGCAGGGACAAGTGGCGGCACAGACTTACAATTTCGTCGGTCTGAAGTCTGCTGGGTGGGCACAGGCAAATTGTGGGCATGGCCAGGTCTCCCCATCTTCCCAGTTGTGGCTGGCTCTTTTCGCATTTTTCTCTCTCCCTGTACAGCAAGTGACTCTCCCGATGTCATGATGCAAGTGCTGACATCCATGCTGCACAGTGGCTGCATCACATCTCTGAATGGAGCTTGCAGTTCTCTGAGTTCAAGTGTCGGGCATCGACCAAATCCCTCCCTGGAGAAGGCGAGCTGTCGTTGGACGCTCCAGCCCATCTCCCCCCGGCTGACCGAACCCAGGTCGCTGGCGTGGTGTGAGGTGTGGCGTCCAGCACCTCAAACCTCAGAGCCACTGTGCCGGCTAGGATTTTGTTTTTGACATCTTTTTTAATTCGTACTTTGCCACTGATGGTACATTGGGCATTGGAGGGGGGCAACACAAGTGATTCTGGATCCTTTTTCCATACCACTCCCATTGGTTCATCTTTCTCAACCTCTTTGGTTTGCATCTGTAAATCATAGGCTCTGCGCACTATGTCCGGAATGTGTAGTGCTTTTCCAGTCAGCTTGGCTTGTTTCTCTTGACAGAGCAGGGTTAGCTGGCCAAACATATGAACGTTGGTTCCAATCAACAAAGGTATAACATCATACATTCCTATTGGTGGGCACACCAGAGCCAGTGTCTCCACTTGTTCATCCACACCAGCAATGGCAATAGGGAAAGACAACCAAATTCGTACATACCCTTAATAAGGATAGGATTTGTCACTCAATCCCCCCCAGACATGCAGCCTTTCTGGGGGTAAGAGCCGGAGGTCCAATAGCTGTTGGTCGTACCAGTCTTTAAACTCAATTGTGACCTGCGAGCCACTGTCTAGCACAGCTCAACTGGAGATGCCATTAACAGTCATTGTGGTTTCCATGGATGGGCCCACCATTTCAGACCAGTCCAGGGAAGTCTGTTTTGCCAGCTGGCCCACTGCAGTTTTAGAGGAAAAAGATTTTCAGGGTGGGCCCGGCTGAGGTTTTATATTGCTCTGCCAGACCAGATTAAGCAGCTTGGCAGTGACTTTCTGCAGGTCTTCCGGAGAATAGCAACCACGTTGGGTGTGCCCATCCTCTCTGCACCTGTAACAGAACACCTTTCCTCTGAGGTCATTGGGGTGGTTCAGCTTTTCATGAGATTTATAGTGGTTGGGAGCTGGAGTTCTACTGTCCTCTTTCGGTTTGAACTCAGGCTCCAATCCACCACAGTTCCACTAGGGGTTGGAGGATCGGGTGGCATGAATAAGGTCCCCCACCAAGGTTCACAGTTCTCTCATCTCTTCCACCAGTTTAGAATCAGCTTAAGGTTCAGGGGCAAGGGTATGGGCCCTCACACCCATGGGCAGGGCCTCACTACCAGATTCAGTCTTATGGGGGCAAAAACTAGAGTTCTTGGCTGCCTCTACCACAGCTTGCTGGCTGGCTCTCAATTCCTTAACTCTTTCAGCAGCTCACAGACTTACTGTGTCTCAAGGGTTTCCTCTTTCTCAACAGGTCAGTCTGGGGTTGTGGCAGTGCGTGCAACCCCCGCATATGGTTCCCAACCATCCTCATCAATCTCAGACTGCCGGATCTTTCATCAGCCAACAATATTCGGGAGGGTTAGCTTTTCAGTTCAGAAACTTTAACTTTAGCATAAGCACACTTGAATAACAGGCAGACTTGAGAATGTGCTCCAGCCTGACATGATTCAGTTCACTAGCTGAGATGCTCACTTTACGACATGCCCTCTGCAGGGCCCATTCAATTCACGTGACAAAAGCAGACAACTTCTAATTTTTTCCACTGTTTAGCAGACTTGAATTTTCACATTAAATCCTTCTTGGACAGTGGATAGGTACTCAGCTGCAGTGGCCTCCAGGTTTGTGGACCAAAAGAACTGAATAGCTTCCAGGGCAGGGCCCCTCAAAAAAGTCTCTTGTGGTTCTCCCCCTTTAGAGCACTGCCACTCTTGGACCAGGGGAGAGGCATAGTCCACCCAAGTCTCCAAGTCGCCCTCCCCCACTGGCATGGGAACCGCACCAGAAAACAACCTGAGCCTGCGATATGAGTCCAGGTGTAAGGAGGGTATCACAATGGAAGATGCTACCATAGTGGGGCCAAGGGGGAAGCTGGGGAAGCCAGGTGGGATTGAACAGGGGTACCCTCCTCAGAGTCCTCCAAAACTTTTCGCAGATTATTAACTGTCTGCCCTTCAGGAGCTAGGAGCCTCAATAATTTGTCCTTAAAACCTTATACCCTTGAAGACCCTGCAGGGGAAGTTGGGTCACTGTGTAAATGAATAACTCTCCACCCCTTCTGGGATCCCTCGGTATGATGATGGGGGGGTACTGTCTCAGGGTCTATGGTGAGGCTACAAGAAAGGAAGGCCACTAAGGTCTGAGCAAATAGATCTGAGTCCCGCCTCGTACCTCAACCTTCCCCAAACACTTAACCTTCCCCCACAGTTTCCTCAATAGTTTCATTAGTGGTCCCCACATGAATATCAAGTAGTAGTGTGGCATGGTGGTGGTCGACCCCATCATGTGGTGCATGGCCAGCTTATGGGGGGAAATTTTCCACTTGGGCGTAGCAAGCGCCTCCATTTTGAATCCTTTTTCAAATTTACACTGGGCTGAAATTTTAACTTTTTGCCACTAGGGGGTGCACATCCCAGCAGTGCCTCCAAGATGTGACCCCTAGGCCACACTATTCTAAGGGCTACTTCCCCTGCCTATATGGCAATACACAGGTTGGGGTGCCTGAGTTTTCTAATTAGGTGCCTCCACCCAGAGAATGGTATTGAGGTTGCTTGTCTGCTCTGGTATAGCCCTCTGGGAAGCTATAACCACTCACCAACCCTTCTAGTGGCCTAAGAAATAACACAATGGTACATTCAAAATCAATAGGCAGCAGTAATAATGTGCTCACATTCTTTTCACTTACCACCAGGGCTGGACCTGCAGCAACTGCACTGGAGACCCCCTGGAAAATAAAGTTAGCATTGCAACAATACAGTCTTAACACTGTAACCCAACTAATAATATGCACACTAGGCAGGTTAAACATGGAAAATGACAATCAGGTTTATTTAGGGGCAATGAACAAGGGAGGTGCTTGAATCTAACAGAATGATCAGCAATCCGATTTCAACCAGGATTGTCTATCATGCAATGTAAGTCCCAATTAGACAGTTCAACAACCTTGGGTACCCAGAATGTCATGCAGGCTACCCTAAAGTGTTGCCTGGGGTGGCAAACGTTGCAGCTGAAGTTGAGGGTCTTAGGAAAGGAAAAACAGTTACGTATGCACACAACCCAATTATTTGTAATCCAAGCTGGGTGGCTCAGTCTGTTGTAAGAACTCAGTGGAAGAAAACAATTAGATGGTATCACAATTTGTTTATTTAGTTGTCTAACCAGGTATATCACACTAAGCTGAAAGCTTTTTTACAGGAGTGACCTAGGAGCACAAGGAGGTTAAGTGACTTGCTCAGGGTCACACAGTATGCAAGTGGAAGCTGTGGGATTCAAACCCAGGTCTGATCTGCTGGATGTCACCAGATTTGCAGCTCAGAGCCTTAGACCACTGCGCTATACTGCCTCCTTGATTTTAGCTTTTGTTGCAGGGAGCTACCCTAATTTGTACTCACACTACCAGGATCTGGCTACACTGCAGGTTAAATGTAGACCTCGTGGTGATGATCAAAGGGGCTGGGGGAAGTTGGGCTGACATGACTTACCTCTGGGTGGTCACAGCCTGCTCAAAGGTGTTGGGCAGGGGTCCGAATCCACAAGCTGATCTTTCGCCAAGATGGTCTAATTACTACAGAATTTCCTTCCCACAACACCCCTGAGGACAAGATCCATTTTAGGTTCCCAGAGATTTCATTGGTCCAATTACTGGAAGTCCATGACCTAACATGTGGCTCCCATCCAAATGTTCAAGCTGCAATAAATGCAGGTTAGACAAACTTCCGCTGCCTTTACTATAACAGCAGATAAGCAGTAAACAATCACAGTTCCTATGTGAGTGCCCTCTGCACAAATAGCGACTGCAGAATGGAGGAAAATACATACTGTCCATCTGGTCGCAAGCCCTATATCACTTGGACCCAACCCAGACTAATTTCTAAACACAAATTAGGTACTCTCTTAAAGGGACAAGTGCAGAGGCTCAATATGGCACTCTCACACAAATAGATAGAACTACTTACAACAGGACACCAGCCTGACAGTGGGGCATTAAGGAGCCCAGGAAGACATTATAGTAAACCCTAATTTGTAGGGGGGTTACATATGTTCAAAATAATTAGTTATGATAACACCCAGATCCCTTTCAGTTGATTTTTCATTCCATTTATTTAAAATAAAAGCCTATGGACAAAAACTGACCATTTTCATAGGCAACTGTAGTCGAGGTATACAAATCACAGAGAGACACTAACATGAAACAGTACATACAAACAATAAATTATTTCTCATAATAAGTACAAATGTCACTAGTACTAAAGCAGTTTCTTAAAGTTATTGAAAAGATCTGTAACTCATTGAAAACCTGATGTTTTGAGAAAGTGAGATCCAAAAGCTAAACATTCAGTAATAAAAAGCAGATTGACCAACTTTTTTTTAACACTTAGGCAGTTTAAGGCACAAATCATCCATCGGCTTAGATGTTCACATTTGAGAAAGATGTGTTTTTCACCACGGATTTTAATTCAGTTGGCACTTGTCCATTTACCATCTTCAATGCCCAGCACCCCAACTGTCGACTCATTCTTTGATGTGATGACTGTCAATTTGAGATACTATAAAGAAAACAGGTATGGTAGTCTAATGGAAGGTCAAAAGCAAATCTACAAGCTTTGTTTATGAGAAGTGCAATTCTTTGCAAATATGTTTTGCTTGCTGAAGAGTAAATGACAAGACCATAATCTACTATTGACAAAATATGTCATTACAACCAGTTTTTTGGCATCAGATGTAAAGCCTGTTTCTGTACAACATATCAAACCTCTGACTCACAGAATTTACCAAAATTTCAATGTGTTGATGATAGCGAAGGCAACTATAAATGATCCAGCCAAGGTACTGCATTTACATTCATTGCCTTGGTCCAAGGTAGTTCCTTCTAGAGTTCTTCTATGGAAAAAGGTGATCGCAAACGTGATTGCTTCCTAGGATGAAAAAACATAACTTTTGTCTTTTTTGAGTTTAAACATAACTTATTTTCTATGAACCACTTGTGAACAGCATAGAACTCAGAATGCAGTATATCCAACAAATTATTTAAATCTCTGTTCTAAAGAAAGACTACCATATCATCATCATTGTTGTTCTTAATACATTATTTCCACACAGCATGTACCTGTATACTATGACTGTTCCTGTATCTCTCATGTTTATAAGTGCACTGTGTGAGCCATTTGTGTGGCCCAGGTCATGCCTGAAAACAGTCCCTGGGACCAGTGTACTTACCCAGTTATCAAATACATAAATAAAATAAATGAATGTATTGCTGGTTAATGTTCATTTTCCCAAGATGCATCACCTTACATTTGTCTATGTTAATCACCTTACATTTATCTTTGTTAAATTTCATCTCCTGCTTTACTATCTTGAAATTTGATCTACATCCATTTGAAGTTCCACTCTCTGGTCTACTGTGGCATGTGGACCACCTGCTTTTGTATTGTCCATGTATTTGATTGACCACTTACTTAGATTTTTTTTTTGTTGTCAGAAATAAATATATGAAAAATCATCGAACTTAACACTGACCCTTGAGGAACCACTTGTAACTTCACCAATATCTAATTTATGTCCATTAATTATTACCCTTTGTGATCTATTTGATAACCAGTTTGAGACCCAGTCAGTCTAATATTAATGTTAACCTTTTTCATTTTTTTGATAAAGAACAGTTACGTACTTACCATAACAGTAGATCTTCGAGAGAATCTCTTTCATCAGGCTGAGGGCAGAGGTCACCAGTCTACGGACCAAGCAGGCAGGAATACTGGGGACCTTTGCCCCCACCCAGAGGCCACCAAGTCCCCAGCCAATGCCACAGTGGCCACCCAGGCAGATGGCAGGATGGACTATGATGGGCTCAGGAAGGTTCAGGGGAAGGGGCAGAGATACATCCCCCATCCATTCCAGCTCATGAACCCCTACACAGTGTTGGAGGAACAGGACAGCCCTGCAAAGGAACTTGAGGCTGAGACCATGGAGGAGGTGAGGGTCCTCCAGCAGGAAGACCCAGTGGCAGGAGGAAAAGAACCCCATAGGAAGAAGGAGTTACTCCTGTTGGGGGAATCAGTTGTCTGGGGAATGGATTTGGGCACAGACAGTAGAGAGAAAAGGGAGGTAAAGTGTTTTCCAGGAGGCACAGCTCGGAAGGAGGGCGAGCACATCCAGAGGATCACAGAAGCTGTGGCACGAAGGGGAGGGATGAAGGTCATTATCCACTTGGGGACAAATGACCTATCCAAGGATAAGACAAGTTTGGAGCAGGTGAAGGAGGACTTCACAGTGTTGGGAGGGTGCCTGTGAAAGGTAGCAAGCTCCGTGACATTTTCAGAGGTGCTGCCAGTCGATGGCAGGTGAGGGAGAGGAATCTCCACATTACTAACCAACACATGGTTGAAAGGCTGGTACAATGAGAAAGGGTATGGCTTCACTGGGGACTGGGGATCCACCAGGAGCGATGTAGCCCTCTACAGTGAGGATGAACTGCATCTGTCCAGCAAGGGGAAGGCAGCCCTCAATGGACATTTTGAATGCTTTGTTGATGAGTGTTTAAACTAGTTGGGGGGGGGGGCAACAGGGGCAGGGATACTCAGGTAGCCCATCCCCACATGGTACAGAAAGCAGAACAATGGAGCAGGAAGAGGAGTTGATATCAAGGTCATCAGAGCCAGGCAGAAATGGAGTAGGGAAGGAATCAGGAACACAAGAGAAAAATATCAGGAAAGGAGGAAGATGCAGGGGACCAAAAACAGGTAGAGAGAGAGAGAGAGAGAGAGGTCAGGCAGTAAAACCTGGAAGGTCATGTTGACAAATGCATGCAGCCTGGGAAATAAAGTCCCAGACATGCAGGCCTTAAGAATTGAAGGAGATCTGAACATAGCAGCAATAATTGAAACCTGGTACACAGCTAATCATGAATGGGAAATAAATGTACCAGGATATGTTCTATTCAGGAGGGATAGGGAAGGCAAAAAGGGAGGGGAAGTAGCCCTGTATGTCAGAGAGGGTATAATGGCAACACAGGTACAGGGTAGGCAGGGGGAAACACTGTGGGTTACCCTTTAGTCTGGAAATTGCACAGCAATATGCACAGGGGTGACATACAGGCCTCCAGGACAGGGAGATGAACAGGGACAGGGAGCTAGTGGAGGAAATACACGAGATGGCAATGAGAGGTGAAATTATACTAATGGGGGATTTCAATATGCCAGATGTGGGTTGGAACATCCGTGTAGCTGCTTCAGCCAGAGGCAGAGGCATCCCTGATTCACTCAAGGAGGCTGGACTCACACAGCTTGTGCTAGATCCCACCAGAGACAGGGCAATTCTAGATCTAGTAATGACCAACAGGGATCAAATCACAGATGTCCATGTAGAAGGGCAGCTGGGATCCAGTGATCACAACATTGTGTGGTTTAACATAGGGCCAGAAACTCACTCAAGTCATACTAGGACAAAGGTTTGGGATTTCAAAAATGCTGACTTCGCTGAAATGGGGAGGGGGTAATAAAAGAGCCCTGGAGAGAACAGGGGCAGGAGTGGGAGTGGAAGAACAGTAAAGGAAGCCTTACTGAAAGTAACAAACCAATGTATCAGACTGATATCCAAAGGCAAGATAAGGAGAAAGCCACTGTGGTACTCAAGAGAGGTGGCAGTAAAGGTCAGGGCAAAAAGGAAAGGGTTCAGGAAATATAAAGAGATCCAAATGGAGGAGGACAGGGAGGAGTACCTAGATTGTCTAAGGGAAGCGGGAAACTCAGTAAGGAGAGCAAAGGCATGGACTGAGGAAGGTTTAGCACAGTCAGTTAAGAAAAGGGACAATACATTCTTCAGGTACATCAGTGAAAGAAGGAAAAACAAGGGGGATTGCAAGTCTCAAGGGAGAGGGAGGGGAATGCAAGGAGGGTGACAGGGAAAAGGCAGAAATACTGAGTAAATATTTCTGTTCAGTATTCACAGAAGAGGGGGAGGGGCAGGGGCCACAGCAGTATAGCAGTTGCCAAGGGGGTGAAGAGGTGGCCGATAGTCCATTCACAGGGGAGAGTCCTGCAGGAGCTCACTAAATTGAAGGTGGACAAAGCAATGGGACCAGGTGGCATACAACCAAGGATATTGAGAGAACTGTGAAGGGAGATAACAGAACCTCTGGCAGCCATGTTCACCGAGTCATTCAACACAAGGGTGGTACCAGAGGATTGGAGGAGGGAACATGTGGTCACTCTATACAAATCCTGCAGCAGGGAGGAGGCAGGGAACTATAGGCCAGTCATCCTCCTCAGTAGTGGGGAATATCATGGATACATTGCTTAAAGAAAGGACAGTGGGGCATCTAGAAGCCATCAGGGCCCAGGACCATAGGCAACACGGATTCACATCAGGGATGTCATGTCAGACAAATCTGGTTGATTTCTTTGACTGGGTGACTAAGTAACTCAGGGTGGGGCAGTGGATGTCACTTACCTTGATTTCAACAAAACCTTTGACACTCCCACATAGGAGGCTAATAAACAAGCTGGGTAGGCTGGGCATGGGGGACAGGGTGGTAAATTGGGTTAGAAACCAGCTAACAGACAGGAAGCAGAGGGTGGTGGTAAATGGGGTGCAGTCTGGGGAGAGAGGGGGTGACCAGTGGGGTGCCTCAGGGATCAGTCCTGGGCCAGTCCTGATTAATGTCTTCTCACTCATTTTATGCGTAAAAAGGATGCTTACTTCCTTGGGATCTGCACACAGTCCTCACTGTGCTGTATGTGTAGGCTCATCCTCAGTACCATTGGCCTATGTTCATTAAAGTTAACCATGGTTTTACACCTATCCCAACTCCTTCTTCAAGCGGACAACATTGAACTAAATCCTGTCCCTCTGGACCTACTATCTACATCTGCCCTATTGTCCCTTCCTAACATGTCACATGTAAAGGGCGTCAAAATCGGTCATCTAAACATTCAAAGTCTCCGGCCAAAAATAGCTGAGATGCAGGCCAGGGCTGCTAAATATAACCCGGACATCCTTGAAATAACCAAAACTTGGTTGAAGCCTCATGTATCGCAACATGAGGTTGATCTTCTTGGTTGTTCTTGTTTCAGGCAAGACCATGTAAGTAAAAAGGGAGGTGGTGTCTTATTCTATGTGAAAACAAAATGTCATCTCGCTGTAATCCCCTCACCGACTGATATGCCTTCCTCAGCTGAATTTCTACTTATTTAACTGACCCTTGGTAATGTAAAGAAACTTAATTGGTTGTATTTACCGCCCTCCTGAGGATGCCACCAATAACTTACATCCCGTCATGCCGTCTCTATCTGTTCTTCCCCCGCATGACGCAGTAATCTGTAGAGATTTTAACAATGACTGGCTGTTCCACCACAAAAACAAGGCTCACACTATCATCTCTGACATTAATTTTACCCAACATATCACTGTGCCCATGCGATGTAACTCCAAGAGAGGTATCACAGCACTATTGGATTGGATTCTATCTAATTGCCCTCACAGGATCAAGCCAAGGCAGGGACTTCTGGTGATATCAGCACTGAAATGGCAGCTTGATCCTTCTTGCTGCTAAGCCCAGAAGAAATCTAACAGTATCCACCTGCTAAAAGATATGCAATCGTCAGCAAAAACCACCAGATCAAAAGCAACCATTGCCAAGAATAACCAGACCCCAGTACAAAAATTACAGCTGATGCTTCAACAAGAAAAATCCATCTCACTGCCCAGGGTATCGGAGGAAGAAACCAGCATGGCTCTCTCGGATGGCTCGGAAGAAAGCTGCTCATAGCTAGTAGCCTCAATATTACAAACTGCCAAAACAGTGACAAAAATTGATGCTGGTCTATCGGACCTGCAGGCAGACATAAACAAAATCAAACACAAAACAGACCTACTGGAAGTGGGTCTGGTGGACACAATGGAACAAACCAATCAGTACAACCATTTGCTGTTGTTCTTGATGGCCAGGGAGAGAGAGTTGACGGCCAAGCTGGATGACATAGAAGGGCGCAGCTGGTGCCAGAACATACGCATTTATGGTATTCCTGAGGGGGCCGAAAAAGGATCCACAAATATGATTACTTTCCTCCAAAAGATGCTGAGAGAAGCTTTACAACTCCCTGCAGACCTCGACCTGAACATGGACTGGGAACATCGATCCCAGGTACAGATACCAACTAACCCAAATGCCCGCCCGAGGTCCTTTATAGGAAAGCTCACCTCAAATGCCTCCAAAGAAGAGATAATCTGCAGAGAATGGAAGGCACTCTCAATATCTTATGGTGAACACTGTATCATCATGGACAACGACTACAGCATGGGGGTTCCAGAAAGTAGAGGAGCCATGTGGCCAGTTCTGAAACAGCTAAGAGCAAAAAATCTGAAGGCCCAAATGATGTACCCAGCTAGACTGAAAGTCAAGACACATCAAGGGGTAAAGGTCTTTGAGGATTTAGTGGTGGCCACTGTTTTTTTTTTTTTAGTAAAGGGGATTGTGGTGCCATCATTGTCGAGAGAAAGACTGGAGAAAGAACTACTGTGCTCGGCCTGGTTGGTCACTCAGAAAGGCACAAAGAACTCCAATCAAGACAGGCTGATGCATCACACCACCCTAAGGGCCAATATCTGCTCCCTCCTGAAGCCCTATACATCTCTAGTGCAGCTGTTGGATATCATTTCCTAAGATCAAACAGAACAGGGGCTCTGGGAGGACCAGGAAAAGAATGTTCAAGACCGAGGGACCTGAGGATGCTAGCTTCCCCTTCACTTCAGGCTGGCTAAATCATCAGCTACTATGAATTGGACTCCGGAGACAGAGGTACTTTTTTGTGTAAAGGTTCCATGGAACCTTAGATTGGTGGGGGGAGTGACCAGAGGTTAACGGATGCATACCCGTGGAGACTGGGTTGTTCACCTCAGACCACGGGGTTTAGTGAATAAAGTCATTAGCTTCCCTACAAGATCCACCTGCAATCCGATCTCTTGACTCTGCATCTGGGTGTCCTCCTGGGGGTTAATAACTGGTTAAAAGGCAAGGGAAGCACAAATGAATGAAAAGAGGACTGGGGTTGATTAACCAGAAGTAAGTAAATAAGGGGCTTGGGTAAACAAGCAAGGAATGAACTGTTACCTCAGGGGAGGGGGGCTTAAAGTTTGTAGTTTCTGCAGAATTTGACTTCTTGGGTCACAGACTTACAAGACCCTAAGGAATTATTGCAACTGACAGAGAGGGGAAAAATATGAAAACAAAAGGGCCCCATAACGTCGGCCTTGACATAAAAGGGAGGAAAAGGTAACAAAGATGAGAAGGGAGGTGGATGCCCAACACTATAGTGAAGATGGGGGACTTGAGAAGGAATTCCCAGTAGGGGTCTTCTCACCCCGTAACATGAGATGGGCTGGGGAGAGAGAGAGAGGCTGCAAAAAAAAAATGCCTTTTTTTTTCTAACTCTGATATTGCTGACATTGGCCTTGCCTTGGAGGGAGGGGTTTGAACCCCAAAATAAACCTCTGGTACGGCTATGCCCGCACCATTATCATGGGCTTAGTGTTCCGAAGGTGGTACACACTAACCCAACGCTTAATAGTTGGATTGACCCAGTAAGTCCACACAACCTAAACGATCTTAATGAAATACACAGAGAACATTCTGAAAAGAAGGATGTGATAGAAATAAAGTCCACAAAGACCGATGGCTGGGTGCGGGGAGCCCATCCGAGGATTCAAAGGAGTCCAATGGGTAACCCACTTCGGACACCAGCTGCTTATAGTTCACAACAGTTTATGGATTTGTTAAGTACCTGTTGGTTTGAAGACAGGCAAGTTATTTACATGCTTGTACTCCCACCTAGTAGGGAAAGTTTGTAATGTATTATTAGATTCATACTGTTTTTCCCCTGAAACGGGGATAAAAAGGTTTTCATGTATTTTTCTTACAATATATGGCACATAACTGGACTGGACATTGAAGAGCCTATTAATGGAGGGTAGCATGGGGAGAAAAAGAGGGTAAATGGACAAGAAAACAGAGAGGGAAAGAACCAATGGAGAACAGGGCTCATCATAGAAATTGGTGGCAACAACCAAAGGGTCCTGTTAAACAAATATAATCATGGCACAAATTAAAACTAAATTACTATCATATAACATTAATGGGATAAATCATCCCATTAAAAGGAAACAACTTCACAAATTTCTCTGGGATCAGAAATGTGATATTAACTTCATACAGGAGACACATCTGACTCCCGGGGAAGCCCTTTAACCGAAAAGCAAAAGATTTCCTGACCTCTATCAGGCATCCCTGCGTGGAGGGAGGATGAGGGGAGTGGAGATCCTACTGGTGGCCTCTCTTCCCTTCAAGGAAGAGGAGGTAGTGGTGGATGTTGGGGCCAGATTTGTACTGGAGGTGGGGAGGATTCAAGATGTCCAGGTTACCATGATAAATGTTTATGCCCCCTGGGGTCTTCAATAACCTTTTATACAGAACTATTTAAGACAATAGTTGAAAAAGTGAAAGGGACCATTATAGCGGGGGGCGGGGGGACTGAAACATTGTTTTAAACAGTGTGCTGGACTCCACTTCAGGTATTCAGGTCCCCAATAGCAAGGCAACTAAACAGCTGACTACATTGATGAGGGAGGTGGGGATGACAGATGTTTGGAAAACAAACTATCCAAGAGCAAAAGACTACACTTATTACTCTCCTAGACAGAAAATTTATACTAGGATTGATATGTTTTTTATGTATTCTAAGGACCTGTCAGTATTTGACTCCGTTTGGGTGGGGACGGCAACCCTATCAGATCACCAGCCTCTCCTGGCAGCTCTGGATTTACAGCTACCGAGAAAACCAACACTGGACACTGAGGAGAGGCTGAATGGCATGACCTGGAACTGGTAGAGAACCCTTTCTGCATAGAACTGAAGGTAACGCCAGTGGGACAGACAGACAGGAACATGGAAGAATGCATCCTGCAGGTCCAGGGAGCAGAATCAAATGCCCTGCTCCAGAGATGGTATTACTGTATCTGGTTCAGCGTGATCATCCTGAATTTGCACTTCCTGAGAAACTGATTTAGGTAGTGGAGATTCCATATGGGCCACCCACATATCCATTTCAGGACCCAGAAGTACCTGGACATAAAGTCCTGACCTGCCATGGAGTCTGGTACACAGGCTCAGACTTCTTTTTCTAGAAGCTGAGCAGTGTCCTCCCTGAGGACAGACAGCATGTCCTGCAACACTATGGACTCCCTTGGTGCATGAGGTCAATAAGGTTGAAGAGCCTCAAAGTTGCGAGGCAACCCTCCATCCCCCACCTCTAGGACCTGCTTGTCTGAAGTAATTACTGACCAAGTGTGCTAGAAGAGGTGCAGCTAGCCATCCACAGGGAGCTTGGGCAGGGATTGGATGGGTGGAAGACACCTCCAACCCGTCAGTAGACATCCTTTGGGTGGGCATTGTCACCTGCTGCTGGAGGGGCACCGCTACCTCTACCCTTGCCTTTCTTGGGGCCCTGAACAGGGAACTTGGTCTTGGGGCTCTAATCCTGCTAAGGCCCCTGGCTGGAGCTGCTGCCACCTAGGCTAGTGTGACGGAAAAGGCTGAAACTGAAAATACTTTTTCTTCAGCTTCTGCCTTTTCAAATCCTTCTGAGAGAGGAGGTCACAGAAATCCAGGGTGGCATTGGACTTTTTGTCCTGGTGAGGCGGTCTTCCACCCCAGAGCCATACAGGTCAGTGTTCAGGAAGTGGACATTGGCCAACTTGTGTTGGATGTCCGCCATAAAGGTGGAAATCCTCAGCCAGGCCATGTGATGCATCGCAATGGCTGCAGCCATGGCACAGACACTGAAATTGCCCACATCCAAGACCATCTAAAGTTGATGTTTAGCCAGTGCTTGACCCTGGTCTTGGACCACTTTTACTGCCAGCTGCTTATCAGCATGGAGGTTTGGAAGAATATGATCCAGAACTCCCATCAGGAAGTGAGCAAAGAGGGAAATTATCAGGGTGTAGCTCACCTGATGCAGATCAAAGGAGGAAGCAACATAGGCCTTCTTCACTGCGTGATCAAGCTTTTTGGACTCCTTGTTGGGAGACTTGTCCATGTCCCCAGTATTGCCGGGGTTACAGAAGACAGAATCTGTGACCAGGCCCTCGCCTGAGGGGTGGTCCGAATATCTGGACAATATGCTGGTAGAGACGGCATGCTTGGGGACAATATGGGCACAGGGTGCCTGGCAGGAAGCTGGATGCTGCCAATACTCCAGCACTGGTTCCAACATGGCCTAGACCATTGGAAAGACAGCCCCTGGGAATTCGTCCCCATCCAGGATCTCAGTAATGGGGGTATTTGGCCCTTTTCTGGACTGTCTACAAAGGAACCTCTATGGACTCAGACATGAGCTTAAGAAGAGCCCCGCATGACACAGGCCTGTGGTTGATAGTGAAATCTTTGGCTGAATCATGGTCAAAAGCATCAGCCTTCAAAGACTGCACTGAGGATCCACTGAAGTCATCTGAAGAATCTTCAAACATGGCCTTAGGTCATTTGCTGCTGTGCACCACTCAGGACTTGTCCAGCTGCTTGCCCCTGAACAGGGCTGCTTCAGCTCACCCACGGTCGGCCGGCACCCAGCCAGCCACCAACCAAGGCCAGGACACCTGCCTGCAGCTCCTTGGAAGCTGCTTGCCCCTGAACAGGGCTGTTTCAGCTCACCCACAGTCGGCCGGCACCCAGCCAGCCACCGACCAAGGCCAGGACACCTGCCTGAAGCTCCTTGGAAGCTGCTTGCCCCTTAACAGGGCTGTTTCAGCTCACCCACAGTTGGCCGGCACCCAGCCAGCCACCGACCAAGACCAGGACACCCGCCTGCAGCTCCTTGGAAGCTGCTTGCTCCTGAACAGGGCTGCTTCAGCTCACCCACTGTCGGCCGGCACCCAGCCAGCCACCGACCAAGACTAGGACACCCGCCTGCAGCTTCTTGGAAGCTGCTTGCTCCCTGAACAGGGCTGCTTCAGCTCACCTCACGGTCGGCCAGCACCCAGCCAGCCACCGACCAAGACCAGGACACCCGCTTGCAGCTCCTTGGAAGCTGCTTGCCCCTGAACAGGGCTGCTTCAGCTCACCACGGTCGGCCGGCACCCAGCCAGCCACCGACCAAGACCAGGACACCCGCCTGCAGCTCCTTGGAAGCTGCTTGCCCCTGAACAGGGCTGCTTCAGCTCACCCACGGTCGGCCGGCACCCAGCCAGCCACCGACCAACACCAGGACACCCGCCTGCAACTACTTGGAAGGTACGGGACAGCGCAGCCAATCGGAACACAGTGCTTCCAGCAAACCCACTCTGATTGGCCAGGAGTTTTCCCCTGCTATAGACACCTGGCACTTTGTTAGATTTTTGATAGAACTAAGCACATTTCAACTGTGTTATTAGGAGTTTTTCAACTGTATTAGCTGGATTGTAATTTCTACTACTGTTTTAAAGTGCTTACACCTCTTCTGTCTGACTGCTCTTCCTGCAGCGCCCCCCATCCAAGTACTCTGCCTTGGTGCCGATAAGTCTAACTACCTTTTGTCTTACTAAACTGCTCAAATCTATCCCCCTTTACCTCTATACTATTTAAGACCTGCTCTGTCCTCTTCTCTCTAGCTGCTTGCCCCTGAACAGGGCTGCTTCAGCTCACCCACGGTCGGCCAGCACCCAGCCAGCCACCGACCAAGACCAGGACACCCACCTGCAGCTCCTTGGAAGGTACGGGACAGCGCAGCCAATCAGAACACGGGTGCTTCCAGCAAACCCACTCTGATTGGCCAGGAGTTTTCCCCTGCTATAGACACCTGGCACTTTGTTAGATTTTCGATAGAACTAAGCACATTTCAACTGTGTTATTAGGAGTTTTTCAACTGTATTAGCTGGATTGTAATTTCTACTACTGTTTTAAAGTGCTTACACCTCTTCTGTCTGACTGATCTTCTGCAGCACCCTCCCCCATCCAAGCACTCTGCCTTGGTGCCGATAAGTCTAACTACCTTTTTTGTGGCTAGTTTTCCATTAGCAGGTTATACAGACCTGCCACTAGAGGATTCTTGGTCTTCTACATAAATCACTGTATTCATTCGTAGGCAATATGGCCTGCATTATCATTCTACTTCTTTCCCTGCTGCTACAAGGGATTTGAGTCTGAAGGGTGGATGGTCACTAACTAAGCTGCTCCTGTTCTCCTTGTTCCCCTTTCTGCTGTATTTTCTCATCTAGGTTTTAAGTGAGTACCTAGGTGGGCAAATTACTTGCCTAGAAAATATTGCACTAATACAAATCACGAGACCACTCAATCTGGGACCATGGCTCTCCTTATTGTGTTTTATTGCTCCTAAGGTGCAGAGTTTTCAGCAATACAGGCATATTGAAGTACCTCAATGCAATTCAGTTCTCCAATGTACCTTATCAATACCTAATGTTATAACAGTCTACCGTGCAGGCACTATGTCATTCTCCTCTCCCTTTAGCCTATTCCCCGTTAGCCTACACCCCTTGCTACTGTCCTCACCTATGTCTGCCCAAGCACTTACATTGATCACGATCAACTGTCATTACAGTGGTGCCGCCTCTTGCGCAGCACGATATGGGCTGCCAGTTAAGAAATAAAAAGCAGTCTCCATTCTTATAAGCTCCTTAAAGAAAGTTACACTTCTGCTTCTTCTCTGCTCAGGAAATGTGGAGTCAACCTACCCCCCACAACTTACCTCACCTATCGATTTTGCTGAGGCCACAGGTCTCAAAATGATGATAAATCAACATTTTAAGCCTGCCTAAAAACTTGTACAGCTGCAAGCCTGGGCTGCACACGTTAACCCAGACCTTATCATAAGTACTGAGTCGTGGTTAAAAAAGACGAACACTGATCAACAAATATCACTGCAGGGCTGCAGGGCTACAATTTATTTAGAGCAGATAGAGAGTCTAGAGGCGGGGGTGTGGTTATCTACGCCAAATCTAAGTACTTGGTCACCAATATTAGTTGCAAATCTCTAGCCAAGGAATTTGAGTTAGTTTCGCTGAGCCTTCATCTCCCCTCCTCGGAATGTATCACTATCCTAGGCGGCTATAGACTCCCGTCTGGTGGTGATGAAGTCCTTAATCTTTTGAAATCCATGTTCGTAGATGCAAAAACTGAAACAATATTTCTAGGAGATCTAAATATGGACTGCTTGTCACCTAAATCACACGGCCTCAAATCCCTTTGTGACAAGCTAGGTCTTGGGCAATTAGTCAGTGAACCTACTAGGAACAACACTCTAAATACTGCCAACAGTTCCATTCTAGATGTGGTACTAACCACCCATCCACACAAAATATCTCATTTGGCAGTGTTTCACAACGACATGAGCGATCATGGAATTGTTGCTTGCATAAGATCTCAAATTAAGGATTGGCGAACCCATCTTTATAACAAAAGATCCTTTCGCAAATTCAGTACAGTAAACTTCCTATCTGACCTGAGCATGATCAGATGGCAAGATCTTTACCTAGCCAAAGATGTCAACAAGGCAGCTTGCATCCTTAATGACAAACTCACTACAATAATAAATAAGCATGCCCTTTCATCAAAGTAAAGTGCAGGAACAATTCCAACCCTGGTTCACCTCGGATCTCAAGGCAGCCCTTATAGCTCGAGATAAGCTCTGGGCTAAAGCTAGACATTCAAAGAATCTTTGGATTGGCAGGCCTTTAGAACAGCCAGGAATAACTGTATGAAAAACTTCGCCTGCTAAAGCTAACTATTATGTTTCTACTCGAACAAGCTAAAGGTAACCCTCATAAAATATGGAAGACTATCAAAGCTATAGAAGGACGGCCCATGGCCCCTCTGTCCCAACAAAGATTGTTGCAAGTGGCAGGATTGTGGAAAACAAGTCCCTAATCCTGGAGGAACTTAACTCCACTTTGCCACAGCTGGAGAAGCTTGACTCGTCACCTATGCTGGTGCTGCGTGAGCCAGCATACCGCCTCCCCACATCTAGTCCTGCACCCAGCCCTTCCAACTGCGTGAGATAACTTATAAAGAAGTAGAAGATCTCTTCTTAACTTAGACACCAAAGAAAGCAGGGGACGATGGCTTGGAACCCTTTTTCCAAGGTCAGGCTACGCCCATCTCACTGCCCCAATTCTCCACATCTTCAATCTTTCCATTACATCTGCTACTGTGCCATCCTGCTGGAAATCAGCACATATCCTCCCTCTAATTAAATCTGGTGACCCATGCGATGTAAACAACTATAGACCTATCTCCATATTGCCTATCCTTTCTAAAGTTCTCGAAAAACTGATCCATATTCAGTTAAAATCTCACTTGGAAACCTTCTCTCTCATTAACCCAGCTCAATCTGACTTCCGGGCTAATTATAGCACAATCACTGCACTAGCAAAAGTAACCAATGATTGGATCTCTGCTATAGATGCTAAGAAGGTAACTGGTGCAGTCTTTTTGGACCTCAGCAAAGCTTTTGATACTATTGATCACAAACTATTAGTCAATTGCCTTGCAAAGTTGGTGCCACATACCATACCACCCAGTGGTTCTCTAGCTACCTAACTGGAAGATTCCAAAAGTAAAGCGGAAGGCTTTTTCTGCTGCCTTGCCACTTGTAAAGGAGTCCCCAAGGATCCATCTTAGCCTATCTTGTTTTCTCTGTACATTAATGACTTAGATGCTAACATATCTCGTCCAATCTGCACTTTTGCAGATGATACTGTGTTGTATACTTCTGGCTCGCCATTATCTGAAGTCAAGGGAGTGCTTCAAGCGGACTTCTGACAACTGAGCATAATCTAATAAAGGCAAAGCTTCTGCTCAATGCTAAGAAGACTAAAGCGATGATATTCTCCGCAGTGCTGTCACAGGCCCCTAATACCCTTGCCCAAGACTTCATTGTCAGCACGCTAAACAAGCCTCTGGAAGTTGTAACCAAATTTAAATATCTAGGTATCTGGATCGACAATAAATTATCTTTCAGTGACCACGTCGAAGATGTCTCTAGAAGGTTAAAAGTAAGGTTAGGTTTCTTCTACAGAAATAGGCCCCTTTCCCCCTTGAAACTCAAAACAAGCTTGTACAGGCCACTTTTCTCCCCCTACTCAACTATGGCGATGTAATCTATTCCTCCACCACTCTTGCAAATCTAAGTAAACTGGACATCCTTTATCACCGTGTGCTTACGGTTCATTACCAACTCCTTACTGTTCGCACCACTGTGACTTATATGCAGCTGTTGGTTGGACATCCCTTACTACTAGATGCCTGCTCCATGCTGGGCTATGGACTCTTAAACTGCTCCTGCAGAAATTGCCAAGCTATCTCTCTTCCCTGATTAGTATCTCACATAGTGCATACTGTTAAGAAAATCTGACTTTATTATGCTTGACATACCAAGGACGCGGACTTCCTTTGGTAAACGTGCTATTGCATATGCCCTTCCCTCCATTTGGAACCAATTACAAACCATACTGAAACTAACTAGCACAGTTTCAATAAACTTCTACAAATCGCTAAGTTCAGCCAAAATAAAAGACACCTGTAACTGTCATTAAGTCTCTTCCTTCCCTATTTGTGCCATATTTATCCACTGGTAAGGTATAATTGATTTGTCATATTAACTGCTTTCCCTTCCCCTTCTACTCCTGGCTTTATCTTTGCTCATGCTCCACTGGTACTCTATCAAATCACTCCACCCCCCCCTATCAGTTGTAGACTGTTGTTTGTTCTAGCTGCCAAAATACTGTATATGTATTGCACACACCAGTCATCATGTTTCATTTATCAGTATGCAACCTGTAAGTCGCTTCCCTGTCTCATATCAATGTTTACCACCTGCGGTCACCCTATGTGGTACCCTTGTATGTATATCCAGCCTGTATCATGTAACATGCATTTCATGTATATACTGTTATTACCTATCTGTGTTTGTACTTTAAGTTTTTATGTCACAGGACCTCCTTGTGAATGAGCTTGCTCAATGGAGTTTTCCTGCAATAAACTTGAACTTGAACTTGAAGTGTGTGATCTCCACTGACAACCAGACTAGCAAGCTGGTAGCTGGATGGGAATCATTAGAAGGGTCTCCCTGCAAGGGCTATTGTGGAGGTGGCTTCACCTGGATCAGTGGCGAGACATGTGTCAGGGACAGCTGTCTTGGCAGAACCAGTATGGGCTGAACTGGTGTCAACCAGGTGACCGCAGGGGTTGAGAGTAGATCCCTACCCTGCCCAACCAAGGCCTACTGCTGCCAAAGAAGCTCTTTGTAACACTGCCATGTATGATGATGGAGCCTCTCATCATCTGAGGATGAAAAGAAAGAACAGCACTGATGGTGATGCCTCCCAGTCAAGCGAAATTGAGAAAACAAGGAATCCCTTGATTTCAACCTGGACCTCGACTTTGACCTTGAGCGTTGACAGGGTCAATGACTACATGAAATATATGTCCAGAGGGACAGTATAAACTACCCGCACAGGGTTCGACCATTCAACCCTGGAGGGGAGGCAACTCCAGAGGGGAGATAGCCAGGTTCACTGATTGCTCCTGGCTCTCTTGAGCAAGGCCAGAGAGGACCAGGGTCCTGGAGATTGAATTATTTTCTTTCCCTTCCAACAATGGGTTGACAGGGTCAAGAAAAATCTCGACCACCTGTTCAAATTGTGTCAAGGCCAACAAGCTCAACAGGGGCATCATACAGTTAGTAGCCTGGCCCTCGACCAAGGCAGGTTCAGCTGAAGCCGAACACAACAGGGGTCAAGCGATCAGGGGAGTCATGTGAGTGGGAAGAGCGCACCCTTCCCTGCTCCTATGACCAATGGCAGGACTTCTTTGATTTTTTTCAGCTTACTGCGGTGGGCAGGGCTGTCCCCAAAGATCTGAAGGGTCTTGCACATCTTGTGGAAATTACCTCGTGAAAACCAGGCTGACACAGGCCCCTAATGGGAGCAGCGCAGTGATCAACAAGGTGTCCATCATAGCCTTGGCTGATGCCACTTCCATAGCTGCCAGCTGGGCCATAGATCCCACAGCCATAGGGACCACCTTATGAGCTTACTTGGACTTCACTGCAAGGTCCCATTCAGCTGACCAGCCAAAGAGAAGACAAGAGTTTTGAAGTAAAGCAGGAATCATAGCATGGTACAGGCAGCGACATCGTGCTGTTCACTTAAGAGCAATATATGCACAACATGTGCAGATTCATCAATGACATTTTCTGATTTCACTGGATGCAGCGCATAAAGCAGGGCTGGCTTAGAATCCCCTGCAATCCATAGCCATCAACAAAGACAAAAACAGAACCGAGGAATATATTTAAAAATCAATTGGTGAGAGGTTAGAAGTAAAGTTAGCCAACTAGTGCACTTAAAGTTAGGGTCTACACCTGGTGCAGAGCTGTGAAGGAGGAGACCTGAATCTTCCACCAGAAAGGAAGATCTGATATTATGGAGCAGAACTGAGAGATATACCACCCGGTTGGTGGGAGGAGCTTCTCTTAAAGACAGTCCAGCAAATCAGTTCTTAAAGAGATCCTGCCACAAGTGTGGATAAGTGAACTATATTAACATCCCTAGAAACACTGTGTACAATTTCTAAAGCCTGTAGGTCCTGTTCTTTTCTTTTTAGGTCTGTCAGTCATGCCAAACACTGACAACCCTAAGAAAATTATTATTGGTTCCGAAATTGGGAGAAGTAATTTAAAATAAACCCAAAGTACGCAAAAAGGGCTTTAACAGTTTAAACTGCAGTAGCATTCCCTTTAAAACTGAACTGCTAATATTTTTTAACTCGGAGCCAAGTTTTTATCAGACAAGGCTGAGGTAAATGTGCATTTCTAAAAAATGAAGTGAAAATGTGGCCTGGTTTCCTCTGTAATGGAATCAAGTGTTAAAATGGTTCAAAAACTGCAAAAGTGAAAGGAAAAGCAGTTATTCTGCCACGATTTATATTTTTTTCAACAAGTAATAATGATTCCCCAAAGGTGGGAACTGTGCTGTTTAGTGGCCTTCTCCACTTCCTGGGAACCAATCGGGAACCAGATAAGCTGCTAAAAGTGATAAATAAAATAAACAACCTAATTAATGCAGAGCATTGAGGAATAACTAGAAACAAAATAAAGAAAGAAATAACATTTGCTAAACTGTTCTTGAGGCCAGAAGAGTGGATCTATACTTCAGTGCTACTCCTCTCTTCAGCGGAGAAACAACTCTGAAGAAAGATAGTGAGGGGGAGGGTGACCACAGTGCAGAGTTTGAACTTGATTCTAATTCTAAATTCCATAATTAGCATAAATTCTATCTCACAGGCAGCTCAATCCAGTGAATTGATTGCGGTTTGTGAACACATACTGATGGATTCCTGGGGTTAGAAAAGCACATGTACACTGGCCCGGTGGTATTGAGGATTGAAGCGCTGTACACCATACTTAATGTCACGCTGGCGACCTGGGTTAGGAGTGAGCTTGGGCCACCGGGGGTTGGCCTGGGGGGAGGGAGGGTGCAGACTTGGATTGAGCTGCCATCAGGCAGCTCTCCTTTCCCTTGGGGAGGGTTGTATGCACTGTGCAGCTTTAGAAGCCCCTAGTGGAGAGCGCTGGCTTGGCTGATGTAGTGCACATTTCAGAGGGCTATGGTGGCAGTGGCGGATGTCCTGCAGATGGGTGTGGGTGCACGCCTGCACTGCGCTGGACTGGATGTCATTGCATTTCCGCACTGCCAGGAACACAAGAAGAAAGACCCCCTTCCATTGGTAGGCAAAGGCGGGTCTAGAAGTTGCGGCCCCATGTCCCACACTGGGTACCAGGATGCCCACCCTGGTCCCTCCTCCTCCTATCAGCGGCAGCCCTTCCAGCACTATAGATAGAGCACTGGTAAGGAATGGCAGTCCTTCCTCGGAGGACTCAGATCCGACGGGTCAGGGTAGGCTGCACATGGAGAGGGGGTGCCCCCCACCAGAGAAGTGGATGTCTGGGCTTCAGGTTAGATGGGCAAAGCCAGCACACTGCACAATCATGCTGGAAAGAGGCTAATGGTAAGGAAGAATAAAAAATAGTTGAAAAAGAAAAAACACATATATTTAAATCGTGTATGGGTGTTTTCAGGAGAAATCACACACACACACACACACACACACACACACACACACACACACACACAACCTGGAAGGTTTAGTATTTTTGAACACATTTCCATTAAAATCCCTGTACTGGGGCAGACCCACCATGCTGCAGTAGCACTACAGCTTGCGACACCGAAGACCCAGCTTTAGGAACGAGCCTGAGTTGCCAGAGAGCCAGCCGGGGCAGGTGACATGAGCACTCCACTGGATGATCTCATCATGGGGAGGGAGGGTGCTGAGTCTCTGCTGCTCTACTACCACATGGGTGACCATAGGTGGCAATGCATCGGAGATGATAAGCTGGGAGCGAGGACACTGCCATGCTCTGACAAGAGCGTATGCACAGCATGTGCATACATCAGGAAACTTCCTCAGCATCCCAGGGTAGATGGTAAGAAAGTGCACTAAATTAAAAAAAAGAAAAAAAAAAAAAAAAGAAAATACCTGTATTGGTTTGAAATGCAAATTAAGTAACACATGTTTTTTTGTTTGTTTTTTTATAAAAATGTGCAGCACACATGATTTTTACTATTTTAAGTACTCCCTGTTAGCAGAATATTGACTATGTTTTGTCTTCAAAGTAAAAATGGAAGCTTGTTTCAATCAAATGGCCTAATTTTTATCTTTTTTTCCCCAATTTTTATCTATTTATTTATTAGCTTTTGTAACCAGGTAAGTGTGCCAGCCAACAAACCTGCCTATTTTCAGGCATGACCCGGAAGAGTACAAAATTGGGAATACAGAAATGTCAACAGTACAGTACAAAAACAACAACTAAATACAATGATTACAGTCAGTGTTACAAATAAATCTGAGGTTGAGTTCACAGACATTAATGCAAAGTAAAGAGAACAGTAACAATAATATCAACAATATAGAGTAGGATAGGCTTGAGCAGAGCAGTCTTGTATCATTCATCTAGCCTAGCTGGGTGGGAAAAGAAAACACACGAAAAGGCACAATAATATAAGTTGGACTTATTTACAGCTAATAGCAAGATGACATAGGTAGTGACCCACCAGTTACGTGCGTAGCAGTTACCAAGAGCATAGAGGTGAGAGAACAGAGAACGCTTGAAAGAAAGGTGGGAGGAGGAGTTTTTAACATGAGGGGGGAGTCTTCTTATTTTTAGTCAAAGTATTTAAAAGCCATTTTATAAGTACAATAAGACAGTCCAGGGTGTGCCATTATGGTGATATAATTGCATTTCTCATATGCATTTAATGGCACTGGGCTGTGCCTTGTGCATAATGCACCTGAGTCAAGTGATTATTTTACCACAGTGCACACCTTGTCATGTCTTATTGCTTATGTATCTCTATTTCTGCCTCAAAAGCTTCTCTCAAACAGAGGCTGAGGGATGTCATCAACCAGGAAGCCCTCTTAAAGACACAGCAGCACTACCATGAAAACCTATACTGAAAGTCTATGTACAGACTGAAAGTGCCCTAAAACACTAGGATTTATTTTTCGTTTACTAATTTATTTATTTATTACTTTATTTCATTTCTGATAACCCGGTAAGCCCACTGGGAATCATGGCTGTTTTCAGGGGAGACCTGGAGGAGACAAAAAAACACTGCTTTTAGACATTTCATTCACAGAGTACATGTACAACAACAGAGTAACCTTCCATACAAAAACAATTCACATGTACAAACTTTATTTTATAAGTGGAATAAGACATTATAAACTGCGGATTTTGTAGTAACTCAGTACCTCCTGGTGGTTGCAGTGAACAAACACACCAGTTGATATGTTTACTACAGCATAATCGCCAGTCTGCCATGTCTTATTGATTACATAATGCACAGCCTACAGTGTGTTAACCCCTAACTGAACATGAGGATGTGTTTCTAACTGCATTGCAACAACTAGATATAAATCTCACACTGTTTAAGAAGTGCCCAAAGTGACTGAAATAAGTAGAGGATATGCAGTGGGGACACGTGTGATACATTATTGGTCTACACAAGAGTAGTCTAACCTTGGATAACCTCATGAGTGGCGTAAGCCACAAGTGATGTGTGTGAAGTCAAACTGCTTGAGTGTAGATAAATAATGCATCACATAGGTCCCCACTGCATGCCCTAATTATATAATAGGCCAGTGTTTCTTTGAGGGGAGATGATTGACAGGTATTGTTTATCCAACATACCTGTGATAATTTCCAGGTTCTAAAATTTATCAAGCATATGTGGAGATAACATTTTTTTATGACATTGGATTTGTGTCCACACAGAATATAGAAGTTGTTGGCAGAAAAGCACCCCTTGGCCCATCTAGCCTGCCCTAAAACTATCCTGCCTAATGTGCCACTGCATACACTACTTGATCTACAGCCTTCCCCCTCCCAGTCCTGTTGCTAAGGTCCCCCCATGTCTATCTCATACATACTTGAATCCTGCTACTGTTTTGGTATCTACCACCTCTGCTAGTAGTCTGTTCCAGGTACCCACCACGCTGTCCATGAAGAAGTACTTCCTCACATCCCCTCTGAGCTCCCCACCTTCCGGTTTCATATCATGCCCCCTTGCCACACATATTGTATCAAATAAAATATTTACAGCTTTAAGGGAAGATCTGTCTCTATTTACCTTATAAGTGATCAAATGCACCACAGTTTTGTAAAAATAAATAAATAAACAAATAAATGTGCAGGAATGCACATTGAAAAGGTGAGGTGAACAAATGAGGCTTTACTAGACCCCTACCCCATTCTAACTAATGTATCAGGAAAAACAGTGGGGTCCATTGAGCTTTACAATGGGGTTAGCGCAAGCTCTAATATGACAAGCAGCAAAATACCTGGATTATCACAGAACACAGAATTTGTCAGCAGAAAAGGACCATTAGGCCCACCCAGTATGCCCAAGGGTCCCCTGCCTATTGCACTTCTGCAGACCCTCCCCCCTCTGTTTCTGTACTAATATGCACCATCTGGGTCTATACCATGTATTCTTAAAGCCTTCCACTGTTCTAGCCTGCACAGCTTTAGGTTGCATTCTGTTCTATGCTTCTACCACCCTTTTTGGGAAGTAATTCCTCACACCCTTCCTGAAATGTACCCCTTCCAATTTCATTACATGTCCCCTAGTCCAGGAGCTCATCCTCTTAGGGAACAGGCTCCCTCCCTGCACTCCATTCGGCCCTGTGAGGAACCTGAAGGTCTCGATCGTGTCACCCCTCACTCTCCTGTCTACCAGTGTGTACATAGTGAGATCCCTCAGTCTCTCCTCTTGGGGCTTCAATTACAACCCCTGCACCATAATGGTTGCCATTTTCTGGATCACCTCCACCCTGTTTATGTCTTTCATGAGATGTGGTCTTCAGAACTAGACACAATATTCCAGGTGGGGCAGTGTCAGAGATTGGTACAGTGGCAGCACCACCTCCCTCCTCCTGCTGGTGATGCCCCTCTCTGTGCACCCCAGAATCCCACTAGTCCTATCCACAACATTGTTATACTGCGCTGCTAGCTTGAGGTCTTCAGAAATAATAATCTGAGGTCCCTTTCTTGCCTAATGACCGCCAACACCCCTCCTCCAATCCTATGCTCAGCACTGGGGTTCTTTTGCCCTAGGTGCATGAGTTTACATCTTTGGCATTAAACCCCAACTGCCATGTCTTCTATAACTCCTCTTATCTCCCTAGATCACTGTGCATAGTCTCTAGTCCACTCCTTCTTGGGTGTCCACCCTATTGCAGATCTCGGTGACATCTGCAAAAAACAGATCTTTCCCTCCAGTCCCTCTGCAATGTCCCCTACGAAGATATCGAAGAGGACTATTCTCAGTACTGAACATTGAAGTACCTCGCTGGTCACTCCCACAGTAGCACAGTTTAATTTAAGTCTCTGATACTTTGCTGGCTAAGTTTTAAAGGAGAATCCAACTTAGTTAGGAATTGTGTTTTTTAATTTGAATTGTAGCTAGTGAGTAAATTTAGTGGTTGGTTAGGGAATGAAGTGTAGTAGGCAGGGGTTAAAGTGAAACAACGTAGGAGTCAGTTTTATTATTTTTAGTTTGAATCCCATCTTTTCAAAGCCAGAGGATCTATCATTTGAACTTATCGCTGCTTTGGCGGCCTCAGTCAAAGGATTCGACCAGGGACAAAGTCTAGGAAAAATGTCTGAATATCTGTTCGGGAACCTGCGGCAATGGAGCTTATGCAAGAGGGAAGAAGAGCTGACTGGAACATCATGTTTCAGTGCTAGGACAGTATTGGAACTGAATTTCATGGGCTGCAGTTGTGATTACTGACTACAGTTGGAAAATCTCTGTGCGAACTGACCTGGTAACCTTTCAGGATGTAAGCCCGGCTGTGGAGTTCGGGGCCAGGCTATGGTTTGGAGAACGGTGGTCTGAGAGTTGTCATTCCTGGGCCAGATGCCCACTGTTTGGGACTATCTGGAGTTGCCTGAGGACTACCGTGAAAGTGCGACAAGAAGAACTATGGCTGGAGTTTCAGCGGCATTTGGCATCTGACTTACTCTCCCCTCCCCCACCCCCCTTCTTTTTTCCTCAGATTTTCCATAAGTACTGTGAATTTTCATCAGTGAGTGGTGGTGGGAGCACCACTCATAAAAAGCTCAGTGCTACAGACTTTTAAAATCATCTGCCATTGAAGTTAGTGGTGAGAGCACTTCTTGAATCGGCTTACACTTTCCTTTTAGCAGTGATGGGAGCACTGCTTGGTTCTGGACTTGGTGATCCCCTTGGTTTTGAACTTGTTTATTCATCTGATTACAAATAGACTTTTTTTGGAAGCCCTCTGGACTTAAAAAGAAAAAAATAGGATTCTCCATAGTTAATTTAATTGGTTTGGGGTGGTGTGGGGGGTTAGGTAGTGTATGAGTACAGTTTGTGTGTTAGGTCTTCTTATGTATTTATTGTGTGGATGCTGGATGTGTGCCTAGGTTGTTTTTTTTTTGGAATAATAAAATTGTTTTAGAATTAGTTTGCAAATTGGTAAGTAGGATCTAGTAAGATGTATTGGAATTCCAGGCCCCCTCATACTGTTTACACAGTGAGCGGCCTTGCTGCATGACCTCCACCCCTTTGCCGATCTCCCCCTCCCAGCTACAGCTCTGAGATGTTGTTGGGAGGTTAGTATTTGAAGGGGGCGGGGGGTAAGAGATGCCCTGAGGTTAAACAGAACCATGAGAGAGGCCCGACGTGTTTGGGTATCCATTCTCAGGGTTTCCACCGGACCTCATGGGCAGGTAGCTAGAGGGCCTGCAGTCTCCACCGGTCCCCTTTGGACTGTGCTGTGCAATGCCAGATTGATGAGGAACAAGACTGCAATTATGTTGGACTTGATTTTCTCAGTTGATTTGGCTTGCATTACGGAAACCTGGCTGGGGGATGATGAAGGACCAGTATTGGAGGCATCTATCCCCACCAGGTACTCAGTAGTGCACTGCCCAAGGAGGGAATGCAGGGGCAGGGGTGGACCATCTGCTTTAGATTCAGCTTGAACTTTTCCATGCATCCAGTGGGTTCTGTCTCATCGTTTGAATGTGTGGCGGTGTGTGAGGGTCTAGGTGCGGCCTGCAGGATTCTCCTCATTAATCATCCTCTGGGACCGTGGGGAGGATTCCTACAGGAGGTAGCTGAATTTGTCATAGACAGGGTGTTGGAGTGCCCCAGATGGTTGATTCTGGGGGACATCAACACCTGGGTTGATAAATCCTCACATTCTGGACATGGCCTCCTCCAGTTGATGTCATCTCTGGGCCTGGCATAAGCAGTTGCTTCTGCGACCCATCACCACGGCCACACCTTGGACCTGGAATTCTCACTAGGGCTTGAGGTTACCAGCCTCAGCTGATCAGGTCACTTGGTTCAATCATTGCATGGTTGAGTTCTTGTTTGGCCCCCCTTCCCTAGATAGTCCCCAAGTCAGCTACCGCCCTTTAAGGGGATTGTCCCCAGAGGGACTTTTGGCGGTAGTTGATTTTTCTGGTGTGAGTGCTGCATGTGCAATTGGCCGGGGTGAGGCGTTGGTGGCCTATAATCGGGCTGTCGTCAAGGCACTTGACGCCATTGTGCCAGTTCGTATATGACACAGATCCTCTCACTTGAGACTCCCATGTTTGATGGTGCTCTCAAGCAGATGATGATCAAGGGTCAGAAGTTGGAGTGTTTCTGGCAGAGGACCCAGCCCATGGAGGATAGACTAGCTTTAAGAAATCATTATAATGATTATCAAAGGGCAAGCGATCATATGAAGACAGAGTTCCTGTCCAGGGAGATTGCTGTAGGGAAGAACAGACTTGCTCTTCTCTTTCAGACTGTGAACAGACTACTACATCCAGTCTGTCTACAGTTGAAAAGGGCTTTTTCAACCTCTTTGTGCAAAGAGTTTGCTCTGTTTGTCTCAGACTCTATTCAGACCAGAATCTCCCCAGTGGGGTGAGATTTGCCTCACAGTGTTTGGCCAGGTTGGAACGGGGCACTCCTATTGTCTGGGGGGGGTAGTTCCGGCCAGTGGAGGAGGCTGAGGTTGTTGAGGTGATTTCGAAGCTGCAGCCCACCTTTTGTAAACTGGCCCATGGCCCGACTCATCTTCTAGGGAGATGTGACAAGGCCATTGGTCCAGTGTTTGCCATGATAGTCCATGCTCGCTGTCAGGGGGTATTTTCCCTGGCACCTTGAAGGAGGTGTTGGTGAAACCACTTCTGAATAAACCATTGTTCGACCCTGACATCCTGTTGAATTTTAGACCTATCGCCAACCTCCCGTTTTTAGGGAAAGTTGTTGAGAAAGTTGTGGCTCTGCAGCATCAGGCGCACCTCATGACCTTTGACATTTATGAGTCATTCCAGTCAAGATTTAGGGCTAGGCATAGTACGGAGATGGAACTGATTCAAATGCAAAATGGTATCCCAGGGCAAGATTTTGAGTGGAGCAGTCAGTTCTCGTTCACCTTGATCTCTTTTCAGCATTTGACACCATGGACCACACTGAGCTTCTGGATTGCTTTAGAGAGTACTGTGGACTCACTAGAACTGTCATCCACTGGCTTGAGTCCTATCTCTCGGACAGGAAGCAACGGGTGTGGTGGGGAATTTCTCCACCTCCCTGATGTACCATCATGTGGAGTTCCTCAAGGTTCAGTCCTATCACCAATGCTGTTCCCAGTGTACATGTTTTCCCTGGGTGAGCTCATTAGACATTACAGTTTGGGTTTCCACTGCTATGCAGGTGGCATCCAACTGTATATTGCATTTGCTCCTGGAATAAATGATACCATTGAAGTGCTAAATAAGTGCCTGGCCAATATCCAGGACTGGATGCCCTCTAACTGGCTGACTGAACCCCAGCATGACGGAGGTATTGGTGGTGGAGCCTGGTCATGGGCATCATGGGAGTGCCCCCAGGATGGTAATAGGACTGGTCCTAGGATCTACTCCATTGAAGGCATCCTTCAAGGTGAAAAATCTGGGCGTCATCCTGGATGACAGACTGACACTTGATGCTCAGTCCAAAGTGAGTTCTACCACTTAAGGAATGTCGCCCAAATTAAACCCTTGATTCCACTTGGGGACCTGCCATTACTGGTACACACCTTTGTTAAGTCCAGGCTGGATTACTGTAATGCTTTTTACTTCGGGGTCAGTGGAAAGAACCTCCACCAACTGCAGCTGGTGCAGAACGCAGCAGCCAGGCTGCTGACAGGCCTGCCAAGGTCTTGTCAAGTAGCCCTGGCCCTGTGAGATCTGCATTGGCTGCCTGGCAGGTGGAGGATCATCTTCAAGGTGGGCTTGTTTACCTCTAAGACCCTATACAGATCAGGCCCTGGCTACCTGTCTGACCTCCTTACACTTGCCATTTGGGTACGCTCCCTCCATTCCTCCACCAAGGGCCTCCTAGCAGTTCTGAAGGCCAGGCTGAAAACCTCAGGTGATCGCACATTCAAGGTGACCAGCCAGGCCCTCTGGAACTCGCTTCCAAAATCTTTGAGGGAGGTCTCTTCAGTGGAGGCATTTAAAGGGGGCCTGAAGATTTATGTAAATTATATGTTTGTATGTTGTCTGCTTACCCTGTTTATTACCTATACGGCACCCACAGCCCCTGGGATTGAGCGCCATATAAATAACATTTTACTTACTTAGAGTGCGTGCCATTTACCACTGCCCTCTGCCTCCTATCCATTAGCCAGTTGCGAACCTAGTTAACCATTTTGGCTCCCATCCCAAATTAGTCAGCTTCCTAACCAGCCTTCTGTGTGGCACAGTGTCAAATTCCTTGCTGAAGTTTAGAGAGGCTATGTCCACTGCCCTCCCTTGCTCTATTTTGCTGGTATACATGCAAAGAAATTTATTAAATTAATTTCACATGACCTCCCCCCTCCCACTGTGAACCCATGCTGCCTATGGTCCTGCCGCCCATTGGTTTTCTAGGTAATCAACCAGTCTCTCCTTTAGTAAGATTACTTTAGTTTCCCCACCACTGAAGTTAGGCTGACTGGCCAGTTACTATATTCCTCCCTTCAGTTGCTCTCATGCAGAGGGATCATGCCAGCCCTTCTCCAGTCCTCTGGAACAACTCCTGTTTCCAGTGAGCTGTTGAACAAGGCTGCCAGTGGAGTAGCTAGCACTTCCCTGAACTCCCCTGGTACCCTGGGATGTATCCCATCCGGTCCCATGGTCAAATCCACTTTCAGGGCTGCAAGTCCTTTCAGTACTCCTTCTTTTAAAAATGGCCATGTGTTTATCTCCTCCCCGTCTTTGTTCTTAATTCTCTCAGGTGGCCCATCCCCCCTTCCCCCTACTTTGAAGACTGAGCAAAAGTACCTTTTCAAAATGTCAGCCTTTTCTTGGTCTCATTCTGCACAGTCTCCCCCCTTACACCCTTATTATCCTCACAATCCCTCCCCTTGCTTTTCTCTTCTCACTGACATCAGAAAAACAGACTTATTCCCCCAAATGCTTCCTTTACAGTCTATTTCTCTGCCTATGCCATACCTCTCCTAACCAACTTTTCTGCTTCCTTCTGCCTGGTCTGGTATACTTCCCTGCCCTCTTTCCTTTGAGGTTCTTTGTACCTTTTGAGAGAAAGCTGCCCTTTTTTTCTTTCACTGCCTTTGCCAATTCCTTGGAGAATCATAATGGTCTCCTTTTCCTCCTGCCTTTTCTTACATCTTTTATGCAGGGGCTTGTTGACCTAATGATGCCATCTTTTAATCCCTCCCACTGTGCCTCCACCCCTCCCTGGCTGTCACTCCCCTTAAGGCATTTTCTGAGACAGTCATCCATTTCTTTGTAATCCACCCTCCTGAAATCCAGGACCTTAATTTCTGTGAGTGTAACAGCCGAATTTTGGACTCACCTTGGCTGCTTCTGGAACCCTCAGGTATTCCCTGGACACACCTCAAGGGGGCTGGTCTAGGTTCTTTGGCAGGCAACTGGTACTGGAACAACAGGTGTGCATGGTACCTACACCTGGGTAGTGACCAAGTATACCTGTAGGTAATTTGCAGTTAAACATTCGCCAGGAAAATATAGAAAGCTGCCCCCACTGTACCTTCTCCACACAACAGTTCCCACTTTTTGCAATTGAGCACTGTACCAGTATATAACATTAACCATTTTATTTTGGGGAGGGGAAAAAAGGAGAAAAATTTCATAACTTTGATAGCTGTGCCAACACTTTTACCCCACTCAATCCCCACGTCCCATCTATGGGTGCACCAGTTTTCCCAAATGGCAGCTGCCCCAAAAATCTCAAAAGTCCCTTGGGTGGGTACCACAACGCTGTGATGAAGACACTGGGGATCTTTCATTGGAGCCCAAATAGCTTTCAAAAGATGCAACACCTTTAAACTTTTGCTTGGGCACAAATTTTACTCTGGCACAGTCTGGCCCAGGGCTTAGCCCCTTATTTCGAAGACTAGCTAGCTCAGTCCAGGGTACTTACAGTTCCACAGATTCACAGGGGGTTTACAAAAATTTGATTGGACTGTACTGTGCTGGTGAAGGAGTTGGTGGCATGCCACAGCTGCAGATATCTGAAGAAATAACGAGGACGATGACAATGGTCTTCACTTGCCAATCCTTTCCAATCTTTACCCCACCAGGGGCCTTTATATGCAGTGTTCACCAGGCAGGCATCTTGACCTCTTCCTTGCTGGTGGTCTCCTCTTCGATCTGGGTACAAACAGGCTGAATGGCTCCCCAGACGGTGGCTGGCACACCTTTCTTCCACTGCAACAATACAGGAGCTGGGAAATTGGCGTAGTCGCTTTTCCCAGTACCCACAATTTTTCCGGTTTTCAGCAGCAGCAGCAGTCTCTAAGGCTCTGAGCCCACCAAGGGGAAATCCAACTTTGCAGGACACTTTTTGTCCAGCTGCAGAACTGTAACTTTAGGCTGTGACCTATCCAGTTTTTGATTCTCAGCTTCCCCAACCTTGGGCTCTTTCTGCACTGCAGGACAGTTCACAACTTTTTAGCAGCAAATCTCAACAGCCTCTCTGTCTCGAACTGCGGATTCCTCCTTTTACAGCTAAAGGTTCCAATCTGAGCAGCAGCTCACAGAATACTTTGAGGCAATTCACAAAGGCTCAGGCTCATATCTCACCCTGAAAGACTCTCTCACAGTCCATTTCTTTTCCAGGGGCTAGATATCTTTTCAGGTGCTCTGCAGTTTGTCCAGACAGTGGCCAGGCAAGGCCTTTTGGCAAACCATCCTCAGGCTGATCACTCTCAAAGTCCCTGACAGACTCTCCCTTGGCGGTGAAAACAGTCCCTTTTAACAACTCTAAAACAGCCCTCTCTCATTTGCCACCACACTTGTCCATTAGAGTAAATGAATATTCATTTAGCCAGCTTGACACCCTATTGGTCCTTAGAATGGGTACAATGAAATGTCTCTGTATTTCACCCAAAAGTCCATTTCAGTCCCATAGAGCCTTTGTAAAATCCATGCATTCTGATTGGCTGTAGCAGGGTTTGATGGGGAACATAATGGCTGCCGAATATCAGACCCAGCAAAGTCCTCACATTCATAGTCCTTATGCAGCCAAACTAGACATGTTTAACTTTTATTTCCCCCACAGATATGTAGCAGCTCCCTGCCCTCTCGTACCATTTCAGAGTTTTACATTTTGTGACAACATGTAGCCTGTTGCTGCTGCCAAAACACTGCCCCCCCCCACCAGGAAGCAGGCAGTACCTTATTAATATTCATGAGCCCTCATTTAATATGTATGAGCATCCCCGATAGCGCTCATAGGCACTTTTAAACTGAGTACATTTGGGCCTTTTCTTGGAGCACCTCCAGTTCTCCAGACCCCGTTTTGCCCATAAAGGGGTCCGGGAGCACCAGAGAGATTTTTTGCTGGCCACCGCAGCGGCAAGAAGACAAAATGCATGCACCATGCATGCGTGGACCACCGCCCCACATGTAAGCAGGGATTCAGAATGGCAGCTCTGCACTCTGCTCCTCTGGCCCCACTCTGAAGCATGAAATAATCCAGGGGCCAGCAGGAGACATCGGGGACACAACAAGACCCTGGCCATGGCAGCGGTGAGGAATATGGGGACGGGAGTGCCCAGGTAAGCCCAACTGAGGTTGGGGCTTAAAAGAGGCTCACCTCAGCACCTTTCCTTACATTGAACCACACTGTACAATGATCACTGGTACCCAGGGGACTTCCCACTGTGATGTCTGCAATGCTCTCCCTGTTTGTGAGTACTAAGTCCAATACTGCCCCACTCCTAGTAGGTTCTTTTACAAGCTATCTGAGAAAAACTCCCTGTAGGAAGTCTAGAATGGCCCTGCTCCTTGCTGAAGCTGCAGCTTGTTTCTCTCCACATCCGGTAGATTAAACTCTCCAACTATCAGTACCGCCCCCTTCCCTGCCATCCTGATGATGGCCTCCCCTAGGAACCTCTCCATCTCCTCCCCTTGTGGTGGCAGTCTGTAATCTACTGCCATCTGGACAGTGGTCCCACAGACGATCTCTAGCCTAACCCATGGAACCTCTAGACCCTTCTCACCTTGTTGCACCCACAGTTAAGTGGCTTTTATTCCCTCCCCCACGTATATTAACAGCCCTCCTCCCTTATTCCCAGCCCTGTCACTCCTAAAGAATGAGTAGCCTGATATGGCCATGTCCCAGACAATTGTGGTGCACCACATCTCTGTAACAGTCACTAGGGCCAGGTGAGCCACTGTCATGATAGCCTCCAGGTCACAGATTTTGATTCCGAGGCTCCTGGCATTAGCTCACATGGTACTCCACTCCTTCTCACCCACCCCACATCTTAAGCCCTTTGCTTTCCATCTTTTCTTATACAGACTACCACCTGTTATTCCTGCCAACCCACCCTTTTTGCTTACCCTGTTCCTTCTACCCTTTGATCTGCTTGCTTCCCCCTTCCCAGTTGCATCCTTTTCCCTTTTCTCTCTGTCTCTGTCACTGACTCACTGTGATGCTGCCCTTTGGACAGTGTCATCCCTTTAGATTTTGTCTTCTGTCTTCCTACCATCTGGGAGGAGGCAAGTGCTGTCTCCTTTGGTTTTTCTGCCTCCTCCAGGATAGTTTAAATGCTTATCCAAGTAGCATCAAAACCTCCCTTTGAGCACTATGATCCTTTTCCGTAAGGATGCAGGCTGCCTCCCTTATAAAAGGCCCCAACTTCTCAGGTAGGTCCCCAGTCCCCGATGTAGCTACTGTCTTCCTCCATGAAACATGTCTTCAGCCAGTCATTAAAGGTCCTGGCATGGTGTTCCCTTGCCTGTCCCTGCTCTTTACAGGTAGCACCTCAAAGAATGCCACCATGTACACTATCTGCTTGGGGCCCCTCCCCAGCACTACCCCTACCTTTTCTCTAGCTAGGTCATTTGTCCCAAGATGGATAATGATGTCCAGCTCCCATTGCCCTAGTGAGTCATAAGATCTGCTACTCATCCCTGCCTGCCAAGGCACCCCTCAAGCACCTCACTTCATCTCCCTAGCCTTCCCTGTCTTAGCATATAGCTCTATGCCCCTCACTATGGAGTCCCCACCAGCAGCTGCTTCATCCTGGTCTGGGCACATCCCCTCCCCCCTTAGGGCCTCTGTTCCTGAGGATCCCCCTCCTCCTATCCCACTGCAACAGGGACCTCATTTTGGTTGTCCCATTTTGCTGGTATGATGATGGAGTTCTGCAGTGGTATTGGTGAAAAAGTATGCAGCTTACCCCCCACCCTTCTGGAGCCCACCAGGGCCCAGTCACTTCCACTCTGTCTTGGCATCCTCTGGCAGAGCAGTGGTGGTCCTGATGGCCCCTGGGTGGAACAGAAGGTCTACTGTACCCTTGCCAGCTTGGCCTGGAGTCCAACTTCCTGTGCCTGCAACCCAGAGAGGTGAGTATAGGTGGAACAGCATCTCAGTTGCCAGAAAGTCTCCCGGAAGACTGCAGCTCTGCATCCATTCTCTGTACCACTCCCATTTCTGACTTTCCCTACTAAGAAAGAATAGAAACAGCAAGGGAGGGAAGGAAGGAAGGAAGGGAGGAAGGGAGAAAATGGGGATACTGCTGGACCATCAGAGTGGCCAATTCCTTGGTGCCACAAGGAAAATTTGACTGCGCAATCAGACACGCAAGAGATAGACAAGTGATAGAATAGGAAAGGACAGAACTGATCCTTGCTTTTAACTCCATATAAGAAATGGGGCAGAGCCTTACTCAACCCTGTCACAGAGATAAATGATTAATAGCATGCCTTAGTATGATTTGAGAACCATGAATGTAAGGCAGATTCAGAAATCATTGCGAAAGTGTGAAAAAATAGATATAAATAAGTAATAGCTGAACTGTGTTGCAGTGTAGAGGGAAAAAGTAGTGTAGAAGTTTTCTTTCAAGGCTGTGATTGGAGTGACCGTTAGTGAAGTGACGGAGCAATGAGCATTTAACTGCTTTATTTTACAAACAAAATGAAACTAATAGATTGGGTCAAATAAAGTCATATTTTGTTTAACATTATACTGTGAAACGGTAAGATTCAAAACTAAATGCTGCCTGTGGACTTCAACACTGAGCACGAACATTGCTGCAGGGAATGTGACTTAAGCTTGTGCTGTTATGTATACAGCAAACCCTGTGCAGCCAGTAGTTAATACATTTTATTACTGATAGTTGCCACATGCAAGTTGTACACAGTAAAGCTGCAATATCCTGGGTTTTAGACAGCTGTAATCATGCACCATGTATTATAAGATAGTTACTGTGCTGCATATCCCAGTGGTGCAGCCACTCTGTATAGAACTGCCAACTGGGTGACCTGGGTTCGCATGCAAGCCACACAATCCCATGTGGAGATGCATCACAGAGGTAAGGCCCTCAGCAACCAGGAAGGAAGGGTGATGACTTCCTGGCATTCATGTAAATCTTTCCAGCTCACCCAGAAGCAGCACTGCACTTTACTGTTAAAACAGCTGCTCTCTCAAGTCTCCTAGCCAGAGAAAGGTTGCAATTATGAAGACCCCAATTTTGGGGTGTGGTATGGAGAACCAAGAGGAAAAACTGCGTTGAGAAAGAATAAATAAAATCCATTACTGTACAGCACATGCTCAGTTTCTGTTATCGAACCTGCTGTTGAAAAAGGATCCCAAGTCTGGGTTGCCTTCCTAACAACTTCCCAAAAGTGAAATATTCTTTTAAAAACAAGTCTGTGTAGACAAATTCATTGAAATGTTACGCATAGGATGCATACTTGATATATATGTATTTTTAAAAACCTGTATTTTGCGCTTCGGTTTTGTTGCCTGATCGTCACTTGGCTGACTCACCACTAATCCATGAGAATCCATGTTACTGTCAAATCCTAATAATTTACACAATAACACTACAAACATGGTCCATCCCTCTCGCCAATCAGTTGTGCATTCTAGCAGTCATTATCCCATGACTCATGAGCCAAAACAGTTTGCTTTAGAACGCAGTGAAGAAGGCAGACAAACAAATTTAAGATCCATTTTCAAGACCAGGCACTTCATAGCAAGAGCACTTAATTTGTTTCAGATTCTACCAGAGCAACCCATTCACTCTGTAAACCTGAACAAGTAATTTGGACTCCCTGTGCTTCAAATCCACTGAACTACAGAACTAGGTAAATACAGGAAAACAATATTTTGCATTTAAGTTGGTCTGTCTTAAAAAAAAAAAAGACGTATGGCATCTTTCGAACATGTATGTTTATTTATTTAGTTGTAATATTTGCTGAAGACTGGCACACTGAGTTGTGAACAAATCTCCAAGAAGGTTTGCACTCAGCAAAAATGAAAAACTGCACAGTTACTAAATTTACCAGTATGTGCTTTATTGTAGTTTTAGGAAGTAAAGTGCAGACAGACGTGTGGAGTACCACAACTTGCCCCAGCACTCTGGGTAATCAAACCCTTCAACAGGGCACGTGGTTTACAAGAGGCTCAGCTCCCTTTTAGAAACATAGAAACATAGATTTTGACGGCAGATAAGGACCGCTTGGCCCATCCAGTCTGCCCATTTCCCTACCCAATGGATAAGCTGCAGATCCTAGTTAACCAGCAGCCTACTTCTTCCTACCCCACCCCTAGAATTGCCTAATGACTGTCCCATGCATGCTTGAATTCCACCACTGTTTTTGACTCCACAACCTCCTCTGGAAGGCCTTTCCATGCCTCCACAACCCTCTCTGTGAAAAAATACTTCCTTAAATTACCTCTGAGCCACCCCCCTTCTATCTTCAAATTGTGCCCCCTTGTTCTTGCACACCTCTTTTTTTGAAAGATGCTACCCTCTTGGACTTTGTTGATTCCCTTGAGGTACTTGAAAGTTTCTATCATGTCCCCCCTCTTCCTCCTTTCCTCGAGGCTATACATATTTAGCTCCTTAAATCTCTCTTCATATGTCTTCCGGTGCAGACCCTGCACCATTTTAGTTGCCCTCCTCTGGACAGCTTCCATCCTGTCTATGTCTTTGTGGAGATTGGGTCCCCAGAACTGCACGCAGTACTCCAGATGGGGTCTCACCAACTGTCTGTACAGAGGGATAATAACTTCCTGTTTTCTACTGGTGATGCCTCTCCCTATGCATCCCAGTATCCCCCCAGCCCTCCTTGCTGCCCTCTCACATTGCTTGCCCACCTTTAGGTCATCTGATATGACTACCCCCAGGTCCCTTTCCATTTTTGTTGTTGTTAGTATCTCACCCCCATTGTGTACTCTTCCCTGGGTTTTGTTTCCCAGGTGCATTACTTCACTTCTTAGCATTGAATCTAAGCTGTCATACATTTGACCATTCCTCTAACCTTGCAAGTCCCTTCTCATCCTTTCCACCCCACCTTGTACATCAACTCTGTTGCAGATCTTTGTGTCATCCGAAGAGACATACTTTTCCTTCCAGTCCCTCTGCAATGTCGCTATAAAGACATTGAAGGACCAATCTAATACTGAACCCTGCGGTGCCCACTAGTAACCCTCCTTTCTTCAGAGTGGACTCCATTTACTATTACTCTCAGTGTCCTATTCTCCAGCCAATTTTCCCAGGCTGTCATCTTGGGACCCACTCCCAGGCTGGCTAACTTGTATATTAATCTTTTGTGTGGGACTGTGTCAAATGCCTTGCTAAAGTCTAGGTAGCCATGTCCACAGCCCCTCCTGATCTACTACTTTGGTCACCCAGTCAAAGAAATCTATCAGATTTGTCTGGCATGACCTTCCTGCTGTGAATCCATGCTGCCTTGGGTCCTGTGCCCCTCTGGCGTCTAGATACTCAACAATTCTTTCCTTCAGAAGTGATTCCATCATTTTCCCTACCACTGAGGTTGAACTAACAGGTCTGTAGTTTCCTGCTTCTGCCTTGCTCCCACTTTTGTGACGGGGAATCACATCTGCCCTTCTCCAGTCCTCGGGTACCACCCCATCCTCCCATGATTTGTTAAAGTGGGTAGTCAGTGGTGTCACTAGTTCTACCCTTAGTTCTTTTAGAATTCTGGGATGAATCCCATCAGGCCCCATTGCTTTGTCCACCTTCAGTTTTAAGAGTTCTTTCTGAATCCTTTCTTCTGTAAATGGGCTGGTATCAACTTCTGTATCCAGAGTGTTTCTACTGTTTGTTTTAGGTACCTCCCCCACTTCCTCTGTAAATACTGAGCAAAAATATTTGTTTAGTATCTCTGCCTTTTCACAGTCACCCTCTGCCCACCCTCCCTCCTCTTTATTAAGCCTCACTAACCCTCCCTTGGTCTTCTTTCGCTCCCTGATGTACCTATAAGGTTTTATCCCCTTCTTAACTGAGTTGGCTATCTTTTCCCTGGTTTGGGCCTTTGCTGTTCTGACTACCTTCCCAGCTTCCTTTTGCTTTAACTGATACAGTTCTCTGTCCTGCTCCTTCTGTGATTCCTTGTACTTCCTGAATGCTTTCTTTTTCTCTTGAACCTTCACTGCCACTTCCTTTGAGAACCATAGTGGTTTCTTACATCATTTCATTTTGTTTATTTGCTTCACACAAAGGCTTGTTACCTCTGTGATGGCAGTTTTATTATTCCCCATTGTTCTTCCACCCTCCTTCCTGCCCATTTGCGAGTGCATTCCTTAGGCACTCACCCATTTAGCAAAGTCCGCCCTCCTAAAGTCCACTACTTTTGCCTTATGTAAGGCTTGACTCTATTGCTGTGTTTATTGTGAACCATACTGTTCGATGGTGCTAGTTCCCAGATGGCTACCCACTTCTACATCTGTGATCCTCTTCATCTCATTTGGAGAGAACCAGGTCTAAGATTGCTCCCTCTCAAGTGGGCTCCAATACTAGTTGTCTAAGGCATGCCCCCTGTAGGACATCTAGGATAACCCCACTCTTTGAAGTAGCTGCTGCAACTGCACTCCAGTTAACATCTGGCATATTCAGATCACCCATCAGCAATATCTCCCTTTTTTCTGCCATTCTAAGTATTCTTTCTATCATTTCATTGTCCATTTCTTCCCCCTGAGAAGGGGGTCTGTATCAGGGGTGCCAGGTTTTTAAAAAGTTTGTGGGTGCTCAGAGTCCTAATAAAAGGCCGGGGGTCTGGGGCCACCTAGGCCCCCAGAAGCTATAGGGTTTTTCATGCTTTCTTGTGCATTTTGGTGATTATTTTGATACATTTTGGAATGAGTATGCTACCATCATAACTACTCCAATGTAGAGGATGCCAGGGTACCATTGGGGACTATTTGATGCCTGAGCAGGTGCTAAGATCAATAAGAGAGTGCCCGCCTGGAGGGATCTTTCATGCTCTCAGTTTTGCAAGCATGTCAGAGTACTGATGTTAGGTTGCAGACACAGTGCCACCCCTCAACAGTGTGCAAGTGTATCCTGAAGGGCTCTTAGATGCCTCCAGTTAAGGACCCATGGAAGAGTGCCTGGGTGGTGGGCTCTTTGATGTCCTCACATGCTTTAAGGATGCCCTTAGTGATGGTTACAGACAGTGCCACCACTCCACAGGGTGAAACAGTGCCTTGGAGGGCTCTTTGATGCCTCTATGTGCTCCAAGAAGACATGGAAGAGTGCACTTCATGGGCTGTTTGATGCCTTCAGGCTCAGCCATGTGCTGCAACTGCAAGAAGACATGGAAGAGTACCCTGGAGGACTCTTTGATGCCTCAGGATGGTGCTGCAAGACATGGAATTTTCTTGTCTTTTTCAGCACCTGGTAGTATACAAACTAAAATCTCAAGGGCATCCTTTTAGCAGCTGGAGGCATCAAACAGCCCTCCAGCGGGCACTCTTGCACCCTGTGGGGTGGTGGCAATGTCTGCAACCTAAAATCACAAAGACATCCTTAGAGCACCTGAGGGGCATGAATGAGCCTTCCATGGCACTTTCTATGTCTTCGTGCAGCACCTGAGGCAACAAAAAGCCCTCTATCTAAGGCACTCTTGCACCATGTTCAGTGGTGGTGGTGCTGTACCCTATAATCGCTAAAGGACATCCTTAGAGCACCAGGGCATCCAGGGCCCTTTTGGCACTGTTCCCTGGCTTGGAGGCTCTTTGATGCCTTCATGTGCTGCAAGAAGACATGGAGAAGTGCCTGAGGCCCTTTTATGCTCCCAGGTGCTCTAAGGAGGTCCTTTGTGATTTTAGGTTGCAGACAGTGCCACCACTCCACAGAGGTGCAAGGGTGCCCTGGAGGCTCACTGACACCTAAAGGTGCTGCAGAGACATGGAAGAGTCTTGTCTTTTTCAGCATTGAATGGAGGCAAACTAAAATCTCAAGGGCATCCTTTGAGCACCTGGAGACATCAAAGAGCCCTCCAGTGCACTCTTGCACCCTGTGAGTGGTGGCACTGTCTGCAACCTAAAATCACAATAAACACCCTTAGAGCAACTGGGGCATAAAGGACCCTCCAGGGCACTCTTCTATGTCTTCTTGCAGCACTTGGAGACATAAAGAGCCCCAGTCAGACATTCTCCATGTCTTCTTTCAGCACCTGGAGGCAACAAAAAGCCCTCTAGGGCACTCTTGCACACCCTGTGGAGTGGTGGTGCTGTGCCCTAAAATCACAAAGAACATCAGAGCACCTGGGAGCATTGCAGAGCCCTCTACAGCACTCTTCCCTGGGTTGGAGGGCTGTTTGATAACTCTATGTGCTGCAAGAAGACACAGAAGAGTGCCTGGGGGCCCTTTCATGCCCCTGGTGTTCTAAGGATGTTCTTTTGATTGCAGGTTGCAGACAGTGCCACCACTCCAGGGTGTAAGAGTGCCCTGGAGGGCTCTTTGATGTCTCCAGGTGCTAAAAGGACGTCTTTGAGATTTTAGTTTGCCTCCATTCTGTGCTGAAAAAGACAAGGAACTCATGTCTTCTTGCAGCAGCTAGAGCCTGGAGGTATCAAACAGCCCTCCAGGAAACTCTTCCTTCCATGTCTACTTGCAGCATCTGGAGGCATCAAAGAGCTCTTCTGGGCACTCTTAAATGTCTTCTTGCAGAACCTGGAGGCATCAAAGAGCCCTCCAAGGGAAGAGTGCCATGGAGGGCTCTTTGATGCTCCCAGGTGCTCTAAGGATGCCTTTTGTGACTTTAGGGTACAGTGTCACCACTCCACAGGGTAGAAGAATGCCCTGGAGGGCTCTTAGATGCATCCAGATGCTGCAAGTAGTCATAGAAGAGTACCCTGGAGGGCCATTTCATGCCCCCAGGTGCTCTAAGGATGTCTTTTGTGATTTTAGGTTGCAGACAGTGTCACCACTCCACAGTGTGCAAGAGTGCACTGGAGGGCTCTTTGATGCATGATCCAGGTGTTGTAAAAGGATGCTCTTTAAAATTTTAGTTTACCTCCACCAGGTGCTGCAGAAAGACAAGGAACTTCCATGTCTTCTTGCAGTACATGGAAGCAACAAAGGGGGACTCCTGCACTCTGTGGAGTGGTGATGCTGTATCTTAAATCATAAAGGGCAACCTTAGAGCACCTGAGGGGGTATCAAAGAGCCGTCATGACACTCTTCCATTGGAGGTCTCTGATGCCTCCAGGTGATGCAAGAAGATATGGAAGAGTGCCCTGAATGGCTCTTTGATGCCACCAGGTGCTCAAATGATTCACTTAGCATGTTATTTATTTATTTTAAAGTTGATAACTGGGAAAGGTACCATGATCACAGCTCATTTCAGAAACGACCAGGGGAAAGGGGAAGCATGTGTCAGTGTAATGGTATTGCAATTTTTTAGGACTAGCCAGGTCAAAAGCAGGAGTAATTGTAAGTTGCTAGAGACAGTTGCTGATGATTTTCAATAGTAAACATAACTGCAAATGCCATGAATGATTACACATTATTTAACCATATAGAAGGTGTTCTTACGAACTGTTGCTCTCCCAATAAACTCATCAGCTATTTTGTCCATGTCTAATGCATCAATGTGTTCCTGATGAATGTGAAGTAGAGCAACACTGTTTAATCGTCTCTGTGACATTGTTAATCTAAGTTATGTTTTCAGTCTCCTGAGTCCTGAGAAAGAACGCTCAGCTGTACAAGTTGATACTGGTACTGTCAGTGAGATCTGAATAAATTTTACAAACTCTGGCAGTAAATCACGAATGGCTTGTTTTCTATGATGACACAGTACACATCTTGCAATGAATCAACAGTTTTCCGCTAGCTTTTGCAATGTCAATGAACATGTCACGGTGTAGTTGCAGGCGCCCTGCATCTAAGTCATTGCCATAAAAATTAGATATGGAATCTAATGGCCCTTGTCCTATCACAAATCGTTCTGCATCTAACATAAGCTTCTGCGCTGGAGTCTGAAATCTATCTTTGACTGAAAGAACAACCTGATCAATCACTTGGAAAACTATTCTCCTGAAATGGTCTTTTGGGGATGCATCAGTAACTGATTGAGAGCCATCATCTATACAACGAGGAACTTTGTGCTGACCCGGACGAACTGGTTCATCTAACTGCAGTTCCTCAGCTCTTCCATCCACTGTACTCCAGAAGTTGTCAAACTGCCCTCTGTATTGTTGCATAGTGTCGAGAAGAGTTTGAATCATACAACTAGCTTTTAGAAATTGAAGAGAGGTTGCTTGAAGGGCTGTGTTTATGCTGTCACAGTGAGAGAAAATTTTTAAGAGAAGACTCAAGAAGAAAAATCCTTTAAATGATCGTAGCTGTGCCAAAAACCCTCCTGCTTTTGCCCCACACTCCCGAGTATTCTCTGAGGACACACTGTCCAGAAATTCCAATAATGCTAAATAGTTTTCTAGAATCGAATTTAAACTATTTTCCCTCACTGTCCATCTTGTTGGAGCAAATGGTCATAAAGAGCCAGGCCTAGTGTCTTCCAAACCACTTTGTACGTTTTCAAAAAAAGTTAGCCGTTTTGGAGAGTCTCTAATGAATGTTATGAGTTCTCGTAACGATTTATTATGTCTCGACATTCTTGTATTTGCTGATGCAGTCCTGTACTACAAAGGTTCAAGGAATGTGCAAACAATGTCTGAAAAGGCCTAGGCTCAACATTTAGCCTAGCCTGCACTTCAGAGTGAATACCAGCCATAGTAGCAGCTCCATCATAACGCTGACCCCGGCATTTATTTATATCCAAGTCAAAACATAACAAAACATCTATAAGGATACTGAATAGTGTAGCAGCATCTACAGCTGGTGTTTCATGAAATCCTAAAAATGCTTCTTCAATTCTGAAATCCTCAGTGACAAATCGAAAACATATTGAGACTTGCTCATGAACAGTAATGTCCGTTGTCTCATCCATCATTATAGCAAAATACTGAGCTGCTTTGATTTTGGAAACAATTGTGTTTTGCACATCTTGTCCCATAATGTCCAGCATTTCATTCATTATGTCATGAGACAACCACCTGTAGCTATCCCTTAACAACCACTGCTGCAACTGTGGACAATCAGTGGCTCACACTTTTAGCACTTGCATGTAATTTGAACTCTCATCTGTATGGCCCCTGATAGCAAGCCCCTGTCAGGCCAGTAATCTTAAAGTTGTTATTTTTAAAAGTGCAATCCTTGCATCTACTGCTCGCTGCCTACTGGCATCAGACATAATGCTGTACACATTTTGCTTAACATGTGTTTTCATTACAGCTTCACTGCGGCAGCCACTTTTTTCATGGGATTCAAATCTTTCTGTTGCCTTATGCCATGCATTATAACCAGTAACTGTGAATGCTTCATCAGCTTTTGTGGAAAATGTGAACAGTTTTTTCTCTCTTGCCTCTTTACACACTGAACAGGCGGCTTTTTTTTTTATTGGAATCATACAGTAACCATTTGAACCGGTCAAGCCACCTTTCTTGAAAGGTTCTGCCTTTTTTCTTGGCGACTACCAATGATTCCTATCTTGTTTTTTCTTTTACAGACAGAGTGCTGCTGCTGCTACATGGCTCCTCAACATCAACCACGTCCACATCCCTAGCAATGTGAACTTGTGCAGCTGCTATTTCCTCAGCTTCAGTCTCACAACTTGCTACGTCACTTGTCGATGGTGCTGCTGTTGTACTGCTTGCCTCACTCTGTTTAGCCCATTTTTTAATGAACTTGTCCATTTTAACTTACAGTGTGTGTTTCTCTTGTGTTGATTCAGAATAGGTTACACTGTTAGTTGCTGGTCTGGACAGACTATGATTAAAACATTAAAGTCAGTGGAGGTCAGCATAACACTAGACAATCAGTTTACAGCACTTTGTTTTTTTTTTTGACACAAGGACCCCTCTTAAATCCTAATAGTCTGATTTATTTTGGTTTTTTTTATTGGTTTTTGGATGATCAGACACTGGTACTGACTGTCCAGACAGGACAGTAGGAGGACTATAACAGCACTGACAGCCTAGGTTAGTCTCAGCTGCTCACCCTCTCACACAGACTTCACAAGCACCCACAGACAGAGCACTGCCTATTCACTTGGAGTCTTGCACGATATGGCACAGAAGACACCTCTGTGCAATCAGCACTCTGACTGGTGGTATGGGCACGACTAGACAGAAGTACTAGGCTGTAGCCCGTCAGTGTCACAGTCAGCAAACAATGACCAACTGACTGTTCAATTCACTCCAACTGAAGTAGCAGCTCTCCCTTCCTCTCCAGACTGAGAATCTCCCCTGCCCTGCTGCAGCTAGCTAACTTTGCTGCAGAAGAAAGACGACCCACACCACCGACACACACACAGCCTGAGCCTGGCCCTGGCTCCTAGCCTGAACCCACTGCAAAAATTTTTTGTAAAAACAATGCTGTTTGGTTTTACTAGTCTGTCCTGATTCCTCTCTCTCTGACTGACTGGTGACTGGACTGCAGTGTTGTTGCCAGAATTATTTTTTCAGTTTGTTTTTGTTCTATTTCTGTCCTCAATCTTGCTTTTCTATCCCTCCCCACCCAGCCAGAGACTCAGTCAGTGTCACAAGACACAACACAGTCTGTGGTTGTTTGTGTTTTGTTGAACAATTACTAACAATGTGTCTACTGTCTATAGCACAGCACTGGCTGCAGTGCAGACTATTTTAAAAAAAAATTTTTTAAGTTATAACGCAATTCTGCCTGTCTGCAACAGGGCGGGTAGGTAGTTACAGTACCTTACCCTTCCCCTTAGCTAGCCAACTAAGTCAGTTCTTGAAGACCGATGACGACCAGTCCAGTGCAGTCCACAACATGATTTCATGAAAAAAGCAACTTGCTCCTTGCTCAGCTCACACACACACAGCAATTGGATCCTCACTGCGTGCTGTTGACCAACTCACTCTGCTGACTCTCCTCACATCATGTGATATGCAGGCTCAGGCAGCTCTCAGTTGAAGCTGCTCTCTACCTGCATCAATGACCATCTCCTTGACGAGTCATGTGTCTAACTATGTCTATCCCGGCGACTGGAGGAGTGGGGACTTGGGGATCCAGTTGCAGCCAGTGAGCGAGTACAAGGCATGCAGGTTCGGGTTGGGTTGGAAATCGTTGAGACTCGAGAGACGAGAGTAGTTGATGGATGGATAATATTTGTATTTTCGGTTTTCGCAGAATATATCTAGTTCTAGTAACAAGCTGTTCAAAAATGGCAAAAGTAAAGTCAGTCCTAATGGCCTGCGCTGCTCCAGAAAGTATTGGTTAGCACCTTCGGTTCTCAATCTCAGGTTAGAAACATGAACTCTCAGGCAATAAGAAATGTAACTGAAAATTGCAGTACTTCCGACCCCTGGCAATTGGTAACATGGTCCTTGCATTTTTCAGACAACGGGGGTGCACTGCAATAAAGAAGATGGTGGCCCACAGCTTATACCCCCCCCACCACACGCAGTCACACACACACACACACACACACACACACACACACACACACACGAGCTCTGGCTGCTAAATGTTATGTTATGTTCATAATCACTAACATTAGACTGCTTCGGCTGCCAAATAACATGTTGTTACATACACGTTTTCAAATGGGAAGCCAGCGGCATGTTTGTTAAAAGCGACAGAACATGTTCTCCATTTAATCAGCAGTTTGTATATAATATGCACAGACATATTATTACTTTTTCTTTGCCTATATAGTACTGTTAAATGCTTTGTTGTTTTATATATTTTACATGTTCACTTCACAGTGTCCTAGAAGTCTGCGGACTTGACCTGCTGATGGGTATATTTCCCTTTCTACATCTGCATCTAATTGCCAAATGCCAATAGATACACATTAAAAGCCAACAACACATTTAGTAGGACTGGCAAGTGGCAACATCAACTTTTCTGACACCTTACCCATTTTGTTGGTTTAGCGTTCATCTGTTCTCCCTGTCTCTGTCCACCTTTTTCTAAATTATTGTCATGACCTTCAGTAATTTCCTTTTGCAAGGCACTGCTGCTGCTATGTATCATAAACATCTTTCTTTCGTGTCTGTCTCACTTTCTCAGCTGATTTCATTACTTTGTCGTAACCTGACACTTGAGTTTCCTTCATTGCTGATCATTTACACATTTTTCTTTGTGCTGTTTTTAGCAGCATTAAACATTATTACAAAGTCTTTTTAACATATTAGGGGACTACACTGCTTCAGCTTCAGATTACAGGCCGATTAAGCATTGCTGTGATGTAACGTAAAAAACACTTTTGATAGTGCTGCGGGGTCATTGCAGTCAATAAAAAAAGGCAAGAAAACCAACCACGCAAATCAAAGCACTTATGTAAACCGAATCATGTCTTTGTTTTATAAAGTCGCAGATCAGCTGAGCAAACCATATATTTACTGTGGTACAAACGTCATTGAAATTTGTATACTTACAATCAGTAAACATCTGGATATGGACTGGATTATTTGTAGATATCCATGGTGTTAAAAAAAAAAAAACATGAAATAATACGTAACTAAAAGTGGCTAGATATTTGGGGAAAAACTCGTCAGGTTAAAACTTTGTTTCAGTCAGACCTTATCATACTGTTGACTTGCCGCGTAATGCCGCCGGTTAGGTAGACGTCAAACTCGGGCTACTTCTTGACCCACTAGTTAGAAACCACTCACACGCTACATTTAAGTTAACTACATTAAAAAAAATAATAATATTATGTTGAGGTTGTTGAGGTCACAGTTCGTGGCAGTGCCAGGTTGCCGCCACGGGGTATCGAAGTTGGTCACGGCACGGAGTATCAATTTGCCTGAATCAGGCAAACAGGCACACAAGTGGGGAAATGAAAAGGCAAGGTGGACCATGGAGCCGGGAGGAAAAGAATTTGGGGGGTGCTCATATAAACTTTGTGGGTGCTCAAGCACCCGAGCACCCACACTGTCGGCACCCCTGGTCTGTATACAACCCCTGTGCGGATTGTGGTGCCATTGCCAGTCTCCAAATTTACCCACAGTGCTTCTTCTCCTCCCTGTTTTCCCTTTTGTTCTGTTGCTTTGATTCCTTCCCTTATGTAAAGAGCTACTCCTCCTCCTCCTCTTTTACCCTCCCTGTCCCTCCTGTAGATAGTGTATCCTGGTATGTTTACATCCCAGTCATGGTTTTGTGTGTGCCATGTTTCTGTGACTGCCACGATATCCAGATGTTCCTCCTCCATCAGGGCCACTAATTCAGGAAGCTTGTTACTCAGACTACGGGCATTGGTCCATGGCTGCTATGGTATCAGAGGTAAACTGAAGTAAGGCAGTGGTGGTGCTATGACCCTTGAGGAATCCATGTTGTGCTGACGAGAGAAAGTTCAATTTCTGTAGAGTCTCAATAGTTTGGTTGGCAACGAGCTTCTCAAGGATTTTGCTTAGAGCAGGTAATATGGCAATGGGCCATTTTTATATACGTAAACATCAATTAAGAGTGTCAACAACTTAATCCTGGGGTTTAAACACTTTGATCAGTTTGAACCAAAATTGACATGCATTATATTACTTTAAACATATTACTATGCATATTAAGACAAATGCCTTACTAATTTCATGTTTAAAAAACCAGAGATGAAAAGAAAAGCTTTAGTGACTGGTAGAAGGATATGACAGTTATCATGGCACACACGCTGTCCATTCTGCTATTATTTATTTATTTCTTTATTTAGTTTTTGTTTACTGGGTAAGGTGCACTAGCCATAGCAATGACTATTTTCAGGCATGACCCGGAAGAATACAAGAACAAAACATTTTCACAATAGACTTGAACAGATCATATAGACAGAGAAGTACAATACAATAAATCAATACAGTGTAAGTAATGGGAACAGGTCAATACAAAGTAGAACAAACAGGTTTACAATAACAAAAATAGGGTAATAATAAAATTAAGGGTGGGCAGCATAGTAACAATTATAAACAATGTGATAGAAAACATCAGTTAAGCTAAGACAAGTGAGCATGTCAGCAGGTAGTCAAGGGAGATGGAAAGCAAAAGAAAAGAGGGATAATCAAAGTAGGGGGAGGTGTAAGGGGATGAAAAGGAGAAAAGGGGGTGAGATAGGGGATTAATAGATTAAGCTAAAGAGTTATGATTGTAACAAGCTAGAAGACAGGATAGTAATGAGACAAGTCAGTTGATACAGGGAGCAGAAAGGAGGCTTTTGGGTAGGGGAAAAAGTGAAAAAAAGTACTGTGCTGGGGGGGTTGAAATGGGGGCAAGAGCATGGGACGGCAAGATGATCACTCAGCAAGTGTTTGAAAGAGGCATGGGAGGATGCTGACAGATGGGTAGAGGGAGGGTGTTCCATTTTTGGGGGGCATTGCAGGAGAAAACGCTCGCCTCTTTGGAGGAGTGGTGTCTAGGGATGACGACATGGGCATTGGCAGCAGAGCGTAGTTCATAGCTGGGCAACTGATTAAGGAAGAATTCTGCCAAGGATTTAGGTGTTTGATGCTGGATGATGCTGTCTATGATGGAGCAGAGTGCATAATCACTGGAGGCTGCTGGAGAAAGCCATCCTAGCTCAGAGTAGAGGAGACAGTGGTGTTTTAGCTGATTTGAGGAAGAGGCATACCTACAGATATTAGTGTATGCAACATCTCACTTCTGAAAGCTAGTCTTACATGATGAGGCATAAGCTGCCACCCCATAAGTGAGTGACGGCAGTAGTAAGCCGCAGGCTATGGCAAGCCTAGCTGATGGAGTGAGTATATAGCTGGAGTGGTAGGCCATGCCGAATTTCATAGTAGTCAGCTTGCATGTCTGTTGGATATGAAGATCAAAGGTGAGAGTAGGATCAAGTGTGATGCCCAGATACTTAAAAGAGGGTACAACCATGATGGCAGAGCTGTTTTTGTAGAGATATTGAAAGTAGGCTGGGCAAGTTTACGTTTAGCGTTGGAGCCAAATAGTATGGCTTGGGTGTTTGAGACATTCAGGACAAGCCTCTTTTTTACCAGCCATTCTTCTAGTTGTATAAAATCTTGGGAGAGTCGCAAATTTATGTCAGAGATGTTCTTAGAACTGGTGTACAAGACGATGTCATCAGCATAAAGTAGGGAGGCAGTATTGGGGGTAGTTGAGGTAATATCATTAATAAAGAGGGAGAAAAGCAGGGGACCACGGATAGATCCTTGTGGAACACCTATATTAATGGTAGTATAATCTGATAGGGTAGAATTGAAATTAACAAGTTGTTTATGGTCTGTCAGATAGCTGTCAAACCAGGCAGTCACACCCTGTGAGAAACCTAAAGATCTTAGTGTGCAGAGAAGAATAGGGTGATCTACAAGGTCGAAGACTTTGGTCATGTCTATGAAAATTGCCCCTGTAAGGAGACCTGAGTCCATGACTGCTATGGTATCAGATGTAAATTTAAGTAAGGTAGTGGTGGTGCTATGAGCCTTGCAGAATCCATGTTGTGCTGACGAGAGAAGGTTCAATTTCTGTAAATAGTCAATAGTTTAGTTGGCAACAAGTTTCTCAAGGATTTTGCTTAGAGCAGGTAATATGGCAATGGGCCTATAGTTAGAGGGATTTCTTCGGTCACCTTTTTGGAAGACAAGGGTAATCCTGGCAGTCTTCCAGATTTCAGGGACATGGCCATGACAGAGGGAAAAAAATTTTGAAAGAGGTGCAGCTATATAAGGAGCTGCTAGCTTTAGGAGTTTAGGCTCAAGTTTATCTGACCCAGCAGCGGTGAAGTCAGAGATACTATTGAGCAGCCTTAGAACTTCGATGCGAGTGACAGATTTGAACAGAAATTTGGGCACAGCATCAGAAGTCTGGTCATCAGAGCAAGGTCTGGGAGGGAAAGCAGAGGTATACTTAGTGAGGTCAGTGAACTGGGTATTGAGAAAGTTAACTATGGTGGAGGGATTATTACAATGGACCCCATTTAGGGACATATCAGTTGGAGTGGGGGCAGGAGTAGATCCTAGGAAACATTTTATATGTGACCAGAATTTTTTTGGGTCTCCATAACATTTAAGTAAGAGATCTTTGCAATATGCACTCTTGGCCCTTTTGATTTCCTTCTTACAGGAGTTTCTGAGGGCTCTGTAAGAGTTAAAGTCAGTAAGGAGTCCCATGCTTTTGTAGTAGCGCCAAGATTTGTCCCTCTGTCTCAGTTTGGTGAGAAGGTTGGACTTTAGCCATCGAGTATGTTTATTTTTTACCTGATGGGTAATAAGGGGCAATGCTTGTCCTGGACTACCAGGAAGTGAGTCAGCAAAATGTTTAGAGCAGTCTGTGAGTTATTGGAGTTAAAAATGGGGGTCCAGTCAACAGCAGCAATGTCCAGCAGGAAAGATCGTGGGTCAAGATTGGAGTAGTTACGAAAAGTGATAAAACGGGGCTGTGAGGGGGAGTGTTAAGGTTTGCCCCATATACAGAAATTGGGGGAGTGGTCAGCGATTGCATCAGCTAGAACATCAGAGGAGATAATGTTTTCCAGGCGGTTGGTCATTATCCAGTCCATCAGAGAACTAGAGCTGGGGTGGGGGGCAGTCCTAGTGGGTTCTTTAATCACCTGGTGAAGGTTGAAACTTTTAATCTTGGCCTGCAGGGCATGAAGAGAGCTACCTAGCCAGTTTAGATTGAGATCACCAAGTAGAAGAACCTCAATTTTTCCAGATAGAAGAGAGGTCTGATCAAGTAGTTCTTCTAGTCCTTTCTGGCCACTGGATGGGGGATTGCATGCACATACGATATGTAGTTTTTTGGGGTCTAGTGTAAGGAGGACATGAAGAGCTTCTCAGTGGTTTAGGGGAGATGAAGGGATAAGGGAGAGTTGTAGATGATCTTTAAAATAAATGGCCGTACCACCACCACTTCTTTTGGGAGTAGGTCTATCAAATCTGAGGAGATTGTAGGAGGGGAGTGAGCACTGTGAGTCAAGGACGTGAGGTTTAAGCCAGGTTTCAGCGAGGCAGATGATATCCGGTTTGTATAGGACGACCCAGGCTTGTAGCTCAGCATAGTTATGAATTAAGCTCCTGATGTTATGGTGAACAACAGTAATACCCTTGGCACAGGGGAAGGGATTATGAATGTTTGCGCTAGGACCAGGATTTGAGTGTATATCTCCTGAGAGCAGCAGGGCTAGTAAGATGAGATACCACAGTTTATGTCACAGGAAAGGACATAGGGTCTGTGAGTTCAGAGGACATTGCTTAAAGGGGACAGGAAATATGTGCTCATCGGCAGCAGTTAGCAATATTCCTAGTAACAGAAATGATAAACTTGCCTCCAAATGAACTATATTTAGCTGTACCTGAATAAATATTGATGTAAAAACTTTGTTTTCAACTGTTTTCTTTTTATGAACAACATTCTGAACAGTTCTTTTCCTGGAACCAGTAATTTGGAGTGTTTACTATGTCATGGTTTGAGTACAGAATGCTAAGCATGAGCTACTGTCCTATCAGAACCATGCATAGAGTTCTTTCCTCAAACTGTGACACAGTTAGAACTCCAGCCCACTGGTTCCGTGTACAGAACTGCAACAGGATGCTGCCCATAATAACAAAATGATGCAAAATACAGTTTTTCATATCACTTTTTATTCAGGTACAGTACATATGGATCATTTAGGCTTATGGATATTGTTTCTATAAACCAGAACATTATAAACAGCTACCAATTAGAAATCATTTCCTGTCCTCTTTAAGTACATAGGCAACCAGCTGGAGCCAGGGCTTGTTTAATAGCATCGGAGTTTGGTCACACCGGAGAGAGGGCAGCTGGAGAAGGTTGGAGAAAATGTAGTCGTGGGGCAAGAATAGTGGGGTAGACATGGGGGCAAGAGGGACAGAGGGCAATGATAGGTGGAGCAGAGCAATGGAGGGTATAATAAGAGACAGTAGCATTTTTAGTTTCATGGTAAATGGGGAGTTTGAGGTATTTGCTAGAAAAAAGCTGGGTCAGGACTGAGACAAAAGGAAGTGAGCAACCACAGGATGATGGTGGTTAGAAAGGAAGGGGTTAGGAATACAGGATTTTGTGAAACAGTTGTTGAGAGAGGGCAATATGAGATGGACAGTAAAAGGAGGGAGGAGCTTCAGAACGTTAGAGGAATGGGATAAGAGAGATGTACAGTGTAGGAGGAGCGATTGCATATTTAACGGAAGCCTGGGAGGGGGGTGGGAAGAAAATTCACACAGCAGGTAATAGCACCGACTAGCAGATTTGGCACTGACTTGAGGAGATCCAAGCAGCGGCTAGCCCCAGTCCCACGAAATCGTGCAAAAGGCCCTAGTAAAAGGTGCACCAATCCAGAGGGCTGGGTGGCCAAGAGAGGGCCAATGAGGATCCTCCCGTAGAAAGGCACACCAATCAGTGGCGTCAGTGCCTGAGAAACAGTTTGCGTCCGTACCTGGAAATCAAGCCGAATCCGAGGACTGTGAGGGCGGTCAGATGTTGTCCTTTGAGTCAGGGTGGCGGGCGGCCGGAGGCGGCAGGTGGCCCACCTCACAAACTGGGAGCGTCACTTCTAGCGCTGATCCTTGTAGAGGAAAGAGGTAGAGAAAGCAGCTATAAGTAGGGGAGCAGAGAAAGGCGAGGGCGGTCAGCTGGCAACAGGCCGACAGCAGGGCTTGGGGAACAGATTTCAAAAACAATGGGTACAGTAATTTAGGAAAGACAAAGGTTAAACAGGAGGGTAGAGAAACCCACAAGCAGAGGGGATGAGAACAGTCTAGTGGGGGAGGGTTTAGCAATCAGAGAGACAGTGGGTTTGAGTATAGAGATAGGGGGATTAGGTTTGAAGGGAAAAATAGGAAAAAGCACAGAGATTGAGGGTATGTACACAGTAGTGCAGAAACAGGCTGGGCTAAACCTAGAATCACCAGACAGTAGTTATGCAATAAGTCTTTCAACAGAAGAAAATCATCTAGGTACAAAGACAGTGGCTAAACTCTAAGCAGTTTGGTAGGGCACACAGAACAATCTAAAGACAAAATCTAAGCATCAGTAACAGGTATAGAATTAGGCGTGTAATTAGCGAGTAAAAGACAGTAGGTTGCAGAATTCACACAGCAGGTAACAGCACCGACTAGCAGATCTGGCACTGGCTTGAGGTGATCTAAGCAGCAGCTAGTCCCAGTCCAAGGGAATCATGCAAAAGGCCCCAGTAAAAGGTGCACCAATCCAGAGGGCTGGGTGGCAGAGAGTGGGCCAATGAGGATCCTCCCGTAGAAAGGCACACCAATCAGTGGTGTCGGCACCTGAGAAACAGTTTGCAGCCATATCTGGAAATCGAGCCAAATCCGAGGCCGCAAGGGCGGTCAGATGTTGTACTTTGAGTCGGGGCAGCGGCAGCTGGAGGCAGCAGGTGGCACACCTCACAAACTGGGAGCACCACTTCTGGTGCTGATCCCTGGAAATCGAGACGAATCCGAGGACCTTGAGGGCGGTCAGATATTGTCCTTTGAGTTGGGGCGGCGGTGGCCAGAGGTGGCAGGTGGCCCGCCTCACAAACTGGGAGTGCCACTTCTGGCACTGATCCCTGGAAATTGAGCTGAATCTGAGGACCACGAGGGTGGTCAGATGTTGTCCTTTGAGTCAGGGAGGCAGCGGCTGGAGGTGGTAGGTGGCCCACCTCACAAACTGGGAGTGCCGCTTCTGGCGCTGATCCCTGTGGATGCACAAGCACTTCATATACCGGTGAATTTAGTAACTGTGCAGTTTTTCATTTTTGCTGAGTGTGAACCTTCATGGAGGTTTATTGAAGATATTAGGCTGGCCAGCCCCAGGTTTGCACTGCACCATGCCAAGAGTTTGCAGGTTTCTTTGGATTTTGTTTCTGGGCTCTAAACTTACTGCTGAACCGGTGTGTTTTCTGACGAGACATGCGTGGTGTTTAGTGAAAATAACACAGACTAAGTTGGAGCTCTGCCTGAAAAATTCACTGTTCTTCAGCCTCTGGGAGTTCGTTGAAAAGAAATTAAGGAGACTATTACCTGGTAAAAACATTCTTTGACTATTACATTATGCAAGGAATGAATGATACTACTCAAACAGAGGGATCTGAGTTTTTCAGTTGGGAGAGGCAAGGAGATTTGGAAGCCAGACAGCAGTGGGCTATGCAATTGTTGACAAGGACTGACTCTCAGCAAACTGGTATGGACATTAAAGTCACTATTTGCAACAGTCAGTACAATATCTGTCGCCCTTTTGACTATGGGCTGAAGTTTGCTCGCTGTATGTGATAGGCGGTCTTTGAGACTTGCCTTTATCACATAAAACCTACTGTACGCTAATTTGTTTCCAGGATGGTGGTAACTAGTTACAGTGAACAACCCTGAGTCTAACCCCTACTTTAAGTACACTGAACAAGCATTTGTCAATGCCGAATGTTTGCTTGCTGGCATTGGCAGTGGTAGTGTAGAAGTTACAGAGCTGCGTAATAGAAATGGCAGTGAAGTACTGAACTGAAGCCAACCCCACCACCACCCTGCAGAGAGTGACAGGCATTGTGGTGTGCCTTTGGGTCGTTAGGCATAACAGCCACGCCATTTCACCACACCCCACCCTGCAGACACTGACAAGTGTCAAGGTGTTCCTTGGGATCTTTGGTCCTTATGTGCACCCCATTCCGTTAGGAAATACGGTGAGATGGGTGCGATATATGAGAATGGGGTGAACTTTGGGGCCGAAGAATCCAAGGCATACCTCGATGCCTCTCACTGGCTGCAGGGTGCGGAATGGTGTGAGCATTACAGGCAAGAATCCCAAGTCACACCCCGATGCCTGTCATTCTCTACAGGGTTGGGCGTTATGGTTGGAAACCAAAACACCTCAGGCATTCGTTGGTATTTTCACTCCAAATTTTCAACATGGTTTTTTTGTGACCCCACCTCATGAACAGTGGCAATGTCAGTTTGTTAGCTGAAAGTTGCTTATGCACAGCGACATAGCATTTCGGCACCACAGGTGCAAAACATTCGAACAGGATGTAAAAAATGACAGCTGAGGGTTCACGGAGAGGTGTAAAAAATGGCAATGTTGCAAATCTGCAGTAAAAATATTAAAAAAACTGGTGAAGTCATGAGCATACATAGAAACTGTGCAACACACACCAGTAATATAATTAGGTTGGGGATTTTTTACAGCAGATTGTCAACTCAGGCATTTTGGTGCCTCCGATCATGAACAGTGTCACTGTGATTTTCTTTATCTGTCTGGAACAATGATTTCCCACAGCGACCATGCAACTCTGCGCTGAAAGTGTGAAAACACACTTCGGCCATGTTGTGAAAATGACAGCTGTACTGTTCAAAAGGAAGTGTGGAAAATGCCACTGGTGAAAATCTGGACTGAAAATATTACAAAGTCATGAACTTCGCGGTGCGTGGAAACTGCTGTGCAGCTGACTCCTAACAGTCATTTTATGGACTTTGTCATAATTTCAACATAGCCATTTTAAGGCCTCTGCTCATGAACAGTGTAACTGTGATTTTCAGAATCTGTCCTAAACATTGCTTTCGCCACCAATAGCACCATTGTGCGCTACATGTGCGAAACACATTTTGGGCAATATATGAAAAATGGCAGCTGTACTGTTCATAAGGAAGTGTAATAAAATGGCAATGTTGAAAATCTGGAGTGAAACTATTAATTCACAAACTTACGAGCATGCATAGGAACTGTACAGCGCATGCTGTAAAACAGTCATTTTCGATTTTTCACAAATTTTTCAAAATAGCCATTTTAAGACCTTCTGCTCATGAACAGTGTCACTGTGATTTTCTTAATGTGTCCCATACATTGATTTTGCACATCGACTTCGCCATTGTGCGCTACATGGGCGGAAACACATTTTGGGCAAGATGTGAAAAATGACAGCTGTACTGCTCATAAGGAGGTGTGGTAAAATGGCAATGTTGAAAATCTGGAGTGAAAATATTGAACATTCGCAAACTTACGAGCATGCGTAGGAACTGCGCAACGCACGCTCGTAGAACAGTCATTTTTTGGAATGTTTACACCAAATTTTCAACATAGCCATTTTAAGACCTCTGCTCATGAACAGTGTCACTGTGATTTTTTAATTTGTCCCGTACATTGATTCTGCACACCGACTGCGCCATTGTGCGCTACATGGGCGGAAACACGTTTTGGGTGAGATGTGAAAAATGACAGCTGTACTACTCATAAGAAGGTGTGGTAAAATGGCAATGTTGAAAATCTGGAGTGAAAATATTGAAAATTTCTTGAACTTACAAGCGTGTGTAGGAACTGCGCAACGCATGCTCGTAAAACAGTTACTTTTTGAATTTTTCCACCAAATTTTCAAAATAGGCTTCTTGAGAGACCACCTTATGAACACTGGCAGTGTCGTTTCATTAATCATTTCAGAAAGGTGATTTCGCACAGTGGCTGCGAAATCACCCTTCAGGCTCGAGTAACGCCATGACAGTGCAAGAATTCATGAGGAGGGGTCCCAAAAACCCCATGTTGAGAATTTGGTGCAAAATTTCCAAAAAATACCTGAGATATGCAACAAAGTTGAAAACCCCCTATCTATCCCATTATACAGCTTACCGGCATTTCCTCAGTTCGCAGTCAGCTTTGAAGAGTGCAGACGTGTTCCTGGTCCACCGAAGATCATTGCGCTGAGCTCCAGAGGTAAATATGGGGTGAGGGTGTGGGAGCGGGTGCACAGTGGGTGGGTGCGGGTTGTGGGAGGGGCCAGGAGAAGCGCCATGGGACCGTTTTTAATTTGCAGGTTTTTTTTCAGTGATGCGTGGGACGTTTGCCACGCTGGGGTGGAGCCCAGCTGGCACAAGAGACGACGGGGGCATGGAGCTGACGGGGATTGGGCACCTCTGTCAGCCATATGATCGAGTTGCCACGCTTGGGTGGGCTCAGCATGGCACCCTGTACTCTGGGGAGACAGTGGAGCCGGCGGAGTGGGCACCCTCGTCCGAGCTATACCATGAGTTGCCACGCTGGGGTGGGCACCCAGCATGGCATGTGAAAACTTTTGAGGCGCTGGCCGGCGGGGATTGGGCACCCCGTTGGCTATACATGTGTGCCTGGGGCAGCATGCAGTATCGTGCGGTGTTTCTGTGTGTGTGTGTATGTGTGTGTGTGTATGTGTGTGTGTGTGTGTGTGTGTGTGTGTGTGTGTGTGTAGGGGAGCTGCACATGAGCAGGCGATATCTTATCACTGGTCATGCAGCGTAGCTCCCCCTTTCAACTGTATACCACTGCATTTTGGGGCTTGTCATAGACAGCTCCAGCATGCATTGGCAGACTGGGGCCCCGCCTGCCAACACACTGACTGAATTGGAAGAGGGGGTGACACACCTCCGAAAACTCGGATGATGGCACTATGTTTCTTACACATACGTGCAAGCAAACATAAAAATGGAATCTGTACATAGACAATTATCTATATATCTGGCAGGGAGATCCAGAAATCATACTTGAATTTATAGAGTGGTTGCACAGGAACAATTTGAACCTTAGGTTCACATACATTGTCAGTAAGAATAAATTAAATTTTCTGGACTTAGAACTTCATAGTGAAATTGGTAATAATGCATTTCTTAGAGCTGAAAGCACCCACCTCCAAAAACTAAATGATTCCAGTCCATACAGCCAGCTACAGTACTTAGACTAAGATGAACAGTACTAAAGACAAAGGCTATCTAACTCAGGCAACAGAGTTGGAAGCCAGGTTCTGTGATAAGGGTTATAATGCTGATTTATTGCAAAAAACAAAAGAAAAGCTTTTGGATTCGGATAGCGAAAATGTGTTATGTTACAAAAACCAAAATGCCACCCATTATAAGCAAATGGGATCTATTTCACTTATTACAGAATTTAACACCTTAGCTGGCAGTACTGGTAATGTAACACATAAAAATTGGGGGATCCTACAGAGTGATAGGGCAGTCAGTGAAGCAGATGGTAACAAACCAAGGGTGACATTTAGCAGGGCCTCTAATCTGCGAGATAAACTTGTGCATAGTAGGCTGGACAAAGTGGTAAATCCAAGCATTTCTGCTAGCTGGGTACCAAAAAGAACAGGGAGCTTTTACAAGTGCCACCATTTCATTAGTTGTAGATATGCATTCCCGAGCAAACATTTCAAACATCCTTTAGAAACAGAAAAGGTAATTAGTATAAAAGAGTGCATCACATGTGACACTACTTTTGTACTCTATGTACTCTGGTGCCCTTGTAACATGTTATATTTGGATTGCACCATAAAGACCTTAAAACGTAGACTGCAGAAACATGTTCGAGCAATAGAAAATGGCAGGCAAGACACCCTTGTAGGGCTGCATTTTTCGCAATATCATAACTCTGAAGCTACAGAAATTAGGTTTTTGGGAATTGAACATGTGCCACCAATGCCAAGAGGTGGCAATAGAACAGAAAGACTGCTGCAAAGGGAATCCTTTTGGATTTTCACACTGAACAGTGTGAAATCTAAGGGGCATAATGATCAGTGGGACATTAAGCCTTATTTAAAGAAGCAGTAAAGTTGCAATATTTAAATACTTAATATGTATTATGACAGTCAAATGTTTAAAAAGTAATTATCACTGAACCCTGTTTTGCATTATCTGTTTGATCCAATTGATTATTGGTTCATATTTTATAATTTCAACATTTGGTGGTTAGAATGTAAAGACTGCACACCACCTGCTAAGTACAGGTAATACCCTCTGATGGTTACCCTGATAAATAATTCTATTGCACTAAAAATTTGTGAATGCCATTTATGGTAGTAGTTGAATGACATTACTGAATTCAACCCTTGGTTATAGATAATGCCCTGATGGTTACCCTGTAAAATTCTCATGCACCTGAAAATGTATATGCTGTTATGGCAGTAGTTGAAAGGCATTACTGGAATCAACCCTAGGGTATAAATAATGCCCTTTACGGTTAGCCTTAAATTTAGAAACCATCTAATTTCAACAGATGGAATTGCAATGAGTTCATAATGCAATAATGACATCTTTTGTCCTCTGAGAACTACTAATGGAGTATTAATAACAGGACCATAGTAAGTTTTGACATTGAAATTGTATGAGTGTTAAATATGCTATTTTGACAAATTATTCATTTGCTGTTTAAAAAGTTTATTACGTTACTTAACCTCATAACTGATTTAGTCTTTGCCTCCATTTTTTCTTTCTTTGACAGGACCTAGAGACTACGTACCCAGTTCAGAGGGCACTATTGTAACTTGTATGCCATGGTAACTGCCATATCCTTCTGCCAGTTGCTAAAGCTTTCCTTTTCTTCTCTGGTTGTTTAAACACAACATTAGTAAGGCAATTGTCTTAATATGCATATTAATATGTTTAAAATAATATAATGTATGTGAATTTTGGTTCAAACTGATCAAAGTGTTTGAACCCCAGGATTAAATTGCTGACACTCTTTTTTATAATTAAGTATGATTGTTTGTTCGTATAAATGTACTAGGTCACTATGACAACAGGTGAACCTAATTGAAATTTATGTGTATAAAAGGGAGCCGAGCATCTTGTAAACTATGCCCCCTAATGAAGGGTTTGATTACCCAAAGCTTCAGGGCAAGCTGTGGTACTCCACATGTCTGTCTCCACTTTATGTCCTAAAACTGCAATAAGGCACATACTGGTGAAATTAGTAACTGTGCAGTTTTTCATTTTTGCTGAGTGCGAACCTTCTTGGAGGTGTGTTGAAGATACTGTGCTGGCCAGCCCCAGGTTTGCACCATACCAGTCCAAGAGTTTGTAGGATTCTTTGGATTTTGTTCACACTGAGTTGCGACAGCTCATTTACAGGTGCGTCCTAGAGGTTGGTTTACATCTACAGACTGGGACATTACAGTGTTTTTATTATGTTCAAAGACCTTCCCTTGGCATGCCTGGACTCACAGGTCCTCCTCTATGTGGATGATGTGGTGACCTACACCCGAAGCAGCTGTCAAAAAAAATTAATACTAAACCTTCAGAGCAGCTTCTAGGCCCTGGAGCTGTGGTTTTCCCACAATATGTTACTCCTAAATTACAAGAAAACCAAAACTATGCTGACCACATACTAGCATACCAAAATGCTAGCAGAATAGGCCTAATGGTCTTTCATGTCTGCTCATTTGGTCAGCCCCCACCCTGGGAGCTGACCTTCCTGCCCCCCTCACCCTCTTTGGCTTCTCCCTTCCCAGTTCCGGCTATTCTCTCTGCAATGGATTTTGCTTCCAGAACCCTTCCCCTGTACCTGTCCCACCCCCTCTTGAACCCCTCCACTGTCTCTGCCTCCACCAGCCCCCTGGGCAGTGCATTCCATGGCTCCTCCACCCTCTCAGTGAAGTAGCACCTCCTCCTCCTCTCTCCCCTGAATCTCCCCCCTCCAGTTTCCAATCATGCCCTCTAGTTGCCCCCCCTCCTTCCTTCAAAACACCTTGACTGCTCCTCCCCTAATTACCCCTTCATGTACCTGAAGACCTCTATCATGTCCCCCGGTCCCTTCTCTCTTCCAATGTGTACATATTTAGCTCTTTGAGCCTCTCCTCATAGGTCCTGTCCCCCAAGCCTCAAATAATTTTGGTTGCCCTCCTCTGGACCCTCTCCAGGAGTTTAATGTCCCTCTTTAAGTGTGCCCTCCAAAACTGCACACAGTACTTGAGGTGCGTCCTCACCAAGCAGTTATACAGCGGAAGTATCACTTCCCTCCTTCTGAAGGTGATCCCCCTAGCAATGCATCCCAGCATCCTGTTGACCTTGGCTGCTGCCCTCCTACAAGTCTCTGAGTTGTTCATCTTGACATCCACCACCACCCCAGGTCCCTCTCAGCCATCGAGACTTGTAGCATTTCCCCCACCAGGGTGTACACTTGGCCCGGGTTTCTGGCCCCCAGGTGTAGTACCTTGCATTCCCTTGCACTGAACCTCAGCTTCCACTTTCTAGACCATCTTTCCAGAGCCTCCAGACCCCTCTGTAGGGCCACCCTCCCCTCCTTCCCATCCACTACCACCCCCAGTTTTGAGTCATCCACAAAGAGACTCATCTCACTCCTGATACCTGTCCTTATGTCAGAGACGTAGACGTTGAACAGGAGGGGCCCAAGGACTGATCCCTGCAGGACCCCACTAATGACCCTCCTTGGGGATGAGAATATCCCACCAACTACGACCCTCTGGGTCTGGTCCTGCAGCCAATTGCCTATCCATCTGATCATCTGGTTCCCCACCCCATTTCTCCCAGCTTATCCAACAGGCCCCCATGAGGAACAGAGTCAAATGCCTTGCTGAAGTCTAAAAAAAGGACGTCCACTGGTCTACCCAGGTCCAAAGCACTCGTCACCCAGTCATAAAACTCCACAAGGTTTGTCTGACATGATTTCCCCAGGATGAATCCATGCTATCTATCGTCCAGGCACCCTGACTTTTCCAGGTACCCCCCAGCCTCTTCTTGACAATGCCCTCCATCACCTTGCCCACCACCGATGTCAGGCCGCTGGGCCTGTAGTTCCCTTCCACCTCTCTTGATCCCCCCTTGTAGATAGGCACAGTATGTGCCACTTTCCAGTCCTGGGGCACCCACCCTGTCCTCAGAGAGATGGTGAAAAGCTCCGCCAGGGGTTTCGCCAGGACATCCACCAGTTCCTTCAGCACCCTGGGATGTAATTTATCTGGCCATATTGCTTTCTCCATCTTAAGGGACCTGAGGACTTCCCTCATTGTCTCTGCTGTGATTTCCACCTCCGCTACCTCGTTCCCCTGCTTAGCTACCCCCCCTCCTGCCAGTGATGCCTCCCCTCTCCTCAGACCCGCCCATTGGTAAGGGTTCACCCCTCCTCAGTATCACTGTCTCCTCCCATGTATGATGCAGCCCTCCCCCCATTTTCCTTGGTGAAAACTGAGGTGAAGTACTCATTTAGTACCTTAGCCTGCTCCCCCGGGTCTTGTGCCCATCTCCCCCCTGTTTTAATCCTGCTAATCTGCCCCTTCACCCTTCATTTTTTCCTAATGTATCTAAAGAACCCCTTGTTCCTTCTCCTAATTTCCCTGGTCAGATTCTGCTCCTTCCTTGCCTTAGCCACCCTCACCACCCTAGTAGCCCTTCTATCCATCAGCTCGTACTCCCCTCGATCCCTTTCACTCCTTGAGCACTTGAATTGCCTATAGGCTGCCTTCTTTCCCCTCACCATCTCCTGGGCCTCCCTGGTCCACCAGCAGGGTTTTCGGGCCCTACTGCATTTTTGTCTTACTCTTGCACAGGTGCTGGTAGCATTCTGTACCCCTTTCCTGATGATTTCCCACCTACTGTCAGTGTCCATGTTGGGCTCAATCACATCCAAATGCTCCTTAAGAATCCTTCCCATTTCCTTAAAATCCGCCCCCCTGAAGTCAGTTACCTCCATCTTTGTGAGCCTTCTACCCATCCTAGGTCCAGGCAGAACCAGACCGTGACATGGTCGCTCCCCGTCAACGGGTCTCTTACCTCTAGGCCCCCAATCTTCTCACCGTCTGCCAGGACCACATCCAGTACCTGTGCCTCCCAGGTCAGTTCCCCCACCTGTTGAGTTAGGAATGCATCCTGAAAGACATCCAACAACCTCTGTTCCCTGGCCACAGAGGATGTCATAGTCTCCCAGTCTGTTCCTGGCATGTTTAAGTCCCCCAACACCACCATCCTTCCCCTGCCCAATATGCAGTGTCTCTCAACATCTGCCATCTGCCACCAGACTCTCCTCCAGCTCCTCCACCAGCACAGGGGGTCTATACACCACTCCTATCTTTACTCTCTTGCTCCTCTTGTCATCAAGGTGACCCAAATAGCCTTCATGGTTTCCTCTGCCTCCTCTACTCCCCCTATGCCAATGCAGTCTCTGACTATTATTGCTACCCCTCCTTCCCTTCCCTCCACCCTGTCCTTCCTGAACATAGTATAACCCTCCAGATTCAGGTCTCAGTCATGTCCTGTGGTGGCCCAGGTCTCAGTGACCACTGCCACATCCACCCCTTCCTCTGTTAGCATTGCCTGGCGCTCAGGCATTTTATTGCCCAAGCTCCTGGCATTTAGCAGAACTACCTTCCACCCTTTCCCTATACTTCCATTTCTCCTGCTCATGTTCCCATGGGGATTCTGTCTTCCCCTGGTCTTCACCTTACCAGTCGGCCTTTTCCTGCATTCCTCCTCCCCAGGGGGTGGAGACAGAGTTCCTCCTTTATCGAACCCCCCTCGAAAGCCTTTTCTCCCATCCCTTCCCCTTCACAAGTTTAAACCCCACCTTTCACCAATGAACCCCTCTATTTTCAACTTAAAGACTTCCCTCTCCTCTATATTGAGATGGAGCCTATCTCTAACATACAGCCCCTTATTCTCCCAGGTCTCCCCCAATCCCCCATCAACCCATACCCTCTGGCCTCATGCCACTCCCTGAGCCACTGGTTTATCTCCCTAATCTTCCTTTTGTGTTCCCCGTTAGCCCTTGGCACCGGCAGGATTTCTGAGAAGAAAATCGCACATCCTATGTCATGACAGACCCTGGCAAGCTCCCTGAACCTTGCCTGTATCTCTAGCTCACTATTTCCCTCAATGTCGTTTGTACCCAGCTGGACCAGTATGTCCGGGGAACCCCCACAATCCTTTGCCAGCTGATATACCTCATGCTTGGCCCTGTGCATAGTCCAGGGGAAGCATTTTGTTCTAACTGGCCAGGCTTCCCCCTCCCTATTCCATTTGATACCCTTGATCATAGAATCCCCCAACATGAGCACTCTGACTGCTCTTTTTCCTTCATTCCCCCCCTTCCATGTCCCTCATCCTTTCTACTGACCCTCCACCCAGTCAGCTCCTTGCTGCTCCCCATCCGGTGTCACCTGCCGCCCCTCCTTATTTACCCTGGCCACCCCTCCTCCGATCCTTGCCTCTCCTCCTCCTGAGTATCCTTCTGTACCTCACTACCCCCCTCACTGCTCGCGACTGGTCCTTGTCCCCCCTCTGCTAAACTAGCCTGGCTCATCCTCCCTCCCTTCCTTCCCATCTCCGTTCAGCCCCTCCTTGCTTGTTGTGCTCCTCTGGCCTAAACCCTCAGCTCCCTTTACTGTATCCTCCTTGTACTTCTGGTCCTTCTCCTTGTCCTTTCCTCCCAACTGGTCCTTCTCCTTGCACTTTCTTCCCTCTTCCCCCGCTCCTCCTGCTCTGATCCACTGCTCCTCCCATTTTCCCACATTCCAGGCTCCCCCCTGTTCCTCCTGCTATCCGACCCTTTCCTCCTGCCCCCCACTCCCTTTTCATCTCTAACCACCCCTGTCATGGCTACATCACCCCCCCATATTCCAGCAGAAGAAGAGAACTGAAGCGGTTACTGGCTTAAAATCCAATCCACCTCCCCACCTTGCTTCCTTCTGTCCAGCCCCAGCCATCTGCCTACATCCCTGAGAATGTTGTCCCTCTGCCCCCCCCATGAGGATCCCCAGTTACCTGCCTGCTTCCTTGGTAGTGTCCCCCTTTTGGGCCCCCTCTGCAAGGGTCCCTGTGTGACCCCAGAGTACTCTCCTGCACTCATTTCTCTATGCTCCTCCCCTAGTGCTTGGTGCAACCCCATGGGAGAGCCCACGCCCTCTTCTCCAACCATATCTCTTCCATCCCCCAGCAGTCTCCTAATCCTCGCAACCTCCTCCCTATGCTGTGCCAGCTGGTAGCACACTGGGCAACCACTAAACTTCCAAGCCCAGTCCAGTATCATGGCTGCCCCACACCCTGTGCACCCACCACCCTCCCAAAAATGCCGGACCTAATGACGTATGGTCCCATCCCCCTCCAAGTAGTTTTCCTTGGGTGAGCCACCAGGTTCCCCACTAGTCCAAGATACATCCCTACTGACTAATCACGTCACCCATTAATCCTAGATACAGTCCCACAGTAAACCAGTAACCCTGTTACTAGGTGCAATACAACACAGCAAACTTTATAAGGGAAGTGAACAACTCCTTAAGCTCCTCTCTCCCAGCCTTTAAATCCAACTCCCAGTGTCTAGAACTACATGAGCTGCACCTGAAGCCTTTTCCTCCAATTGCAGGACAGGTGTTCCTCTATAAATTAGCAGAGTTCTGGGGAGGCAGGGATGGGGGAGAGTGGGATTAGGGCCTACACCCAACTCGAGAGAGAGAGTGCATCAGCCCTGTGTCTCCCCCTTCAAGCTCTGCAGCCAAAGAAACAGCCCCAAATTAAATCCCACCAAACAGGTTTTAAATCAGAAGAAATAGGCCTCCACCAGTGCAGCCTGCTACACAGTGAAACATCCAACAAATAAGCCCACTTACAGCCACCAAACCAGTTTTCAAACTTCCAACAGTCCCAAAAACAGTACCACGCTAGCCCCTTAGAAGTAGCAAGAAAGAAAAGAAATAACCTTTTACCAAGTAAAATCCACAAGAAACCTTGTCAAAACAACAAGAAGCAGCTACTGTACTGGAACAGAGTTGATCCTTTACCCTTCTAGTTCCTTCTGAGAAGCCAAAGCAACTAACACCACAAACCTGATTCAGCTCTGCCTCCAGTTAATTTGCTGAGTGAGACCTGGTCAGACTATTAACACCCTTCCCCTGCTCTGCACTAAACTTTGCAGCTAGTGAAGCCAGCAAAAAGGAATCAAAATTCCACTCAACGCCCCCAAAATATGTTTGCTACCAAAGGAAATAGGTCTCCAATTCAATCAGCTTCACTAACAACACATCAAAATAGAACTGAAATTAACAGATATAGGTCTCCAATTCAAATAAACAGCCTCAAGTAATCCCACCAAATAGGTTTTAAATCAGAAGAAATAGACCTCCACCAGCGCAGCCTGCTACACAGTGAGACATCCAACAAATGAGCCCGCTTACAGCCACCAAACCAGTTTTCAAACTTCCAACATCCCCAAAAACAATACCCCGCTAGCCCCTGAGAAGTAGTAAGAAAACAAAGAAATAACCTTCCACCAAGTAAAATCCACAAGAAACCCTGTCAAAACAACAAGAAGCAGCTACTGTACTAGAACAGAACAGATCTGATCCTTTCCTCTTCTAGCTCCTTCATGTCCACATGTCATATGTCACCAAAAAAAAAAGAAAATGCTCCAACACTTTGCTATCCTTAACCAGGAAGGTAACGCCCTAGAACAGGTCAACATTTTCAAGTATCAAGGTGTCTACCTAGATGACGAACTCTCTTTTGCACACCACATTGACCAAGCAGTAAAAAACATAAATAAAAAACTGGGCACCCTTTATAGACACAAACCATACATGACCGGGGAGGCTAGATGGCTAGCAGTTGCCTCCTCAGTCCTCCCTGTGATATACTATGGGCTAGTGGTCTACGGTGCAGCCACAGACTCAGTTCTTCACAGAGTAAAGGTCACCCTTAGCAAAGCATGTCATCTAGTCCTAGGTGCTGACAGATTGATGCACACCTGCAACCTCTACATCAATACAGGATGGCTACCTCTTGACCTACATATCAAGTACCAAATGAGTCTACTTGCAAAAAAGACCCTATTTGGTCTCTCCTCCCCCTCTCTTAACTCACTTATCTGCCCAGCTCATCACAAATACTCCACCCAGATAGCCCTCAGGAAATCCCTACATGTACCTTTTCATAGCACCAACCTAGCTAAGCGCTCCTTCCCTGTTCGAGTGCTGACTTGGCTAAATGAACTCCCAACTACTATGCTGGACTTGTCCACCGCTGGTAATTTTAAATTTGCCTTGAGAAAGTACTTTGCATCAAAAATAACCTGCAAATGCACTTAAATACCTAACGTAACCCCCTTATGAGACTACGTCATCCAACTCACCCCTCCCTCCTCATCCCCCTGCACCTGCCCCTTATCTCATAGATACATAGACAGTGTCGGCAGATAAGGGCCTATGGCCCACCCAGTCTGCCCATTTGAGCTTGTAAGTTCAGTTTGTTTTCCTAGAAGTCTGTTTCCCCTTACCCCTGACCTCCAGAATTCCTTTATGTCTATCCCATGCATTCTTAAATCCCGTGATTGTTTCAGCCCCACCACTTCCTCTGCAGGGTGTTCCACTTGTCCACCACCCGTTCTGTGAAGAAATTCTTCTCATGTTTCTCTGAATTGTCCTCCTCCAACTTCATCCCATGCCCTCTAGTCCTGGAACATCTTTTTCACTTAAAAATAGTGTTTTCCTGCACCCTGTTCCTCTCTGTAAGATATTGTATGTCTCTATCATATCCCTCTCTCCTCCTCTCCTCCAGGAGTACATGTTCAGTTCCTTCAACCTGTCTTCATAGGACTTGTGATGCAATCCATGCACCATCTTTGTTGCTCTCTCTGAACCTTCTCTCACCCTGTCTATGTCCTTACGTAGGTATGGTCTCCAGAACTGCACACACTGTACTCCAGGTGGGGCCTCACTAGTGTCTTGTATAGCGAATTATGACCTCCTTTTCCTGCTGGTGATGCCCTGCCTCATACATCCCAGCATCCTATTTTCAGCCTGCTGCCTTGTCACACTGTTTCCTCAATTTTGAGGTCATCAGAGATGACAACCCCAAGATCCCTTCCTGCTTGGTGCATGCTATATCCTCACCCCCAACTGATATATTGTGTCAGGGTTTTTGTGCCCCATATGCATTATCTTGCACTTCTTTGCATTGAATTTCAACTGCCAAACCCCTGACCATTCTTCAAGTTTCTGCAGGTCGCTTCTCATTCTGTCTACACCTCTGGTGTGTCTACTCTGTTACAGAGCTTTGTGTCATCAGTGAACAGTGAAATTCTGCCTTCTAGATCCCAAGTAATGTCACTGATGAAGATGTTGAATAGGACCGTCCCAGCACTGATCCCTGTGGTACCCCACTGGTCACTCTTCCTCTGTGGAGTGACAGCCATTTACCACCACCCTCTGTGTCCTGCCACCCAGCCAGTTACCTACCCACCACACTACTGTCCTGCCCACACCCATATTCCCCAGTTTGTGTAATAGTCTTCTGTACCTGGCACAGTGTCCAAAGCCTTGCTGAGATCCAGATAGGCCAGTCCACTGCCCTCCCGATCCACCTCCCTGGTCACCCAGTCAAAAAATTCAATGAGGTTGGTCTGACATGACCTCCCCCTGGTGAAACCATGCTGCCTTGGGTCCTCTAGTCCATTGATAACCAGATGTTCCACCAATCTCTCCTTCAGTAGTGCTTCCATGATCTTCCCCACTACCGAGGTGAGGCTGACTGGTCTGTAGTTCCCTGCTTCCTCTTTGTTCCCACTTTTGTATAAGGGGACTACATCTGCTATCCTCCAGTCTTTGGGTACCTCCCTGTTTCCAGTGATCGGCTAAACAGGATAGCCAGAGGTTCAGCCACCACCTCTCTTAGTTCTTTAAGGACCCTAGGGTGCACCCGTCTGGCCCATTGCTTTATCAACTCTTAGCCACTTCCAGTTCCTTCAGGACCTTTTCTGTAAAGGACTTGTGTCCATTTCTGCACCATTCTCACTCCCCTGTACTCCCTTCAGACCCATTACCCTCTTCCTCAGTAAAGACTGAGCAGAAATACCTGTTCAATATGTCAGCTTTACTGTTGTCATCCTCCACGCGGCTCCCATCCTCCCCTTCAGTCTCACTATCCTTCTTTTGTCTTTCTTTTTCACTTATGTACCTGTAAAGGTTTTGTCCCCTTACCCACTGATTTTGCAATGTGTTCTTCTGTCTGAGCTTTGGCTTCCTTACTGACTTCCCTGCCTCCTTTGTTTCTCCTGGTATTCTCCTATCCCCTTCTGCTCTGTGTCTTTTGTATTGCCTGAATGCAATCTTTTGGCTTTCACTTTCTTTGCTACCTCTTTGGAAAACCATAATGGTCTCCTCTTCCTTTTCCTCTTGCTAACCTGCTTAATGCATAATTCTGTTGTTCTTATAATCCCCATTTTAAATACGCCCACTGTTCCTCAAACCCTGATTCCTGTCCCATTCCCCTTAATGCCTCTTTTCAAGTATCTCCCATTTTCCCAAAGTCTGCCCCCCCTAAAATCCAGGATACGTGTTTTTGTGTGGTTTGGTTCTGCTCTTTCTGTGATTTCAAACCACAATGACTGGTGGTCACTGTTACTCAGGTGCTCCCCCACTGTTACCCCATCACACTGTCCCCATTTGTGAGCACAAGGTCCAGTATTGCCTTCTGCCGAGTTGGTTCCATGACCAGTTGCTTGAGGAAGGCACCCTGAAGGGAGTCCAAGATAAATCTGCTCCTAGTTGATGCTGCTGCTGGGATGCTCCAGTCCACGTCTGGAATATTGAAGTCTCCAACCAGTACTACCTCACCCTTGTCTGCCATCCTTTGGATGGCTAGCATCAGCTCCCTATCTGTTTCTTCCTCCTGGGCTGGTGGTCTATAGACCACACCTGTGCGGATGGCTGGCCCCATTTTCCTTTCCAGCTTAACCCACAGTATCTCTCCCCCATTTTGTTCCTCCTGGATCTCTGTGGCCCTTATGTCATTTTTCACATACAGTGCCACTCCTCCTCCCTTCCTGCCTGCTCTGTCTCTTCTGAATATGTTGTAGCCAGGTATGTCCATCTCCCAGTCATGGTTATCATTACACCAGGTTTCAGTGATGGCCACAATGTCCAGGTCTGACTGTACCATGACAGCCTCCAGATCTTCCATCTTGTTGCTAAGGCTCCTGGCATTTGCACATGGCTTTCCATGATTTGACCTCCTAGACTGCTTCACTGTTCTACTCAGCCCTTCCTTGGTTGTCATTTATCCTGGTTCTCCTTGCTGTCTGCCCTTCTGCTGATTTTGCCCTTTCTGCTTATCCACCTCTTGGGCACTAATCTCCATCTTTTACACACTGCTTTGCAGAGATAGCCACTCCTCTGGCTCACTGGTTCCACTGCTAGCTGTGGGGGTGAGCAAGTACCCTTTGCTGGCCTGCCACCTCTTTGCTAGTTTAAATGCTTGTCAATGTAGCATTTAAACTTATCATTGAGTGTTGGATTCTCTCCAGGATGGATGCAGGCCGTCAGGCTTGAACAAACCTCCATCCCTCCAGGTGGGGCCCCAGTCACCAATGAATCCAAACCCTTCTCACAGCACCAGTTCTTCAACCATGAGTTCAAGTTCCTGGTGCATGCACTCCTATGCTCTCCTTGCCTCTCACAGGTAGTACTTGAGAAAGTGACAGAAGTAGCTACTTGCTTGAGACCCTCCCCAGTTTCCTAAACTCTTCCTGAACTTCCTTTGGCTCCCCATTTGCCAAGTCATTAGTACCTAGGTGGATAATGACATCCAGCTCACCCTCCCATCTTGCCTTCCCAGTGATCCCCAGTATCTTCCTTCCATCCCTCCATGCCGTGGCACCCTGTGAGCACCTCACCTCCCTGTCCTCCCCTCCTGTGTTCCTAGCTGGATCCCTCTTCGATGGAGTCCCCCACCAGGATTCGCCTCCTCCTCTGGGGTCCACTGCTTTCCCACTGAGGTCACCTCCTTGGCAACCTCCACATCCTTTCCTTCCACTTGTCTGGGTACCTCTATTTTTGTCCTCGTTTGCCAGTGTGGCATAAGAGTTCTTGAGTGGAATAGGATCTGGGATGTGCCTCTGCCTGACTGCTCTAACCCTCCCTGAGCCCACTGTCATCCAAGTGCTCCTCGTTCTCGGCATCCTTTGAGGCAGCTGCATTGGACTGGGTGGTTCCTGGATAGGGGTGATGGTACTCCTGACCCAGTTTACTTCCACTCTGAGTCTGGCTACCTCATCCCACAGTCCAGAGAGATGCATGCAGATAGGGCAGCACCTCAGTGTCCAGAAGGTCTGCCTGAATATGGCTGCCCCACAGCCACTGCATTGCACCACTCCCCACATTATACTGCAATTCCACTTCCCCCCATATGTTCCTGCCTACCCTGACAATGCTACCTTGTAGCAGCTGTTTACCTATTTCTAGATCAAATGAAGGTCATGTTGTTGAAATGCTTGTCCAAATCATTGTATTGCTTGTGACTCATCCAAATACTGATCTGAAATGTATGACATGGAACCTTTGTAAATGAGCTCCGACTTAAAGGTGCATCTCTGAAATATTAATAAAGATAAACTGTAGCCCCCCTTCATGAAGCTTTTAACTGTGCCAAATGCAGGCCATAAAGTATGATAGAGATCATCAGTGAGTGACCAGATTTATTTATATCTGTATTATTTTTTTAGTTATTTATCTAGGATAGTCCAGACAGGCGAAATCTTATTTTCAGAACACCTTGACCTGGGATCATAACCTCTGATGAAACAAACCTTCAGGTGTAGTGACTATAGGTCTGGAAGGGCTATGCTACCCTTGAACCTGGTGAGAATGCTATACCTGAGGGGAACAGGGATTCGATTATGGACATACACATAAAGGATGCCTGTGTACAAGACCTCCCTGCCTCAATCTGGAAATATGAGAAGCATTCAGCTTGGTCCCAATGAAACTTCAAGATGACCCTCTGCTGCTGTGGGAAGGGAGAGAAAGCATTTAATAACTCTGCTTCCCATTCATGGATGTGAACCTCCATGAGAATTGTTTCCCTTTGTGATATTCAGTACACATGTATACTTTGTGTAAAAATAATAAGTTTAAATCATGTGCATGTTTTTCTGTATTATTTAACTACAGAAGTACAAGCCAAATATTGGAGAATGTCTCTGACTGTGAGTTTCTTTACAGCTTGAAGAACTGTTCAGTTTGTATAGCTGAGAGGTAACAGGTTCCTCAGCTGAAGCAAGATGTCTCCACCTATCACACCCACGGGGGGGGGGGTTGAACAGAAAGCGTGAAGACGCCTCTGAGCTAACTGTAATACTAATTGTCATCCTTTTTGATCTCTGGGGATAAAATGGGTCTATCAGTCTAAACAGGCAGAGGGGAGAAGAACTGCTAGATCAGGCTATTTATTGGAGAGCAAAAGAGAATTAAAGCATGAGAAGAACAATTACTCACTGTCGTAATGTTGTTTCTTCTTGGCTGATCCATCAATGAGATTTGCAATAAGCATCATCCTGCCAGAGTGTGACGCCCTGGAGATAGAATTTAATGCTAATTTTAGAACTTAGAATACAAGTTCAAGCTCTGCACTGTGGTTATGCTCCCTCTAGTGTTCTAACATTAAAGTTGTTGCTAAAGCTAGGGGAGCTACGACCACTAAAACTAGCCAAATGACTATCAAACATTTTCAAAAATAGTTTACTAATATTTTTAAATTACCAAACAAAGTTAAATCAGACATGAAATATGTAATTGACCACATTCCAACAACTGCTGAAGACGCGAAATAAGGAATGCTCAAGCAACCCAAAGATAAGAACTGATTCTTATGTGAACCTATTTTCAGGTTCTGGAAGGGGAGACAGGGTGAGGGTTTGTAAAGTATAGCGAGAGGTATAATCATCTGAGTGCCTAGGATGAGAACCACATTCTTGCTCAAGAGAATTATCTGATTCTATGGCTTCTCCTTCCTCCTCATCTTCATAGTAAATTTCAACCACCTGCTCCACAGGGACTGGAAATGGAACCAGAGCCACAGGAGGGGGAAAAGCATATTCAGGAAATTTCCTATGGCATAGAATAGAATGCCTGGAGGGAATGTCATGCTTTTGTTATGTCCTTTAGTGAAGGCATTTTATTTGTGTCTACTGGTGGTTCCTTTCCTTTTTTCAAGATGAGGGTCAGTGGCATATTTTTCTTTTTGGTTTTTCTTGACTGGCACCCTCTCCAGTGTCTGCTTTGAGGCTCTGTTATTTTTACTGTATTCAGGGTTCCCACTTTTGGATTACCCGAGATCTGAACCATCTTTTCTAGCCTTATCTTTCTTTTCTGTCCCATTCTGACAGGGACAGCTGCTTATTTTGAGGGGCTGGACCCTCCTCTGAGCCTTTAGATGATGTGGAGGCAGACTGAAAAACTGTAGGAAAAAATGATTCACCTATAGCAATGTTGTTTCTTTCAAAGGGATCCCTCACTAGGTTTAACAACTGCATCAGTCCCCTAGATTAAGCTTGCTCCGCAGCTTCAAGAATTTTATGCAAATTAAGGAATGTTAGAATGAAATTCAAAACTCTGCTGTGTGGTCACACTCACCTCTGCTGTGTAATGACAGATTTAGGTCTCAAGCTGAGGTGAGCAGTGACCACTAAGGTTAGCTAAATGACTAACAAGAAGTATCCATAACGGGTAAAAGTTTAGGGGAAAAAACTTACACTGGCAGAAACATATTTAAACTGTAAAAAAAACACAGAATATCAGTTGTAAAATAATGCAACAAGTCATGCTCAAGCAATTAAAAAAAATAAATTCTTGCTCCTGAACGTGGACCAAAAAGTGTACACTATGACCCTTGCACATAGATTGCAGTTGTGTGTGGGGAGTCTAGTCCACCCAGGTCAGACTGGTTTCATAAACGGAAGACTTATACATGATAATGTCAGATGCCTGCTAAATCTTATAGCCTTCCAGCAGTCATCCAGAGAACCGATGCTTGCAGTATTCATGGATGCGGAGAAGGCTTTCAACTAGGTGGAATGGAGGTTCCTGCACAGGACTCTTGAGGAGATGGGACTTGGTCCCAAGTTTAGGATAAGTGTAGAGGCACTGTATGTGGCCCCCCCAGGCTACTGTGAGGGTTAATGGCTTTACCATGGGTCGATTCCACCTAAGCAAGGGTACCAGGCAGGGGTGTCCACTCTTGCCACTCCTGTTTGCCCTGTGTATTGCTCCCCTGGCAGTGGCAGTGTGTGGAAATGAAGCAATTCAAGGGATCCAAACAGATAATTGGAACCATAAAATCTCGTTATATGCTAATGGCTCACTCTTCTTTCTTACCTCCCCAAAGACCTCCCTCCCAGCCCTAACCAGGGAGCTGCAGACTTATGGACAAGTCTCTGGCTACAAAATCAACCAAGACAAATCTGAAGCATTCAAAATTGGAGGCACACTGCCACGTGAGGTAACTCAGAATTTTCCCTTTAAAGGCCACAGCAAACACAATACGTTATTTGGGGGTCAAGATCTCTCCTCTACTGTTGAGTCTCTTTAATTTACCTATGGGAAACTTTTGGGAGAGAGTCATGCCGACCTGACCAGATGGGATTTACTCCCACTTTCCTTGGTGGACCGCATTGAATCCATTAAGAAGAACATTTTCCCTAGGTTACTATTTTTATTTCAAGCCCTTCCCATTTAAAATCGGTCAGTGTGGCTCTCTCTGCTTTCATTTGGCAGAGAATCAGGAAACACATTAGCTATAAACTCCTAACACAGCCTAAGACACGAGGCAGTTTAGCTCTTCCTAACCTCAAACTGTACTATATAGCAGCACAGTTGGTCCCCGTGGTCACCAGGGTGAAACAAAGCAGGGGTACAGTATGGAGGGAAATCGAGGTGCAGCAAATGCAACTGATCACACTGGTCTCTCTTCCACAGGCCTCCCTTACTCCGGAGCTGGGGAGAAGCTTGAGAAATCCCTGGACCAAACAAACACTAAGGACATTAGTGTTAGCAAGAAAACTCACACACACACACCAGAAGGAATAGGTCTGCTGACATCAATCTTGGGAGAACCTGATTTCACTTCTCCCCGATCAGATACTAGATTCCAGAGATGGAATGCACTAGCTCTGATACACTTCCGAAACCTGCTGCAAGGGGACAATCTAGCCTCCTTCACTGGGCTACAGGGCAAATATGCCCTCAAACGAGTAGACTTCCACAGACACCTGCAAGCCAGGCATTATCTTCTGGAAAATAGCTTGATTTCTAATATTATGAGGGACCTCACCAGCTTAGAATTCTTCCTGTATTGGTCGGTGCACCTGATGGGCAGAGGTAATTTCTGGAGCATGCAAATCTCTCCATGGAGAAGATTGCACACAATTTGATGCCCTGAGACTTAAATAGGAGGAGCAGACAGGTGATCCAATTCCAGCTGACCAGTGGAACTCAGCTTGGGAGAAGGGCTGGAGAACCACCTCATCCCCGGATTGGAAGGAATTCCATTGTAAGTGCCTGACTCGCTTCTTTCACACCCCAACAATAACAAAACATGTTGTTGTGAGTTCCACAGATCAGTGTTGGAGAGGATGTGGCAGGTGGGGACACATGCTCACATCATTTGGTCATGTCCAAGGGTTTCTGGTTTTTGAGGGGGGTTGGACAACTCCTACACAGCCTTTGGGGGACTTTGATACAACTGACCTTCAGTATAATGGTTTTGGGGGTGGGTATCCCAAGGGTGGGCAGTATAGAGCAACAAAGCTTATTTAGGATATTATGTTTGGCTGCCAAAAAATAAATAACGCTAATTGGTTAAATGCCCCTCCCCCCCTTGACTCGTGGAAGCTTAGGGTGGACAGAATCAGGAGGATGGAAGAGTTGGCAGCCAAACTTAGGCTAATGTTAGAAAAACATGAAGAACAGTGGGAGAAGTGGGTGACCTTGTTGGGTACTGATCATTCCAGTACACCAGGATAAGCAAACATCCTGGACAGCTAGGGTTGCCTCGTTATCCTCACACCCCTAACACATTCACATACATTACCCCTAGGTGGTACTCTATTAGAGGATAAGGCATATCAGAGTGTGACATGGTCTCCTTAATTTTAGGTTGAGACTCATGTTGAGTCACTGCCTACAACTTTGAGGCACCCATTGATGCTTAGGTTTTCATTAAACTGGTTTATCAAACTTTAGAAAGGCCAAGCCACAGTATGATGCAAATACCATTTAGATGCAGAATGGATAACAATAATAGCATTTTAGACCTGAAGAAGCAACATTGGAAGACTCTTAAAACTGATTCCCATTATATCCAAAGCAAAATGACTCTTAAGTATTGACAGTGTATAATATTAATGAATACGAGCAGATAGGAATTGTATAGGTTACAGTCATTAACATATAGGGATTGTCTGAAAAGATTTCCTTAAGAATAATGGATGAATGTACTTAAATATATGTATGAATAAGTGTAAAGGGACTTGAAATGCTTTAGTCATACAATAAAACATGAGTTTAAAAAAAAAATTGATAATTGTGAGAACCTTTTTCCAGGTTCTGGAAGGGGAGGTGGGGATTGTTAAACCCAGTGAGGGATCCCTTTGGAAGAAACAACACTACTACAGTGGAGTATTTTTTTCTTCAAACTCCAGGAAACTCTCACTAGTTGTTTAACAACTGCAGACTGCAAAGTAATACCTTCGGAGGCTGGGTACAGAACCTATTTAGGAAAAAAGTTCTGCAAGACAGCAGTGTCAAAGCTGGTATCCCTTCTGGATTGAATCCCAAACAGAAGTGCTTTGTAAAGGTGTGTACCGTCTTCCGAGTAGCTGCTTTACATATCTCCTGAATGAAGACACCCCTGGATGCTACCACAGAGGTACAAATGCCCCTTGTAGAATGGGCCCTCAGACACTCTGGTGGAAACCTTCCAGCTTAGCTATAACAGAACTGAATACAGGCTACTATCAAGCGAGAAATGGTTCTCCAGGATGCTAGTTTACCTTGACCTACCTCACCACATGTGATGAATAATGGAGAATTTGTGGACCTGACATTCTTTGTGTGCTTCAAATAGCACTCCAGAGCTCTCAACATCCAGGCTGTGGAGCTTCAGCACCCTTGTAGTGGAGTGCTCTGTAAAAAAAATACAGGAAGAGTGACTTGATTGGATTAGAGGAAATTCAGACACTGCCTTGGGGAAGAATTTTCTATTAGTCCTCAGTTCTACCTTGTCTCTGTTGGCTATGATGTAGCTGGGATCTGTACAAAGACTTGGAGTTTGCTCACCCTCCTAGCCGAAGTAAGTGCCACTAGGAAAACTGTTTCGCAGGTGACATTTCAGAGCAGCAGTTGTCATAGGTTTGAATGAAGCCTCCATCAGCTATGCAATACAGAGGTTCAGGTTCATGGAGGGGACTGGGTCCCTAAAAGGAGGATTCAGATGAATTAGACCTCCAAAGAACTTCTTAAAATAGCCTGTGAGGCTAGAGATCTATCCTTGCCAGATGAAACATATGCTGACACTGCTGCAAAAACACCTTGAGGGTTAAAGGCTGGAGGTCCAGGGAATACAGATGGATCAAATAGTCCAAAACAGTGGACAAGCTCTCCTGAAAGGGGCTGAGCTGTCCGAACACCACAGAGGAAATCTTTACCACTTGGAAGTGTAGGTTTTCCTAGTTGTTGGCTTCCTTGAAACCTATGTAAGACCTCTTCTGAGAGGTTTAATCCAGAGAAAGAACAGTTATGTAAGAACTTACTGTAACAGTAGCTGTTCGAGGGGATCTCAGTCATCAGGTCACACCGTAGGAACGTCACTGTCAGTGAAGCAGGATCTTTACAGAAGATTTTCTGGCAGTACAATGGGGGCTGCCCTCACCGATGTCACCTGCCGACATCATCAACCCTATAAAGGCGTGAGCAGCCCCGCTTCCTCTTCTGTTCTTTCCCCTGGAGATTAAGGGAGCATACCGATGTCATGGGGGACCGAGGGGAGGGAGAGAGAGAGAGAGAGAAGTGCCCAGGCCAAAATAAAAGGCTGGATATGCCAGTTAGACAGTTCTAAGAAGAGACCCCCACAAAGGGGGATGGTGGGAGGGAAGGCAGACCTGATGACGGAGATCCCCTCGAAGATCTACTGTTACGGTAAGTTGTTACGTAACTGTTCTATCATCTTCAGGGGTACCTCAGTCATCAGGTCATACCATTGGAATGAGTCCCAAGCAGTTACAGGTGCAACAGAACAGTGAGAGGAAGGCCAACCAAACCTCAGGAGAGAAGGCCCTGCAGGACAGCCCTGCCAACACCTGCTCGGGCTCTAGAGGCAATGTCCAGACTGTAGTGCTTGGTGAAAGTATGGATGGTACTCCAGATGGCAGCAGCACAAATGTTGCAACTGAGATCCCTTTGAAACAGGCCACAGAGGTAGACATGCCTCTTGTGGAATGAGCTTTCACCACCCTGGCAACTCTTTTCCCCCCCGATTGGCACACTCTGGAAAATAAACCTTAGTAGGTGAATAGATGGATTTAGGGTAAACTCAGACACCACCTTAGGAAGAAACTTAGGATTCTTTGTGAAAAATTAAAAAAGGCTGCACACCAGAGAGCCTGAAGCTCAGAAATCCTTCCAGTAGAAGTAACAGCAACCAAAAATAATACTTTTCAAGAAAGAAAGAATAGCTTGCAAGTCGCAACTGGCTCAAACAGAGACAAGGACAATTTCTCCAAAACAAAGTTTAAATCCCAAGCCAGGAAGGGGGAATGGACTGGAGGTTTTAGGTGCAAGATGTCCCTAAGAAAGGTATGGTACAAATCTAGCTGAGCCACGGTATGGCCTCCGACGAGCTTGTGAAAGACAGAAATAGCTGAAATGTGCACCTTGGGGGAGGAGTACTAAAGAGCTGAGTCCATCAGCCAGTCCAGAATCTGGCTCACCAGACAAGTGAAAGAGTCCAGGTAACTGTTAGGCATCCCAGATGGCAAACCTCTTCCTCTTCATTGCATACATGTCTGTAGTGGAGGGCTTCCGGTCTGCCACTAGGACACCAGCCACCCGCTGAGATACTCCAAACCAGGTGATGGCTATGTCCTCATGAGCCAGGCCTGTAGCTGAAGGGACTTGAGGATCAGATGGAGCAGGGTTCTCTGAGCCTGCATCAGCAGATCCCTGCAAAGGGACAGGGGAACTGGAGGTTCCACTACTAACTGTTGCAGTAATGGAAACTATATCTGCCGTTACCAGTGTGGTGTGACCAGGATCATGCTGGTCCCCTCCATCTGCAGTTTGATTAGCATCCTCTGCATGAGAGGAAATTGAGGAAAGGCAGAAAGCTCCAAGAGAGGGATAATGCATCTTGCCAGAACACTCCAGACCCTGGATCTAGCGAGCAGAAATTGGGCAGTTTTGCATTGAATGGGGATGCAAAAAGGTCCAACTCTGGATGACCCCATCTGTCAAACAGATCTTCTGTGACAGATAAGAGAAGTTCCCATTTGTGCATGCTGTACTGAGTCCAGCTGAGACGGTCTGCTAGGGTGCTGAGCACGCTTGGGATGTGGACTGATGAGACGATAAGGCTGTGGTCCAGTGCCCAGCAACAGACTTTCATGGCCTCCCTGCACAAGGGATACGTGTGTGCTCACCCCTGCTTGTTGATGTAGTAGACAACATTGAGGTTGTCTGACTGAATCAACAACTGGCCCGGAAAGAGATGGCTCTGAAAGACCTGCATGGCATACAGGGCTGCCTGCATCTCTGAGGACATTGATATGCAGAGATGTCTTGATCTGGGACCATGATCCCGGAGTCTGAAAAAGGCCCAGGTGTGACTCCCAGCCTGCACCAGAGGCATCTGTAGTGAGAATCTGCTGGAGGAAGATCAGGAATGAGACTCTTTGTAACAAGTTATGGAGGTCCATCCACCATGACAGCATCTTGCGGACTGGAGAGGAGACCAGCACTGACTGCTCCAGGTTGTCTGTGGGTTGGTCCCACTACACCTGGAAGGTCCATTGGAGCACCCACATGTGCAGTCTGGCCAAGGGAACCAAGGCAATAGCTGCAGCCATGGGGCTTAATAGCCTCAAGTACACCTTCTTGGGGATGTAACAGCTCTGGGCAAGCTTCTGAGCCTTGAAAATGAGGCACTCCACTCTTTTTTGGGGAAGGAAGGCCCTACCCTGCACCGAGTCCAGAACCGCCCGTATATACTGCAGTTTCTAGGATGGGACCAAGAAGGACTTGGGCAGATTGACAGTGACGCTTAGGGAGTGAAACAATTGAAGAGTCCTCACCAGAGTCTGGAGGAGAAAATCTCTAGACAGAGCTTTGAGGAGCCAATTGTCCAGGTACAGGAAGACATACAGACCTTTCCTCCTGAGGGCTGCAGCTACCGCTGCTAAGCATTTTGTAAAGCCCCAAGGCACAGTGTACAAGCCAAAGGGCACTACTTTGAATTGGTAGTGTTCACTCTGAAAAAGAAACTGAAGAAACTGCCTGTGCGGAGGACAAACTGAGATGTGCAAATAAGCATCTTGCATACCAGAGAACACAGTCAATCACCCTTCTTGAGTAGGGACAGCAGGCCCAACAGTGTGACCATGCAAAACTTTTTGAACTTGATATAAAGATTGAGGTCCTTGAGATCTAGAATGGGCCTCAAATCTCTAGTCTTTTGGGGGACCAGGAAGAACCTGGAGTAAAAACTGCTGTTCTAGTGTCACCTGGGCACTGGCTCAATTGCTCTTTTCTGCAGAAGAGACTGTATCTCTTTCTGAAGAACCATTACATGGGCCTGAGGGTAAGTGGACAGCACCGAGGGAGTCTTGAGAGGCTGCCCTATAAGCTCCAGAGTGTGACCCCATTCTATGAGTTGAAGAATCTAGGCATCTGAAGTTATGGTTCTCCATTGACTGAGATGCAGGGAGAACCGACCTCCAACCACCTCCTCTTGGTTGGGAACCAGAAGGGGGGCAGACAGAGGCCGATCTGGCCACTGGAGCTGATCCATTGCCTCTGGGGTGCTTGGTGGCCGGGCCTGAGGAGGAGGGGGTTGGCAAGACTGAGGAGGCTTTTCTTTTTCCCTGGGGCTGAAAGCCTGCCCCGGACTTGTAAGACACCTTGCGAAAGGACAGGCACTGTCTGCTGCTAGGTTGGGTATGGTAGAGTGAATGGAGAAACAATAGCCCTGCCAGATGCTTGTAAATGATGAATGATGTCCTGTATATCTAGCCCAAACAACTTTGAGCCATTAAAGGGGGCATTCAGCACTTTGTGCTGGACATCCGCTGCAAAGCCTGAAACCCTGAGCCAGGTGTACCGATGAATGCAAATGCTAGTGGCAGCAGCCCCGGCATCAGTATCAGAAATGTCTGAGGAGGTGCTTACTGATGTCCTCAGTGGCCTGCAAAGATATGAGAATCTCCTGTTTTGGGGAACAATCCGGGAGGGCTTGGGCAGATGCCTTGCCATTCTTCCTGGTACTTGACCATATGAGAAAGACAGTTGGCAATCCAAAGTCCCAGAGTGGAGGATGCATAAACCTTCTTACCCCAAAGGTCTGTCCTTTTGGATTCCCTGTCAGGGAAGGGAGCTAAGGTGCTTGGGCACCTTGGACCTGTCATGAGCTGCTTTGATGACCACAGAGTCAGTCTCAGGTTGGGCAGCATAATAAGGCAGGCTCTGAGGGGCACGATAGAGTTTATCTTCCCTGTGAGGCATGGCAGGAACCATGTCTGGACAGTACCAAGCCACAGTGGTGGCATTCCTCAGAGCTGGCAGAATAGGAGAAATAAACTTAGGAGGATATTCTGGGATCTCCAAGAAGTCCACCAGATCTTTCCTGGTGGCATCCTCTTCCTCAGTATGGAAGTCCATAGCTGTAGACAGCTGCTTTATAACATTGAAAAAGGTAGGATCCTTAGGTGGGGACCCAGGAGAATGCTTGACAGAGTCCTCACTCACTGAAGAGGCTGTAGACCTATCAGAGGAAAGCGGTTCCTCCTCCTCTTCTTTCTCAGGGAGGATGAGGTCAGGGTGGTACTCCTTTTCAACACTGACTTGTTCCAGCTCAAGGGCCAATAATCGAGGGGCCATGGCAGCCAACAGGGCACAGCCTGAGAAGGCCTAAGTGTCATTGATGATGACAGGGCTGTTGACGGCACTGGGGAGCCAGGCCTGTAAGAGCTCAACTGATGTATCAGGGCTGTAGTTATCCTGGCTAAAATATCATTAAGGTGGACAACAGGAGAAGAGTGCATCGATGGTGGAGGGGTCGCTGGCACTTGATGCAATAAGCAATCCATCGGATCTTGAGAGCCCGAGGATCCCGATGTCTGAGGGCCTGGAGAAGTGTCAGGCTGCAACAGAGGGGTTGTCATCAATGACCAAAGGGGTTAATGAATGGGTGTCAAAGAGGTGCTGTCAGTAGGGGCCTGGAAGAAGCAGAGGTCTGGATAGCAGAATGTGCCGGTACAGCCGCAGTCTATGGAGTACACCTGGAAGAAGAAGAGGCTGTTGAGGATGGGAAACATCGCTTGGGGAGCGGTCCCGTTCACGGTCTTTTTTATGACTTTCCCCCAAGGACTTGTCTTGGACCTTCAAGGTCTGGGAGCTCAACAAACCCACCAGCGACTGGAAAGGAGGGACCTGAACACCCCTACCCAAAACTGGCTACTTGTTGTTCCATGAGAAATTTCTTCAAAGCCTTTTTGTGTCACCTAAGGATTGCAAGATTACATTTCTGGCAGAGTTCACAGTCAAAGATGTCATGGTCAGGCCCAAGACAGCAAACATAGAGGTTGTGGTCATCTGAAGAAGCTATCTTCTTGCCTCAATGGCAACAAAAGAGAAATTGAAGGAGTAACTCACGACATAAACAAAGTAAAAGAATCTCTTGTTTAAAAGAGATTCTAAAAACTAGGATAAAAGAAAAATTCATAAGCAAAATTGGTGTTAACTGTGTCGGAGCTTCCATGGAGACCCATGCAAACAGACTCGATGGCGGGAAAGAACTTAGGAAGGAGCGGGGCCACTCATGCCTTTATAAGGTTGATGACGTCAGTAGGCGACGTTGGCATGAGCAGCCCCAGCTGTACTGCTGGAAAATCATCCATGTGGATCCTGCTTCACCAACGGTGAAGTTCCTATGGTGTGACCTGATGACTGAGATACCCCTTAAGATGGTCTATAGTCGCCAGGCACTAGGACCACACAGAAACTTTTTGCAAGCAGTCTGCTAGGAGCCACCCACAAAGACATCCTACACCATCATTTCTCATATAAATGTGGGCAGCCCTTCCCTCTTAAGTTCTTTTTCCACTATTGACCATATTCAACAGACCCTACATGGAGACGCCGCCACTATAGTAGACCACTATTCATGGTTATCAGTGTATTTCACTCCCTAGTTCACCATCACTTTTCGGAAGTGATACTCAATGTCGCATGTGCTGTCTAAATAACACACTAAGCTCTTTAGACACTGTGAATGCAGTGAAAAGATTTACTTGTGTGACTTGCATGACATCTGTGTGTGCTGCCTTGGCGGTGGACCAGGGTGTTCAGTAGCCTGTCAGATTTGCCTGAAGTTCAACACCACTATCCAGTGACAGAAAGAATGCCTTGGAGACTCATTTTTTGAAACAGCAGGTAACCAGGATGGAGAAAGTGCTCCTGGAAAAGAGCTATACCATGTCGCTGGCCAACTCCTTGGGCTCTCATTCATCTAAGTCATGGCAGAAGACCTCTGGGTAACATAAGCACAAGCACTGGGAGAAGAGAAAAGAGAAAACCTCCCCGGTATGCTCTTGGTAGCCCCTGCATCTCAGTGTGACTATTTCTGTGTGTCAACTGGCCCAGCAGCAATGCCACCAGTTGACCAGACTGTTGTCAGGGTGCTCAGCCCTGCTCAGGTTTCTTGGTGGTAATAAGTGAGCAAAAGAAACAACAAACAAGCAGCATGTGTGGTAATAAATTTGTTTATTACACAAAATAGGCAGATGCCCTAAAGACAGGTCTTACCAATAGACACTGGGAGCCAGAGTTTTTCAATAACCCATAGGGATGATGAAGGTCTTGGGGGGGGGGATCGTGGACAGGGACTTATATACTTAGATAATTGCTATGTTAACTATTACATTCGTAATATGTCAGATATACAAAACAGGCCCTACTGGCCAAAAGTTAGGTGGCTCCACAGTGTTTTCTAAAGATATACAAAATGTATAAAATCAGTTAAAATGAGAACAAAGTATTATATATAAAACAGAAAATAAGTGCAGTGTTGCATAAATCCGCATGATGGCAGTGTTGGCTATACAATGACTTCTCAGAAGAATAACAGACTGCACTTAAGTGTATTCTCGGTATAATACTTCCTATTATGCCTTTCCAGCAATGAATATATTGGTTATGATCACAAGTATGTCCCTGGTTACTTACTCTTGTACAGTAAGTACCAATGCCTTATATGTTAGTAGTAATTGTACATGGCATAGCATATACAGTAACATAACAGATGTTATCCATGGTGCACAGTGGGTATCCAATCAGGGTATGGGGATCAAACATAACATTCTCCCCCCCCACTGCCTTACTGAAAAGGCAACAACACTATGGATAAGTGGGTATCCAGCATTTATTGACCCGAAGCATGAGCCTTGTAAAGGAATTTAAATTGTTCATGGCGTTGTTTAGAGTGTGCCATAGACAGCAAAGAGTTAGTATCAAAAATATAATCAAAAATAGTTGTATAATCACAAAACCTTTAAACATTAATTATAACCAGGTTTTGGAAAGTGCAGTGCTTAAATCACCATCATACATAAGGTTGTTTAGGGTGTCTCCAGCTTTGGAGATGTTATTGCTGATGTAGACGAGATGAGTATCCTTTCTATCGAACCGTGTTTTCAGAGATAATGTCAATGGATCTATGAGAAAATTAAAAATTGGTAAATATTGAGCTAGAGCAATCAAATATTGAGGATTTGTGTCGATAACATCTGGTTCTGGGATGGGAACAGGAGTAATCACAGTGTGACCAATAAGAAAAAATACTTACCATAATAATCTAGTTTCTTGCAAGGGAATCTTACTGCATTCTGACATATGCAGTATGGTCTCGCTATAAGACTGCCCCAGAGCCAAAACGGTTAATAGAACCTATGCTAATGATGGAATTGTAGGCTTGAGCACAGTTTTCAAACCACTGTCCCTGGAATACATCCTAGAACCATTAGATTCTTATGGAACATGCATGATAACAAGTTATCTAAACTATACTAATATTAAATAACCAATTAACAACACCCAACAACAAATAATCCCCTTTATTTAAAAATGTGGGCAACACTATGACTCAAGTCACTAAGCCCAATAAAGAAACATTCACAGGTTTCTAACAGCATGGACAGCTGTGTTGCAGTGTCCATAGGTTCTTGTAGGTGAGGAAGGGTGGAGCTCAGAATACAGTAAGAATCTATTGGAAGAAACAAGGTTACTATGGTAAGTAATTTTTAATTCAAACCCCAGGAAATCTTACTGTATTCTGACATATGCAGACTACTCAAGCAGTACCTTTGGAGGAGAGTACATAACCTATTTAGGAAACAAGCTCTGCAGTACTGCTGTGCCAAACCTGGCATCACTCTGCTGAGAACATGGGTTCAAATGGTGGTTGCATTAGCTGGCATATGCATATATTGAGGTCCCATGCAGGAGTGGGTTCTCTGTGAGGGGGATGCAAGTGCAGTAGGCCCTTGCCGAACTTTCTGAATACCTGGTTAGCAGCCAGGAATGCCCCTTTTCCAGCTGAGAGGTATGCAGAGACAGCTGCTAGGTGTACCTTAAGGGTGGAAGGCCTAAGGCCAAGGGAATGCAGGTGTGCCAGATAGTCCAAAATGACTGATAAACTAGCCTGGCGATAGTCTATCTGTGTCTGTTGGCATCAAGTGGAAAACCTATTCCATTTAAAGGTATAAGCCTTTCTGGTAGAGGGTTTTCTAGAAATCCTAAGGACCTCTAGCATCACTTCTGAGAGGTGTAGGTCAGCAAACTCTAAGCCCTCAAGAGCCAGGCCCAGAGTCTGAAGGACTGGAGACTGGGGTAAAGGACCCTGCCCTGACAGGAGGTCACTAGGTTGTGCCTCCTGGGTAGGGAGACTGGCTTGGAAATTGACAGGGTCGTAGCAGGGAATACCAAGGCTGCCTGGCCCAATCTGGAGCAATGAGGATCACTGTGGCTGGTTGAGCCCTGTGCTTGTTCAGTACGCTGAGCAACAGGGAGAATGGAGGAAAGGTATTTAGGAACCTGCCTGTCCAGTCCAACAGCAGTGTATCCAGAGGGACTGTGCCCACTTCAGGGGATCTGCAACAGAATTGCAGCAGCTGGTGATTGTCTGGGGCTGTGAAGAGGCCTACCACTGGGATGTCCCACTTTCTGAACACCACTTGTAGGATCCATCTGTTTAGTGACCACTCATGGTGGTTCTGGTTGATCCTGCCGAGGTCATCTATGAGGACATTGTCCTTCCCTGGTAGGTGAACTGCTGAGAGGGAGATCCCCAGGGAGTAAGCCAGATTCCACACTTTCATGGCTTCTGTGCACTGGGGTGGGGGAAGGGAGACCTAGTGCCCCCTTGCTGGTTTATGTAGTACATTGTGGTTGTATTGTCTGTTCTGACCTGAACCACCTTGCCGTGCAGCATCGAAGCAAAGGACTGAATGCTCAGGTAAACTGCCTTGAGTTCCAGCAGGTTTATGTGGATCATAGACTCCTGCTGTAGTCAGGTACCATGTGCAGTGTACTCTGCTAGGTGAGCAACCCATCATAGGAGGGATGCGTCCGTTGTCAAAACTGCTAATGGTGGGAGCTGGATAAAAGGCACACCTTCCCTGAGGTTGTCCTTTTCCTGCCACCACTGTAGCGCTTGGAGAAGGGTTCCTGTGACTGGTATCATTTTAGACAGGGAATCTCTTTTCTGAGATTAGTGAAATATGAGGTAGAACTGGATGTCCCTCATCTGGAATCTTGAACCTGACATTGTTGCTGTTGATGGAGCCATGTGACCTAATAGCTGAAGAAAATGCCTTGCTGGTCTGGTGGTGTGCATTTGGAGTGAGTTTGCCAGCTGCACCAGACTGTCCACCCTCCCCTGAAGGAGGAAGGCTCTTCCTCTTAGAGTGTCTAGCTCTGTCCCTATGAACTCCAGGAGCTGAACTGGTGTTAGCACTAATATTTTCTGGTTTACCAGGAAGCCCAGTATACACAGGTTATCCTGAGTGGTGGTTACTGGTTCTTTGACTTGCTGAGGGGACTGGCCTACTACTAGCTAGTCATCCAAGCATTGGAAGACTGCAACCCCTTGCCTCCTTAGGTGTGCTACCACTACTGCTAGGCTCTTGGTAAACACCCTTGGAGCAGAAGTCAGGACAAAAGGCATGGCTCTGAACTGGTAATAGCCTAATGGCAATCTGAACCTGAGGTACTTTCTGTGAGATTGCCTGATGGGAATGTGGAAGTAAGCATTTTTTAAGTCTAGAGATGCCAGTCAATCTCCCATCCTGAGCATAGGGAGAATGGTAGCCAGATTGACCATTTTGAACTTTGGCTTTGCCAAATGCTTGTTTAAATGTCTTTGGTCCAGTATGGGTCGCCACTCCCCTGTTTTCTTTAGAGTGAGGAAGTATCTTGAGTAGATACCCTTTCCACTTTGGGCCAAGGGAACAGGCTGTACTGCCTTGTCTTGAAGGAGTTTTGCTTCTTTCTCCTCCAATAGAGCTGCTTCTGATAGGCTGGCAGGTCTGAAAACTCTTGCTCTCAGTTTGGGTAGAACCTTGAAACTGAGGGCAAGCCCCTGGCTCACTACCTCCAGAACCCAGTCTGTGGTGATGGATTCCCAAGTCTGGAGATAGTGAACCAGCCTGCCACCTACTGGAAGTGGGGAGGTAACCCTGGCAGACCCCTCAGGGGGTCTGTTTTGTCTGTGCACTTGGTCGAGTGTTGGGGCTAGCACAGCTGCTGCCCCTGCTGTCTCTAAAGTATCCTCTCTGAGGTTGGTAGGCTGGCAATGCCTGAGGCTGGAAAAAGGGTCTGTAATGTGATCTACCCCTACCCCCTTTGCTTTGGTACTTCTGAGGTGTTGCTGCTTTTCCCTTTGCAGCACCACTCTTATATGCCACCTTGTACTCATCCATCTTCTTCATGTAATTTTCAGTTTGCTCACCAAACAGATGAGGGCTCGCAAGGAAAATCTAATGTCTTTGGATGTCCTAGGACAAATTATTTGCCCTTAGCCAAGCAAATCTCCTTAAGGACACTGAGGTTACCATTTGCCTGGCTGCAATGTCATTTGCATCTACTGCCATCCGAAACTGGCATTTTCAATCAATCAGTCTTTATTTAACCAGGCAGAACAGTATTGAGGTAACTCATTCACAAGGTGGACCTGGACAACGGTCATGAAAACAGTAACCAAAGTAGTAAAGCACACACGGTAGGATAACCGTAATTGATCAAAATACAACGAAGTAGAAGATACAGTTGGTACAAGATAGCGCTGATGCACACTGCAGTTATACACACTACATACATGTGAAAAATATGATGAAAATATTCAATATGTACAAGACAAGAGAGTAAAGGGGATGAAGGGCAAACAAGAATGGGGGAGAGAGGGATAGTCAGAGGGTCACAGTGGGTAAAAGGAGCCATAGTCTGAGATATCAGGTAGTCAGGGGAAACAAATGCAGTGCTCTTTAAAGGAGCATACAAATAGTGTTTTGAAGATGGACAGTTTTATGGGTAGTACTATATTCAAAGTTTTGGGGAGTTTGTTCCACAGAGAAGGAAGAGAATGGCTTATAGATGATTTTGAAGCCTCTATGCCCCTCTTTGCAGCTTCAGACAAGTCTGATTCCATGGGTCCAGGGCATGCCTTGGCAATCTCTAAAACTGTGTTCCAAATATCTGGACACATAAGCCATAAAAGTTGCACGTCTAATGGCCAAAGAGGCACCCAGATAGGACTTCTTGGTCATAGAGTCCATTTTTCTGGAATCCTTCTCAGGTGGGTGTGATGCCAGGGGAATACCTGCGTTGTCACATGCAACACCCTGCACCACCCCTTCATAGCTGGGGTGTCCAAAGAGGAACTCTGGCCTGGACTTGGCCACTCAGTACTTCCTGTACAGCCTCTTGTCCACTGGAGGGATGAAGTGGAGGGTCTGCAGTATTCTAGAGGCCTGTCTCTTTAGGGATTTGTGGATGGGCAACAACAACCTTTTTGTTGCTGACACATCCATCATCTCCATATAGTCTGCTCCTCTTCCTCCTCTGTGGATTCCTGGGTGGAAAGGTCTATGGTTTGTGCCACTTGCTTCATAAAAGCAAAGTGTGTAGAAAAATCCTTAGCTCCCTTAGCAGGGGAAGTCAGAATGTTGGGGGTCAGGGGATAAATCCAGTTCAGGAGGCTTCCCAAAGTTCTCATCATTCTCATCTTCACCCTCAACATAACCCTCAGGGAACTGTTCAAAGGAACTGGGAACTGAGGAAGAACCCAGATCCTGAACTCAGACCTGTGAACTGGGACGGCAGTACCGGTTTGCAGCACCTGAATAATCCTAATAGCATTATCTATTTCCTCTGCGGTTGGAACCGATGTACTTGTTTGTTGCAGTTCCTTAACCAAGTGTTTTTCCTTTCTTTTCTTCTTGGCAGAACTTGCTGGTTCAGAGGTAGTGTCTGTGGTTCTCTTCTTACCCAAGGAACCATCACCCTGGTCAGAGGGTTGTTCAACCAGTTCCTTGGGTTTTTCCTTCCGAGAAGAGGAAGGTTTATCCAAAGCTGGGTCAGCAGCTTTTTCGGGCATTTTCTTTCTGTCGATTCAAATGCCTATCAAGCGTCGAATGAGAAAAAGTTTTTCACAGATTTCACAATCTGCCTTCAGATGTTCAAACCCTAGGCAGAAGACACAAATCAAGTGAGGATCTGCTTTAGCAAATGGTTCACCGCACTCTGTACAATGCTGAAAACCCATTGGGCCAGTTATTTTCTTCAGTAGTCACATAACCAAGAGAAAACCCCAAAACGTGTTTCTTCTGTGAGTCAGAAACCCACACAGATAAACAAAGCTCTCTTTTTTTTGTTTGCAGTCAGTTCAGTGACAGACGAAAGAACCAAGAGTTACCCTGGTTTCTCTCTAAACCCAATAATTCAAACAACCATCCCAGGGAAAAGTTTTAAAATAGAAATTTAGCTTTTAAAATGTAAATAAATGCTAAGGGTTTTTTTCTATTTCAATTTAATTTTTTTCCCCGTTTTTTGCCTGTCCCCATTATCGACTGGGCACGCACATGTGGAGGCATGCACACACCGTGGCCTGAGACACCCTCCCTCAACTTGCCATCCCCTCTCACCTACACTAGCCACCAGACCTCCACCCAGTGGTAGTGGAACTACGAGTGGGGACAATGACTACCCTGAGAGAGGAGAGCTGCCGTACAACTGCTCAATCCTGCTCTCACCCCCCCCATGTCAGCTCCCTGACAACTTGAGTTCATTCCCAAACCCAGGTCACCTGTATGATGTAAGGTAAGACATCCAGCGCCTCAGCCCTCTGCGCCACCGGGCCAGCTAATATCACAAGTTTTTAAACCACATGAGAATAATTTGTAATTAGTTACCATGCAGTACTGCCCATCAGAATTACATGACACATGACATTTTCACAGTAGAAACCCTCCATTTATGCAGTCAAATTGGACAGGTGAAAGATTGCTTCATGAGTCTTGTAGTGAAACAATGAACCTCCTCAGCATAGTTCTGGTAAAGGTGTCCAGTGTTGCCCACTAGTGATGATGTAGTTGAAGATGAGGACACTGTTGCCCTAGGGGTACCAGTATCATTTGAGTTAATGTCGAAGTCCAAAGTAAATGACCAGTCAATGCTATCTGGTGAGTATCCACAAACTGGTTTGATGACATCAAAACTGCCACAGTGACATAAGTAGTGGTATCCTTTTTGGTACAACAGTCTGTTATTTAGCACATGCATTGCCGAGCAGAGTTTTGGAGCCCTGTCCCTGTATTGACAGGTTGTAGGAAAAGTGTCTGTAGTCCAGAATTGTTTTTGGACTACAAATCAGAGGTGACACTTTGTTTTAGGTGCTTTTAAATCATTTTACTAATAGTGCATTGCAGCATTGTGCCTTTTCCACGAATGAGTGGTTGACTCACTATTTTGCAGCAGTATTTTGGGGCTAATTTTGAAAAATAGTGTTTTGGGGATTTGAACTTATATCTGCTACTTCCAGGTCATGCTACACTATTTCTTCGAGCCCTGCAGCGAGCAGAGCAAGCACGTGCAGGGCACGCGTGAAGATGCACGTCTGCGTGTGTTTCAGCGTGTGATAAGTGCAAACTGTCGTTATGTAAGTCGACTTAATGTACCAAAGACAGCTGCGATTTGATATATTTTAACTGAATAGGCTATTTATTAAATAGATAAGTAGTTTATTACAGATATTTAGTACTGTTAAAACCATTTACTCAGTGCAGTTTGTTTGCTATCAGTTGTTTAAAAACTGCTTCACTTTCTTGATAGCAGTGCACATAGTACCTCTGTATATTGATTAAGGAAGTTAGCAGAGTTGATTTATATCATCTCTATAGTTTGAAATGAAAAAAAATATATACAACAATATCATGTATACAAGCCCATTGTGTGATTCAATCAGTATTATTATAACTAATGGTGAAGTTGCCCATCTATGTAGGTCTTGTAACATGTTTAGTTTACATACTATTTTGCTTGAAAATCAACCCTTTCAGTGCCCCAAATGTATTGAAAATGTGGTACTACAATGCGAGATTAATATATTTTATAAACGCCTAGTGGCGCTTGAATCAAGTCAGAACATGTTGTCCAAAAAACTTCATCATATCAGTAATGGACTTGATTCTGTTTCTACTTTTGCTATTGCTCTTGATTCACAGCCTATAGCAGTGAATGACTGCAATGCCCCCGAACATATTGTACCATCTGAGGTATTAAAATCTGTTCCCCCAATGCTCCTGCTTTAGTGCCTTCTGCAGTTACTAGCAGCACTACTTCAATTGGTACTGTCGGCTCTCTTCCAGTTGAAACTTCTAAAAAAAAAAAAAAAAAGAGTGCGTGAAATTGATTTTAGTGGGTAATTGTGATGATTCCATTTGGTATAATGTTCAAACTTCAAAAGTCTGCAAAAAAAAGGAAAAGGGCTAATCAATTTAATGTTACCTTACAAAATAGTTTTGATCCTCTGTCGTCTCTTTCCACCAACCCGGTTGATCCATGCATTGAGAAATGTAATAATGATACTACATCTTTGGATCCAGTGGTTTGTAATATGGGTATACAAAACCAAACTCCGCTGGTTTCACCACCTCCAACTATAATCTCAGATTTTCCTCTAATTGATCTCTCAACTAACATTTCACATACTCTTACCCAATGCAACGTCACTAAATAATCTAAGAAGTGACAACATTTTACCCAGACAAATATTTGTAGCGGGTGACTCCATAGTTAAACATTTGGATAGGGCCATTTGTAAACCAGATAAGCTAAATAGGGCTGTTTCCAGTTTTAGTGGTGCCAAAATCACAGATGTAACACTATGGTGGAAAATATTTTCAGCTCTCAGGATCCAAATCCCCTCTGTATCATTCATGTAGGAGCCAATAATATCTACACGATTCTATCCAACACATCAAATCGGCTTATGTAGCAATGACAAATAAACTGACCGAATTAGGCTGTGACATCTATTTTTCTGAAATTTTACCTATTCCTAGGTTTTCCCCATTGTTAAATTCTAAGATTCACAGTATTAACAACTTGCTTAGCCATTAGTGTCTGCGTCAAAACATTACGTGTATTACCCATTGGGAGGAGTTTTGTGAATGGCCAGAATTGTTTTGTTCAGATGGTCTTCATCTTAATAGGCAGGGAAATGCTTTATTAAGTCAACAATTCTTGACTATCATAAATGATCATTTAAACTAGTTCTTGGGGGGGGGGGGGGAAATGAGGGTTTCTACCTCATCTCTTAACTCAAGCAAATTCTTGTGTCAAAATTTAAAGTTTCTAAGTCTATATGCCAGGAGTTTAAATAACAAATATGCTGAACTTCAGTATAGGGCAGTAAAAAATAATATTGACATTATCACCATTTGTGAAACTTGGGGTGATGACAACTCAGCTTGGATTAAGCACCTACCAGGGTATACTTGATTCCTAAAAAATAGGCAGGACAGGAAGGGTGGGGGAGTGGCTATTTTTATTAATAGCAAAATCAGTGTCACAGATATTTCTACTGTTGTAAAAACAAATGATCATCCTACAGAAACTATATGGATTAAACTTTTCTTACCAGATCATGGTTTGTAATTATAGGTACATACTGCCTTCCTCCCAATTCACCTATTATAATCATGGATGCAATTCTTTCTGAATTTAAACTAGCTAGCCAATTAAGAAACTTGATTATTACAGGTGACTTTAATATCCCTGGTATTGATTGACAGACTTTATCTGCTTCTAGCCAAAAAGGGAACAACTTTCTTGCTATATGTCAGGAATTAAATATGAAACAGTAGGTTACATCAGCTACTAGAGAAAATAATATTTTAGACCTTGTACTAGCAAGCTCAGACTTGGATATTAATGATGTTAAAATATCTTCCCCTATTGGTGATAGTGATCACAATTCCATTTTTTTCTCCCTTCAATTACATTTGATTTTTAATTCAAATAAATCTATTGTCTATCTATATGATAAAGCTGATCTTATTGCCTTTAAACAGGATCTTGAGACAGTTGATTGGGTATCTGTTTTTGAAAATCAATCTCCTCACCATTATTGGTCTATTTTTTTATCTAAAATTACTGGTCTTAGAGACATATATGTCCCTTCTACAGTAAAGAAATTTGATGGGAAACAAGTACCTAAATGGTTAAATCACCAAGTTAAAAAATTGATTAGAGTTAAAAACAAAAATATCGAAACTATAAAAAAAATAAGACCTCGGTAAATTGGGAGCTCTATGTAAAAGCAAGTAAGAAATGTAAATCTAGTATAAGAAAATCTAAGTCTAGATGGGAATTAAATTTAGCACATAAAGCTATTAAAGAAAATTCTAAACAATTCTATTCTTATATTAATTCATTAAAGAAAACTCCATGTAAGGTTGGTCCTCTTCTTATTGATAACGGCCTCATATGTAAACCAAACACCATGGCTGATGTGTTCAACATTGAATTTTGTAAAATATTTACTCCATCCATTAATAACTTTTCCCTGCCCCCTAATACCAGCTCTGATACACCCATCAAGTTTACAGTAGACATTATTAAGAAAAAATTGTCCACTTTGAAAAATAATTTAGCTTTGGTCCCGATAACATTTTTGGTCATTTACTATATTTACTTAGTGACCATATTGCTTTACCACTCAAGCTTTTATTCGAATTGTTCCTATTAAAAGATTATATTCCATCAGAATGGAAAGAAGCCACTGTCATACCTATTCACAAAAAAGGCAATAAACATAACTGGGAAAATTATAGGCCCATTAGCCTTACTTCCTCTAGCTGTAAAATCATGGAAAGTCTACTAAGAGATATTATTACACCTGTTATTGATTAAATTGACAAGAAACAACATGGGTTTAGAAAGGGAAGAAGTAGTGCTACCAATCTGTTTTGTTTTTATGAAAAATATAGCTCATTTCTAGATAAAAGGATACTCTACGATGTCATTTTTATAGACTTTAGCAAGGTTTTTGACATCATGCCTCATTGGGCCTTAATATTTACACTAAGGGAGCTTGATATTAATTATTACATTAAAATATGGATAGAAAACTGGCTTAAAATAGAACTCAAAGAGTGATCATAAATGGACATCTATCTAAAATTGGAAATGTGTTGAGTGGCGTACCAGAAGGATCTGTACTTGGTCCTTGCCTATTTCAAGCCTTTATTTCCAATTTAACTAAACATTGTGCTTCAATAGCTATAAAATATGCGGATGATGTAAAAAATAGGGGCACCTTGTCTAAATTTTGATCAGATAACAACTATTCAACATGATCTTGCTGTTATCTCTAACTGGACAAACAAATGGGGTATGAAATTAGATGTATCTAAATGTAAAGTGATGCATTTGGGCCATAATAATTCTGGTCATTCATATACCTTAAAGGATTCATTACTCAATGTAACTACAGATGAGAAGGACCTGGGAATTATTGCTTCAAACAATCTTTCTTATACTAAACATCTACACTCCGTTATTTGCAGAGCAAATACAGTTGTTTGGTCAATTTTTCACATCAGATCTAGGGATCATGATGTGTTAATGCCCTTGTATAGGTCATATGTTAGACTTCATCTTGAATATGTCTCACAGATATGAAGCCCTGTTAAAAAATGTGACAGAGTATCCTTTCAAAATGCAGTTTTCCTCCCAAGGCTCCTAGCATTAAGGGTAACCACCTTCCACCCTTTTCCCCCCTCCCATCCTGCCCTCCTTTCCTAGCATCACCAACAGTACTTGCCATTTGTCCTTTGTCACTGTTATGGGGGGTAAGCTCATATGGTTTCCCAACCTGTGGTCTCTGCATATCTCTTCCCCAACTGCCACCCCCCACTCCTAGTTTAAAATCCCAACTTTCTCTATGTACTCCTCCATCCTCTTTTTCAACACTTTCTTTCCCTCCTCACTCAAGTGCAGTCTGTCCTTGGCATAGAGACTACTGTCCTCCCAGGTCCCTCCCCATCCCCCTCCAACAGCCCATACCCTTTAGCACAACACCAGGTTCTTAGCCATCCGTTAAATTCCTCTATTCTCAGCTTTCTTGTTGTGCTTGCCTTTGGCATGGGAAGTATCTCTGAAAAAGTTACTGATCTTCCTGCCCCCTCACATAATTGTGCTAGTTCCTCAAACCTCCTCTGGACTGTATCTACCGTCTTGTCAGCCAGGTCGTTTGTCCCAAGATGTATAATTAAATGAGGCTTGTCCCTACCCCTTCTAGCATATTTCAGAACAGACTGTCCCACCCTTTCTGCTGTCATTCCTGGCATGGCCTCCACCCAAATGTGACTATGCTTCTCCCCCTTGCTACCCCACCTAACTCCTCTTAGTATTGAGTCCCCCAGCACTAAGATTCCACCCCTCTTACTCCCTGCTTGTTTCCATTCATCTCCCTCTCTCATTTCCAGCTCCTCTTCTTCCTCATGCACATTATTTTCCCCCTTTTACCCCTGTTGCAATTCTCCCAGCAGAACTTCCCCCCCACTCCAGTTTGGTCCAGGCATTTATCAATTACTCCTCTAATTTCATCATTTCCCTCCTCCACCTTCTTCCTCTCTAGCAGTGCACAACTATTTTCTGAAGGCCCTTCACAAATGCCCGTTCCCTCTCTCTTCATAGTAACCTGTTCTCTCCTTTCCACTCCATGACTTTTGCCACTTCTTCGTCTCCCCTTACAAGTCCCTATCTCCTCCTTCCATTTGTCTTTTGTCTCCTGACCTGGTTTCCCCGGCAATCATTCTTCCTGGCCTGGGCCCCTTTGTCTCTGCTTCCCTTCTTCTGACCCTCTCCTCACCACTGTTGGCTTAAATCGCCCTCCCTCATCTCCCCTTCTTCTTCCCTCCAGTACTGGGCTAAACCCACCCCCAATCTGCCTTGCCTGTCTTAGTTCTTCCTGCAGACCCTCAATCTCCTTTCTAAGTTTTTCTATGTGGTTGCACACTAAACATCCTCCCACTCCAAGCAATTTTTAGAAAGACTGGTGCACCACAGTTGTTGCAGCCTACCACCCTACCCATTGCTGTCGTTGCCCACCAGCGACCCCCACCCTTCCAGATGCAGGATACCAAACACTCCCCCAAGTCTCCCCTCTCCCTCCACTATCAGTGCAAAACATTTTCATTTCCCTTACCTCCTTTGTTGCACATGTTTAGATATATTGAGCAACTGTTTTTTTATATTCCTATCCTTCCTATCCACACTCAAAAACAGACTTTAAGTAGCCATTACACAACCTTCTTCAAACTCCTACTCCTCCTTTCCCAATGCAATATCAATGCAAAGAAGTATAATGAAAGCTCCTAGATTTGCATTTACTTCCTTCCACTGAGAGAGCAGTCACCTCTTCACTTGCTGCTGTTCCTTTCCTGGATGTCTGCTTTTGCTATGACAGGTGCATATCCTTGCCTGTTTGAGGAAGTGATGGCAGAACCCTGGTATAAAGGAAATAATGGACCAAGGGTGGGACCAGCCCAAGTCTTCCAGAAACAATCAGGTAGCTGAGGCCTCTGGTCAGACCATTAGCACCCTTCCCCCACTCTGCACTCAAACTTTGCAGCTAGTGAAGCCAGCAACAATGAATCACAATTCTACTCAAAGCCCCCAAAATAGGTTTGCTACCCAATGAAACAGGACTCCAATTCAAACAGCTTCACCAACAACACATCAAAATAGGCTTGGAATTAGAAGATGTATGTCTCCAATTCAAAGAAACAGACCCAGTTAAATCATACCAATTATGTTTTAAAACAGAAGAAATAGGTCTCTGCAAATGCAGCCTGCCACACAGTTAATCAAACAAATGAGCCCACTTATAGCTACCAAAACAGGTTTCAAAATTCAAACAGCCCCAAACAATACCCTGCTAACCCCTTAGTAGTAAGAAAGAAAAGAAATAGCCTTCTACCAAGTAGAATCCACAAGAAAATGTAAAACAACAAGAAGCTACTGTACTGTAGATCTGATCTTGTCCCCCCTTCTAGTTCCTTCTGAGAAGCCAAAGCACTGAGTTCCAAACTCTTTGACTTCCCATGTGCTGCTTTCAAAATCAAACAGTTCCAAACTCTGCGATTTCCCTTATGCTGCTTTCAAAATCAGACAGTTCCAAACTCCATGATTTCCCTTGTGCTGCTTTCAAAAATCAGACAGTTCCAAACTCTGTGATTTCCCTTGTGCTGCTTTCAAAATCAGACAGTTCCAAACTCTGTGATTTCCCTTGTGCTGCTTTCAAAAACCTCATCATGTAGTACAGACACAGCTGCACCTGTATCTAGTAGTATAACCAGTTGGTGGCCCCCCGACCATGGCCTTGGTACAAAGCCTTTCGTTTGTGTCAGTGGTGAGTTTTTTCACAATACGGACTGGGGCCTGTAGTTGTCAATCTGAGCTATTGCTGCTGTCTTCAGGTGGTTCCTGAAAACGTAGGCTGGCAGGATCTCACCTAGCCTCTTCCAGGTCCTGCATAGGATACAAGGAGGTCTGGGTACTGGTAGTTGTTGCAATGGACAAGGCCTCAGGGTCTAGACTTGGTCCAAGGAGGTTTCGGTATCTCCTTGGCATAGCAGGGACTGGGCTGCTGGAGCTAATGCTGCAATGGCCCACTTTGGGATAGCCTCGGCCACTGATTGGACTTTTCCCAAGAAGAGTACAGAGGTTGTGGTTCTCCTCTACAACATCACAGTAGGAAAGGCCCTGTCGATTGCCCTGATTATTATTCTGATTGCAATTAAGGTTGTTCCAATTCTGCCTGTTCCTATTTCAGTTGTGTTTACCTCCCTCCCAACTTGTAGTTCTGTTTATCATCCAAGGGCACAACCTTTTTGTCCTGGGCCTTGCCCTCCACTATGTAGTGGGTTGTGGGCTCACTGGTAGATTGTACCATGGCCACCTTGACTTTTGAGCCAGAATTAAAATCTTGGAGGTAGAGCTAGTAGACATGCTCTGTCCTGGGATAAACCACAGGCTCAACCTTGTCACGCAGAGCTGGAATCATGTTCCGAATGAACAAGGTCTTCAATTTGGTCTCTTTCTGCTATCTCTTGTGATAGCACTTTCCAGTATGGTAGGCCAACCATAACCTCTGGTGGTACATTGATGGACCTTCCTCGGCGTACTGTTTAACAGATTGGGCCAACATAATGCCAACCACACCTGGGGAGTGTGTGGCAAGGAGTTCCACTGCGATGTCATCAAAAGATGTATCCATGGCTTGGCGAACATTCTCTGGGAGTTTTGACCAGAGGCCGGGATCTACAATCTGCCAGAGGACTTGTACTTTGTAGCCTGCCGGTAGACTGAGGATCTTGCATTTGGAACGAACCTTTCCCAAATGACAGCTGAGATTGTCATAGGGGTTCATGCGGCCTATACTGTCAGCTATCTGCTGCACAGAGTGAGCTGCCTGAAGGGGACTAGTCTTAATCACGGGACAGTGATCCAGGAAAGGGTTTTGGTATTGTGCACTGTGAAGGGCGGCCTCTGCTGTGGCATCATCCACAGTGCAGACAAGTGACTGCTGAGCAGTGGCTTCCCTCCTCATGGTTTCCATGTTGTGCCAGAAAACCAGTTTATGCTCCTTCGTCATCTCAGTCCTAATGAGGATAGTCTCAATCATCTTATCAATTTCCACTATGTCCTCTTTTTTCAGGACAGCAATCTGAGGGGCTAGGCTTCGACTCCTCCCCCATCATGGGGGTCACCATCTTGGTGGCACACGTGATAGTCATCATATCTCTAATGACGTAGGATTGTGCTGTTACAGCATGGGATCCACCATCATGTGGGTGGTGGTTGGACACTGGTTAACATTGAGGGTCTGGCTGGGTGCCATCTTGGCCATTATCACTAGACTCGTCATCGCTGAATGGCGTAATGTTAGTGGGTGTGTAGTGAAACCCACCCATTGCTTTGATGTGACCAGCCAACACCTCTCTCTGATGGGGCAGTTTTGCCATCTTAACTCTACATCGTTTGTGACTAGTTTTTGCAATGTTCTGTTCAACACCTTTCACAACTTCTTTCTGTAATGCAAAGTCTCATTCTTATCGCTTAACAAATCATTCATTTGCAACACCTGTTTCTTATCCTGCTTTAACCTATCACAATCCTCTCTCAACATGCATAACTCTCGATCATTAGTCTGTACAGTACAGTGCAAAAGAGTCTCATTCTTACTACATAGCAACTGAAGTTTGAGGGAATGAAACCTCACTAATGGAGGCTTCCAGAGCAGCATAAAGAGTGACAATCAACAGCCCTTTAGCATCATGCTTTTTGGCTGTTTGTCCCACCTCAGAGTACTGGGTTGAGATCTCCAGTATGGGGTTATCAGAGTGTTCTGCATCCAGTGCGAAGTCGCTCCAGCCTCCATGAGAAATGAGAAAGTTAAAGATGTCAAGTCTCAGATCTGTGCAGATATTGGATATGTCGGTACCACAAAAATAAGTTTGGGAAACCCAAAATGGATCTGTCAGTGGTTACCCTGCTGTGTAAAGATCCACAGTGGTTGAACCAGCAGACAGTCAGGCATCTGCACTCTCACAATCCTGCAACTCAAAACTGCTGTTGAACAAGGTGAGGCAGCATCAACCTTGCCCAGTAAGCAGCCAGACTTTACAAGATGGTACGGAGTGAAAAACATGGGCGAGGTGATACAGGTGTGTACACCTACTTAATTCCTGCAAAGGAAAGGGCAAGCCAGAAAACTGAATCTTTGCTAATTTAGACCACCAGCTCACAGTCGCCAATACTGTCAGAGTGCTCAGCCTTGCTCAGGTTCTTGGTGGTAATAAGTCAGCAAAAAACAATAGACAAGTGGCATATGTGGTAATAAAGTTGTTTATTATACAAAATAGACAGATGCCCCAAAGACAGGTCTTACCAATAGACACTGGGAGCCAGAGTTTCCCCAATACCCCCTAGGGATGATGAAGGTCTCGGGGAGATGGTGGACAGGGACTTACATGCTTAGATAACTGCAATGGTAACTATTACATTTGTAATATGTTAGATATACAAAACAGGCACTATTGACCAAAAGTTAGGTGGCTCCACAGTCTTATCTAGAGATATACAAAATGTGTAAAATCAGCTAAAATGAGAACATAGGGTTATACATAAAACAGAAAATAAGTGCAGTGTTATATAAATCTGCATGATGGCAGTGTTGGCTATACAATGACTTATCAGAAGAATAACAGAGAGCACACAAGTGTATTTTCTGCATAATACTTGCTATTATGCATTTCCAGCAATGAATACATTGGTTATGATCACAAATATGTCCCTGGTTACTTACTGTAGTGTGGTAAGTGCCAATGCCCTATATGTCAATTTTAATTGTACATGGCATAGCATATAGCATAAGAGATGTTATCCATGGTGCACATTGGGTATTCAATCAGGGTATGGGGACCAAGCATAAGGTACAGTTACATAAGAACTTACCATAACAGCAGATCTTTGAGAGAGAGGCTCTTGCAGTAGGTATTCACCATTAGGACTAAGCTGTCAGGTGCCAGGACCCCATGTAAAAATCTTCTAGCTAGCAGTCTCTGGTGGGGGACCGCCCCCGATGTTAGCTGACTGACGTCAGTGTGCGTCAGTATAAAGGGGGTGGTCCCCACACCTGCCTTCCAGTTCTCCTGCCAGAGGCTGACAGGGCATGACAGGAGAAGAGGAACTGCCCCATAAGAAAAGAAGAAACTCAGAGAGATGAAGGAAGGGAAAGCAATACCTACTGCAAGAGCCTCTCTCGAAGATCTACTGTTACAGTAAGTTCTTACGTAACTGTACTCTCTTACTTTGAGAGGGCTCTTGCAGTAGGTATTCACCATTAGGACTGAGTCCCAAGCAGTTCAGGACAAGGTAGAAACCAGGGAGGAGTATAAAGACTGTCCACTAAAAATAAATCTGGCAAACCCTGGGCTCAAGGAACGAGTCCTTGCAAAACCACCAGACCAAACCCCACCTTGCGGAGAGAGGCAACGTCCAAGCTATAATGCTTGGTAAAGGTATGGACAGATGTCCAGGTAGCTGCTACACAAATCTCTGCAGCTGAGACATTCCTGAAATATGCGGCAGAGGCCACCATGCCTCTGGTAGAATGTTCTTTCACCTGACCTGGAAGGGTTTTATTGCACATGTTGTAACAGAAGATAATGCAGTTGGCCAACTACTTGGAGAGGCAATGCTTAGAAATGGCAAGGCCCTTCTTCTTAGGAGCGAAGGATATGAAAAGCTGATCTGTTTTCCTGAAATCTTTGGTTCTGGGACTACATTACCATAAGACCCTATGTACATCAAGAGTATGCAGGAGATACTCTCCCCTGGTTGGAATGTTCCAGAAAAAAGACCGGAAGCTCAATGGACTGGTTGAGTGGGGACTCCGTCACCACTTTGGGTAAGAACTTGGGGTTGGTCCTCATGGACACTCTGTCCCTGTGAAAAATCAAATAAGGGATTTTGCACATAAGTGCCTGGAGTTCAGAGATCCTCCGAGCAGAAGTAATGGCCATGAGAAAGAGAGTCTTCCAAGAGAGGAAATGCAAATCCACCTCAGCTGCTGGCTCATAGGGGGGCAGCATGAGCTTTTCCAAAATGAAATTGAAGTCCCGGGGAGAACAGGGTTGAGGATAGGGGTCTTCAAATGAAGAACCCCCATAAAGAAAGTCTTGGATACCTGCAACTGAGCAACAGATTTATCTCTCACCAGGAGATGGTAGGCTGAAGTGGCCGACAGATGTACTTTTAGCGGAGTAGTAACTGAGACCCAAGTTGAAAAAAGGTACCTGAGGTAATACAGGATCCTGGCCACTGGGCAGGAGAAGGGTTCCAAATTCTTGGTTCCAGCCCAAATGGAAAACTGCTTCCACTTCATGGCGTAAGTGGATCTGGTAGAGGGCTTTCTAGCCTCCACCAGAATATCAACTACCAAAGGAGAAAGGCCAAAACAAGTGGCTGCAATGTCTGAAGGAGCCAGGCATGAAGATGGAGGGATATGAGGCCTGGATGGATTAGAGTCCCCAATCCTGGGTCAGCAGGTCCCAGCAAAGTGGGAGAGGAACCGATGGTTCCTCTGAATGCTGTTGCAGTAGAGAGAACTAAACTTGCCTTGGTCAGAAAGGAACAATGAGAATCATGCACGCCCCTTCTGCCCATAGGTTGTTCAGGACCCTCGGGATCAAAGGTATTGGAAGGAAGGCATAGATAAATCTGTCCCTCCAACACAGAGACAGCGCATCCAGCCAGAAAACATGCTCTGGAATGAGAAGCAGAAGGTGGGAAACTTGGCATTGGTAAGGGAGGCAAAGAGGTCTATCTGTGGTGTACCCCACCAAGCGAAGACGTCTTCTAATATCTCCTGCTTGACTTCCATCTCATGAGCTGTGACTGAGAACCAGCTGAGAGTGTCTGCCATTGTGTTTAGTACACCTGGCACGTGTACCGCTGTCAGATGAAGGCTGTGCTGTGAGGTCCAATACCACACCCTCATCGCTTCCTGGCACAGGGGATAGAAGCGAGTCCTCCCCCCCCCTTGTTGAGGTACCAGACTACACACATGTTGTCTGACTGTACCAAGAGATGGATTGGAAGAATGAAGGGGTGAAGAGCCTCCAATGCATATAGGACCACCGTCAGTTTGAGAACGTTGATGTGCAATGGAAGTTCGGAGGGGGACCAGCTCCCTTGGGTTTTGTGGGGCCTGAGATGGGCTCCCCATCTGGACCCTGAAGCATCTGTGGTCAGGGTTTGTGTGGGGTTGGCAGGGCAGAAGGGAACCCCTTGGTTTATGTTCTCCTGAACCAACCACCAATGGAGATCCCAGATCATTGGGTCTGAGATGAGGACCTCTTGATCCAGGTGGTCCACAGTTTGATCCCACTGAGATTTGAGGGTCCAGTGCGATGCCCTCACATGAAGCCTGGCTAGAGGCACAGTTGGGGTGACTGCTGCCATAAGGCTGAGAAGTCGAAGGACCTTGCAAGACGGGACATGTCTGTGAGATATCAGGGAACAATCCTGAAGCTGAAGAGTTTCTATCCTGTCTGCAGGAAGGAAGACTGCCCAGGGTGGTATTCAATAGGTGCCCCAATAAACTGCAGCCATTGACATGGGACCAAATGAGACTTGGCATGATTGATGGTAATGCCAAGGCTGGAAAAGGTCTTCTGTGTGAGGGAAAGGGAACGAAGGAGGTCCTCCCTGGAAGGGGCTGCTATCAGCCAATCATCCAGGTACAGAAACACCTGGACTCCCTGGGTGCGTAGAAAGGCTGCCACCACTACCAGACATTTGGTAAACATTTAGTAAACACTTGAGGAGCTGAGAAAAGGCCAAAGGGGAGGGACTTGAACTGATAGTGTTCCCCTTGAAAATGGAAATGGACGAACCTGCGATGGGAGGGGCAGATGGGGATATGCAGGTAAGTATCCTGCATATCCAAAGCCGACAGCCACAGACCCGACCTTAGCCAGGGAAGAAGTGCTCTGAAGGGAGAGCATCCTGAATCTCTTGTACTCCACATATACATTTAGGGAGCTGAGATCTAGAATGGCCTCAGATTGCCCATCTTTTTGGGGACTAGAAAGAAATGGTAGTAGTAACCCGTCCCCCGAAATGGTGGAGGGATGGGTTCTATGGCGTCCTTCAGCAGAAGGGAGATTATTTCCTCCTGCACCAGATGAAGGTGGAGGGGAAATACGAGGACTGGGGAGAAGGTCTGTGTGAGGGTTCCTGAGTGAGTGCTAGCGAGTGCCCCTCGGACACGAGTTGGAGCACCCAAGAGTCTGAAGTTATCCTCTCCCATTCTGGTAGGTGGAGGGAAAACCTGCCCCCCACCAGCTCCACTGGACTGGGGTTCAGAAGGAGTGGGAGAGGCAACGAGTTAGGAGGTGGCTGTGGTTCCCGAAGCCTTATGGGATTTGGCTGAGGGGGCTTTGGCTGCCAACGCAGCTCTTCGTTTGGTTTGGTGTTGTGCCTGCGTCTGCCGATGACAGTTTTGGCATCAAAAAGGAGCGTTTCTGCCCTTGGGAGGATCTATACGTGTACTGAACCTATCTCAGGGCTTTGCCTTTGTCCTGAAAATTGGTGATATCATCTTTAACATCACCCCCGGAAAGGACCGACCTCCAGAAAGAGGCGTCCTGGATGGCCAACTGCACCTCGGGCACCAGGCCAGAAATGCGAAGCCAGGCATGGCAGCATAGTCTAATAACAAACACCAAACTCCGGTCAGCCGTGTCCACCTCATCATAGGTGGCCCAGAGCATATGTCTGCAGGCAGATCTAGCCAAGCGGATGAGGTCCCCCAGCTCCTGCTTAACTGCAGAGTCTGGGAGAGAGTCCAGATTGGAATCCAGCTGACTGAGAATGGACTTCTGGTAGTCTCCCATGTGGGCAATGTAGTTAAGAGCCCTGATGCCTAAAGTAGAGCAAGCGAAGACTTTCTTCCCATACTGATCCAGAAGTTTGGATTCTCGGTCAGGAGGAGAGGAACTAAAATGTTTCGGATTTGCGGTTCTATCGAGGGCAGCACTGATGACCATAGAATCCACCTTAGGCTGAAGGCTAAGAAAATCCCTACCTTCAGGCAACTGGTAGAGCCTATCTGCCTTGCATGCTAGAGTAGCCAAGGAGGAAGGCTGCTTCCATATAGTTGGGACTAGGTCTTCGTGAGGCTCAATCCAGGGGGGAATAAGGGTGGGAGAGGTTTCTGCCAAATCTGAATCTTCAGCGAGCCTCTGACACTGGGGATCCTGCTCCACTGTCTTCCAGTCGTAGGTCTCCTGGATCTTTTTTAGCAACTCCAAAAAAGAAGGGTCCTCCGAAGCAGACTTAGGAGAATCCTTCAGCTTAGGGGATTCTGGAGTATGTGGCTCCTCTCCCGAGTCTGAGGGTTCATAGTCACCATCCAAATTGGATGACTCCTGAGAGCTTGAAGAGACCACAGGGGAGAGAGAGAGGGAGTTCAACTGGCCTGGAGACATCCAGGGGGAGGGAGAACTCCCTTGAGGGGAGCCCACAGATGGTCCCCATCTGACGTCGGTTGGCAGATGTCTGGGACCCGGCGAAGGGACTGGCATCGGCTGATGTTTGTGTAGCTCTGATGTGAGCTGTGATTTTGCCTCAGCCCACCATGAAGATAGGACTGCCTTCAAGTCCACCTGCAGAAAAGGAGGTGGAAGCAGAAGGGAGTAGCCCAGAAACCCATAGTATGGGTAACCAAAGCCCGGACCAGGAAATCCTGGCGTTGTGTACTGTGGCGTCGGGTAATGTGGTGTTGGGTACCCTGGTGTCAGAAACTGTGGCATCTGGGTAGGCCAGCATCGGGTGGCCTGAAGGGGCCAATGGTCCTGATGGAGGCCCAATCGGGGGAGCTGATGGGTCTGGTGTCGGCCCGGTGAGCGGGGGCAGAAATGAAGGCCCCATTGGAGGGTCTGGAAAAGCAGGCCCTGCCAACCCAGATGGCAGAGCAGGTCAGTCGGTCATCAGCCAGTGGCAAGCTGGAAGGTGACAGCAGGGGGCCTGTCGTCGAATCCAGGGTTGGAAGCTCTGGAGCTGGGGGGTGGCACCCACAATGGTGGAAGCGTCCCCTGGTCCTCATCCCCCACAGGGGAAGGAGGGACCGACTCCGAAGGAGGAGGAGGAGTAGACGAAGGAGCCTACGATGGCAGCTAGTTGGACGTCAGCTGAGGTGACCCCCAGACGTCAGGTGTAACATTAGGACCCGATGGGGGATTGCAGGCTAGGCATTCATCAGACGAGCAACTTAGCAGCCTTGTCCGAGCGGGAAATGGCAGAGCCGGAGCCCAACTTATCGGACACACCCACACTGCTTTTTATTTATTTATTTAGCTTTTGTTTACCGGGTAAGTACACTAGACAAGTATTATGCTTATTTTCAGGAACGACTCGGGAGAGTACAACATGAGGAACAACAGTCAAGGAGACATGGCAAACAGAGTACAGTTTTTTGTCACAGTAAAACGTGGGGAAATACGTCATTTGATGCTAGGGGAAACATACAGTAGTAAGCACATTTCAGATTATACATTCTAGACTAGCTAGTTCAACTGACAGATATATACAGGTCATCATACACAGGAGTGGATCATAGCTCAATTACTGGATTGGTCATAATATAACTTATAACATTGTCATATAGTATACATCCCCTAGGCTAGTTGGATCGCGGACAGGTATATACAGCTCATCACATTTTTCTAAATATGCACATGTTAGACAGACTGGGAATCAGAAGTAGCCATAGTGGGAATGGAGGCCTCCTTTTCCCCCCAGAGGCTCCTGTCAAGCCAGAGCTAGAAGGAGTGGGCTGGCGCACACCTGGACACCACCAAGGCGGCCATCGGTGAACCGTGCCCTGGTGGGGAAGATACCTGCAAGGCTGTGTCTCCAGCTGGAGTCGGAGGGGCTGTGGATGAAGAGTCCCAGTCCCTATGCTTCTCCTTGTCACCTTTTTTCTTGTGGTGGCCCTCGGGAGAGGCCGACGACTGCCTGAGTTTTTTCAATTCTTTCTCCATGGAGGCCATCTTTTTCTTAAGAATATGGGCTTCCAGAGATTGCTGCCACCTTTTGTGGGTGGTCGAATTGAACTTCTGGCAGTGATCGCTCTCCTCCATGCAGTGGTCTGGGCCCTGACAGAAGAGGTACAGGGAATGGTCATTCTTATGTGGGAGCTGAGTTCCACATGAGTTGCACTTGTTTTTCTGTGATTTAGAGGGCGACAGGGATGACATGCACAGCCGAGAAAAGGTACAATTTTAAGCGAAAAATATATAGAAAACTTCAAAGAAGTACAAAAAGAGTAAATACTCATCCAATATGGCGACGCTAGCAGCGCTGTTCTTCCACGAGGACTGACTGTCACAAGCAGACGGCGGAAAAGAACTGGAAGACAAGTCTGGGGACCTCTCCCTTTATACTGACTCATGCTGACGTCAGTCAGCTGACGTTGGGGGTGGTCCCCGCCAGGGACTGCTATCTAGAAGACTTTTCCGTGGGGTCCTGGTGCCTGATGGCTTAGTCCTAATGGTCAATACCCACTGCAAGAACCCTCTCAAAGTAAGATTACTGTTAACCCCTCTAGGTTGGGACAGACTGTGAACACCAACAGATCTATCATGACTGGTGAGGTGCCGTCAATGTCAGTGAAGGTGCCTCCCCCGTCAACATCACAAAACGCACCTGCAGTTCAAGCAAGCGCCATTGTGCAAGCAGTGCTTTTGTTCTTTGTGGACATACTGCCAACACCTGCTACCTCTTCTTGCAGCAACAGCGGCGTTCCTCCAGCAAGCCCCAGCACTGACGTGTCTAGTCGACACACCAACTGCCTTCCAGGGTGTCAACGACCTCTTCTGCTCCCTCTTTGAGGCCTACAGAAATCATCAATGAGGATCAGGAATATAACCCTGATCTCATTATGTAAGAGGAAGAGGAGGAGGAGGAGGAGGGGGAAGAGTATGTGGAGAGCTGTATACCCCTAGGTCCCCTAATGAAGACCCTTCATTCATTTCCATGATGTAGCAACTACAGTCTGCCAGGGGGTTTGAATCTGAAGAGCAGGATATCACCAGAAGAAACTTGATGGAGTTCCTAGAACTGCCTGACTCTCCACCAATTATTATTCCTCCTCTATTGCCTGCCCTGGAGGATGCCACCCTGGATGCCTGACATAAACAAAATATGGTACAGTATCTGTCATACTTAGGAATGCGGATAAAAAGTACCAGTCCCCCTCAGGTAAGCCCTTTTTTTGCAGGCTAACATGAGGCTGATTTGGTTGTAATAAATGCAGCTCATGATAGGTCTAAAGTGCCTAAACATCTTAGTTCTCTCCCTCCTGACAAGGAGTCCAGAAGACTACTGTAGATGTTCCAGGGAAAATGACCTTTGCTTCTGCTACCTTGGGCCTGAGGATTGCAAATTATTGGGCCCATATGGTAAAATACCAAAATACCCTCTGGAGGAAGGCCAAGGCAGTGGCCTAAGCCCTACCAGAGGGTACTCCTAAGCAGGAGCTATTGAAGGCCCTTCAGGCAGTGGCAGATGTAGGTAAGCATCTTTTATACCCTACTTGCGACACATCTGATGCTTCTGCCAGAGCAGCAGCTTCTGGGGTCTGTCTGAGAAGACATTCTTGATTGAGGGTGGCAGGATTTGCCAATGGTGTGCAGCAATCCATCCTAAATGCCCCATTCAGAAGATACATGATGTTCAGATCAGATGTTCAGGATATCCTCTCAAACATACAGGTCTCGGGAAGGACACTTAAAATCAGTATATTTCCTCCGGCCAGCAACAGACACCATTCAGGGCCCACACAATAAAGTATAAGCAGAGGAGGATCAGCATTGCATGCCCCGAGACCCACCCTAGGGGCCCACTCAAAAGCCCCTAGAGGTGGAGGTGTGGCTGCAGCCACAGGATCTGCATGACTCCTTCCTAGACCCCCACCCAGCAATACCTTTGGGGGGTGCTGTCTAGGCACAGGTCATAAAGCATAGGAAAAACCAGGAGCAGTTGTAGAATTTGCAAAAAAAAAAAAGTGTTTATTAGTACTAGCACTAACATACAAAAAAATAGAATTTTTCAGAATAACTATTTACAAAGGCAGAATAAACAGAGAAGATCCATCTGAGTTTTTCTTCACTCTCTGTGTGCTCCCAAAACATTTCATCTCTCTCTTAAAAGTCTTTTCAATCCTTCTCCTTAACAAGCATCCTGTTATTTTCTAAAATATTCTTCTCAATTTCACGCAGGTGCAGCAAGAACACAATGTCCCAGAACTGAGGCCCCTTCTCCACAGCTTCTGGAAAAAGGGCTTAAAAACTCCTCTCAGGTTAGCCCCTTGAGTTTCTGACAGCTGTCTCCAATCATCTCAAACTATAATTATTTACATTTCAACAGTAACACTATATAATTTCTAAACAAAGGGATCCCAATATGTTACATTTCCACCTAATGATTTGCATATATTTTTATACCAGGAGATATGCAAGGGAGGAAAAGACAGAAACAGCAAGGGAAGGTTGAGAGACAGTGAAAGGCAAAGAATTGTGAGACTGTTAGGGTGATCAAATCCTAGGTCTCATGGAACAATTTGGTTGCGCTACCAGACAGACAACAGACTGGAAAGGAAAGAGCAGAACAGATCCCAGCATTCAAACTCTCCATAACAACTGGGACAGGGTCCTATTCAACCCTGTCACAGGGTGGTCATCAGGGGTTGCCTTTCCCTCCACCTGAACCAGTGGAGGAAGGTTATGTCAGATGCTTGGGTCTTGCAGATAATAGTACAGGGCCATGCTCTACATCTTCAGTAATCATCTCCAGACCATCCACCAGTGCCTTCTTCCTATCCCCAAGAACACATACCGGTGCTGCTAGAGGAAGTACATACCCTGATCCAGAAAAGGGCTATAGAACCAGTTTCTTGGGAACAAAGGAAGCTGGGATTTTGTTCTTGCTATGTCCTAGTCCCAAAATGTACAGATCATCTGAGATGCATCCTAGACCCAAGAGATTTGAACCTCTTTATTCAATACAAGAAGTTCAGGATGGTCACTCTACAAGGCCTGCTACCACTACAGCAAGCAGGGGACTGGATTTCTTCCCTGGACATGTAGGATGTTTACCTTGATATCAAAATCTGCCCCCCCATAGGAAATACCTCAAGTTTCTTTTCCAGGAGGAACACTATCAGTTCAGGGTATTGCCCTTTGGCTTATCATCTGCACCACAGGTCTTTAGCAAATGTTTATCAGTAGTGGCAGCAGCCCTTAAAAAAGAAGGACTATATGTCTTCTCCTACTTGGACAACTGGCTGCTCAAACCCCATTTACAAAAAGCAGCTTTCTCAGACTCTAGCACGCACCAGGCAGTTGTTCGATGCCTTCGGGATCACAGTCAATGTGGCAAAAATGGTCGACCCCCTGTCAGCGCCTGCAGTACATAGGGGCAGTCTTGAACACAGCCCAAGGTGTAGCCCTCCTGCTCCAAGGACAGGGCTGAATGCCTGATTGCACAGGCCCAGATGGTCTACAACAACAGGTATGTCGTAGCCAGGATATTCCTGAGACTACTGGGTCTGATGGCAGTACCCAATGTTACGGTACCACTGACCAGATTGCACACGAGGATTCCCCAATGGACATTAAGAGTCCAAGGTCTTAACATCATAGTTTGTTACTGCTTTAAATTATGGACTTAAACCAGTGGTTCTCAAATGGTGAGGCCAGCCTCCCAAGGGAGGCCCCAAATTGTTCCAGGGGAGGCCCAGTCAAGCCTGAGAATGTACAGTATTTAAGTTTTGGCTGTTTTGTGTGAAAGGATACATCAAATTAATAAATATGGACAATTACAGGAGAGATTTTTTACTTATGCACAGATTTGTGACCGCCGTGAAGTCCCCATTGAGCCAAAGCTTGTTTATAGATATGTATTTATATGTCAATTAATGCCTGGAGTAGACGTGCTGTGTCAAGGCTTGTTTCTACAGTTGGTATTTGTATGCAAATTAGTGACTTGGAAAGGCTGATTTCTATAGCAGGTATTTATATGTAAATTAGTAACTGGGAAAGGCACAGTGATCCGATGCATGTTTTCAGGTGTGACCTGAGGTAAGGGTACAAAGAAGTTACCTAACTGCAGGGTAAGAAGGGGGAGATGAAGTGGCTAGGTTAGTTGTTCCAGACAGAGAGGAAACAGAGTAACAAGGGCCCAAGAGTCAGAAAAAAGGAATGACAAGTATAACCTGGGTTGCTGGGTCAGGGGTGGGGAGCAATAAGTTGAATAAAAAGAGAATATACTCAATCAGCTTTATTAGTTTCACTTTATTCCTGGTGTACTGTGCAAAGTAGGATTTTTTGTTTTCCTGTGGGGGGGCACAAGATTTTTTTTCCAAATTTGAGGGAGGCTCGAAGTCTTTTTCATGGCTTGGGGGAGGCTCACTATCACAAAGTGTGAGAACTAATGACTTAAACCTCAACCATTGCCTAAGACATCACTTGAGTCCTCCCTTCTGACATTGTCCAAATCAAGGTCCCAACATCACGATCTGTCTTTGCTTCAAATATTGGACTTAAACCCCAACCATTGCCTGTGGCATCTGTCGTGTTTCTCCCTTAGAACAGTCCTTCCTCCCTAGGCCATCATGTCCAACCCTCTCCTATCTCATCTGACCTTCCCTCCCACTCCCTATACCCCCCTTCCCTTCCCACCCCCACTTGCCAGGCCATGCCTACAGTACTTATCAAAGGACTCTTACATCTCAATCTTCTTCGCACTTTGACGCTAGAGGAACTGCCACTCCTGCTCACTATGACTCCTCCAATAATGTTTACTGTATAAACTTTAGCTCATTACATTATGTCCATATATCTGTATTTATGCAATTATATTTAAATGGCACTACCTCCTGTTGAACCTACTGCTATGTTCTGGTGGAAGTATCTTGTTACGTGTGATGGTTATATGTTATTATGTTATTATTACTGTGTAATTGTTATGTACGTTCACTCAACCTGTTATGTCTTAACCCTGTTGGCAATTGTTTTTCCCCAGGTCCATCTTGTAAATGAGCTTGTCTCAATGATGTTCTGCCTGGCAAAATAAAGATTTTGATTGATTAAGAGTCCAATGGGACCAACACATCGACGACCTACAGCAGAAGGTTTTGGTAACCTCTCCTGTCCGAAAGGGGTTTCAGTGGTAGATGGACCCCAACAATTTGCTGAAGGGGGTTCTTTTCCCGATCCCCTCACCATATCACATCCCGAGGCATAGGCTGAGGGGAACATCTGGGGCCACATCAGATACGGAACATGGACAAAAGTGGAGAGCACTCTCCACATTAACGTCCTAGAAATGACGGCTGTTCTATACAGTCTACAAGCCTTACAGACCCATCTATGCCAAGGACATCAGCCATTGAAAACAGACAACATCAGCATGGTGCACTACATAAACAAGCAAGGGGGAACTCACTCCTACCCCCTATACCGGGAAGTGATGAAGGTTTGGTATTGGGCTCTAGAACACTGTCTAGAACTGTCGGCAGTTCATGTTCCAGGCATCCAAAACATCTTGGCCGACAGGGTAAGCAAGTTGCAGTCCAGGATGCACAAGTGGGAACTGCTGACCTCCGTAGCAGACGACCTGTTCGACAGGTGGGGTCATCCAAAGTTGGACCTTTTTGCATCCCCACACAATGCACACAACTGCCACTTTTCTGATCGCTTGTTCCAGGGCCTGGAGTTTTCTGGTGAAATGCGTTGTCCCTCTCTTGGAAGGGAAGGCTCCTTTATGCTGTTCCTACCTTCCCTTTAATCCAGTGTGTGCTAATCAAGCTCCAAATGGAAGGGGAAACTCTGATACCCATTGCTCCACTTTGGCCTCATCAGATCTGGTTCCCCTTACTGCAGCAATTTGCAGTGGAACCACCAGTGTCTGTGTTCCTATGCAAGGACTTACAATCACAGGATCAGGGAACCCTGAGCCATCCAGACCTCAAGTCACTCCATCTCCATGTGTAACCCCTTGTTACCCGGGGTTACTAGACTCCCAGTAAGACCTAGTGGTAGGCAGGGAAGGCAGCTTGTGAAACTCCAGTTAAATGGGTTTCACACTGTCTCACTCTGTTCTCAGTCTCAGCTGAGACTGAGAGATGACATCACCAATAGAACTGTCGCAGCTGCATAAGCCACATTGGAATCTGCAACAGAGGGAGTTAGATAGAACGTTGGGAGTTTTCAAAGTCAGTGTCCTGTGTGCTTTCAAACAGGAAGGGTCAGTCTCCTGTTTGTTGTCAAACAAGAAGGTTCAGTCTGCAGTTTGGTTTTGAGGAGCCAGTTTCAAGTGGTGGAGACCGCTGTCCGGGTCTCAGTGCCCCCCTTCCTCCGGGGGGGGGAGTAAAGATCCCCATGTAGATTCCAGGGCCAATCCCCTAATTTCTACAGAAAAAAGAAAGCTGCCTATTTCAGTTTCAGTCTGTGTTTGGAAAGTGGGAAGAGTTGTGCTACGCCTGTGGGGCACCTGCAACAAAAGGGTGAGTGTTTGCTCTAATATGAGAGGGCAAAAAATGTGTTTCTTCAGCCTGGGATATGTGAAGAAAGCTGGGATTGAAACTACTATTTGGGAGGCCTATAGTACTAGGACAAACAAATGGAGTAGTGTCAAAAGCTAGAGTGCTGTGTGAATTCAAGTAATATTGTAGAGGGGGTGCTACAGTTCATCCACCATTTAATCTACATTCAGAAGTTTCAGTTTTTCCAGAAAAATGGCCAGGTATGGGCTGTGGGAGCTGGAGGTGGGAACACCCCCCCATCTTTAGTAACCAGGTCCACCTCTATGGATTTCTGCTGTGATTGCTACTTGCCTCATGTGCTTGGCCAGTGATGAGGGAAGTATCCAGATGTGGGTCACAAATGGGAAAATATCTCTAGGGGTCGCAGACTCTAAGTGGTGTGGGGAGCCACAACAAGTAAAATGGGTTCATTCCTCCAATGGACCATCATTCAAGTGGCCGGCAGGGGAGCCGGGCTGTGTACCCAAAGCGCGTGCAAGTCCGGGCTGTGTGCCTGGTGGGTCCAGAGCCTGAAAACAGTAAATTATTTCATTCTTCCAGTGGACCACCTTGTAGTCTCTAATCTGCATTATCAGTAAACCTAGCCCCATGGGGGTCCATCTATGCTTTGCTGTGTTCAGCTAGTTGTGAATAAAAGCCACACTGTAAAATCCCATTCCTGGTTCTGGACATTACAGTTATTGCTTCCTGTGTTCGGATTTACTTGGGTGCCCCTGTGCAGAGTAGCCAAACCTAGGTCCCCTTGTGCCGGGTAACCTCATCCTCCCCGAACCCAGGTCCCCACCAGGTATTGCTGCCAGCGCCAACAGCATGCCACCTGTCATTTGGTAAAAAGGCAGGGGTGAGGGGTTACAAAAATGGAGGCACCGATTTGGATTTGTTCGGGAAGGAAGGTGCTTGGGCAAGGGGGCTAGCGTTTTGGCTATCTGGCAGTGGGTAGCCCAAAAAAGCTGAAGCAATTTCCCTAGTGTGTTGCTGTGTGCTGTGAATCTTGTGCTGCTGTTTAAAAAATGCCAACTGTTTACCAAGGAGCATTAGAGCCAAAAGGTGTGCCCTTGTCCTGCATCATCAAAATTGTTTACAGCGTTTTTGCCTGCTTTAAAAATGAACTGTGGTAAATAAAAGTGTGGAAGACTAGGGGTAGCAACAGAGAAATTGTGCCCTGGACATTTGAAATGCTTTTAAAATGAATTCTTGTGAAGAAAAGTGTGGAAGACTAGGGGTAGTAACAGAGAAATTATGCCCTGGACGTTTGAAATGCTTTTAAAATGAATTCTTGTGAAGGAAAGTGTGGAAGACTAGGGGTAGCAACAGAGAAATTATGCCCTGGACGTTGGAAATGCTTTCTGTGTAAATGGAGAGACTGCAGAGTTAATGGCAATGTTACATGGTTGAAATGGGATCCCACTGTGGAGTCAGTTAAAAAAAAAGTGCATTCTGCAGTTTAAATTTGCCTGCTCGACGATCGCCGTGAGGAGAAGAGCCCTCATGAGGAAGAAGAGGCTCATTTGCATGGCGTCGTGTGGTTGGTCAGGCTGCAATTAGTCCCGCCCCTCAGCCAACTCTTCTGAGACTGCCCCAGCATTCGAGAGGGAGTGAGAGTGCAGTGCGTGTACTGGCAGTGGAGGAGCATCACGGAGTATTCAAAGTGCTGTAAACAGTTTAAAAATTGACTTGTTTGCTTAAAATCGGGCTCAACCCGCAAATCGATCGTGGAAATAGTGAGTTTGGTGGTTAAAACGACGATCGCTAAGACTGCCCGCCCGTTTGTGTTCCAAGGCCTTCAAAAACTGGCTGCAGGCCGTTTTACCCCATCACAGCAAGTTGCTACTGATCACAGTAAGTAAACAACCCAAAAACTGCTCAAACAGTGATTTTCAGTTATGCCATGTAAAATGTGTGTGCAGCAGTGTAGTCGCTTTGCAAGTAACTGTGTGAAGTCCTGCCAGCAAGTGCAAGTCTGTTATACCATTGAATGTGTGCATGGAAGTGAAATTAGCCTCAGTTTAAAGTTTGCAGCCAGAGAGAGACTGTGGGTTGTAGAAAAGTGCAACACTAGTAAAAGCAGGCAATCCTGTGCTAAAAACCTGAAGCTTTAGAGGGACTGTGAATAAAAAATGTTACCAGCTTGTAAAAAGTCCAAGGAAAATCCTGTAAATGTGTGTAAAGCCAGATCAGAGCAAGTTGTGCAGTTTGAGTAAAAGTTATCAGTAGCTGGTGTAAATCGGGTGCGTAGTGGCTTGACCCAGATTCTAAATGTTGATGCACAGGAGTGCTGCCGACGCCATTACAGGGTGGGGTAGTAAAGTAAACACAGCAGCAGAGGAGCCATTTTAAAGCTACAGAGTGTGTTCATTATAGTGGGACTTTCAGTTGCAGTGAACTTTTATTTTTCTGCAGTTATGGCCTCAGGACCAGCTCGTTACCCGGATCATGCCCGGGTTGCAGTAACAGCAGCAGTAAATAGACAGAGAGACATTGAAAAGTGGTGCTATGGAGGGCAACTGCCTCCCTGATGTGGCAATTCCTAATTATCCAGTGCGCAAGGAAAATATGCTTGAGTGCTGGAAGGACGCTTCATGATTCCTCACTGTGCTGGATGCCTCACAAAATATGGCTTGTATAAAGCGCCTCCAATTCGCTTGGCCCCTACATGGACAAAAATTCAGGAATCTGCAGTTGGCAGCACACAGCACCAGGCGGAGCCTGTGGAGGAAGGTCCCTCAGGGGAGTGTGGCACAAAGCTAGAGGGTGCAGAGTTACAGACAGAATCAGAAGTTGAAGTTTTGGATGCTGGATCCCAGAAAAAGTTCGGATAAAGCATCAATAGACCCCTGGGTGGGGGGGCCTAGCCCAAGTCTCTTAGATGAAGATGAGATGCGGGAGGCCTTTGAATGGGAGGTGTCGACCTCCACACCTAGTGATGAATGGATAGTCTCAGGGGTGAGAACGACTGCTCACTCCTGGGCGCAGATCCTCAGTGAAGAGGAAGATGAGGGGGAACCTATGTGGTCTTGTGAGAAAGGAATGGGTACACAGCCTCAAGATCTTGCCTCGGAGGAATGTATTGAAGAAGATGGTGATGCCACTGCCCTGGCTTTACAGGAGGAAGAAGTCAGGGATCAGTTTTTAATTTCCTTGAGGATGCGAAGCAGGCAGAACCAGGACTGGCCACCCCCAAGCCAGGCCAGCGGTCTCAGATTGACCAAAGCAAGTAAAGAGGAGAGACTGGTTCATAGAAAGGCAAATGAGATCTATGGTATGACCTTTCCTACCTTTCCTCGGAAAGTCTGGGAGGAGATTGAGGACTGCAGGAAATCCTGGATCTGGGATGAAGCAATGAAAAGTGTGCATCCTTGGGCCAACAAGCATGTAAAGAATAGACTGTTCCACGAAAAGTATATCCAGTGGAAGAGAGGCAGGACACTGTTTATGAACAGAGTGAGAATAGTGGACGGAGAGGGACGTGAAATCTCCCACTGTGTGAATTATGTGCGCCCAGATGGGGTAATAATTCAAGCCCCTGACCCCCGGTACTATTGGCCTCAGTGCAAGGACCTCCCAGTAAATGTGCCCGTGCCTACAAAATGGAGAGCTGAGCAGTGGTAGTCAATACTGCCACACCAGACTGTGAAGTGCCCTTATTGATCCGCCAATATGAATAACCAGGACTCAGGTGCCCCCACATTCATCAGTCTACAGTGTACTGTCCTGTCCAGCAACCATCTACTGGCCCACCAGATGACTTCAGATCCAGAGAGGACACCAGTCCAGCTGTTTCCTGTTTATCGCCTGGTAATCGGATGACGTCAGACCAGCTGTTTTTCTTTTTGTTCCTGTTCTAAGGTTCCGTCTCCATTGATGACATCAGCCCAGCTGTTTCCAGATGTGCCCTCCTGTGGTTCCCAGAAGATGTCCGCCCAGCTGTATCAGAAGAAAGGCTGCCAAGGAGAGTCTTCGGCTGAGGTGAAGGTTTGTGCAGAGTCTTGTACTACAAATGGCTGGTAAGTCCAAACTTTCCTATCTTTATGACATTGCAGTACACATCCTACACTACAGACTTCCAAATGTGTGAACTGTCCGCAAAGAGACTCCCCTTCGGGACTTTGGCCTGTTAGGACTGTGCTTCACCGGGCTCCGGCCCAGGAGAAACTCTTTATTGGACTAGCCTTCGGGCCTTGTGGTCACTAGTTGGGACTTTTAGGGCACTCCATCCCCCAATGTGTATTGTAACAATGTCATTATTGTACTCTAATGTAAATACTGTTTTTCTACTTTTTCTAAAAAATCTTTTGGGATTTTTCAGTGTTTTTGATGGTAGGTTTTAGGTAGACTGTATGCAGATTAGAGTGTGTTTTGTCTTTTTTCTACAGGTGTTCCTGGGAAGACAGAAGAGAAGACAAGAGGAGGAGGAGGGGCTCATCAGAGTTCCTCGTCAGTGCTTTATTGTGTAGAAATTTAAAGTACTGTGGTGTTATTGTTATGGTTATTGCTGTATTAACCCTTTCCTTCCACAGGTGTGGTTGTGGGGGTAGGGAGGAGGTATTAATGTGGTATTTTAATGGTGTGGTTGCAGGTTGCCCAAGGTCGGGGAGGTCCCCAGGTTGTTTTTTGTTTTGGGATATTGTGTTAGAGGCAGATAGGTTTTCCCTAGAGGGTTAGGGGGGATAGACAGGCTATAGTCCTGAATGGTCATTAGGACTGCAGTACTGATCTATCAGGGCTATGCTCTGGATAGTTCTACCAGAGCCACTAGGTGTCCATAGTAAGTGGATAATGTAGAGGCTGATATGTCAGTTACAGGCCTCTAGGCCCTTAGTGTTGCCTGCCTGTGCTTGCACATGGTAGGAGGGGGCCTGATCACCCCTCTCCGCAGGTAGCACATAGGGTTGGATGGCCTAAGGCCGGGTGCATAATGACTGGGGACAGTCATTTTCCTGGTCAAGGCTGAGTGTAACCCCTTGTTACCCGGGGTTACTAGAATTCCAGTAAGACCTAGTGGTAGGCAGGGAAGGCAGCTTGTGAAACTCCAGTTAAATGGGTTTCATACTGTCTCACTCTGTTCTCAGTCTCAGCTGAGACTGAGAGATGACATCACCAATAGAACTGTCGCAGCTGCATAAGCCACATTGGAATCTGCAGCTGAGGGAGTTAGATAGAACATTGGGAGTTTTCAAAGTCAGTGTCCTGTGTGATTTCAAACAGGAAGGGTCAGTCTCCTGTTTGTTGTCAAACAAGAAGGTTCAGTCTGCAGTTTGGTTTTGAGGAGCCAGTTTCAAGTGGTGGAGACCGCTGTCCGGGTCTCAGTGCCCCCCTCCCTCCGGGTGGGGAGAGTAAAGATCCCCATGTAGATTCCAGGGGCAATCCCCTAATTTCTGCAGAAAAAAGAAAGCTGCCTATTTCAGTTTCAGTCTGTGTTTGGAAAGTGGGAAGAGTTGTGCTTCGCCTGTGGGGCACCTGCAACAAAAGGGTGAGTGTTTGCTCTAATATGAGAGGGCAAAAAATGTGTTTCTTCAGCCTGGGATATGTGAAGAAATCTGGGATTGAAACTACTATTTGGGAGGCCTATAGTACTAGGACAAACAAATGGAGTAGTGTCAAAAGCTAGAGTGCTGTGTGAATTCAAGTAATATTGTAGAGGGGGTGCAACAGTTCATCCACCATTTAATCTACATTCAGAAGTTTCAGTTTTTCCAGAGAAATGGCCGGGTATGGGCTGTGGGAGCTGGAGGTGGAACACCCCCATCTTTAGTAACCAGGTCCACCTCTACGGATTTCTGCTGTGATTGCTACTTGCCTCATCACGCTTAGCCAGTGATGAGGGAAGTACCCAGATGTGGGTCGCAAATGGGAAAATCTCTCTAGGGGTCGCAGACTCTAAGTGGTGTGGGGAGCCACAACAAGGGTAAAGAAAATTCTCTTTGTGAGATAGGAGTCAGAAGAAGTAAGAAGGAAATCTCTCTAGGGGTCGCAGACTCTAAGTGGTGTGGGGAGCCACAAGTAAAATGGGTTCATTCCTCCAATGGACCATCATTCAAGTGGCCGGCAGGGGAGCCGGACCAGTCGGGCTGTGTACCTAAAGCACGTGCAAGTCCGGCTGTGTGCCTGGTTGGTCCAGAGCCTGAAAACAGTAAACTGGTTCATTCTTTCAGTGGACCGCCTTGTAGTCTCTAATTTGCATTATCAGTAAACGTAGCTCCATGGGGGTCCATCTATGCTTTGTTGTGTTCAGCTAGTTGTGAATAAAAGCCACACTGTAAAATCCCATTCCTGGTTCTGGACATTACAGTTATTGCTTCCTGTGTTCAGATTTAGTTGGGTGCCCCTGTGCAGAGTCGCCAAACCTAGGTCCCCTTGTGTCGGGTAACCTCATCCTCCCCGAACCCAGGTCCCCACCAGGTATTGCTGCCAGCGCCAACAGCATGCCACCTGTCATTTGGTAAAAAGGCAGGGGTGAGGGGTTACACATGCATGTCTCCTGAAGACATAGCCATTGCTAGGTTTGGGGGTGTCTCAAAAAGTGGTTGATGTTCTGGTGGCTGTCAGAAAACCTTCTAGTGGTTTGCTTTATGGGCCACTTCTCATTAACTAGATCCTTTTACATGGCCAGTAAATCAAGTTATGGAGTATTTTCTGTCCTTGTCAGATGCAGGCCTGCAGTACTTTTCTACCAAAGTGCACTTGGCTGCCATTTTTTAGCTTTCCATGTGCCTATTGATGGTCATATGGTCGCTCAGCTGGAGGTAGCCCATATGTTTTTGAGAGGTATGCTGCACTTGAAGCCTCCTATCCACAATCCAGCCTCGGCTTGGGACCTGAATTTTATGTTAGAAAAGCTTACTTTTGCTCCTTTCGAGCCAGCTGCAACTTGTGGCCTACTTTTCCTTTCTAGGAAAGCACTATTTTTAGTTGTTATCAGTTCTGGTTGAAGTATTTCAGAGCTTCAGGATCTAATGTGCAAGCCTCCTTACTTGATTTTTCACAAAGACCTGGTGTCTTTATGTGCCAGTCCTAAGTTTCTTCCCAAGGAGGTGTTTGAGTTTACTTTAAATCAAACTATCCACTTGCCAGTTTATTTTCCTGAGCATGCCAGTCCAGGGGAAGCATTGCTCCATACTTTAAATGTACATAGAATACTCTGGTGGTATATACACCACACAAATAACTGCAGGAAGTCCTTGCAGCTTTTTGTGTACTTCGTCCCTGGGAAAGAGGACGTACCTGTTTCTAAGCAGTATCTGTCCAGATGGTTGGCCAACTGTATTATGTTTTGTTATAAGAAGTACAGTATGGAACTTCCTGGTGCTGTTTGTGGTCATTTCAACAGAGGCAATGGCTACTTCTGTTGCCTGTCTCAAGAATGTGTCCACTGCAGAAATCTGTGCAGCTGCAACCTGGAATACTGTCCACACCTTCACTAAACACTACAGAATGGACATTGCCTCCTGAAAAAGGGCAGGTTCTGGCCTAGCTGTACTTCAGGGCCTCCTTTCATAGGCCTGTAGGCTCCAACCACCCAGACTGTTTTTTTTTTTGTCAGTACTCATTGTGACAGACAACCAGCTCTGAATGCTGTATCATTTTTTATTTCTTAAAAATAACAAACGTGGTGTTGAATTTGTCTGTGTGAAATGCCAGTGTACTTGGAGTAACCTCCTTCACTCACACACACATCTCCCCCACCCAGATCTCAGTATGTTAGATGACCACACACACAGAAACTTAGAGGAAAAAATCTAACACCTGCAAGGCCAAGATAATTGCAGGGCTAAAAGGTACCTAAAATCAGGGACATCCTGTTTAGCTAGTTCTATTATCAGTAGCCTAAGCGGCAGGAAAGAACATATCCATTTTACAACGTTTACAGGAAAGGAAAGTAGGGCATGACACTTCTCTGTGAAATTAAAAAGGCTTTGATATCTGTGAAGATCAGGAAGACCCTTTTTCATCAAAGAGGTGTCATTTGAGAATTGATGTTATGCTGAGAAAAACAGGATCTTACTGCCTTATAAGGATACTGTTTCCTGTAGAGATATATTTTTAGTAATAATATCCTGATAGAGAGGAAGTACAGTGACCTCATCCAGGGGGCTGGAGAAAGAAGCTTTTAAAACTATGATTCTGGTTTCATAGAATGACTTCCTTACCTGACTTTGAAACAGCAACATCAAGCTTTTACAAGATAAGTATTTTGTGGATAGGAAATATAGTGGCACTTTTACACCTTTTTGTTTAATGACTTGTATGTTTTTGTGATAAGAGTTCTGTATATTATTGTTTACTATTTTACCTTTTGTTTAGTAAAGATATATTTTAAAAATAGAAACTGCCTGGTGTGCCTTGAAACATTTCTTTGGTTTTAAGTGAAGTTAGATGGTTTTAAAGCGGACACGGTGCATGAGTTTATGGGTGTACCAAACTGGTAAACAGTTAAGAGTTTCTCTGGGTCTTACACAGAGTTCAAAACGGGTTCATTTTGTAATACCTGGTTAGGTGCCCATAGGCAAAGATATCTGGCCCCCCAAAGACAGAATTATCTGAGCCTGACAACTGGGTATGCTAACGAGATTAACAAGTTTGAATCCCTCCAGAACTTGGGACTAAGGTGACTCGAATCCACAAAACAGACAAGAGGGCTACCTTGTTCTGTTCACTATTCACAAGACTACGCTCAGAGGTTGGCACTTTGGGAGTAGAGGGCTGACCTGCTGAGTGAATCTGTGACACTCATTGGTACTCATTCCATTGGTATGAGCCAATGAAAGAAATATCCTTGAAGAAGATAGAAGTTACATACTTACCGTAACAATAGATCTTTGAGAGAATCTCTCATCAGGCCATGCCATCCCACCCTCTGCCCCCCAGGACACAGATCTCTATAACTCCTGTCTCTTTCTCCAAGATGGTCTACCTGCCATTTTCAGCCTCGCCTGGTAGGTGGAACCATAAGCTCTTTCCTGGTTCCCTAGAGAGAGGTCCTCTGAGCATTAACTCCGGTGGGGACCTGGGGAGGGAAGGGGATGCCCACATTTACATGGAAAGTGTCGATGTAGGACATTGTCATCGGTGACTGCTAGCAGGTTGCTTGCAAAAAGTTTCCATGTGGTCATAGTGCCTGGTGGGTATAGATCCGTAGGTGCGGACTGATGAAAGAGATTCTCTCAAAGATCTATTGTTATGGTAAGTACACAACTGTTCTTTTCCACTCATGCACCCTGGACTGTGACCTGCTTAGCTTGCCTGCCAAGATGTTTTGGACATTTAGTGTTACAGTTAACAGTGTAAACACTTACAGTGTGTGTGTATAAATCCCTTCTTAGAGACTCCAGCACGGTCAGAGCAAAATCTCTGACAGGTTTCACAGGATTACCCAAACACGAGACATTCTTACGGTTTCCTTAAGAGCTGCCACCTTCCTAACAATAAGCCACCTTCCCTTGCCATTAGTTCCAGAGTGTGTAATAACATACAGATAAATGAAAAGTGAACTGTGAAAAATACTCTTTAAAACAGTTTCTAGTTATTGTGCTTTGTAAGTTTTTAATTTCACCACACCAATAGGTACAATTTGTCCCATGTTTTAAGCCTTTTAATGCTGTCACTGTGTGCTGGGCAAACAAGCTGGAATTTGCATTGAAATTAAAGATCCAGCCCATTACTTGGAGCTTGTACAAGCTTCTTGCTAAAGTGATTGCCACCAGGAAAACAGTTTTCCATGCGACAGACTTCAGGTCAGCTGTAGCCATTGGCTCAAAGGGAGGTTCCATGAGTTGGGCTATGCACAAATTCAGATCCCAAGGAGGGACTGGTTCCCTAACAGGACAGAACATACTGTACATGCCAATCCTTTGAAAAATGTCCAAAAAACAGGGTGTGAAGCTATTGGTCTCTGAGCACCTGCAGACAAGTAAGCAGAGACTGTTGCTAAGTGAACCCTAAGGGTTGCAGGTCTGAGGCCTACAGCCTACAAGTGCACCAAATAATCAAGCAATGTGAATTGATTTGCTTAAGCAAGCATCAGATGGAAAATGTTTTCCATGTTGAAGCACAAGTCTTTCCTGAAGTTTTCCTAGAAACTTTTAATACTTTAAGTACCTCTTCTGACAAGTTAAATTCAGAAAATTCTAACTCCTCAAGAACCAGGCCTTCAGGTGAAGGCTCTGGAGGTTCGAGAAAACTATCTGACCCTGAACAGCTGTTAGGAGATTGTATCTCTGGGGCAGACAAATGGGTTGCTTGGTGGACAGGGTGAGCAAAGTACAGTTATGTAAGAACTTATTGTAATATTAGATCTTCACCGGCCCACCGATGCAGTGGTAGCACTACTGCTCGCTGTGCCAGCAACCAGGTTTGGGAACAATCCTGGGGTGTCAGAGGGCCAGGGAGGAGGAGGCTTGAGTGTCCGTAGGACTGCTCACCTTCTCTGGGGAGGGAGGGGGGATGCAGCTCTATGCTTGACTGACCTCAGGCGGAGGCCTGAGGTACAGCAAGCACCCAGCCTCAGAAAGGAGTGGGAGTGACGAACATCAGTGGGGCTCCACCTTAGCATTGGGCTCACCTCATGCCTGAAGAAAACCAGAAAAAATGGCTCCCCGTGCTCCTGGTAGACAAAGCGCCAGCATGGATCCTCAAGGTCCCCAGCCTGTCCCAACCAGCAGCCCCCCCGATGAAGTGTACTTGTTCAGGGTGTACGGGCCCCACCTCATCCCTGCCTGGGGGGAAAACCAAGGCTACATGGGAATGGACCACCACTGGCTTCAAGCAGGGAGGAATGAGGACAAGATACCAGGCATCTCCCGAAGGAGTGGCGCACAGGGGGAGGATAGAAAATAAAAAAAAAAAAAAAAAAAAAAGATCTTTGAGAGGAGCTCTTGCAGCAGGCAACATTGGTAGGACTGAAACTGTCAGGCAATAGGACCCCAAGGAAAACTAGCTAGCAGTCTACAGTGGAGGACCACCCCCACCAGCACACTGACATCAGTCTATGCTATAAAAGGAGCGGTTCCCCAGACCTACAGCAGTTGTCCTGCCAGAGAGCCCGGCACACAAAACAAGTAAAGGAGAACCGAGGCAGTTCCTCAGAGCTGAGGAAAGGAATAACACATGCAAAGGAGAAGAAGTAAAAGGGGAAAGGAGGGAGGGAAAGCAGCGCCTGCTGCAAGAGCTCTCTCGAAGGTCTACCATTACAATAAGTTCTTACATAACTATACTATCTCACTTTGATGGGGCTCTTGCAGCAGGCAACACTGGTAGGACTGAATCCCAAGCAGTACTGGAACTGACCAAACGTCAGCCGGTTGGAGGCAAACAGACAACAGAAGGCTGTTCAGGAAAGAAAGCCCTGAAGGACAACTGGGCCGAAGTTGTTCCTACGCCAGGAAGCAATGTCAGAGCTGTAATGGCAGACAAATGATTGAACCAAACTCCAACTGTCAGCTGCACAGATGTCCGCAGCAGACACATTTCTGAAGGAAGCAGTAGAAGCGGCCATACCCCTGGTGAAGTGACCCTCGACTGCCTCAGGTAAGGGCTTGTCGTACTTGTGGTAACAGTACACAATGCAATTTGACAACCATTTAGACAAACAGTGCTTCGAAATAGGAGCCCCTTCTCTCTTGGGGGTGAATGAAACAAATAACTGATCAGTCTTGCAAACGGGTCGGGTGCGATTAGTGTAATAACGTAGCACCCTGTGAACATTCAAGGTATGCAGTAAGGCCTCCCCCTGACTAGAATATTCAGAGAAATAAACAGGCAGGTGGATGGATTGGTTTAGTGTGAACTCAGACACCAACTTCTGATGAAAATTTAGGATTAGTATGCAAAGACAACCTTGTCTTTGTGAAAAATGAAATAAGGCTCTTTACACATCAGAGCCTAAAGCTCGGAAATCCTCCAAGCTGAAGTAGTGGCAACTAAAAATAATGCTTTCCATGACAGAAAGCGCAGCTTGCAACTCACAGCCGCCTCACAGGGAGGAAAAGTGAGCTTTACCAACATAAAAAGAAGGTCCCACGGTGGGACAGGGTCCTGAGTGGGAGGTATCAAGTGCAGGATACTCCACACGAATGTGTGGGATACCTCCAACTGGGCAACTGCTTTACCCTCAACAGATGTATGGTACGCAGAGATGGTGGAAAGGTGCACCTTAAGCAATGAGCACCCCAGAACAGAGTCCGAGAGGGAAAGATGGTACTCCAAAATCAGATTCACCAGGCAGGTGAAGGGATTCAGTTGGTGAGCTGCAGCCCACATGGAGAAGCACTTCCACTTCATGGCATAGGTGGCTCTCGTGGAGGGTTTCCTGGCAGCCACCAAGACATCAGCAGCCCTGGAGGACACCCCAAAGCAGGCGATAGCTAAGTCTGCAGGAGTCATAGAAACATAGAAAATGTCAGCAGATAAGGACCGCTAGGCTCATCTAGCATTCCCTGAAACCCTCTACCTAGTTTAGGCCTCTGACCCTATCCGGTCAGTGGCCTCCCCACCTTCAAGGCTCCCTTATGTCTGTCCCAGGCATGCTTTAAATCCCTTCACAGTGCTCTCCCCCACCATTTCCTGTGGTAGACTATTCCATGTGTCCACCACTCTCTCCATGAAGAAAAACTTTTTCACATTCCCTCTTAGCCTGCCACCTTCCAATTTCATATCATGCCCCCTCGTTCTTGTATGCCTCCTATAATGGAAGACATCTTCCCCCTGCATCTTGTTTTTTTTTTTTTTTTTTTAAAATCACATCTCTATTTCTCCTTGCTCCCGTACGGCCCCCCATATGACCGACTCCCCCAGCTCCGTCCCCCATAATTACCAGGGCTTACCTTATGCCTGGTCCAGGAGCAGTGCCCACAAAGAGTAGGTCGCCATCCTGCTACTGGTTGCTTTTTTCCATTTTCTCCCCATCCCCCCCGAGGACCCCAGGAGAAGGACGCATGCGTGTGGAGGCATGTATGCACCTTATAGCCCCGGTAACGGCCCTCCTCCGCCCGCCCCATTGGCCTATCACCAGCACCCTTGCTTGCATAGCCCCTCGGACTCCACCAGGGGATAGCCATGAGCGAGGGATGCCACCCCACCTCCCTGGAGAGGAGAGCTGCCTTGACGGCTGCTCCATCCTGTTCCGCCCACCCCCCATGACCCAGGCTTGCTCCTGAACTCGAGTAACCGGCGTGCCACGAGGCGAGACATCCAGCGCTTCAGTCCTCTGCACCACCGGGCTGGCCCCCTGCACCTTGTTAATGCCCTTAAGGTACTTGTACATTTCTATCATGTCCCCCTTCTCCCTCCTCTCCTCCAGTGAGTACATATTGAGGTCCTTTAATCTCATATCATAAGTTTTGTGGTGTATGCCCAGTACCATCTTAGACTCCCTTCTCTGGACTGCTTCTAACCTGTCAATGTCCTTATGAAGGTGTGGCTTCCAGAAGTTCACACAGTACTCCAGGTCAGTTTTGACTAGTGTCTTATACAAAGGCATCAGTACCTCCTGCCTTATGTTAGTGATACCTCTGCCTATGCATCCCAGCATACTGCTGGCCCTCCCTGCAGCCTTGGTACTCTGCTTAGATATCTTTAGGTCTTTCAATATAATAACCCCCATGTCCCTTTCCTCCTTAGTGGTTGTCAGCAACCACCACCCCCCACCACCATCCTGTAAGTCTCTCCAGGGTTCCTACATCCCATGTTCATAATTTTGCACTTTTTTGAATTAAATCTCAATTACCACACCTCAGACCATTTTTTTAAACTTCCCTAGCTCCCTCCTCATTGTCTCCACCCCATCTGGAGTATTCACCCTGTTGCAGATCTTGGTGTCATCTGCAAACAGGCAGACCTTTCCCCCTAGCCCTTCTGCAATGTCACTAATGAATACATTGAACAGGACTGATCCCTGGGGTACCTCGCTGGTCACCCCCCCTCCTCAGATTGTATTCTATGTTTCTATGTAGGTTTCACTTAGCAGCAGGAGTGGTATATGTTGTTCATCCACACTTTCTGGCAGTTGCCTTTCCCTTTAAGACTTGCCAGAAATGTCTTCAAGCTGGCTCCTCCCAACCACCCAGGTGGTAACTCCCATGGCTCTGCCCCACAATGCCAGATCTTACCCACTGGAAGCAGAGTGTGTGCGCTGAAGCTGGGGAGGTCGGGTGAGTCCATGTGGATGAACATATACCACTCCTGGAACTACTGTTGCAGGTGAGAAACCTGAATTTCTAGAGACGTGGATATGTTCTTCTAGCCACACTTACTGGCAGACTCCTACCAGTTCTTTGGGAGGAGGGAGGGAAGGTGTACACCCCCTACTTACGGAACAGAGACTGGAGAACTGAGGCCCCAAAACCAGCATCCCAGTGTGACCCGAGGCCAATGTGGTAATGGGAAATGAAGGTGTGTGCTGACTTCCAGGTAGTGGCCCTGCAGATTTCCTGGATAGGGACATCCTTAGAAGCAGCCACCGTCACAGAGGTATGGTGGGTAGATTGAGCCCACAGCCCTCCAGGAAGCTCCCTACCCACTAACCTATAGCAGAGATCAATGCAGGACATGATCCACCTGTCAATCATCTGCTTGGATGCAGGTCTGCCAGGTGCGGCTTCAGCGTAGGTGACAAACAGCTGGCAAAACTCTCCCCGAACTCCAGCAATATGCTCTTTGTAATAAGCGAGTGTTCACCTCAGGTCCACAGTACGGAGCCTGTGTTTGGCCTCCGAGGTGTGATTCGGGAAGAAAAACGGTAAAGTCATCATTTGGTTCAAGTGAAACTAGTCTCTGACATAACCTTCGGGAGGAACTTCTGGTTGGGGGGCAGGACAACCTTGTCCCTGTGGAAGACCAGGTAAGGAGACTCCACCGAGAGTGCCTGGAGCTCACTGGTCCTTCTGGCTGATGTGATAGCTACTAGGAAGGCGGTCTTCCATGACAGGTGAGACATCTCACAGCTGTGCATTGGTTCAAATGGCTTACCCATGAGCTTTGCCAAAACCAGCAACAAGTCCCACGGTGGTGGTGGTTGTAGTTCATGCACTGGAGAGGAAATGTGGTCAAGACCTTTGGAAAAATGCCAGACCACCTTCTCCTGTGCCACTGACTGCTGACCAGCCCATGCCTGGTAAGCAGAGGTGGCTGCCAGGTGCACTTTGTGTGTCATCGACCGAAGTCCCCCTTGGGAGAGAGACCACAGATGGCCCAAAATGCTCACCACAGGACAGGTAGAAGGGTCCAACCCCTTGCCCTGATACCAAACGGAGAATCTCTTCCATTTGAAGGCAAAGCATTTTCTGGTTGATTCCTTTCTAGATGCCTCCATAACAGTGAGGACATCTTCAGAGAGACCCAAAGCCTGGAACTCTAGCAGCTCAGGAACCAGGCTGTCAGGTGTAGGGATTGAAGGTCTGGTGGCAGAACCTTCCCCTGACTGATTGAGAGCAGGTCCGGGCATATGAGAAGACCCCTCAGAAGCCTGTTGCTGAGGCTGAGGAAAGCAGGGTACCAAAACTGGTGGGGTCAGTCTGGAACCACCAGTATCACCTGTGCCTTGTCCCTCCTGACCTTGAGTAACACCTTGTGAATCAAGGGAAGTGGAGGCAAGGCATAGAAAGGGCCTGGGGTCCAAGGCCTCAAGAAGACATCTCCCTGCAGTGTTCCCTGCTGAGAGGGTGGGCACAAAACAGCCTCAGCTTTGTGTTCTCCCTGGAGGCAAACAGGTCCACCTGAGGGGTGCCCTACTGGGAGAACAGACTGTGAACTACCTCCGGATGGAGGGACCACTTGTGATATGCCTCACCCACCCAGCTGAGGGCATCCGCCAGCTGACTGGAGGCTCCTGACACATGGATGGCTAGGAGATCTACCTCCAGGCTGCACACCAGAGTCCAAATATGGAGGGTTTCCTTACACAGGGGCAGGGAGTGCATTCTGCCTTGTTTGTTGAGGTAGTACACGATCATGGTGTTGTCCATCTGGACTTGGACCACCTGATCCCAAACAAACTGAGTGAAGGCAGTCAACACCAGCTGGACTGCTCAGAGCTCCAGCAGGTTGATGTGGCATTGGAATTCCAGAGGGGTCCAGAGCCAATGGATTCTGTGTTCCCCCAGATGGGCACCCCAGCCTGTGAGAGAGGGGTCGATCATCAGGATGACCATTGGCTTGTGGCAGACAAACAGGATCCCTTCTTGCAAATGCTTTGGGACAAGCCACCACTGGGGGGTGTCCAACATCCTATGGGTCACAGTGACCAACTGGTCAAAGTGACCTTTGCACTGAGACCACTGGCTGGCCAGCTCCCATTGCAGGGAGTGCATATGCCAACAGGCCCATCTGACCACGCTGATGCAGGCCACCATGTAGCCCAGAAGGTGCAGAAAGTCCCAGGCAGGGCGCAAGTGCCCAACCAGAAATGATTGGGCAAAGGAGGAGAAAACCTCCGCCCTGTCCACCAGGAGCCGAGCTCTGGCTATGCACAAGTTGAGCTCTGCCCCAATGAGGCTGATCACCTGGGAGGGCACGAGTTCCAATCTGGCCTCACTGATCAGGAGATTAAGGTCAATGCAGGTCTGGAGGGCTAGGTCCCTGAAACGTTGCACCTCCTGCCTGGAGGAACCTGCTATCAGCCAGACATCCAGGTGGGTACACTGGGTGCCTCAGGTAAGCTGCCACCACTGCTATGCATTTGGTGAAGACCCTAGGGGCTGAGGAGATGCCAAAAGGCATGGTTTAGAACTTGTAAAGGGTTCCCTCTGCTCAGAAGTGGAAGAACCTTCAGTAGGACAGACAGATTGGGACATGAAATCAATCAATCAATCTTTTTTTATTTAAGGTGCCTTTCTTAAACCAAGGCACCTTTACAAATGACATAAAACAATAAATATTTAAAACAGGATTTAAAGAAGATTAAGATTAAATAATTAACAGTCATTAAAAGCTTTGTTAAAAAGGTAGGTTTTCAAAGCTCGTTTAAAGCTCTGGACAGTCGGGCAATTTTGTACCTGATGAGGTAGAGAATTCCACAGGGTCAGAGCCATAAATCTAAAAGATCTTGCCCCTGAAGTTTTCAAGCAAACCCTGGGAATCTCTAGCAATCCTTCGTCAATGGATCAGAGTGGGTGGGGAGGACAGTAGGGACGCAGGAGATCTTTCAGGTAAGCAGGTCCCTGATCATGTAGGGCCTTATAGGTCAGCAAACCGACCTTGAAGGTGATTCGCCAACAAACTGGTAGCCAGTGCAGTCCGCGTAGCACAGGCGTTATATGACTGGACCTAGAAGAACCAGTCAAAAGCCCGCTGCCGCATTCTGCACTAGCTGCAGGTGGTGAAGTTCAACCCCCGTAAGCCCTAGGTATAGGGCATTGCAATAGACCAGGCGGGAGGTAACGAAGGCATGGACCAAAGTTGGAAGATCCTCTGGAGGAACCAGGTGCTTCACCCTGGCGATGTTCCTCAGATGATAAAAAGAGGTTTTGATAACTGCTGACACCTGAGACTTAAAGGTCAGACAATCGTCAAATACAACGCCCAGGTTCCGCACCCGGTCTGAGATAGTCAGCTGGACACCCCCAAGCCATAAGCCCGAGGGTGATCCAGCTAACAAACCCGCCTCACAGCAACCCTGGTCCACAACCAACACCTCAGTTTTTTCAGGGTTCAATCGCAGCCAACTCACATTCATCCAGTCTTGGATTTCGGCAAGACAGTTGTTAAAGACTGAAAAGGCAGTATCCTGGCCAGGCACAAAGGACATGTACAGCTGGGTATCATCTGCATAGCAATGAAAAACCCAAGCCATACCACCTAATAATCACCCCTAATGGCAGCATGTACACTGCAAACAACATGGGTGCCAAAATGGAACCCTGCGGTACCCAGCAGGATAGGGAGACTGATGCCGAGGAAAAAATTCCTGACACCACCCTCTGAGTCCTACCCTCAAGGTACGATCGAAACCACCCTAGGACTGTACCAGACAGTCCACAGATAGATCGCAAACGCTCAAATAGCACACCATGGTCCTCAGTGGCAAATGCTGCAGAGAGATCAAGAAGGACCAAAATGGAACAGGTCCTTCGATCTCTCGCTATCAGGAGGTCATTTAGTACCCGTACAAGTGCTGTCTCGGTACTATGCCTTTTCCTGAATCCAGACTGGGAGAGAATCATAGACATTGTTGTTGGTCAGATGATCATCCAACTGTGATGCGACCACCTTCTCAATAACTTTACCCACAAAGGGTAAGTTAGAGACAGGCCTGTAATTAGCCAGACAGTCCGGGTCCAAGGAGGACTTCTTAAGAAGGGGCTTAACCACAGCCTCCTTAAGAGGATCTGGAAAATCCCTCCAAGGAGCTCCAGACTATCTCAGCAAGAGCCGGGACGATTTTATCCACACAATCCACTAAGAGACGCTGGGGCCCGGGTCCAAATCATAGTTGGTCGGACGCAGTGATTGGATAACCATCACAATGTCACTGATTGTGGGGAGGCTGAAGTCAGATGACAGAAACTGGGGGTCCGACATCTCCTGCCGACTATCACAACTCCCATTTGAGAGGATCAAACGGATCTCAGATCTGATTTTGGCAATTTTATCTGCAAAGAACAGAGCAAACTCCTCACATCATTCTTGAGAAAAGGCTCTTCCAGGCTGAAGACAGACTGGATTGCACAGTCTGTCCACAGTCCGGAAGAGCTGAGCTGGTCTATTCTGTGCAGCCGCAATCTCCCTGGACAGGAATTCTGCCTTCTTACGAGAGATTGCGGATTGAGAGACCAAATAATGGTCCATCAAAATAAGTTTGTCACTATCCACACCCGATCTCCGCCAACACCTCTCCAACCTTTGTCCAGCTCTCCTCAACTCCTTCAGGGTCTCATCAAACCAAGGAGACCTAAGGCGAAGAGTGAGAGGGCGAACACGAACAGGAGCAATAGAATCCAGGGCCCCTGCCACCGCCTCATTATAGGCACGTATCAGCTCTCCTGGATCCATGCAATCTCTCGGAAAGCCCGATAGATCCAGTACCGCCATCAGGTCATCTGGGGAAACACCTCTTAATGGGCGGTACCGGACCATTTCCATAGGGGCTGACCTACTGGGGTGGCCTCAAAACTGAACCCAATGGAGTGATGGTCCGACCATCCGACCGGTTCCACCACCAGGTCGGATATCTCGATCCCCAGAAGGAACACCAAATCCAGTTAATGACCACCAACATGGAGGAAATTACCTGTGTGAAGCGCAGAGAAATCATTAACTGGAGGAAGTCTTGACCAAAGTGCCAGAGTTCATCATCGACCCAAGTATTGAAGTCCGCTAGAACCAACCATCTGGGGGATTCCAGTGTTAGGTCGACAATGAAGTCTGCGACTTCCCGCAGGAAAACATTCCCATCACCTGGTAGATGGTATATGAGAAGTATCCTGCGCCCCACACCCTCGCCTAAAATGCATTCAAAGGATTTGGTAACTCCCACCCGCACCTCCACTAGGCCCAGTTCTGTTTTAAAACAAATAGCAACACCCCGCCCCTACGATCCACCCTCGGGCGGTGCATCACAGAGTACCCGGCCAGAATTGCTGCCGCCAAAACTGGTCCAGCATTTTCATCAAGCCAGGTCTCGGTGATGCACGCCAGGTCAGATGACTCAACAAAACCAGCTATGATAGCCGTCTTGTTTTTAATAGACCTGGCGTTACATAACACCGCCCGAGTGGGATGAGCCTCCGAGGATGACCGTGCTACCTGCTGACTATAGTCAGAACCCTTGGGTATGGGCACTAGACAGGGAGGTCCCCTTTCCTGGGCCCATTTCACCCCAGGGTGTCTCCTTGTCCTCACTGTCCCAATCCGCTCACTCCTTTCCATTCTCCCTCCAGACCCTGCACCCATCCTCCTCCTCCTCCTCCTCCCCACAATCCCCAAGGCCCTGCAACGTCTATAGACCTCAGGGGATGGGGGGGGGACAAGAAAAGTGGCGAAGATCCCTGAGCCTGGAGGGGGAATAATACCCGAATGTCCTAATATTATCCCAACACATAATAAACAATCCAGAAATTAACCCACCTCTAAAGTTTAAATAAATACAAAGCTCTACAATGAGACAATAATTTAGCCACAACTCAGACTATTAACTTAAACTAGCACAATTATGGAAAATAAGGCCAACACATGCTGTAAGCTGTACTACTGACTAAAAATAAAACAAACAAAACCATAAAAGAAAATAAAACTAACAAACTAATAATACTCACTTAAAAATAATTTAAAAACCCCATCCAACACCCAAGTTAACTTAACATCAATTCGGACTCTGAAATTTAGAGCCCCTGACAACACCCCTTAGACACAAAATAACCCACTAAAACAAATACACAACAAAACAGAGCTTAGGGACTCTCACCCCCAAAACCCAAACACATAATACAACAAAATACAGTAAATAATAAATTCCCCTTCCCCACCCAGTCCTCTCACCACTGGAGAGAGAGGGCAGCACTCTCACTGCTAACAATTAAAATAAACAAAATTAATACAAAAAAGGAAGCTGTAAACTCCCCCCTCAGTCCTCTCACAACCGAGGAGAGGGAAAATTATAATTTTCCACACTGCCAGAGGAGACAGCTATAAAATCCAACTAAGCAAAATAAAGTATATGGACGCAGGGTCCTCTCACCACCCAGTCGTCCAAATGAGTAGAATTAGTAATTCACAAAGAAGTCAGGAGGGAGTCAGCAGTCTCTTCAACCAGGTCCAGAATTAAGTAAGGGTGAATCCAGGTACCACCAAAACCCCAAGTTCTCTACATCACCGTCTCATGGGCTCCTCCATCAAAGGCCAGGGACACTCTCACTGTCCAAGATAGACAAAAACAAAGTCTGGTATAATTCTGGAGCAAAGTAAGGAGATCTGTAGTGTAATTATCCAATAGGTGCAGGCAGTTAAAGTAAAAGTCCAAGCTCTGCTGGAGTAAATGAAAAAGCACTGTGTACAGATGATTTTGTTCCAGTGAAAATCTAGGGTCAGCAAAGAAACCAAGCAGGCCCACAAAGCTCCATCTACAGAGAATGCGACAAAAATATTCGCTGCCTACAACTTTGATTCCCGGGGGGGGGGGATGACTGCTCAGAAGCCAACCCCAAGGAACCTGGGAAAACCACAGCTCGGCAACCGGCTCCCCGGCTGATCCAAAGCCCGGTCCCCTATGTGGCAGCAAATCTGATCACGGCTCTCTGAAAGTTGTCGGGCCCACGTGCAACACCAGCAACTGACCCCTACCGAAGTCCAATTCTGAGCCTGCAGCACATGAAGCCACTCCTACGGAAAGCTGATTTCCACGAACAGTCCAGGCAGTACAAAGTGCAACCAGCCCAAAAGCCGAAAGGATCCTCCCACCAGCGAATTCCGGCACAGAGTCAAAACACAGCTTCCTCCCAGCTAGATCTCCCTAATCGCGAATGTACCACAACCTTCTACCTCCCAAAACGTGGTTCAACCAGTCGCTCCTGGAGTAAGCCTTAGCTGCAGCCTGCTCTGTCCACTAGCTCCCAAAGTCCAATGGCTGGAAATCACTTCTGTGTGAGCACCACAGTTCACGAAACATAGCCGCACCACTTACAAACATTGGTGCGGGTAATCACAGCCGGTAAAAACTATGAACAAAAGCGGTCGAGTTAAAAATGTGGCAACTGCAAACTTACAAAAGTCCCACTATTGCCACTCTGACACTTGCTCCACAAGTTCGAGAATAAAACAAGAAAATTACAAATAAAACAGTATTACAAATAAAACAACAAATTTAAGATAAATTAAAATATTAACTGCTTGGCTAAAATGACAGCTGGCCCAGCGTGGCCACCGTCTTCATGAAAGAACATGTCCTGAAGATCCAGAGAGCAAAATCACATGTTTTGCTCCAGAGATGGTATGATTGGGGAAAGAGTTACCATCCTGAAGATGTGGAACCAGAGGAATTTGTTCAGGTTGTGCAGATCTAGAATGGGGCACCAGCCCCCATCCACTTTGGCACCAGGAAATACCTGGAGACAAACTCTGGGTGTTCTGTAGGATCCACAACTCTGACCATGACCTCCTTGCGGAGGAGCTGGGCTATGTCATCTCGAAAAGCTGACCGAGTGTCTGTGGATACAAAGTCCTCCCGTGGAGCATGGGCTCAGCTTGGAGGGTACTGCTCAAATTCCAGAGGTAGACCCTGACCGACCACTTCCAGAACCCACCTGTCTGTGGTAACAGTGGACCAGCCAGAAAGGAAGTGGTGGAGCTGGCCCCCCACCGGAGTAAAAAAGCTCCAACTTGTGTCCCCAGGGTTCCTTTTTATATATAAATCCTCAGGAGTATCAAAGGAGAAGGGTTCCCTCTGCTCAGAAGAGGAGGAACAGTCAGTGGGACAGACAGACTGGGACATGAAAGAATGCATCCTGAAGATCCAGAGAGCAAAACCACATGTTTTGCTCCAGAGATGGTATGATCTGGGACAGAGTTACCATCCTGAAGGTGTGAGGCCTGAGGAATTTGTTCAGGTTGTGCAGATCTAGAATGGGGCACCAGCCCCCCATCAGTTTTGGCACCAGGAAATACCTGGAGACAAACCCTGGGTATTCTGGAGGATCCACAACTCTGACCATGACCTCCTTGCAGAGGAGCTGGGCTATGTCGTCTCAAAAAGTTGACAGAGTATCTGTGGATACAAAGTCCTTCTGTGGGGCATGGGCTCGACTTGGAGGGTACTGCTCGAATTCCAGAGGCAGACCCTGACCGACCACTTCCAGAACCCACCTGTCTGCGGTAACAATGGACCCAGGCAGAAAGGAAGTGGCAGAGCTGGCCCCCCACAGGAGTACCCAGGGGAGGAACGGCGGGCATGAGGGTGGCAGCCCCCATCCCGTCATGGAGCAGGCTTGAAGGAGGAGGAGGAGAATCTGGCTAAGGAGCCGCTGGGTCCCTTCCCTCCAGGCTTTCTGAACACCGAAGCCATGGACTTGGCTTGAGTTCACCAGGACTGAGCCTGTTGGCCAGACTGATGCTGGGTTGGTTGTGCCAGAGGAGTAGAGGACTGAAAGGGCTTGTGCTTTTGCTGCTTCAGAGCCCTAGAAGTCCTTCTGAGCAGATGTCACAGAGTCCAGGGTGGCATTGGACTTTTCAATGCACTGAAGGTGACCCTCCATACTGGACCCAAACAGATCAGTGCCTAAGAATGGTACATTCACCAGCTTGTGCTGGGTGTCTGCCATGACGGTCGAGATCCAAATGGTGCATGGCAACCACGGCCGCCACTGAGCAGGCACAGGAATCTCCAATGTCCTGGGACATCTGAAGTTGCTGCTTGGCCACAGCATGACCCTGGTTCTGGACCTGCTTTACCATAGTCTGGAGGTCTGCAGAAAGTTGAGGAATCACCTCATCCAGAGAGCCCAGAAGGGCATGGGAGAAGTGTGGCATCATGACAGCCGAGCTCGCCTGGTGGAGTCCAAGCAAGGAGGCAGGATAGACCTTTTTAGCCGAGTGGTCCAATTTCTTGGATGCTCTATCCAGCGGTATATCGATGTCCCTCATATTTCACACGTTCCTAAACACAGTCAGACACCAACCCCTCAGCCAAGGGATGCTCCTTGAATCCTGAAAGGGTACCAGTGGGCACTGCATATTTGTGAACCACTCGAGCCGAGGATGCAGGACAAGAGGCGGGGCACTGCCAGAGCTCCAGAGCAGGGCCAACGACTGCCTTGGCCACAAGGAAAGCCTCCAGAGAGTCCCCTTTATCCAGAATTTCTGTAAGAGGGTAGTGAGCCTGTTTTAGAACAATCTCCAGTTTCACCCCCCGTGGACTTGGAGATGAGGCAGAGAATGCCCATGAATAAAGTAGGGCCTTCATCCATTGACAGATCCCCCATCGACTCTGTATCCCGTTGTTGGCAGTGCAGAGAGGAATCCTCAGACTCCAATGAGTCCGCATAAAGCGGGCGACCACCCTAGTCGCTCTTGACCTGTCAAGGGCGGTCAGGCATGAGTGTGACCGACAGCCGATGGGAAGCCCCTTAGCCGACCGAGACTCCTTGGTTGGAGCCCCGGTCAGTGGCTGCTTGGGTGGTGGCTCCACCATGATCAGTGGAGAAGTCAGCTTCGGCCGAGCCAAAATGGTCTGGACTGGCTCTGCAGGTGGAGGAACGGTGTCTACTGGTCTCGGCGGGGGCATCAGCATGGGCCTTTTGGGCAACAGCCAGGTGGTGGCAGCCAGCATCAGCCTGGTCAACAATAACTGTTGCCACGTCAGGTCTTCATAGCGTTGATGCAATTCGCGCTGAGGCCTCTCCTCACCCAAGGAGGATTAAGATGAGTAGCGGTGGAGCTGCTTCCCATGGTGCCGAGAGTGAGACTGCCGATGACAGTGGGACCTGCTTGGCCCAGAGGAGGAAGATGACTGAGACCTTGACCTCAGTCATCGGTGGTGCTGACCGGGGGCCTTAGAGGGAGCCAGAGAATTCCGTGGCTCCTCCTGGTCTAGGTTGGTGACCGAAGGGGCAAGCTAAACTGACTGGGCCACCCCTTCAGTGGTCACTGGCAGGACCGGAGCCTTGAAAAGAGAGTTGTTAGCCTCTTCAGACAACAACTGGTAGACAGGGTCGAGAAAAATCTTGGCCGTATCATCTGCCGGAGTCCCAGCCAACTGGCCCCATGGGGTTTCCATGAAGCCACTGGCCAGATTCCTGAGAGTGGGAACACTTCCAGTCCCAGGATTGTCGACAAAGTGTCTTCTCTTTATCCTTTTGGACTCCTCCTTGTGTGAGCGGGAACTGTGTGATTTGGAAGGGCCCTGCCCCTTGGTTGGGAGGGACTGGCACAGCTCCTTGAAGGAGGCTGAATAAGTGGACCCCAACTTGAGCGAAAGGAAAGCCAAGGCAGAAGAGGGCTGAGCGGCAGCCTGGGCTGCCTCCTCCTCCTCCTCAAAGGCCTTGAGTTGCTCTAATTGCTTGGTGGACCCTAAGCCATGGAGACCACCTAACAGGCATCCTTTTATTTGACCAGCGGATAACGATTCTCAGGATGACCCAACTTCAGGCGGGCAGCGTGGTCCTCCAGGACCGTCAAGTGAAACAACCAACAAATTTCGTAGGCCTATGGATCATGATCATGGCCCAGACAGTAGACGTATGAGGCGTGGGGGTCAGTATGAGACATCTTTTGCCCGCATGGGCACCGGCAAATTCTGGGCGAGGATTTATCCTCCATTGCGGTCGCAATTGAAGATCGAGCTGAAGACAAAACTCAAATAAGTTTTCATTTGAGTTTTGGTAGCAAATCCAAAGATTTAAGTGGTAGGGCCTACTTAATGCAGGAGCGGTAAAGAGGGAACCTGCTCCTTCCAGTGGAAATGAAGACCTTGTGTCATGGGGCTGAGCCATGGGAGTTACCACTTGGGTGGGTGGGAGGAGCCAGCTTGAAGAAGTTTCCGGGCCAGTCTTAAAGGGAATGGCAGCTACCAGAAAGTGTGGATAGAACAATATATCCATGTCCCTAGAACTTTCATTTCAATGCAAATTCCAAGTTGGTCTGCCCAGCACACAGTGACAGCTTTGAAAGGTTTAAAACATGGGACAAATTGTACCCATTGGTGTGGTGAAATTAAAACCTTCAAAGCACAGTAACTAGAAACTGTTAGAAAAAGTATTTTTTACAGTTCACTTTTCATTTATTTGTATTTTATTACACACTCTGGACCTAATGGCGAGGGAAGGTGGCTCATTGTTAGGCAGGTGGCAACTTTTAAGGAAACAGTAAGAATGGTAACTAGAAACTGTTATAAAAAGCATTTTTTACAGTTCACTTTTCATTCATTTATTTGTATGTTGTTAAACACTCTGGACCATGGCAATGCAGAGACTTGAGGTCTGGATGAACCAGGGTGCCCGGCTCCTGGGACTGCAAACCAGTGCACAGGGGCAAGGGAACCGGAGGTTCCACTGCCAGCTGCTGCAGTAGAAGGAATCTGATCTGACACAGCCAGTAGGGAGCTATGAGAATAATTTCTGCTCCTCTGACTGAACTTTGAGAAGAACCCTCTGCAGAAGCAGGAAGGGAAGGAAGGCATATAGAAACCTACCTTTCCAGGAGAGGGACAATGCGTTGCATCAGAAAACTCCAGGCCCTGGATTGAGCGAGCAGAAAAGCGGCAGTTTTGCATTGAGTGGTGACACAAAACGGTCCAACTCTGAGCATCCCCATCTGTCAAAGAGGTCTTCGACTACTGAGGACAGAAGTTCCCATTTGTGCATCTTTGACCTGGACCGGCTTAGGCTGAGGACGTTTCAGATGCCTGGAACATGGACAACTGAGAGTTTCAGGCCGTGTCTAATGGCCCAGTACCAGACCCTCATCACCTCCCGATAAAGGTGGTAAGAAGGAGTGCCCTTGTTTGTTGATGTAGAAGACTACAGACATGTCCATCTGTACCAGTCATGGGTTGGGAAGAATGCGAGTCTGGAAGGCCTGCAGAGCATGCAGAACTGCACTCATCTCCAGCACATTGATGTGGAGGTGCTGCTTCAACTTGGACTAACTGCCCTGGGTCTGACGATCAGCTAAATGAGCTCCCCAGCCTAGGCCTGAGGATTCTGTGGTGAGGATCTGCTGAGGAGAAACAACACGGAGAAGGACCCCCAGCAGAAGATTGGGAGGGTTCTGCCACCACTCCAAGGTCCTTTTCACTGGAGCTGAGATCAGCACCAGCTGATCTAAGTCGTCAATGCACTGATCCCATTGAGTTTGAAGAGTCCATTGGTTAACCCTCATATGGAGGCAGGCTAGGGGAACCATGGTTATGGCAGCTGCCATGTGCCCCAGCATGCAAAGAAACATCCTGGCTGTAACCCAACAACTGGAGGATACCGGGCTGGCCTGTGTGATCAAGCGTTCTGCCCTATCCTCCGGCAGAAAAACCTTGCCCCAAGATGAGTCCAGGACTGCTCCTATGTATTGGAAATGTTGGCACAGGGAGAGACAAGACTTTGGCAAGTTGATCGTGATCCCTAGAGTCTGGAAGAGCCAAAAGGTGCCTTCCAGGGTCTGTAACAACAAAGTCCTGGAGGGGGCTGTGAGCAGCCAGTCTTCCAGATACAGGAACACATAAAAGCCTTGCCTCCTCAGAGCCCCACCTACAACTGCTAGGTGCCTGGTAAACACCAGAGGTGCTGAGGAAAGGTCAAAAGGGAGGGCCCTGAACTGAAATGGTCACCCTGAAAACAGAAATGGAGGAAGCGATGGTGGGCAGGGAGAATCAAGATATGGCGGTAGGCATCCTGTATATCCAGAAAACACAGCCAGTCCCCCTCATGAAGGAGGGGCAACAGACCCTGAAGAGTCACCATTCTGAGTCACTTGTACTCTATGTAGAGATTCAGGTGACTGATGTCCAAAATTGGTCTGAGGTCCCCCATCTTCTTGGGAACCAGGAAAAGTGGGAGTAGAACCCTTTCTCTCTCTGGCTCAGGGGGGATTGGCTCTAAGGCCTTTGTGTGAAAGAGAGCCTGGATCTCTTCTCAGATAAGGACAGTGTGGTCCTGAGGATAATGGGAGGGAGAGGGAGGGTTTCCCATAAGGGGTTCTAGAAACTCGAGGGTATGACCCTGTTTGATGATCTGAAGCATCCATTGATCTGAAGTTACTGCACGCCAGCCATCCAACTGTAGGGAGAACCAACCCCTGATCTCCTCCCCAAGGCGTCCACTGGAGAGGGTCAGATCAGGCAAAGAGTCAGGTAGAGGCTCTGGGGGTGGGTAGAGCAACTGTGGGAGCTCTGGGGGCCCTAGGGGCAGATCCCCTGGCTGGTGGGGTACAGACTTTGCACTTGAAGGGGCCTTTCAACTGCTGACCCTTGGGGGGCTGTTGCTAAGACCGGCAAAATGACTGGCATTGGGGAGGCCATGACTGTGAGTGGTACATAGAATGTACCAACCTCAGGGCCTTACCAGATTCCTGAAGGCAGGAGAAGATATCCTGGGCATCTCCTCCGAACAAAACCCAGGAAAGGGTCATCCATGATTTTTGCCTGAATATCTGGTGCGAAACCAGACACCCTGAGCCACAAATGGTGGCAAAGACAGATCCCTGCTGACGCCCCATTCACGGAAGCATCAACAGTGTCATATTCTGCCTCAGCACATGGTTGTCCATGTCCGAACCGGATTTTAAGAGTTGGGCTAACTGGGTTAATCCTACCTTACTTAAACAAACCTCTAACCCTGCCCTCCCTCTTACATACCCTGCCTCCCACTGCCTATTGGCCAACACTTGTAGCTTCCTCTGCTTTGCCTATGCCTCCCATCCCCCTTCTCTCATCCCATGTAGTGCTTACTGATTGAGGTGCTCTCTTTCTCAATCTTTCTATCTGCCTCCTGCTAGCCAAGTTACTCCCTCCTGTTCAACTCGCTTCCCCACCCCTACTGTGCTAGTACGCAAGCCATGCGGGTTCTCTCTGCCTTTCTCTTGCCTCACCTCCTCCTCCTTGCCTTGCCCCCCTTCTTCTTTCTCCCTTGTCCTAGCCACCCCACCCCACCCCCGCCACCCTTCACTCTGGTTTCCACTGCTACTCCAAGGAAACCCTCCACTTCCACTCGAGACTTGTGCTTGGCCCACCGTTTGGATATTCCTGTTTACTTACCCCGACCACTACTCTCAACAAGTGTGGCCACCTCTCTACACTGTACTGTCTTGCAGTCCATATGGGATACAGCCTGGAAACTTGCAACCTCTATTCCTGGAAACAATGATCAAAACTATCTCTCAAAGAGCTGTGGCTCTGCTCCTTAAAACTCCTCCTCCTCCTCCTTCTTCTCATCTCAGACAGCGTCCATCCCAATCCTGGCCCTAGAAGCTCAGGCCACACACAAACTCCAGGTGCCCTTATCCTTAAAACCATTAATATCTGCAGCCTACTACCAAAGCTGGATGCACTCCAAGCCTTCATATGCCAACACAACCCTGACACCCTTGCAGTGGTGGAAACTTGGACAACGCTTAAAGTTCCTGACTCAGCAGTAACAATACAGGGCTACAATGTCCACAGGCTGGACCGGATATCCAAAAAAAGGTAGTGGTTGCGCAATCTATATCAAAGACTCCCTGTCATGGCACCCTGTAGCAACTCCATCACTTTCTGCCTCGGCCCAGATTCTGCCAATAAAAATTATCCTAGATCCCAACCATAAAGCCCTGACTATTGTCTCTGTATACATCCCACCCAGGGACCCTAAACATGGTTTCAATGACATCCTAAACTTTATCAACTCTCATCCTCCTGAAGCTGAACTTATTCTACTAGGGGATTTCAACAAACTGGTTAGCATCGGGTGCCAGTGCCTATAAAGACTCCATCTCACCTGCTAATCTCACGTAAATGGTAAACTCCCCTACTAGGATTAACTACAAGACTGGCACCAGTACCTCCTGGATTGGGTCCTCACCACTCACCCCACGAGGATTTCTCGTACGACTGTTCTTCCAGACTGTCTCAGTGACCACTCCCCAGTCATATGTGCATGGTCTAACAAATTCCTCAAGCCCCCTCCCAAAATTATCGCCAGCAGAGTCCTTCCTCATGGAAAACTTCCACATCTCAAACAACACCTGCTTCTACAAGACTGGCTACCCATCTACGAAGCAACAGATGTTAACTTGGCTCTTGATCACTTCATCTCAATTTTCAACAAAGCCTGCGACCTCTTTGCCCCTGCTTACAAAATCTCTCTCTTACCCATGGCTCACCGTGGCTCTTCTCTCACAGCTGAAACTAAGGGACCACCTCTGGGCAGTTGCCAGGGCCACTGGCAAACAACTGGACATCCAAAATTACAAACAAGCACGAAATGCCTGCACAAAAAGCCATGCGGCTCACGAAATCAACCTATTACAAAGACGCTCTCGCCAATACATGACAAAATGGTCGTGCTTTCTGGGACAATATCAAGGATGTCATGGGGAAGCAGCCAAAAACCTCTCCGGCCATGTTAATGGTTGATGGATCCTCAACCCTCGACCACAAGGTGATCGCAAACATCTTTAACATGGCTTTTTCAGACCTTAGTGCTGTCTTACCCCATGACTTTTTTGAAAGCAGGGCCTGCTCCCCAAATACCTCAGCTCCACAGTCTAACCATACCCTCTTCTACTTCAGGGAGGTAAGGCTGAATGAAGCTCGCCGCTATATTACTACAACTATCTCTAAATCTAGATCTAGTAGTGACACCCTGGACCTTAAGCTTCTGGTGCTCACCCTCGATGAGGTAATACATCCACTAGCAAAAATCCTAAACCTCTCTCTCAGCTGTGGAAAATTCCCAGAATTATGAAAAACAGCCACCATGACACCTGGCCATAAAAGTGGGGGATAAGACGAATCACTCAAATTATCGCCCTATCTCCATACTGCCCCCACTCTCTAAGGCACTCGAGCGCATCATGGCTGACCAACTTATGGACCACTTGGATAAACACAATATACCTTGTCCACAACAACACGGTTTCCCAAAAGGTCACAGCACCACCACAGCCCTTCTTGAGTTCACTGCAGCTTTGCACAAATCCCTTGACAACGGCCTTCTCACAGGGTCCGTTTTCATGGACCTCTCCAAGGCCTTCAATACAGTACACCACGGACTACTAATTCACCAACTACTGAATGCCGGGCTAGCACCTGACTCTTCTTTCTTGTTTTAAAGCTACTTATAAAACTGGTCGCAGAGAGTAAAAATTGCTGACTGTCTTTCACCCTGCCTGTTCGCTTGGGTGTCCCACAGGGATCCATACTAGGCCCCCTCCTTTTTAGCATTTTCTTAAACTCCCTCCCTTACCACTGCTCTAAGCAGATCATACTATGTGCTGATGATGCTGTTGTATTCTCCACTCACAAAGACCCTGCAACTCTTCAACACAACCTTCAACTTGGTTTCAGTTCTGTAGAGACATGGTTTTTTAATCATAAACTGGTCCTCAATGACAAGAAAACCAAATCTATGCTCTTCTGCAGCTCTCATAACCCACACAAGCTACACCACTTGGCTATCTCCACCACCCAGGGAACACTCTAGATCAGGTGGGGTCCTTCAAATACTTAGGGATACACCTTGACCCTAATCTGTCCTATGGACCTCATGTAGATAATGTAGCTAGAGCTGCAAATACACAGCATGGTCTCCTCTACAAACACAGACAACACCTCACGCCAGAAACTTTGAAGGTTGCAGTCCTGAGCTCTGTGATCTCTGTAATAGACTATGGTCTCATCATTTATGGCTCAGCCACAACCACAACCCTTAGCACCTCTCAACTGCCTTAAATAAGGCATGTCAGCTCATCACTGGTGCTCACCGTCTCACTCACACATGTGACCTGTACACCCAGACCAGCTGGCTCCAACTATAAAACCACATAAAGTTTCTCATCGCTCCATGGCGAAAAAAAATCTACCTTTGTCTTGCACCTTCTGGGGTCTCAACTCTGTTTCAACACCGAACCAACAAATGGTGCCTTCGGAGATCCACGCTAGTGTTACTGAAAGTCCCCCACTGTCACACTTCACAGTGACAACACTCTTTTGCTTATCGAGTGCCACTCTGGTTCAATGGCCTCAGCCTCACCATCTCCTCTGCCCTGACAACTGGTATGTTTAAAACTAGGCTCCAGGACTATCTCACTACCAACAGCTCCTGTGACTGCCCAACTTAACCTTGTTTCTCCACTTCCGTGCCTGCTTTAGTGGCCCCCCCCACTGGATTCTACCCTCACAACTTGGTATACTCAATGCTGCACTTTTCACCCTCTCCCCACCCTACCTACATTCCTTCTCCCCGACTCTGGCACTTCTCATCTCTTGTCTGTTTTTCTGACAAATGCCGCTGGCTGTCTTGCTTACAATGTTACCCTTGAATTGTATTAATCTGTAATCTGTTTGCAATGTCCACATTGTTGTAATGTCTGTCTTGATATTCACCATAATTTGTATTTCTCTGATGCTGAACCTTTGTAAAAGAGCATTGGCTCAAAGGTATTTGTAATCCTAGACTTGATAAATAAAATAAAATAAAATAAAATAGTGGCATCTTCCGGAAGGGACTGAACCAGATCCCTTGCCTGGCCCCAAATGGCATTTTGATACTGCACCATATAGGCCAAGTAGTTCTGAGCCTGGATGGCCAGAGTCATAGAGGAATACACCTGCTTGCCCAACTGGTCTAGTTGACAGGATTCCCTGTCTGTAGGGTGGGTGCTGAGGTGTTTGTTTTTTCAGTGTGGTCATGAGCTGCATTCATGACCACCGAATCCGCCATGGGGTGTTCACCAAAAAAAAAAAGTATTCACCATAGTAATCTTGTTTCTTCAAAGGAATCACTCATTATGATTAAACTGATGCAGTCAGCCTCCTGTGTTGAACTGCCCGGAGAGATGGAATGCTATGCAAATGATGGAACTCTAACTGGCTCATGCTAATTTCAAACTGCAGCCCTAGCAACTGCTGCAATCTGAGTGCTTCAGATTCTTACAGAGCCTAACTGGGTATAGGACCCACTAGCTAAATATAACGTATCACAAAAGAAATTGTCCCCTTGGGTCAAAACATCCCTAAGAGACAGACAAGCCTAAAAAACTTGAGACCACAAGGAAACCAACTGGTTTAAAGGGTGAGTCTCTAACCTGGCCTACATATACAACCTTAAGGTAGGGATGCAGGACAACTTTTCCCTCCACTTCACACTTTTTTTTTTTTTTTTAAGGTTCTAGTAGGGGAGGCAGAGTGGGTGCTTTAATCATAATGAGTGATCCCTTTGAAGAAACAAGATTACTATGGTGAGTAATTTTTTCTTCTAACCCCAGGAATCACTCATCATGATTAAACTGATGCAGGCTACCAATCAGTACCTTTGGAGGTTGGGCACAGAACCTATTTGGGAAACAGGTTCTGCAGAACTGCTGTGCCAAACCTGGCATCACTTCTGGATTGAAGGTCCAGGCTGTAGTGCTTTGTGAAAGTGTGCACTGTTTTCCATGTAGCTGCTTTGCAGATTTCTAGTAGCGAAATCTCTCTTGAAACTGCCACTGAAGCAGCTGTGCCCCTTGTAGAGTGTACCCTTATGCCCAGGGGTGCCCATTTACCCACTTTACTGTAACAAAACTGTATACATGCTGCTATCCAACAAGCAATTGTACGATTTGTGGCAGCTCCATCCTTACCCACTTCACCATAGGTGAGGAATAGGGAGCTGTGTTTGACCTGGTCTGTATGCCTTGATTCTGTCAATATAGTGACTAAGTGCCCTCCTGACATCAAGGCATTGGAGTTTCCTTTCTGGAGAACTGGAGTTCTCTGTAAAGAAAAACAGGTAGAGTCAGACTGATTCAGATGAAAATCAGATTCCACTTTGGGAAGAAATTTTCTATTGGTCCTGAGGACTACCTTATCCCTGTGAAATGATACGTAGTCCACATCTGTGCACAGAGATTGTAAGTCACTGATTCCTGGAAGAGGTGCTAGCCACCAAAAACATGGTTTTCCAAGTGACATACTTCTGATCTGCAGTTTCCATGAGCTCGAATGGTGGATCCATCAGCTTGGCAATGCACATATTCCAGGCCAGAACCAGTTCCCTCAGGGGAGGGTGAAGGAGGTTGAGGCCCTTAAAGTATTTCCTGAAAACTGGATGAGAGGCCATTGACCTTTCCTTACCAGCTGAAAGGTAAGCGGAGACTGAAACCAGGTGAACCTTAAGGGTCAAGGGCTTCAGACCTAATGAGTGCAGGTGTGTCAGGTAATCCAGGAGAACAGCAAGGTCAGCCCTGGAGGGATCAGTACCCTTACCTGAACACCAAATGGAGAACCTCTTCCATGTAGAGGAATATGTTTTTCTAGTGGAAGGTCTTCTGGAACCCCTAAGCACTGTCAGTACTTGTTCTGACAGCTTGAGGTTAGCAAACTCTAAGTCCTCAAGAACCAGGCCTTGAGTTTCAGTGATTTGAGGTTGGGATACAGGATCCTGCCCTGACAGGAGGTCAGCAGAGTGTGCCTCCTGGGCAAGTGACCAGTGTTGTCTCACCCAGTCTGGTGCCACCAGTATCATTGTTGCTGGTTGGGACCTCAATTTCAGCAGAGTCCTGAATATCATTGGGAAAGGAGGAAAGGCATACAAAAACCTTCCTGACCAGTCCAGGGCCATCGCCTCCAGGGGAACTGTACGCTTGAGAGGGGAGCCTGCAACAGTACAGGGGCAACTGGTGATTTTCTGCAGAGGCAAAAAGATCCACCTCTGGAGTGCCCCACCTCCTGAAAATTGTACTGACTATCTGAGGATTCAGGCCCCACTTGCAGTGGTCCTGACTTATCCTGCTGAGGGAATCTGCCAGTACATTGTGCTTCCCTGGCTGATAGAGATACCTTCATGGAGTATGCCAGGGATCACAGCTTCATGGTCACTGTGCAGAGTGAGGCTGACCTGGTTTCTCTGTTTGTTGATGTAACACATAGTTGTGGTGTTGTCTGTTCTAACCTGCACCACCTTGTTTTGAAGGTGTGGGGCAAATGCCAATAGAACCAGGTAGACTGCCCTGAGCTCCAGCAGATTTATATGCAACAGTGACTGTTGGGGGGACCATGTGCCACTTGCTGTGTGGTCCAGCATGTGTGCTCTCCAACCGAGAAGGGAGGCATCTGTTGCAAGAACTAGAGAAGCCTGTTCTCTTAGAAAGGGTACGCCTACCCAGAGGTTGTGTTTGTCCAGCCACCACTGGGGTGCCTGTAACAGGCTGTGGGTGACTGAAACCAGTTTGGAGAGGGGATCTGTCCTGTGTGATCAATACTGTCTTAAGTGAAACTGGATGTCTCATTTGTAATCTGGAACCTGGTACCACTGTGGTGGCAGCTGCCATATGCCCCAGTAATCTGAGAAATTCTCTGGCTGATCTGGGCTTGTCCAGCATAAAACAATTTGCAATCTGTAGAATGCTGTTCACCCTGTCCTGGGGTAGAAAAGCTCTGCCCAGGCTGGTGTCCAGTTCTGCTCCTGTGAATTCCAGTACCTGTACTGGTTCTTGCTGTGATTTCTGCTCATTTATGAGGAAACCTAGGGATTCCAGTGTGGATCTTGTGAATGCCAGTGACTGCTTTGCATGTTGCAGGGACTGACCTACGACTAGCCAGTTATCCAGGTAAGGGAAGACTATCACGCCCTGTTTTCTCAGATATTCTACTACTACAGCCATGCACTTTGTAAAGGCCGTTAGTGCAGAAGTGAGACCAAATGGGAGTGCTGTGAACTGATAATGGCCTGAGGCCAGTCTGAACCTCATGTACTTCCTGTGAGCTGACATGATAGGGATGTGGAAATAGGCATCCCTTAGGTCTAAGAAAGCTAGCCAGTTCCCTTTCTGTAATGTGGGAATGATTACTGAGAGTGTAACCATTTTGAACTTTGGCTTCAGAATGTGTTTATTCAGAAGCCTTAGATCCAGGATAGGTCACTAGTCCCTGTTTTTCTTCCTGGTGAGGAAGTACGTGGAGTAGAAACCTTTGCCCCATTGGCTTAGGGGCACTGGTTCCATTGCTTTCACTGATGGGAGGCATTTCACCTCTGCCTCCAGTAGCATTCTGTCTGCAGAAGTGACAGGTGCAAAGGTTCTTGCTCTCAGCTTGGGAAATGGCTTGAAGCTGAATGACAGCTCTTGGCTCACTACCTCCAGGACCCATTTATCTGTGGTGATGGCGTACCAGACCTGGAGGTAGTGAACCAATCTGCCACCCACCAGTGGGGGTGGTATTGGGGAAGTGACCTGTGCCAGCCCATCAGGGATTCTGTGTGGGCTGAGCCTGGGTTTGTGGAGAGGAGGAAGCCCTTCTCATGGCCCTTCTACCCTTTCCTCTGAAATAGCCTCTGGGCTGCTGTTGAGCCTGAGAGGCCTGTGCCTGGAAAAAAGGCCTGGGATAGGATCCTGTACCCCTGCCTCTCCTATTTTGGGCCCTATAGGAAGTAGAAAGCCTATCCTTAGAATTACTTCTATAGGTAGCCTTATATTATTCTACCTTTTTCATGTAGGCCTCTGTTTTGTCACCAAACAATGACTTTTTCTTGAATGGAAAATCCATAGCCTTGGCTTGAGTGTCCAAGGTTAAGTTGGTAGCTCGGAGCCATGCAAATTTCCTGATGGAGACAGCTAAAGCCATTAATATGGCTGCAGTGTCGTTAGTATCCACTGCCATGTGGAATTGGTATTTGGTAGCATCCAACGCAGCCCTTGCTGTGTCCTGCAAGTTGACTGCCACTTTGCCTGGGACTTCATCAGCTACAGCCAGGACTGAATTCCAGAGTGCCTCCTGGTATTGTACAGCATATGTCATATAGTTGGCTTGCCTAACTGTAAGTGAGGCAGCCATATACCATTTTCCCATGGTATCCATCTTTTGAGAATTCTTGTCGGGAGGATGGGTTGCTAAGGATATCCTGGCTTTGTCACAGGCCGCTGCCTAAACCACCCCTTCAGGGTCAGGGTGATTAAACAGAAAATCTGTCCAGCCGTTACTTATCTACTTCCTTGTCCACTCCAGGTACTAAAGTTGGAGTCTGTAGTATTTGTAATGCTGCCTTTTTTAAGGACTTTTGCATAGGCAATAGAAGACATTTTATGGGAGCTAATCCCATCATATCAAGGAATCCTGCTTCCTCCATATCCTCCTCTGTCTCCTGTAAAGGGAGACTGAGGATATCCACCATATTATTTATAAAGGCATAATGAGAGGTGTAGTCCTCTGGTCCCCTGGGAGGGGATACAAAGTCTTGTTCTGGGGGAAACCTCTGTGTCTATGGGTTCCCCTTCAAACTCCTCTTCTGCACCATAAAAAACCTGCGGTTTCTGTGGTGCTGGAATTGGCACAGGAACTGGTGCAGCCAGTGTGGGAACCAGAACCACAGCCTGCAGTGCCTGCAGGGTTTGTAAAGCTTTAGCAATGTCCTCAGCTGAGGACATATTTTGTTTATCTGCTGGGAGTTCCTTAGCCTTCTAGGCTGGAGGTGCAGCAACATGTTTTTCTTTATATTTTTTAAGTGGGACAGTCTCAGCTACTGTCTCCACAGCCCTTTTAGGCTTACCTTGCTCAGTCTTGTCTGACTCCTTGTCAGTATCCTTAGGTTTACCTGTGTCCTTTTTAAGGGCTGAGGTAGAGAAATTTCCCTCTACAGTGCTAGCAGATGAAGAGGCCATTTCTTCCAACTTTTTTGGATCTCTTTTTTAAAATTTTAGGGCAAAACATTTCACAGATATCACAGTCAGAAAATATATGACTAGTACCCAGACAAAATACACAGAGGGAATGTCTGACTGCCTTGGCTATAATCTGGCCACAAGACTCTCAATATTTAAAACCAGTGGGTCCTGTGCATTTTTTAGCTTTATCAACAGAGATCTCGGACACTGAACATGGTGCATTAATTCAGATGTTTGAGAAAATAATCGATTCCTTGGAATCGGCAATTTTAAATAAAATCAACCACTAGAGGTTCCCAGAACCAAGCGCTAATTGGTTTCTTGGAAGAAAAGGGAACTGAAAACCAGTAAAAAATATTAAATATTAATAAACAGTAAATGAATCCTAAAGGAACTGACTGCAAACTAAAATTCAGAGAAAAATTTGAGGTAAAACCATACCTAGAACCGTGGATTCCCTGGGCTCCAAGAAACCATGAGAGAACCGCAAACAAACGTAGAAAACACTAAAAACTATAAAACAATAATTCTAAACTAATTATAAGGGTAGCAATTTAAAATTAAAAGCTTAAAATGGTACTTATTGACCAAGTTTAGCAATATGAAGTAAGTTGAAGGACAGCACTCCAGAATGTCTTCACTAGGCAGACGGAATAAAGAATCTGAAGCACTCAGAGCGCAGCAGTTGCTAGGGCAACAGTTTGAAACTGGCACGGGCTAATTAGAGTTCCATCATTTGCATAACATTTCATCTCTCCAGGCAGTTCAACACAGGAGGCTGACTACATCAGTTTAATCATAATAAGTGATTCCTGGGGTTAGAAAGAAGTCTTTTCCCACTGGCGCATGGTAGAAGAAATCTGTATTTTTGGCTAAGGCTGGGGTGGATGAGGGGCAAGTCCACACTACCTTGGTCACATCATCATATGAATCAATGAGTGGTGGCACCACCAAAGGCAAAGGAAGGGTCTCTTTTTTCTGGAGGTAAATGGCCAGGCACTGGCGCTCCAGGTCAAGCTCCTTGGTCTCCCATCCTATAAGGGACTGTATGTGGTGCATCACTTCGTGGAAAGAGGGATCATGGAGGGAGATTTAAGGGTCTCTTTGATAGGTTCAGGATCATCAAAAGAGCCCCAGGAGTCCTCCGATGAATTGGAAGAGGAGGACTTGTCCCCCTGATGACTCATTGTCAGGTACCAGTGTCGGGGGGGGGGGAGATGGTCTTCCTTGTGTTGGTCAGAAGACCCCTTGTGACTCCCATAAAATCCAATAGTACGGTTACCACTGGGACCTACCCTGTCCAGATCTCATGGAGGGGCGGGTCCTTGGAAGGATGAGAGGAAGCAGGGTGTTGAGGAGCTTTCTTGTCCTTAATGAAGGTCCACCAAGCCATGAATAAGGTGTTGTACTCCACCAGAGGAGGTGGAGAGTACAGTGGATAAGGGTACTGGGGAGGAGGGTACATATAAGTAGGTGGGGGAGGCGACATATGATACCTTGACATAGGACCAGCAGGCGCTGGCTGGGGATCCCTGGGAGGACCAGCAGGCATTGGTCAAGGCTCAGGTTGAGGCAGAGGCAATGACAGCTGAGGAGTCACCAGAGGAGGTGTCGGCGGAGCCGGTCTGGTAGGCAAAGGCTGGCATTGGTCTGGAGAAACAGCCAACATAGGCCCCTGAGATGAGGCTGGTGCTTGCAGGGGAAGGGGGGAATTCCCCTGAGGCAGGGCTTGAGTAGAGGAGGAGGTGAGTACTTGCACCGGGCGATGCCTGGAAGGGTTAGCGCGGGTCCCAGAGTCAGGGACACCTTGACTGGGGTGGGGTTGGGGGCAACGGGTGTAGACCCGCCACCAAAGGAACCAACCCCGGTCAAGCTTCCTGGCTGAAGACCATTGGGTAGCAAGGGCTTGAGCATCAGGGGCTGTGAAGTAGGGGATGACGTCCACTGTCCCAAAGAGCCATCGCCGGTGACAGCAATAAGTGCAGGCAGTGAGACCACCGGCAACTTGATGGAAGTGAGGGCTGCTGAGGAAGGAGGGAGGGGCTAAAGGAAGATCCCAAGCGTAAGCTGATCAGTGCGGAGACCATGAACAAAAAGCTGACTGATGACGGTCCCACTGTTTGACCCACTGCTTGTGCTTCCCACCAGTCCTCTTCTCCTTCTGGGAGGAAGAAGAAGATGATGCCCCGGAGACCGGGGAAATAGAAGGGCTTTTAGCCTGAAGCTCCTTCTCCATTACGGCTAGTTTCTGCTGCAGCAGGTAACTCTAGAGAGTCTTCAAGTGGTGTCTCCATGTGGCCTGGCTGAAGTCTTGGCAATGTTTGCAGGCCTCGGTGTCGTGGCTGGGGCCTAGGCAGATCAGGCATGAAGAGTGGCTATTCTTAGCGGGAATCTGCTTGTCGCAGGCACACTTTGTCGGATGGTCAGAAGATGAGTCTGGAGAAGAAAACAAACCTAAAGAGAAAAACGCAAATTCGATGTTACCACTGAGAAAAAAGAAAGAAAACGAATCTTAGGTTAAACATGAGTAATAGTGGTCAATGGAAGCAAACGCCCATGGAGATCCAATGAGTGAGGGTCAACAGTGGGAAAAGAACTGAGGTAGGTCTGGGGCATCAGCAGATGGCAGGGTGGTCCCCCACTGTAGACTGCTAGCTGGAAGTTTTCTGTGGGGTCCTGGTGCCTGACAGCTTCAGTCCTACCGGTGTTGCCTGCTGCAAGAGCCCCCTTGAAGTGAGATCATAGGGTACCATGGCTGCCTGGCCCAGTCTGAAGCAACCAGTATCATGGTTGTAGACTGACTCCTCAGCTTGAGAAGGACTCTACACAGTAGTTAAAATGGAGGAAAAGCATAAAGGAATGTTTCCATCCAATCCAGGACTAACACCTCCATGGGCACTGTGTCCAAGGAGGGGGGCCTGCAGCAATAAAGATGAACCTGGGTGTTTTCCTTTGAGATAAACAGATCTATTTCTGGGATACCCCAACATCTGAAAACTGTGTTCAATGCTTGCCTGTTCAAAGCCCATTTGTGATGATTCTGGCTGATTTGCTGAGTGAACCTGCCAATGTATTTATCCTTCCCTGGAAGATGAATGGCGGACAGATGCACCTCCAGGGAATATGCTAGGGACCAAATTTTTATGGCCTCTGTGCCAGCCTTGGATATTTTGTACCCCATTGCTTGTTGATATACCACATGGTGGTTGTGTTGACTGTCCTAATCTGGACTTGACCGTCAACTGAGGAGCAAAGGCCTTTAGGGCAAGGAAGGACTGCTCTCAACTCTTAAAGGTTGATGTGCAGCTTGGACTCCAGAAGTGACCAAATTCCACTGATTTTGAGGTTGCCTGTGTGTGCCTCATCCTAGGAAGGAGGCATCTGTTAGGGCCACAGTGTGGTGCTGTTGCTGAAAAGGGATGCCCTGTCGGAGGTTGTCCCTTTCTTTCCACCATTTCAGAGCCAATAACAGAATTCTTGTAACTGGCACAAGCTTTGAAATGGGATCCCTTCTTTGGGACTCATGAGATCTGAGGTGATATTGAACATCATTCATCTGAAACCTGGAGCCCAACACTACTGCAGCAGTTGAGGTCATGTGTCCTAGTAATGCTAGGAACTTGCAGTCTTGCAATTCTGGTCTGACCCAAGGCAAAGGAATTTGCTAGGGTCAGTAGATTTGTCACTCTCTCCTGTGGAAGAATAGCTTTTCGCTGGATGGTATCCAGTTCTGCTCCAATGAATTCCAGTGACTGAACTGGCTCCAACTGAGACTTTTCAGGATTAATAAGGAAACCCAGGGACTCCATGGTACTTTAAGTCACCCTAATAGAATCCATGACCTGCTGATGTGAATCCCCTATGACTAGACAGTCATCCAAGTAAGGGAATACAATGATTTCCTGCCGTCTGAGGTAAGCTGCCACCACTGACAGACACTTTGTGAATACCGATGGGACAGAAGTGAACTCGAAAGGAAGTGCTGAGAACTGATAATGATCTGAGGGCAGAAAGAACTGTAGGTATTTTCTTTGGCAAGGTCTGAGTCGAATGTGAATGTAAGCATCTTTCAGATCCAGAGATGCCAGTCAGTTTCCTTTCTTTAGTGAAGGAATAACTATATCCAGTGTTACCATTTTGAACCTGGGCTTTGCCAAGCATTTGTTTAGGTATCTGAGATCCATGATTGGCCACCAATCTCCATTTTTCTTTTTAGTTAAAAAGTATCTTGAGTACATGCCCTTTACCCTTTGGGTAAGAGGGATTGGCTCTAATGCCCTGGCTTGCAGCAGCTTTTTTATCTCTAAATCCAGCAGAATAGTCTTTGCAGGCATTGAAGGCCAGAAAATCCTGCAGCCCTGGAGTTTTGGAAACGGTTTGAAGTGTAGACAGGGACCCTGACTCACCACCTCCAGAACCTAGCTATCAGTGGTAATGTTTTCCCAGTATTGGAAGTAGTGAGCCAGCCTGCCCCTTACTAGAAGAGGAGTAGCAGCCTGTTTTGTGCAGTCAGGGGCTCTGTCAAGACTGAGGTCTAGGAGCTGGGGGCTGGACTGGCTCACCTAGAAGACCTCCTGCCCCTGCAGTAACCTCTGACCTGCGTATACCCTACAGGCATAGACTATGGGGATATATAACCTGGGGCATTACCTCCCTAGCTCTACCTCCCCTTCCTGTGAATTTAAAAGAAGTGGAGGCTCTCTCTCTCTCTAGTGGAGTTACTCCTGTAGGTGGTTTTGTACTCTTCCACCTTTTTCATGTACTGTATGCCTCAGTTTTGTCACCAAAAAGAGAACTGTTTTTGCAATGAAAATCCATAGATCTAAATGACTGTCAGGGGTAAGATTGGTTGCTCTGAGCCAGGCAAACCTTCTTAGTGACACTGACAAGGCCAGTAATCTGGTTGCAATATAATTTGCATCCGCTGCCATGTGAAACTGGTTCTTTGTGACATCTAAAGTCGTCCTGGCAATATCTGCCATATCATGTGCACATCACCTGTAATTGTATCAGTTAAAGCTAGCATAGAATTCCATAGGGCCTTCTGGTATTGTGCAGCATATGCACATTAAGTGAAAACCAAGAAACCCTCACTCCATTTGCAACTATAACAGTAGGTTGCCATTTTTTGGTTAGTATTGTTGATTGTAGTTTTTTTCTTTGGGGGGTAGGGAGTTCTCTGACTCGCTGTTGTTGTCTGTTCCAGGAAGCCATTCTCAGTAGTACCCCTTGTTTTTAATTCAAACTATGAAGCTTGTGTATGAGCTAGGGAGAGCAGTTATTCTTAATTTTTTGGTGTTGATTTATAACTAGCTCCCGAACAGCTGCCTGCACTTTGGCTGTGCCCATACTCTTGTTCAGCCATAATATGCTGTTGCACCCTATATAGGTAAGCCAATTGAGGCAGTGCAGTATAGAACAGAGACCCAGCTGACAGGAGGTCCACCTCAATGCTGGTAGCTGGGTGATTTCACATTAAGTGAAAACCAAGAGACCCCCACTCCATTTGCAACTATACCAGTAAGTTGCCATTTTTTGGTTAGTATTGTTGATTGCAGTTTGGGGGGGGGTAGGGAGTGCTCTGACTTCTTGTTGTTGTCTATGCCATATAAGCTGCCTGTCTGAGTAGAGAAGAGGCTAAGCAACCCTTCTTCCCCATAGTGGATGTCATCGTAGCTCAGTTGACAGCACATCCGCCTCTGGACCAGAAGGTCATAGGTTCTCGTTCCACACAAGGACTGAACTTGCACCTAAAATGCTGGCATCTGAGTGCAGTATTGGGGGGTGCCATACTGCTGGGGTGTGCCATCCTTTGGATGAGATATTAAACCGAGGTCCCTTCCTACCCATCCTGGTGTTGTCCTGGTAGGTGTCCAGATGGAAGTAAAAGAAACCAGGACACTCTTTGCAAAGAGTAGGTGACTTTCCCAGTGTCCTGGCCAACATTCCCCTTCCCATAAACTGGTTCATGCAATTGTCCAGGCTGTGTGTGGGTTGGGTGTTGATGTGCGATATGGCAGTCACTTCACTACCAGTCTAGCGTTGCCTGTAAAGCGCTTTGGGATGCACTGTGTATGAAAAACACTATATAAATGCTGATTCTTCTTTTTCTAGTGTCAATTTTTCTGGAATCCTTATCTGGAGGATGAGATGCCAGTGGTACTTTAGCCTTATCACAAGCAGCAGCCTGTATTACACCCTCATAATCTGGATGGGTATACAAATAATCAGCAGAAGCCCTATCCAGCTGATACGTTTAGAATACGGTGAAAAAACCCTAAGTCACCAGGCTGCTAAACACTGGAATAACCTACCTCATTCTATATGTCTATTCACTGTGTACAGCCAGTTTTTACAGGAACAGACAGTATTAAATCATGTCAGATGTTTATGCTTCTAGTTATACTAAAATGAAGGGACATTTTTGGAGGTGTCGTGTCTATTTCGTCCCACTATCACCATTACAGTGTCATCGGCATACAGCCGTATCTGTGAATATTGAATTACTTGTGGGAGTCCATTGTTAAATATCAAAAACAACAAGGGTCCTATTATGGACCCCTGTGGTACTCCCTGAGTTAGTAACCTTTTAGAGGAATAAACCCCATTTATTGTCACAAATTGCCGGTGACATCAGCGGTGGCTGAGGAGGTCTATTCTGCACTATATTAGAGTGTGGTGTCCATGGGGTAGTTGTAGGCCCAATGTAAGTGAAGGCAGGCCTGGCAGTAGGCACCATATCATACTGGAGAATGATAGGAGTACTGCCTATGCATTGACACCACTGAGTAGTGGTCATGACCGCAGTAGTCGATGGTGGAGGTTAAATCTCTGACAACGATGGTGATGTACCAGCTGTAACAGGCCTGGTAGCACCTATGCCATGACCCAGCCTTCATGTCTGGTTGACAGTTGGGGGCAGTAAGTACCGCCACCAGAACAGATGGTAACATAGCTTGGGACATACCTGCAGTCCGCAGCGGCAACCTGGACCTTGCATGGGAAGCCCTGTCCTTGTCCTGGCATTTGTGGCTCCCCAATGAGGATTTCTCCCAGGAGTTTGACAGATGTGACTCAGTGGACAAGGTACTGTAGGTGATGCAGACTTGTCCTATAGCTGCTGTTCCATTGCTGTTAAGGTTTTCTTTAGGAGGAAGTTCTCCAATGCCCCCTTCCTGCATCACCTAGTAGCGAAGTTTAATCCCCAGCAAGTCTCACAGGCTTTCATGCTATGAGAAGCCTAGGCACCAGATACACACTTCGTGCATGTCATGGTTGTAGATTTTTCTCTCCACAGTTGCAATACCGAAAAAGCATGGACGGTTCTTTCAGCAGCATACAGGCCACCGAAAATCACTATTTAAGTGATTACTACTTTTACATAGGAAAAACAATAAAATGGTGACTTTTTGCAGCAGTGCTTCTGATGGCAGATCTGACGAACCTCACAGATGGTGGGAAAAGAAGTGAGGAGAGGAGGGACTACCCAAGTAGACACAGGCACATGATGTCATCGTAAGCGGCCCCTGGCATGCAAAGTTTCCGTGTTGTCCTAGCGCTCACATGGGTATAGTTCCAAAGGTGTGGCCTGATGAAAGAGATATCCTCTAAGATCTTAGGTTTTGAGCACCAGACCTGGTACTATAATTGCTGGGGCTGCTACTGCCAAATAGGCTGTGGATAGAAGGGCTGGTATGTAAAAGGCTTATTCTTGGGCTTACGTTTCTGGTCCTTCTGGGACAATGCCACAGAGTCAAGAGTAGCAGTGGACTTCTCTACGTGGGTGAGATGTCCCTCCACCCTAGGGCCAAAGAGGCCAGTGCCCAGGAAGAAGACATCAGCCAGCTTATGCTGGGTGTCTGCTGTAATGGTGGCTAGACACAGCCAGGTCCTGTGACATGTGGAGATGGCCACTGCCATGGCACTGGTACAAGAGTCATGCACGTCTAAGGCCATCTAGAGTTGGTGTTTAGCCAGTGATTGATCTTGGTCTCAGATAACCTGCACCGAGAACTGCTGATCCACAGTGAGGTGAGGGAGGATTTCATCAAGATCTCCTATTAGGAAGTGCCTAAAGTTGCCCATCATGATGGAGCAGCTCACACAGTGGATTCCCAAAGACACCACAGTGTAGACCTTTTTTTTTTTTTTTAACATAGCTTTTTACCATCAGGGCCCTGGGGCAGGAAAGCTGTGGTCCTCCCGCAGATGATCTCAATCCGCCCTGCTCACAGGTCTACATTGAGCCTGCCCCTTTGCCCCATTTTACATTTTCTCCCCCTCCCGTTATGCCGGGACTGCAGTACTCAGTTGCACTTGCACATGGAGGTGGCTGTGGTGATGGCCCTTCCTCTCATCCAGCTTAATGCCTGGCTCCCTGATCAGCTTGGTGCTGCCACCTAGCCTCCATTGGGTGGCAGCCAAGGGGGAAGCCCACATCCCTCACCAGGAAAGAAGAGCTGCCTTGCGGCAGCTCAATCCAACTCCTCACCCCCCCCCGGCAACTCAGGCTCATTCCCAGACCCAGGTTGCCAGCATAGAAGGAGGTAAGGCATTCAAGTGCCTCAGCCCTCCATGCCACTGGGCCGGCTAGAATAGACCTTTTTTGTGGCACGGACAATCTTTCTGGGCTCCTTGGGACTGGCTCTAAAAGGACATGCTAGGCTCCGATATTTATCGGATGAGAACCCTGAAAGGCACTGGCTCATTGTTTGTGGGCAGTTCCTCAACTGAACCCCATTCAAGGATGTGTGTCCCAGAGGAGGCCATGGATGACTGGTCAGAGTTGTCCGAGGACTCTTCTAAAATGTCTCTCAAATGTTTCTTGTTGTGGTCCACCTGGGGATCCTCGGATTAGGTGATTGCCACCGAAAACCAGTGTGGCAAGTCGGTTAACGACCAGGCCTTCTTGATTGGAGTACCCACCTTCAGCTGTAGTGCTGGTAACTCCACTCGAAGTGGTGGGGAAGCAGTTGCTGGAAGCTCCTGCAAGGTGAGGACAGGTGAGGGCATCACTGGTGGCTGCCATATGACAAGAGGCCCAGGAGATAGAGCCCAACCCCACTCCATGATGGCTCACTGTTACCACAGAAGCTCCTCAAAGCACCATCACATCTTTTGATGGTGCCTCCCCTCATCTGAGGATGAGGAGGTCAAAGAGCATCATCAGCAATGCCTTCTGATCCAGTGGTACTGAGAATGCCTCAATAGAGATCTTGAGCTGGACCTCAATCAGACGGTTGATGAGGAGGAAAGCCCTCCAGTGGGTAGTGGTACAACACATGCCTGGCCACACTGATGAGGGCAGGCTTGGAAGGCTCGACTGTTGGTACAGGCTGCTCCTAAGGTGAACCAATTGGGGACACTGACTGGTCCATGTCTTCCTGAGTGGGTCCGGGAGAGCCAGGGTCTTGGAGTTTGACTCCTCAGTCTCGTCCAACAACTATTCAACAAGCTCAAGGAAGATTTTAATGACCTGCTTGAGTGGAGTCAAGGTTGACCAGCCCGATGGGGATACTGAGCAGCTCTCTTGACCTTCCTCTCAACCGAAGATGTCATGGCCAGAATGAAGTGGTCAGGAGAGTCGAGGGATTGGCAGACCTCAATCTCTCCCCATCCTACAATCAGCACTGATGGGGCTTATGTTTCTTGCCCCAGTGGGCAGGGTTCTCCTCATAGTCTGGAGGGCCAATAACATTTCATGGAACCTTTCTGTGAAGGACCCTCCAGTGCTGGTCCCAGCCGGTAGCAACACCAATATCGAGGAGATGCCAGATGTAGCAGCTGCCGCTTCCTCCTCAATGGCCACAAATTGCAAAACAGATCCAGCAATCGCCTAGGCCTTCTTGCAGAGCTTAGGGTGGTCCTTTGGGTCCTGTTATGAAGGCTGTCTGAGGGTAAACCAATGCTTCCTGTCCTCTAGGGATTGCAGGAGCATCGAGAGGTACAGACTGCACCTGTCCTGTCATACTGCCTGCCCAGGCAGTACAAGCCCACTTCATGTGGGTTGCTGGCCAACATCTTTCTAATGGTACCTAACAGAATTTGAACCCTGGCTTCTCCTGCTCCACCACAGGGTCGAACGGACTGAGAAATAAAGTTAATTAGGTTTGAAAAACTTTGACAGAAAGGTTTGCTTGTGACGCACTAAGTCCTAAGCAGGAGTCATGAAGGAGGTGACCTGTTCTTCAAGCAGAAAGAAAGATCCGACGTCACGGGGGGGGAGCAGGGGATATACTGCCTGGGTGACAGGAGGAGCTTAATTTCAAGGTGTCCAAGGAATCAGCACTTACAGTGGAACTGCCAAAGTGTGGCTAATGAACTGCTTCCATGCCCCTGGAACTGTAGTACACTAAACATGACCACCCACTGTTGCTTGTTGTTGCTTACTTAATTACCAGCAGTCACAAAAAAAAAAGTTGGCACCAGACCTAGCTGCACAATACTTTTATCTTGCAAAAGTGCTAGTACATGGTGCAAACAAATACAATATAAAGTGCAGAAAGGTAATCTCATGACTTACAAGAGACGGTCTGATGCAAATGACCCGATCATAGAGCTGTGTGGAATACAAAATTCCACCCACAGAATTACCAGTCCGATTCCATAGAATCTCACAGAATTTGCACGAAAATTCAGCAGAATTTCACCAGATTTTAAATTTCAGTTATTTTGCTCTAATCTTAAAAATAAGGATCCAAATAACACCAAATTAGTGATGGCTTACATAAGCGTATGAAATGTCAGAGTCATAGGTTTGAGAAAGTGTTAGTTTGAAGTGCACAAATGTTTGGTGTTTTTTCAGGAGGGGCGTCCAGGATCTGCACTGCTGGATGTTTTAACAATAAAGCATATTTTTACCCTGGGAACAGCATGTGTTACCTATTTGTAGTGATGAAGTAATGCCAAACTCATATGCTGGTGAACTGAGAGTTGTAGGTTGAAAGGGGGTGGAGTTATGGGTTGCCAAACATTTAAACAAAAATTTAATTTTCATTTATTTAGATCTAATTTTAAAATGATCCAAATTTCTCCACAGTTTCAAGATTTAAAGAAACACACAACATGGGTATGTGCACCACATTTTAAGTCTCAAGCTTCAAAGGGGGCTGAGTTATAGGTAGCCAAATATTTTGCCAAAATTTAGATTTCTGTTATTTTAGTATAATTTTGATAGAATTCATTGAAATGTTATAAAATTGTACACATATACAGGTTATCACTACATTTATATATGTACATAGTTTTAGATTTCTAGCTTCAAAAGGGACTGAGTTATAGCCTGCCAAACATGTTGCCAAAATCTTAATTTCAGTTATTTTCCTTTAATTTTAAAACATCATATCAAAATTTAACCATATTTGAAACATTTCAACTTCTATACCACATGGTCATTTCTGACAAAGCTCATATTTATAGCTTTAAATGGGACTGAATTAAAAGTAAACAAATGTTCACATTTTAAAATAACATTTTGCAAGAATGTAAACTGCAAATTTATAAACCCCTGAAACTTTAAAACTAGAGAATGCAATGCTATTAAATTTGGCAGTTTTTTAGACCTTACAAGGAGACTGTGGGTGTCAATTTTATTAATTGCTTGCTGCTAGAAACTGCAAAATAACATCTGTACTTAGTCAAATTTTAATGAGCCTTTGTGAAAATTGTGAAGTTTAATGAAAATGCCATAAAATTGGAATTTGCTAATTTCACTCAGCATTATCTGGGGGATTCAAATAAAGGATAGGGATATGACAGGCAGGTAGTGCAGGGGTCACCAGGTTCAGGAGTTAGATGCATTAATTTCACCAAGAAATGGACAGCTCAGCTGGGTAGAACACGGGTCTGGAGCCTCCAGTTCCCTAGTCAGGATGTTATCCAGGGCTGGGCAAAAGGGGGAAAAAGGTGGTGGAGCGTTTTTTATCATGCACTAAAGGGTCCCATCTGTTCTCTAGTTCTTGTATAGGCTCATTAATTCTGAGTGTTTCGTACACTACCCTGATGATCTATGGGATGGAGTTGAAGGGGCATAGCCTGGCGACCATGTCTTCTTCGGCCTCCTCCTCCTCCTCTGGGTCATTGTCCCCAAAGTATGGAGAATCTGACCCATCTTCTGGGATAGGAATTGGGACACCCCTCTGATGTTTTGGTGGAGGGGGTTTCTCGGGGGACCGGGGCCATTCGTCTGCTCCCAATGCGTCCATTTTGTCCAACAGTTTTTGGAAAAGTTGAACTACCACACTCTGAGAAGAGGTGGAAGTGCCATCTTGCAGTATGTCCTCCTCTGGGGACCCTGAATTCGAACTGAAAATATTTGGATCTGCATCGACCATGCACAGTGAACATAGGTCTCCCAAGTCAGAGGTTAAAAGAATATGGGGGCATTTCCTGCAAACCCATCTGGAAGTCATTTTGTCTCCTCTGAAAAACACAATAGAATAGAGGAGGAGATATAACAGATGATATGCACCTTAATGTAACTGTTTAAAAACTATTTAAATACTGTGCAGTTACTAGACAGAAGCATGGAACCTAAACCTGGTTCAGCTTCTGAAGTAAGGACCAAGGCAAAATGACTGTGCCCAGAAGAACTGCTGTCCTTGCCTTAATGAGCAATGAAATCCTGTTACTGATGCTCAAAACAGTTTGTCAGCTTCCCTTACTGTGTCTCCAAATGCATCCTTGTATCCCCTTATAAGAGGATTTAAATTGCCAAAAAATTAAGCATTTCCCTTTTAAATTGTAAAATGCCATGGCCCCTTTAAGAATCGCTTGTCTTACGCTGCCATTTTAGTGAAGTGGAAGGTACTCAGGGCGTCGCCATCTTAGATGGGTGATAAAAGGAGTCCTGATAGGTCGCTGTGGGTCTCGAGAGAGTGAGGGCTCTCGAGACAAAGGAGGAAGGGATAAGGCATGGCCTGTCTTGCAGCATGGAGAACGCTGAGCAAGAAAAGCTGCCAAAAAGTGCCTGGATTAGCAGTGCAATTGCACCAAGGGGGCAGGTAGGCAGACTGGAAGGAGCAGAGGCTCACAAAGTTGCCCTCGCGGTTGAACAAGGTAAACCGCGAGGCGCGCATCCAGCGTTTTCCTAATGAGGCACCAAACTCAAGGGCAGTACTGTGCATTAATAGCTTCTTCTCATCGGCTGAACAAGGTAAGCCAGTAGGAAGCTGGGTGCATAGGCGATCCTTTCCTCAGCAGAACAAGGTGTACTGAGGAAGGACAGACAGATAATTTCAAACCATTCTGGCTACAATTTTATGTTTCTGCAGAAGTCCCTGACGCTCATCAATTTGCTAACTAAATGTGTAGCAATATTAAAAAAACATGCTGGCTGACTCTCGGAAGTGAAATATAGATTTTGTTAAGTTCTTACCTTTCTTGGCACAGAGCCAACAATCTGTGACCAGCCTGGAGTGCTGCACAAAAGAAACTGGGGAGTCTGGGAACTACAGGGGAGGAGACGGAAGCAGGGGAGGAAAGGGATCGGATTTCGATCCTGAAAAAAAAAAATTATTTTGTGCATCAGCCTGAGAGGAGTGCTGGAGATTACCCATGAGTGGAGACTGGGAGTGCTGTAAAAAGGTGCGATTTATAATGGACAGCTCAGCTGGGTAGCACACCAGTGGTAGACCCCTCCCCAGTTGGAGCAAGGAAGCACAGACTGCCAACAATTCTAACCTGAATGCAGGATATATAAGGATCACTCCCAGTAAATTGATGATCCAGGAAGCCTGACATACATGCAAGTCTGGTACAGAAGGTATAGTGGGGGAAGACAATGTCTTAAACACCAGGAAGAAAGAATTCTGGCTATTCAAACAGGACAGGTTGACAGGAAAAGGACTAGGTGACTCATTTTAAGGGAGTTTGTCACTGTACAGAACAAAGAGGATATCAGTGGGACCAGTAGCTCTACTGGGTCAATCTGGCTATGCTAAGAGAGAAGGGGGAAGGGGACAAAATAGTTACCCAGAGAGGAATAGCAGGATTGCAAAAAAACTCAGCCCAGCTTATCAAATGAAGCAGTGATACATGCATTGTGATTGTGAATGTTAAATTGCACAAAAGGAATTCTGGATGCTTCATCTATATGCTACCATAAATGCTAGCAATAATTTTTTTCACTGTAAATTTAAAACTGCTAAACCGATTTAGCCAGTTGTTTTAGACACATAGAAACATAGAATTTGATGGCAGATAAGGACCGCTTGGCCCACCCAGTCTGCCCATTTCCCTACCTAATGGATAAGCTGCAGATCCTAGTTAACCAGCAGCCTACTTCTTTCTACCCCCATCCCCTAGAATTGCCTTATGACTGTCCCATGCATGCTTGAATTCAATCACTGTTTTTGACTCCACAACCTCCTCCGTAAGCCCGTTCCATGCATCCACAACCCTCTCTGTGAAAAAATTCTTCCTTACATTACCTCTGAGCTGCCCCCATCTTCAAATTGTGCCCCCTTGTTCTTGCACACCTCTTTTTTTGAAAGATGCTACCCTCTTGGACTTTGTTGATTCCCTTGACACCAGGATACAATGGCATTGGATATGTATGTCAAATGTTAAATCTATGCATGCAAGTGCAGATAAGTTACACACATCCCCATTTTTGAGAGTTTTCACAAAGTTTTGCAAATATTTACATAATAAAATATTGAACCCCCTATAACTTTAAAAGTTCTAATCTAATTATCTTCATATAACCATTGCAAAAAGGTTATTCATGCTAATTTACACATGTCTAGCTCCAAAGGTACCAGAGTTACATGCAGAAAAAATGTTTCATGACATTTCCGGCCAAAAATAAAATGACAGACTTTGAGCACACATAATTTTGAGATGATGCATCCTAATGTCATGAAACTGAACACATTTTTAGACCACCTATCATTAAGCAATCATGCACAATTTACGGTCTCTGACCCAACAGACTGCTGATGCATATGTCGATAAAAAGTTTTATGAAATGTCCCACAAAAAATTAAGTGCTCAGTTTTGAGCACATATAATTTTGAGATGATCCATCCTAATGTCATAAAATTTGGCACATTGTTAACACACATATCAAGTAATCATGCCAAATTTAAGATCTCTGGCCCAGCAGATGGCTGAGGTATATGCAGGCATGAAACGTCCCACAAAAAATAAAATTACAGACTTTGAGCACCCATAATTTTGAGGTAATCCATCCTAATCTCATGATATTCCGCATGTCATTAGAAGTCCTCCCAGAAAGTAAGCATGTCAATCTTAGGAGCTCGAGCTCAGATTGCTGAGTTATGACCAAATTAATAAATGTTAAACATTCTGTGAAATTTCAAACTTCACAGAATTTCATCGAAATCCTGCAAATTCAGAATTCTCCCATTCTGCGCAGCTCTGCTCGGTTTCACTGTAGCAGTATCACCATCAGGAGTCCCAGATTCTGTGAGTGTTGTTTCTTAATCAGAGGCATTCTTAAAGTGACAGTTCAACAAACAGTGCAAAACTTAGTGAATTAAAAACATCCTAAACACAGTTAAAAATGGCCACTGCTAGAGGAACAAAAAGCATTTCGTGGAAGACTGTTAAGGAAATGAACACATCAAGGACATCTCCAGTGCAATAATAAATTATATAAATTAGGAGGATTCCACAGTGCCGCTTGCATGGATTTCCCTTTCTGAAAGTCAGCAAGGAAACACATAACAGTTAATATAAATATACACAGCAAAATTCACAATTAAATGCAACTTTTATCTTCTGTCAATAAACCGGACATAATCAAATCTATCATTTAGACCGAGTATGTGTAGATTGCCCAGCTGCACTATCCACACACTCGCCCTTCTCATTCTTAGAAGGGAGGACATGTGGATACTGCATCTGGGTGCACTGCACACACCGGGTCTAAGTCACCACATTTGGTTATGCCCTATTTATGGACAGAAGATAAAAGTGCATTTAGCTGTGTATTTTGCTTTATCTATGTATGTATCCATGTACATCAACAGTTGTATGTTTCTTTTTCACATTCAGAAATGTTCCATGAGATTAGGAATCCATTCAAGTGTCATTGTGGAATCTTTCTAATGCATATCATTTTTTAATGCACTAGAGATATCCTTGACAGGTTCATTCCTTAACAGTCGGCCACAAAATGCCTTTCTTCATGTGGCAATAAAGATGTCTCATCTGTGTTTAGGGTGTTTAAAAACGAAGTGAAAATTTCTGAAAGTCAGCAAGAAAACACGTAACCGATAATATATGTATAGATACACAGCAAAATTCACAAGTAAATGCAACGTTTATCTTCTGTCAATAAACCGGACATAATCAAATCGATCATTTAGACCCAGTACGTGCAGGGTGCCCAATTGCACTATCCACATACTCCGTGAGTAAGAGACAACTCTCATGATATCTGGGACTCCTTGTGCACAGACCGCTTGTGGTGGACTTTCACTAAGTTTTGCATTATGTTGCACTGTCACTTGAAAGAGAACCTATAATAAAAAGCTTGCACATACCAGATTTACATCAATTATGTTTTAACTTTCTTTTCTAGTTTTTTTTTTTTTTAACTTGCCTTTGCTGTTGGTCAAACTAAATATTGTAGATACTGCAGTCACTCAAAATGTATCTGGCTCTCCCCTAACCACATAATTGCTGTTAGTGACATCACAGTCTGTTGTTATGGTGTGCACTATGATGTTGTCATAAAGGCACACCAAGGTTAACACAGGAGAGGCAAATGTTTCCTATGCCAGACTTTTCAGATGGACTACCAAGAAGTGATGTAAATCTTGGAAAGGAATGCTGAAAATGAAAAAAAAAAAAAAAAAAAAAGCATTCTCTAGCAAATTGTACCGAGACATCTTATTTATGAATACACATGCTGAAGTGCACAGTTGCTCTTTAAGAAAATCTCCATTTAAGAGACAAGACCCACGGCACCTGGGACTCCTGAGATGCTGTTGCTACAGTGAAACTGGTTGGGTCATTTGTATCAGAGTGTCTCTTGTAAGCCATGAGATTAGTTTCATGCATTTTATATTGTATTTTCTGCACCATGCACTGGCACATTTGCAAAATAAAAGTATTGTGCAGCTATAGGAAATGTTTTTTTCTTTGTGATTGATTGATGATTACTTAGTCTTGTGCACAGACCACTTGTGGTGGAACAGACTTCCTGTTTAGAGTTACTTACCAATCTGCGTGGGCCGATCTCCATAACCACTCTTTCAGATTGGTAATGGTTAGTCTGAAAACCATACTAATTACTGCCATGTACATGAACTCTGCTGTCAGCAGAGGAGCAGCATCGGTGGGACTTATGTCCCTGCCTCCCCTTCCCCAATGCATCTTGCCTCAGCAGTCATCCACTGCAACCACTTTTTTTTTTCAGAAGTGATACAAAAACAACTGGAAGGGTGGGGATTCTTTAAATTATGTTTTGTAAAGCTTTGACAAGCATCACCATTAAAGCTAAATGAATTTACAGTAAAAACTATATTTTAAAACAGTATTAATGAGAGTTGACAGCACCTTATAAATACACAGAGTTGTATATGAACAGCTGTCCTACATGGAAGGAACCCTAAACCAATGTACCAAGTTCAGGTTGTGTGCACCTCTTAGTGGACTACAAGAAATATGCAATCATATCTTCTGAATGTCATACACTAGTGCTAGAAGACCAATTTTACAACATGCTGTACAACTGCCACTATTGACAACGGACACTAATGCCCTCAGGCTCTGTCCTTCAAACAGGCAGCACTAGATTTGTTTTAAAAGTGGTAGCAAACTTTACTCAAAAATGTAAAATGTTTGCTTTTAAAGCTCAGATTCTTGGAAACAGATGTACCAGAGGACTGGGGGTCTGCAGATGTGGTTCCAGTAAACAATGGGGGAAGACCCGGGAAACTACAGACCTAGCAATCTTTTCTCTGTTGTAGGTAAGCTGATGGAGACCCTGGTCAAAGAAAAATATAGTAGAATACCTAGAGGCTAATGGGATGCAGGACTGTAAGCAATGTGGATTTGTGGTAGGAAAATCATTGCCAGACCCCTCTATTAGTATTCTCTGACTGGGTTACAAGGAGAGTAAAATAGAAAGGTAAGCAGTAGATAAGTAAGCATTAATCCATGACACAACATGGTTCTACTGTAGAATAAATCCATGCCGGGGGTGGAGTGGAGGTGGGGGCACGTGGCCACAGGCTGATTGCCTCCAACCACCCAGGCATGGATTAATTCTACAGCAGAACCATGCTGTGGAATGGATTAATGTGCTTGTAAAATGGCAGGTGAAGAAATAAGGAATTATCAATCATCAGTCATTCAATCATTCTTTATTTATACTGCGCCTTTCTTAAAATCAAGGTGCCTTACAATAATAACATAAATTTAAAACTACTGAGTTCATAAAATACAGTAGAATATCATTATCAAGAATAAATCTTTGACCATAAATAAGTCTTGAAGGCCTTTTTAAATTCCTCCACGGATGCACACTGCCAAAGCTGATGGGGTCGAGTATTCCAGAGGGCAGGGACCGCGTACATAAAAGCATGGGCCCCGGAAGATTTTAAAGAAACCCTTGGAATCTCTACCAACCCCTCATCTGCCGAGCGGAGCGATCATCTAGGGCAGTAAGGTACCAGAAGCTCTTTCAAGTAGTCTTGGCCCAGTCCATGTAGGGCTTTGTAAGTCAAAAGACCCACTTTAAAGGTGATCCGCCACTGTATTGGCAGCCAGTGCAGATCATGCAAAACTGGGGAAATATGACAGGCACGAGAAGTACCTGTCAATAACTGGGCAGCAGCGTTCTGCACTAGCTGCTAGTGGTGGATATCAACCCCAGGAAGCCCTAGATAAAGGAAGTTGCAGTAGTCAAGATGAGAGGTCACAAAGGCGTGGACCAATGTAGGCAGATCACCAGACGGAACAAAGTGCTTAATCCTGGAGATGTTCCTCAGATGATAAAAGGATGATTTGACAACTGCTGACACCTCTGCTCATAGTATCAGCATGTTGTTATAAATCACCCCCAGGTTCCGCACCTGTTCAGAGATAGGGAGTTGGACACCCCCCAGAAAAAGTCCTGAGGGTAGACCAGCTCCCATCCCCTCTATCCTGTGACCCGGGTCCACAACCATCACCTTGGTCTTCTCCGAGTTCAACCTCAACCAGCTCGAATTCATCCAACACTGGATTTCAGTGAGGCAGTTGTTAAATACCGAGAGAGCTCTATCCAGGTCGGGTGCAAGAGACAGGTAGAACTGGGTATCATCAACATAGCAGTGAAACCTCAGCCCATATCTTCTTACAATGTCTCCAAGGGGTAGCATATACACTGTGAACAACACGAGGGACAACACCAAACCCTGAGAAACCCAACAAGACAGAGACTGGGCAGGAAGAATTAATCCCTGAAAACACCATCTGAGTTCTGCCTGAGAGGAAAGATCTAAACCACCTGAGGACTGTACCAGACAGGCCACAGATGAACCTCAGGCATTCAAGAAGTACCCCCATGGTCCACAGTGTCAAAAGCTGAAGAGAGATCAAGAAGGACCAAGATGGAATGGCTTTTTTGATCTCTCGCCATCAGGAGATCATTGAGAACCCAAACCAGCGCTGTCTTGGTACTATGCCTCTTTCGAAAACCAGATTGGAGTGGTTCATAGATGTCATGGATGGTCAAATGGTTCTCCAGTTGTATGGCCACTACTTTCTCAATAACCTTCCCCACAAAGGGGAGGTTAGAGATTGGTCTGTAGTTAGCATGGCAGTCTGGGTCCAGAGAAGCTTTCTTCAGGAGGGGCGTTACCACCGCCTCCTTCAGGGAGCTAGGAAACTCACCCATCTCCAAGGAGCACCAGACAATCCATGCTAGGACTGGGCCAATAGTATCATAACGACCCTTTATCAGGGAAGTTGGGCCGGGATCCAAACTACAGCATTTAGGACGCATACCTTGGACAATCCTCATGACAATGAACTCCAGCTGGTCAAAGGAACTCCAGGAGAGTCCAGGGACTGCGACCAAGCGCTGATCCACAGCTTCTCCCACAGAGGATGCAGGCTGGAGTGCTGCACTGATGTTGGCCATCTTAGCCACAAAGAAGCAAGCAAGCTCGTCGCACTCAACTTGTGAAAAGGCTCTTCAAACCTGCAGACAGGCTGGGTTGCACAGTCTGTCGACGGTTCAAAAAAACTGAGCTAGATGGCTCTGAGCAGCTGCAATCTCCCCAGACAGGAACTCTGCCTTCTTACGGGAGATTGCGGAATGATAGAGTTGATAATGTTCCATCAATCTAAGATGGTCGGCATCAAGGGCAGACCTCCGCCAACAATGCTCAAATTTTCATCCATATCACCGCATCTCCCTCAAAGTCCCATCAAACCGTGGTGACCAAGGGCAAAGGGAGAGAGGACGAACACAGATGGGAGCAATCAGATCCAGAGCTGAAGAAATGGCCTTATTATAGGCCAAAACCAAGGCATCTGGATCACTGCTCACCCCAGAAAGCTCAGATAGATCAAGCACTGCTGCCAGGCCCTCAGGGCTTACATCTCGTAAAGAGCGGTACCTGACCATCTCCACAGGGTAGGCCTATGGGGGGGGGCGTGCAAAAACTGAACTCCACAGTGTAATGATCAGACCAGCCAACAGGTTCCACCCCCACGTCGAAAGCTTCGATCCCCAGGAGGAAGACTAAGTCCAAAGAGTGACCCTCTTTATGAGTGGCAGCAGAAACAACTTGTGTAAGACCCAAAGATGTCATCAATTGGAAGAAGTGTTGTCCAAACTGTGAGAGTTCGTCATCAACCCCAGCATTAAAGTCGCCCAGGACCATCAGCCTGCACGACTCAAATGCCATCTCGATCACAAAGTCTTCTACTTGCTGCAGAAACCGTTTCTCATCACCTGGTAGACGGTATAAGAGAGCGATTCTGCAACCCACACCTGCCACTACGGTACATTCAAATGACTCAGCCCCCTCTACTGGTACACTTGTGAGGCCCAATTCAGTCTTGAAACAGACCTCAACCCCCCTCCTGCCCCCGCGGTCCAACCTCAGGCAGTACAACACGAGTACCCAGCTGGAACTGCTGCCTCTAATATAGGGCCTGCATTCTTATCCAGCCAGGTCTCAGTAATGCATGCCAGACCCACAGACCCAAAGAGATCTGCAATAACTGCAGTCTTGTTCTTTATGGACCTGGCATCGCACAACACTGCCCGGGTAGGACAGGCATCTGGAGCTGCACGGACCACTTGCCCACCAATACTGGTGGTGCCCATGGGTATGGAAACCAGACAGGGGGGACCTCGTTCCAGATTCCATTTCACCCCAGGGCATCTTCTGGACCTCACTATCCCAATATGATGGCCCCACTCATTCGACCTCCACTGTTCGCACCCCCCACCCATTATGCTCGACAAGAGAGTGTAACATGACATCCTGTATTAGCAAGTACAATAAAACACTGATACAGAGACAGACACAGGTACTTGGAACGTAGAATTCTGTATAGTGTTGAACAGGCAGATTTTCCTTTTAATATTGTAAGTACAATGGTGAACAGTGATTCAATACTTGATTACATGCAGCTGTGATTAACATTTCAGAATATGTGTTGATTTTGACTGGCTGACTTTTGTGAAGTGTGAAATTGTCTCAGTGTTTCTGCTGTGTTTGCGGTCTGGGATTTTGCTGCTTTGCATAATGGGAAATGCATATATTTAAGTGCATAGATTTGAGTTCTGGTGGTGAATGACAGAATTACAAGAGCAAGCATGGTTTATTGATGCACAACCATGGATTACTTGAGAATTAATCCATGGTCACCTATTCCTGTCCAACCAATCCAGGTATCTATTCTACTGTCATCTGCAGTGCCATGTTACAGTCTATTTCAATTTCAGTAAGGCCTTTGATTCTGTACCACAGTGGAGGCTGCTGTAGAAGCTGGAGGTGGGGAAGGGTCTTTCAAGGTATATCAGGAACTGGTAAGGGGGAAAAAAAAAACCTGAAGGTGGTAATAAGATTGTCAGAAGACAAGGAGATTATAAATGGTGTCCTGCAGGGGTCTGTCCTGAGACTGGTCCTGTTCAATATCTCCTTAGCAGAAGACAAGGAGGTTACAAATGGTGTCCCACAGGGGTCAGTCCTGGGACTGGTCCTGCACAATATAGACAAGGAAGTTGCAAATGATGTCCCGCAGGGGTTGGTCCTGGGACTGGTCCTGTTCAATATATCCTTAGCATAAACAAGGAGGTTACACATGCTGTCCAGCAGGGGTCAGTCCTGTTCAATATCTCCTTAGCAACATAGCCTTCAGCCCCACATCTATTATGACCCTTAGTTCTTTTTCTTCATCTGATGCAGCAAGAGGAGCCCCACACAGTGTGTAAGTCCTAGTTCTGTTTTTCCTTCCAAAGTGTAGCACCTTGCATTGGGCTACATACTGTACAACTGGAAACTCCAGGAGTTTGACTGGTCATCTAGCTTATTCAGGTCTTCTTGAAGTTTGTCCCTATCCTTAATGGAGTCCACCACACTGGTCAGTTTATTGCAGCAACAAACTTAGGCAGCCTGTTGGAGACCACAGAGTTCTGAATGTTGGCGAAAATACATTAAAATAAATTGAATGAAAATGTGCGTTGCTGAATATGCATGCAGAATTGTCTAAATATAATCTCCCAAGTCTTCCTGCAAGACACAGTGGCTCATTAAAGGTGCTTTCTGAAGGCAACATAAAACCTTATCCAAACTGATAAACCTGTTTCTTTGAGACATTATAGCAGAAACTTTAGGAAAACACAATTTACTTAAAACTTACGTGAAGATGATAGCCTGTGTATGTTGTGCACGTTCTGGTTCCACAGCTGAATATCTGCAACACAGCTCTGATCCCTCCTCCCTCAAGATGCAGATCTGGCCTCAGCATGGTTTGTGTCAGTCCCCTATCGAAGAGTAACAGGGTTTCCCCATCTCAGCTCTTCTCACTGGATAATTCTGGAGCATTTAACACTGCAGACAAATAGATCCAGAGTATCTGGAGGTCCAAATCAGTCTCCTGAGCACAGTTTTGACCTGGTTCAAATTAGTTTTTAACGAGTAGCGCTACTTCATTTCAATGGGAGTTTTCCTTTTCTAATCCTCAAATATCCATGGGATGTTCCTCAGGACTGAAGTCAGAAGCTGGGCAGGCCATACAGTGGTATCGCTGACACTCACAACGCCAGCAACCTGGCTTAGATAGGGGCTTGAAGCACTGTTCAGGGAGAGGATGGAGCATCCCAGCAGATGCACTTCTCCTCTGCAGATGGAGAGGGGGAGAGATGCTGCAAGTTAGTGCCATCTAGATAACCCCAAGTGTAGCTGCATGTGGCACTGCTTGGGGGGGAGAGAAACATCAGCTGGTGCTTCACATTAGCATGCTTGCATATGTACACTCACCACCAAGGTCCCAGGTGCACCGAAGATAACCAGGAAAAGACCAAGACTGATGTGTGATGAAGTCAGCAGCTTGTAGGCCCAGCACTGTCGACCTCTGCATACTCCTACACTGGATCTGGTCACTGAAGGAGCTTGGAGAAAGAACACTTTTGTAAGAACTTACCATAACAGTAGATTGTCAAGGGGATCTCAGTTATCGGGTCACACCATAGGAACTTCACCGTTGGTGAAGCAGGATCCACACGGAAGATTTTCAGCAGTACAATTGGGGCTGCCCACGCCGATGTCATCTGCCGACATCACCAACCCTATAAAGGCTAGAACAGCCCTGCTCACTCCTCAGTTCTTTCCCCTGGAGAAAAAAAGGAGCCTAGCTCTAGCCATGGGATACCAAGGTGAGAGAGAGGTGCCCAGGCCTATAAGAAAGGTTGAATACACCATTTAGCCAGTTCCAGTAGACAGCCCCAAGAAGGGGAATGGTGGGAGGGAAGACAAACCTGATGACTGAGATCCCCTCGAAGATCTACTGTTATGGTAAGTTCTTACGCAACTGTTTTATCTTCTTCAGGGGTATCTCAGTCATCAGGTCACACCGTAGAAATGAGTCCCAAGCAGTTACAGGTGCAGACAGTCTGGGAGGAGGTTTCACCATAAACTTAAAACAGGAGGTCCTGCAGCACAGCCCTGCCAAAACCTGCATGGACTCTTGAGGTAGAGTCCAGACTGCAGTGCTTGGTGAAAGTATGGATGGTACTACAGGTTGCAGCACCAAAAATGTCAGCGGCTGAGACCCCTTTGAAACAGACCACAGAGGGAGCCAAGCCTCTTGTGGAATAAGCTTTCACTGCTCCAGCCGACTCTTTATCATACTTGTAGCAGAACACAATGCAATTTGCCAGCCATTTAGATGCCCTCTCTTCCTGGGGTGAAAGAAACAACTGCTTCAATTTTCTACACTCCCTGGTTCGGAGCAGGTAATACTTCAAAGTTCTGCACACATCTAACATATGGAGCAGTTCTTCCCCTGGACTGGCATGCTCAGGAAAATAAACAGGGAAGTGGATAGATTGGTTGAGGCCAGGGTAAACTCAGATACCACCTTAAGGAGAAACAGGGTTTGTGCTCATAGACGCCCTGTCTTTGTGAAAAATCAAATAGGGCTCCTCACATCAAAGAGCCTGAAGCTCAGAAATCATTCAAGCAGAAGTAATAGCAACTAAAAATGATGCTTTCCAGGAACGAAAGTGGAGCTCACAAGTCGCGGCTGGCTCAAAGGAGACAGGGTCAATTTCTCCAAAACAAAATTCAAGTCCCAAGCCAGGACAGCGGAACAGATTGGGCATTTCAAGTGCAGGATGCCCTGCAAAAAAGTACAGGAAACATCCAACTGAGCTATAGTGCGGTCCACCCATTGGCTCAAGAAAGGCAGAGATAGCCGAAAGGTGCACCTTGAGGGAGAAGTACTGGAGACCCGAGTCTGACAGCAACAGGTAGTCCAGAATCTGGTTCACCAGACAAGTGAAAGGGTCCAGATTATGCTTACCAGCTGTGAGAATGGATTCAGTACAAGGGACCTCTATCCTGTCTTTTAAGTCTGTTGCAACAGCATTTTCTCCTTTGTTCCTTCTGTAGCTTTAATTTGTATTTCTTTTATTATCAGGCTGGCCACCTGATGATATTTTACTTTAGTATACTTTATTTATATTGCATTCTGTCCTCTCTTAGAAATCTCTTGTCAGAATCCATTCAGCATGCCCTGCCTTCTAGTACCCACAATAGTGGGATACAGTTTGTTTGTCTTAGTTCCTTTAAGTTGTAAGGAAGTTGCCCAATAATTCAGCTCAGCGTTGTGCCTGTAGCTGTAAGTGGAGCTGGCTGCAAACCACACATCTCCCCAAACAGTGTACTGTGAGCCAAACACGCTGAAGCAGCTCTGTGGGTTTGGCTGCTATTAGTAATGTGTACAGTCAAGAAGTCCGTTTTACACATTACATTAATAAAATGACACCTCATTCGGTGAATTAAAACCTCCAGCTTTAAATCTCTCTTGAAAAGCCAGCTGTATATAGTCATAAAACTGCTGCAATTACTTTAATAAAAATAAGACCTTGTTTCAGGTTACATATTTTATTTACACCCCAGGATTATTAGCCCCCTCCTGTAACTTCTCCTGTTGCAATATGTAGCAGTTTTTAAGGGAAGGAAGGGTGGGGAAATAAGACCTCTGGCTGAGTATTTGCCTGGTAGTTTGAGTTTTCACATACAGCCCAGTTTTAACTTCATGAAGTTCAAGTTGCTTATAAGCTTAATCAGAAGCTAAAAATAAATATGTTATAGTTGCCAGGTTATTTTATATTGTCTATCCTTCCAAAACATGCTGTAGGAAGGGATAATTATGAACTTATATGGATTTACCTGGAATGGTTTATAGCAGGCTGTATTGTTGCTGAGCCAAAGTTCTAAGAGCCCCACCCTTCTCTGTGTTCAGGTCTATACCAGCCGGCCGGCCTTGCTTTGCTATACTTATAGACCTGACACATAAGGGGTGGAGCTTCTGTTAGACATTTTCAGTTATATCCTCTAATTTGTACATTTTATTTCGATTAGGAACCTAAGTTAATGGAAAATAACATTATAATTCATGTTTAGAAGTTAATAATTGATTGATTTAAAGACTTTGTATACCTTGTGACTCTGATGGGTGGAGAGTTAAACTCCTTCCCTATCAGATCCCTACAAATGGGATGCTTTACTTCATTTCAGCAGATAGTTTTGTGAAGAGCAGACAGGTTCTGTTCTGAGTGGTGACACTAGTTGGTTCTAGTGTATTTATGTATTATTTTGTATGTTTCTTTTTTTTATTTGTTTTGTCGCTCAGTCTGTTGAACAAGTACAAAGAAATAAAGCATCAGCTTGTCCATAACCTGCTGCCTGGAGTCCTAATTTATCCCACACCTCCACCAGCCCAGATGACAAACCTCTTCCACTTCATGACATAGGTGGCTCGAGTGGAAGGTTTCCGAGCAGCCACTAGAATATCCACTACCCTACTGGAAACCCTGAAATCTTACAATGGCTATGTTCTCAGGAGCCAAGCATAAAGATGGAGGGACTTGAGGCTGGAATGCCCCAGGGTCTCCTGAGCCTGGGTCAGCAGGTTCCTGCAGAGGGAGAGGGACTGGAGGTTCCTTTGCTAGCTGCTGTAGTAATGGAAACCATATCTGACAAAGACAGAATGGAGCTACCAGAATCATGTTGGCCCCCTCCATATGCAGTTTGATTAGCACCTTCTGAATCAGAGGAAAAGGAGGGAAGGCGTAAAGGGACCTCCCACTCTAGGCGACGGACAACGCATCTCGCCAGAAAGCTCCAAGCCCTGGATCGAGCGAGCAGAAAGAAAAAATTACTTACCATAGTAATCTTGTTTCTTCCAAGGTGTCCTCCAATATTCATAACTCTTGCAGTCAACCTTTAAGATAGAACTGCCCAGAGATGGAACGTATGCTAATGATGGAATCATCATTGGCTCGTGCCACTTTTCAAATGCGGCCCTTCTCAACTGCCTGCATTCTAACACTTCAGATTTCATGGAAGCATGCAAAGACAGGCCCCACAAGGAATTATATGCAACAGTAATAAAAAAACAACACTAACCTATTCCATAAACCTCCAGCTGAAGGAATAAACACAGCCCCCCCCCCATGTCAGAATCACCTGAAGAAGCGGAAACCAATGCCCAAAGGGCTCACGAAACAGATGTGTCAGTGTGTGACACCCTCACACATAGTTGCTCAGCTTGAAGTGCAGAGGCCACTGGTTCTTAGTAGGGGAGGCAGGGTGGGAGAGTTATGAATATTGGAGAATACCTTGGAAGAAACAAAATTACTATGGTATTTTTTTCTTCTCACCCCAGGAAGTCTCCACTATTCCTAACTCTTGCAGACTATGAAGCAGTACCTTTGGAGGTGGGCACAGAACCTACTTTGGAAGCAGACTCTGCAGGACTGCTGTGCCAAACCTGGCATCACTTCTGGACTGGGTGTCCAGGCTATAATGCTTCATGAAGGTGTGCTTTGTTCTCCAGGTAGCTGCTTTACAGATCTCCACTAATGTGACATCCCTGGCTGCTGCTATAGTAGCAGATGTGCCCCTTGTGGTATGGGCCCTCAGCCCTGCTGGGGGCTCTTTTCCAGCTTTGGAGTAGCAAAACTGAATACAGTGAACTATCCATTATGAGAGGGATCTCTTTGATGCTGGATTTCCTTTCTTCACATCCCCATAAATCAGGAAAAGTTGCTGCCTGTGATCTTTAGTGTGAGTCATGTAGTAACTCAGGACACTCTTGACATCGAGACTGTGGAGTCAACACTCACCTGAACTAGAGCGTTCAGTGAAAAAGACTGGTAGGGTAACGGACTGATTCAAATAGAAATCAGAAACCACATCAGGGAGAAATTTCCTGTTTGTTCACAGGATTACCTTGTCCCTGTGGACCCATACGTGAATCACCATTTAAAAATACAACCACATTATCATATTAAAGTTAATTTCTTGGAACTATATCAACCGTTCGTACACAGAAAAATTTTTTTTTTATGTTTGAATTGCTTTGATAATGTATATTTACAATAGCAGTCACTACAGCTCTTATAGCAGGTTTCATATTTATGAAGAACCTATCTACCTGTGTGTTCAGAATTTTCTGTACATACATATATGTGTGTGTGTGTGTGTGTCTCCAGGTACCATACTTCATCACCTTCCAGCTGCAAGAAAGGCTGCCAATCCACTTAAAAAATCAAACTATATGTTTACCTTAAAGATGGAGGCTGGATACTTATATAGCTCTTTACATCATAATTTCTAAATCTGAACTGCCTTCAACTTCTGTACTTTTTCAAGAAAACAGACAAATCAATATTGTCATTTAATCCCCCATTATGGTGTGTCCCCAGCTCAAAAATCCAATAACCTTCCCTTTAGCCTATGATCATCTTCAAATCCCCCCCCAACCAATGCTAACCAACTCAATTCCAGTAAAACTGAACTCATGTCGTATGTTTTTGTTTTCAAATATGTGTTTCACAATTGCATATGACATGTCACCCTTGTCCACTGCCCTCACATGTTCCCCATCCTTATTCTGAATTTACATGTGGTCCTGAACACATAGTATGCCCCACAGCTGCACCTCAACAAATACATGACTCCACTACTATTACATGTAATGAAGTCCTTTATCTCCGTGCTTTTGCCTGTTTTGGGATGGTTAAACACCCTGCAAGTACAAATGTACTTGCAGTACATACATCTGCCACAGCAAAGTGTATCTATGGGAACTGGAGCTAACAGAGTCTGTCTGAGGGGTTCTGGGCCTGGCACTATATTGAAGACAATCATGTTTTTTATGCTTTTACATTTGCAAAAGACTACATTAGGACCCTGTTTTACTATGTCTGTTTACCTGGACTCCAACTGTAAAATAGACCAATTGCTATGTATGATCTCTCTCTTACCTTATCTGCCCTCCTTGAAAAGGTGGTGACAAATGGGCACTCAATTGTATTGCCAATGGTGGAGCTTGCATATTGTAATGTCTGACTCCTGTCCATGTTATCTACTTTCTGTACAGCGAAAGCAATACACTGTTTACTATATCCCCTGTCTAGGAACCTTTTGACCTGTTCTCCTCTTGTGCTTGTATTCTGATGTCTCAGTGCAATTGCACAAGGTGCGTACTAGCTGACCCTTTGGTATATTACACTGTACATAGTGAGGATGACAACTATCATATCGCAGCAAGCTGTTGCGATCTGTGTTCTTTGAGAAAAGGGTTGTACACACTCCCCCCTTTCCATCTTTATAAAGCTTCAAGTCAAGAGATGCGATTTCTGTCTGACTGCGCTCATATTTGTAACGAAAACAGCTGTTGGTATTCTCCATCCACTCAAACTGGGTGAACTCTTCTTGTGTTCCTTTCCACACTATTATGATATCATCAATAAAGCGCCACCACAAATTCACCCTGGACAGAAATGGATTTGTGGTGGCGCTGTACAGATGGTCACATTCCCATTTCCCCACAAAAAGATTGGCATAGCTGGGAGCCATGGTGGCCCCCCATAACTGTGCCCCAAATCTGATGGAACAATTGATTTTGGAATAGAAAGACATTTTTCTGAAGAACTGCCTCTGCCAATCGTATAAGAAAAGGGGTAGGGGTGGTTACACATTTAATCTCTCATCTAGTGTCAAGAAAATAAGAGTGCCTCTAGTCCCTCCTGATGGGGAATAACCATGTAAAGTGAACTAACGTCCACAGTTGCAAAGTACCACTGGGGTTCCATATACAATCCTCTATTATTCTCACCGCTCAGTGGAGTCCCTTATATATGACCTTAAACCCTGCACCAGAGGTTGTAAGAACTGGTCCACATAGACAGAGGCTCAGTCAGCCACCCTCACCATGAAATAATCGCGAGACCAGGTGGTTTGACTAAGCTTTTATGTATTTTGGGTGACGCATATATGACAGGAGTTACAGGGCAATTTACCATTAAAGTTCTATACATGGTGTCCGTGGTGTAACTCTTAACATAACTTTTACTCAAAATTGCATCCACTTCCATTTTGAATTTCTCCAATATTCCTAGAAACTTTCTTATAGAAGGAGGCATCACTTAGTAGTCTTAAGACCTCCTCTATGTAGTCATGCATATTTAGAACAATAGCCACCCCCCCATCTACAGACTTGATAGTTATACTATCATAATTGCTCTATGCCCTTAAAGCCATTCGTTTGTCCTGGCTGCAGTTGTTTCTATATAGACTGGAGGGAGCATCTCTCAAGTGTTCCAAGACTAGTTCACATTTGCAAATGAAAGTGGACACTATGGGGTTTTTTTTTTGGGGGGGGGGACTCTGATCTGGGACTAAGTCTAGTATCAGCAGCTGAATACTGCTCATCACCTTCAAACATACATTTAAAAGTCAAGTTGCGACCAAACTTGTGCAGGTCTACACATGTATTGAAAAAATGTACATCGGTTGATGGGCAAAAGGACAAGCCTTTGCTTAAAACAAATATTTCAAACCCTGATAAATCACAGTTGGACAAATTGATCATCAGTATTAGACAGTCATTTACAGAGCAGTCACTGTTGGAAACAACTGTGGGGGTAAGTGTGGAAGACATGAATGCTTCATTCAAAGTTTTTTGTGTTAATAAATATTCCTGCCTCTTCTTCCATGCTGCCACCCCCCCCCCATTCTCCTCTTTGAAACTGTACTGTTTGAAAGCATGTTCTGCATTGCCGCTGGCTGTGTCTGGCCTCCGGGGTGTATGTGGAGGACTGTCCCATTTTGAATTCCCCCAAATCTCCCTCTGTGGGGGTTTCAGACTCGTCAGTATCTGAGGGGCCTGTTGTGTAATCTAATACAGTTGTACTACTTAGTCACCAATTATGTTGGTCACCTTCTTTAAAATTGATTTGGGTTCCACTTTTCCACCATCATTTCAATTACTCAACTGTTCTGATAATCCCTCTCATCTCTCAAAAATTTCTTTTGTTTCTGTTTTTTGATTTTAGCATCATATTTGGTGACTTTTTTCCAGGAGCAGTTTGTAAAGTCTCTCAAACTCAGTCTCATCTGTGCTCATCTTCAGTAGTAGCTCTGTATTACCATTTTCAAAGTTAGCTCATCATGAGTTGGTGTGCAAACCCTTAAAATGAGCTCTGTATTTTTAATTGAGGCGTCGGGCATGTTTTCCCGCCACCTGTGCACAAACTTGATGTTATCTGCGCCAAACGAGGGGTTTTGTGTTATACATAGTCCCCTCTGAACCCTCCTAACTGTCAGATAAGCCTCAAGCATGGTTTTATGCCAATATATCCTTCTCCCCCTAAGGGCCAACCTTTCTAGTTTGTGAAATAAGCTCTTAGTTTCTGACTCACCACTCAGGTTCTGGATGCCCGTGCTGCTTTCTCCCAGTAGTGGATTAGCACCTCCTGAAGTAGGGAAAACCAAATTGGCGAAGCCACCCGCCAGAACGCCGGTAAATGCAGCTGCAGGGTTTTAAATAATTGATTAGCAGTTTTTTTCTTGGGACTATACTAACTGTACAGAAAGTATTTACTTAGATTTTCTAGAAGTGCTGTGTTTGTTAAACACAGTGAGGCAAGAGCTATGCATTTTCACAAAGATTTAGCACTTTTATGAGCAAAACGCTAATCAATTTTTAGAGTTAAATAAATCCCTGAGCTGCATCTTGCACTTCTCCCACAGACGTCATTGCGTGACGTGGTCTGACTGCACAACTGCTCCTCAGACACTGAATCTTGATGAATACTGCCGCTCTGCTCTGTGCTGTTCTGGTCATTAGTATAGATATAAGTCAGTACGTGTTGCACTCAGGAAAAGTCGAATGTATCACATCAAAATTACTGTGTGTCTTAAAGTCCGTTTTACTCCCATATAAACAACTGGAAACCTGTGCTCTTGCAATGAAAGCTAAAATGCACAGAAAATGAGTAGAGCACCAGGTAATGCACTATGGTGCTCTCAACAATCAAAGTCCATGCAGTAAAAAAAAAAAATACTCACCATAGTAATGTTGCTTCTTCTAATGCAGTCTTGCTGTATTCTGACTATATGCTCCAGAAAGGAAAGGGTTGACTCTATGCAGAAGCATAGAACGCTGCGCTCGAGCTCGGTCTTCAAACCTGTCTCTGGTACATCTCAGTGTAATCGTCAGATTCTTACGAGCAATACTAACTAATAGCTATAGAAATTGTTTTAAAACTTTAAGCCATAGGCAACAGAGCTTGGGTCCAAAAGACTCAAGTCGAGAACCCAAGAAAAAATCTATAGTGTATAGTGGACCATTGTTGTGCATGGAAATTGGAGGTTCTCAAAATGTTGTTCTGCTGCAGTTCAAAAGGTCATGGAACGTGATAATACCCTACTGCAGCAGAACAACATTTTGAAAACCTCTAGAGGTTCCATGCGCTCACTAAACAGACGGCACATCACTTACCTTAGCAGCAGAAATGGACAGATCCACTCTCCTGCGGTGACAGTCATATCGGAGCCTTACAAGATCCAGGATCAACTAGATATGAGGAAATGCAGGATCAACCAGATATTTAGACTCAGAAACAAATTAAAATAAAACAAATGACGCCCTACTCCAAAGCCCGATCGCTTAGCAAGCGTTATGGTTGCCATGTTTGTTTTGTTTTTTTACCCTCCCAATGTACCTGCCAGCCAATAGGAAGCTGCGCAAGACATGTAGCCATGCCTCCTCCTTAGCAACGTCTCGGCAAACCTGGAAACCACCCTTTACCACTGAACAATGCATCACAAACACAAAGTAAAAGGCTGATAAAAAAAGAACTGTAAGTGATTTTTAGTGTCACTATACATTATATAAAATAGTGGATGAGCATCCTCATACACAACCAGCCTTTTGTGCCACCTCTGGGTTCTGATACCATCGGACCTCTCGAGCTTCACTCTCGAGGTCTGATGTTATCAGAACCCCTCTGTGGCACAACAGGCTGGTTGTGCACGGATGCCCATCCACTATTCTCTATATGTAGATAGTGAAAAATCTATATTAAGAACAAAAACCATTAAGAAAACCCCCACCTGGTAAGGCAGGGAACAAGGTACACTTCTGGGGTGCAACACTGTACCTGCCAAACCACATCCCAAGAGACTAGGTTTTGAGAGGTTAGGGAGGGAGGTCAGAATACAGCAAGACTCCATTAGAAGAAACAACATTACTATGGTAATTTTTTTTCTTTAAACAACATGAAGTCTTGCTGTATTCTGACTATATGCAGACTACCATGCAGTTCCCCCCCGGGGGAGGGGATGACATAACCTTACTTTGGGAACAGGCTCTGCAGTACTGCTGTGTCAAACCTAGCATCACACTCCTAGTCTGGGTATCCAGAGAGTAATGCTTGGTGAATGTGTGAACTGTTTTCCAGGTGGCTGCTTTACAAATTTCCAGCAAGGGAATATCCCTAGCAGCTGCCAAGGAAGCAGCTGCACCCCTGGTTGAGTGCACCCTCAGGCCTGAGGGTGGCTCTTTCCCTAATTTTGAATAGCAGAATTGGATGCAGGAGACAATCCACCTGGCAATAAATCTTTTAGTGGCAGGTCTACCTTTTCCTACTTCACGTAGGTAAGAAACAGCTGAGTACAATCATTCCTGTGGGCATTAGTTTGCTCTATATAATAGCTTAAAGCCCTTTTAACATCCAGACTGTGCAATCTTCTCTCCCCTGAAGAAGAATGGTCAGTGAAAGAGACAGGCAAAGACAGACTGGTTCAAATAAAAATCTGAAACCACTTTAGGCAGAACCTTTCCATTTGTCCTAAGGACCACCTTATCCCTGTGAAAGGAGATGAAGTCAGGTTCAACTGACAAGGCCTGTAATTCACTGATTCTCCTGGCAGAAGTAATGGCCACCAGGAACACAGTCTTCCAAGTCAAGTACTTAAGCTCAGCAGAGGATAAAGGTTCAAAGGGAGTGCATAAGCTGGGCAATACAGATTATTCAAGTCTCAAGCCAGAACAGGCTACCTGAAGGGCAGCTTAATGTGAACCAGACCTTTGAAAAAACTTACTGAAAACAGGATGAGATGCCAGGGATGATTCCGTACCTTCAGAAAGAAAGGCAGAAATAGCTGCTAAATGAACTTTAAGGGCAGCAGGCCTAAGGCCTAGCCCATTAAGATGAACCAGATAGTCCAGTTCTGAGGCAATGCCTGTAGAATCTGGCTGCATGTCTTTCTATGAACACCAAATACTAAATCCTTTCCATCTGGAACTGTAAGGATATCCATTACCCCCTGGGAGAGATGCAGACCTGCATATTCTAAATCTTCCAAGAACCAAGCCTTGAGTCTGAGAGACTGAAGACTGGAATTCCAAGTCCTCCCCTGAGAGGAGGTCAGGAGGTTGTGCCTCATGAGCAGAAACAAGGGAATTGTCACTGCTAGAGACAGCAGCAGAGGATACCATGGTTGCTTGACCCAATCTGGAGCCACCAGAATCACTGAGCAGGGTTGAGACCTGTTCTTGATCAGTACTCTGAATATCAGAGGAACGGGAGGAAAGGCATAGAGAAACCTGTTCATCCAATCTAACAGAACAGCATGTAGAGGGACAGTCCCCAGGACTGGGGGTCTGCAGCAGAAGAGGGGAAGTTGATGATTGTCTGGGGCTGTGAAGAGATCCATCTCTGGGATGCCCCATCTCTTGAAAATTACCTGAAGGACATGAGAGTTCAGGGACCATTCGTGGTGACCCTGAGAAAGCCTGCTGAAGGCATCTGCCAGCACTTTTTCATTCCCTGGAAGATGAACTGCTGTCAGAGAAGTCTGAAGAGAGTAAGCTAGAGACCATAGCTTCATGGCCTCTGTGCTCAAGGCCATGGACCGAGTGCCCCCTTGCTTGTTTATTTACCACATTGTAGTGCTGTTGTCTGTCCTGACCTGCATCACTTTGCCTCTGACTGATTCTGAGAAGGCCTGGAGGGCTAGAAACACTGCCCTGAGCTCCAGAAGATTGATATGAAGGAGATACTCCTGCCATAACCAAATACCCTGTGCAGTGAGAGATCCTAAATGGGCTGCCCATTCCAGGAGAGAGGCATCCGTGGTCAGGACCACTGAGAGTGCTTGACTGAGGAATGGGACACCCTGTCTGAGACTGTCCTGATCCAACCAGCATTGGAGAGCCTGGACAAGAGTCTGAGTCACTGGAATCAACTTTGTGAGAGAATCTTTTTTCTGAGACCAAAAGGAACTTAAGTGGAACTGAATGTCCCTCATCTGGAACCTGGCTCCTTGAACCACTGCAATGGAGGTTGCCATGTAGCCTAGGAGTTGAAGAAAATGTCTGGCTGGGAGAGACACCAGAGGCTGAAAAGAAGCAGCCAGATCTGTAAGGGCCTTTACCCTTGAGCATGGGAGGAAGGCCTTTGCCTGAATAGTATCCAGCTCTATCCCTATGAAGGTAAGGAGTTGTACTGGTTTGAAAACTGACTTGGAGAGATTTAGAAGGAACCCTAGAGAACTGAGAAGATTCTGGGTAATCTCTAGAGCTGACTTTACTTGGTCTGAAGACTGGTCTACAATCAGCCAGTTGTGTAGATAAGAGAAGACAGAGAGGCCCTGCCTTCTGAGGAAGTCTATCACTACTGCAAGACCTTTTGTGATTATCCTTGGGGCTGAAGTGCATGGCTCTGAACTGGTAATGACCTGAGGGCAACTCGAACCTGATAGGTATATGGAAATAGGCATCCATGAGGTCCAGGGAAGCCAGTCAGTCTCCTGGCCTCAGAGAGGGAAGAATTATTCCGAGTCACCATTTTGAATTTTGGCTTTGTGATAGGTTTGTTCAGATATCTCGGGTCTAGGATGGGTCGCCATTCCCCTGTCTTTTTTGGGGGTAAGGAAGTATCTGGAACACAGTCCTTTGCCCCTGTGTTGTGGAGGAACCCTCTCTACAGCTTTGAGGGTTAGTAGGGAGGAAACGTCTGCCTCTAGAGCAATTGTTTCTGAAGATGTTGCAGATGGAAAAGATCTGGCTCTCAACCTGGGGAATCTTTTGAAGCTGAGAGCCAGTCCCTAGCTTACCACTTCCAGGTCCCATTTGTCTGAAGTGATAGACTTCCAGGCCGAAATTAGTACGCCAGCCTGCCTCCTACTGGGATAGAAGAGGCGACCCGAGCTGACACATCAGGGTGTCTGTTTGGCAGAAGCCTTAGACTAAGAAGAGGATGCAGCCCTGCTTATCCTTCTACCTCTCCCTCTGAAGAACCCCCTCTGTTGAAAAGAAGAGGAAGCCTAGGCTTGGTAGAAAGGCCTTTGAAAAGGCCTGCCCCTGCCTCCCCTAAACTGCTGCTTTTGAGGAGTGGCCTGCCTTTCTTTGGCCACTGCACTCCTGTAGGTGGTCCTGTATTCATCCATCTTTTTCATGTAAGATTGTCTGCTCCCCAAACAGAGAATTACCGGAAACAGGGAAATCCATAGCCTTAGCCTCAGTATCCTGCGAGAGGCTAGTACACTTAAGCTAAGCAAATCTCCTATGAGAGATAGATGTAGCCATGACTCTTGATGCAACATCATTAGAGTCCACAGCAGCAGCATGAAATTGCACCTTAGATCCTCAATTCCATCAGCAGCCACCTCCTCCAGCTCTTTGGCCAGCTTGGGGGGCCTTTTTAGCCAGCTCCAGAACCATATCCCACCTGGACTTCTGGTACCTGGCTGTATAGGCCATATAATTAGCCTGCCTGAGCCCCAAGGAGGATGCCAAGTATTGTTTCTTGGCCATTGAATCCACCTTCCTGGAATCCTTATCTGGGGTGTATGATGCCAAAGGAATATTAGCCCTGTCACAGGCTGCATCCTGCACTACCCCAATATGGCTGCAATGGTTATAAAGAAACTTTGTAACAGACCCTGATATATACCTCCTGTCCATCTTTTTATCTACACGAGGTATAGAAGTAGGCATTTATAGTGTTGTTCGAGTCTGTTTCCCTAAAGATTTGTGAAGTGGGATAAACAGCCTAGTGGACTCTGGGACGTCCATCATTTCTGCATAATCAGGTTCCTCTGCTTCCTCAGCAGCTTCCACAACTGGCAGCAGGAGAGTTTCAGCCACTTTTTTATAGAACAAAAAGAGGGAAGGGGACTCAAAGTCTGGGAGGGGAGACATTGGTAGGCCTGTCTGGGGAGAGGTCAGGCTCTATCGGCTCATCTAGGCCTCCAAAAACATCATCCTCCTCATCCTCTGGGAACGCTTCATCTCCCTCCCACTCCACATCATAGTACATATCTAGATCATGATCTGATGGAGCTGGAACCATCCGAACCGATCACTTACCAGAAGGTGTCGGTTCGGATGGAACGGGGTGAAGCAATTGAACTATACTTATTGCTTTCGCAATTTCCTCAGCGGTTGGGTTCTGCGGGGTGGGATCTGAACCAGCTGACTTTTTCCTTTTCTAAGATGGAACAGATCCCTTGGAATCGGATCTCCTTTTGCCTGAGGAGGTATCGTCCGGGTCAGAAGGCACCTCCTCAGGTCTGGTCAGAACCGAATCGGGCTGGCCATCCAGATCAGCGGACTTCTTGGCCTCCTTTTCCTTCAGCCTACTTAATCCCTTTTCTAAAGTGGCTTTGGGAAAATTTTTACAAATCTGGCAGTCTGTTTTGAGGTGGTCAAACCCCAGACAATACACACATATGAGGTGGGGATCAGCTTTAGCAAAAGCCTCCCTACACTCAGTACAGTGTTGAAACCCAGTGGGACCATTTTTTTCCTTGGGTTTCTCAGACATAGCCTTTTTTTAAAAGTTACCCTTAATAGCTTTCAAGCCAGGTAACACTACCCTATCGGTTACCAACCGTGTCACGGGTTGTGGAAAAAAACAAGAAAAATTCAGTTTTTTTGAAACCGATAGGAACCGGGAACCAGAAGTACAAATCAGAGATAAAGAAAGAAACAAATTTGTTTCGGTTCTCATCCTGACTGACTGATGGGAAGCTGAAGAAAAACAATTTCTACACCAAAATATTCACTACCTACCTACACTGCCTGTACCATAGACAGAGATTTGACACCGAAACAATAATGAAAATGGTCGTTTAAACTGACCGATTTTTACTATAACTGTTTTTTGTCTGGAGCTATGGGTGCTGTTTTTTTTTTTTGCTACCTGGAGATGCAAGCCTGCATACAGCACTTTAAGTCCTCAACAGCCATGCTTTGAGTCTGAGGGATCTCAGGTTCGGGTACAGGATCTTCCCTTGGCTGGAGATTAACAGATTGTGCCTCCAGGGAAGGTATATTGGTCCTGCCAGACATGGAGAACAACAGAGAGTACTATGGCTGCCTGGCTCAATCTGGTGCGATGAAGATCATTGATGCTGGCTGGGATCTGAGCTTGAGCAGGACTCAAGACCAAAAGGGAAAGCATTTAGGTGCATCCCTGACCAATCCCAAGGCCAGAGCATCCAGGGGGACTGTTCCCTGGGTTGGTGGCCTGCAACAGTACTGTGGCAGGTGGTGATTCTTGTGGGATGCAGAGATCTATCTCTGGAGTACCCCACCTTCTGAAAACTGCTTCCAACACTTGTCTGTTGAGGGCCCATTTGTGATGGGCCTGGTTGACTCGACTCAGCATACCTCTCAACCTCCTGCCTCATAAATCAGGGACAAGGCTTAAAAAATCAGGGACAAAGGACCAAAATCAGGGACACATCTTCAAAATTAGAGCTATCCACCCAGAAAGCTGCTAGAATATGGGGCTTTGTGCAAAATGCATTTTCTAAAGAAGAACAAGTCTGTAACTTTAATGCTTGACTTTGTTTTTTGCTTACAGTCCCCACTGTTTAGCCACAAAAACACAAATTTTAGGAGGGACAGAGTAAAATTTTGAGGCAAAATCAGGGACGTCCCTGAAAATCAGGGACACTTGAGAGGTATGCGACTCAGTGCATCTGCTAGGGTGCTGTCTTTTCCTGGCAGATGGATGGCCTGAAGCAAAACTCCTAGAGAGTACGCCAGGCTCCATATTTTCATAGCCTCTGTGCATAGAGGGCTTGATCTCGTTCCTCCCTGTTTATGTAGTACATTGCGGTGGTCTGTTCTGACCTGTACCACCCTTTCCTGTACTAGTGGGGCGAAGGTCTGTAGGACCAGTAACACTGCTCTGAGTTCCAGAAGGTTGATGTGCTGAAGTGACTCTGCACTTAACCATATACCGTGGGTGGTGTCATCTTCCAGATGGGCCCCTGACCCCAGTAGTGATGCATCTGTTGTAAGAACCACTGATGGGGACTCTTGCTGGAAAGGAACCCCTTCCCTTAGGTTGGCTTCCTCTTTCTACCACTGGCGGGCCTGTAGTAACATTTTTGTTACTGGAATCAGCTTTGAGAGAGGCACCAGTGTGCCACCTCCTTTGGCACCAGTGTGCCCTGAGATGGAACTGAATGTCTCATCTTGAACCTGGACCCCAGGACTGTGCCTGTGGCTGCAGTCATGTGGCCCAGTAACTGGAGAAACTGTCTTGCAGTTTTTGGTCTGTCCAACCTGAAGGAGCCCGCAGTCTGTACAATGTTGCTCACCCTGTCCAGTGGTAGGTAGGCTCCACCCTCCAGGGTATTCAGCTCTGCTCCAATGAACTACAGTACTTGAGCAGTTACAAGAAAGACTTTTTGGGATTTATCAGAAACCCTTGGGACTTTAAGAGTTCCTGGGTGAGCTGCAAATATTCCCTTACCTGTTGTGGTGAGTTACCTACCACCCACCAGCCGTCCAGGTATGGGAATACTGTGACACCCAACCTTTGCAAGTGTGCCACCACCGTCAGGCACTTTGTGAACACTCTTGGGAGCTGAAGTGAGACTGAATGGCAGGGTTGAGAACTGGTATTGACCTGAAAAGAGTCTGAACCTGAGGTATTTTCTGTGAGACACCCTTATGGGGATGTGGAAATAAGCATCTTAGGGCCAAAGATGCCAACCAAGCTCCTTTTTGGAGTGTTGGCAGTATTAGTGCTATGGTCACCATCTTGAACTTTGGTTTTGTCAGGTTTCTGTTCAGTAATCTTAGATCTGGAATAGGTCGCCACTCTGTATTTTTCTTTGTTGTGAGGAAGTATCTTGAATAAAAACCATTTCCCTTTTGTTGTGGAGGGACAGGTTTCACCGCATTTGACAGCAGCAGTTTTGAACCTTTTTTTTCCAGAAGCTTCCTCTCTGCACTGGAAGCTGGCTTGAACACTCTGTTTCTGAGAGTTGGGAAGGATTTTCAGTTTAGGGACAAACCCCGACTCGCTACTTCCAGGATTCACTTGTTTGTGGTAATGTTTTTCCATGCCTGGAAAAAGTCAGCCTGTCTGCCCCCTAGCGGTAGTGGGGAGGTGACCTTGGCAAACAGGTCAGGGAGTCTGTTTGAGCTGTGGCTCAACACGACCAGCCTGGGAACCTTGCCTGGATCTCCTTCTGCCTCGGCTCTTAAAGTACCCTGTCTGCTGGGGGTACTGCTGGGGCTGTGGAACAGCCTGGGCCTGCAACAAGGCCTGCTGTAGGATGATCTGCCCCTGCATCCCCTTTCATAGGGCCTAGCAGAGGAAGAGGTCCTTTCTTTGGTAGAGTCACTCTTGTAGGTGGCTTTGTATTTGTCCACCTTTTCATATAGGCCTCTGTCTTGTCCCCAAATAAGAATTACCCTAAACAGGGAAATCTATGGCCTTGGTCTAAGTATCCTGATTGAGGTTTGTGGCTGTCATTAGTATCTGGAGCCATTTGGAACTGGTATTTGGCTGCTTCCAGCCCAAATCTGGCAGTTTCAACCAAATCTTGAGAGGCTACCTGGAGCTTTGTCAGACATAGCCAGGACAGACTGCCACAAGGATTGTAATACTGGGCAGCGTAAGCCTGATAGTTGGCTTGCCTGATAGCCAGAGAAGCAGACAGGTAGTCTTTTTTGGTCATATTGTCTATCTTTCTGGAATCTATGACAGGAGGATGAGAGGCTAAGGGTACCTTTGCCCTGTCACAGGCTGCAATTTGCACTACCCACTGGTGGTCAGGGTGCGTGAATAAAAATTCAGCTCCTTCCCTGTCCAATTGATACTTTTTGTCCAACCTTTTATCCAAAGGAGGGACAGAGTTGGGAGTCTGCAAACTCTTTAGCACATCTTTATTAAATAATTTGTTTACTGGAAGCAGGAGTTTTTTTAGTGGGTGTCAGCCCCATCATCCTCTATAACCTCACTGGTGGCTATGTCTAAAGCATCCACCATCCTTCTCACAAAGGAAAAGTGAGAGGAGTAGTCCTCTGATGTCCTGGGAGGGGAGCCGAACTCCTGATCAGGGGAGACTTCTGGTTCAATAAGTTCTCCCTTTTCTTCCTCAGATTCCCCATGGTCCTGGAACTTCATCTGCTGTTGGAGTGGGGGTTGGGCAGAGGTTGCTGCTTGCTCAGGAGGGGTCTGAACTGATGCCTGGTGGCTAGGGATAGGTAGCAGCCTCTGCACGGTTTGAATCACCCTAAATGCCTGGGAAATTTCTCATAGTGAAGGCATAGCAGCAGACACAGCAGAAGTCCCCAAATGCTGTTCAGAAGGGGGTTCAGTGTGTTTGGTTTTCTTGGTCTTTTTTATGGAACCAGAGAGTCAGCTGGTTCACTAGATCTCTTACCAGTAGCCAGGGTACTCTTATCAGGGGTAGTTTGTACAGGCTCTGCAGTTTCACCCACAGGAGTGGAGGGTTTCAGCTGGTCAGAGCTCGAGGGACCCCCAGGCATAGGTAGCCTTTTTCTAAGCCTTTTCAGATGCTTATCCACGGTCTTTTCAGGAAAGGTGTTACATATTTCACGATCAACTCTAAAATGTTCATACCCAAGGCAGACAACACACACACGGTGTCTGTCTGCCTTGGCAAACACTTTACCACTTTGAGTACAGTTTTTGAACCCGGGTTCACCAGTTCTCTTCTTAGGTTTTTCTAACATTATGAAAAACTGATGAAAAATAGGAATCGCAAATAAAGTTTTAAATTTTAAATGTTTATTTGCGGTTGGTTCAGGAAACGATGGATGTTCGGATCGAAATTGGGAACCGATGCAAAGGGAACCGAAGTTATAGGTTATGTAACCAGGATTATCGGTTACTTAAAAATAATAAATTTAGAAAAATAAAGCTAAAACTAATGGAGTTTTAGTCAAAAGCCTCCGAAACTAACTAAAACTGTCATGGTTTCTCCTTGGTTATACCAAACTGTGAGAAAACGAGAAAAACAACAAAAAACTTACTAACTAGCAGTTTATTAAATAAATACAGGAGATAAAGGCATCAAAAGAAACATTTTTAATAAATACTTATAATTTTTGAAGTTTAGACAATGACTGATGAGGATAGGTCTCCGAGGCGTCTGGTCTTGCAGGTGCAGAATGAAATCTTAAGCGTTAGAATGTAGACAGTTGATAAGGGCAGCATTTGAAAAGTGGCACAAGCCAATGATGATTCCATCAATAGCATACATTCCATCTCCGGGCAGTTCTATCTTAAAGGCTGACTGCAGGAATTAGGAATATTGGAGAATTCCTGGGTGAGAAATGGGCAGTTTTATGCTGAGTGGGGATGCAAAAAGGTCCAACTGTGGACGAACTCATCTGTCAAACAATCTTCTGTGACGAATTAGAGACGTTTCCACTCATGCATGCTGGACTGAGTACATCTGAGGCTCTCCGCCAGAGTGTTTAGCACTCCCGGGACGTGAACTGCCGAGAGTGTTAAGCCATGGTCTAACACCCAGTACCACACCTTCATGGCTTCCCTGCACAGGAGATAAGAGTGTGCCCCGTCCCCTGCTTATTGATGTAATACACAACACTGAGGTAGTTGGTCTGAATTAACAGCTGACCCAAAAGGAGATGGTTCTGGAAGGCCTGCATGGCATAAAGAACTGCCCACATCTCCAGGACATTGATAAGCAGAGAGGTTTCGATCTGGGACCAAGAGCTCCAAGTTTGAAAGGGTCCCAGATGAGCCCCCCAGCCCAAACCGGAAGTGGTGAGAATTTGCTTGGGGAGGAGATCTGGAATGGGACCTCTTGCAGGAGGTTCAGGGGATCTATCCATCACTGTAGAACTTTGCAGACTGGGGAAGAAACCAGCACTAACTGATCTAGCTTGTCCGTGCGCTGGTCCCATTGTACTTGGAGAGTCCACTGGAGGATGCGCATGTGGAGCCAGCCAGTGGAACAGTGGGGATGGCAGCCGTCATTAGCTCCAACAGTCTCAGGTACACCCTGGCAGGGATGTAACAGCTCTGAGCAACTTCTTCAGCCTAGGCAATACGGGACTCTGCTCTGGTCTGAGGCAGGAAGGCTTTTCCCTGCGCTGAGTCTAGGACCGCCCCCATGTACTGCAGCCTTTGGGACGGGACTAGAACTGGCTTGGACAAATTGACCGTAATACCCAGTGAGAGTAATAACTAAAAAGTTCTCTCCAGAGTCCACAAGAGCTGGTCCCTGGATGGGGCCTTTTGGAGCCAATCATCCAGATACAGGAATATGTACAGTCCCTCACTTCTGAGGGCCACAGCCATGGCTGCTAAGCACTTGGTAAAGACCCATGGCACAGGGTACAAGCCAAAGGGCAGAACTTTGAATTGGTAATGCTCACCCTGGAAAAGAAACATGAGGAACCTACTGTGATTAGGAAATACCGATATGCACAGGTAAGTGTCCTGCATGTTCACTGAACATAGCAAGTCGTCTTGCTTGAGAAGTGACATGAGGCCTGGCAAAGTTACCATCTGGAACTTTTTGTACTGGACATACAGATTGAGGTCCTTGAAGTCTTAGATGGGACTTGGATCCCCAGTTTTCTTGGGAACCAGGAATAAAAACCTGTTGTTTCTCTGGCACCTGGGTACTGGCTCGATGGCCTGTTTTTGCAGAAGGGATTGACTGTACTTCCTCTCAGAGAATGGACAGGTGGGCTGGGAGGTTAGTAGAGGGGGAGTCTCTGGAAGTTTCTCGATGAGTTGTTGAGTGTGACCCCTTTCTATGATCTGAAGAATCCAGGCATCTGACGTGATGGTTCTCCACTGATTGAGATGGTGGGAGAACTGACCTCTGACCAGCACCTCTTGTCTGGGTCCGGAAGGGGGGGGGTCTGGCAAGGAGTCAAGCGGAGGCGGATCCAGATGCTGGAGCTGATTTATCACCTCTAGGATGCTTGGCCATGGCTCCAGCAGTGGAGGGGGCAAGCAAGGCGATGGAGGCTCTGCTTTTGCCTTGGGGCTAAGGAGCTGCTTCTGGTCTGTTGGACCCCATATGAAAGGGAGGGTGCTGTCTGCTCTTGGGTTGCGTATGATAGAGTGAATGGATAGATTTAATAGCCCTACCAAAGGCCTGCAAATCATTAATGATGTCGTGGACATCTGGTCCAAATAGTTTTGAGCTATTGAAGGTGGCATTCAGCAGCTTCTGCTGGACATTCACAGCGAAGCCCGATACCCTGAGCCAGGAGTGCCTACGGAGGTAAATCCTGTGGCAGTAGCCCTGGCAACAGTATCTGAAATATCATAGAGTGCCCGCAAGAGGTGCTTGCTAACATTCTCTGCAGTTTGTAGGCATTTTAGAACCTCCTGCTTCTGGGTACCATCTGGAAGGTATTGGGCAACTGACTTGTCCTTCTTCCGGGTCACATTCTGGAACTTCACAATATGGGAAAGGTAGTTGTCAATCCTCAGCCCAAGGGTGGAGGGAAACATAAACCCTTTTGCCCCAGAGATAAATTCTACACAACTCTGACGGTGGTGGGGTAGCTAAAATGCTTGGGCACCTTAGACCAGTCATCAGCTGCCTTTATTACCACAGAATCTGTTTCAGGTTGGGCAGTATAATGTGGAAAACCCTGCGGAGCATAATAAAGTTTATCAGCCCTGCAAGACATGGCTAGCACCTTGTCAGGCCTGTGCTAGGCTGCAGTAGCAGCACTCCTTAAAGCAGGCAAAATAGGAGGAATAATCTTGGAAGGACACTCCGTGACCTCCAGGAAATCCACCAGATCTTTTCTGGTGGCATCCTCCTCCTCCTCAGTATGAAAGCCTATGGCTAAGGACAACTGCTTCATAATATTGAAGAAGGTAAGGTCCTCTGTAGAAGACCCAGGGGTGTGTTTGACAGAGTATTCACTCACTGAGGAAGCTGCAGATCTGTCTGAGGAGAAGGGTTCTTCCTCTTCCTCCTCTCCAAGATCAGGATGGTACCCCTCCTTGACGTTAACCAATTCTAGGTCAAACGACCGAGTTGGCATCAACAGAGCTGTTGACGGTGCAAGCAATGTAGGCCCATAAGTGCCTAACTGGTGGACTATCACAGAAGTGAATTTTGTCAAAATGTCATTAACGTCGATGACAGTAGAAGACTGCATCAACGGAGGTGTCAATGGTGCAGGAAGCATCAATCCACCAGAGGGCCCTGAGAGCCCAAAAGAACTCATAGCCCAAGGACCTGGGGAAGCATCAGGCCGAGACAGGAGGCCCATCGATGATGATCCCGTCATTGACAAAAAAGGGCCCGATGACCCGAAGGAGCGCCAAAACATCCAGAGAGCTGAGGTTGGCATGGGGCATTAAAGAGGGAGAGAAGGACTTCTTCAGATACATTGGTGAAAGATGGAAAAACAGGGACCAGATAGTAAGAATTAAGAAGGACGGGGGATGGGTAGAGAAGGTGGAGGAGCAAGCAGAGGCACCAAATGAGTACTTCTGCTCTGTAGTCACAGTTGAGAAGTGGGGGGACAGATACCTCATGGGAAGGGTGCAGTGGGTGACAGATGGAGAAATTACAGAGGAGAGAGAGAGTACTGGAAGGGCTAAGGGCGCTGCGAGTGGACAAGGCACGGGGACCTGACGGCATACACCCTAGGGTACTCAGGAAGCTGGCAGGACCACTGACTGACCTGTTCAATACCTCTCTGCACACAGGATGCAAACCACAGGACTGGAGATTGGCCCACGTGGTGCCCATTCACAAAGGTGGACCAAAGAATGATCCAGGTAACTACAGACCAGTCAGCCTCACATCAATTGTGGGTAAGCTCATGGAGACAATCCTTGAGGAGAGACTGGTGACATATCTGGAGGACAATGGATTTCAGGACAAGCAGCAACACGGGTTTGCCTTGGGCAGGTCCTGCCAGACAAACCTGATTGGGTGACCAGGGAGCTGGACAGGGGCACTGCAGTGGATGTCCTGTACTTGGACTTCAGCAAGGCCTTCAATTCCGTGCCGCATGGCAGGCGAGGGGTGAAGCTGGAAGATGTAGAGATGGGTACAAAGATGGTCAGATGGATCACGAACTGGCTGAAGGGCAGGCAGCAAAGGGTGGTGGTGGAGAGGGAAACTCTCATCACCAAGAGCAGTAACAAGCGGGGTGCCACAGGGGTCAGTACTGGGGCCAGTGCTGTTTAGGATATTCATAGTAGATATCTTGCACAGGACCCAAAGTAAGATCAGTCTGTTCGCAGACGATACCAAGATGGGAGCTGTGGTGGACAACATTGAGGGGTGGAGTGGACTGCAAGGGGACTTGATTAAACTACAGGAGTGGTTGGAAACATGGCAGTTAGGGTTCAATACCAAGAAGTGCAAGGTAATGCCCTTCGGAGCTAAGACCCAGAGGAGGAGATATCAGCTGGGCAGGGTACAGCTGGAGAGCAGAGAGGAGGAAAAAGACCAGGGGGGTGATTATAACAGGGAATATGAACAACTCAGCTCAATGCAGGAAGGCAGTGGCAAAGGCCAACAGGATGCTGGGCTGTATAGCAGGCGAGATCTCTTCCAGACATAGCGAGGTGATCCTTCCCTTGTACAGGTCACTGGTCAGGCCACACCTGGAGTACTGTGTGCAGTACTGGCACCCATTTCTGAAGAGGAACATCAGGCTGTTGGAGGCGGTGCAGCGCAGAGCAACCAAGATGATCCAGGGGCTGGAGGGGCATTCATACGAAGACAGGCTGAACATGCTTAACATGTACTCACTGGAGGAGAGGAGGGACAGGGGAGATGTGATCGAGGCCTTTAAGTACCTGACTAAGATAAACAAGGCTAATACAGGTTAGATATTCTGGATTAGGAGAAGGAGGGATACCAGAGGGCATCAACCGAGGTTGGAGGGAGGCAAATTCAGTAGGGAACTCAGGAGACTTTATTTTATGGAGAGGGTGGTAAACAAGTGGAACACTCTACCCGAGGACGTGATTTCCTGTAGGACGGTGGGCAGCTTCAAGAAGGGATGGAACAGAGTGGGGGGTGGGGGAAGGGCGGGTGTGGAAGCTGCATGCTGAGGGGCCAACTGCATAATCCAGCAGACTCGATAGACCATGTGGCCAGATTCTGACAGCAATTTGTATAATTACATGATGACCAGCCACCCTGGACATCGGGCGGAGGCACTGTTGGTATGGGTCTGCTAGGGACAGAGACCTGGGCAGCAGATTTGTGCGCTGGAGCAGCCGCAGCCAACAAAGTACCCCTGGACAAGCAGGAGGAAGAGGCCATTGGGGGAGAGACTTCGTGGTCAGGCCCAAGTCAGCAGACACAAAGAGAGTGTTAGTCTGTAGAGGCATTTTTTTTCTGCAGCGACGGAAGAGAGAAGTTGAAGGATTAACTCGCAACATAAACAGACTCAAGGAATCTCTTTAGAAAGAGTCTAAAATAGTAAGCATAAAAAAGCTGTAGGCAAAAAAATGATGTGAATCTGCGTCGGCGCTTCCACAGAGACACATGCAAACTAATTGATGGTGGCAAAGAACTTAGGAGGGAGCGGGGCTACTCATGCCTTTATAGGGTTGGTGACGCTGGCAGGTGATGTCAGCATGGGTGGCCCCAGTTGTACTGCTGAAACTCTTCTGTGTGAATCCTGCTTCACAGATGGTGAAGTTTCTATGGTGTGGCATGATGACAGATACCCCCGGAGGAGATCTCCAACAGCTCGACCATGAGGGACAGAGGTAAGGGGTAAGCCCGGAAGAAGATGGGTGATGGGGCTGGAGCTTCCAGCAGAAGGGAGCAAGACAGAGAGAAAAGGGGTATAAACAGAATAAAAAAAATGACCAAGTTTGGGTCCCACCTACTTCAGTGTTTATATGCAGCTTCCCAGATCTGGATGTCCAGGAACAGGTTCAAGTTGAAACCGAGAAAAGCTAGGTTCTGTTTCTCTAATAATGCTTAAACCCCACTATTGGCTACTAATCCCTTATTTTCCATAGAAGCTGACGGCAGAAAAGGACCACTAGTCCATCTAAATCTGCCTGTAATACCTATCCTACTCCAAGACCTATGGTCTATATGAGGTTTATGCTCATGTCACTCTCCCCCATGTTACCTGCATTGCTGCTATCCCCCTTGGTGGCTATTAAGCCACTAACTGCGTACCAACACTGTTTGAAGCCGTTAACTGTCCTGGCACCCACAAACTGAGCCAGCAGGCTATTCCATGGCTCAATCACTCTCTCCATAAAAAACGAAACAAAACAACAACAAAAAAAAACTTCCTTCTGAATTTCCCTCCCACCAGCTTCCATTCCTGTCTCCATGTACTCTAGATTCACTATTCCTGTTAAATAGTTCCTCGCAGTTTACCTTGTTCATTCCTTTCAGGAAGCTGAAGGTCTCAGTCATGTTGCTCTGCTCCCTTCTGGCCTTCAGCAATTACTAACCTGCAAAAAACCTTGTGACTGGCATTCCCAATCAGCCTTCAAAGCGCTACATTCTCGTTCGTTCAAGGAATCCTGTAACTGCTTCCCCTAATGTCACAGCCTCCCAGCAACCCCCCACACAGATTCAGTTTCTAGTCCTGTCAGGAGCATTCCATTCCTGGTACTTCTGCCCCACTACTCAGTATTGTCTGTGTCTATTTGTACCCCACCTGATAAGTTTCACCCAATCTAGGTTGGAGTCTCCCTCTCCGAGTCATCCTGGCATCTACTATTATACTTCTGGGCATGTCACCCTCGGCCCCTGTTCCTGGTGTATTGCACCTACCTTTATAAGCATTGCCACCTACCCCTGGTGCTCTAATGCCCCTCAGGCACCCCTGCACATATGGTCTCATTCCTGGGTTCCTCCCCCTTCCTCACCCGTGCCCCTCCTTGCACTACATACTCAATACTTTAATCCAAGCCTGCCCCATGAAAACTCTGTATATATGGTTGTATAGGTTTACTCTGTATCTTTTGTAGCAGAACTTCTGTAGCACATGGTATTTAGTGGTCTCATTTTATAAATGTACTCCAGTGCTGTTATTAACCTCTTGTGTGTAATCCCCTATTCTAGGTAATGACTCTGTAATGTATGTCTTATGGCTGTCTCATGTATTCTTGAATTCACCCACTGTTTTTGACCCCACAACCTCCTCAGGAAGGCGGTTCCATGAGTCTACCACTCTTTTTCATGGAGAGAGGGGTGGATGCATGGAACCGTCTTCCTGAGGAGGTTGTGGGGTCAAAAAGAATGTGGGAAATCAAGAATGCATGGGACAGCCATAAGGCAATTATAGTGGGGGGTAGGAGGAAGTAGGCTGTTGGTTAACTAGGATCTGCAGCATATCCAATAGGTAGGGGAAATGGGAAGACTGGGTGGGCCAAGCAGTACTTATCTACCATCAAAGTCATGTTTCTATGTATCTTGCCCAGGTCCATCATGAAAATGAGCTTGCTTAATGGTGTTCACCTGGCTAAATAAATATTTTGATTGACTGATTGACATGTTTAGTGCCCTAAGCCAGTCCTTGTAGGATCTGCCCTGCAGGTCATGAATCATTTTCTTACTCTACACTGAACCACCTCTGCCCTGTCCCTGTCCTTCCTCAAGTGAGGACTTCAGCAGTGGCCACAGTACTCAAGGTGTAGCCTTATCAATAAGCTATACAGAGAGGTAGTAATGCCTCCTGTCTCCTGCTATCAAATCCCCTCCCAACACACCCGAACACTCTGGTTGTCTTGATGTAGGCCTTGCTGCATTGGTTAGATTGTTTAAGGGAACCACTTATGATGACTTCTAGGTCCCTTTCCTCAGGAGTAATGTCCAGCTTAACCCGTCCCATCCAATATTCTGTCTTGGGGTTTCTGCTCCCAATGTGCATCACCTTGTATGTTTTGTCGTTGAACTTCAACTGTCAAACCTTGGACCACCTCTTCAAAATTTGCAGATCCCTCTGTGACGCCCTTGCACCTTTCTTCACTGTCAAGCTTACCACAAGACTTAGTGTCATCTGCGAAGACACAAAACTTGTCCAGAATGCCTTCTCTTATGTTACCATTAAACATATTAAAAAGGACTGCACCCAGGACTAAACCGTGGCATCCCGCATGTGACCTCTCTCTCCCTGAATCTGACTACACTTTCACCGCTACCCTCTGCTGACTCCCCCCAATCAACTACCCACCCATCTATGTCCTTCACTGCACCTAGATCTTCTGTCTTCTTCAGAAACCTTCTGTGTGTTATAGAGTCAAATGCCTTACTGAAATCAAAGTAGAGTCAATAGTTTGCTTGTCCCTTATCTATTGCCCTAGTTATTAAGTCAAAGAATACTAGAAGGTTGGTCTGACAAAACCTTTCTGCCACTTAACTGTGCTATTTATCCTGGAGTCCATTACTCTCCAAGTAATCTACTAGGTCCTCTGGGACTAGTGTCTCCATCAGTTTACCTACAACAAAGTTAAGACAGACAAGCCTGTAGTTAGCTAGTTGCTCCTTGTCCCCAGCCTAATGGGGAGGAAAGTACAGTTACATAAGAAATGGAAATTATGTACCTACTGTAATTCTGATCTTTCTGTGTATCTTCACCATTCATCACAACTGGGTACTTGGCCAGAGGTCATGACCCCATGGGAGTTTTTAAAAAAAATAATTTCTTTGGGGGGATGGGCAGTCGATGTACCATCAGTGGCACCTTGATGCCGATGCACTGCATGGCGCGCTAGTTGGCCATTAGGTGTTGTCGACTCCATCTTTCCACCAGTTCTGAGTCACCGTAGACGTGAGAAAAGGGTTGGAGGGTGGGACAAGGAAGTCAAGGGACAGACAAAGGAAAATATATATAAACTAACAGAAGAAATAAATGACAGAAGACAGAACAAGTCTGAAAGACTAAGGGATTGGGTAGGGGCCCCAACCTCTGGAAGTAGAAAAGGAGGAGGGAGGGTGGGTTAAGGATTTTAGAAATAGGGATAAGAGTGAGAGGAGAGAAAATAGGAAAAACATACCCTGGAACCTTGACCTGTTTCCAGATTCTATAGGAACTGTGAAGGAGTAGCCAAGAGGCTAACTGCCAGAATTTAAGGCACAGAATCACTGGCAATAACTCCAACAAAAGCAGATTTGACTATTCTGGAAGAAAGACAGGATACAGGGATATTTCTCCCCTCTCAAAAAGGAAATTTTGGTGTAAGAAACCTAGTTTCTTAAATTAATTGAGGTTATGTCCAAAAGGGAAAAAAAAAAGATATACAGAAAGATCAGAATTATGGTAGGTACGTAATTTCCATATCTTATCTGTGTCAGTCTTCACCATTCATCACCTTTGGGTGAGTGCCGAGCCCCCCCCCAGAAGGGGGTTTTAACCCTAAGGGACTGAGTCCCTTAGCTCTCAGTGGGTGACACACTAAGAGGGAGAACCTTCACGGGCCTGGAGAGGCCAAAGAGTGGGAAGAGTGAGACAGGGACCTCCCGGAGGGGGTAGGAAGTTGCCCCGACAAACGCAGTCTCACCCTACGGGAGAAAAAATAGGTTCTCTGGTGACCGGAGTTAATCACCCAACGCCGGGCTAAGGGTGACAACCGGGAGAGACCCAGCCATGCCATCCGCCTAGTGCAGATCGCTGTCCCTACGACCCCGGTAGCTACCTCACTGGCGTCATACGATGCCCTTGCTTGGTGCCTTACTAGCTCCAGGCCACTTGCAGAGAGTGCAATGGCTTGTCTGGTTTCCTCTGTGTCAAGCATCAAAGCTGGGAGTTGACCTAACCTGGACCACAGGAACCGGACATAGGTTGCATAGTGGGCCTGATGTGCTGCAATAGAAAGCAGCAACTGTGCCGAGTAGAATGTCCTCCTCCCCCAGAAGTCAAAATCCAAGGAATCTTGATCTGGGAGCTGGTCACGGTGCAGGGCACAAAGCCCATCGGGAGTATCCAATTGCATCAAACTTGAGCTAGGATGAGGCACTGAACCTGGAGACTCCAGGGGGGGCACAATACCGCTGGCAGAGATCCCTAGGGGCTGGGACTCCGGAAAAGGGTCTTTGCCAGGAACACAACAATGCCTTCCACAAGGGAGCAGGCCGGTGGGCATCACAAGGGTGTCCACACTGAAATCGCCTAGGAAGGCACGCATTGAGTGCTCTGGATTGTGTTGAGTGGGTGGGGTAATGTGCAGGTCCTCCAACATCCTCACAAGGAATCACTTGATACTCTACGAGATCAGCAGCTGGAGAGATGTGGACAGATGGCTCCTCTCCCCCAGAAGAGGGGGATGAGGAGTTAGAGGACCTCAAGAGTTCAGAAGCTGGCTGCTCAGGGGAAGGCTGAAAAACCTGTCTGTCCATAGCTCTAACATAAGAGGAAATTGAGCAGCCACCGCTCTGAACTGCTCCCAGGAGAAAGGACCACTAGGACCAAGAATACCTGGGAGAGCAGGAGAATGTGGCAGAGGAGTGGGGACAGAGCCGACAACAGGAATTGGCTGACCTCCGCCTGGGCTCAGGAACGCACCAGGTGCCCTAAGGGAAGAAGGAGCTCTGGAAAACTCCACAGCCGACAGCTGATCAACCAAACTGGAACTGCCTAGGCTGCGCCCTGAAGAATCCCTCTTGTGAGGTGACCGGGGCAGTGAAAGTCCAGAAGGACAGTCCCCTACCTCCAAAGAATGGGGCCCTCTCAAGGAAACTGAAAGAGAAGGGCAGAGATCCACGCTACGGCTTCTCCCAGAGCCCAGGTGGGCCCCAGAAAAAGGCAGCCTCACGGACCACATACCCCTCGACCCCTTGGAATCCGAGAGTGCCCTCCTCCTTGAGAGAGCCAGCCTAGACAGCTGGCAGCCCTGGTCAGCCTCCGAAGGAGCCATCCAGGAAGCAGCACCCTCTCCTCCTGTAGGTGCTCCGATCGGCCCCAAAGTTGGGCGATCCAGGCACACCACATGAGGGGGTACCACCACTGAGGGATCAGAGAACCCTCCGAGACCAGGCTACAGAGCAATGGTGGCCTGCACCACTGTCTGCTGGTCAGCACCCCTGACTCTGGTCCCAGGAGTCACTGTCCGCTACTCAGAGGGGGGTTGACCCCGGCCTGTCGAGGACACTACCAAGGTGTCCACATGAGCAGCCAACTCCAAAAAGTCAGACTGCCTGTCTGACTCAGAGTCCGATTCCTCCTCCGAAGAGGTGGAGATTGAAGTTCTGTGCCAAACAGTGCATGGACGCCCACTACCATCCCGACTGAAAAGGGCACCAGACCCAAAGACTGTACCAGAGTTGGTGCCGACATCCCCAGATGCACTGTGAATAGTGCAAGAAGAAGACACGGCTCCAAAGATGGCAGCAGCCTTGGAGCCAGAGCTGAGACCAGAGATGGCGCCGATGACTGCTCCGACCATGCTCTCGGTGCCTAGGTCAGAAACCCCCATGGCGCCAACCCACCCCACAGCGCTGTGAGCGGTGCTGAGGACAGAGACAGCACTGACGACAGCCCCAACTGTGCTCTCGGTGCCGCGGATGGCACCGAGCTCTGAAACCCCCATGGCACCGTGTCCTTGCCCAGAGTGGCTCCAGAGCTGGATACGGCGCCATGCTCAACCATGGTGCTGCGGATGGTGCCAGGGCAAGAGACAGCCAGGGACAGTGCCGTAGAGTCTCCCACGGTGCCACTAGCACCATCGGCACCGTGAACAGAGCAGACAGCAGCAACGGCACTGAGCGATGGATCAGCGTGGATGACCATGCCATCGGTGCCCATGGCACTGAGGCAGAGGACGGTGCCAATCCAGGCCTTCCGAGCCAAGGGTACGACACCGGGGGAGCCTTTGCCTCCGAAGGGGCCATTGCCAAGGCAGTGCCCCCTGCCCGTCCCGGGGGGACAGACTGGGCCTCCTGCACCATGAATGGGGCCTCTGCCATGGCTAGGCTACAAGAGGCAGAAGCCCCCTCCTCCTCGGTCCATATAGAACTGGAAGGGACCTGGAGGAAAGGGCGAGAGAACACGGCTTAGCCTGACGAGTGCGTGCCCGTCCCCTGAAAGTCTGCAGAGCTTGTCCAACTTTCCAAGCGCATTGTTCGATGACATGATGGTCCATGGAGAAGCAGGCATTGCACAAATCCATGTCGTGTAGTGGGCCAACACACGCGAGGCAACAGTCATGCTGGTTGGTGACTGAGAACTTACGGCTGCATGGGGGGCCGTCCCATCTTCAAAGTTTTCTTGCCCCCCCGACCGAGACATGACCTATGGAAAAAGAACACCAAACAAGACCCGACGTTGCAAAATAAAATAAGGAACAGTCTTACCAGACGATGTCGAGTGGAGCGAACAGAACCGGCAAGATAAATCTGGGGCCGGCGAACTGCGACACAGAGTCAACGAACTGCAACACGGAGTCGAAGGCTTCGAGACAGAAGTAGGCCTCAAGTTTTTCTCTCAGCCACGAGGTGACCTCGACGGCGGGAGATGAAGAACTGGTGGGAGAGCGGAGTTGACAACACCTAATGGCCAACTCGCGAGCACCACGCAGTGCATCGGCCTCGAGAGCAGCGTCGATGGTGCGTCGACTCTGCTTATCCAAAAAAAATAAAAAAAGCTCCCACAGGGTCATGACCTCTGACCAAGTACCCAATTGTGATGAATGGTGAAGACTGACACAGATAAGATCTTACCGTAACAGTAGATCTTCAAGAGGAGTTCTTGCAGTAGGTAACACCTTTAGGACTGAAGCCGGCAGGCATCAGGACCCCACGAAAAACTTCTATCTAGCAGTCTATAGTGGGGGACTGCCTCCTGATGCCAGCCCACCCCCCATCATGTATGACATAAAAGTGGCAGTCCCCCAGCCCAACCTCAGCTCTCCCACCGGAGACCCTGGCAAAACAAGTAAAATTGCAGAACCAAGGAGGTTCTTCAAAAATGAGGAAAGACAAAGGTAACCATGATGGAGAAGCAGCTACCAGGGGGACGGTGGGAGGGAAATTAGCACCTGCTGCAAGAGCTCCTCTCAAAGTTCTACTGTTACTGTATGTTCTTATGTAACTGTACTATCTTCAAGGGGGCTCTTGTAGCAGGTAACACCTTTAGGACTGAGTCCCAAGCAGTGAGAGAAAGACCCCTGTTAGCTGGGTGGAGGTTGAAGTATACCAAAGAGGTTTAAGAGAGAATGCCTTGCAGTCCAAAGCCTGCTCTGCCTCTTGATGCAATGTCCACACTGTAGCGCTCGACAAAGGTTTGGACAGAACTCCAAGTAATGGCTGCGCAAATGTCAGTGGCTGAGACATTCCTCAAAGAGGCGAAGGAGGACGCCATGCCCCTGGTAGAGTGGTCTTTAACAGAGCCTGGTAAAGGCCTGTCATACTTTTTGTAGCAGAAAACAACTAGTCAGACTTTGTAGTAGCTCGGGTGCACTCCCAAGCAATAACAAAGCACCCTAAGAACACCCAAAGTATGCAGCAGTGCCTCCCCTCAGTTCGAGTACTCCGGGTAGTAGACAGGAAGGTGGATGTCTTGATTCAATGTAAACTCTGACACCACCTTGGAAAGAAATTTAGGATTAGTCCGCATGGACACCTTGTCCTTCTGGAAAACTAAATAAGGCTCTTTACACATCAGAGCCTGAAGCTCAGAAATCCTTAGAGCAGGAGAAATGGCAACTAAAAAAAAACAGGTTACTCACCTGTAACAGTAGTTTTAGGAGTGGTATATGTTGTTCATCCACACTTCTTGGCATGTCCTGGTTACCTATTGTCCTACACTGTACTGTGTGCATATGTAATTGTACTGCCTGCTCTAAGTCTAACAGCTGCCACTGTTGTATTGTCATATGTCACCACCCTCTCCAATGATTATTGTACAATGTCATCATATCCTGTACGCATTGTCCTGCTATGTATACTTTGATTGTACTTGCACTGCTCTATGTAACTAACTCCGGGTCACCCCTGAAAAAGGGACCTCTGGGGCCCAGCGGGCTTACCCGGTTAACAAAATTTAATAAATAAAATGTCCCTTTCCCTTTAAGGATCGCCAGAAGGTCTTCAAGCTGGCTCCTCCCACCCACCCGGGTGGTATAATCCTCGGCTCCGCCCCATGATGCCAGATCTTAGCCCACTGGAAACCAGGTGTGTGTCGCAGCCGGGGAGGTCGGGTGGGTCTGTGTGGATGAACAACATATACCACTCCTAGAAAGATCAGTTACGCAAAGATTTTTGTCTTACCAGTAGATCTTCTAGGAATGTCTCTTGCAGTAAGTCATTACTTCTGGGAGTTCAGATAGGTGGCGCTCCAGCACGGAAGTTTCTTCCAGTAGTCCCCACACCAGGGACCACCCACACGATCTCACTTCCTGGGCTGTACCTGTAAAAGTGGGTGGTCATTGGTAATCTCCGTTCCCTGCCAGTTTCAGCTCGGGAAAGCGAGGGACCGAGGGGAACTGAGGTACCAAAGCTGCTCAACCCATCATTTTTCCTGTTGCAGAATGGCAGGGGGTTGGAGGGAAGGAAGCTACTTACTATAAGAGACATTCCTAAAAGATTTACTTTTATGACAGAAATCTTTGCGTTACTGATCTATCTTCCATGGAATGGTCTCTTGCAGTAAGTCATTACATCTGGAAGATTCCCAAGCAGTTATATGGCAGTTGGGTGGCCAAATATAGCATTCTGCCATAGGTATAATGTGGTCATAGGACCAATAAATGCTGCGAGTAGCATATAGCATACAAAAGAATTGTGTATTCTATTTGTAAATGTTCCATTATCTTATTCGTTACAGGGTTACGTCCAAAATATATGCCAGACCTGTTATTATTAGGTGTTTATTTATTTATTTTTTTTTTTATTTTATTTAAATAGCAGTTTGGAAAACCTTTGAGCCATAGGCTCATTTACAAAGGTACCTTGTCACAGTAAAACAAACCAAAATACACAGTATAGCAGTACAACACATAAGTATAACAGTAAATTAAGACATAGATACAAACAAGCTGGTACAGGTAGGATGGATGCAAACAATACCAGAGTTATGTCATCCTTAGCAGCTTAGTAATAAGCTTGCATAAGTATTGAGCTTTGACTAGCGGCAGTTACAGCATCGGGTGTTAATAAGGGTGGTTATTGTATGAAGTTTTGAAGCACGATATAGTTGGAGCCCGAGATGGAGGTGCAGTGTGTTGAACCAGGAGGGGGCCCTAAAGCTGAAGGCTCTTTGGCCGTGAGAGGTCCTAGCTCTTAGGGATAACAAGAGAGGTTTCCCAGAGGTCCGAGTATGAACTAGTGGGACAGGAGGGCGATGGTGGTGGTCAATCCTGGTGGGAAAAGCCCAGGAGGGTCTTTTGTAAGGGTACAGGTAAGATATTTGAGGCGCTGCCGAGACTAAGTACCAGCGCTTTAGCATACAGTAGACAGGTGTGTGTCATCCTAGGTGCTCCAGTAATTAACCTGCAGGCCTTATTCAGAGTAGTGAGAATTTTATGGAGTGCGGTCTGATCAGCAGCACCATACACCGGCAGTCCATAGTCCACTAGGGACAGGATAGAGGAGGTGACTGCAAGTCGAAGAGCCTCCGGGGAGGCAGTGTTTATACCGATGTAAGATGCCCAATCGGATATTAGTGGCAGTGGCTAGGGTAGCATGTGTCCATGGAAGGAGAGGAGGGGTCAAATGGATCCTAGGTATTTATAGGAGCAAACTTGTTCGAGTGGGAATGAGGACCCAGAGTGAATGAGGAGTTTGAAGTTGCAGGACTTGTTTTGGGGATGAGTGAAGAACATTGTTTTGTTTTTTAAGATTTATCACCAATCTATGTCCTTGAACCAGCCCTCGGCTTCAGTGAAGGACTCTGCAGCAGTCCTGGAGGGCAGTAGGGTTACGATTTGAGGCAAAGATGACTGCATCATCAGCGTGCAATAGAATGTTCCCCGAGCAAGGCGTGGAAGGGTGTTAAGGTAAAGGGAGAATAGTAAGGGGCCCAGAATGGAGCCCTGGGGAACCAGAAAAGATGGGACAGATGTCTGAGTAGGTCCCATTAATTTTTACGCTGTGAGCAGTCAGACAGATAACTGGTGCACCAGGAGATATGCCCAGCAGCAAAACCAGAGAGACTAAGGGCATCAAGTAGGAGGGTGGGAGACAGTGTCGAAAGCTTTCGAGAGTCAATGAAGACAGCACCAGCCAGAGAACCAGTGTCTAAGGAGGTGGAGAAAGTTGGAGAACTCTAGGAGGGCTGTGTTGGTACTGTGGCCCGCTGTAGCCATGCTGCTCAGGACAAAGGACATTGTAGGTGGAGAGGTAGTCAGAGATTGAGAGGCCACCACTTTTCCAAGGCCTTGGAGAGAGGAGAGAGAATGATCGGGTGATAGTTTCCAGCCACAGTCCTATCACCACCTTTAAAGATAGGGGTGACTGTGGCGACTTTCCAGGCAGTTGGAACCTTCCCCAGGCAAAGAGAGTGGTTGATGAGGCATGTGATCGGGTAAGGACTGTGTCTAAGACCAGCCGTAGGATACACGGATCCAGGGTGTCACTGCCTGTACTATTACTCTTGAGGGCAGTGACAAGGTGCAGCCTAAGTTCTTGGGCAGAAACACGGCGGAGGAGAAAATAAGGCTAGAAAGATTTACGGCAGGTGCTGGGGGAGGAGGGTCAAAAAAATTTGTAGGGATGATAGGGCTAAGGTCAGTGAATGAGGTGTTGAGGTGGTTGGCTATGAGGGCTGGGTCTGAGGAGATCACACCATTAATGTTGATCTGGGGTGGGTGGGAGTGTGCACTCCCATTTAACTGTTTAATGTTATCCCAGAAGGTTCTGGGATTCCCCCATGAGGCAGTGTGTGAGGACCGATAGTGCTCAGACTTGGCCTTTCTGATGGCCCGAGTGCACTTGTTTTGGGCGGCAGCATATAACCACCTGTCATTGGGCCGGCCAGTCTCAATGCTGCAGTGCCATAGGTTGTCCCTATGTTTGAGCTGGTGGATCAAAGCTGGGGTAACCCAGAGGCATTCTTCCTTTTAGAACGGCGGGTCAACACTGGGGCAAAGATATCACAGGCATTATTAAAGTTTGGGTAAAGAAGGAGAGAGCTGTGTCGATGTCAGGAGTTGCCTGTATAGGAGACCAGTCAATTTGGGACAGAAGTTCCTTAAGTTTTATCAGTCCACCAGGTATTAGGCATACGCCAGCATGTGGACTGTGTTATCGGTTTCGGGACTGAGGTTGACCAGTGGAATAGAATGGGGAGTGATCGCTGAGAGAGTCTGGGAGGACTTGTACATTGGGGATCCGATTAGGGGTTGGTGAGTACCACATCAAGCAGGGTACTGGAGCCTCTCTTGGGGTTAGTCCTGGTAGGGTGGGTAACTAGTTGCGTAGGTCTATTGCAGAAAAGGAGTCTCGGGTAGAGGAGGAGGAGGAGGGCTGAGCCAGTTGACATTTAAGTCACCCACCAGAATTTGATCAGCGGAAGGAGGTAGAGAGGTAAGGTATTCTGTAAGAGAGGCAATGGCCTGCGTTTGGTCCCTGGGTGGCACGTATGCAGTAGTCAGATAAAGGGGTCCCTTTAAAGGGTCAGGGGTTAGTTTCAGCGTAAGCGCCTGGGCCCCGGAGTCAAGGATGGGAGTGGGCAGGGCTAGTACGAGGAGAGATTCCTTGACATAAATAGCGCAGCCGCCGCCCCGTCTCCCAACACGGTCGGACCGGAAAAGGGTGAAACCAGGAAGGGAGACTAGGGAGTCAGGGGAGGATTTCGACAGCCAAGTCTCAACCAGGGTGATGACATCAGGGTTAATTGACGTGACCAGGCATTGTAGTGAGTCAAACTTTTTTAGGAGGCTACAGATATTCATGGAGACCATGCATAGGCCTGTGGTGTGAGTTGGGGAGCTCCTGGGAACCGGGCCAGGGTTTGGATGAATGTTCCCTGACAGGAGTAGTAGCATGACTAACACCCTGGCTGGGAGATGGTGAGAGGTTTTCCTACGATTGACATGGGGGAGGCTAAGGGAGCAGGGGGTGGGCAGGGAGGTACAGGAGGGAAAAAGAATAAGAAGACACCCAGATGTGCCTGAGGTGAAGAGAAAGCTATGGGGAGGGCAGGGGACAGGGACACACAGAGGTCCCAAGGGCAGGAGAGGAGGTTCAGGAGCAAGGGAGGGAGGGAGGGGTGCCAGGGCACAGTGTGGACTAGCAGATGGGTAAGTGGGTAAGTGCACTGCTAGTGGGGATAGGCACAGGCAGAGCATGAGGCAGGGCCAATACATTGTGGTGAGCAATATCCCAGGGAAGTAGTGCTGTACAGGTAGGAGTAGGAAGTAGTGAGTGAACATAGGTCCCTCTAGTGGCCAGCAGGTATAACCTGCAAATGGGAAAGTGGGGAGATACCCCGTCCTGTTGCACAGAACCTATCACCGGATGTGATGTCACGGGGTGGATCCTTAAATTGACAGCCGCCCCTGGGTGGGAGGGTGGTTGGGGCGAGCAAGTAGACGGCGCAGTTACTGGCCGGGCTAGCACCCTCTGCAGGCGTCCAGACGAAGAGAAGAGGCTCTCTTTACCCGAAGTTATCAGGCTGGAGATTTGGCTTCCTCAGCTACTCAGGTGAGCTGCTTGTTGCTTCAGTTGCTTGATTGTCCCGAGTGCCTAGCTTGGGGGGGTGGGAGCTGCCTATGTTGTGGAGAAAACAAAGCCTCTCACTACTATGCAGCGGGAGAATATGTTGTGACTTACACAAAGGAGCTCCACTCTAAGCAAACAGGGCTATTCCAAAATGAGGTCACACTAGGACCCAGCTAACCTAATGCCTTCAGTAACAAGCACAATTAGCTCAATACCACCATATTAAACAAGTCTGATCTATATTAGCTGCTTGGTATATCTGGCTTTAAGATGAAATCAGCAATTAGCTCCAAATACCACCATATTAAACAAGTCTGATCTATATTAGCTGCTTGGTATATCTGGCTTTAAGATGAAATCAGCAAGGCAACTCTAGAAAAGCCAGTGAGTCCCTAGCTTTACACTTCAGCATTAGTAGCACAAAGAGAATCAAATAACAAGCCCACCCAGTGGTGAACAGGAACAAAGTTCATAAAATATAAGTGTTCATCAGATGCATTAAGTTTATCAGATGCATTAAGAGGATGACAGTCCGATCAGGGTGAGACATGTCAATTATATCAATAAATCAGAAGGGATTCCGTCACAGTACTGAGTGAGTAGGTGATCTCAGTGGGCTGCAATGAAAAGACAGCCTTCGTCAAAGGCTACTGTGCCCTGAGTTGTAACAGTAGCTCAAATAATACAATGTTATTCTTTAGAAGCGCTACAATGTAGCAAGTTAAGACTTTTTTTTTGCCATGTCTGTCAAGACAGTAGAAAATGTATCCATTGGGCATAAGTAGGATACTTAAGTTGCAAAATGAAACAATGTATCTGTGACATAAAGGAAGTCAGTGACTCTTAGAATCAGTAGCTATAAGCAATCTTGCATTTGGTTTAAGGAACTTGTAAAGTAATAGAATGATGTTGACATATCCATCTTGTATTAGTAATCTTACTTACAAGGGGGTCCCAGGTACGTCAGGGCCTGCAACCTTGTTAGGCATAAATCTGAAATGTTCATATGATGAGTCCATTATGTGTACTGTTTGGAAAACAGAAGCTAGAATAATGAACAATATCATCAAAATCATAAGGCAGGGGATCTCATTCTTGAGATTACATAAACACATATGTGTATATATATTTTTTCTTTTTTGACCAAGCAAAAAAGGCATGCAAAGTTTAAAGGCTTATAATCTCAGTATATGTACCCACCCTTTTTAATGTGATCTTTATTCATGATCAAGTGAAAGCTACTTATAGCAGTAGAAGGTTGAAAGAATAATATAATCCATACCAGGATATGTTGATTGTGTCTCAGCATGTGAGTAGTAGTACGTGGACCTTTCGTGGGAGGGACCTGGAGTCTGGCACACAACAGACCAAGAGGCATCCTGATGGAATGGCCGTGATGGTCTGTAACGGTGATACCTCAGAAAAGTGGCTAGATGTATAGAGCTGTTTGGAAAAGGCCTCAGTCTAATCTTTAGTTGAAGCCCCAAGAGGTCTCCGAGGCCTAGAAGAGGAGACTGGGGCGAAGCCTGAAGTCTTTAATGAGAGGAAGAAGCGCTGTGCCAGCCTGAGTGACAGCCATGGGTCGGCTTCAGTGTGTTCCTTGTCACTTGTTCTCTGCCCTTAAAGGTTTCTCGTGGGGTATAATTAGTTCCAGTTTTGTATCAAGAATTATACTGATGGCGTGGTTTGTAGTACATGTATTGTACGGTCTTTAATTGTCTGCCTGAGGCTTGTAGGTTATCCAGTATCATCTGAGCCCTGGGGCCAAAAAGATGGGTCACCTAAAAAGGAGGTATTAGCCACTTTCTGCTGAATATCAGGTGCTAGCCCTGAGAGTCGGAGCCATGCCTGATGGCGTATAAGAATACCGACTGCAGAGGCTCCAGCTGAAGCATCAGTAATATCGTATCCTGATCTTAATAAATGTCGAGACAGGGAAGTGAAGGTATTTATTATTGATAGAAACATAGAATTTGACGGCAGATAAGGACCGCTTGGCCCATCCAGTCTGCCCATTTCCCTACCTGATGGATAAGCTGCAGATCCTAGTTAACTAGCAGCCTACTTCTTCCTACCCCCACCCCCTAGAATTGCCTTATGACTGTACCATGCATGCTTGAATTCCACCGTTTGTGACTCCACAACCTCCTCTGGAAGGCCGTTCCATGCATCCACCACCCTCTCTGTGAAAAAATACTTCCTTAAATTACCTCTGAGCCGCCCCCCTTCTATCTTCAAATTGTGCCCCCTTGTTCTTGCACACTTCTTTGTGAGTTTTGTGAGATGTGAGTTGCTCTTTTTCAGGGGATGCAGGTAGTTCATTTATAATGTCTCCAGCAGAGGTTCTCACCGTACGCTGGTATTTTAGCATATGTCCCATACAATTAAGTATTCTGATATTTAGTGTGTTTTCCATATAATCAAAACGTTTAGAGTCTCTCTCTGGGGGTATTGTACTTGTATGTTTAGGCTTGCCAGTGCGGTTGTGAGCAGCTGCAATAACCACAGAATCTGCAGTGGGTGTATTTGTTAAATATTGGTGATCAAGAGGAGCCTGATACAGTCTGTGCACTTTTCTACGTACCTCCTGTGCTGCTATGGGTTGACTCCATGCTTCAGTGATCGCATTTCTGAATGTTGGTATAAAAGAAGGGACTGTCCGGATAGGTTCTTCCGTAAGGTCCAGATATTCTGCCATATCTTTAATCTGTCCTGTTCCGTTGTGGTAAACCCCATTGTTTTTTATGTTTGTAAGATCATTTCAGGGAATGAGGGATCATCCGGTGGAGAAATTACCTTTAGTGGTTGTAGTAGCCCTGCATCCCAGTAAGATGCTACATCGGAAGGGGACTCATACCCTCTTGTATTAGGGGAATCATCATAGTGTTCAGAATTTGCACGATAATCTGAAAAACATTCTTCTGAATATTCAGGAGGAGGCAAGACTGGTGAGTGTTCTGGCTTTGTGCGTGCCTGTTTTGATGGAGGCAGAGACATAGTTTGTGATTGAGGGTTATGTCTCAGAGTGTGTTTATGGTCAAAACCCATAGAATCTAACACTCTATTTACTATTTCTTCAATATTTGACACTTGTGAGGAAGGAATTGCCATGTAAGCTGGTTCTGAGTCCAGTGTATGTGGCGACAGGGGATCAATTTATGCCTCATGGTAGAGTGATCCAGTGCTTCTTTGGCATCTTTGTTCACCACCTACTGGTGTGGGGGTATCATGCATGTGTGCAAATGAGATTGGGTTACCTCTACAGTCCGTAGTATACAATTCTTTATTTTGTGGTAATGCAGCCCCATGTGTATCTTTTGATATAGGTTTCTGAGAATATTCATGGCTTTTCATGGTATATGTTCTATAAGGATCCTCCATAGTTGTATTATATGCAGGTGAAGGTGCTGTTCTATGATGCAGGGGCTGCCCCTTCGACGGTGGTATTATCCTCATCGATGGGAGAGGAAGAGAAGTATGCCTCGTCGACGATGTACTGTCTTATAGATGAAGGGTAGGTAAAAGCATGCTCCGTTGACGATGTAATACACTCCGTTGATGATGAGGAAGGCAGTACATGTACCGTTGACGGTGGGATGCTCTCTGTCGACGATGGGATATTGAGTACATGCTCTGCCGACGATGGAAATGCTGTCGTCAGTGATAAGAAGGTGAATGCATGACCCGTTGATGGTGGAAGGCTTCTCGTTGACGACGGAGCACAGGAAGCATGTCCCATCGACGGGGGAGGCAGCCCCATCGATGATGAAGCATGTAGAGCGTGCTCCGTCGATGGAGGTGTTCTCATTGATGAGGATGTCTTGTAGAGTCCTCTTGATGGGGGAGTATGCCCCATCGATGGAGAAAGTAGCAGAACCTCTGTCATCAACGGTGTATAAGGCTTCATCGACAGAGGAGCTGAGAAATGCTAGCCTGTCGACGAGAAATGTTCCTTTCTGTGAGAGGCTGTACCTGTGTGCTCTTTAGATGAAGAAGTGCCTGCTGTCGACGGGGGTGTACTGCCCGTCAACGATGGATGTTTTCTTGATGATCCATGTTTCGGAGGTATGACCGTGGAAAGGCAGTCAGGCAGAACTTTAGATGAAGGTGTTTCCTTCCCTTTTTTCTCTCTTGAAGAGGACTCCAAGTTTTTTGAGTCCTTAGATCGAGTACCCTGCATGTATGACAGGGAGACATCCATCGTAGCACTCTTTCTTGTCTTTGTTTTCAGTATAGGAGTATGGTGCCTGTATGAAGCACAGGCACCCCAGGCTATAGGTTCAATCCATGTCGTAGACTGCTGCTAGAAGAGTTGCTGGCAGAGCTGAAGCCAGCTGGATAATGAACGGAGATTACCAGGGACCACCCACTTTTATAGGTACAGCCCAGGAAGTGAGGTCATATGGGTGGTCCCTGGTATGGAGAGTGCTGGAAGAAACTTCTGTGCTGGAGCACCACCTATCAGGAACTCCCAGAAGTAATGACTTAGTGCAAGAGACCATTCCGTGGAAGATCTACTGTTACAGATGAGTAACCTGTTTTTCTAGGGACATGGATATGTTGTTCATCTACACTTCTTGTTCATCCACACTTCTTGGCAGACTCCTAGCAGTTTTCCAGGAGGAGGGAGGCAAGGTGCACACCCCCACAGAAATACTTACTTGGGGAACAGAGATTGGAGAACTGAGGCCCCAAAACCAGCATCCCGGCATGACTCAAGGTTGATGTGGTAATGGGTGATGAAGGTGTTTGCTGACTTCCAGGTGGCAACCCAACAGATTTCCTGTATGGGGATGTCCCTGGAAGCAGTCACCGATGCAGCGGTATGGCAGGTGGAATAAGCTCTTCTCCCTCTGGTAGGCTCCTTGCCTGCCAACTCATAGCATAGACTAGTGCAAGATGTAATCCATCTTGCGATTGTCCGTTTTGCTTCAAGTCTGCCAGAAGCGGCTTCAGCGTAGGTGACAAAAATCTGGCGAACCTCTCCCCAAATTTCTGCCGTCCTCTCCCTATAATAGGAGAGAGCTCATCTCCAGTCCAAAGTATGGAGCCTGTACTTGGCCTCCGAAGTGTAATTGGGGTAGTACACTGGCAGAGTCAACATCTGGTTAAGGTGAAACTCTGACATCACCTTCGGAAGGAATTTCGTGAGGTGGCACAGGACAACCTTGTCCCTGTGGAAGACCAGATAAGGTGAGTCCACCGAGAGCACCTGCAGCGCACCTGTCCTTCTGGCAGACGTGATAGCCACCAGGAAGACAGTCTTCCATGACAAGTGTGACAACTCACACTTGTGCATTGGTTCGAATGGCTTGCCTATGAGCTGTGCCAAGACCAGCAGTAGATCCCATGGAGGTGGAGGTTCATGCACCAGAGGGAATATGTGATCCAGGCCTTTGAAAATGCGCCCAACCACCATCTCCTGTGCCAACGTCCGCTGAGCGGCCCGCGCCCGGTAAGCAGAGATGGCTGCTAGGTGCACCCTAAGGGTCGATGACCGAAGACCCCCTTTGGAGAGTGACCAAAGGTAGTCTAGAATGTTAGCCACTGGGCAGGACAAAGGGTCCAGGCCCTTGGCCTGACACCAAATGGAAAACCTTTTCCACTTGAAGGCATAACATTTCCTGGTCGACTCCTTCCTGGATGCTTCCACTACCATTAGTACATCCTCGGACAAACCCAAAGCTTGGAACTCTAGCCGCTCAGGTACCAGGCTGTGAGGTGCAGGGATTGAAGGTCCAGGTGGAGAACCTTCCCCTGACTGACTGAGATCAGGTCCAGGCGTGCTGGAAGCTGCCTCGGGACCGGTTGCGGAGGCTGAGGAGATCTGGATACCAGAACTGGTGTGGCCAGTCTGGGGCTACCAGGATCACCTGCGCCTTGTCCCTCCTCACCTTGAGAAGCACCTTGTGGATCAAGGTAAATGGAGGGAAGGCATAGAAGAGGCCTGGGGTCCACAGCCTCGAGAAGGCATCCCCCAGCAGCGAGCCCTGCTGAGGGGGACGGGCATGAAACAGCCTCAGCTTGGTGTTTTCCCTGGAGGCAAACAGGTCCATCATCGGTTTGCCCCAGTGGGAGAACAGGCTTTAAGCTACTTCTGGATGGAGAGACTACTCATGGGATATCTTGCCTATGTGGCTGAGAGCATCCGCCAGTTGATTCGAGGCTCCTGCCACATGGATGGCTAGGATATCCGCCTCTAGTCGGTTCATGAGTGTCCAGCTGTGGAGTGCTTCCCTGCACAGCAGCCAGGAGTATGTGCTGCCCTGCTTGTTTTGGTAGTACAGTACATGGTCGTGGTGTTGTCCATCTGGACTTAAACCACTTGACTCCAGAGCTGAGGAGCAAATGATGACAGCGCCAGTCTGACCACTCTGAGCTCCAACAGGTTGATGTGGTAATGGGACTTCTCGCGGGTACAGAACCCATGGGCCCTGTTGTCCCCCATGTGGGCTCCCCAGCCCATGAGAGAGACGTCGGTCGTGAGGATGACCATTGGCTTGGGGCGAACAATGGGATCCCTTCCTGCAACCGGTCTAGGATGGTCCACCACTGGAGAGTGTCCCACATCTTCTGGGTCACAGTGATCAGCTGGTCGAAATGACCTAGGAGTGGAGTCCACTGGACGGCCAGCTCCCATTGAAGGGGTAGCAGCCACCGGGCCCAATGGACCACGGAGGTGCAGGCCACCATGTAACCCAGAAAGTCCCGGGTAGGGCGCAATTACCCAATCAGAAATGATTGGGCAAAGGAGGAGAGAACCTCCGTCCTGTCTGCTGGGAGCTGGGCTCTGGCTCGGCGAGAGTCGAGCTCTGCCCTGATGAAACACATCATTTGAGAAGGTACGAGTTCCAACTTGGCCTCATTGATCAGGAGGCCGAGTTGGGAGGTCTGGATGGAGAGCCAGGTCCCTGGACCTCTCCACCTCCTGTTGGGTGGAACCTGCGAAGAGCCAATCATTGAAGTAGGGGTATATTCTGACCCCCCCAATGCCTGAGATGGGCTGCCACCACTGAAATGCATTTGGTGAAGACCCATGGGGCTGATGACAGGCCGAATGGCATGGCTCAAAACTCGTATAGAGTGCCCTCTGCCCTGAAGTGGTGGAACCGCTGGTGGGATGGATGGATTGTGATGTTAAAGAATGCATCCTGGAGATCCAGTGAGCAGAACCACATGTTTTGCTCCAGGGATGGTATGATCTGGGACAGAGTTACCATCTGGAAGATGCGTGGCCTGAAATAGTGATTCAGGTTGTGCAGATCTAGAATGGGGTGCCAGCCGCCCCGTCCACTTCAGAACCAGGAAGGACCTGGATACGAACCCTGGGTCTGGTGGAGGATCTGCCACTCGAGCTACTGCCTCCTTGAGGAGGAGCTGAGCAATGTTGTCTCAAAGAGTTGACTGTGTGTGGGCGGAAACTCTCTCCTGTCATGGAGCGCGGGATCGGCTTGGAGGGTACTGCTCAAATTCCAGACGCAGATCCTGGCCAACCACTTCTAAGACCCACCTGTCCATGGTAACCGCGGACCAGGTGGAAAGGAAGTTGCAGAGCCGGCCCCCCATGGGAGGACCCAGAGCAGACGTGATGGGAACAGGGGTGGCAACCCCTATCCTGTCACTGGGCAGGCTTGGAGGAAGAGGGTCCAGGGCCTGAACCCTGACCTTTACGGGCCTGGGAAGGTTCGGGCTTGGGGCAGGGGTGCCAAGCCTGAGCCTGCTGCTGACCTCCCTGAAAGGAGGGCTGCTGCTGCTGGGCTGCAGGGGAAGAATGCTGAAAATGCTTCTTCTGCTGCTTCTTGGGACCAGAAGAACTCTGAACAGAAGGTAGCATTGGACTACTTGATGTGCTGAAGGTGACCAGCCACACCTGGGCTGAAGAGATCGGTGCCCAGGAAAGGCACATCAGCAAATTTGTGCTGGGTATCCACTGGGAAGGAAGACAGCCTCAACCAAGCCCTGCGACGGGAGGCAACTGTGGCTGCCAATAAACGGGCACACAAGTCCCCAATGTCCAGGGCCGTCTGTAGCTGCTGCTTAGCGATGGCACAGCCTTGGTCTCGGACCTGCTTGACTGTGGTCTGCAAGTTGGAGGGGAGGTGTGGGAGGACTTTGTCCAAAAACCCCAAAAGGGCATGGGAGAAGAGTGCCATGATGACGGTCGAGCCTTCCTGATGGGGCCTAAGGAAGAGGCCGCATAGACCTTCCGGGCAGAGTGATCCAATTTCTTGGACTCCTTCTCCAGAGGTCTGTTGGTATCAGCAGAACTGCCTGTACGTCTGAACACAGAGGTGGTCACAAGGCTCTTGGCTGAAGGGTGCTCTGTGAATCCTGCTAGGGAACCCATGGGCACTGCATACTTGCGGGCCATCCGGGCAGACGGAGCTAGACAGGAGGCAGGGTGCTGCCAAAGTTCAAGGGCCGGGCCAGTAATGGCTTCGGCTACAGGAAAGGCTTCTGTCTGGGTATCCCCTCTCTTGAGGATATCTGTGAGAGGGTACTCTGCCTTCTTCTGGATAGATTCCAAGGGCATCCCTGTGGACTCAGAGATGAGGCAGAGAATGCCCTGAAAAGACAAAGGGCCTTCCTCCGTCGCTAAATCACCAGCTGACTCATCATCCTGTGGATGAGAATGGAGGCCAGTGTCATCTGAATCCGAAGTATCAGGATACAGCGGTCGACCGCACAGATCACCCTCGACCCGCCTAGGGCAGTCGGGGGTTAGAGTGACCGAAAGACATCGGGGAGCCCGGTGTCCGGTCGAACTTCCTTAGAAGGAGCCCCTCCCATGGGCTGATTAGGCGGTTCCACCAGAATCAGTGGAGAGACCGGTTTAGGCCAAACCGGAAGAGGTTTAGTCGGCTCTGCGGGCAAGGGAACCAATTTTATTGCTTCCTGGGGAGTTGGCTTTGGCCTAGGAGACGAAAGCCAAGTAAAGGCTGGGGTACAAGCCGGGATTGGCTCATGCCTGGACAAAATCAGCTGCTGTCACATGAGGTCCTCGTAGCATCGATGTTTCCGTCGAAGCCCCTCCTCATCAGAGGAAGATGAGGACGACCGCCAGCATCGCTTCTTTTTTGGCTCGCTAGTGCGCCTTCCTCAGCCTGTCGATCAAGGGGGTCTGAGACCTCGATCGAGATTGGTCAGGCCGACTTGGTCACTTGGGAGACGCCAGTAAAACCGGAGACTTTCAGGGGTCAGGGACCACTTTCGCAGCGGGTTTCCCAGCGGGCTGGGTCTCTTCTTCGGGGAAGGGAAGGAAAGGACCGATTGAGGGAGTCATCGACTGGAGTCAGTGACAATGGGTCGATTGGATTGAGAACATCTCAACTTAGTCGATCAAATCTTCGGTCGACTGGCCTGACGGCAAAGCCGAGAAGCCAGTGGCTGAAGAGGCAATTACGACAGATCTCTCCCAATCCCAAGAGTGTCTCCGTCAAGACGAAGATGGTCCTGGGTCCCTCTCCTGCTTACTGGACTGAGAGGAGTTTGGGAGAGAGTGGCACAACTCTCGGAAGGGACCCGAGAAAGTGGAGTCCAAGTTGAGTGGAACAAAGAAGCCCCAAGAGGAAGATTCCATGGAGCAAGCAGCTTCCTCCTCAAAGGCCTGCATGCACTCCAATTGCTCGACGGATCCCACGGCCTTGGAAACTGCCACGGGCCTCCTTAGAATTCTTGTTGGTTCCATTTTTGGGCCCGCCCATTCAGGCATGCGGATGGTCAGCCGAGACGCGGAAGGAAAAGCGAGGCAGAACTCAAGGTCATGGAGCATGGGCCGACACCAAGACAGTAGATGCATGCAGTGTGGGTCCAGACATCTTCTGCCCAAACGGGCACCGGCAAAATCCATGGGAAGACTTGTCTTCCATAATCGAGAAGCAACAGTCGCTAACGCGAGTAAGTCTAATTTTCGGAATGACTGAAGGTTGAGAAGCCAGGGCCTACAGAATGCGAGAGCACGATGGAGGCAACCTGAATCTTCCAGCGGAAAGGAAGATCTGGCGTCATGGGGCAGAGTCGAGGATTATATCACCTGGGTGGGTGGGAGGAACCAGCTTGAAGACCTTCCAGCGATAATTAAAGGGAAAGGGACAAGCCAAGAAATGTGGATGAACAAATCCACGTCCCTAGAAATAACGCTTTCCAAGACAGAAAGTGCAGCTCACAACTTGCAGCAGATTTGAAGTGAAGCAGGGTACAAGGAGAGAAGATACTCCAGAACTGAATTCACCAGGCAGGTGAAAGGGTCCAAATGCTGAGCAGTGGCCTAGATGCAGAACCACTTCCATTTCATTGCACAAGTGGTCCTGGTGAAACATTTCCTAGTGGCCACCAAGACATCGGCTACCCTGGGGGAAACCCCCAAATCAGGATACAGTTAGGTCTGCAACAGCCATGCATGGAGATGCAGAGACTTGAGATCCGGATGGACCAGAGTTCTCTGCTCCTGGGAGAGCAAGTCTGAGCCCAGGAGCAGGGAGACTGGAAGCTCCACTGGAAGTTGCTGAAGGAGTGGAAACAGAATCTGGTGCTGCCAAAAGGGTGCCACTAAAATCACCTCTGCTCCTTCCGACTGCAGCTTGAGAAGAACTCTCTGCAGAAAAGTGAAGGCGTAAAAGGACCTCCCCATCCAGGAGAAGGGCAACATGTCCTGCCAGAAAACACCAGGCTCTGGCTCTAGCAAGCAGAAACTGGTCAGTTTTGGGTTGTATAGGGAGGCAAACAGATTAATTCTGGATGCTCCTGTCTGGCGAAAAGGTCTTCAACCACTGAGGGAAGAAGTTTCCACTCATGATCCCTGGATCAGGACCAGCTTAGGCTGTCAGCCAGGGTATTTTGCATGCCTGGAACATGGACTGTTGTCAAGTCCAGGTGATGATCCACTGCTCATAACTAGACTCTCATGGCCTCCCTGCAAAGGGGATAAGAAGGGGTTCCCCCACCCTTGCTTGATTATGTAGAAGACCACCGACATGTCCGTCTGGATCAACAAAGGACTGGGCAACAAAACTGACTGGAAAGCCTGAAGAGCGTACAGAATCACCCGCATCTCCAGGACATTGATGTGGAGATAGAGCTTGTGCTGGGACCAGGACCCTTGTGTCTGACAGTCTCCCAAGTGGGCTCCCCAGCCTTGGTCCAATGCATCTGTGGTCAAAATCTGACTGGGAGTTTCCATCCACAGGAAAGACTGAAGGGGTTTTAGCCACCATGCTAGGGCCTGTCATACAGGGTTTGACACAAAGTCAGGCTGCTTTAGGTAGTCTGAACGCTGGTTCCATTGGACTCTCAGGTTCCACTGGACCACTCTCATATACAGCTGAGCCAGGAGAACTGTGGAGCTGGCCGCTGCCATGTGTCCCAGGAGTCTTAGGACAGAGCTGGCCGGAACCTGTTGAGAGACTTGCCGAGCGTGCGTCTGAAGGCGTTCTGCTCTATCTGGAGGTAATAAGGCTTTGCTTTGTGCTGTGTCCAAGATGCCTCTATGTACTGCAGCCTCTGGCTTGGCCAAGGAGAGGACTTGGGGAGGTGCAAGGTAATCTCTAGGTCCTGAAACAGGGAGACGGTTGCCTTCATAGTGTGCAGGAGCCGGTCCCTGGTGGGAGCAGTCAACAACCAGTCATCCAGGTAATGGAAGACGTAATGGCCCTGTCTCCTTAAGACTGCAGCCACTACTGCAAGGCATTTGGTAAAGACTCTGGGGGCACAGGATGGGGAGAAAGGCAGAGCCTGAAATTGGTAGTGACTTCTCTGGAAGCAGAAGCGAAGAAACCTCCTATGGGGTTGGAAAACCAGAATGTGAAGGTATGTGTCATGCATGTCAAGAGAGCATAACCAATCCCCTTGACGGAGGAAAGAAAAAGATCTAGCAGAGTGACCATCTTGAACCATTTGTACTCTATGTACAGATTCAGGTGGCTGAGATCGAGGACAGGACGCACGTCCACTGTTTTCTTTGGCACCAGGAAGAAGTGGGAATAAAACCCTTTCCCCTTCGTGCCAGAGGGAATGGTTCTATGGCCTGCTTCTGCAGTAGGGCCTGAATCTCCTCTTTGATGAGGGCAATGTAAGCCTGAGGGCAATGGGAGGGGACAGGTGGGTTGTCTGGGGGCAATACTATGAATTTCAGAATGTGCCCCTTTTCCACCTGCTGAAGGACCCACTGGTCTGAGGTTATCTGGCACCTGCCTTCTATGTACAAGGAGAATCAACCACCCCACCGCCTCCCCTAAGGCTTCAGCCAGGGGGGTTGGGCAAGGAGTCAAGCTGAGGAACCGGGGAGGGGCAGCAAGGCCTGGGAGCCTGAGGGGCAGAACCTCCAGAAGCAGGGGTGGAAGCTTTACACTCGAGTCCTGCCCTATACTGCTGTCCATTAGGTTGTTGTCTGGAATTCTTCCGAAAGGACTGCTTGGGATGTTGTTTAGACTGAGATTTGGACATGGTATGTACGGATCTGATAGCCCCCCCCCCGCAGGTGGGTAACAATATTTTGCGAGTCCTTGCCAAACAGGAGGGGACTGCTTAAGGGGGCATCCATTATTTTGGTTTGTACATCTGGAGCGAAGCTGGACACCCTCAGCCAGGAGTATTGAACAATACAGACTGCAGATTCTGCAGTCCATCCTGTGGAATCCACCACATCATAAGAGGCTCAGAGGACATGGTTGCCCATGTCTGAACCAGACTTCAGGATGGCCATCAGCTCTGCCCTACTGGGGCAGTCAGACATGGCCTGAGCCACATCCACAGCCTTGTCCCATAGGGCATTCTGGTACTGGACCATGTGGGTGAGGAAATTCTGAGACTGTATAGCACATGTGGCCCAGGAATAAACTTTTCTGGCCAACTGGTCAATTTGCTTGGAGTCTTTATTTAGAGGCTGAGAACTTAAGTGCCTAGGGCACTGGGAGTGATCGTGGGCAGCAGTAGTAACAGTCTGCCTCTGGGCCCTCCCCACAAAAGGGATCATCTCTGGAAGCACAATAAAGCCGTTCTGACTTTTTGGAGACCACAGGCATCAAAAAAGGGCACTTCCAGGCCGCTCTGTTGACGTCCTTATAGGAGTCAATAACCAGAGAAACAACCCTTAGGAGTAGGTTTGGAGGGCTCCTTAGGGGTCTCCTTGTCCTTAAAACAGGCCCACTAGGCCACAAAAAGCTAATTTAAAGCCAGTGGAGGATTGAGCAGCGGGGCTGGTGGATCTGGTGTTGGGTGGGGGGGTTGGCTTAGAGGGCCCCGGCGTCTGGTCATCAAGCTGGGGCAACCCAGGTGTTGGTGTAGGGCGATTTGGGTTACCCCACATCAGTCCTGAGGGACAAACCCATCTGGCGTTGGTCTGGATTGGGCAACAGCTGAGGGTGGGCTTCAGGCCTGTATGGTGACCTAGGAGGGTTAGGCGATGACGGGTTCACTGGAAGAGATGTCTGAGAAGCCGGCATCGAAGGTACAGGTGTAGGCGGGACTGGTGATTCAACTAGCATCCATCTAGCAGGGGTCACCTCAACTGGGGAGCTGGGTCCCGAGCAGGACGAAGGCATCACTCTTGCAGGGGGAGGAGAGCGCCTCTCGCGGGCATCGCCTAGTGGAGTCGGCCTGATGTCGCAGAGGACTCCAAAAAAGTGGGTAGTCCATGGGTAATAGATAACTATCTTGAATATTCAAATTGGTTTCCCTCCCAAGAGGACGTCACAGTTAAATGTTCACGGGGGAGGAGATAGGGGAACATAACAAATCTTCTCATAGTCCTTTTGTAATTCAGATTTTCTTTTTATTGATTCACCCCATTTCACACATAAATGTGCTTTTTTCCAAGGGTTTTCTTGTATTGTAAAATCATAATTTATATAATTAATAAATCATTTTTATAACATATTGTAATACTGCCTAATTAATCTCACAACTGGAATTGATTACCATCTTAAATAATACTAGATACCTTTAATTTCATTCCTGTTAATATTCTGACATCTTAATTATACTGTTCCATTCACAAGTACTTCATATCAGTTTTAACTTTTTTCCCTTCTTTGAATCATTTTTCTAGGGACATGGATATGTGGATGAACAACATATACCATTCCTAGAACTCCTGTTACAGGTGAGTAGCCTGTATTTTTATTCATATTGATTCACCACGTCATACCATCAGCCTGCTCCATCTCACTTAAATAGTTACTTGCCCACTTATTTATTGTCGTCAGCATCCTACTTGCTAATAGTTCTATTTAACTAGCTTATTGATTATACACATGTTACCTTAAAATATGCCATAATTCTGATCGTCATCTCTTCTCACGTTTTATATTCTTTTTTCTTCTAAAACATAGCTTCTGCAATTGCTTGCTTCTTTGTATCAAATAGCTTATTTCAATTCCTTTTTTACCTGTTAGTTTAACTATCTTGCCAGAGCACAGCTTTCATTTTTTGTATCACTACTTTTAATTTGTTCTCAGCACTGCGTTTCTGTTGAGACATTTGAAACAAGTCAGCGTGGATAGTGCTTAGAGGACTACTCTTTCAGAACATTGCTTGCTTCTCCATTTAATTGATTAGATTTTTTTTTCCTTTACCTGAGTTCATGTGTTCTAGTTTCCTGCTCTACTTGAAGTCTATGATGGCAGTGTGTCTCATTTGTTTGGACCATCCAAAAGATTACCTAGAAAGCCAAAAAATCTCTTATATCATCTTTACTCCGCTTTTCAATGTGTTACTAAGCAAGCGAGGAGCAGGAGTAGCAGCTTTCTACATAAGGGAAGGGATCAAAGCAACAGTACAAAAGGGTACACAGGGAGGAGAGGAGGCACTGTGGGTCACCCTGGAAACAGGAAATGCACCACAATCCACACAGGGGTCATATACACCCCCAATCTTAGGGGGAGCAAATGGGCAAAGAGATGATAGAAGGCATCCTTAGGATGGCAGAAAAAGGGGAGATGTTGTTGATGGGGGACCTGAATATGCTAGAGGTTAACTGGAGGACCTTTGCTGCAGCCACATCCAAGAGCAGGGTCATTCTCAATGCCCTACAGGGGGCATGCCTCAGACAGCTAGTGCTGGAGCCCACTCAGGAGGGAGCAATCTCAGACCTGGTACTCTCAAACGGGGACAGAGAGAGGATCTCAGATGTAGAAGTGGGTAGCCATTTGGGAACAAGTGATCACCAACAATGTGGTTCACGATAAACTCAGCTGCAGAGTCAAGCCATACAAAAGTGAGGGTACTGGACTTTAGGAGGGCTGACTCTGTCAAAATGGGAGAGTACCTTAGAAAAGTACTAGCAAATAGGCAAGAAGGAGGGGTGGAGCAACAATGGGGAACATCAAAACTGCCATCACAGAGGCAACAAGCCTTTGTGTGAAGCAAATAAACAAATCAAAATGAAAGAAAAAAACATTATGGTTCTCAAAAGAGGTGGCAGGGAAGGTTAGGGAGAAAAAGATAGCATTCAGGATGCCCAGGAGGTATATGAAAATACAGAAGGAGCAGGACATAGAACTGTACAAGCTGAAGCAGAAGGAAGCAGGGAAAGCAGTCAGAATAGCAAATGCCCAAACCGAGGAAAAGATAGCCAACTCAGTTAAGAAGGGGATAAAACCTTTTATAGGTACATTACGGAGCAAAGTAAGACAAAGGGAGGGATAGTGAGGCTGAATAAAGGGAGGTGGGTGGGCAGAGAGGTACAGTGAAAAAGCAGGGATACTGAACTAATATTTCTGCTCAGTATTCACAAGAGGAGAGGGAGGTACCTAATCCAATCAATAGAAGCACTCTGGACAGGGGGGTCGATACCAGTCCTTTCACAAAAGAAAGGGTTCTGAAAGAACTCCTAAAACTGAAGGTAGACAAAGCAATGGGGCCTGATGGGATTCAACCCAGAACTCTAAAAGAACTAAGGGGAGAACTAGTGACACCACTGACTACCCTTTTTAACAAGTCATGGGAAGATGGTATTGTACCGGAGGACTGGAGGAGGGCAGATGTGATTCCACTTCACAAAACTGGGAGCAAGACAGAGGAAGGAAACTACAGACATGTCAGTTTGACCTCAGTGGGAGGGAAAATGATGGAATCATTTCTGGAGGAAAGAATAGTTTTTTTTTCCCCCCAACTTTCTTTCCCTCCGGTTGCGGCACCCTGGATCATCTCTCAGGCAGCCTAGTCCTTTCCTGTCCAGCCTGAAGCCTCCCCAATCTGCACCTCCTCTCTCCTCCCCCTCCCCAAAGCCAGTACCCCCAGTTTAACCCGCCCAGGGTGGGTCATCGTCTCCTCTTGGCACGCTTATTTGTCAGACTCCGGCTCAGGTAGGGCTGGGGAACAGAGGACCTGGGAGGTCAGTCGGGGAAGGCCCGGCAAAGAACATGGTGGACTGGTGCCGTCGCCTACCCAGAGTGCCGTTGTTTTTCCGTGTTCTTGCAAGCTTCACCCACTCCCTCCCTGAGTGGTGCACAATGACGCACTGGCACACGGCAACCCTGCCGGTGTCGACCACGCTGATTATGTGCACGTCTGGCTGCTGTAGTGCCTCCGGTCTCCACCGGGGGTCACCAGCACACCGAGACAACCCTCCCATGCTACTCGGGGAGGAGAGCACCACATGGGCACTCATCAACCCTCCCCTGGCCGTCCCCCGGCGACCTGAGTATGCTCCCGAACCCAGGTTGCCAGCATGGTGCGAGGTGTGGCGCCCAGTGCCTCAACCCTTGGCGCCACCGGGCTGGCTTGGAGGAAAGAATTGTTGAGTACCTAGAGGCCAGTGGGGCACAGGACCCAAGGCAGCATGGATTCACAGCAAAAAGGTCATGTCAGATGAATCTAATTGATTTCTTTGACTGGGTGACCAAAGAAACAGACCAGGGAGGGACTGTGGACATGGCCTACCTAGACTTTAGCAAGGCATCTGACACAGTCCCACACAAAAGATTAATAAACAAATCAGCCAGCCTGGGAGTGGGTCCCAAGGTGGTAGCCTGGGTAAAACACTGGCTGGACAACAAGACACAGAGCGTAATATTAAACTGAGCCCACTCTGAAGAAAGGGGGGTTAACTAGTGGGGTACCGCAGGGTTCAGTACTGGGTCCGGCCCTTTTAAAATGTCTTTAAAAAGTGACACTGCAGAGGGACTGGAAGGAAAAGTATGCCTCTTTGCAGACGACACAAAGATCTGCAACAACGTTGATACACAAGAGGGGGCGGAAAGGATGAGACGAGACTAGGCAAGGTTGGAGGAATGGTCAGAAGTATGGCAGTTTAGATTCATAGCAAAGAAGAAAAAATTACTCGCCTTAGTAATGTTGTTTCTTCTATTGGAGTCTTGCTATATTATGACATATGCAGTGAGTCCCAACCTTCGAACTGCTCCGGAGGTGAAAGAGTTAACTTTCCATGCCAGGCATGGAACGCTGAGCTCGAGCTCGATTGAAACTCTGTCTGTTCTTCAAACTCAAACCGTCAGATCTTTACGAGCTAAACTCACTGAGGTCCTGTGTGGAAGCTGTAAACTACACTAGCCAACTGGCTACTAAATAAGAACACATTTTTGGTCCCAAAACAAAGACTCAAGTCAGGAGACCCAAAATGAAAAACACATACACCAAGTCACCCCAAGAAAGGAGGGTGAAAACAATAAGGTGGGCACCTACTAAGTGCCAACACTGCACTGCCCACCCACATCCCAAAACAGAGGTTCTGAGAGGGGCAGTGGGGAGGTCATAAATAGCAAGACTCCATTAGAAGAAACAACATTACTAAGGTGAGTAATTTTTCTTCAAACAACATGAAGTCTTGCTATATTATAACATATCTGAACTTCTAAAGCAGTACCTCCATGGAGGAGGACAGAACCTACTTAGAAATAGGCTCTGAGCACAGCTGTGCCAAGCGAGCATCACTCCTAGCCTGGATGTCCAGGGGAGTAATGCTTGCAAAAGTGTGAACTGTTTTCCAGGTAGCTGCTTGACATATTTCTAGAATAGATGTCCCTGGCAGCAGCCAGGGAAGCAGCTGTACCTCTGGTAGAGTGAGCCCTCAGGCCTGAGGGAGGAACCTTACCCAGTTTTTCATAACAAAATTGGATACAAGAGACAATCCACCTGGCAATGGATCTTTTAATGGCAGGTTTCCTTTACCAACCTCACCATAAGTGAGGAACAGTTGGAGGGAGTCAAACCTGTAACCCTTGGTATGCTCTATGTAGTAACTAAGGGCTCTCTTCACATCTAGCTGTGCAGCCTCCTCTCGCCAGAGGAGGAATGGTCAGTGAAGTACACTGGAAGAGATATAGATTGATTAAAGTGGAAATCTGAAACCACCTTAGGCAAGAACTTCCTGTTAGTCCTGAGGACCACCTTATTCTATGAAAGGAGATAAAATCAGGCTCCACTGACAAAGCTTGTAATTCACTTATCGTCTGGCAGAAGTGATGGCTACCAAAACAGTCTTCCAAGTCAAGTACTTAGCTGTGCTGAAGACAAAGGCTCAAAGGGGTTGCATAAGCTGAGCAATGCAAACATTAAGATCCCAGGCAGGGGCAGGGTCCCTGAATGGGGGGTTGGTGTGAAGCAATCCCTTGAAAAACTTGGAGAATACAGGATGAGCTGAAAGAGAAGAGGGTTTACCTGCTGAAATAAAAGCAGACACAGCTGCCAGATGCACTTTTAGGGTAGCTGATCTCAGCCCCAAGGTATTTAAGTGGACCATATAATCCAGGACTGTGGGTAAATCAGCAGATTCTGGGGAAATATGCTTCCCAGAGCACCATATGGAAAATCTCTTCAATTTGGAATTATAAGTAGCCCTGGTGGAAGGTTTCCTAGAAGCCTTCAGGATATCCATTACACCTTGGGAGAGGTGTAGATCCGCAAACTCTAACTCTTCAAGAGCCAGGCCTTGAGATTGACAGATTTGAGGTTCGGGTACTAACCCTCCCTGAGCACAGGTTAACAGGTTGTGATTCCTGGGAAGACACAGGGAAGATGGACTGCTAAGGACAGTAGGAGTGGATACCAGGGTTGTCTGGCCCAATCTGGAGCAATCAGGATCATCTTGCAGGGTTGAGATCTGATTTTGACTAGCACTTTGAACAGGAGAGGAAGGGGAAAAGCATAGAGAAACTTCCCTTTCAATTGAGAACTAAGGCATCCAGAGGACTGGAGCCCAACACTGGGGCCTGCAGCAAAAAGGGAAGATGGTGATTGTCTGGGGGCTGCAAAAGATCTATCTCAGGGTGCCCCATCTGGCAAATATCACCTCAAGACCAGGGGTCCAGTGACCGTCGTGATGGCCCTGGGAAATCCTTGCTGAGAGCATCTGCCAGGACATTGTCCTTGCCTGGGAGGTGAACTGCCGTAAGGGAGGTGTTCAGGGAGTAAGCCAGGGACCACAACTTCATTGCTTCAGTGCACAAGGCCGTAGACAGCGTGCCCCCTTGCTTGTTGATGTACCACATTGTGGTGTTATCTGTTCTGACCTGTACAACATTGTTCTGAACAGATCTGGAAAAAACTTGAAGCTAGAAAAACTGCTCAGAGTTCCAACAGATTGATGTGGAGCAGAGATTCCTAGGGGACACAATCCTGGGCAGTGAGGTGCGCCATGAGCTCCCCACCCCAAGAGGGATGCATCTGTAGTAAGGATTAAGGAGTGAGACTGAGTGACAAAGGAACCCTTGTCTCAGATTGCTCTGATCCTGCCACCACTGTAGGCCTGGATCAGGGTTGAGCCACTGGATCAATTTGGTTAGAGGGTCTTTCCTTTGAGACCAAAGGCTCTCAAATGGAACTGGATGTCCCTCATCTGAAATCTGCTCCTTGCACTACTGCTGTAGAAGCAGCCATGTGCCCCAGGAGCTGTAGAAAATGCCTTGCTGGTCGAGAGACCTGCAGGGTGAATGAGGAGGCCAGAGAGACCAGGGTCCTTGCCCTGTCCAAAGGAAGGAAGGCTCTGGCTTTCTCTGTGTTCAGCTCTGCGCCTATGAAGGTGAGGAGCTGGACAGGCTCTAGAACGGACTTTGAAAGATTCAGAAGGAAACCTTAGAGAGGTGAGAAGTTGCTGAGTTATCTGTAGATGTAACTTGACTTGGTCTGGGGACTGGCCTACTATGGGCCAGTCGTCCAGGTAAGGGAAGATGGCAATTTTTTGCCTTCTTAGGGAAGCAACTGCTACTGCCAGGCATTTTGTGAATACCCTTGGAGCAGAGGTGAGGCCAAAGGGCATTGCTCTGAACTGGTAATGGCCTGAGGGCAGCTCGAACCTGAGGTACTTTCATGGGAGCTTCTGATGAGAATATGGAAGTAGGCATCCTTGAGGTCCAGGGACGCTAGCCAGTCCCCTGGTCTTAGAGAGGGTAGAATAATTCCCAGAGTCACCATTTTGAATTTTGGTTTTAAAAGGTGCTTGTTTAAATATCTGAGATCCAGGATGGGCTGCCATTCTCCTGTCTTTTTTGGGGTAAGGAAGTACCTGGAGTACAACCCTTTGCCCTGGTGTAGGGGTGGAACCCTTTCCAAAGCTCTGAGAGTCAGGAAGGAAGAGACCTCTGCCTCTAGGGAAAGTGCCTCTGGTGGATTTGCAGGTGGAAAGGATCTGGTTCTCATCTTTGGAAACTTTTTGAAGCTGAGAACCAGTCCCTGGCTTACTACTTCCAGGACCCACTTGTCTGATGTCAGAGACTCCCAGTCCTGGACAAAGTAAGCCAGCCTGCCCCGTACAGGTAGCTGAGAATCGGCCCTGGCAACCCCATCAGGGTGCCTGCTTGGCAGGGGCTTTGGGCTGAGGGGTGGAAGCAGGCCTGCTTGTACCCCGTCTGCCTCTCCCTCTAAAGAACCTCCTCTGGGCATAAGCAGAAGAGGAGGCCTGGGCTTGGTAAAAAGGCCTATGAAAAGGCCTGCCCCTGCCCCTGGGAAGCTGCCTTTTGAGGAGTGGCCTGCCTTTCCTTGGCCTGTGCACTCCTATAGGTGGTCCTATACTCATCCATTTTCTTCATGTAATTCTCTGTCTGCTCCCCAAACAGAGAATTACCCACAACAGGAAAATCCATGGCCTTAGTCTGGGTATCCTGTGACAGGCTAGTACATCTGAGCCAAGCCATTCTGTGAAGTGCCACAGATGTAGCCATGATTCTTGATGACACATCATTTGAGTCCACTGCAGCATGGAATTGCACCTTGGATGCCTCAATACCATCAGCAGCCACCTGCTCCAGCTCCTTGGCAAGCTGGCCAGGGACCTGTTTTGCTAGAGCTATAACAGTATCCCATCTGGATTTCTGATATCTAGCAACATAAGCCATATAATTTGCCTGTCTGAGTCCCAAGGATGCTGCCATATACTGTTTCTTTGCCATGGCATCAATCCTCCTGGAGTCCTTGTCCGGGGGGTGTGAAGCCAAGGGAATATTTGCCTTGTCACAGGCTGCAGCCTGCACTACCTCAACATGGCTGCATTGTTGTGTAAGGAACTCCATATCAGAGCCTGACAATGTGCCTCTTGTCCATTCTCTTATCCACAGGAAGTATAGTGTGAGGAGTTTTTAGAATTTTAATGTCTGTTTCCCAAAAGATTTATGCAAGGGAATAGACAGTCTCCTAGACTCTGGGATATCCATCATTTCCACATAGTCAGGCTCCTCTTGATCATCCACAGCTTCCTCCATAGGGAGCTGGAGGGTTTCAGCCACTTTTTTATAAAACATAAAATGAGAAGGGGACTCAGAAAGCCTAGGAGGAGACACTCCTGAAGGTCTGTCTGGGGAGATGTCCAGGTCAATGGGCACATCCAGACTTTCAAATCCACATTCACTCTCCTCATACTCCTCTTCCCCCTCCTCCGGTTCATAATATTCCTCTAAATCATACTCTTGAACCGGTGGAACCGGCCGAACCGGCGCTTACCTGATGGTGCCGGTTCGGTCGGAACCGGGGAAAGCGACTGGACAATTTTAATCGCTTTGGCTATTTCTTCAGCGGTTGGAGAGGAAAGTTTTGGCTCCACACCAGCTGATTTTCTAGTCCTTTTTGCTGGAACCAATTCCTCAGAGTCGGATCTCCTTTTGCCCAAGGAAGTCTCGCCCTGGTCAGAGGGCACCCTCTCTGGTTCGGTTGGAACCGAACCGGGCTGGCCATCTGGTTCAGCGGACCTTTTGGCCTCCCTTTCCCTGAGCCTACCAACTCTCTTTTCCAGGGTAGCTGCAGGAAAATTTTTACAAATCTGGCAGTCTGCATTGAGGTGGTCAAACCCCAGACAATAAACACAGGTGGTGTGGGGTCAGCCTTGGCAAAGACTTCCACACACACTGCAGTGATGAAACCCAGTGGGCCGGTTTTCTTTTGGGTTTCTCAGACACAGTGCCAGTCCTAACCAAACTTACCCGTTTATGGCAATCCGCCAGGTAAGACCCTCTTATCGGTTCCCAACCGTGTCACGGGTCGTGGAAAAAACCCGTAATAAAATCCATTTTTTTTTAGAACCAATAAGAACTGGTAACCACACTCTAAATGACAGATTAAGATATTTTAAACAACCTGATCGGTTCAGACCGAACCGATAAACCGTTTACAAGTTCCACACAGAATAGAATTAATGTAAAACCTATCTAGTACTCACAAATACCACAGAGGCTGAACCGACCAGTTGCGGTTTAAATTCGGTCGAAAACTGAGAAAAACAATACTTTAACCGACAAAATGAACTGAGCAGAAGGAGAAATCTCCAGAGTGACTGTTCAGTGAGGCGGAGTAAAGAATCTGACGGTTTGAGTTTGAAGAACAACAGACAGTTTCAACCGAGCTCGAGCTCAGCGTTCCATGCCTGGCATGGAAAGTTAACTCTTTCACCTCCGGAGCAGTTCGAAGGTTGGGACTCACTGCATATGTCATAATATAGCAAGACTTCATGTTGTTTGAAGTGCAAAGTAATGCACCTGGGAAACAAAAACCCAGGGGGAGAGTACACAATTTTTTTTTGTAGGGGGAGAGGTAGTAACAACAAATTCTGGTTAGATTCACCATGGCTACATAATGAAGTTAGTGAAGTTGTGTGGAATTGTTAAGGAGGTATGGAGAAACACAATAATTTGTAAGTAGTAAGATTTGTTTTACCTTCTGTTCTAAGGAAGGCATACACATCATTAGGAAAATATATGGAGGTGTACATTTTAATGGAAGGAATAAGAAGCTTACTAAAGAACCCCAAAGCAAATGCCACTGATGTATGTGTTATCCCGGATGATATTGGCCAGACAGCCATATTTTAAAGAAAACACAATTGCACATATCCCAATAATGCAAAGCATCAAGGGAAACGTGCAAATCCCCATGATGGTATAGAAGGTGGCAGTACATGAAAATGTAGTGGCTGGCATACGTTGAGCCTTGGGATTATTTACAGATTTTTTTTTTTTTTTTTTTTTAAGAGAAACGGGTTTTGGCCATGAGGTTGACGCAAGTTATATTTAAGCAATGTGTTGATGTCAGGAAGTCAGGTGTGTTGATGGATTGTTAGAGAAAATGTGATACTAACTTTCAGAGGGGGTCGCTTTTGATAAGGGCAAGGTAGTTGTGCTTGTGATAATGGGAATATTAGGAAAGCATGAGGTCTATGCAGAAGTGGAGTACAAATATGCACAGTTTCATAAGTATGTGCTCAGAGTGCAGGTAAATGTGATATGTAGGTTTGTTTTAGAAATGGGTAAAAATAGTGCTACACGCAATTAATAGAAAGATAGATAATTACATACAGATAGTGAGAGAGAAACACAGGCAGAAAAGGAATGGCAGTGAAGTACTGAAGTGACGTCAACCCCATCCCGCAGACACGGACAGGCATTGGGGTGTGCCTTTGGGTCACTGCCCATAACGCTCACGCCATTTCATTTCACTCTACCCTGCAGACACAGACAAGAGTTGAGGTGTGCCTTGGGGTTTTCAGACTTTACACTCACCCCGCTCCATAAGAAAATATGCTGAAATGGGTACAGTATAAGAGAACGGAGTGAACTTTGGGGCTGAAGAGTGAAAGGCACACCTTGATACTAGTCACTGGCTGCAGGGTGGGGATGGGGGTGGAATGGCATAAGCATTACTGTTGACAATCCCAAGTCACACCCTGACGCCTGTCAGCCCCTATAGTGCAGGGTGTTATGGTCAGAAACCCTAATGCCCTGGACAGTTCTTGGTATTTTCACTCCAAGTTTTCAACATGGGCTTTTCCTGACCTCACCGCATGAACAGTGACACTATCAGTTCATTAGCCGAAAGGAGTTTTTTGCACAGCAACTGTGTGATTTGGCACCACAGATGCAAAAACACATTGTGAACAGAATGTAAAAAATGACAGCTGTACTTTCATGCTTCAGTAACTGCTCAGCACATATGTTGCATGACCTGCTTATTGACATTTTATATCTGCTACGCAATGTACTGCTGCTACGGCTGTATGGCTGAGAGGGACCTGGGGGTGGTGATGGTGGATGTCAAGATGAACAACTCATAGACTTGTAGGAGGGCAGTGGCCAAGGCCAACACAATGCTGGGATGCATCACTAGGGGGATCACCTCCAGAAGGAGGGAAGTGATACTCCCTCTGTATAACTGCTTGGTGAGGCTGCACCTCGAGTACTTCGTGCAGTTTTGGAGGCCACACTTAAAGAGGGACACTGAACTCTTGGAGAGGGTCCATAGGAAGGCAACCAAAATTATCTGGGGCTTGGGGGAAAGGACCTATGGGGAGAGGCTCGAAGAGCTAAATATGTACACATTGGAAGAAAGAAGGGACAGGATAGAGGTCTTCAAGTACATGAAGGGGTAAATAGGGGAGGCGCAGTCACAGTGCACTGAAGGAAGGAGAGGGGCAACTAGAGGACATGAGTGGAAGGTGGAGGGGGAGACGGGGGAGAAAGGAGGAGCTGCTACTTCACTGAGAGAGTGGCAGAACCATGGAATGCGCTGCCCAAGGGGCTGGTGGAGGCAGAGACTGTGGAGGGGTTCAAGAGGGGGTGGGACAGGTACAGGGAAAGGGTTGTAGAAGCAAAGTCCAATGAAGTGGGAATACCCTGGACTGGGAAGGGAGAAGCCCGAGAGGATGGGGCAGCAAGGTCAGCTCCCAGGGTGGGGACTGACCAAACGAACAGACACGGCAGCCCACTAGACCTATTTTGCTGGCATTTTTGTATGTTAGTATGCTTACTACACCAACATCATGAACCATAAAATAGATCACTGCCATAACTAGGGAGGCAGTATAGCACAGTGGTTTAAGGCTCTTAACTGCAAATCTGGAGATCTGGGTTTGAATCCCACAGCCCCCACTTGCATACTGGGTGACTCTGAGCAAGTCACTTAACATCCATGTGCCCCCAGGTTGCCCCTGTAAACAAGCTTTCAGCTTAGTGTGCCACTCCTGGTTAAACAATTGAAAAAAAATATATATATTATTTTTCTTGCTTTATTTTCTACTACAAGCTTTGACTAATACAGCCATCCTTATTTATAGCTTATGTATCTGTAACCTAGGCAAAACTACACTTAAAATCTCACACATAAATAAACAACAGAATAACATTCATTTTAGTAGTATCTCCTTCCTTTTCAGGTGCCCATGACACTATGTATATATATTTATATATGTTTTTTTAACTTCAAACCACTAAATCTATTCAAAATCAAAAAACACAAGACTTTATTCTTTTCACACAATAGTGATACACTTTAGATCCCAGAATGGCCAAGAATCAATTTAGACTTAATTCTTGTATACCACTGTCACGCCCACTTCTCATGCAATCAATCAATTACAGAAACCCTTTCATTTCTATGCTATGTACTCTTACATCAGAGAGACTTAAATCTTACAGAACTGCTAAAAAAACAAATTTATCAAGACTGGATTTCTGAATTAAAACCTGTTTACAGTACCTATGTAAATAATAGTTTACAGGCTACAAACGATGCTACAGACATGACTAACAAAATTTTTCTTTTACATGGAAAACATCCATATAATGAACTTGTCACACAGGATTTGTGACCTTCTGTCTGCATGTATCAGACAAAGAAAAAGGCACCTGCTTGATCTTTTATCTATATTATTTTTATGCCTAACTTGCCCATACTGAAAGAGCCAAATATTGATATGCTTAGAGTTAAAAAAAAAACATGATGTCTATGTGTGTGTTTTTTTTTGTGTGTGGGGGGGAGAGAGATATGCCTAGATGAAGTTTCAGGCACTCCTTAATTACTTCCCTAGGCAGCTGTGATAGTTGTTCCAACATGATGGATCCACCTCATACCCCTCCCACATGAATCAAAAAAAGGTGGGGGTGGATCTTTAGGAGCTTATATGTGTGTGTGTGTGGGGGGGGAGGGGATAAGTCTAGATGCAGTTTCAGGCACTCCTTAATCACTTCCCCAGGCAGCTCTGATAGTCAGTTGTTCCAACATGATAGAGCCACCTCATGTCCCTCCCATGAAAATTAAAGCATAGTGCATGCAACAGACCTTAGGAAAAGCACATTTTTAATGTCAGCTCTGATCTGTTCAGTCTTAATTTTTTGCCTGCTCAGTTTATAATATCAGTGAAAAGAAAGTAGGGGAAAAAACACACACACACCCTTTTGCTTCAACAAGTAGTTGTTAATTGCAACTGCTATATTTTAATATGTGCAAGACAACTCCACCCACAACTTCCCTAACACAGACAAATGGCATCAGGGCTCACTGATGAGCTAACATCATGTTTCTAGAGTCCCTGATCAAATAAAATAAAAAAATAAAGTTGATTTTTTTTTAAATGTCAGCTCTGATCAGAATAGCTTTTAAAATTACCAATTGTTTTCTTGTTCAATGTTTTCTTCTCTCCTTTTACTGATAGTACAAAATGAGCCATAGCTATTTCTTCCAACAATACATGAAAGAAAATCCGGATATATATCACTGTTTTGCAAAATGTGTCCCTTACAATTTTTTTCTTGTTTGCAAGACAGCACATATTTAGCCTAACAAATCTGTCCTACTGCCACATTCAAAACACTATCCCCTACCTACTGTACTTGCCACATATAAACTCAATTATATTAAAAAAATTCTAGGCACTTTATTATTCATTCCCCAGTCCCATTTACAATACTGCTATACATATATATAATACATACTTCTCAAACTTAAAAGAAAAAAAATACACTTTATCAAAGACCTATGTTTACCAAGTACTGTGCCCATGATTAAAATAATTTGAACCCCCTCCCCATAAAAATGTGCCCTCACATGAACCTGCATGTTTAACTGTAAAGGCATATAAAACATGTATTTCTAAATGCACTAACACCAATACTTTCAAAGTTTTTAAACTACTAAAAAGACAAACTATATGTATATAGATAGATATATATAGACTATGGTAAACAAATATTGTTAATCCCAAAAACTGAATTTTATGTTTTTAGTAAATAAATGTTGAAGAAAAAACTGTGGCTCTTTCAACTTGAATCAGAACATTGTGTCTGTTTTCCTTGGCAGCTGTAGTTTCACGCACTCCTTAATTACGCTTTCCTTCTGAGACCCCAGGTGGCTCTGATAATCATTTGTTCTGAGGGTTTTTAAGTTAATTTGAAGGCATTACGTATCTTCTGTTCTCCTAGTCCATAATAAAATGCAGGGGCTCCACAACTCGATCACTCCAGACTTGTTCTGTTGCTTGGTTCAGGTCCCAAACTAGTGTGCGTCTTGTTCCAACATGATAGATCCACCTCATGCCCCTCCCACATGAATAAAAAAAAAGGTGGGGGTGGATCTTTAGGCACTTCTCGGGTGGAGGTGAGGGTGGATCTTACCCCCCCAAAAACTAATGCTGCCTCCCACTACTCAGGTTCCAGTTCCTGTACCACCCATTTAAGAAAGAAAATATACCCTGCCACCACTGACTAACATGAAAGCGTATTTATTTGAGGGCGGAAGACATTTCTTGGAGGAGACTATTTACACTTTCAGTCAGTTCCATGGACAGAAAACATGACATCACTCCTTTTGTACATGCAAAATGTCTGCAGGCTCAGCCTACTGCAGTCGTTAAAATGAAAAGGGACCTGGGGGTAGTCAAAGGTTAGCAAGCAATGTGAGAAGGTAGTAGTGACAGCTGGGGGATACTGGGATGTATAGGGAGAGGCATCACCAGTAGAAAACAGGAAGTTGTTAACCCTCTGTACAGACAGTTGGTAAGACCCCATCTGGAGTACTGCGTGTAGTCATGGAGACCCCATCTCCATAAGGACATGGACAGGATAGCAGCAGTCTAGAGCAGGGCAACTAAAATGGTGCAGGGTCTGCAACAGAAGCCATAAGAAGAGAGACTAAAGGAGCTTAATATGTATACCCTTGAGGAAAGGGGGGCATGATAGAAATTTTTAAGTACCTCAAGGGAATCAACAAAGTCCAAGATGATAGTATCTTTCAGAAAACAATGTGCAAGAACAAGGGGACACAATTTGAAGATAGAAGGGGGATAGCTCAGGGGCAATGTGAGGAAGTATTTTTTCACAGACAGGGTGGTGGACACATGGAATGGCCTTCCTGAGGAGGTAGTGGGGACAAAAACAGTGGAATAATTCAAGAATGCATGGAACAGACATAATTCAATTCTTGTGGGGTGTAGGAAGAAGTAGGCTGTTGATTGACTAGGATCTGCAACTTATCCAATAGGTAGGGAAATGGGCAGACTAGGTATGCCAAGCGGTCCTTATCTGCTGTCAAGGTCTATGTTTCTAAGTTCATACAAGATTTTATCTTGTTACCTGGCGGTTTGTTAGAATTGCTCTGCTTAAGCTGTGTGTGTTTGTGTTCTTTTGTACCATTCATTTTTCATTCAAAGTTGGGTGTGCTACTAAATCCTCTCAGGCCCGATCTCAAAATTGCACAATGTTTCGAGCATGATCACCAGCGCTGTCACGCGCTGGTTTGTGTTGCCTAGGCAACATTGCTATGCTTTATGCATAGCCTTTGCAATCAGGCCTGGGTAAGACTGTTACATTGTGTGAATCACTCGTCTGAGTTGCTTATTTTTCATATGGGATGCCATTCTACTGAGGCTGGGATTTTAACTACTCCTCATCATACGATAATAAAGTGTTGCCCACACACTTTCTTACTGCTGTAGCTATAATACTGTAGTGACTTTACATGCTGCTTGTTGAGTCCCTTAGTTTAAAACCAGATAAGTTTAATTGCCATTGTGTTTTGTTTTTCTTTCTTTTCATATTCATGTTGTGGCTATTTTCTGAGCTTGAATCTCTGGCAACTACTGTGTTTGCTCTGCCACATCACTCTAATGGATCTCCCTATGGTTAACAGCCTATTTAATCTTAGCCTGGGCATCTTGGTCGGGGGCAGTGGAACAAATAGGAATCTATCACTGACTGTTGAGTGTTCAGGGCTTGCCTTTAAGTATCATGGCAGTGACTCCCCTAGCTGAATTTATTTATTACATTTTTTGCTATGTACAAATGTTTTCTGCTGTTGTCAGAATCTTTTAAATAAATTACCAGCATACATTCCAGTTTGTTTCTGTATTCATACCAATTCCACGATCTAAGGTTTTTAAATAAAATATCCACCGCATTTCTGCTTTGTCAGTCATTTTCTGATAGTCTCCACCTCACAGTGGAGGTTGAACTTGTTCAAGTCCCCAGAACCTCAATGACACTCCTGTATGTCATCGTTGAGACTAATGTATTGCTACCTGTGATGTCTTATCATGCCTCCTTATATCGCTTTTGTATTCTTGTTTTCTGGTTTTGAGTGCTCTTGTGGTCTGTCCCACATACAGTTAGTCACAGGGGCACTGGAGTACATATATAACTCCTGATGTACAGTTGATATGTTGTCATAGGGTATTCCTGTATGTGGGTGGATGTCTGAAGACATCTTTTTTGGTAGTATGTCCATATACTGAGCATCTTCCACAGGGTGCCATCCCTGGTTTGAGTTGTCCTAACAGCAACAGAGTGTCTCCTTTCTGGGGTCTTGAACTGTGATCTTATTAGTCTATCCTTTAGAGAGTCAACTTTTTTGCTGCTATGAATGGTCTGCTATGATATATCTGTGGTTGGTTCCAATCAATAGTTAAAAAATACCAATGCCTATTAATAATTTTTTTCATCTCACCAAAATTGCTATTATATTTTGTAGAGGAGACTATCCTCAGTTCTTTTGCCTGAATTTTCTTGGCTTAGATAGCCCCGACTTCTGGTCATCAGGCTGGAGCAACCCAGATGTTGGTGTAGGCCAATCTGAGTTACCCCACATCAGTCCTGAGGGACAGAACCATCTGGCGTCGGTCTGCACCAGGTGTCAGACCCTTGGGTGTCGGCTGAGGGTGGGCATCAGGCCTGGACGGTGACTTAGGAGGGTTAGGCGATGATGGGTTCACTGGAGGAAACGTTGGAGAAGCCGGCGAAGGTATAGGTGTAGGCAGGTGCCCGACTGGCGATTCAACCAGCGTCCATCTAGGAGGGAGTCCGCCCTGAACTGGGCAGCAGCTAGCTCCCAAGCAGGACGAAGGCGCCACCTGGGAGGGGAAGAGCGCCTTGTGGGCCGGGCTTAGTGGAGCCGGCTCTAATGACGCAGAGGACCGGCAGACACCCTAGTTGGGAATGCGACAGGCATAGACCTGCCGCCCAAAGATCCACTTGCCGAGCCACCCAGCTTAGAACCTGCAGGGAGTATGGGCCTAAACTTCAGGGGCTGAGAGGCAGGGGATGAAGTCCAGAGTCCCGCAAAAACCACCCCCTGAAACAGTAAAAAAGCAGGGAGGTTTGGTCACCGGGAGCTGGAGGAAGAGAGGGCTGCTGCGGTGGAAGGAGTCTACCTCCAGCGGGGGAAAGTCCCAGGAGCGGTCGCCGACTTAGCTGGGGACCTGGAGCGGGAAGTTGACCGGGGTTTCTCCCTATGCTTCTCCTGGTGCTTGTGCTTGCCACTCAACTTCCTCTCCTTATGGGAAGAAGAGGAAGCTGAGCCCCAGAGGCTGGGGAAGATGAACTTTTTTGGTGAAACTCCTTCTCCACCTTGGTTAGCTTTCTAGAAAGCAAGAAAGCTTCAAGGGTCTTCTGGTGGCAGAGCAGTGTGTGCAGATTGAAATCTTGGCAATACTGGTAGGCCTTTATGACATGGTCTGGGCCTAGGCAGAATAGGCAAGCCGAATGGCCATCCATGTGGGGGATCTGCTTGCCGCATGCACATTTCAACAGCCGCCGCTCGACTGAGGATGGAGAAGAAGACATGCAAAGGTATACTGAAAATTAAAGATTTGTTAGTAAAAATAATAAAGAGCGGTTTGAGTGCGAAAATGGAGGTCGAGTTAGAGCAGTAGGCATCCGTGGACCTGATGTGCATGGGTTGACGGTGGGAAAAGAACTGAGGTTGGGCTGGGGGACCACCCCTTTTATGCCATATGTGATGTCGGGGGTGGGCCAACATCAGGGGGGTGGTCCCCTGATATAGACTGCTAGCTAGAAGTTTTGTGTGGGGTCCTGGCACCTGCTGGCTTCAGTCCTAAAGGTGTTACCTGCCACAAGAGTCCCCTTGAAAAAAGACCCAAGTCTGCTATTTTCCATTCTTTCGGAACCACCCTTGATTGAACCGAGTTAATTTTGTATTTTACACTATTTGTCCCTAAAACTCTAGCAGGGAAGTTGGATATTCTCATGGATCCAATTCTATCTTTTCATGCTCGTTTACATCTGGTATTATAAAATCACATTTTATCATAGTAGGACTATGACACTCTCATAATTTTCCCCTCACAGTCTATCAACTGCCAACTTCTTAGTCATCTAAAACGTCTGACATACTTGTTCAACTTCACTATTAGTACAGGGATTATGCCCTCAATTTGGAAAGAATCTATAGTGCTACCAATTCACAAATCTGGCAATAGGACAGATGTAGTAAATTACAGGCCAAACTCACTGTTACCAATTTTGGGAAAGTTGTTAGAAATTTAAACAACTAGTGTTCTATATGGGTGAAAATGGGTTATTGGTGGAACAACAGCATGGGTTCAGATGAGGGTGTGGTATGGAGACTGCTCTGGTTGGGTAGATGAGCATCATATTTGATGCCTGTGAAAAGGGCAGTATGACTGGTGCAGTGTTTGTTGACCTGACCAGGGCCTTCGACGTAGTGGACCATGAAATGTTGATATAAAAAATGGAGGCTTATGGAATATCTGGGGTAAGCTCACAATAGTTTAGAAGTTACCTGGGTGTGCGAATACAGAGGGTAAGGATAGGTAACTTTATGTCAGAACTATTGCAAGTGAGGACAGGGCTTCCCCAAGGATCAGTACTAGGTCCTCTATTTTTGTGAATGACCTGCCTAAAGAGTTTTATATGCAGATGACACTGTTGTCTTCAGCTCTAGCCCCTTTGTAAATGCAATACAAGGACCGCTTCAAGATTATATAATGCTGAGTGCCTAATTTAGAATAAGTTACAAATGAATGAAAAGAAAACAAAGGTAATGTTGTTTGGAACCACACAGAGCCTAGCTAGAGAGGAAGACCTGTGCATCTTGAGTAGCAATGGGGATGAGATTTCTGGAGTAACTTCATTTAAGTATTTAGGTTTCTATCTGGACCACACCTTGGCCATCTAGCTAAGATCATTAAGAAAATAAATCAGAAACTAGGGTTCTTATTACAGAAATATCAATAATTTAACTGATGAGGCTAGAATAATAATAGCTGAACAAATATTAATACCAATTTTAGACTATGCGGCAGTTCTATTTGTAAATCAAGGGAGTACATTTAGTTCAAAATACCAAATGATTTTGAGTAACATTTGTAGAATTGTAGATTTGGTGAGAGGGCTCCTACAAGGATCCATCGTTGTATCTTGTATAACAGAATGAAAATGTTGCCTCCTTTGCTGAGAATAGAATACCATGCCACTGTGCTTGCACAGAGAATTTATCAATGCACATTACCACATTGTTTAAGAAATTTATTAAACATCAGGCACCTTAGTCAACAAAGAATATGCTGTTTTATTCCAATTCTATAAAACTGGCTATAAGTAAGCATTCTTTTATCTGGTATGGTCTGTCACAAACCCACTCAGCAGGTCAGCCCTCTACTCCCAAAGCGCCAACCTCCGAGCGCAGTCTTGTGAACAGTTAAAAGAACAAGGTAATCCTCTTACCTGTTTTTGTGGATTCTAATCAACCTTTGGTCTCAAGTTCTGGAGGGATTCAAACTGTGAACCTCTTGTTAGCATATCCAATGCACAGGCTCAGATAATTCTGTCTTCGGGGGGCCAGATATCTTTGCCTACGGGCACCTAACCAGGTTTACAGAAATGAATCCCTAAAAACTGTAATAAAAGACATCAGATTTAAAACACTTACCTTTTTCCAGTTTGGTATCACCATTCAAGCTTATGTATAGTGTCTGCCTTAACCATATATACTCTACTTGTAAAGGGAAGAAAGCAAAGACAGACCAAGTAAGCTCTAAAAATAGAGTTTTACTAAAATAGATAAAAAAAAATGTAACATAAAATACAGAACTATTATATCACAAGACATACAAATCTCTTAAACAAAACAGGTTTTAACACTGCAATTCTTACTAAAGTACTTAGATTTGTCTCTCTCTCTCTAAATACCTGCTTAAAGTGCTCACAGATCTTTGTCAGAGTCTAGATAAAAGTGTCTCTGTGAAGTAAAACTGAAAATTCCTTAAAGCAAACTGTATTTGCCAGCCCCTTTGTGTGAGGTCACCTAGCTCCTCCTCTGCTAGAATATATAAAAAATATATCCATACAAAAACAGAATGTCTTTTCAAAGTATTAAATTCTGTAATCATCAGCACAACTCATTTTCTCCTTCAAATGACATTTCTTTGATCAGCTTCCCCTCTCACACAAACATCAGCATTTATGATTGTGCACCAGTTTGCTAAACCTGGTTGCCTCCTCTTGAAACATCAAAAAAGGGATACTGATTTCCCTTTAGCAGCTACAGCTATAATTAACTTAGATAAAACAGGAGATCCTTGATCAAGGCCTGTTCTACTCTGTAATTAGCTTCAGGCCTTCCAGGTAACACCTTGTATCTAAAACGTGAGTGTGTGTGTGATCTCACATGCTGTTTCAGCATTTCTCATGGGAGACAGTCCATAACCCATTTTTATATTACAAAAAAATAAGTGATCAGACCCAGCTGTCCAAGCATCACATTCCTCCCCACCTAGACTGAATTTGGGGGCTCTATCCCTTGCAAGGGATGAGCTTCCCAAATCAGTTAACTCCTCATAGACCCCAGACAGCCCATCTGAATTCTGATTATTGGCTCCAGCCCTATGTACGATTGTCATATCATACCCTTGCAAAGCAAGACTCCATCTTAGCAATCTACCATTTGTCTTTCCCATCTACGTCAGCCAAACCAGGGGGCTATGGTCAGTCTGCATCACAAAATGCTGCCCATACATGTATGGCTCCAACTTCTTTAGGGCCCACACTATGGCAAGACATTCTTTTTCCACCGTGGAGTATGCTTGTTCCATGGGAAGTAACTTACTACTCAGGTACACTACTGAGTGATCTGTCCCTTGGCTGGATGTCTGACTCAGTAATGCCCCAATACCAATGTCTGAGGCGTCAGTCTGAACTATAAGGTTTTGCTAGTCAGGACTTGTCAAAACAGGAGCACTGCACAGTGCCTCCTTTAATCTGGTAAAGGCTTTCTCACAGGCTGGGTCCCAGGTAATTTTCTTGCGCATCCTTTTGTCAGGTCAGATAGGGGAGCAGCCTGGGCACTGTAATTGGGTACAAATTTTCTGTAGTACCCTACTGTCCCTAGAAAACTCCTGACCTGCTTCTGCATTTCTGGTCTGGGCCATGCCTGGATTACCTCTATTTTTATTTGGTTAGGACAGAGTTGTCCCCAGCCTACCACATGTCCAAGGTATGCCACTTCTCCCATAGCCAACTGGCTCTTCTCAGCTTTGACAGTGAGCCAGCCCTCTGTATCCTGCCCAGCACTTCCCTAAGGTGGGATAAGTGTTCCTCCTAGCTGATACTAAAGAGGGCAATGTCATCCAGGTATGCCACGGCGTACTCCTCAGCACCATTGAACACCTGGCTCACCAACCTTTGGAAAGTGGCTGGGGCGTTCTTCATTCCGGAAGGCATGACTTTAAACTCAAAAAAGCCTATCAGAGTGATGAAGGCCGACCTCTCCCTAGCTCTGTCTGTCAACCCTACCTGCCAATACCCCTTTGTCAGGTCAATGGTCGTAAGATAGGTCACCCTCCCAACCTGACCAGGAGTTCATCCGTCCGGGGCATCGGGTGGGTGTCTGACTTCGGGACTGCATTCAGTCCACACAGAAATGAGTAGAGCCATCTGGCTTAGGCACAAGGACTACGGGCGAGGCCCAGGGGCTGTGGGATCTCTGGATTACCCCTAAATCCAGCATCTCCTCCACTTCCCTCCTAATGTCCTTTTGGACAGCCTCTGACACCTGACATGCTGTCCGCCATATGGGCGTCTGTGTCCGTCTCCACATCGTGTGTCGCTAAGTGGGTTAGGCCAGGCCTGGCGCTAAACAATGGGGCGTCTGCTAAAACCTCCCTTACTTTCTGGATTTGGTCCAGGGCCAGCTGGGGAGACAATTTTACTGTCTCCACAGAGGCGGCCCGCTTAGTCTCTTCCAGCAAATCCAGAAGGGGGGTCTTCCTTTGTCCGTCCCCTCCCCGTGACTACACACTGCAAACACCATGTCAACCCTATTTGCATATGGCTTCATCATGTTGACATGGTACATCCTTTCTGTCTGTTTTCTGTCAGGTAACTCCACAATATAGTTCACGTCATTTACCTTCCTAACCACTTCGTACGGTCCTGCCCACTCAGCCTGCAGCTTGTCTTTCTGGACCGGAATAAGGACCATGACTTATTGACCCACCATGTACGAGTGAGCTCTGGCTCTGCAGTCGTACCACACTTTCTATTTCTGTTGGGCAGCTGCCAGGTTGCTCTGGGTTGTCCCCATAAGCTCCTTCAGCCTTTCCCTAAACCTAATGACGTAATCCACAATGGGAGTTCCCTGGGCGGCATGCTTGCCTTCCCAGTCCTCCTGGATAAAGTCTAGGGGCCCATGTACCTGGTGTCCATATAGAATTTTTCCCCTTCAAATTCTTATCGACCCTTGGGGCACCTCCCTGTATGAAAAACAACAGGTGGGGAAGGTATTTCTCCCAGTCCCTCCCATGCTGGTCAGCAAACACCTGAAGCTTTGAGTTTAGGGTACCATTGAATCTTTCCACAAGCCCATTGGCTTGTGGGTGATACGGTGTCCTGCATCTCTGCACCACCCCCACACTTCTCCCATAAACATTTCATCAGGTCTGACATGAAGGAACCCCCTTGATCGGTGATAACCTCCTGTGGGAACTCAACACGGAAGAAAATCCCAAGTAAGGCATCTGCCACTTTGTCTGTCCTCGGAGAGGATAGGGCGACTGCCTCTGGGTACCAGGTGGCATAATCCACCACAGTCGGGATGAATCTCTTCCCGGAGGAACTGGGGGTATTTAAAGGCCCCACAATATCCATTCCCACCCTCCAGAATGGCTCCTCTACTATGGGCAATGGAATCAGGGTGTCTTGGGTTTTCTTGCCCAACTTCCCTATTTCTTGGCACCGGTGACAAGACCTGCAATACTCCTTCACCTGCTGGGTGAAGTTAGGCCAGCAGAAATTCTAGGCCAACCGCTGCGTTGTGCGTGCAATTCCCAGATGACCAGACAAGGGAATATCATGTGCAATCTTGAGCAACTGCTCACGATACCCCTGGGGAACAACAAGCTGCCTGCCTAGCACCCCTCCCTCTGTCTGTACTGCCCGAGTATACATAAGCCCATTTTCCCAATAAACCTTATGTCTGCTGTCACCTCCCTGTACACTGTCCGAGTCTGCCCAAGCCCTCAGCTTCTCTAAACTAGGGTCACTTTTCTGAGCAGCTGCAAACCCCTTACACATTCCCAAGCAATGGGACAGGTCCTCTTCAGTCTCTAAACTAGGGTCCCTGGCACTAGCGTCCGGGCACTCAGGATCACTGTCAATCCCAACCCTCTGACAATGGGTCACCCCTGCCTCTTCGGAGTAACCCTCTGTAGCTGTGTGGTTACTTGCTACTGGGGAAATTTCTACCCCCTCTTCATTAATCTCTGTATCAGGAGACACAGGCTGGGGAACCAGCCTCTCAGTGGTTTCCACAATGGCTTCTGTGGGGTTCAGAGAACTACAATTTTTCCTCGCCGCTTGGCTATGGGTAACTGCACATACCATTCCTTGTTTGAGATTGTTGCCCAGGATCACATCCACGGCTAACATTTTGGCTACAGCCACCTGTTGCACAGTTCCCCGTTTCACACCAGTCTAAGAGAACACTAGCAAGGGGCAATGTTTTCGCCTCACCAGTGAAGTTCTGTACAGTGACATATTTATTGGGTATAAGCTGACCAGGCTCTACCAGACCCCCTTTACCAAGGTCAGGGATGCCCCTGTGTCCCTTAACCCTTGTGTCTGTACACTATTCACCATGACTGGGTGCATGTGTTCCCTCATGTTCACTGGCATGCTTCCAGGGACACACAAACAACCCACTTCTTTTCTAGCACCCAGTTGTGTATTATTGCTCTTCTTTTTGGGACACTGTCTGGCAATATGCCCAGTTCCTTTACACAACCAACATTCATTTCTTCTCTCAGAGAAATCTTTTCTCTGATACCTGGGGCTAACTGGTCTCGGTGGAGGCAGTGAGGGTTTTAGCTGCCCTGAAGGCACGCTTTTCCCTTTCTGCACTGCCATGCCCACCCCATTTGCTCTCAGAGTAGGTCTGCTCTTGGCATAGCGGTCTGAGAGTTCAGCAGCCTCTTGCACTGTTTTGGGATCTCGGTCCTCTAGCCAGGTTTTCAGCTCTGCTGGGCAAGCCCAATAAAACTGTTCTGATAAATCACATTTTCAATTTTATCAACAGTTTGCCTCAATTCCTTCCCACCATTTTAAAAACTGACGTCGTTTCATGGCTAGCTCCTTGTAGCTCATATCAGGGCTTCTCCTGAGCTTACGGAATTTAGCTCTGTATGATTCAGCAGTTAATTCAAACCTTTTTTTAACAGTGCAGCTTTTAGTTTGCTGTAATCATTACTGTCCTCATTGTCCATTTGACTCGATGCATCCCAAGCTTTCCTGGTATGTAGCAGGAATAGCTGGAAGCTCCAGGACTCTCTAGTAAGTTTAGCCTGAATACAAACTTTTTCAAAAGACATCCATATCCTCCTCCTCTTTAAATTCGGCTATTAATTTGGAATTCAATTTGTAACCCAGTCCATCAGTCCCAGTTAAACCCAAGTCACTTACCTGCTCTGGTGCCGCTGGTTGGAGTCGTATCTTTTCCAGTTCTGTGGCTGTTCTGGCTACTTGCTCTCTCATGGTCTGTATCCTGCTGCTCTCACTCTGCCTCTCCCTGTTCCCGCCTCCCTCTCCTCTGCCTCCCTTGTTCACGGTCCCTCTCTCTCTCTCTCTGGAACTCCAGCTCCATCCTGCGCAACTCAATTTGCAGTATGAGTACCTCTGGATTCAGGATACTGGTGACCTTCCCCTACTGCTGTGGCCCTTCGCGGACAGTGGCTCTGTTGCCCTCCTCATCGGATCTGGACACTGCACTGGCCGCTAGCCCTGCCACACTCGAGGTTTGGTTCTTTTCAGTCACGGTCCATGACTCGCTGCTCTGGGTATGTGCTACCATCAGGGCATCTATGAGGTTCTGCTTGCTGGCTTTCACCTTGAACGGGACTCCTCTGTCCCTGCACAACTGCCTTAAGGAGTCTACAGTGTGCCTGCTGTAGTTGGAAGCCATCTTTCCTAATTACTGCTACTCTGACTTGCACTTTAGGGGAAAAAAAAAAAGGGGTAGGAACTTGACTGTACGCCAAGTGATATAGTTCTGTTTCCTTTTTAAAATAAATCACTGCCTTTTTATTTATTTGCAAGTGAGCTTATGGTCTCAAGCTGACCCACTGAACAATACAAGCTTGTAAGACCAAAATTATGCCACTGCTGCCAACCAATCTGTCACAAACTCACTCAGCAGGTCAGGACCTCTACTCCCAAAGTGCCAACCTCCGAGCGCAGTCTTGTGAACAGTTAACAGAACAAGGTAACCCTCTTGTCTGTTTTTGTGGATTCAAACCAATCTTTGGTCTCAAGTTCTGGAGGGATTCAAACTGTGAACCTCTTGTTAGCATATCCAATGCACAGGCTCAGATAATTCTGTCTTCGGGGGGCCAGATATCTTTGCCTACGGGCACCTAACCAGGTATACAGAAATGCACCCTTAAAAACTGTAATTAAAGACCTCAGATTTAAAACGCTTACCTTTTTCCAGTTTGGTATCACCATTCAAGCTTATGTATAGTGTCTGCCTTAACCATATATACTCTACTTGTAAAGGAAAGAAAACAGAGACCAAGTAAGCTCTAAAAATAGTTTTACTAAAATAAATAAAAAATATGTAACACATAAAAAACAGAACTAATATATCACAAGGCATACACATCTCTTAAACAAAACAGGTTTTAACAGCGCAATTCTTACTACAGTACTGAGATTTGTCTCTCTCTAAATACCTGCTTAAAAGTGCACACAGATGTTTCTTTGTCAGAGTCTGGATAAAAATGTCTCTCTGAAGTAAAACAGAGTATTCCTTAAAGCAATCTGTATTTGCCAGCCCCTTTGTGTGAGGTAACCTAGCTCCTCCTCTGTCAGAATATACAAAAAAATATATCTATACAAAAACAGGATGTCTTTTCAAAGTATTAAATTCTGTAATCCTCAGCACAACTCATTTTCTCTTTCAAATGACATTTCTTTGATCTATTGATCAGCTTCCCCTCTCATACAGACATCAGCATTTATGATTTCACACCAGTTTGCTAAACCTGGTTGCCTCCTCTTGAAACGTCATGAAAGGGATACTGATTTTCCTTTAGCAGATACAGCTATAATTAACTTAGATAAAACAGGAGATCCATGATCAAGGCCTGTTCTACTCTGTAATTAGCTTCAGGCCTTCCAGGTAACACCTTGTATCTAAAACCTGTGTGTGTGAGATCTCACATGCTGTTTCAGCATTTCTCATGGGAGATAACCCATTTTTATATTACATAAAGATACAGTGATCAGAACCAGCTGTCCAAGTGTCACATGGTCCACCTTCTTAAATGGGTGTATTGTAATAATCAAGATTGTACCTAATTCAAAGCACTTTAAGGGATTGTTGCAAGCACATTATGATACTTCCAATTGCTGTACTTGTAATGTAAATTAATTTATACATTTGTTTACTGTTTGTGATGCTTACTGTTATATGTTAAATGTCAGCCGTGACTGAAAAAGGGCTGTGCCCAGTTCACCTCCTGGTTAAAAAATAAAATCTCCTAAAATATTTGTTATTTCTTGCTGGTCTGCATCCCAAAGATGGCAGCACAGGGATTTCATTTTTTTTTTCTGCTGACCTTCCAAGTCTTTCATTGCACTAGTTGTCTTGCTAAAACCTCCACAAACCTTCCTCCTCTTTTTTTCAGCTAGTCTTGACATGTTGAAAGAACCACAGTGGGTTTCGGAGCCTTCTCCTGCATGGCTGAGTTACAGGATGTGCTCCTTTTGGAGAGAAGGGATGTTGCTTCAATCTATGCTTTAAAGATGAAAATTATGTATTCACCATAATTCTTGATTTTATTGGACCATCTTCACCATTGATTCACACCAGTGGGTCCTGAGCAGACCCTGTGGGAGCCAGAATTTTTCAAGAGGGCTGGCGCCAAGGTAGGCTTTGCGCAGCATCGCAACACTAGCTTGCGCTACATGGCTTACCTCAGCACCGGTCCTCAATCACCTCAGTACCTTTTTTTACCAAGGAGGTGCGGCATAATCCAAGCATCACACCCATCTTAAAAGACATAAGACAACCCTTGTGACCTGTGTACGAAAGACTGACAACAAAGAAAGAAATGTCTTTATGGCCCAAATCAAAAACAAGGGGGTGAAGACCAATGAATAGAAAAAGTGAGCCTGACGGATGAAGGATGGTTGTGTGAATCAATGGTGAAGATGGTCCAAGAAGATAAAAAATGACAGTAAGTACGTAATTTTCATAGCTTCCTGGATCAATCTTCACTGATTCACACCAATGGGTAAGAGTATCAAGTTGAGACGAAAATCCCCGGGGTAGGGCAGTAGGAACTGGAGTTCAGAATATCATTTAGGATTGTCCTGCTCAAAAAGCATGCTGCCTGGCATGGACATCCAGGCCATAGTGCTTGATAAAGGTGTTCACTGCACTCCAGGTGGCAGCTCTGCAAATATCAGCAACAGGCACAGAATGCATCTCTGCCAGGGACGTTGCAACCGCTCTGGTGGAGCGGGCATGAACCTGACCTTTCAACTCGACCTACGACATGGAATAGCATTGACGGAGGCAAGTGACAATCCATGCAGAAATGCATTTGATCATAACCAGCTGACTCAGTCGGTTGGGGTTAAAGGAAACAAAAAGCTGTTTCGACTGCCAGAAGTCCATAGTTCTATCAAAGTACGTGAGGGCTCTTTTAATGTCCAGAGAGTGGAAAGCGCGGTCCCCCTCATTCCTGAAATTCAGAAAGTATGTAGGCAGTACCAAAGACTGGTGCAAGTGGAATTCTGATATCTTAAGCAAAAACTAGGGGTGCTTGTGGAGACCCACCCTGCTTCTATGGAAAACAGTATACTGAGAGCCAGTGACCAAAGCGTGCATCTCAGAGACCCTGTGGGCAGAGCTGATGACCACTCAAAACACAGTTTTCCAAGTTAGGAATCTGAGAGCACACATAGCCAGGGGTTTAAAGGGCTTATGGGTGAGCATGTCCAGCACATGGTTGAGGTCCCAGGTAGCAAAAGGTTTCCTGACTGGGGGCCTTGTGTGTAAAATGTTCTTCAAGAATCTCTTCAAAGAGGCAGTTGAGCTACAGGAAGGTTCTGACCTGGCTTGTGGTACACTGAAACAGCACACAAATGGACCTAAACTGAACAATATTGCAATCCTGCATCAGAGAAGTCCAGCAGATACTCCAAAATCTTGTCTGATGGGCATCAGAATGGATCTATACAGGATTTGGAGCACCATTCTGAAAAGCATCTCCATTTGGCTGTTAGCTTTTCTGGTAGAGGGCTTACGAGCAGCTAGGAGAACCTCACTTACCCTCTGAGACACCTTGTACCTGCTCACTTCCATCTCTTCAGGACCGAGATGTGGAGATGAAGGGAGCGCAGGTTGTGATGAATCAGGGACCCCAGTGTCAGAAGATCCATCTGCAGGGGAAGGAGTCTTGGAGGGGCGACTGAATTTGTTGAGCAGGGGAAACCATATTTGCCGAGGCCAGCATGGGGCAATCAGAATCATCTTGCCCCTGTGTGCCTCCTACTTGAGCAATACTCTCTGAACTAGAGGAATAGGAGGAAATGTGCACAGAAAGTGATTTGTCAACCACAGCCTAAATGCATCCTGACAGAAAAAGCCACGTTCTGGATTTCTGGGGCAGAATCGAGGCAGTTTGGGGACATAAAAAGGTCCACCTCTGGGGTTTCCCCACTCATTAAAGAAAGACTGCACAACGCCTAGTGCCAACAACCATGCGTGAGGATCTGCTTCTGTCCGGCTGAGCTCGTCCACTAGTATGTTCAGAGCCGTGGTAGATAAAATCGCTTGGATCAGAGCGTCCTGCTCCAGACACTATCCCCACACTCTCATTGCTCCCCTGCAAAGAAGATAAGAACGTTATTTCACCTGCTTGTTGATGTTGTACATGACAGACTTGTCCGTCAGAAGGAGGATTACCTTGTGGCAGACAAAGTCTGCCAGGGCTCGTTGGGCATGCAGGACTGCTCTAATCTTTAAGACATTGATGTGGAGATGGGACTCTGTAGGGCTCCAGACTCCCTGAGAGTAGTGGCCCTGACAGTTGGCTCCACACCCCAGCAGAGATGCACCTGTGGATTAAGGGTTATCTGAGGCTCTGGGGGAAAGAGGGGAGATTTTGAAGGAGACTGTCCTCCTGCGTCCACCATGCCAGTGATCAAAGCAGAGGCTTCACCACTCTGATGGAGTAAGACGGCAGATACGTTGTCGGAGACCACTGCGTCCTGAGTATCCACCAAACTGTCCTCACGTGCAAACGTCCTAGAAGTACCATGAAGAAGGAAGAGGCTATGAGACCTAACATTCGCTGCATGGAGTGAGCCCAAACAGACTTGTTCTCCATGACAAATGAGCTACCTTGAAGGATCGCTTCTGTCCTCCGGAAAAAGGGACCACCTTTCGTGGTGGTGTCCAAGAGGACTCAATGAAGAGAGAGTTGCTAAGAGTGCTGAAACAGCAACTTCTCTAAATTTAACAGGACTCCCATGGAGGTCAGGAACTGAGCTGCTGTGGTCACAGTGTGTTCTGTGCCCTGCCTGGACAGGCTGGCTAGTAACTAGTCATCCAGATAGGGGAAAAACCTGGGGTCCAGGTTTTTGGAGGTGCACTGTGAGAACAGCAAGCACTTTGTAAAGACTCGAGGTGCTGAGGATAGCCCAAAAGGTAGGACCCAGAACTGGTAATGCTGCCCAAAGCCACAAAACCGAGAAATTTGTGGTGGGTGGCTGGGGTGTACTGGAATATGCTGGTAGGCATCTTGCATGTCCAGAGAAGCCAACCAGTCCTGTGGCTTGAGGAGCTGCAGCAGAGGAAGACCATCTTGAACTTCTCCAGATGTAGGAACTGGTTAATTTTTCTGAGGTCAAGGATGGGGCCGCATGCCCTCAGACTTCTTCAGAATGAGGAAGCAATGGGACTAGAAGCCTGTATTGTGCTCCACCTCTGGCACTACTTCCACTGCCCTGTTGATCAACAGGCCCGCAATCTCCGTCACGAGAATGTTCGACATGTATGCTGAAAAAGGGTGCTGCTTCTTGGGTGGATAATTCTGAAGGAACTCTGAGAAATTCAGCGAGTACTCCTCCCGGATGATCCTTAAGACCCACTTTGTCTGTGGTGATAAATTCCCACTGATGGTAAAAACAAGCCAGACCTCCCCCACACTGGAGAGGAGCAGTCTGCCTCGGGCAGCTGAGGCAGGACCAGCGCAGAACTTCAGACGGTGACACTAGGTGCCTTTGAGGCCTGTACATTCAGTTGTGCTTTCTTCTGCTGCTGGAGAGGCTGGGACTTCACTTGGAACCCCTTGCCTTTTCCACAAAAGGACTGCTTTACTGTGGTAAAAGACTTCGCCGTTTCCTCTTTGGGGGTGAGCAGGGGCAGGACCAGAAGGCAGTGTCATATGCGGCCATAGCTGCCTTCAACTGATAACTGTTTGACTCAGTGTCATGGGTAACGGTTTGAAGAATTTTCTGCCTAGTATCTGAATCTGGCAAGGCCTCCGCGAGAGATCTGAGAGAGGTCCAGAGGCAATACTCATACTTGGAGAAATGCCCTTGATAGCTAGCTATTCACATGCTAAGGGCAGCTGCTGTGAAAACTCTTTCCCACATTGTGTCTATGTTATGAGACTCCTTATTGATGGGATGCACTGTAACCTCTTGAGGAAGAATGGCCTTATCATTCTCGGCCAGAATGATAATCTTATCCGCAACAGGCTGGGAAGCCAGAATAGGCCTGCCTTTAGGGGCATTACAGACAGTGAGAATGCATGCCGGCCTGGCCCACGCTGCTTCTGAGAGTCTCAAAAGCAGGTGGAATGGGAGATATAAGGTTGACCGGCATAGTGGAACCATTGAGCCACTTCAGCCAGAGAAGTTTCCCTGGGTAAATGACAGAAGGCTTGAAAGCATGGGTTGCATACATATTGCAAAGCAGAGCCTGGAAAGAAAGGTCCTCCTGTGGTACAGGGGAGGGGCCTGGAGCTAGATTATTCAGGCTGTACAAAGAGTCGTCACCGCCCTCAGAAATGATGTGGCCGGGGTCAGACTCATCCCCCCTCTAAACTCCTCTGTGGGAGGTGGAGCTGGGAGAGAAGTGGACCTAGAAACAGCTAACACAGCTCTTGCAGTCAGAAAAACAAGCGACACTGGCACTGGCCCTGGCCCAGAAAGAGCCAGCACCTAGCCCTGCACCAGAAAGTAAGTTGGTGCCAGTGCAACGGGAGCTGGCGTCAGAGATGACGCCACCAGACTGAGCCTGGTGCCAAGGAATCTCTTGGCACCACAGATGGCACCAGAACAGACCCCAAAAGACCCGATTCCGGCACCGGACCTGGCGCCACCTGCAGCGTAGGTCCAGCCGGCACAGAAGTGACACTGCAAGGGGTGCGGCAAGTGGAACAGGCACTGGCGACACTGTCACAAGCAAGGACCTAGAGGCTACAGCAGGAGCCAAATGGTCTACTTGGCTAGAGTGTCCCAACTGCTGCTCCAGTGCCCCAGCCTCATAGGACCTGGAACCGGGTCCGCGAGAAGGGGAAAATGAGCCAGACGCTGTACCCACTGCTCTATGAGAGCTGCCCCGTGGTAAAACTGCACACCACAGTCCACATAGGACGACAGGGAGGGGCTCTGAGCCTGAGATGTCAAACGCCCATGAGCAGGAGCCACAGGGGATATCAAAAGTGCTGGGGAGGGCCTCTTACTCTTGGATGCTGAGGACCTTGTGGCAGACCTACCAGAGGGTGACTTCGAGTGGTACCACTTTTCCCTTCCTATGGGAAAAGGAAGAACTTGAGGTAGAGTGGCGTAGAGTCCCCGACTAGAATCAAGAATGGGCCCACTTTTTATGTTTATAGGAGGGCTGTCCTCCCTCCCAAACACAGGACTGCCTGTTGTCAGAACACTCCCTCAGAGAGGGAAGTGGACTGGACATGGCCGCACTGCTGGCACAGCATGCCTGAAGCGGCTCCCTACTGTCAACATTGATGTCCATGGTCTTCGACTGTTTGGTAGGGCTGTAAGAAAATTTTTTTTTTAAACTGACAAAAAAAATTGCAAACGCTAGCTTTAAATGCCTAAAATCGAATGAATTTAATGCTGTCATACAGATGTGAAATTTTGACTCCCAGAGGGTGAGCAACGTTGTCACTGAAGTGCACTTGATGGCGGGGAAAAAAGGAACGGAGGTGGTCGAGGGCTGGTGCCAATGTAAGTCATGCAGTAAGAGCAAGTCTCGCGGTGCCCCACATATGCACAGCCTACCTCAGCGCCAGCCCTCTTGAAAAGTTCTGGCTGCTGCAGGGTCCTAGTTCCTCCAGCTCAGAACCCACTGGTGTGAAACAATGGTGAAGCTTGGTTCTGGAAGATCTTAAAACCCCCCTCTTTACCCAGACATTTGTTTCATGCCAGTTTTTGTACAGTGCATTAAGAAACTTGCATTCAAATAAAACAAACAAACAAAAAAAACAACTTTACTCATGTCTGATGTGGTGCTGTTATTCATACCTAATGACACCTCCAACCTCAAAAGAAAAACGAACAGGTATAGCACTACAAACCTTTATTGTTTATCTATACACTGATTCACCCACTTCAATAACAAAATGTTAAAGACAATTCCATTTACAAAGTATAGCAAAAATGCATTTACATGTAGTTTACAGAAAATAATAGGTTGCTCATTTAAGCAGCCTAGCTTTTTAAAGTTTCCTTTACAAGAAAAGGAGTGGATGTAACACGAACCTCAGAACACAATCTGGTCAATCAGCTGTGCATAACGAGGCTAGTCTGAAATGCCATGATGTGGCATAACCACCACACTAATTTAATCTGCCAATTATTAAAGGAATAATGCCCAACTGGGTGGGTGTTATGCTGGGATAACATCCCACCTCGGGTGGTTGGGCCCGAGGCCACTGGCCGAGGGTGTCCAACACCCGAGAAGGGATATTATCCCAGCATAACACCCACCCTGGAGGGCATTATTCCTACTATACAATCGCTCGTTGTTTTATACAGAAAAAAATAATTTTAAAGAATTTTGTTTAGTGATTAAAAATATTTTTGTAAGAAAAGATGCAAACAATGCTCTAGCCTATGATCATCTAGTTGATCAGCAGGGATGTTATGCCAGGATAACATCCCTGCTGTGATGGCCAATTGACCAATCAGGAGCCAGGATTCTTTCTTGTCATTGTATAATTTCTTTTAATTCATACGGATAATAGCAACAAATTATTTTTCTAGCGGGTCTTTGTGCTAATGCAATGCTCTTAGAATCCGTAATGATGGGGGGAGGAAAAGGTGCAAACGTAAACGCATTCACTTTTGCATTTATTTTGCTGTATCTTTTTGCCTCAATACTTATCGTATATTGTTGTATCGATAGAGGTGAGACTGTCTGGTGGTAAAGCAATCGGCAAGTATCTCATAACTAAACCTTTTCAGGAGACAAAATGGGCCACTAGAGCCATAAAACACATTATGGAAAGAAAAGTTAGACATAATCTGTAAAATGCAATGACTAATCTGCACAGTAACCTGATTTCTTGGATTCAGAACTCTTTATAGTTAAAGCCTGCTAGAGTTCAAGAAACAGCATATTAGCTTTAATGTAAATTTCTACAGAACTCTAGCTATAATTCTGAAACCACAGCTTGGTCTACACACAATTGGAAAAGTTTAATATGGCCAATTAGAAAACAGTAGCAAAGTCTGTTGCCAGTGCTATAATAGCATTATCCACAGCAACACTGATGAGACTCCAGTATTTAGTTTGTTCTTGGAATTATAGCCACTTCCCAGTTCAAATATTTTACTGTGGAACTTATCCAAAGGTTACCTTTACCTAATGGTATTTAAACAAAAATCTAGTTTCTGCTAATGTATTGTTTAGTATTTCTCTTCCATTACTGATGATTATACTGGTAGTTCAATAGGAGCGTTTTCTCATAAAACCCACCTACCCCCATTGCTGGGGAATGCAGTAAAGTTATAACCCATCCACGTTTGTGGCATCACAAGTGTTCCATGGTAGCTGGCAGGGACATTATAAATAGAGAATTTTGTCACTACATGCTCCACCAGTAGAGTAGGAATGAACCATTTATGTGGGAGAAACCTCCTGCCACCCCCCCACACACCTCCTTCTGTGGTTCACAAGCCTGATGCTCAATAAGGGTAATAGTTCAGTTTAAGTGGCTTGCTGACAAAAGTTAGGTCTGTGCTGATTCACTCCAACCTCCTCTCTATTAATGAGGGCTCCCTCTGTGCTTATATTCCCTCCTGACCAACACAGAACATGTTGGGTGAACTCCAGCCACAGGCCAGAATGGACTTTTGTAGGCATGGTGGCAACAGTATTATCTCCCTGGCCTTCTGGAGACATGGTGGCAGCAGCTTTATCTCCCTGGCCCTGCCCCAGTTTACCCCCACCTCCATACTTCTCCCTCGGCAGCAGGCACTTTCAGTGCTCTTCCTATAGGCAAGGCATGCTTGGCTGCATGTGGCATCCTAGGAATCGAGCCCATGATGTGAAACCTCATTAGGAAGTGCTCACGAAGAACATTCCTGCTTCCTCTCGACTGAGGTCAAAACAAAGATGCATGGTATGTCGGGCACCACCAAGCTGAAAGCTCTTGTTTAAATATTTAAATTATCAATATAAAAAAAGGATGAGAAACACTTGATGGTACACAGGCTTCGGTTTAGGTATGGGGAGGTTTAAATTTTACCAGTGTGAAAAGAGCCTCTATTGGCTTATGAAAATTTTACATGCCTTTTCAGCCCAAAACTTTTTTTTCTCAAAAGTGAGACAAACTGACCACTGCCTACTGCTAGCTATAATAAATATCCCAACAAAAAGAGAAAACACTGGCTTCAGAAACACGGATGGTACAACTGCTGAAACTGTGAGCAATCATGCAATGATGCATTTGTGAACCTACATATGTTGAATTCCCCTTGAAAAAGACTTGTGTTTAGAGTCAACAAGCATTGGGTTCATAGCCACAGCTCTCATTTTGCTTAAAAAAAAAAAAAAAAAAAGTGACTTCACATAATTGGCTCCACTCATTGTAATTTCCTCGATTCTTTTTGTTGTTTTCATATTAAACAAGAATAGGTTCCCCAGCGCGTGGCACCTTTGGATTACTCAATCAACATCCCCCTACCTCGGAGAAAAGTTCAGAACAAGTGGAAAACCGGCCCCGTTTGGATAATCCCATTTTCATTAATATACCATTACATTTAACAAATTGACCAGTGATAGGGACATTTTATTGCAAACACATGCTAGTGATGAAAAAATTACTCACCATAGTAATGTTGTTTCTTCCAAAGGGACCCCCCTCACTATGCTTATCAACTGCAATTATCCCCCTTGAATGAGCTACCCTGAAGCTTTGGAATTTTATGCTAATTAGAAAATTTAGAATTAAATTCAAACCTTGCTGTGTGGTCTAGCTCACGCCTGCATTCTGATGTCAGATTTATTTCTAAAGTCAGGGTGAGCAGTGACTACCAAAACTAGCTAAATGACTACCAAGCAAATACCCCCCAAAAATAAGGTTACTCATCTGTTACCATAGTTCTAGGAGTAGTATATGGTTCATATCCACATGTTGGTAGTCTCCCTTTAACAGCTGATTTGCTGGACTGTCGAAGCACCTCCCACCTAAGTGGTATATCTCATGGCTCCACCCAGTGATGTCACATCTTGCACACTGGAAGCAGGGATCTGTGTGCCACTGGCCAGGGGAGCTCAGGGTGGTTATGTGGATGTGAACCTCATACCACTCCTAGAACTATGGTTAAAGGTGAGTAACCTATTTTTTCTAGGGACGTAGATATCGTTCACTTAACCACACTTTGGCAGACTTCCAACAGTTCTCCGGGAGGAGAAGGTAAGGCGAGACCCCTATTTGGCGAACAGAGACCGGAGAACCAAGGCTCCAAAAGCAGCATCCTGGCATGACTCAAGGTCAATGCTGCAATGGGAGATGAAAGTATGTGCAGACTTCCAGGCAGCTGTCCTACAGCTCTCCTGTATGGGAACATCCCTGAAAGCAAACACCGAAGTACCGGGCATATCTGGTGGAATGAGCCCTAAGCCCTATGAGAGGCTTCCTACCAGCTAACCTATAGCACAAGCCGATGCAGGAGACAATCCACATGCTAACCATTCTCTTAGCTGCTGGTCTGTCAGGTGCGACTTCAACATACATTACAAGGAGCTGGCGAGTCTCACCCCGAACTTCAGCCGTGCGCTCTATAACAAGAGAGCGCCTACTGCAGACAGCTGGCCACCGAAAATGGGTTGGTAAGGTATACTGGAAGATTAATCACCTAGTTAAGGTGAAACTCAGATACCACCTTTGGTAGGAACTTCGGGTGGGGGTGAAGGATCACCCTGTCCTTGTGGAAGACCAGATACGCAGACTCGACTAAGAGCACCTAGAGCTCGCTGATCCTTCTGGCAAAGGTGGCAGTCACAAACTGGTTGGTGGACAGGTGACAAGGTGGTGGTAAACAGTTCACTCACAGGAAGGGAGGGAGGGTGACCAGCAGGTGCCACAAGGATCAGTACAGGGACCAGCCCTCTTTAATGTCATTATTAGCGACACTGCAGAGGAGCTATAAGGGAAGGTATGCCTTTTTGTGGATGACATTAAGATATGCCTTCTCTCACAGAGGTGAAGGAAACAAACAACTGACACGACTTTCTGCAGTCCTTCATATGAGTTGTATAATATCTGAGGATTCTATGCACATCATAAGTATGCAGCAGTGCTTCCCCTGGATTGGCATGCTCAGGAGAATAAACGGGCAGGTGGGATGGATTGGTTTAGTGTGAACTCAGACACTACCTTAGGCAGAAAAGAACAGTTACGTAAGAGCTTACCGTAACAGTAGATCTTCAAGAGGATCTCAGTCATCAGGTCACACTGTAGGAACTTCCCCATCAGTGACGTAGGATCCACACGGAAGATTTTCAGCAGTACCACTGGGACTGCCCACTCTGATGTCACCTGCCGACAACACCAACCCTATAAAAGTGTGCACAGCCTGGCTCCCTCCTCAGTTCTTCCCCGCCGAGACTAAGAGAGCAATCCTGTGCCATGGGGGACTGAGGGGGGGGAGAGAGGTGCCCAGGCCAGAATAAAAGGCTGGAAACACCAGTTAGCCAGTTCTGAGAAGAGAGATCCATAAAAAGGGGGATGGTGGGAGGGAAGGCAGATCTGATGACTGCAATCCCCTCGTAGAACTACTGTTACGGTAAGTTATTATGTAACTGTTCTGTCTTCTTCATGGGTATCTCAGTCATCAGGTCACACTGTAGGAACGAGTCCCAAGCAGTTACTGGTGCAGCAGTACAGTCTGGGAGGAAGGCCAGTCAAAGACCACGGCAAGACAGTGCGCCAGTGCCTCCTCAGGCTCTAGAAGCAATGCAGTGCTTGGTGAAAGTATGGACGATACTCCAGGTGGCAGCAGCACAAAGGTCTGTGGCTGAGACCCCATTCAAACAGGCCACAGAGATAGGCCATGCCCCTTGTGGAGTGGGCTTTCATCACCCCTGGTGAGACTGTCATGCTTGTTGCAGCGGAACATGAAACAATGGGCCAACAATTTGACAAACATTGTTTGGAAACCTTAGCGTCCTCTCTTCCTGAGGCGAAAGAAACAAAAGCTGCGTCGTTTTTCTCAATTCTTAGTTCAGAACAGGAAATACTTCAGAATTTTATCTCCTACTCCCAGCAGGGCTTGCTGGTGGTAGTACCGGCCATCCATGCTCTGTATCCCCTCCAACTTGTTGGGGATCCTGCGGTGCTACAGAGGGGGCTGGATTTGTTTGTATTTTGCCTGTTGCTGTATTCAGCCCTCGAAACTCCACCTCTGAGGACACTGGCATGAAGGACGAAAGTCCAGGCTGTAGACATGCTATCGCACATCTCAGCCAAGCGAGCTTAGAGACGTTCTCACCTCCCATCGTGGGTCCTGTGCTACAACCCGTGCATCCATAGATGACGGTAACGGAGTGGTGTGGCAGCCCTCTCCCCTCGGAGAGCATCCCCCCCCCCCCATTTCTTTTTCCTCCAGGAGCCTAGAAGGTGGCCCCAGGGGACTTTGTCTCTGGTCCCACCATTCCCCACCCGGCCTTCCCAGTAATCCCTATGGCCTCCCCTTCCCGACAGGGCCGCGGCAAAAGGCATCAACTTGCCCTTTCCCCCGGAGACCAACATCCAAATTCAGGAGGCTGGGACAGGTGCTAGTGGGGTCATCATGGAGCCTGCTAGCTCCATTTTTCTCCTCTGTTTTCTCCCTCCCACCTCCCTGCCGACATCATATATAAGCAACATGCCTCACGACCCGTATCACCCTCCGGCTACCGCTGGAGGGTGAACAATGAGTGGGATGGCAGTCGCTCTCTCCCAGAGACAGGAGAGCAGTCCTCTGGACATTCTCTCCTGACGACCCCCAGTGCCCTGGGCTCGTTCTCGAACATGGGTCACCGGCACGAAGTGTGGTGTCCAGCGCCTCAACTCTCAGTGCCACTGGGTCAGCCTGAAGGAGAACATTCTATAGAATGCTCAAACCCCTTTCCCAAAGCCTGCTCACGAAAACCCAGGCTTGTTCCAGTTAGAGTTAGAAATGCACATGCCCGGAAGCGCGGCTTCAACTTTTAAAAAAAAATAAATCAGGATACAGCGCTCATTTTTCTGTTGAAATAACACTGAAAGGATTACTGTAATACATGGTACGATCCTCTTCTATTTACTTTTATATGATCCCATATCACAAACTCGTTCATGAACGAGCTCACCTGAGGCTCGGCGCCATTCCTGCTTGTGGACATGCGCCGCAGGCATTTCAAGCGGACTAGCCCTAATATTCGTTTAGGCAAAAGTAAGAAATATCTGGGGGATGTTAAAAAATTGCAAAGCATGACTATTTTCTTTTACCACACAGCTTCCCATTGACACTTGCAGTATAGGTCCCATAAAATTGCCGCAAAACCTGACAGTGTCCCTTTAAAATGCAAAATAAGGTTTTTAAAGGGGACAGGAAATCTGCGTTGACTGGCAGCTGTTTATAAAGTTCTTATTTTAAGAAATTACATGCATTCCCCTAAATTGTCAATATTTATACCTGAATAAAAAGTGATATGAAAAACTGTATTTTACATTGTTTTGTTTTTATGGGCAGAATTCTGCTACAGTTCTCTTCATGGAACCAGTGATCTAGAGTTTTAACGATGTCACGGTTTGTGTATAGAATGCTAATTATGAGCTCTTGACCTACCAGAACTATGCTGAGTTCTGTGCACAAACTGTGGCATAGTTAAAACTCCAAATTATTGGTTCCATGAAGTGAACTGTAATAGAATGCTGCCCATATAAACAAAACAATGCAAAATACAGTTTTTCATATCACTTTTTATTCTGGTATAGTTAACTATGGGTGTTTTAGGGGAATGCATATCATTTCTGCGGATAAGAACTTCATAAACAGCTGTCAATTAGAAATGATTTCCAGTCCTCTTTAAGATGAAACTGAAGTGGTTTCCAATGGTGGGAACCATGCCACAAAACGCCCTTTTCCTGTTCCTGGGAACGGATATGGAACTAGAGGAAAAAAAAAATCACAAAAAAACACCCTAACGCAGGTTTATCAATAAAGTAACTAACGAGTAAAACTCTATAAAATAATAAAATAATAAACCGTGATCATCTCAGAAGTGAAGAGAAGACTTTGGAACAACTGCTTTCTTTAGGCAGAGAAATAAAACTAAGACAGAATGCAGGAGCAAGTGTGACCACATAGAAGGGTTTTAATTTCATTCTAAATTCTCTAATCAGCATTAAATTCTAAAGCTTTGGGGCGGCTAATTCTAGGGGAATTACTGCAGTTGTTGGTAGGCATAAGTGAGGGATTCCTAGGGTTTGAAAAACAAACTTACTGCACTCATTTTCAATAAGCATCGGGTGCGAGGTAGTAATAACATGGCACAGACATGGCATTGTTATAATGAGGGATCTGACAGACCGAGGTGTCCACTCAGTGTGTTGTCATTATCTCAACCACTGAACACCCCTAAATGCCTCAATGCTATTAAAAACTTTTCAATATCTATTTTTATAAAAGGGAAAAAAAAATACATTATTACTTCAAGTGCTTAAAATTGCATGCCATTATGGTACGAATTTGCAGACTGTCATTTGCCAAATGGAAAGCAGCATTTGTCACATAGTTGTAGAACATTAATATACTAGCTTTTGGCATGTCTGAAGTTGGATTCCTGTTGGCCATCACAGCACTCTCTGCTTCCAAGTCCGTCAGGGTTTACAATGGAGATCCTTAAACTGCACTTCCATTGCAGACATTCTTTTCACCAGAATGTTCACCACAGTTTTGGTCTAATGTAGGACAAGAAAAAAAATTACCAAACAGAACATGGTAATCAAGAAAAAATACAACAGTAGTGTTTGTTCTAGAGGGCGTATTTAGTTTATTTTATTTTAAAACATGAATGCAACTCATTAAAATGTGTGTTATAGTTTGATACAAGAAAGATAACGTTACATTATCTGTTATCAAGCATATTATACAATGTCCAAACCAAGTTAAAAAAGCTCTACTCTAATATAAAATCTGTTTAAAAACTGTCTACACAGGACTGGGCCGGTGGCACCGAGGGTTGAGGTGCTGGACGACACACCTTGTGCCATGCCGGTAACCCAGGTTCGGGAGTGAGCTTGGGCTGCCAAGAGTCGGGGTGGGGTGGGGTGGCCGCTGGATCGAGCAGCCGCAAGGCAGCTTTCCTCTCTACGGAGGGACGTGTGGTTCCCCCCAGCTCTTGGCTGCCACCTGGTGGAGGCTAGGCAGCAGCACCAAGCAAAAAGAGAAACTTGGCAATAGGCCGGGTGGGTGGAAGGGGCAGTCACTGGAGCTGCGGAGCGCATGCACGCCTCCACGCACATGCGTGACTGTCACCTGAGGGTCCTGAGGCAACAGAGAGAAAACTACAAGATACATGTTCCCCGCACTGCCAAGCAAGGTGGGAGGGGTAACAGGGGAGCAAAAAGGTATATGGAAAAAAACTGTCTAAACAGATTTACCTAAAATAACCAAAGCAAGAGTTTACTTTTAGAAGGAATAACATTTACTTTCCCACAAGAAGGATACATGTCATACAGAAAATGTCTAGTTTACCAGTATTGCCAGTGCTTAGTTTGTAAGAGCTAAGCATGGAACTACAAAAAAGGAGAAAAAGGGAGGGATATTGCATCCACAGATTAAACAAAAAAGGATTTCAAATACACCGTCTTTATTTTAGACATATTCCATTTCACCCGATTCCTTAAATTATAACTTGAAATCTCAAACTGAGGCAGACGTTTACACACCTTATGATTCTCAGTGCATATCTACAGAGACAAGTCTTAACCAATTCTTTCTCTACCCAAGTTGGACTGGCCCTCCAGGATACCTGGAAATTTCTAGGTTAGCCCTCTTTGTTGGGTACCTGTTCATCTTCTAAACTCAGAGAGTCTTTGGTTTTGTCATTAATTTTTTAATTAAATGGACCCTGTAAGTAAATGTAATATGCTAACACATAGCTTGTGTCTTATATTGAAGCGGAATACTGATAGGAATGTGTCACCCTGGGCCCTCCCCTATTGATTTTCCAGGAGAGTCCCTGTGTCAACTTTCTAAGTAGTCCCCACGTGCCCCAATCTGACCCGGTTCCCTACTTTCATTTAATGATTAATTTTCACACACCCTCAAAGCCTCTTTATACTCCACTTCCCTTCCCCAAATAATTCCAAGTGCCCTTTTCTGGATATGTTCCAAATCATTTTGTTCTTTAACATTTAACCCATAATGCCATACCGGGAGATCCATATTCAAGCACTGTATTACAGTAATAAATCAAATCTTGTGGACTCACACCGGCTCTGCTTAACATTGTCAGCCAACACAGAGCTCAATTTTAAAATGATTGGGACTGGCATAAGGGGCTTGCGTCAAGGAGAAACTGCACAAGGGCTCCTTGCACCACACCTTGTGCCAGTCCCAATTTTCTAATGCAGACTGCATCACTGGGGAGACTGCCTGCACCAACCAGGCTTGCACCATCCTTGCAATGGCTGCACCGGTACGCCATGGCGGAAGGGGCTTGTGCTGCAGCAGGGCTGCCATTTCCTCTCATTTGGGATTTTGGAAGCCCCCCAATGAGTGCACAGACCCTGGTGTTAGACCAACCTGGAGCTGGTCTAACCTGCTGTGTGTCACTGCCCTCTCTGGGTGGGGGTGACCCAGTGGCCCCCCCCCCCAAGAAAGGTGCCCATATCGCCCCTACACCTGCCAGACCACAGAGCACCCCTTCCGTGGCACTGGTGCATGTACCCTCCACCCAGACCCAAACTGTTCCTGCCCTTATCCAGTCAGGGCAGTTGTCACCCCTTTCTCTCCACCTCCCAAGCCAGGGCACGCCCCGGATGACCTGCCAGCCACCAGGGTGACCAGCTGGCAGGTTAACATAGCTGGCTGCTGCAAGCCCGTCCCACAGCTGAAAGCATTCCCCTCAGATGTGCTGTTTCGGTGCAACATACACCGATCTAATGGCGCCTTCAAAAATTGAGCCTATATCTTGAATCTGCATTCTTAAATCACATTATTTACCTCTTCCCCCATTTAAAGTCACTCTGGATCATCAAACCCAAAAGCTTTATATCATTTACGACCTCGACTTCCACCCCCCAAAACAATAAAGGCACTCCCATGTTTTTTTTTTTTTTTTGAGATTTATCTCCATGAAATTTGCCTTGGAGCATTTTTCTTATTTTATTGATGGAGTCATACAAATTGCAGCATCTCAGCCCTGAGCTGCTGCATGCAGAATGTTAAAGTTCAAACACTGCGGCATGGTCACACTCCACCTCATGTTCTAATGGTAGCTTTATAGCTGTACAGCAGAATGTTAGGTATTCTTATAAAAAGTAAATACAGTAAAAGAATAACAATCACTATATGATAAATTGTCAAAATCAAAACTTCTTAAACATTTTTAAAAAGAAATAAGCAGTAACATGTTTTTGTATACTACTGATAGAGGCATACAGCTTGCAACAGGGTTGACTAGGGCCCTGCCCCATTTTTTATGCAGAAAGTTTAAATGCAAGGGCTTGTTCTATACTATTCTTTTCTGTCTGGTTACGCAACCAAATTTTTTTTGGAAACCTAGGAAATGATCACTCCGATGATTTCGTGATTCTCCGTCTCTCGCTATCCCGCTGCCTTCCCTTGCTATTCCTGTCTTTTCTTCCCCCTTGCACATCTGCGGGTATAAAAATATATGTGAATCTTTATGTGGAAATGCCACTGATATTGGGATCCCTTTGTTTAAAACTGTATATAGTTCTGCTGTTGAAATAACTGCAAAAAGCTGTTTGGAACTCAAGGTGTTAACCAGAGATGGTGTTTTAAGCCCTTTACAGAGTCGTCAACAAGAGGTCAGTTCTGGGACACCATGTACTGTTTTGCTGCACCTACAAGGAACGAAACTGGCAAGAACATTGTGTAAACTTACAAGAATATTCTGTGAGAAGCAGGCTCTCTTAACGAGTTCCCAGACAGACTTATAAAAACAGCAGCAAGGCTTTTGCTAGAGAGAGAGAAAAGGAGTGAGAGACAGAGACTGAAACTTGGAATTAAGAGATACCCTCAGAAGGACTTATTTTTCTGTTTGTACTGCCTTTGTAAATAGTTATACTAAATATTTTTTATTTTGCTGTTACTGAGAAACATAAAATGCTATTTGCGAATTTTGAAACTGCTCCTGGCTTTCCTATGCGTCCTGATCTGTGCCTCAATGACACAGATGTATTAGGTAACAGGCAGGAGGAGGGAGGGTCACCGGAGATAGATTAGGTAGAGAACATCTGGGCAGACTGGGCAAACTAAACGGTCCTTTTCTGCCAACAAATTCTGTGTTTCTGAGATAATAAAGAACACTTGTATACTAAGGTTCTAGAAGTCAAGGTAGGAAGGACTCACTAATAAAACAGTAGTTATTTCTCATAGCAAGGAGATGTCATTGATGTCATACAAACTGCAGACTCCAAGTAGTATTTGTCAGAGACATCCGATCACGCCCTAGTAAGCTGCGTAGTTATTAGCCAGGAAAGTTTTGTGGGTGGCACAAGCCTGTGGAGGGTTAATAAGAAAAATTACTTACCATAGTAATCTTGTTTCTTCCAAGGGAGTCTTACTGTATTCTGACTAATGCAGTATGGTCTCACGATAGGACTGCTCCGGAGCCAAAATGGTTAATAGAGCCTATGCAAATGATGGAATGCTAGGCTCAAGCTCGGTTTTCAAACCACTGTCCCTGGTTACAGTTCTTCAATGGACAGATTCTTACGAAGCATGCACAGTGAACTACCTAGTTATACTAACACTAAAAAACTAAACTCCCACCCCTTTATAAATCACCACTCCCCAAACAATCAGAATGGCACCTTAAAGACTCAAGTCACAGATGCCCAAGAAAAAAACACAATACCAACAGGTTTGCAACATTAGTGGTACAGCTGGAGTGCAGTGACCCACAGGTTCTTAGCGGGGGAGGTAGGGAGGGAGCTCAAAATACAGTAAGATTCCCTTGGAAGAAACAAGATTACTATGGTAATTTTTTCTTCAAACCCCAGGACATCTTACTCAGTGACCGCGTGTCTAGAGGAAAAAAGATGCATGTTTATTTTTAGGCGTGTTCTCGATGTGTACGTGCGTCCAAGCAGACGTGCTCCGTGCTCCTTTTACACAAGGCTGGCTGAGAATTGTAGCGGGAATGGGGGTAGGTGCATTCGAAAAAAAAATATCAGAATTCGGTGTAAGAACATAATCGGTGGTCAAGAGAAAGCTCAGGTATGTTCCACGAATCACTTAATTTTGTGGGCTGTCTCCATGCTTCATCATGTGGTAAGTACTGCAGTAGAATGCATGTTACCGCACCATTTTCTCACTCACACAGCTTGAGCCTCGGGAAGCAGAATAGTCACCACAGTGCTGCTGTCCAAAGAAAACTGAGGACGCCAGGTCCAGGAACGCTATATGGTGGAATCAGAGTCATGTCCTCATCCTGATCACATTCAAGTGCTGCCTCAGAGAAGTGTAACTTGCAGCCCCATGAAACAAGTGGTCAGCCGCAGCACAGACATTAACTGAGGTAAGTGGTGCTGTGCTGGTCAGATGGTCTACCCGATTCTGGTTAGTTAATTTACCTTGCTATCAGTGGATGTGACAAGTGTTGAAGTGGGCTTCTTTAATCTAATATTTAAAATGTACTGTGCCTTTGCAGGAGGGGGCCCAGAGTCAAGAGTTGAGCGGGGGCGCAAGGGGTGTCTTGACCTGATTACTTTGAAGCAGCCTGTATCACTTTGGGAGGCAGACAGAGACTTTTCCCTGTTAAACGAATTGACTGAGGTGCAGCAGCAGGGGCCTGGACGTAAAGGTGGGGGGTGATTTTTCACAGCTCAGCAGAGTAGTCAGATGACTCGGGCCCTGTTCTGTGTTTTGCTCTCTAGGCACAGCGACAGCGTGCTCACGAGGTACCTAAGTAGCTCCTGCTCTTTAAGACTCGCCTTGAGTGGACGGGGGTTTCACTGAAAGACTGAGTAAAGAAAGACTACTTAAGGAAGAGATTCAGCAACCAGCATGGGATTAATCTGCAACAGCAGTCAGGTCGACCGTCGGTCACGTGTGTCAGTATTGAGAAATTAACTGTGTGTCTGACCGTGATAGTGGAAGTTGTGGAACGAGTCGTTTGCTAGCTAGACTCAGTGACCAAGTGTCTAACTGGAAAGGAGTGGACTGGACTTGTGTGACGTTTCTGATTTGTTGTGTGTAGTTTTGCTGTTAGTTTTTTTAACCCGATTTTTTTCTCCGTTCGTCCCGAGGCCAAGGCTGTTCATGGCATGCCACGTGTTCTTAGTCCCCTCCATCCCTGCCCTAAATGGTACCGCAGCATGGTGGTGTACTGCTCGGTGGGTTAACTGTAGTACTGTACTGTCTAGTACAGGTCCGTGCTGCTGACATCGCCCACCAAGTTTCTCTTTACATATTGGTAATTCTCCCCACTTACTGCCCTAGTATTGCTGTGTATGGTTAGTGTATAGACAGTCACAGTGTAGTAGTTCACAGACAGAGTAGTGTTGCAATTTAAATTATCTTGAGTTGGCCTGCTGCAAGTGTTAGTCATCATCGTCATGATGCAGGTCATCATGGTTTTGCATGGTGTGTGGCGTGCATGGTGCATGTTTCCCAACGATACCGCCCGACTATCCCCCCCAATTCAGAATCCACCAGAGATTCAGTTATCCTATTGTTGTCACGCCCTCTCAATATTTATCTGTTTTGCTGCCCTCTGCCATTTTGAAACAGCCTGCCTGCCACTCCACCACCATGTGTGAAGTAGGCCCCCCTTCCCCAAGAAGCAGGAAAGCCTTACCATTGTTTTGTGTTTGTCTCAGAACAGCAGCCTGCTGCCTAGCACAAGTAATTCTAAGGTTACCAATAAGATCTGCTGAGCTGATCATTAAGAAAAAAAATATCGATAGTGCTAGGCTGCAGTTTGCCAGTGCTGATGTTGTTTACATTGGCAAATGAACATGCTACCTTAGCTGTCTACAGAACACAGTTTTGTGTCTCTATTTTATGTGTTTAATATGGCAATTAGCATGCCTTCCAAAATTAGGGTGAAAAATATTTTATATGATAATACAATGCAATATTTTAAACAACAAAAGACAGCCTATGTCTACACAGTACATGCTAAAACATACATTTCTACAGCATTTCTAATTATTCAGAATTTTGGACCCACAAATTTGGTTTTGGACCCACATTTCTGGTAGTGGTGGGTCAACTGGACAGTCATTCATGGAACCCTACCGCTGTCACTGATCTTACTGTATTCTGACCAATACAGACTACCCAAGCAGTACCTTTGGAGGTGGGTACAGAACCTACTTAGGAAACGGACTCTGCAGGACTGCTGTGCCAAACATGTAATCCCCTCGGGCCTCAACATCCAAGCAGTAATGCTTGGTAAATGTGTGGACAGTTTTCCAGGTAGCTGCTTTACAGATTTCCACCAGGGGACTATCCCTAGCAGCTGCTAAGGAAGCAGCTGTACCTCTGGTCGAATGGGCCCTGAGGCCTGTGGGGTGGCTGTTTACCTACTTTGCTGTAGCAGAATTGCAATGGATCTTTTAGTGGTTGGTCTTCCTTTTCCCACCTCTCCATAGGTGAGGAAGAGCCCGAGTATCGTCTTGCCTGTGACGCTTTGTGTGATCCAGATAGTAGCTGATAGCTCTTTTTACATCCAGGCTATGCAGTCTATGTTCCCCTGAAGTGGAATGGTCAGTGAAGAAGACCGGCAATGTAATGGACTGATTGAGGTAAAACTCAGACACCACTTTGGATAGAAATTTCCTGTTGGTCCTCAGAATGACTGTCTTTATGGACAGCAATGTAGCCAGGCTCCGTAGACAAGGCCTGGAGCTCACTAATCCTTCTGGCTGAGATAATGACCACCAGGAATACAGTTTTCCAAGTCATGTACTTGAGGTCTGCGGAGGATATGGGCACGAAGGGGGGGGGGGCTGTATGAGCTGGGCAATACATATATTGAGATCCCACATGGGAGTAGGCTCTCTCTCTGTGGGGATGCAAATGTAGTAACCCCTTGAAAAACTTCCTGAACACTGGATTGGAGACTAAAGACATCCCCATGCCAGCTGAGAGGTAGGCTGAAACAGCTGCCAGGTGTAACTTAAGGGTAGAATCCCTTAAGCCCAGAGAATGGAGATGTTAATATTCCAAGACCACTGGCAAACTGGCCTGGTCATGGTCTATATTCCTTCCCGGACACCAAATGCAAAACCTCCTTCACTTGGAAGAATAGGTTTTTCTAGTAGATGGTTTTCTAGAAATTCTGAGTATTTCCACCACCCCTTCTGGCAGATGCAAGTTTGCATATTCTAGGTCCTCAAGAGCCAGGCTTTGAGCCTGAGGGACTGAAGATTGGTGTACAAGATCCTGCCCTGGAAAGAGGTCAGTAGGTTGTGCCTCCTGGGGAGGCCGATTAGCCTGGCTACTGACATGGAGAGTATCAGTGAATACCAGGGCTGCCTGGGCCAGTCTGGGGCAATGAGAATCATTGTTGCTGGCTGGGACCTGAGCTTATTCAGTATCCTTAATAGCAAGGGAAAAGGCGGAAAGGCATACAGGAACTTCCCTCTCCAATCCAACAGCAAGGAATCCAGAGGGATTGTGCCATTGACAGGGGGTCTGCAGCAGAACTGTGGTAGCTGATTGTCTGGAGCTGCGAAGAGGTCCACTTCTGGGGTGCCCCATCTCCTGAAGACGACCTCCAGGACCTGCTTGTTCAAAGACCATTCATGGTGGTTCTGATCGATTCTGCTGAGGGCATCTGCTAAGACATTGTCCTTACCTGGGAGGGGGACTGCCAAGAGGCAGACTTCCAGAGAATATGCCAGGCTCCAGATTTTCGTGGCCTCTGTGCACAGTGGGGTTGACCTTGTGCCCCCTTGTTTATATAGTACATGGTAGTTGTATTGTCTGTCTTGACCTGTACCACCTTGTCCTTTACTAGGTTGGCGAAGGACTGGATGCCCAGAAGGACCGCTCTGAGTCCCAACAGGCTGATGTGCAATAAATACAGGTTACTCACCTGTAACAGGAGTTCTAGGAATGGTATATGTTGTTCATCCACACTTATTGGCAGGTTCCTTGCTGCTTTAAATCTTGCCGGAAGGTCTTCAAGCTGGCTCCTCCCACCCACCCGGGTGGTAAAACTCTCGGCTCCGCCCCATGACGCCAGATCTGGCCCGCTGGAAGCTCAGGTTGTGCGTCCGGCCGGGAGGTCGTAGGGTCGGGTGGATGAACAACATATACCATTCCTAGAACTCCTGTTACAGGTGAGTAACCTGTATTTAGGGACATGGATATGTTGTTCATCCACACTTATTGGCAGACTCCTAGCAGTTCTCCGGGAGGAGGGAGGCAAGGCGACACCTCTACTTAGGAAATAGAGACTGAGAACCGAGGCCCCAAACCAGCATCCCGCAGTGACTCAAGGTCGATGTGGTAATGGGTAATAAAGGTGTGTGCTGACGCCCAGGTAGCAGCCCTGCAGATTTCCTGGATAGGGACGCCCTGGAAGCAGCCACCGATGCAGCAGTATGACGGTAGAATGAGCTCTTATCCTCTGGGAGGCTCCATGCCCAACTTATAGCAGAGATCTATGCAGGAGGTGACCCACCTGCCTATCGTCCGCTTGGCTGCAGGTCTGCCAGGTGCGGCTTCAGTGTAGGTGACAAACAGCTGGCGAACCTCTCCCGACTTTCAGCTGCAGCCCTTATAATAAGTTGAGCGCCCTTCTAGGGTCCAGAGTATGGAGCCTATATTCGGCCTCCGAGGTGATTGGGGTAGAACACCGCAGAGTCAGCACCTGGTTAAGGTGAAACTCCGACACCACCTTCGAAGGAATTTCGGGTTGGGGCGCAGGACAACCTTGTCCCTGTGGAAGACCAGGTAAGGAGACTTGATGCAAAGCGCCTGGAGCTCTCCCATCCTTCTGGCTGACGTGATAGCCACCAAGAAGGCGGTCTTCCACGACAGGTGAGAGAGATCACACCTGTGCATTGGTTTGAATGGCTTGCCCATGAGCTTTGCCAGTACCAGCAGTAAATCCCACAGAGGTGGAGGTTCTCGCACCGGAGGGGAAATGTGATCAAGGCCTTTGAAAAAGCGCCCGACCAACTTTTCCTGCGCCACTGACTGCTCCCCGGCCCGCACCCGGTAAGCAGAGATGGCTGCCAGGTGCACCTTTAGGGTCGTCGACCTAAGCCCTTGACTAGAAAGGGACCATAAATAGTCCAAAATGCTTGCCACAGAACAGGAGGAAGGGTCCATGCCCTTGCCCTGACACCAAATGGAGAATCTCTTCCATTTGAAGGCGTAGCATTTTCTGGTCGACTTCACGGGATGCCTCAACAACATTGAGGACCTCGTCGAAAGACCCAAGGCCTGGAACTCTAGCCAGGAACCAGGCGTCAGGTGCAGGGATTGAAGGTCCGGATGGAACACCTTCCCTGATTGACTGAGAGCAGGTCCGGGCGAGCTGAAAGCTGCCTCGGGAGCCTGGAGCTGAGGCTGAGGAGATCTGGTACCTGAACTGGCGGGCCAGTCTGGGCTATCAGGATCACCTGCGCCTTGTCCCTCCTTGCTTTGAGAAGCACCTTGTGAATCAAGGGAAATGGGGAAAGCAGAAGAGGCCCGGGTCCACAGCCCGAGAAGGCATCCCCTGCAGCAAGCTCCTGCTGAGGGGGCGGCATGAAACAGCCTCAGCTTCAGCTCTCCCTGGAGGCAAACAGGTCCACCTGAGGTGTGCCCCAGTGGGAGAACAGATCTTGTACTACCTCCGCAGGAGAGACCACTTGTGAGATGCAGCCCTCATCCGCCCAGGGCATCGGCCAGGGTGTTGGAGGCCCGCCACATGAATGGCTAGGAGATCCGCCCAGGCTGCGCACGAGTGACCAAATGCGGAGAGCTTCCTTGCATAGAAGCATGGAGCGCGGCCCCGCCCTGGCGGTTCAGGTAGTACATGGTCGGGCATTGTCCGCCTGACTCGGACCACTTGACCGGAGAAACGGAGCAAAGGCGTGAGAGCTAGGCGGACCGCCGAGCTCCAGCAGGTTGATGCGCATCGACTCCGCTGGGACCAGAGGCCGGCACTCGGTGTTCCCCAGATGGGCACCCCAACCCATCAGAGAGGCATCGGTCGACAGAGAAACCGTCGGCTCGGGTGGACAAACGGGATGCCCTCCTGCAGATGGAATGGAACGGTCCACCACTGGAGAGCGCCCCATCTCCTGGGTCACTATCACTAGCTGGTCCAAAGGATCAGCAGCATTAGACCACTGGCTGGCCAGTCCCCACTGAAGGGGGCAGTGCCAGCGGCCAACGGACCACGCCGTACAGGCCGCCATGAGACCCAGAAGGCGAGGAAGTCCCGGCAGGGCGCGATTGCCCAACCAGAAATGACTGTGCAAAGGAGGTAAGAACTCGGCCCTGTCCGCCAGGAGCCGTGGTTTGGCCTCGAAGAGATCGGCTCTGCCCCGATGAACAGGATCACCTGCTTCGCTCGAGTTCGACTTGGCCTCGCTTGATGAGAAGGCCAACTTGAGAGCAAACCTGAGGGCCAGGATCTCTGGACCGCCTCCACCTCCTGGCCTGGAGGAGGCTGTTATCAGCCAATCGCCCAGGTAAGGGTACACTGACCCCTCAGCGCCGCGAGGAATGCTGTCACCACTGCCATGCATTTGGTGAAGACCCTGAGCTGGAGATAAGTCAAGGGCATGGCTGGAACTGGCAGGGATCCCTCCGCCGAAAAGCGGAGGAATCTCGGCGATTTGACGGTAGGACGTGAAAGAACGCTGGCCCTGTAGGTCCAGAGAGCAGAACCACACGCCGTGTTCCAGAGATGGTATTATCTGCGCCAGAGTGACCATCCTGAAGGTTCGAGACCTTAGGAACTTGTTCAGGTCGTGAATGGGGCGCCAGCCCCCCGTCCGTTTCGGAACCAGGAAATACCTGGACACGAACCCCGGGTCTGAAGGGGGGGTCCTCCACCTCCGTGATCACCTCCTTTGGAGGAGGAGACATGTCGGCTCGGGCGGTAGCTGCCAGTGAGGCTGGGTGATTCGAGGCCCCCCGAGGTGCGCACGGCTCTGAAGGGCGGGCCTGCTCGAATTCCAGAGGTAGGCCTTTTCCCACCACCTTCCAGTACCACTCAACCGCGTGGTAACAGCGGACCAGGCGGAAAGGGTGTGTCTGAGCCGCCTTCACATGGGGAAATCCAGGGGTGAGGTGACAGGGATGGGGCACACCCCTCAGCCCGCCACTGGGCAGGCTGGAGGAGGGACCGCCGAGGGACCTCCCGGCCTTACCTCCTGCTTCCTGTTGGAGGAAGCCGACGGTTTGGGTTTGGGATACCAAGGTCTGAGCCTGCTGGCCCTGACGTTGTTGGGCCGGCGGCAGGGCGAGAAGGACGAAAGGGCTTAGGCTGTGGCTTGCGGCTTGTCCTTCTGAGCGAAGAGACAGAGTCCAAGGTAGCATTGGACTTCTCGATCTCTGCAGGTGACCTTCCACCCCAGGGTCAAGAGGTCAGTCCTCAAAGGGAACATCCGCCAACTTGTGCTGGGTATCCGAGGTAAAGGTGGATATCCTCAGCTAAGCCCGACGACGCGATGGCCACTGCGCGTCGCCACAGACCTGGCAATATGAGTCCTCGTCTCAACGCAGTCTGAGCTGCTGTTTGGCCACTGCTCTGCCCTGGTCCCGCACCTGCCTGACCGTAGTCTGCAGATCTGCGGAAGATGAGGGACAACCTCATCCAGGAGCCCAACAGGGCGTGAGAAAATGTGCCATGAGAACGGCCGAACTGGCCTGACAAGGCCGAGAGAGGACGAGCATAGACTTTTCGCCCGCATAATCCAATTTCTGGATTCCTTTGTCGGAGGTTTGTCCATCCCTGGCGCTCGCACGCTGAAAACGCCTGTCGGTAACCAACCCCGGCCGAGGGGTGTTCCAAAACCGGACAGGGAACCGGTAGACTGCGATACTTCCTGGCCAACCTGGCCGAAGGCGCAGGGCAGGAAGCAGGACGCTGCCAAAGTTCCAAGGCCGGACTCACTCATGGCTTCGCCACCGGAAAGGCCTCCTGGGAGAATCCTTTGGTCCAGAATCTCCGTGAGGGGATACCTGCGTCTATTTAGAACGGGTTCGAAGCTTCATCCCGGTGGACTCGAGATGAGTCGGCAACCCTAAGAAGGATGAAGGGCTATCGTCCATTGACTGCCTCCCGAGGACTCCAAGTCCATGCGCTTGGAGAAGAGGGAGGAACCATCATCGGACTCAGAAGAGTCCTCAAAGAGCTGCTCTCCGCCTGAGCCACCTCCACCTGCCGAGGTTTATCGAGTGAGGGTGACAGACAGCCTATGGGGCAAACTCAAGCCGACCGAGAATTCTTGGTCGGAGCCCCAACTAATGGCTGTGGAGGCGGAGGTTCCACCAGAATCGGTGGGAAGCTGGAATTGGTCGAACAACCGCCTGAGAACAGGCCTCGACTACAACGAGGGTTGTTTCGCCGCTCCGTGACAGCCACTTAATGGCGGGAAGACGCACTGGGTCGGCTTATTCCTGGTCAAAAGCGAACTGTTGCCACATAAGTTCCTCGTAGAGACTGACGCAACTTGCACCTCCCAAGCCTCCCCGTCCGGGAGGAAGCGGGAAGAGCGGCGGCGCCGCTTGCCGCGTGCCGAGACCGATCTGTCTATGGCGCGGATCGGCTGGACCGCAAGGACGTCTGAGACCGAGACCGAGAGTCTCGACCAGGCCGAGAAGGCGAGAGAAGGTCGAACCGCACTCGCTCGGACGATCCCACCAAGGCTCCGGAACCGAGGCACAGACGGCCGACGGGATCCTCAACTCCCACCGGGGAACCGGGAGAGGGATTCTCAGCTTCTCCAGCCGACAACCCGCCTAACGGGTCGAGAAAATCTGACCGTGTCGACGGAGTCTCGCCAACTGGCCTGACGGGAACACCGTAGCCAGTGGCCGAGCTGAGGGGTCGATCAAGCCCACTGTCGACAAGGGAGGGGATCTTTCCCGCCTCCCAAGAGCGCCGACGGAGAGACTTACTTTTGCTCTTTTGGACCTGGAAAAGGTCCTGAAGAAGTTGGACCCTCACCTTTGGTCGAGAGGGTCAGACAAAGCTCCTTAAAAGAAGCCGAGTACGAGGCACCGAGAGAGGGACAAATGCACGCAGCCGAGGTAGAAGCGGCCCGCTCCGCCTCTTCGAGGGCGATCATCTGCTCGAGCTGATCCACCGAAAGCTGCCGCCAGGACACCGCCAATCGGCCTCTTTAGATTTCACCGGTGGAATTCTTTTCTCGGGGCGCCCCAGTTGTAATCGGGCAGCACGGTCTTCAAGGACGTAGGCCAAAAAGGAAGAGCACAAGTCGCAGGCCTGCGGGTCGTGCTCAAGGCCCAGGCAGTAGACGCACGTGGAGTGCGGATCCGTCCTAGACATCTTCTGCCCGCAAGGGCACCTCCGAAAACCGGGAGTCGATTTGTCCATCGCAGCCACGAGGAGAAGAAGACCGAAGTCTTTTTAGCAAAAACTTTTTTGATTTCAATCAAGAATTAGGAACTAGTCTTAAACGCAGTGCTGCTAAGAGGGAACCTGAGCTTCCAAGCGGTAAGGAAGATCTGGCCATGGGCGGAGCCGAGAGTTTTACCACCCGGGTGGGTGGGAGGAGCCAGCTTGAAGACCTTCCGGCAAGATTTAAAGCGGCAAGGAACCTGCCAATAAGTGTGGATGAACAACATATCCATGTCCCTAGAATGACTCCTGTTTTTGCCATGTGCAGTGTGTTCCCCCAGATGTGCCCGCAGCCCAGGAGTGACATCTGTAGTTAGTACCAGTGAAGGGGGGTTGCTGCAAGAATGGCACCCCTTGTCTAAGGTTGGCCTTGTGTTGCCACCACTGAAGTGCTTGAAGGAATACTGCTGTGACAGGCACTAGAGCGTTCACGACAAGTCTCTTTTCTGAAGCCAGTGAGCTCTGAGGTGGAACTGAATGTCCCTCATTTGGAACCTGGCCCCTGACACTGTTGCTGTGGATGCTGCCATGTGGCCTAGCAGCTGCAGAAAATGCCTCGCCGGCCTTGGGATATACAGCTTGAAGGAGCTGGCCACCTGCACCAGGCTGTCCACTCTTCCCTATGGGAGGAAAGCCCTTCCTTTCTGAGTGTCCAACTCAGCCCCTATGAATTCCAGGAGCTGGACTGGTTCCAGTACTGAATTTTGTTTCGATTCACCAGGAACCCCAAAGACTGCAGGGTATCCTGTGTGATTGCCAGTGCCTCCTTGACTTGATGATGTGACTGACCTACAATCAGCCAGTTGTCTAGATAGGGGAATACTGTTACCCCCTGCCTCCTTAGGTGTGCCACAACTACAGCCAGGCATTTTGTGAACACCCTTGGGGCAGGTCAGTCCAAAGGGCATTGCCCTGAAATGATAATGGTCTGATGGCAATCTGAACCGGAGGTATTTTCTGTGGGATTGCCCGATAGGAATGGGAAAGTATGTGTCCTTTAGGTCCACGGATGCCTGCCAATCTCCCTGCCATAGAGTTGGAAGGATAGTCAGAGTTACCATCTTGAATTTTGGTTTTGCCAACTGTCTGTTTAGGTGTCTGACATCCAGAATGGGTTGCCACTCCCTTGTTTTCTTTATTGTGAGGAAGTATCTCGCGTATAAGCCTTTTCCCTTTTGAGTCAAGGGAACTGGTTCTACTACATTTTGTGACAGAAGGTGGATACCTCCTCTAACACAGCTATTTCTGATGGGGTAGAGGGTCTGAAGACCCTTGACCTCAGCTTTGGCATGAACTTGAAGCTGAGGACAAGACCCTGGCCCACCACCTCCAGAACCCACTTGTCCCGTGGTGATATTTTGCCACTCCTGGAGGTAGTGGGCCAGCCTGCCCACTACTGGGATTGTGGAGGCGACCCGAGCAGGCACCTCAGGGTCTCTGCTTTACCTGGGCTTGCTGGCTGTGTACTGGGGCTAATGTGGCCACTGCCCCTTCTGCCTCTGCCTCTAAAGTATCCCTTCTGCTGTTGGTACTGAGGAAAAGCTTGAGGCTGGAAAAAAGGCCTGTAGTGGGTCCTGCCCCTGCCATCTCTATTCTGGTGTTTCTGAGGCCTCTCTTTCTTTCACCTCAGCACTCTTATAAGCAGCCTTGTATTCATCCATTTTTTTCATACATGCCTCTGTTTGCTCCCCAAACAGAGGCATAGGATCACAGGGAAAATCTAAGGCTTTGGTCTGTGTATCCTGCATCAGATTGGTGGTCCTGAGCCAGGCAAACCTTGAGGGACACTGATGCTACTATTTGTCTGGATGTAGTGTCATTGGCATCCACTGCCATCCTGAATTGTGTCTTGGCAGCTTCTTCCAGGTCAGCTGCCATGGGAGATGGAACAGCCTTAGCAATCTCTAGGACTGTGCTCCAAAGGGTTTTCTGGTACCTAGCCACATATGACATGTAGGAGGCCTGTCTAATGGCAAGGGATGACCCTAGGTACACTTTTTTTGCCACTGAATCCACCTTCCTAGAATCTTTATCCAGAGGGTAAGAAGCCAGGGGGATGCCAGCTTTGTCACAAGCTGCAGCCTGCACTACCCCCTCATGGCTAGGGTGCCTAAAAAGGAATTCCGCTCCTCCTTTGGCAACTCAGTACTTTTTGTCCACCTTTTTGTCTGCAGGAGGTACTGAGGTGGGTGTCTGCAAAACCTTTAGGGTCTGTTTCTTGAGGGATTTGTGGATTGGAAACAGCAATCTTTTTGATACTGGAATATCCATCATCTCCCTGTAGTCCTCTTCCTCAGTTGACTCCTGAGTGGGGAGATCAAGGGTCTCTGAGCCACTTGTTTCATAAAAGAGTAGCAAGAGGTAAAATCCTCAGTTCCCTTATCGGGGGAGTCGGGATGGTGAGGATCTGGAGGGATGTCCGGTTCAATGGGCTCTCCAAGATCCTCATCCTCCTCTTCTTCCTCATAGCAGTCACAACCACAGTCCAGTGAACCAAGAACCTGGGTTGAACCGGGATTTGGACCGTTGTATGCAGCAGTCATTTTTCAACCAGAACTGGGCTTCTGGACTGCAGAGACTGGATAATCTCAATCACGTTAGCAATCTCTTCAGCAGTAGGAGTTGCAGCCTTCTTCGGTTGCGGTTCCTGTCCAGCAGGCCTTGCGTTAGGGTCGGAAATGAGGGGGTCAGTCTGACCCCCTGCTTCCAAAGTAGGGGGGCAGAAGCCAAAAGTTGGGGGTTACGGCACGAAAATTATAAATGTCCATTAAAAACAAAAATAACTTATTTAAAAGGCTTATATATCAGCTTGCCATAAGGTATGAAGAAAAAATTACTCACCTTAGTAATGTTGTTTCTTCTAATGGAGTCTTGCTGTATTCTGACAGTAGCAGTGAGTCCCAACCTTCGAACTGCCCCGGAGATGAGACTTAACTTTCCATGCCAGGCATGGAACTCTGAGCTCGAGCTCGGTTGAGACTCTGTCTGCTGCTGTTTGAACTCAAACCAGTCAGATCTTTACGAGCTAAACTCACTGAGGTCCTGTGTGGAAGCTGTAAACCTACACTAGCCAACTGGCTACTAACATAATAAATTTTTGGTCTCAAAACAAAGACTCAAGTCAGGAGACCCAAAAATGAAATAACACAACACCCACTCACCCAAAGAAAGGGTGATAAAAAAGGTGGGGCACCTCCTGAGTGCCAACACTGCCACTGCCCACCCACATCCCAAAAACAAAGGTTCTGAGAGGGAAGGTAGGAGGCAGAATACAGCAAGACTCCATTAGAAGAAACAACATTACTAAGGTGAGTAATTTTTTCTTCAAACAACATGAAGTCTTGCTGTATTCTGACATAGCAGACTACCAAGCAGTACCTCCATGGAGGAGGGACAGAACCTACTTAGGAAATAGGCTCTGAAGCACAGCTGTGCCAAACCGAGCATCACTCCTAGCCTGGATATCCAGGGAGTAATGCTTGGTAAAGTGTGAACTGTTTTCCAGGTAGCTGCTTGACATATTTCTAGAATAGGGATATCCCTGGCAGGAGCCAGGGAAGCAGCTGTACCTCTGGTAGAGTGAGCCCTCAGGCCTGAGGGTGGAACCTTACCCAGTTTTTCATAGCAAAATTGTATGCAAGAGACAATCCACCTGGCAATGGATCTTTTAGTGGCAGGTTTCTCTTTGCCTACCTCACCATAAGTGAGGAACAGTTGGAGGGAGTCAAACCTATGACCCTTGGTGCGTTCTATATAATAGCTAAGGGCTCTTTTCACATCTAGACTGTGCAGCCTCCTCTCACCAGAGGAGGAATGGTCAGTGAAGTACACAGGAAGAGACACAGATTGGTTAAGGTGGAAGTCCCGAAACCACCGTAGGCAAAATCTTCCTGTTAGTCCTTAGGACCACCTTATCCTTATGGAAGGAGATAAAGTCAAGCTCCACTGACAGGGCTTGCAGCTCACTTATGCGCCTGGCAGAAGTGATGGCCACTAGAAACACAGTTTTCCAAGTCAAGTACTTAAGCTCTGCTAAGGACAAAGGCTCAAAGGGGGGTTGCATAAGCTGTGCAATGCAAACATTAAGATCCCAAGCAGGGGCAGGATCCCTGAATGGAGGATTGGTATGAAGCAATCCCTTGAAAAACTTGGAGAAAACAGGGTGAGCTGAAAGAGAAGAGGGCTTACCTGCTGAAATGAAAGCAGAAACCGCTGCCAGGTGCACCCTTAGTGTAGCTGGTCTGAGACCCAAGCTATTGAGATGAACCATGTAGTCAAGTACTGTGGGCAGATCAGCAGACTCTGGGGAAATATGCTTCCCAAAGCACCATATGGAAAATCTTGTCCACTTGGAATTATAAGTGGTTCTGGTGGAAGGCTTCCTAGAAGCCTTCAGAATATCCTTAACACCTTGGGAGAGGTGTAAATCGGCATACTCTAACTCTTCAAGAGCCAGGCCTTGAGATTGAGACTTGAGATTCGGGTACCAAACCCTCCCGTGAGCACAAGTTAACAGGTTGTAATTCCTGGGAAGAGCCAGGGGAAGATGGACTGATAAGGACAATAGGAGAGGATACCAGGGCTGTCTGGCCCAGTCTGGAGCAATCAGGATCACCTTGCAGGGTTGAGACCTGATTTTGACTAGCACTTTGAACAGGAGAGGAAGGGGGAGCATACAGGAACTTCCTTTCCCAATTGCGAACTAAGGCATCCAGGGGACTGAGCCCAACACTGGGCGGCAGCAAAAATCTATCTGTGGGTGCCCCATCTGGAGAATATCACCCAAGATCAAGGGATCCAGTGACCGTTCGTGATGGCCCTGAGATATCCTGCTGAGAGCATCTGCCAGGACATTGTCCTTGCCTGGGAGGTGTACTGCTGAGAGGGAGGTGTTCAGAGAATAAACCAGGGACCACAACTTCATCGCTTCTGTGCACAAGGCTGTAGACATAGTGCCTCCTTGTTTGTTGATGTACCACATTGTGGTGGTATTGCCTGTTCTGATCTGAATAACTTTGTTCTGAACAAACTTGGAAAAAACTTGAAGTGCTAGAAAAACTGCTCTGAGCTCCAACAGATTGATGTGGAGCAGAGATTCCTGAGAGGACCGCAACCCTTGGGTGGTCAGGTCACCCAAGTGAGCCCCCCCCATCCCAAGAGGGAGGCATCTGTAGTAAGGATTACAGAGTGAGACTGAGTGATAAAGGGAACTCCTTGTCTCAGATTGTTCAGATCCTGCCACCAGTGCAAGGCCTGGATCAAGGTTCGAGTCACTGGGATCAGTTTGGTCAGAGGGTCCCTTTTCTGAGACCAGAAGGCCCTCAAATGGAACTGAACGTCCCTCATCTGAAATCTTGCTCCCTGCACCACTGCTGTAGAAGCAGCCATGTGCCCCAGGAGCTGCAGAAAATGCCTTGCTGGTCGAAACACCTGTAGGATGAAAGAGGAGGCCAGAGTGATAAGGGTCCTTGCCCTGTCCAGGGGAAGGAAGGCTCTGGCCCTTTCTGTATCTAGCTCTGCACCTATGAAGGTGAGGAGCTGAACAGGCTCTAGAACTGACTTTGACAGATTCAGAAGGAAACCTAGAGAAGTGAGCAGTTGCTGAGTTACCTGTAAGTGTAACTTGACCTGGTCTGGGGACTGGCCTACTAAGAGACAGTCGTCTAGGTATGGGAAGGTGGCAATCCTTTGCCTTCTCAGAGAAGAAACTACTACTGCCAGGCATTTTGTGAACACCCTTGGAGCACAGGTTAGTCCGAAGGGCACTGCTCTGAACTGGTAATGGCCTAAGGGCAGCTCGAACCTCAGGTACTTTCGATGGGAGCTTCTGATAAGAATATGGAAGTAGGCATCCTTGAGGTCCAGGGACACTAGCCATTCCCCTGGCCTTAGAGAGGGTAGAATTATTCCCAGAGTCACCATTTTGAATTTTGGCTTTAAAAGGTGCTTGTTTAAATATCTGAGATCCAGGATGGGCTGCCATTCTCCTGTCTTTTGGGTAAGGAAGTACCTGGAGCACAATCCTTTGTCCTGGTGTAGGGGTGGAACCCATTCCATAGCTCAGAGCCAGAAGGGAAGAGACCTCTGCCTCTAAAGCAAGTGCCTCTGAGTGATTTGTAGGTAGAAAAGATCTGGCTCTCAGCTTTGGAAATTTTTTGAAGCTGAGAACCAGTCCCTGGCTTACTACTTCCAGGACCCACTTGTCTGATGTTAGAGACTTCCAGTCCTGGACAAAGTAAGCCAGCCTGCCCCCTACAGGTGGAGAATCGGCCCTGGCAAAACCATCAGGGTGCCTGCTTGGCAGGGGGTTTTGGCTGAGGGGTGGAAGCAGGTCTGCTTGTATCCCTTCTGCCTCTCCCTTTAAAGAATCCCCTCTGAGCTTAGGCAGAAGAGGAGGCCTGGGCTTGGTAGAAAGGCCTGTGAAAAGGCCTGCCCCTGAGGAGTGGCCTGCCTTTCCTTGGCCTGGGCACTCCTATAGGTGGTCCTATACTCGTCCATTTTCTTCATGTAATTCTCTGTTTGTTCCCCAAACAGAGAATTACCCACAACAGGAAAATCCATGGCCTTAGTCTGGGTATCCTGTGACAGGCTAGTACATCTGAGCCAAGCCATTCTGCGAAGTGCCACAGACGTAGCCATGACTCTTGATGACACATCATTTGAGTCCACTGCAGCATGGAAATGCACATTGGATGCCTCAATACCATCAGCAGCCACCTGCTCCAGCTCCTTGGCAAGCTGGCCAGGGACCTGTTTTGCTAAAGCCATGACAGTGTTCCATCTGGATTTCTGATACCTAGCAGTATAAGCCATATTATTGGCCTGTCTGAGTCCCAAGGATGCTGCCATGTATTGTTTCTTTGCCATGGCATCAATCCTCCTGGAGTCCTTGTCTGGGGGGTGTGAAGCCAAGGGAATATTTGCCTTGTCACAGGCTGCAGCCTGCACTACCCCAACATGGCTGCATTGTTGTGTAAGGAACTCCGTATCTGAGCCTGACAGTGTATACCTCTTGTCCATTCTTTTATCCACAGGAGGTATTGTGTTAGTCTTTAAAATCTTAAATGACTGTTTCCCAAAAGATTTGTGTAAGGGAACAGACAGCCTCCTAGACTCTGGGATATCCATCATTTCCACATAGTCAGGCTCTTCCTGGTCATCCACAGCGGAGGGTTTCAGCCACTTTTTGATAAAACATGAAATGGGAAGGGGACTCAAAGCCTAGGACGAGTCACTCCTGAAGGTCTGTCTGGGGAGATGTCCAGGTCAATGGGCATATCCAGACTTTCAAAACCACATTCACTTTTTACTCATATTCCTCTTCCTCTGGTTCATAAAATTCCTCTAAATCCTACTCTTGAACCGGTGGAACTGGCCGAACCGAGCGCCTCCCTGATGGTGCTGGTTCGTTCGGAACCGGGGAAAGCAACTGTACAATTTTTATCACTGGCTATTTCTTCAGCGGTTGGAGAAGAAAGTTTTGGATCCACACCAGCTGATTTGTCCTTTCTTGTTCTCTTAGCTAGACTAGACTCCTCAGAGTCTGATCTCTTTTTGCCCGAAGAAGTCTCGCCCTGGTCAGAGGGCACTCCTTCTGGTTTGGTTTGAACCGAACCGGGCTGGCCATCCAGTTCAGCGGACTTTTTGGGCTCCCTTTCCCTGAGCCTACCAACTCGCTTTTCTAGGGTAGCTGCAGGAAAAAAAAATTACAAATCTGGCAGTCTGCATTGAGGTGGTCAAACTCCAAACAATAAACAAACACAGGTGGTGTGGGGAATCAGCCTTGGCAAAGACTTCCCCACACACACTGCAGTGTTGAAACCCAGTGGGCCCGGTTTTTCTTTTGGGTTTCTCAGACATTGTGCCAGTCCTAACCAAACTTACCCTTTTAATGGCAATCCGCCAGGCAAGACCCTCTTATTGGTTCCTGACAGTGTCACGGGTCGTGGAAAAAAACGTAATAAAATATTTTTTTTTTAGAACCGATAAGAACCAGTAACCACACTCTAAAATGTAAAATAAAGATTTTTAGTAACTTGATCGGTTCAAACCGAACCGATGAACCGTTTACAAGTTCCACACAGAACAGAAACAATATAAACCTATCTAGTACTCACGAATACCACAGACAGAGACTGAACCGACAGGTTGCGGTTTAAATTCAGTCGAAAACCGAGAAAAACGGTACTTTAACCGACAAACTGAACCAAGTAGAAGGAGAAATCTCTGGAGCGACTGTTCAGTGAGGCAGAGTAAAGAATTTGACGGTTTGAGTTCAAACAGCAACAGACAGTGTCTCAACAGAGCTTGAGCTCAGCGTTCCATGCCTGGCATGGAAAGTTAACTCTTTCATCTCCAGGGCAGTTCGAAGGTTGGGACTCACTGCTACTATCAGAATACAGTAAGACTTCATGTTGTTTGAATATACTGTTTTTTTACCGATAATTTAACCTGTACTGTCAGCAGTATGTATTCTTTATTTTTAAGACCTCTGAGCCCCCCCAATAACAGCTAAAGTAGATAATTATGTTTTAAAGTCAAAATGTAAAAGCAGTACACTAGGAATAATTTTTATTTATTTAGTTAAACATCAGTTTAGAAACCTTTGAGCCAGAGGCTCATTTACAAAGGTACCTCGTCACAAAGAGGACATCAGAACAGTAGTACAAGGGACACAGTACTTACAAACAAAAAAGTTACAGTTCAATTACAATTTTGTTACAATAGAATACAATCTCCAACGAAGCAAAAGATAACAAAAGGTGCAAAACTTATGGTCGGGGGAGCTGGTGGGGTAGAAGGGAGGAGATAGGGAGGAGGAATTAGTAGGGAAAGGAAGGGGGAGCGCTCAGTGAGCATTGTCAAACAGAGTATATATATATATATATATATATTTTTTTTTTTTAACACTAGGCTAGCTACAGTTGCATTTGCGAGAGCTAAGCAGACCACCAGAGCCCCCCAAAACAGCAAGCTGGGCTCTTAGTGAGCAGAGACTAGAATATTTTGTAAATCAAAATGCAGTAGTAATAGTAGAAAGATAGACTGTTAGACCTGAGCCCCCAACAGCAAGCTGAGCTCTTAATGAGAATTTATAAAAGACTGAGCAAACTAGTACAACTAGTGCTACCAAGTTGAAGTTAGTAAATAAACTATTTATCTGCGCAAGAGTAGGTAGATTTGTTTATTAAGTTTCACATACTAAGCTCACTCACTTGGGCCCTGTCCACACTACACCTCTGTAATGTTAGATAGGGCCCAAACTGTTATTGCAACGGTTTGCAATTACACCTGTAACGTTACAGAAGGCGTTTTTTCATAACCGTTGTTGAAACCACATCATAGGTGGTTTCAACAACAGTTATGAAACCAGTTACGCCTGGTAACGTCACGTCGTAGTGTGGACATGCGCCAATGGTCCCCTAGTATAGCGAGCTGCATTGTGGGATTGGTGCCACCATAACGGTCGCCTGGCTCCCGCAGGGTGGATTGGCGGTACCAGTCTCATAACGACACTGACGCAATGTGGTCACACTGCACTGCTCCCTAGCTGTAATAGTTTGCATCCGTTACTGGGCTTCAGCGGTAGTGTGAACAGGGCCTTAGAACCCTTCCACGATGTCCCCCCCCAAGACTGCAGCAGTTTTATCTGGTTAGTCGCTGCCCTGCTACAGCTGCAAAGGCAAGCAATGCTATTTAATTCAAATTTAGAAGAAAAATTGAAAGCAGTGTCCTATTTCGCCATTGGCCCACAGTAGTACTGGGTTGCTGAGCTTGAAACCAAATTTTCAAGGTAGGCTGAAGCTGAGTGCTCTCTCAGATATTCAAGATTTCTTGTATTTCCCTCCCCCTACCAAAAAAATGGCATGAGATAGGTTTCCATTGGGTACTATCTGCTGCTTGCACTCTGCATTAATGATAGTCAGGGCTGAACTCTGTAGCCACAAGTGTTTTTTCTACTTTGTATTTTTTTTAATTGCAGATTAGTTGAACGCCAGATGTTCCCCAAGAGAAATACAGCCCTCTAGCCCCACAGACCGCATGGCCCTTTCAGGCTGTGTAGCTGGACAAACAAACTGCTCCTTTCTCCTTCAAAAGCTCACTCTGCCCCACCAGAAATTAGTAATAATGAAGATACAACATAGCTGGAGAACGTTTCATCAAAACAAAGGTTTTTTTAAATGGTCAATAAGTCGTGAACAAGTACAACACAAAGTAGATCAAAGCCGCTCAATGATCCGAACTGTGTCTGCCAGTAACTGATTGCCGACAGAGCATGAAAGATTCAATCTATGACCACCACCCAGTCTCCAATACGGCACTATTCTGACACACTCCCCAGACCAGCAGATTCACTCACAGAAGGAGCACAGGTCCCTTTTCTTCATCTGACCCTATCGCCTCTTAGGTGGGATCCGCCAAACTGGGCACCGTCTTCAGCTGCTGCCTCGAGCCACTGTCACGCCAATCACCCCTGGCTCCTCCACACTCAGTTCACCCAATCCTCCAGCTTTTCTCCCTGACCCACACAGACAAGGGCTACAGACTTTTCCTCACTGGTTCAGCCACCACAGATGATGTCAACAAGCACAGTAATGCCAGCCACATACTTCTCCCCCAGACTTAAAACTGCTACCCATGCTGATTACTTGGCCACTCCTACTCAGCTGGGTCCCCCACCCCCTTACTGATGCCTCAACAATCACAGCTTGCCTCTGATACATGTTTTAAAAAAAAGGGACCACTCATCACTGCCTCTCTCACTGTGTCCCACGGAAAAGCTTAGGACAGTTCACTTAAAGTAACAGCAGCACCAATTAAGTCAGAAAGGGCTGCATCAAAGCAGATGCAGTGCTTTCAAAATAGTGCATCAAAAATTGGATTTTTGCCAGAGGGGGATGTCAGTAGCGCGTTAACGCAAGCCCTGCTGTCCAGTAAGTTTTTCTTTTCTTTTTGCCCGCAACAGCCGGTTCAGCGGCAGTATCCATGGTACTTTTTTTTCCTGACGAGCCTTCACCCCGTTCAGAGAGCAGCTCCTCTTGTTCTTTCTGAGGAGGAACTGGTTTATCTATGACCAGGTCAGCAGCCTTTTCAATCATTTTTTCCTGCAGTCTTTTCAACCGCCTCTCAACCACTGACTGAGGAAAATTCTTACAAATCTCACAGTCTGTCTTAAGGTGTTCAAACCTAAGACAGAATTCACAGACTAAATGTGGATCAGCTTTAGCAAACGGTTTCCTGCACTCAGTGCAATGCTGAAAACCTGTAGGTCCCATTCTTTTTTTGGTTTTCTGTGACATAACCAGAAAAGAAAAAAAACTATTTTTTTTCCTCGTTAACACCAAATCGATAAATAACCAGGAGTTACCCTGGTAAAACAATAAGAATTATAACTGACTTACTTCCCCGAGCCGGAAAAAACTTAAATTACACTGAAATTTACTTAAGAAAGCAAAGAAACGTCAGTTCCTTCCCGGTTAGGAGAACTGAAAAGGAACCCAACAACTTACCCAAACACAACTAACTCTAATTCTAATACCAAGAACAGTGCTTCAAATTCCGAAAATAAACAAACAGTACTTCATAAAAAAACGAGAAAATAAATCTTTTCAAGTGAATGAAGGAGAGCTCTCTGGAGATGTCTTACTGAGGCAAGTGGCATAAAGAATCTAATGGTTGAAGAACTGTAACCAGGACCAGTGGTTTGAAAACAGAGCTCGAGTCTAGCGTTCCATTGTTTACATAGGTTCTATTAACCACTTCAGCTCTCGGACAGTCCTATGGTGAGACCATACTGCATTAGTCAGAATCCAGGAAGATTTCCTGGGTTTGAATCACCTATTACAACATAAAGAAGTACGAGAGGCCATTCAATTGTTTTATGTAGAACTGCCCTAATGTTTCTTTATAAGGGAGACAGGAATGATAAAGTGCATGCATGATTCGGATACGGCATGGTGGGAGGACATGGAGAAGGACCTTCAGGTCTTTATGAAACAAACCAGTAAAGAGATAGCCAGGGAAGGGTACAGAAACTACTTAGATGTACATTCTCAATTATGCAAGTTAACGTATGCTTATGAGAACAAGTTAAAATTATCCTCCCAAACCGGAAAGGTGAAAGAGGAGATGACCAGGTTTCAATATAATAGAGTGCCCTAGTTACTAGTGGAACAACGTTATGATACACAAGGCAAGCAGCCTTCTAGCTCTCCATCTGAGAGCAGTGTAACTAGGGTTAAAAAGAGGGCAATGACTCAGCTGGAAATAAAATTCATGGGAGATGGGATAGTTAAGATAGGGTACATGGGTATGTGTCTGAGGCACAGAAGTAGTATGACAGGGTGGTCCCAGATGAAGGGTTCTGGGTGGATTTTACTAGTCCAGTGGTCCAACAGAAAGTGTCTTAGAATCTTACTTATTACTACTACCAAAGTTTTGCAGGCCATAAAATCTTTCAACTCAGGAATGGCTCCTAGGCAAGGATGGGCTGACTGGAGAAACTTATAAACCGTTGTTTCTGACTTGGCAGATTTAACTCCTGTTTGACCTCAGGTCTTTTCACCAAGGTATGAAGGAATCTGTCTTAGTTTTTCCTCATATGAAAGGAGAAAGGAATGATACACAAAACTGTAGATAAATCAGTCTGAAGAATGTGGACTACAAAATTCTGATGAAGGTATTAGGGAAATGTTCAAGTACATCATTGATACAATGAGTGATTCTGCCCAGATGAGTGCCATATCCAGGCAGACAATCTAACAGCATTTGCCCTTGTTGCATGAGATTTTTTCTCATAATAAAGAGGCAGGTATGTCTGGTTTTGTGCTTTCCCTGGATCAGGAGAAACTTTTCGACAGACTGTTACAGAAATAGATTTTCAGGTGCTTAGTAATTATGGTTTCTCTGTTGCCTTCATCTCTTGCATTCAGAGATGTTATGAGGAAACCAGGGTGTGCTCCAACATAAACGGGAGGATGGGTAAAAGTATTCCAGTTCAGCGGGAGGGGGTCCATCAGGGATGCCCTTTGAGCCCACTGCTGTACTGTTCTGGGCATAGGCTCCCAGATTCAAAAACTAAGAACATAAGAATGGTGTCAGCAGATGGGGACCATTTGATCCAGCTAGTCTGCCCAAGGTGGCTACCCCCTCCCCTTACATGTTCCAGGTCCTGAACCAGTGTTTAAGAGGTATCACCTGGAAGGATGGACTGTTATCACCATCGGTCTTAGCTCATGCTGATGACACTTGCATTCTAGCAAAAGAGGTTTTGGATGAGAGAGTCGTGCTCTCATTAGTAAGCACCTTCATTGTGGCCTCAGGTTCTCATGTTCAGTCCACAACTGTGTGTGGTATTGGTTAGGCTCCACTGCACAAACTATCCCTAGGGTGGTGGAAGGGATCAAAATATCAGCTGAACCCATTAAGATACTCGGGTTACAGTTCGGGAGAGAGAGAGAATGATGGGAAACTGAATTGGGAGCTGAAAGTGAATACAAGTAAAAAGAAGTTGGAGTTATGGAAATTTTGGCAGCTGCCAAATAAGAAAATCTTATCCCCATCTTATATCTGAGTTATGTTTTCCCTACCCCAGTAAAGTTAGAATTTAGTTTGTATGACTTGTTTTTCTCTATGATTTGGAGGAGTAGGCTGAATTTTATTAAGCACAATATCCCACATTTACCTGTTAAAGAGGGGTTGAATGTGGTGAACCCAAATGTGTGTTTTATATCACCCCCAATATCAGTATCTTTTAAACAGGAAGGCGGGCACGGACCCTTGGTTTTCAATTTGGTTTGGGCTTTTTTTGGCTCAGTGAGAGTGGGCAAATATTTAGATGGTCAATGCGGGTGGTGCTTTCACATAACCCTGATTATGTAGCACACGCAGTCCAGATGCTAAGGCAGTAAAAGCTTTCAGAAATTGATGGTGGATCTCAGACCAGGAAAATGCTATATACTACTGTTATATAGCGGGTCTGAAAGTGCACCTTTTTAGAGAAGTCTTAGGCATTTAGGATTCTTTTACTGAAGTTATTTTAATTCTATTAACTTTTTCTCTCCTCATCTGTCTGTACAGCGCCCTGAGCCTCAGGGAAGCGTGCTTTAGAAAAAAATACTTTGCCTGCTTACTATCAGCAAATCCTTTATAGCTACCCCAAGTTTTGATGAACAGATACCGCCTAGAATGTGGGATGTATTGTGGTTCAGTGTGCATGGGAGATTAGGGGTCTACAACAATAAGAAACACAAAAGAATTGAGGAACAGTTTTGTCCTAGGTTGGGGTATGCAGTCTATTTGGAGACACAAGAAAGAACAGTTACGCAAGAACTTACCATAAAGTATAGTTTCATACTTACCATAAGGGTAGATCTTTGAGAGGATCTCTTGCAGCAGGTCATACTCTTGGGCATCTGCCAGAGGGGGTTCTCGATGACAGTAGCTCTCACCAGCAAAGTTGACTTGGGGCTGCTCACAATGACGTCACTACGTTCAGGTCTATAAATACGTGGGCGGCCCCTAGTGGCCTCAGTTCCCTGCCAGCGACCAGCTCGCAGAGCAGGACCTCAAAGGGAAGCGAAGAGGCTGGAGGTACCTTTCGTTGCAGTCATGAAGAGGTTTCAGAAGAATGCTCTCCCCAAGAAGCAGGGGGATGAAGGGAGGGAACGTGACCTGCTGCAAGAGATCCTCTCAAAGATCTACGTTATGGTAAGTATGAAACTGTACTATCTTCTTCAAGGGAATCTCTTGCAACAGGTCATGCTCTTGGGATGATTCCCAAGTAATGGACAATGAAAAGAGAGGCCAGTTAAGAAAGGAGGCCTTGCAGGGGCGGCATGAAGTGACTGATGCTGGTGAAGGCTAAGTCTAAGCTGTAGTGCTTTGAAAGGTATGCATAGTAGACCAGGGTGGCAGCGCCACAGATGTCCGCTGATGGAAACCTCCACGAAAGCATGCTGCTGTGGTAAAGACAGCCTGTGTGGCGTGGGCACAGATGGTTCCTGGTAGCATTTTGTTTTTACATTTAGTATAGCAATAGGTTATACAATGTGCCAGCCAATTGGAAAAAGTTAGTTTGGTTACGGGGAGACCGTCCCTGCCAGAGGCAAAGGTGACACAAAAAGCCGTTTGGACTTTCAAGTGGACTTGGTGTGTGCGAGGTAGTAATGCAGGATGCGGTGTACATCCATAGAAACATAGACTTTGACGGCAGATAAGGACCACTTGACCCACCCAGTCTGCCCATTTCCCTACCTACTGGATAAGCTGCAGATTCTAGTTAACCAACAGTCTGCTTCCTGCAATCCAAGGTATGTAGTAGTGATTCACCTGGATTGGAATGATCTGGGTAGAAGATGGGCAATTGGATGGTTTGGTTTAATGTGAATTCTGAAATGACCTTTGGAAGAAAGGCCGGATTGGTACGAAGGGAGACCCTGTCTTTGTGCAAAACTAAGTAGAGCTCGGAGCACGAGGGCCTGAGGCTCTGAGATACAGTGAGCGGAGGTGATAGCTACTAGAAATAAAGTTTTACAAGCCAAGAAGCATAATTCATAAGTAGATGCTGGCTCAAAAGTTCCAGGGTCAGATTTTCTGTGACAAAATTAAGATCCCAGTGAGGCACCGGCCTCGAATGGGAGGTTTGAGATGTAAAATTCTATTAAGAAACATGGGGAAAGATCATGTTGAGCAACTGGTCAGTCCCCAATGGACTCGTGAAAGATGGAAATCACTGATAAATGTACCTTGATGGAGGAGTAGCTCAAACCCTGTGAGGAAAGGGTTGACAAGTAGTTCAGGATAGAGGGAAGAGGGCAGTAAGAGAGGTTGAGGGCGTTCGCAGCCGCCCAAGTAGCGAAACATTTCCATTTTGCTTGGTAATTTTTCCTAGTGGAAATTTTTCTGGAAGTCAACAGAATGGCGACTACTGAAGCAGAGACTTTCTGTCTATTTATAAAAGTGTCTTTAGGAACCAAGCATGAAGGTGCAGAGAGCAAAGGCTGGGGTGAAGGAGAGACCAGTGATGCGTGAGTAGGTCGGGCCTTAGGGGAAGGAGGAATGGGAGAAGCGACTGACAACTGCTGGAGAAGAGGGAACCATATTTGTTGGGGCCAAAAGGGACCTATCAGTATCATGGAGGCAGGTTCGAGTTGTAGTTTGAGGAGGACATGCTGGTGGAGAGGGATGGGGGGTAAGGCATATAAAAACTGTCCCTGCCAAGAAAGGGACAGAACATCGATAGTATGTCCCTTGTTGTCCAGTATATTGGAGCAGTATAGTGGAATCTAGTGATTGACCGGGGAGGCAAACAGGTCGACTGTTGGAGTTCCGCTGAGATGAAAGATGTCTTGGAGGACTGTCGCATGCAAGGTCCACTCATGACCCTGTGCGTGGCGACTGAGGTGATCAGCCAAGACATTTTGGGCTCCCAGCAGAAGAACTGCTACCAGGTGAGGTTGTTATGTTAGAACTCGTCTCCAAATGCGGACTGTCTCTTGGCAAAGGCTTTGGGACCTCATACCTCCTTGTTTGTTAAGGTAATAGACAACATAGGTGTTGTCAGTTTGTACAAGAAGGGGTCCTGGGAGCAGATATGGCAGGAAGGCCTTCAGTGCAAGACAGACTGCTCACATCTCTAGAAGATTTATATGGAGAGAGGCAGCAGCCGGGCCTCAAAGACCCTGTGTCTGATGAGGACCGAGGAGGGGGCCCCAGCCAAGAGTGGAGGCATCCGTGGTTAACGTCTGGGTTGGTTGAGGAGTTTGGAAGGGGACTTCCTTGTTTAGACTGGACGGATTCGTCCACCAAGTCAGGGCTTTTCTCAGGGCTGGGGTAATGATGATCCTTTCCTCGAAGTCCCATTGAACTGGGAGCATGTGCGACTGGGCATGAGGTACCGTAGACATGGCCACGGCCATATGGCCCAAAAGGCACACGTATTAACGGGCCGTGATGTGAGGAGCAGACTGACGGTGCTTGGCAAGGGTGATACATTTCTGGCACTTGTCTGTGAGGAAGGCACGTCCGAGCCGCACGTCGAGGATGGCTCCTATGTATGGGAGACATTGTGAGGGCTTTATATGTGATTTTGGAAGACTGACGGTAATGCCAACCTCTTGAAACAGTTGGAGTGTGGCACTGAGAGACTGAAGTAACCCATCTTTGGTTGAAGCCTTGATGAGCCAGTCGTTCAGGTACAGGAAGATGTAATGCCCCAATGACAAAGGGCAGTGGCCACCACAGCTAGACATATTGTGAAATCCCTTGGCACCGAGGACAGTCTGAAAGGTAGGGCACAGATCTGGTAATGATAGTCCAGGAGCTGGAATTGGAGGGAATGGCGATGTGCGAAATGGATCTGTCTGTGAAGGTAAGCGTCCTTCATGTCTAGGGAGCAAAGCCAATCTCCTTGGTTTAACAGAGGAAGGACAGTGGCCAGGGTCACCATCCTGAAGTGTTTGTACTAAAATGTACCAATCTAGGTCTCTGAGATCCAGAACAGGGCGCAAATCCCCTGTTCATTTTGGTACCAGAAAAAAATGGGAGTAAAAGCCCTGCCTCTGTTCTTCTGAGGGCACAGGTTGAACTGTGTTTCTGGATGAGTGAGAGTAACTCTACGAGGAGAACCAGAACATGGTCCGGTGGATGGGCCGGCAGGGTGGAGGTCAGTTCCAATGTGTGGCCAGTCTTTATAATCTGTAGAACCCAGTAGTCTGTCGTGATTTGTTGCCAAGCCTCTAAATGAATAGAAAATCTGCCTCCCACAGCCTCAGAGGTTGGCTGAAGGACACTGGGGAGACAGGGGAGCAAGTCAAAAGGACTGGGGGGCACCGGCCGCCGCTTGGGGAATGGTCCAGGTTCTCTTAGAGGCAGTGGCAGGGGCACAGCCAGCATTCTGGGGTCGTTGCCAGCCTCTAGTGGATTGTCAGCCAGTTCCGCTCTGACGGGCAGCTCTGCGAAATTGGAAGGGCTGGTAAAATTTCCTCTGAGCCGTAGGTTGTAAAGTGTGGTACATACCATGTACTGTTCTGAGGGTACGGCCTGAAGTCTGACGGTCATTCAGGATAGTTTCAGTGTCTGATCCAAAAAGCTTACGACCACTGAAAGGGGCATTCAGTATTGTATGTTGGACAACAGGAGAAAAATCTGAGACCCTTAACCAAGCATGTCTATGGAGGGTCACACCCATGACCGAAGCTCAGGCGGACGTGTCGACAGCATCACAGCCCACATGAAGGAGATGGCGGGAGAGGCTGGTGCCAGTTTTGAAAGTGTCCAGTAGTTGATCCTTCTCAACTTGATTGGGGAAGTTTGTTAGCTACCTCAGAAGTGGTAGTCCAGTGTATTTTCTGGAGCACATGTTTAATATGGCAGTCTGGTATACTCGCTTGCCCATAAAATCCAGTCTCTTTGACTCCCTGTCTAGTGGGAGGGAGTTCAGATGCTTAGGACATTTTGTCCCATCATGGGCTGCATTATTGACCACAGAGTCTGCTTGTGGTGCAGCAGCAAAAAAAAAAAGGATGGTCCATAAGGGCCTGATACAGACGATAAGCTTTTTTTTAGTGACAGGCGGAACGGTTGAAGGTTGGTGCCAAGCCGCCAGTACAACATCTTGGTAAGCCTGTATCAGCGGAGGTACTACAATTTATTTATTTAGGAAATTTGAATTACAACCTTTTGAGTCATAGATTCGTTTCCAAAGGCTTCACGTCAGAATAAAACAGAGACATTCATATAGCACATACACAGAATAAATGTGGGTGAGCAATCATACAGAGGATAAGTACAATGAGCACTGGTTAATGCCTATATATTTGGTAGCTAAAACAGGGCACAGCTATCGACATATTTACCTAATGAGTGGTTAAGACCTATACAGTTGGTAGCTAAAGCAATGCATGATATGAGTTGGTAGTAAGCCGCCTCAGGGAGGCCTTGTCATACATAATACAATGCACAGTCCTCTGGCAGGTCCAAATAATCTGCCAGATACTGGCGATGCTCATCTTGTTCTGTGGTACTGAACCCCATCACTTGTTGAATCTGTACCATGATGTCCGTAAAAGTAGGATCATCACGAGGTGAACATGGGTTGTACAGACCTGGGTCTTCCTCCACAGAGGACACAGTAGACCAACTGGAAGGAGGGCAAAGTCAGTCACCCATATCCAGGTCCTCCTCATAATCCAGGAGGTACTCTTCTTCTGAAGAATGGAAGGAAGGTGCTGGAGAAGGATCCCTGCGAGGGGCAGGAGATGGGTCCCAGCGAGGCCTCCTAGGTGGAAGAGGTGGTGAGGTTGAAATTGAGTGTGAGACTGTGTCTGATGCATGCCTTTCATTACCTCAAGGACAGCCTGTACCACAGTAACCACGTAGATGGAAGAGGTCATCGACAGGAGAGAGGAGGGTGCGGCCAGCATCCCGGGAAGACCCTTACTGGGGGGAGGAAACACAGAAGGTTTGGGGCGCGGCTGCGGCAGACAGCCCGAACTGTGAGGGGCATTGTTTCATGATGCATTTACCCCAATAGGTAGATGGTGGAGAAGGAGGTGGTAACTTTGGTAGTACCGTCAAGCAGAACCCTTAACAATAGTATACCCCTGGTCCATGCTAGAGGACTTAGTCGAGGGGTTCTGAAAAGGCAAAGTTGAGGAATGTCAGAAAGTTCCAGTCATTGATGAAGCACCCAGGTCCATGCTGGAGGACCGGGTCATTGACAATGAATGACCTGTTGTCGAAGGAGCAGACATGGACACAACCAACAAAGCCCGAGTCAAAGTCGTTGACAACAGGACCAGCAGATCTGCCGTCGATCAAGGCCTAGGTGTCTCTGGGTGGACTTTTTCAGAAACTACCGTAGAAGAAGCAGACGCAGTCGATGGGCCACCAAAGGCGATAGCCATCGATGGACAGGAAATCTTACCTTGTGTAGAAGATCTATCTTTGTCACTGTGTTTGTGTTTTGATGAATGCTTGGAATATGATGTCTGGGAGGTGTGAGAGGTAGATGATGGTGGGCGGGAGCGAACCTCCTGCTCGAAAGAGCAGCCTTCTGGTTCCATGAGGTAAGCCTCAAGCTTGAGAAGTGCAGGTAGCCTGACTGAAGTTCTGGCAGTGGGGACAGGAGTGAACGTTATAGGCAGCCCCAAACAACGAACACAGGCCAAATGAGTGTCATATCAGTAAATCTTCCGACCACAAGGGCACTTCCGAAATAACAATTCTGAAGAAGACATATGTTAGGTGAGGAAAAAAATAAAATGAACTGTGATCTACTTTATCATCAATTTCCACGTCAATAACAGTGTTGATACACTTGTGGCAAGAGCGAGCTGGGAGACGGCGGGAAAACTGAACTGAGGCAACTAGGGACCGTCCACGTATTTACAGACCTGAACGTACTGACGTCATTGTGGGCGGCCCCCAGTCAACACTGCTGATGAAAGCTATCGTTGACAAGAGCACCCTCTGGCGGATACCCAAGAGTATGACCTGCTGCAAGAGATTCCCTTGAAGAAGATCAGTAGATCTTAGAGGGGATCTCAGTCATCAGGTCACAACATAGGAACTTCACCGCTGGTGAAGCAGGATCCACACAGAAGATTTTCCAGCAGCACAACTGGGGCTGACCACGTCGACGTCACCTGCAGATGTCATCAACCCTATAAGGGCATGAGTGGCCCCACTCTCTCCTCGGTTCTTTTCCCATGAGACTAAGCGAGCATACTCATGCCATGGGAGACCGAGGAGAGAGAGAAAGGTGCCCAGGCCAAAAAAAAAAGTCTGGATAAACCAGTTAGCCAGTTCTGAAACGAAAACCCCAAAAAGGAGGAATGTGGGAGGGAAGGCAGATTTGATGACTGAGATCCCCTCAAAGGTCTATTGTTATGGTAAGTTCTTACATAACTGTTCCATCATCTTTTTGGTTATCTCAGTCATCAGGTCACATCATAGGAACGAGTCCCAAGCAGTTACAGCTGCAACAGAACAGTCTGGGAGGAAGGCCAACCAAAGCTGAGGACAGGAGGCCCTGTAGAACAGCCCTGCCAAAACCCGTACAGGCTCTAGAAGCAATGTCCAGACTGTAATGCTTGGTGAAAGTATGGACAGTGCTCCAGGTGGCAGCAGCACAAATGTCAGTGGCAGAGACCCCTTTGAAACAGGCTACAGAGGCAGCCATGCCCCTTGTGGAATGGGCTTTCACGGCCCCTGGAAACTGTTTGCCATGCTTGTTGTAACAGAACACAATTATGTCAACTATTGTTTGAAAACCTGAATGCCCTCATTTCCTGGGGTAAAAAAAAAAAAAAAAAAAAGGCTGCTTTGTCTTTTTGCAGTCCTTGGTATGGAGCAGATAATATTTCAAAGTTCTGTACACATCTAATGTATGGAGCAGTGATTCCCCTGGATTGGCATGTTCTGGAAAATAAACTAGTAGGTAGACAGATTGGTTCAGGGTAAACTCAGACACCACCTTGGGGAAAAACTTCAGATTCATGCGCAGAGACACCCTGTCTTTGTGAAAAATCAAATAAGGCTCTTCACATCAGACAGCCTGAAGCTCAGAAATCCTTTGAGCAGAAGTAAAAGCAACCAAAAATAATGTTTTCCAAGAAAGAAAGTGAAGCTTGCAAGTCGCGGCTGGCTCAATTTCTCCAAAACAAAATTTGAATCCCATGCCAGGACGGGGGAACGGATTGGAGGCTTCATGTGCAAGATGCCCTTAAGAAAGGTACGGGACACATCTAGCTGAGCCACAGTACAACTGTTCATGGGCTCATAAAAGGCAGAAATAGCAAAAAGGTGCGCCCTGAGAGAGAAGTACTGGAGACCAGAGTCCGACAGCGATAGCAGGTAGTCCAGAATCTGGCTCACCAGACAAGTAAAAGGATCCAGATGATGTTTGGCATTCCAGATGGCAAACCTCTTCTATTTCATGGCATACGTGGCTCTAGTGGAGGGCTTCTGAGCTGCCACGAGGACACCGGCTACCCACTGAGACACTCCAAACCGGGCAATGGCTATGACCTCAGAAGCCAGGCATGTATTTGAAGGAACTTGAGGTTTGGATGAACCAGGGTTCCCTGAACCTGTGTCAGCAGATCCCTGCAAAGGAGAAGGGAGACCAAAGGTTCCTCAGCTGACTGCTGCAGTAATGGAAACCATTATCTACCATGGCCAGCATGGTGCGACCAGGATCATGCTGGCCCCCTCCATCTGTAGTTTGATTAGCACATTCTGAATAGAGAGAAAATGGAGGGAAGGCATAAAGGAACCTCCCGTTCCGGGATAGGGACAACATGTCTTGCCAGAAAATTTCAGGCCCTGGATCTAGCATGCAGAAACTGGGCAGTTTTGCGTAGAGTGTGGATGCAAAAAGGTCCAACTCTGGATGATCCCATCTGTCGAACAGATCTGCTGCAACAGATGAGAGAAGTTCCCATTAGTGCATTCTGGACCAAGTTTGGCTGAGACTGTCAGCCAGGGTGTTCAACACGCCTGGGATGTGGAATGCCAAGAGGCCGTGGTCCAGGGCCCAGTACCAGATTCTTTATGGCCTCCCTGCTCAGGGAGTATGAGTGCATCCCCCCAACTGTCAATGTAGTAGACAGCACTGAGGCTATCTGTCTGAATGAACAACTGGCCTGGAAGAAGATGGTTCTGAAATTCCAGCATGGCATACAGGACTGCCCGCATCTCAAGGACGCTGATATGCAGAGATGTCTCGAGCTAGGACCATGTCCCTGGAGTTTGGAAAGGACCCAGATGTGCACCCTAGCCCGAATTGGAGGAATCCATAGTGAGAATCTGCTGGGGGAAGGAGATCAGGAATGGGCCCCCCTGTAACAGGTTCTGGAGGTCCATCCACCACCAGAGCACCTTGCTGACTGGAGAGGAGACCAGCACTGGCTGCTCCAGGTCATGTGTGTGTTGGTCTTGCTGCACCTGGAGGGTCCACTGGAGCACCGACATGTACAGTCTGGCCAGGGGAACCATGGCAATGGCTGCAGTCATGAGGCCTAACAGCCTCAAGTACACCCTTGCAGGTACATATGGCTCCGGGCGACCTCCTGAGCCTGGGAAATGAGGCACTCCACTCTGTTTTGGGGCAGGAAGGCCCTGCTCTGTGCTGAGTCCTGGGCAGCCCCCATGTACTGCAGTCTCTGGGATGGAATCAAGACGGACTTGGGCAGACTGACAGTGATGCCCAGGGAGTGAAACAATGGGAGGGTCCTCCTCCAGGGTCTGAAGGAGCAATCTCTGGATGGAGCTTTGAGGAGCCAGTCATCCAGGTAAGGGAAGATGTACAGACCTTCTTCTACCTGAAGGGCCGCAGCTACAGCTGCTAAGCATTTGGTAAAAACCAGAGGCGCAGTGGATAAGCCAGAGGGTAATACCTTGAATTGCTAGTTTTCGCCCTGAAAAAGAAACTGGAGAAACCGCCTGTGTGGGGAACAGATTGAAATATGCAGGTAGGCGTCCTGCATATCCAGGGAGCACAGCCTGTCATCCTGCTTGAGTAGGGGCAGCAGGCCTGGCAGTGTGATCACGTAAAACTTTTTATATTGAATATAAAGAGTGAGGTCCCAGAGATCTAGAATGGGCCTCAAATCTCCGGTCTTTTTGGGGACCAGGAAGAATGCAGAGTAGAAACCCCTGTTCCAGTGTCGCCTGGGCACTGGCTCTATTGCCCTTTTCCACAGAAGGGACTGTACCCTCTTCCTGAAGAACCATTACATGGACCCGAGGACAAGTGTAGGGCACCAAGAGGTCCCCAGAGGTTGTTCTAAAAGCTCCGGGGGGAGGTAGGCAAGGCCGAGGAGGCTTTTCTTTTCCCTTGAGGAAGGGAGCATACTCTGGACTTGTGGGACACCTTGCGAAAGGACTGTCATTGTCTGCTCCTAGACTGGGTATGGTAGAGCGAATGGACAGACTTAATAGCCTTGCCTGCAGATCATTAATGATGTCCTGGACATCTGGCCCAAATAATTTTGAGCCACTGAAGGGGGCATTCAGCACCTTCTGCTGGATATCCACTACAAAGCCCAAGACCCCGAGCCAAACGTACCTACAAAGGCAAATGCCGGTGGCGGCAGCCCTGGCACCAGTATTAGAAATATCATACAAGGCCCTGAGGAGGTGCTTACCGATGTTCTCAGTGGCCTGCAAAGATTAGTGAAGCTCCTGTTTTTGGGAACACTCTGGGAAGGCTTGGGCAGCCGTCTTGCCCTTCTTTCATACAGTGTTTTGGTACTTGACCATGTGAGATAGATAGTTGGCAATCCGAAGCCCCAAAGTGGAGGAGGCATTAACCCTCCTACCTCAAAGGTCGATCCCGCCTGGATTCCGTGTCATGGGGGGAGCCAAGGTGCTTGGGCACCTTGGGCCTGTTGTGGGTTGCTTTGATGATCACGGAATCAGTCTCAGGTTGGGCAGCATAATAAGGCAGGCCCTGAGGGGCATGATAGGAGTTTATCTGCTCTGCAGGGCATGACAGAAACCATATCTGGTGGATGCCAAGCCTCAGTAGTAGCATTCCTCAGAGCGGGGAGGACAGGAGGAATGACCTTAGGGGGATATTCTGGAATCTCCAAGAAGTCCACCAGCTCTCTCTTGATGGCATTCTCTTCCTCAATATGGAAGCCCATAGCTGTGGACAGCTGCTTCATGACATTGAAAAAGGTAGGATCCTCAGGAGGGGACCTGGGAGTATGTTGAACAGAGTCCTCACTCACTGAAGAAACAGCAGACCTATCAGAGGAAAGAGGTTTCACCTCCTTCTCTGGGAGGATGAGGTCAGGATGGTACTCCTTCTCAATGTTGACCTGTTCTAGCTCGAGGTCTGATGAACGAGGGGCCACTGACAGAAGGCCTAAGTGGCATCGATGACGGGGCTGTAGACTGCGCCAGGGACCCAGGTCTGTAAGAGCCCAAATAATGTACCAGGGCTGTGGTTAACCTGGCCAAAATATCATTGAGAGCAACGGTAGGAGAAGAGTGCATTGACAGTGGAGGGATCTTTGGCACAGTGTGAGATGAGCCATCAGTCGGGCCTTGAGAGCCCAAGGGCCCCGATGTCAGAGGGGCTGAATCATCAGGTCGTGACAAAGGGGCTGTGGTCGATGACCTGAGGGTTGACGAACGGGAGGCCAATGAACTGAGGGTCGACCACCAGCCTCCCTGAGAAGAGGGAGAAGGCGCTGTTGGTATGGGCCTGGAAGAAGCAGAGACCTGGACAGCAGATTGAGCCGGTACCCCTGGAGGAAGAAGAGGCCATCGGGATCGGTAGTGCTGCTGGGGGGCGTGGTCCCGTTCACGGTCTCATGACTTTTCTCAGAGGACTTGCCTCGGGCCTTCGAAGCCTGAGAGCTTGTTGAACCCATCAGCAACTGGGAAAGAGGGATCCTGGAGGATCACTGCCCAGAACTGGCTACCTGTTGCTCCATGAGGAATTTCTTCAAAGCCTTTTTGTATTGCCTAAGGGTCGTAAGATTAAACTTCTGGCAGAGCTCACAGTCAGAGGCGTCGTAGTCAAGCCCAAGACAGCAGACACAGAGGCTGTTGTCGTCTGAAGAAGCTATCTTCTCACAGCAGTGGCAGCAACGGAAGACAGAGGCTGAAGGAGTAACTCTTGACATAAACAAGGTAAAAAAATCTTGTTTAAAAGAGATTTTAAAAACTAAGGTAAAAGAAAATATTATAGGCAAAAATTGTGCAAACTGCATCAGAGCTCCTGCTGAGTCCCATGCCAACAGAGTCTATGGTGGAAAAGAACTGAGGAGGGAGTGGGGCCGCTCACGCCTTTATAGGGTTGATGACGTCAGCAGGTGACGGTGTGGGCAGCCCCAGCTGTACTACTGGCAAATCTTCCATGTGGATTCTGCTTCATCGATGGTGAAGTTTGTACGGTGTGACCTAATGACGGAGATACCCCTGAAGAAGATTATTTATTCTTGGAGTGTCCCTTCAAACAATTTTGGTTACATGCTACTAAAATATGGAGTAAACCTTTGTTCTCCACTCTGGGGTATGAGGAATTAGTAGACCAGCCCGGGGTGGGTATGACACTCATACCATACATTTATGGTTCTCTGTAGTAAAATTTTTTGATTAGGAGGTATGGTGCCAACTAGTCCTCCAACAGTATGTTACCTCTGTGGCTGACCTGGAACATGTAATCAGGGTTTCTATGCGAAGGATATATAATGGGGAGTGGGATTCCCTACCCTGGAAGGTATGGGTTAAAATCTGGAAGATAGTCCTCCAACAGTATGTTACCTCTGTGGCTGACCTGGAACATGTAATCAGGGTTTCTATGCGAAGGATATATAATGGGGAGTGGGATTCCCTACCCTGGAAGGTATGGGTTAAAATCTGGAAGAATACATCTTGGATTATTCCTACCTGACAGCACTGTTTTTTTTTTTTTCTCCTCCTTGTGTTGGTTTTCAGGAATGTATACTTTTTGCTCTTCCTTCTTCCAGGGTGGGATGTGAAAATGTTACTCTGAATCAAAATAGTCTTTTTGTGCCAGGGAGAGGATTTCGGGGTTGATAATTATGAATTTTGTGCTCCAGTTCTTTTTACTTTTTGACTTCCTCAAGTTATAACTGAATTTTTTTCTGTTGTACAGTATGTAAAAATATGTAATTAGATCTGTGACGAAGTCTTATTTCTTGTAAGTTTTGTGTTTCTGAATTTTTTTCATTTCTGTATTATGACCTATTTGTTTTTATCTGATGTCTGCAATAAAAAAATTCTGCTACACTTTTAAATCCTGAAATTTCAAATTTTGCATTTAAACAATGGTTTCTCTGTTTTATTCCTCTATTTGACATTGCATGCTCCTTGCGATGTTTTATTTCTTTTTAAAAGAGAACTGAGCTGAATCTGCAAGTCATGTTTCCACGCAGCAACTGTTTTAGATACTGGTTTAAAATTCTGTTATTGTTCTAGCTATGCAGGCTTTTTTTTTTTTTAAAGCCATCTCAGTGGACATTTCTGTTTTACGTGCTGCTAGTAAGGACCATTTTAGAACTCTATGATGTAGTTTATGTCCCTGTTCTGCTCTTCTGTTGTTGGCACAATGCATCAGTGTTCTACTGCAGAACTCTGACTGAGGGATATAAACTACATCACACAGTTCTAAAATGGCATTTACCACCAGAGTGTAAATCGAAAATATGACTATGGTTACTAAAAGGCTTGTGTAGATGGAACAATAACAGAATTTGAACCAGTGCCTAAAAACAGCTTCTACTGGGGAAAATGACTTACACATTCAACACAGTTCTCCTTTAATAAAAAAACGCCCCTACTTTTTGAGAAGTGCCATGGGATCATTAACCTCTACCTGAACAACTATCAGAACAGGCAGACAAGACCTCGGTTTAACATCTTATTCAAAAGACAGACCCTCAGGAGAGCAGAAAGCCCCCATGCTGCACTACATTGTTACTGTTTAAAAAGCCTGTGTAGCCAGTCCATTGGCGCTGAAAGTTGAGGTGCTGGACGCCTTACCTCACCCTCTGCTGGCGACCTGAGTTCGGGAATGATCTCGGTTGTCGGGGGCTGGGGGGTGAGGAGCAGGATCGAGCGGAGCCAGTAGGCTGTTCTCCTCTCCCGAGGATGGTGGTTGTCGCCCTCCCATAGTCCCGCTCCCAACTGGGTAGAGGTCTGGTAGGAAGCGTAGGCTGAGGGGTCGGCAAAGATGGGAGGGCGGAAGAGGCTGAGCTGGTGCCACGGTGTGCGAGTGTGCCTCCACACGCACACACGGCAGTGTGCCGGGGCATCAGGCAGGGTTAAAACGGACGAAAACCACCATAAACATAATAAAAAATAAATAAATAAAAAGCCTGGGCAAAGTGAAGAGGCTGCAGTATTAGATTATATCTCAGGTCCTGACTCGGATACCTCTATAGCTCAGGTTCATATATTTTCCCCAAACACCCCCCCTCCAAAAAATAAAAGCTCAGCATATCAAGAGCCCAGGAGGAGCAACAGGAGTATTACAGCATTAAGTAGACGATTAACATTTGTTCCCACTACAACACTGGATGTGAGTCAAGCCATGACTGATTTGAACTTATCTGCACAAAAGTTGACTTTAAAGACCATTTTTCAGAGAAATGTTCCTGAACAAAAAGGTGAAGTGGAACCAGTGGAGTGAGGGCCATCCATCCAGAGTGATTTCAGAGCAATATCAAAATACTGCCTGCAGCATGGATCGGCTGTGTCTACATGTCTCTGGATGTGTGAACTGGACCTTCTGAATTTGGATGTACAACAAGAAGCAGAAAGAAAGTACCATACAATTTATCTAAACTAGAAAAATATGCATTGAAAGAACTGGGCAGTGATAAATCAATAATAATCAAGCCTGCTGATAAGGGGGAAGGTACTGGGGTTCTGAATAGCATTGACTATGAAGATGAGATTTTAAGCCAAAAACATATCGATGATTATGTATCATGGGCTCATGATGTGGGGTGGATAAGCAAGGGACAGAGGTTTTTTTTTTTTTATTTACTATATTTAGCTTGTACTGAGTAAGCACACTAGACACAAAATGCCGATTTTGAGGTACAACCCGGGAGGTTACAAAGGTAAAAATAGAAAACAAGAAGGTGCAACAAAGAAAAGGATATACAGGTGGTCATCTGAGAATCATGAACACAATAGAGATAATAAACACAATAAAAGGGAAAGTACATTACATAAAGGAATGAGCATTAGGACAAGTCAAATACATTACATAGAGGAATGAGCATTAGGACAAGCCATGATACAGTACAGTGCAATTTTTATAGTACACTAAATTTATTAAATGTTTGAGTATAGTAAAAGATATAGGACATAACTTTTTTCCAGGTGAGGAGGTCAGGGAGACCATGCAGGGGGTATTGCACACCAGGCACGCTAAGGACAGTGACAGAGGCTGATTTAAGGTGTGCCCATAGAGATCTCTTAAAATAGCAATGGGAAGTGGTACACCTGGTAAGCACTGGAAGGGAGTTCCAGAACTTAGGAGCACAGACTGCGAAGGCTCGATCTCCAGACAGCGCGACTTTGGAACAAGAAAGGACTGCGAGTCAGCGGATCGGAGTATGTATGATGGCTGGGTAGGTTTAAATAGTTTGGACGGGGCAGGGGGAGTGGTAGAAGAGACAATTTTGTCAAGGAAGTTGCCATGAACGAAGGAGTGGTAGTTATACAGAGACAACCAGTGTAACTTGTGATATAATTCACAGTGATGGGTGAGGCAGGGGACAGCTAAGCAAGGCTAGCTATTGCAACCTTCGCACCCAGTTTTGCGAATTTGTATTTGGCTAAGTGGTAGGACGACATCATCCATAGTGCCTCCACAAACAATATTTACAATATCTGGATTTGTGAAGGTGTTTTATTTATGATATCCTTATATATTTGTAAGGATACCGACTTAAAACTGGAACAATGTATGTGTTTTTTTGAAACAAATTCTGTATTAAAATTTAAGTTAAACACTGGAAAGGACAGTGTACATTTCCTGGATGTTACCTTATACAAGGATGGAAAGAGTAATATTCTGTTGATTTGTATACCAAAGAGGCAGACAGGAATATGTTTATTGGCCGGCAGTTGCCACCTCCAACACGTGAAAAGGGCTACACCTAAAGGCCAACTTATTAGGGTAAAACATAACTGTACAGATCCAATCATTTACAAAGAACGGGGAAAAAGGCAGGTGCAGAAATTTATTTCAAGGGGTTACAGGACTGAAACTGTAAATGTAGCAGTAACAGTAACAGAGGTGGCCTCCCTAGATAGGATGTCATTGTTCGCAAACACTTACTCAAAATCAGAAGCACAGGATTCTAACCAGGAGTCAATTAGACTTACAACCACATATACACATGGTGTGGGTAAGTTAAGGGAAACCATACAGAAAAAATGGTCAATTCTAAAAAGTGATGATATACTGAGGAACACTGTACCAGAAAATCCAAATGTTGTGTATCGAAGGGCTACGGATATTAGGGTCATGGTTGTAGCTACTACATAAAGACCACAGACTGTTACAAATATTTTTTGGAAAGTACCCAATATTAAACAAAAAAGCGGTCAATGTATGTATTGTGATCACTTGATACAAGATCCATCTATTCAGCACCCAACGGAGAAGAGAGACATTCACTGTTATACCTTCATTATTTACAGTTCTGAAGGGGCGATGTACGTGTTTCGATGTCAGTGTCAGGCATTTCACACTGGAATTTTAAAACGTGTATTGGAGAACATGTTAGGGCATGGAAAGGATGCAACATCAAATATGCTATAGGACGTCATGTATCTGGGAAGCATAAAAATGAACAAAAGTTTGAATTTTTTGGTTTTCAAAAAGTTAGTAGAAATACGTGTGGGGGTACTGGGAGAAACAAATTAGTGCATGTGAGACCAGGTGGATGTTTCGCACTTGGTCTGAATGACTCTATTGAACTAGTACTGTTATTGTGAAGGGATCATTAATATGGCTGAATGATGAAGTTTACTGTTTATAATGTCCTTTTCCTCCCCCCCTTTCCCATTCTTGTTAACGATGACATAAGACTGAGGCATGACGTGCCTCATACAATTTACTAATAAAACATGCAGAGATTATGTGTATTACCGCTGCAAATATGCTATATGATCGAATTTAAATATTAGGCTTTTGTGATTAGAGGCGCCCGTGCTGGCCCCCCCCCCCCTTAAATCACATTATGACACAAATTTATAATGGTGTCACTGTTTAGGAAAAATATGTTGGGACTAGATTTTATGTATGCATTTGGTTACCTACTGTATGTGCATCTGTATTCCTATAATTTCTTAGTAGAGAAATGTCAGCGCCTTTTTCATTGTTTATTATACATGTTAGATTGTGAATGTATTTTGCTGTAATACATGCCTTAAAGGTCTTTATTTTGTTTATTTCACAGTTTGTGCATCAACTGAAAAGATATGGCTTATAGTTCTGATGATTTGTTCTAATGTCTCGGAACGGCAGTGTTCAGAAATTTTAAAGTCTGCTTTGGAAGACACTGCTTCATGAGCATGTCATAAGATGACGAAATTGTGATTAGAAGGTATTCTGAAAATAAAATTGGACTTTACTTCTAGTGTTTGAATGAATGTATTAGTTATGCACATTTACTTAATTTACGCTGCCTTATGATATAACCCTTTGAGGCACGAGGCAAAGCTGAGTATTTACATGAACATCTTGCATTTTACCCTGCCTGCAGTAGTACTTATAAAGATTAGGAACAATGATGAATATTTTTAAGCAAAACCTATAATTCTTTATATTTACCACAATATTAAGCAAAAGACAAGGTTTTTTATATTTATTTTCCTTAATTGCACAATGTGAATGCTAGTGCTGTAGGTACGCAGTAGAATTAGGGCATAGTGATCATCAGTATTATTGTGAACGATTCTAATTAGGAGATTCATGGGCCACTTATGTCATTCATTTTAATTTTTAAAATTGCACAAGCACTTGGTAACTTGGTGTATATAGACAAAGTAGGCCATTGGCCCATTTAATTGTCTCCTACTCATAGCTGGTTTATCTATTGACAATTTTATGTAATAAATGTTCGTCTAACCTTCTTTTAAATATATCTAAAGATGAAGACTCCACAACATTCTTGGGCAGATTATTCCATATTATACAATGGGCTACAAAACCAAACGTAAATTCTCTATCCTGATTGGCTGACTCGCACCCCTCTCCCGTTGTAAAATCTAGAATCACCCCACGGGAAGAGGTGCCAGCCGCTGATCAACCGCATCAGGATGTCCCCCGAAATCACTCCAACAGTCACCAACACAGCACTCGGAAAGACCTAAAAATCCCTGCTTGACAGCGACCGCAAATCCAGTTAATACAACAGGAAACCGTGATACTCACATGAAATTGAAACTGCGGCTTTCTCCCATATTCATTGATATTTATTTCATACTGTCTTCTGTGCCTCAGGCACAATTTTAACATTTCGGCCCCTCAAAACACACTGCAGCCGGCAATGTTAACTCAGTATCATATGCACAGTAGCAGCGCAAGTCCAGCAACCAGGGAGTAATTTTTCCCAGCGGAACAATAAACACAGCAATATGTAGCTTAAAATGAATAAAAAAACTGATTTACTATTTTTTCTATGTGCCAAAAATAGGAGGACATTGTATAATTGCAATATGCCACTCGAGGGTGTTGGTGATGCCAGGATTTACCCACGCCTGCTGTGTTGTTGGTCACTCGGCTGCGCCTCGTGACCGAACAACACCACAGGGCGTGGGTAAATCCTGGCATCACCAACACCCTCTCATGGTATATTGCTTAATTATAGGTGTACGTATATTATAAAAGCAATGATGCCTATTGGTTCTTGCCCTATGTATAAATATTTGCTTATCATGTGATCTTAAATTAGCTAATTTTTGGATCCTTTTTATTTTGCATTGTGCCATTAAAGCCTCATCCTTCAAAATTCAGTACAAAAGTAATAAATCTCCTCTAATTCTTCTGGTCTCTAAAGAGCATAGATTTAGACTAACTAGTCTTTCCCCATACTCCTTATGATTGAGTCCTTTAATAGATTTTGTCATCCTCCTTTGAACTCTTTCGATCTGTATGATATATTTTTTTTTAAGTATGGGTTCCAGATCGGTGAGCCATAATCAAGATGGGGTAGGACATATGTCCTATAAAGTTTAAGGACACACATTCTTTATTCCTAGAAATGAATGCTCTTTTAATGGAGTGAATAATGCTGTTACATTTCCCTACAGTTTTAACTATATGTGTATCTGACGACAATTTAGAGTTTACCCATACACCAAGGTCCTTTTCGCATGTACTATTTTTTATAAGCTTTTCATTTAAAAAAATATGGATATTTTTGATTTCTTTTTCCAAAATGTATCACTGCACATTTACTTTCATTAAATTTCATATTATTTAATTCACCCCATCTTTCAATTGTCTTAAGGCTATCACTTAGTTCCTTATACTTTATGACGACACTTCACCTATTTTAGTGTCATCTGCGAATTTAGTAATGACAGAATCAAAACCATTACCCATGTCACTAATGTATAAACCAAACAAGACTGGGCCCAATACCGAACTCTGAGGAACACCACTAGGAATATCACCTTCATTTGAAAGAATAGAGTTTATTCTAACTCTCCGTTTTCTATTGGTCAACCAATTCCCAATCCATCTTACTATAGATTTGTTTAGACCCAGATTAAGCAATTTTGTGATAAGTTTATTATGTGGAACCATATCAAAAGCCCCCCAGTCCAAAAAGATTACATCCACTGGTTTTCCCTCATCTAATTGACAACTTATATGACTATAGAAAGCTAGTAAGTTAGTGTTACAAGAGAGTCCTCTTTTAAAGCCATGTTACGAAGAATCCTGCAATCCTAGTTCGATTACATCATTCTCAATTTTATTTTTAATCAATCGTTCCAGTATCTTACAACAAATTACTGTTAGACTAATAGGTCTACAGTTCTCCACATTTGATTTATTCCCCTTTTTGTGTATCGGTACTATTATGGTTTGTTTCTAGTCCAGAGGAATCATACTGGTTAAAAGTGATTTATTAAATATGTCAGTCAAGGGGTTTACTACTACATCTGAGAGATGTTTCCAGATTATCATATCAATATTATCAGGACCTGATGATGAAGAAGTCCTTAAATTAGATAATTCCTTTAGTACCATGTCATGGCTAATGCTAAAGACTTCTGAGTCCATTACCCCCTGGAACAGTCACCTTTGATTTATTCACCTGGTAAATTGTCTCAAAGTAATTATTGAAACTATTTGCAATTTCTTTATTACTATTTATTATTGCATCACTGACAGTCACGGAGTTAATTTTTTCCCCAGTTTGCTTATTATTAATGTATGCGTAAAATGTTTTATGATTTTTATTTGATGCTAATTTATTTTGAAATTTTAATTTTCCTTTTTTAATTGATTTTAGGGTTCGCTGTTGGGTCTTATATTTATTTAGGTTAATCAAAGTTGGATGAGTTTTGTATTTCTTAAAGGCTTTATTTTTTCCTTCTTATTTGTACCTTGACAATTTTTTTTTTCAATTCCAACTTTATTAACAGGTTTTCCACAATACAGGGGGCACAAATTACAGCATGTATAGCATATATATGTAAAACAATACATGATCTGCCCCCTACCCCTCTCCCTTCCCCCACCCCATACAGCAGTGAGTAACAATGTTGTAGTATAATAAGATATTACAGTAAGCTTGTATAAGTTGAAGTACACTATAGCAATGACTCATTTATCCAGGCTAAACACGATTAGGGTGTGAAGGGGATCCCAAATATGCTTGTAGCTCTGTAACCTGTTATGGAGACTCGCTATAGCTTTCTCTTTGCGAAGATTAGCAAGAATTTCATTGATCCATTCCTGATATGTTGGACTAACCACATCCTTCCAATGCCTAAGTACAATTTTTTTAACGGATAGTGCAATCATGGAAATATGAAATCTCTGGATTTTAACCTTAATGGAGGACAGATCTCCCAGCAAGCAAATCTCTGGGGGTGAAGCAATCCTGCAGACCCAATATAGGATCTAAATTAGCCTGAATTGCCTCCCATAATGGAATTATCTCGGGGCACGACCAGAAAATGTGGAGAAGTGTGCCATCTTCCTGACAACCTCTGGTACATAACCCCGACCCTAGAAGGCCCCATTTCATCAACTTTACAGGAGTATAATACATATTATGCATAATGTGATATTGCATAAGCCGTAATCTGTCTTGAAACACATATCTATGACAAAACTTCCATATATCCGGCCAATTGGGGGTATATTGGGGGGAGAAGGGAGACCCAGAACTTGGTGGGACCTTCAGGTCTCCCATACCTCCAATGAAATAAAACTTGCTATATTTTAGAAATAACACTTGATGAACCCAGTAGGGAGGAAAGCTCAGATATTAATGAAAAAGCAGGCAGACGGGGAGGTGTTTTACTCAGCACTGTGGAAAGCAGGTGCTTTAATTGGACCACCCTAAAATGTTGAGTTACCGGGATATCAAATTTACGAATTATATTAGAAACTGAGAGCCATGCCCCCTCACCGTACAGAAAAGCAGATACTATTCCATCCCCAATTTGGGGCAACCACGTGCGAGAGATCCTCCGTTTGTTTATAGTGAAGGATGGGGAGTTCCAAATGGACTGGGACAGATCCAGATGTGGGGCGTACCGCAAAAATGAGCAGAGCTGCACATGCACTTTTAATGACGTCCAAAGGGTGGGCACCTACAAACGTCTTGAAGGGACGCAACTTTAACACGGAGCATAGTCAAGGGGTCCATGTTCACAGACTGGATAAAATCTAACTTAATTCCTGAGCCAGGTCGGTCTTAAATTCTCAGGGCCCGGACTCACCCACCACAGGTATTCTGCTAGATGACTAGCCCAGTAATAGATTGCCAGATGTGGAATCCGCAACCCTCCATCTGTTTTCAGAGCGGCCAGTTTGTGATATGCCAACCTGGATTGCTTATTGGACCAAATAAAGTTAATAAAAGTTCGGTGTATTCTCTGAAACCAGGATAAAGGAATGAAGGAGTTAAGATGCAAAAGGGGGTAAAACAGACGAGGCACAACATTCATTTTAATTATATTAATACGACCCCATAGGGAGAGAGGAAGCTTGGACCATCTGTTGAGGTCCTGGACAATCGACTGGGAAAGGGGCTCCAAGTTCTCTTTGAACCATGAGGAGGGATTACGTGTTAAATTGATACCCAGGCATCTAAGAACATGGGGTGACCAACAGAGACCAAAAGGGGCAATATAATTCTTGAAAACCTTGTGGTTAAGAAGGAAAATGGACAATTTGTTAGCATTCAATTTATAATTTGAGAAAGAGCTGAACTTCGCTATCTCCCCTAACATAGCTGGGATAGATGCTGCTGGGTGAGACAGATGGAGGAGGAGATCATCAGCATATGCAGTGATCTTCACCACACTGCTCCCTATCGGTATGCCTCGTATCTCCAGATAATTAAGAATATTTTGGATAAGGGGCTCTAAGTATAAATTGAATAAAAGAGGGGAAAGGGGACAACCCTGCCTAGTGCCGGAAAATAAAAGAAAGGGTTTAGAAAATGCTCCATTACCAGAAATTCTGGCTGAGGGGGACCGATATAGAGCCCGAATCCAGTCTATGAACATGGTAGAAAAATCAAACGCCTTAAGAACCTGGTACAAAAAATTCCAGTTCACATGATCAAATGCTGTCTCGGCGTCCAGGGAAACCAAACCCGCAGGAAAGGTGGCATCCCTGGACACCGTGAAGACATGCGAAAGAGTGCATAAATGATCTGATGATGACTGTCCCCTCATAAATCCCACCTGAGACATACTAATCAGGTACAGGAGGACCCGGGTTATCCTATCGGCCAATATCTTCGAGAGAATTTTGACATCCTGGTTCAAGAGAGAGATGGGCCTGTAGCTTTGAACTAACTTGGGGTCTTTATCAGGTTTGGGAAGAAGAACAATCAGGGCTTCAAACAAATGTGCATCTACCCCTGCCCTAGAGAGAATATGGAGGTACAACCGGTGAAGTACCGGTAATAATTGTGCTCGGAAAACTTTGTAAAATAGTGCAGAAAAACCATCTGGCCCCGGGACCTTATCTGAGGGCAGAACCCTGATGACCTCCGATATTTCCTCAAGAGATATTGGAGAGGATAAAAGCCTCCTCTGTGAATCAGACAGGGAAGGGAGAGAGGATTCCTTAAGGTACGCCTCCAGCGCCTCCAAGGAAGGAGGACTGTCCATATCCTTATATAATTGCTCTAATACAAGGCAAATTCCTGTACAATCTCTGAAGGGGACACCTTCAAGGATCCATCTGTCTGGGCCCTGATTGGAGGAATAAATCTTGCAGATTCCTGCTGTCTTAATCTTAAAGCAAGCAAGCGACCCGCTCCCCGGTCAGTGTAGCTTGCTTTGGTGCGGATAATAGATATCTCTGCCTTTTCCCTCAACAAGTCTAAGTATCTATCCTTAGCTACCAAGAGCCTCTTTATGTCCTCTTCCGAGGTACTGGGGGATAAGTTGGCATCCAGGGACCTTACTAGTGATAGTGAGGATAATAATTCAGCTTCTCGAGCCCTTTTCCTCTTTGTAGCTAGACTAATAATAATCCCTCTCATATAGGCCTTAAAGGCGCCCCATAAGATATCAGGTGCCATACCCTCCACAGAGTTAGTGGCAAAAAATAAATCAATCTGTTCTTTTATTAGGTTACAATATTTAACATCTTTCAATAGTTGTTCATTTAATTTCCATCGGGTCTCTTTTTTGGGAATATTAAGGAAAACCAGGTTGCAAACCACCAAGGAATGATCGGACACTGGGCCTGGCTGAATCGAAGTTGTTAAGACCCCCGGTAAGAGCGCCTGGGAAATTAAGAGGTAGTCAATGCGGGACTGGGTTCTGTGCACTGGCAAGTTAAAAGTATATTCCCTAGACTTGGGATGTAATACACGCCACACACACAGTCCGCACTGGTCCAGTAAATCCCTGAATGCCCTCTGCCCGGGAGACAGACTCCTCGACCCACTACCAGACCTGTCCACATCAGGGTCCAAAACCAAATTAAAGTCTCCACCCATAACTATCGCAATAGGAAGCATGGGAAGAATGATGGAGATAAGCTTCATAAAGAAGCCTGGGTCATCTGTATTAGGCCCATATATGCTGCAAAGTAGAGTTGGCATGGACCAAAGATTCCCCTGAACCAGAACGCATCTACCACCTGGGTCCCTAAGGACTTGTTTAGAGACATAGGGAATGCCTCTATTAACCAGGATCATAACCCCACAACTGTTGCTGGACCCCGAGGCATTAAAGACCTGTCCAACCTGTTGCCTCCTAAGTTGCAGAGTTTCACACTCTAGTAAATGAGATTCTTGCAAGAACGTGATCTGGGAACGCAATAGGTTTAGGTGCTTTAGCGCTTGATATTGTTTAACTTTTTTTCCTAATCCCCTTCACATTCCAAGTAGCCAGGTTAATACTGCTAGCCATCTAAGTAGGGAAAAGAAAGTCTCTTACATTACACCGGAAATTACTACAACAATAGTTGAATGTCCAGTACCCTCGATTACTGCTGTATCTCCCTCCCAACTCCTCCCCAAAGCTAATCCCCCACAAACCCCCCCTCTATAATGCACCCCAACATACCATTGACTAAATAAACCAAGTGTCGTAAATTTAACCTTAACCCTACCCACCCTACCACCACAATTATCATGAAAAAGTTCAGCAAACTACCATTTCTCTTCCTCTCCCCCCAGCCTCCCAAACATGCGCCTCCAAACCCAACCCAATTATACAACACATTCTTGTAGGAACAGATAACTATTAAATTTATATGCAACAAAAATAATGTTATAACTAACATTACTTAAACATTAGGCTCCTGATAGCCAGAGGGGAGCATTCTCTGTTTAGAAACTGAACAATCAAACCGGAATGCTGGTATGGTAAAATGGTAACATGCAATATGATGGCTGAGCACGATACCGTTAACTGCTGCTACCAGCAACAATAAAACAATTTCAAAGCTGCCCCAGGCCAGCAGCAGATCTAAATAATCCTGGGTGAGAAACCTAATATAATCCCAGACCCCCACCAGAAAGTTCCCTTGGGGAAAAAATAAGCTCCCGGATTGTCTAATAGAGCTAAACCTCTAAATTAATAACTAGGGCGCCCTCTGGCGGTACAAGAGCGAAAACACATGGCCATACAAAGTTATACAAAGGTAGCGCCCTCCTGAATACTGCCATTGTGAAATAAAGTATTGGGCCAGAAGGCATCAATCTGACATTTTAAATAACGCCCTAGTGCCCCTATAAGTAGTTACCAAGCACAGCCTTTGCAGGGAAAGAACCCTCCCCCCAGACAAAGTGTATGTCTATTGAAACAGTCTCCTGACACATGCAGCCGCCCCGAGGTATTAAACAATACAATATACTATGAAAATAATATGATCATAGCAAAAAGAAGTCCCTTCGATCTTTACTCGCAAGATCACACAGAATCAGACGGAGATCATCTCTCAGCTCTCATATTTATTTCGAGGAGGACGTCTCCCTTCCAGCTCTGATTTCACGAACAACGAAAAAGTAGATCATGTATCCCGAAACAGGTCAGGCAAGGCAGACTTTAGCCCCAGAAGAGCAGCTTCAGGATCCTCATAGGTTGACCAGGTACCAGCCACCTGGACCTGCAATCTAGCTGGGTAGCCCATCTTAAACCGAAGTCCTGCTGCTATAATCTTTGAGACAATAGGGTGGAATGCTGTACGTTTCAATCTGACCGACCCCAGCAAATCTTGTGCAATTCTGAGCTTGGCGTTCTCCTACTTAACTTCCTGCAATTCTTCAACTTTTGCCACGAAATGTTGCTGCTCCAAGTAATTTAAAAAACGGCATATAATGGGACGTGGCGTTGCTCCTGGGGGAGGCTTTGGTCCCAAGGACCTATGTGCCTTCTCTACAATTTACTTGACCCCAAAGGGAGAGGGGCCGGCGATCTTTTCCACTAACTTCTGCATAAAAGTGATTGTATTCTGGCCCTCTTCTCCTTCTGGGAGCCCCAGAATAACGATATTATTCCTACGGCTGCGACCCTCAAGATCTTCTAGTTTAGCTTCAAGACGTGTAAACTTCTGCTGCATAGCCACAAGACCAGGGTCAATTTTTTCCACTCGTTTCTCCAGGGAGGAAATTTGGGTTATGTTATCTGAGGCTGCTATGGACACCTCCTTGATCGTTTTAGAAAGGGATCTGAGCTCCGTTGAGATTTCTTTTACTTACTCACGGAAAGGCTTAAATTCCTCCAACAAACTGCTCAGCGTTAGTGGCTCTTGTTCAGCGGTCAGGTTCAAGAGCTCTGGCTTATCTGCTGCACTCGAGGCCTGTGATTTCTTCGGGGCCTTCTTGGGGGTGACCGGCAGGGTGCGTTTCTGTGGGGCTTTCTTCATGTACACCTCCATCGCTACCAAAATCCGGCCAGCAGGAGCACAGGATACTAAAAGGCAACATGAAGCAGTTTTTCAGGGTTTTAGGTGATTATAACCACCCTAAATATAAGGTTATTAAGTCAGAAGGCTGGAGCTGTACAGAAGAGCTTCTACCCGGTACCCTGCATCACGTGATCGCCATACCTTGACATTTTTATTAAACCAATATGGAATAAAGCCTCTATTATTTTGCCTTGGAATAAAGTGGTTTATTATTTCTTGAATTTTTAATTTTAATTTTCCCCACATAGAATTTACATCAAGTTTACAGAATGATCCTCCCCAATCAATTATTTTAAAGGCTTCTATGATTTTATTCCAATCAGCTCTTTTATAATCAAATGCTAGCGATGATCTATTTAATTAGTTTTTTTTAATATTGATTGTACACTCTACAATATTATGGTCGCTACTTCCTAAATGGAGGAGAATATCTATACTGCTAATTCTGTCAACAGAATTTGATAATATTAAATCCAAAATACTTTTCTCCCTGGTTGGAACATCAACCATTTGATGGCAACCATGTGATATAGTATTAATCAATACTTTCTCAAAGGTAGTAATTCCTTCCATTTCATCCCAATTGATTCCCGGTACCTTAAAGTCTCCTAAAATTAAGATATCACCTAAACTACAAGCTTTATCAATTTCCTCTATTAAGTTGGTATTATAATTACTTATTACTATTAGGCGGTCTGTAACAAGTTCCCAGAATTATTTTGGGCGAATGAGGAAGTGTTAAATTCAACCACAGGGTTTCTGTTATGCTTTCAGAAGATTCAGATATTTTAATTTCTTGACACTGTATATATTCTGAAACATAACAGCAAACACCACCACCCCTTCATCCCGTACAATTCCTCGAGAAAAGTTGATACCCAGGAATGTTATTGGACCAGTTGTTACTCTCATCCCACCACGTTTCCTTTACACATGATATCTATATTATATTTGTTTATCAATGTTTTTAACTCAGTTAATTTAACATTATTCAGACTTCTGGTATTGATGTTCCATATTTTTAATTTCCTTGATTTTGGATTGTTAAAGCTATGATCCAGTTTTTCTCCCTCATCCCCCTTATTTTCTAGTTTAAAGCTTTGAGTATAACATTCTTAAAGGTTCTACCCAGTTTATAAGCACCTTGCTTGCTTAAATGCAGTCCATTCCAACAGAACAATGATGGAGTGTCACAAAAATTTTCCCAATGTTGAATAGACCGTTAGCCTTCTTTAAGTGTCCATTTAAGCATCCATTCATTAATACTTTTGATCTTACGAGTAATCTGGTAATTTGCTCTACGAACAGGTATTATTTCTGAAAACCATATCTCACAATTCAGTTCAACCAATGTTATACCAAGGTTTATGTATTCCTGTTTGATTTCATCAATAGACAACTTTTTTAGATCATTTGTACCAGTGTGAATAATGACAAGTGGATTTGAGCCTGAGTTGTATAAAATATCAGAGCACATTCTACTTATGTCCTTTATTCCAGCTCCACGAAATGATGAACATGCTATATTATGTTTGTCACTTCGACACACAATTTTGTCAGTATATTTAATTATTGAATCACCTAGTACAAAATATTGTCGGTGTAAATCATTTGTTGGTACTGTTTCCATAGAGCATACATCCTTTGTTATATCTGACTGCACTTCTACTGTATCATAAATGGATCTATTTGGATATGTTGTCTCTTCCGCAATATGGGAAGATTGAACAGTACTGCTAGTAACCAATGTATCTGCCTGCCTTGTTAGTCTTTCTAATTGTTAGCATTACATAAGATGGCTTTTTGCATCTATGATGTCACCTCTGAAGAAGCCCCGCCTAATCTGGGCGGAACGTAAGGTCCAGTCACCAGTTTTTCCTGGTGTAATTGCTGCTAGTAGATGGACTGCCTCCCTCCTCTTACTATATCTCTTTGAAATGTCTTGTACTTGGTTTTTATATATTGCACTGATTCTTGTATACCACCTATGAGCAAGAAGTGTCAGGAAAATAAATTGTAAGTACTATTTATGTTAAGTGGCTTTGGTCTGCTATATTAGTAATTTGGTATGGTACATAGTGCAAAACAAAACTAGTCCGTGGTGGGTGCAGTGTTCTCTGTGCTCAATGACAGTATTGGGATTTTACCCCAAGTTTCTGGTGTGAGGCGAGAACCCCCAACCTTATGATCTTCCAGCCTCACAGGATTGTGCAACCTGCTGAGCCACTTTACTAAATTCCTGCAAGGCATCTGAGCAATCAGAATGGGTATCTCGCAAGGGTCCCTGGCTTGTCTGGCCTTTGTTTGTGATTTAGATATGGAGTAGAATGGTTCACAGTTTCCGTTTGAAATCAGTGCCCTGATTACAAGGGTAATACTAGCCTGAGGGATTTTCCAACTATTAAGCCCCATAGAAGAACTCTCCGGTCCTCGACAACACACTACTACAAGTTTCCACAGTGAGGTCCAATACAGGACAAAGGTCCTTTGCCACTACTGCACCATCAGTATGGAACAATCTCCTTCCCTTCCTCCAAGAGTGCTCATCCCCTGAGGAATTCAAGAAAGGGCTAAAGACCTCTCTTCTAGAGTGTCATCAATGCAGCTGTCTTCATTGAGATGGTCTCTCTCCTAAAAGTGTACTCTTGCCTCCATTCAGCACTTTACTTGCCACCAGTACCTGAACAACTCACTCAGCTGCTGGAATAATCTGCCTTGCCTCCCTTAAATTGAAAGTGTAACTGGTTCACTGTTTTCAAAGTGAATCTAGCTCCAAATTAAGTAATACCGATTGCATGGATCGCTGCTGTTGTATCCTGTATGTAAATAACCTACTGTAATCTTCAACTTCGACTGAATGCATAAAATACGTCATTAAATCTGGGCCACCTCTGAAAAAGGGACACTTCATCTCAGTGAGCGTATCCGGACAACAAAATCCAATACATACATAAATATTAGTCTACTGCTGAGCTTCACACTGACCTTTGAAGAACTGCAAGGACTCTCCAAGGAGAAGTTCCTGTGGCTTGTGGTCTTAGTGTGGACCATGATTTCCCAAATCGTTGGGAGCAGCTGTGGCCCAAAACAGTCAACTGGACCACGGGCCTCCAGACTTCTTGTTGGAACAGCCTACCCAGCCTCCAAGAATCATCATAAATCAGGCTTGCTGATGGGTCTGTGTTTTAGGGTGCAATGTTAGCAGTACTCACAAGGTCCAGTGTTATAGTGGGAACCCGAGAATCTAAGACCAAGTTTACTGGGGTCAGGAACAGGAAAGAACAGTTGCATACTTACTGTAACAGTAGATCTTCGAGAGAATCTTTCATCAGGCCACACCTTTGGAACTTATAGTTGCCAGGCACTAGGACCACATGGAAACATTTGCAAGCAGTCAACCTGGGGCCACCCACGATGTCAGGCATCAGCATCTATATAAACATGGGCAGCCACTCCTCTCCTCAGTTCCCCACCAGAGATCATGCTCAGAGGGCCTTCCTCTAGGGAATCAGGAGAGAAACCAGCACTCCACAAACCAGGCGAGACAGAGGGCTGGTAAATATAACGATGGACATAGCAGCACAGAAATCCAGTGTTACAGACCCAAAAAGAGGGCAGGAGGGTGAGACATCATGGCCTGATGAAAGAGATTCTGTTGAAGATAGAACAGGAACGTAAGAACTTACCATAACAGTAGCTCTACGAAGGGATCTTAGTCATCAGGTTACACCATAGGAACCTTCGCGTTGGTGAAGGGGGAATCCACACAGAAGATTTTCAGCAGTACAACTGGGGCCGCCCACACCATCAACGTCACCAACCCTATAAAGGCGTGAGCGGCTCTGCTCCCTCCTCAGTCCTCCCCCCAACCCCGACAAAGGGAGCACAGCCCTAGCCATGGGGAACCGAAGCGAGAGAGAGGTGCACAGACCATGCAAAAGGCTGGATACACTAGACAGCTAGTTCCTAGATAGGAGCCCCCTAAAAAGGGGGAAGGTGGAAGAGAAAGTAGACTTGATGACTGAGATCCCCTCGAAGATCTACTGTTGCAGTAAGTTCTTATGTAACTGTTCTATCTTCCTCAGGGTTATCTCAGTCATTAGGTTACACCGTAGCAACAAGTCCCAAGCAGTGACAGGTGCAGACAGACAGTCTGGGAGGAGGGGTCATCATAAACTTAAGACAGGAGGCCCTGCAGCACAACCCTGCCAAAACCTGCATGGGCTCTAGAGGCAATGTCCAGCCTGTAGTGCTTGGTGAAACTATGGACAGTACTCAGGGTGGCAGACGCACAAATGTCAGTGGCTGAGACCCCTCGGAAACCAGCCACAGAGGTAGCCATGCCTCTGGTGGAATGGGCTTTCACAGCATCAGGCAATTCTTTGCCGTACTTGTAGCAAGAAACAATGCAATCAGCCAACCATCTGGATAAACACTGCTTAGAAATTGTAGTGCCCTCTCTACCTGGGGCAAAAGAAACAAACAACTGCTTTGACTTTAGACTCTCCTTGATCCGAAGCAGATAGCACTTCAAGGCTATGCGCACATCTAATGTATGGAGCTGTGCTTCCCCTGGACTGGCATACTCAGGAAAGTAAACAGGAAGATGGATAGACTGGTTGAGTGTAAACTCTGAGACCACCTTAGGGAAAAATTTAAGCAAAGACACCCTGTCTTTCTGAAAAATCAAATAAGGCACCTTACACCAGAGGGCCTGAAGCTCTGAAATTCTTTGAGCAGAAGTAATGGCAACTAAAAATAATGCTTTCCAAGAGAGAAAGTACAGATCGCAAGTTGCGGCTGGCTAAAAAGAGACAGGGTCAACTTCCAAAATAAAATTCAAGTTCCAAGCCAGGACAGGAGAAAGAATTGGGGGCCTCAAACCAGTCTCAACACATGAATGATATAGTCCTCAATGGTATGCACTGTAATGACCCCACCACCACTGCAAATTTTTTCAACAAATACTTTACTGATCTCACCAAATACACTGCCTCTTTCACAGCAAATCGCATCCGGACACCCATTACTCATACAAATGTGCCCATACATCCGTCCTTCTATTTTAAGGCTATTCCAAATGCTGATGTTCTAAAACTACTGAACTCAATCTCTGATAGTACTAGTGTAGGCTCCGACTACCTAGAGCCTAAACTCCTAAAATTGGCTGCTCCTTTTATTGTGGCCCCATTGGCTAAAATGTTTACACTGTCTCTCTGCCATGGTCATGTTCCGGACATATGGAAACTGGCAAAAATCACCCCAGTCTTTAAGAAAGGTGACAAAAACAACATAGCTAATTATAGGCCCGTAGCCATTCTGTCAGTACTAAACAGAAAACTCGAGAAATTAGTGGCTATACAGGTCACAGAGTTCCTCTCTAAATATACCCTCCTATCACCCGCTCAACATGGTTTCCGCAAGGGGCATAGAACCTCTACCGCTCTGATACAGTTTACAAATGATGCCCTTACTGTTAAGGATCATGGTCTCATGACTGGTGCAGTGTTCACTGACCTCTCAAAGGTGTTTGATCCTGTAGATCACCCTCTTCTGCTTGACTGTCTTAGCTGCTCTGGTTTCTCAGAGCAAGCCACAAACTGGTTCTAGAGCTACTTAAGCAATAGAAGAAAACTATTTTTTTTAAAACACAAATACAATTAATAACCCAGCAAATAATTTTCAAATTCTATTACAGTTTATGGTTCTATCCCAGGAAAGCTTGGGAAAATAGGAGGGCCTTCAGGCGGACCTTAAAAATATCTACAGTGGGTGCTCCCCTGACTCCAGCTGGCAACAAATTCCAAAGAACAGGAGCTGCGACGCTGAAAGCTCTGTCGCTAGCAGATCTTAACCTCGTTCTAGGAATTGCCAGGGGCCCCCACTGGAAGAGCGGAGGGGCGGACAGAGAGAGCAGGTGCAAGAAGGTCTAACAGGTAACCAGGGCCCTGCCCGTAGAGCCTTATAGGTGAGAAGACCCACCTAAAGAGGATTATCATCCACTCACTGCAGCCAGTGCACTCATTTAACACCGTGTAATGTGGCAAAAATTTTGCTGCCCAGTAAGAAACCAGGCAGCTGCGTTTTGCACCAGCTGCAGCCTGCGGAGAGATCCCCCTGTGACCCTGAGGTAGAGCGCATTGCAGTAGTCAAGCCTTGATGTGACTAAGGCATGTATCAAGGTAGGGAGGTCCAGAGGCGGAACAAGGGGCTTTATCCTGGCAATATTTCTAAGATGGAAAAAAACAGGAATGAACCGTGGAGGATATTTGTGCCTCCATAATTAAATTCCTGTCCAGAATTACTCCAAGATTTCACACCCAAGAGGACTTTTAGAACAAGTCCAGTTGCTGAGTCAGAGGCCATCCTATCACGCACTCTGTTCGACTCCACCACCAATAATTGTAAATTGAGTCCACTCTGAAGAAAGGGGGGTTACTAGTGGGGTACCGCAGGGTTCAGTATTGGGTCCAGTCCTTTTTAATGTCTTCATCGGTGACACTGCAGAGGGACTGGAAGGAAAAGTATGCCTTTTTGCAGATGACACAAAGATCTGCAACAGAGTTGATACACAAGGAGGCGTGGAAAGGATGAAAAGGGACTTGGCAAGGTTGGAGGAATGGTCAGAAGTATGGCAGCTAGGATTCAATGCAAAGAAGTGCAAAATAATGCACCTGGAAAACAAGAACCCAGGGGAAGAATACACAATGGGTGGGGAGGTAGTAACAACAACAAAAAAGGAAAGGGACCTGGGGGGTAATCATATCAGATGACCTTAAGGTTAGCAAGCAATGTGAGAAGGCAGTAGGGAGGGCTGGGGGTATACTGGGATGTATAGGGAGAGGCATCATCAGCAGAAAACAGGAAGTTGTTATCCCTCTGTACAGACAGTTGGTGAGACCCCATCTGGAGTACTGTGTCCAGTTCTGGAGACCCCATCTCCGCAAGGACATAGACAGGATAGAGGCAGTCCAGAGGAGGGCAACTAAAATGGTGCAGGGTCTGCAAGAGAAGCATACATGAGGAGAGATTAAAGGAGCTTAATATGTATACCCTTGAGGAAAGAAGGGAGAGGGGGACATGATAGAAACTTTAAGTACCTCAGTGGAATCAACAAAGTCCAAGAGGGTAGCATCTTTCAGAAAAAGAGACTTGCAATAACAAGGGACACAATTTAAAGATAGGAGGAGCGGTTCGGGGCAATGGAGGAAGTATTATTTCACAGAGAGGGTAGTGATGCATGGAACAGCCTTCCTGAGGAGGTTGTGGGGTCTAAAACTGTGGGAGAATTCAAGAATGCATGGGACAGACATAAGGCAATTCTTGTGGGGGGTAGGAAGAAATAGGCTGTTGGTTAACTAGGATCTGCGGCCTATCCTGTAGGTAGGGGAAATGGGCAGACTAGATGGGCCTAGCGGTCCTTATCTGCCGTCAAAGTCTATGTTTCTATATGTTTCTATGTAATACCTCCATCTTATCAGGGTTCAATCGCAACCAACTGGAGGCCATCCAGTCGCTGATCTCAGCCAGGCAGATATTTAGCACATCCACCACGCTGGATGTTCCTGGGGCAAAGGACAAATATAGCTGGGTGTCATCGGCATAACAATGAAAACCCAAGCCATATTTCCTAATGATTACTCCCAGGGGTAGCATGTACACTGCAAACAATATTGGGGCTAATACCGACCCTTGAGGGACACCACAAGATAGGTGGCTGGGGTGGATGAAAAGTTCCCCATCACAACCCGTTGCCTCCTGTTGGTAAAAAAGGACTCAAACCAGTGGAAGACAGTACCAGTGAGTCCGCAGAGCTCCCTAAGGTGGTCAAGCAACACACAATGGTCCACAGTGTCAAATGCCGAGGAGAAATCAAGAAGAACAAGATGAAAAAAATTACTCACCTTAGTAATTATGTTTCTTCTAGTGGAGTCTTGCTGTATTCTGACAAGTGCAGTTAGCCCCAGCCTTTAAACTGCCCCGGAGAACAATGGGTTAGCTTTTCTATGCAGAGCATAGAATGTTGCTCCCGAGCTCGGTTGATGTCTCTGCCTGTTGTATTTTGAACTGCAACAGTCAGATCTTTACGATCAAAACTCACTAGGTGTTCTATGTGGAAATTGTAAAAATTTTACTAGCCAACTGGCAGAAAAATATTCTTTTGGGTTCCCAAGGGAAGACTCAAGTCAGGAAACCCAAAACACAAAAAACAATTAAAATTGAAATAACATATCACCCCATGAGTAACAGAGGGTGTAAAGAGGCACCCCTGAGGTGCCAACACTGCGCCTGCCCACCACATCCCAAAAAATCCAGGTTCTGAGAGGGGAGGCGGGGGTCAAAATACAGCAAGACTCCACTAGAAGAAACATAATTACTAAGGTGAGTAATTTTTTCTTCAAACAACATGAAGTCTTGCTGTATTCTGACAAGTGCAGACTACCAAGCAGTACCTCCATGGAGGAGGGACAGAACCTACTTTGGGAATAGGCTCTGAAGTACTGCTGTGCCAAACCGAGCATCACTCCTAGCCTAGATATCCAGAGAGTAATGCCTGGTAAAAGTATGTACCATTTTCCAGGTGGCTGCTTGACAGATTTCTAAGAGAGGGATATCCCTGGCAGCCGCCAGGGAAGCAGCTGTACCTCTTGTAGAGTGAGCCCTCAGGCCTGAGGGTGGAATCTTTCCCAGTTTCTCATAGCAGAATTGTATACAAGATACAATCCATCTGGCAATAGTTCTCTTGGTGGCAGGTGTGCCCTTTCCTACCTCTCCATAAGTGAGGAACAACTGGAGGGAATCAAACCTGTGACCCTCGGTACGCTCTATGTAGTAGTTAAGGGCTCTTAACATCCAAACTGTGTAGTCTCCTCTCCCCTGATGAAGAATGATCAGTGAAGAAAACAGGGAGAGACAGACTGATTCAGGTGGAAATCTGAAACCACTTTGGGCAAGAACTTTGTTAGTTCGAAGGACTACTTTATCTCTGTGAAAAGAGATGAAATCAGGTTCCACTGACAGGGCTTGCAATTTACTGATGCGTCTAGCAGAGGTAATGGCTACCAAAAACAGTTTTCCAAGCCAAGTACTTAAGCTCTGCTGAGGACAGAGGCTCAAAAGGTGGTTGCATAAGCTGAGCAATGCAAACATTAAGATCCCAAGCAGGAGTAGGATCCCTAAAGAGGGGAATGGTATGAAGCAATCCCTTGAAAAACTTACAGAATACAGGGTGAGATGACAGTGAGGAAGACTTACCTACTGACAGGAAAGCAGAAACAGCAGACAAGTGTACCTTGAGAGTAGCTGTTCTGAGGCCTAGGCTATTAAGATGGACCACATAATTCAGAACTGTAGGCAATTCAGCAGTATCTGGGGAGATATGCTTCTTGGAACACCAAATGCTGAATCTCTCTCATTTGGAGTTATAAGTCTTTCTGGTGGAAGGCTTTCGAGAGGCTTTGAGAATATCCAGAACCCTCTGAGACAGATGCAAATCTGCAAACTCTAACTCTTCAAGAGCCATGCCTTGAGGTTGAGAGACTGAAGACTGGGATACCAAATCCTCCCGAGAGGAGGTTAACAGGTTGTAATTCCTGGGAAGACACAGGGGAAGATGGACTGTTAGGGACAGCAACAAGGGGTACCATGGCTGCCTGGCCCAGTCTGGAGCAATCAGAATCACTCTGCAAGGTTGTCACCTTACCTTGACTAGAACTTTGAACAGGAGAGGGAAAGGGGGAAAAGCATACAGAAATTTCCCTTCTCAGTTCAAAGTCAGAGCATCCAGGGGGACTGAGCCCAAGACTGGGGGTCTGCAACAAAAGAAAGGAAGTTGGTGATTGCCTGGGGCTGCAAAAAGATCTATCTCTGAAATGCCCCACCTTGAAAAAAATCACCTTCAATACCAGAGGATCCAGGGCCCATTCGTGATGGCCCCGAGATATTCTGCTCAGTGCATCTGTTAGGATGTTGTCCTTCCCTGGAAGGTGAACTGCTATCAGAAAGGTTTGCAGGGAATAAGCCAGAGACCACAGCTTCATTGCTTCTGTGCACAAGGCCGTAGACCGAGTGCCTCCTTGCTTGTTGATGTACCACATGGTGGTGGTGTTGTCTGTTCTGACCTGAACCACCTTGTTCTGTACTGACTGGGAAAACGCTTGCAGTGCCAGAAACATTGTCCTGAGTTCCAGGAGATTGATGTGTAGAAGCGATTCTTGAGGAGACCACAGTCCTTGGGTGGTGAGATCCCCCAAATGGGCTCCCCAGCCCAGCAGGGAAGCATCCGTGGTAAGGACCACTGAATGAGACTGAGTGGCAAATGGAACCCCTTGCCTCAAATTGTCCTGATCCTGCCACCATTGCAGGGCCTGGATCAGAGTTCGAGTCACTGGGATTAGTCTGATAAGGGAATCCTTTCTTTGGGACCAAAACCCTCAGGTGGAACTGAATGTCCCTCATCTGGAATCTTGCCCCTTGGACCACAGCTGTAGAAGCTGCCATATGGCCCAAGAGCTGAAGAAAATGCCTTACTGGTCGAGACACCTGAAGGTTGAATGAAGAAGCCAGCTCCATGAGGGCTCTTGCTTTTACCGTATCCAGCTCTGCCCCTATGAAGGTGAGGAGCTGCACTGGTTCGAGAACTGACTTTGGTAGGTTGAGAAGAAATCCTAAAGAAGTGAGCACTTGCTGTGTCACTTGCAGGTTTGACTTGACTTGGTCTGGTCTGGAGACTGGCCCACTACAAGCCAGTCGTCCAAATAGGGAAAAATGGAAATCTTTTGCCTTCTTAGGAAGGCAACAACTACTGCCAGGCACTTTTTGAAAACCCTTGGAGATGAGGTTAGGCCAAAGGGCATTGCTCTGAACTGATAGTGGCCTGAGGGCAACTCGAACCTGAGGTACTTTCTGTGGGAGCACCTGATGGGAATGTGAAAGTAGGCATCTTTGAGGTTCAGGGAGGTTAGCCAGTCCCCTGGCCTTAGAGAGGGAAGGATAATTCCCAGAGTTATCATCTTGAACTTTGGCTTTAAAAGATGTTTGTTCAGATATCTTAAGTCCAGGATGGGTCACCACTCTCCTGTCTTTTTGGGGCTCAGGAAGTACCTGGAGTACAGTCCTTTGCCCCAGTGTAGGATAGGTACTCTCTCTACATCTCTTAAAGCTAGGAGAAAAGAAACCTCTGCCTCTAGGGCCAGGGTTTCCGAAAGATTTGCAGGTGGAAAAGATCTGGCTCTCATCTTTGGAAATTTTTTGAAGCTGAGAACCAGTCCCTGGCTTACTATTTCCAGAACCCACTTGTCTGATGTAACAGACACCCAGTCCTGGACAAAGTAAGCCAACCTGCCCCCTACTGGAATAGGAGAGTCGACCCGGGCAGGCCCATCAGGGTGTCTGCTTGGCAGGGGCTTTAGGCTGAGGGGTGGATGCAGGCCTGCTCATCCCCCTTCTGCCTCTCCCTCTGAAGAACCCCCTTTGCGAAAAGAAAGAAGAGGCCTGTGCTTGGAAAAAAGGCCTTTGGAAAGGCCTGTCCCTGGACTGCTGCCTATGAGGAGTTGCCTGCCTTTCCTTGGCCTGAGCACTCCTGTAAGTGGTCCTGTACATGTCCATTTTCTTTATGTAATTCTCTGTCTGTTCCCCAAACAGAGAATTACCCACTACAGGAAAATCCATGGCCTTAGCCTGGGTATCCTGTGAGAGGCTATTCCATCTGAGCCAAGCCATTCTCTGAAGAGCTACAGATGTAGCCATGACTCTTGATGACACATCATTGGAGTCCACAGCAGCATGAAACTGAACTTTTGATGCCTCAATCCCATCTGCAGCCACCTCCTCCAGCTCCTTGGCAAGCTGGGGGGGAAGCCTGTTTAGCCAGTGCCAGCACAGTGTCCCACCTGGACTTCTGGTATCTGGCTGTATAGGCCATATAATTCACCTGCCTGAGTCCCAAGGAAGATGCCATGTACTGCTTTTTTGCCATGGCATCAATCTTCCAGGAGTCCTTATCTAGGGGGTGTGAAGCCAAGGGAATGTTTGCCTTATCGCAGGCAGCAGCCTGTACAACCCCAACATGGCTGCATTGCTGATAAAGGAACTCCGTATCTGAGCCTGAAACTGTAAACCTCTTGTCCATTCTTCTATCCACAGGAGGTATGGAATTGGGAGACTTCAGAATTTTTTGTGTCTGTTTTCCAAAAGATTTGTGGAGGGGAATAGACAGTCTCCTGGACTCTGGGATGTCCATCATCTCTACATAGTCAGGCTCTTCCTGATCCTCCAGTGCCTCCTCCAAAGGAAGCTGGAGGGTCTCAGCCACCTTTCTGTAATACATAAAGTGGGAAGGGGACTCAGAAAGCCTAGGAGGAGAAACACCTGAAGGTCTGTCTGGGGAGATGTCCGGATCAGTAGGTACATCCAGACTTTCACCATCACCATATTCATCTTCCAACTCTCCTTCCTCCTCAAACTCCGGTTCATAAAATTATTCCAGGGTATAATCATGAACCAGGGGAACCGACCGAACCGAGCCCCTGCCAAAAGGTGCTGGATCAGTCGGAACCGAGCAAAGCGATTCCACAATACTAATCGCTTTGTCTATTTCTTCGGCGGTCGGAATATGAGATTCTGGATCCGAACTGGACAATTTATCTTTGTGCTTTCTTTTTGTCTGAACCGATCCCTCGGAATCGACTCTCCTTTTGGCCGAAGAAGTATCGCCCTGGTCAGAGGGCACTCCTTCTGGTTCGGTCAAAACAGAACCGGGCTGGCCATCCGGGTCAGCGGACTTCTCGGCCTCCTTTTCCCTCAGTCTACCTAATCTCTTTTCAAGGGTAGATTTGGGAACATTTTTACAAATTTGGCAGTCTGAATCAAGGTGGTCAAACCCCAGACAATAAACACAGGTGGTGTGGGAATCGGCCTTAGCAAAGACCTCCCCACTCACTACAGTGTTGAAACCCAGTGGGCCCGCTTTTTTCTTGGGTTTCTTGTGATACACAACCTAACCTAAACTTACCTTTTTTGGCAAACCGCCAGGCAAGATTGCCCTATCGGTTCTGACCATGTCATGAGTCTTGGAAAAAAACGTACTAAAACCCGTTTTTTTTAGAACCAATACGGACCAGTAACCACACACTAAAGTAAGATACAAAAATTACCTGAATAATCAGTTCAGCTGAACCGATCCACACTTTTTACAAGTTCCACACAGAAAACAGAACAAAACCTATCTAGTACTCACAGTACCACTGACAGAGACTTGAACCGACTATGTGGAAACTAAATTTCGGTAGAAAACGGACCGAAAACCGACACTTCAAGAGACTTCGAACCGAGCTGCAGGAGAAATCTCCGGAGCGACTGTTCAGTGAGGTGGAGTAAAAAATCTGACGGTTGCAGTTCAAAATACAACAGGTAGAGACATCAACCGAGCTTGAGAGCAACATTCTATGCCCTGCATAGAAAAGTTAACCCATTGTTCTCCAGGGCAGTTTAAAGGCTGGGGCTAACTGCACTTGTCAGACTACAGCAAGACTTCATGTTGTTTGAATTGTCTTATCCTCTTGATCTCTTGCCCTGAGGAGATCATTCTGCACCCCGAACAAGCGCGGTTTCTGTACTATGCCTAGCCAGAAATCCCGACTGGAAGGGTTCGTATAACTCATGAGTCATGAGGTGCTCTTCCAACTGAAGCATCACCACCTTCTCCACTACCTTTGCCAAGAAGGGAAGGTTGGATATAGGACGGTAATTTGCTCTGATCTCCGGGTCCAATGGTGGTTTCTTTAGGAGGGGTCTCACCAGTGCCTCCTTCAAGGCATCCGGAAAGACCCCCTCAGATAAGGAACACCGGACAATCAGAGCAAACACCAGGCCAACAGTGTCAATACATCTCATTAAGAAACGTGTTGGCAACGGGTCCAGCTCACAAAAGGTGTGCTTCAGATTGGCTGCCACTTCAATGACCTCACTTACCTCCACCGGTCTAAACTCCCCCCAACCAGGCGAAGTGCACTCAGAACACATTAGGCAACCACTGCCAGCTACGACATTGCTGGCTGAAGAAGCCAGCTGCCGGATACTGGACACTCTGTCCGAGAAGAACCGAGCAAACTCATCACACTCTGTATTAGAAAATACCTTCCCATGCTGCAGACAGGCAGGATGGAGTAGCCTGTCTACAGTCCAAAAAAGTAAAGCTGGTCGGTTCTTCCCGGTGGCAATCTCCCTGGACAGGAACACTGCCTTCTTACGGTTGACTGCCCCCTGGTATGCATTATAATGCACAATGCAGGGCCAGTTTGCCCCCCTCCAGGCCGGATTTTCTCCAGCAACACTCTAGCCTCCGACCCTTCCTCTTCATCCCCCGAGGGCCCCGTCAAACCACGGGGACCTCAGATATGAAGATCTGGATCGTACACAGACAGGTGTGAGGGAGTTAGTGGTGTCAGGTAACACCCTATTATAGGTGTCAACTCCAGTATCAATACCTCCAAAGCATGCAATACCCACACTAGATAATTGAGCTGCCGCCAAAAAACCCTCAGGGGTCAAACCCTGTAAAGGGCGACAGCTCATCATCTCAGTAGGGGAAGGGCTTCCAGTGGGAGCCCCAAGCATGAACTGCACCATGCAATGATTGGACCAAAGTACTCGATCAATCCTGAGATTAACAATCTCAAGCCCCAGTAAGAACACCAGGTCCAACATGTGGCCGTCCTGAAGTGTCATAGCAGTAACACCTTGTGTAAGGCCCAGGGAAGACACAGTCTAAAGAAGGTCATGACTACACCCAAGATATTAAATCCAATGACCCAAATATTGAAATCCCCCAGAAAAATACATCTGGGGGCTTCCAATGTTCCGCCGGAGACTAATTCAGCAACCTCCTGCAGGAAATTCCCCATTGACCTAGGAGAGCGAAAGATAAGGAAAATCCTGCAGCCTGCACCTGGACCCCCACGAACAGCCACACATTCAAATAAACCTGGAGTTTCTACTGGGTGCATGGTGAAGGCCAGACTGGATCTAAAACAGATGGCTACACCGCCACCCCTATGTTCCACTCTGGGGCAGTGCACTACGGTATACCCAGGAGGGACTGCGGCCTCAAAAACTGGGCCCACATCATCCCCAACCCAAGTCTCCATAATGCAAGCCAGAACGACTTAAGAAATCAAGTCTGCAATAATTGTGGTCTTATTTCTAATCGATCTGGCGTTGCATAGAACTGCCCTCAGGGGACTGGAGGGTGAAGCAGCTCCTCGGGTTACTTGACCACTCGGTCTGGTGGACTCCCTGGAGACAGGCACCAACCACGTCTGGCCTCTCCCAGGTGCCAGTCGTAACCCAGGGCGCCTTCTGGAACCTACCACCCCTATCCTACCACCCTCCGATATGCATGGGACGCCCCACTGCCCATGATCAGCAATCGAATCCTTCTAATCCCACTTCCCACAGCGCCGCTACTGCGGATGTCTGAAACTGGGAGGGGGATAAAGAGGCGCAATCACGCAGCAGGGAGCTCCCATACATAATCCTGGCCCCCCAGGCCCTCCCAGATAGCCCTTACACATCACTAAATATGAAGACCCTAAAACTAAGAAGGTGATTTACTAGGCCAAACAATTACCCCAAGCAATCCCACATTAAGCAAAATGTAAATAAAACAAATTAATTTACAGCACTACTCATAAACAATTTAAATAACATCTAAAGCCTATCTAGCCTAATCATATAAACAGACAAAATATACTTAAACACATCCAATCTTACACTCAGCCACTGGATGTGATAATTTTTACAAAATTAGTAAATCTCATGTAGAAGTGTAAAGTTGTTCTAATAAATAAAACTACCTCACAGTAATACTAGAACAACTACACTATCCCCCAAACCGGAATACAGAATCCAAATACTAAGCAGTGAGGCAAATAAGACACTAAAGTCTCTTATCAGTTATTAAATAGAGAGGAATAACTTACCCTCCACTACATTTCCTTCACAGAGTACCAAACTTGGAATAGCTTACAGGACTAGTCAGATGCTTACCCCCTCAGCTAGACTGGCTATTTCTAGGGGTATCCTACTTTCATCCCTTGCTTATGGTGTTGTCACCTACATAAATGCTTCGAAAACCACCCTAAGTAAGTGGGATATAATGTACAATAGTATCTGTCATTATGCCTCAGCTTCCCTACACTTGAAGCACCATTGCTTGCTATATGCAGACCTTAGATGGCCTTCTCCATCTGCCAATCGACTCCTTGCCCTTGGTACTCTGCTGGACAACATCATCAGAACTAATCTATCTCCCTCTCTTGCAGGCATGCTGGTGCCTCTGTTCCCCACCTATGGCCTCCACCCTACTGGAGTCTCTCTCTACACTATACACCCCTAGGTGCAGAACCCTAAAAAGGAACCTCAGCTTTCTCCTGCCCTGCCCCAAAATATTGGAATTCCCTACTTCTTGATGTTCGCTCTGCACCTAGTCATATTGCATTTAAACAGATGCATCATACTCTCCTCGACAAACATGCCCTATGTTCCTGTTTTAAACCCCATAGCGTGCTTGACATCCCCTTCCTCAGCTCTCAGAATGTTCAATTTTGCTCTGACCCCTTGTTACTGTTATATGTAGCACTTACCATGGATTATGTGTTAAAACTCTACTGCACTATGATTGTATGCTTATATTTTGTACTACTGTGAATTTTGCTGCCATTGTCTCTGTCATATTAGCAATCCTGTTTACGTCACAGAACATCGTGTAGATTTTTCCTTGTATGGTTGATTACCTCTGAACTATACCTGTTATTTGTTTTGTCTGCCAATTGTGTATTGTAACCTCCCAGGTCATGTCTGAAAAGACAACACCTTACCCGGTAAATGAAAACTAAATAAAATAAATAAACAAAGGTACAGGAGACATTCAGCTGAGCAATTGTGCGGTCACCCACAGGCTCATGAAAAGCAGAAATGTCTGAAAAATTCACCTTGAGGCAGGAGTATTGGAGACCTGAGCCAGACAAAGATCAGGTAGTCCAGAATGTGGTTCACCGGGCAGGTGAAAGGGTCCAAACCACGTCTGGCAGCCCAGACGGCAAACCGCTTCCACTTCATCTAACAATGATAGATGCAAACAGGACTGTCTTGAAAACTGGGCCGCACAACCTAAATGACATGTTTTCCTGTATAAAAATAAAGCTTTTACTTACTAATACTCATGGCATATGTGACTCAAGTGAAAGGCTTCCAGGTGGCCACCAGGACATCCGTCACTCTGTTTGAGATCCTAAGCCTAGCGATGGCCATGTCCTCAGGAGCCAAGCATGCAGATGGAGGGACTAGAGGTTGGGATGGACCAGGGGCCCCTGAACCTGGGTCGGCAGGTTCCTGCACAGGGGAAGAGGTTCCAGGGTCTCCTCCACCAGCTGCTGAAGTACGGGGAACCATATCTGCCGAGGCCAGAATGGAGCTACCAGAATCTTGCTGGTGCCCTCCATCTGCAACTTGATGAGTACCGTCTGAATTAGAGGAAATGGGGGTAAGGCATAAAGGAACCTCCCGCTCCAAGAGAGATACGTATCCCTCCAGAAAACTTCAGGCCCTGGATCTACCGAGCAGAAATGGGCAGTTTTGCATTGAGCGGGGATGCAAACGGTCTAACTCTGGATGATCCCATCTGTCGAACAAGTCTTTTGTGATGGATGAAAGGAGCTCCCACTTGTGCGTACCTGAGTCCAGCTGAGGCTGTTCGTCAGTGTTTAACATGCTTGGTACGTGGACCACCAAGAGAGTTAGGCCATGATCCAGTGCCACACTCTCATGGCTTCCCTGCAGAGAGGATACAAATAAGCCTCCTCCACCCCGCTTGTTGATGTAGTATACTACACTCAAATTGTCTGACTGCACTAGCAGCTGCCTTGGAGCAAGGTGTTCCTGAAAAGCATGCATGGCGCTAAGCACCACTTGCCTCCAGGACATTGATATGCAGGGAGGTCTCCAGTTGGGACCAAGAGCCCTGGGTCTGAAAGGGGGCCCAGGTGTGCTCCCCAGCCCAGGCCAGAATCATCCATGGTGAGGCTCTCATGTGGGGAGAAGATCTGGAATGGAATGCCCTGAAGCAGATTCGAAGACTCCATCTACCACTGTAGTACCTTGCGAGTGGGGGAATAAACTAGAACTGGATGGCCCAACTCGTTCATGTGCTGGTCCCACTGCACGCAGAGGGTCCACTGGAGAACATGCATATGAAGTCTGGTCAGTGGAACAGTAGGTATGGCAGCCGCCATCAGGCCCAACAGTCTCAGATACACCCTGGCCAGAATGTGGCGACTGAGCGAATTTCTGAGCTTGGGCAATAAGGCACTCTGTCCTGTTTTGGGGTAGGAAGGCCTTCCCTTGGGCCAAATCCAGAACCGTCCCTATATGCTGTAGTCACTGGGACGGTACCAGGACCAACTTGGGTAGGTTGACGGTGATGCCCAGGAGGTGGAAGAGCTGAAGAGTTTCCTTCAGAGTTACCAAAAGCTGTTCCCTGGACAGGGCCTTTAGGAGCCAATCGTCCAGGTGAAGAAATTACTCACCTTAGTAATCTTGTTTCTTCCAAAGTATTCTTCAATATACTTACCTCTTGCAGTCAGCCTCCAGTGTTGAACTGCCTGGAGAATGAACTTATGGAAATAATGGAACACTCATTGGCTCATGCCACTGCTGCCCTTACCAAGTGCTATGTTCTATAATTCTCAGATTCATGACAGCCTACGGGTAAGACCCTCTAACTAAGCTATCCTAATACTACTAAAAATTTTTAATAACAAAATCCCCCTTAACATAGGTTCATAGTTTTGATTCAAGTTCAGTTAGCCGAGGCCCTTTAATGAGCTTGCCACAATCATGGGTGGAATAAAAACTTTTCTTCTCCCATGTAGTAGTCCAATTTTCGTTTGAAAATATCTATCTTGCTACTTTCAATAATCTCTTTTGGCAGTGCATTCCATTTTGAAATAACTCTTTGGGTATTAAATTAATCCTTTTAACTGTTACGGAGTGCTCTATCAATTTTTGTGTGTAGGACCTAGTAGAGTCTCTACCCAAATGTTTTCTAAGTCCAAATGTCCCTAAGGCATAAGGATCATTAATAAACTTACAGATGAGGCAAAGTTCTCCCCTGGTACATCTATATTGTGTTGAGTATAAGTTTAGTCTTTGAAGTCTGTTTTTGTAGCTCAGGTTATTCATTGAGACCATTTTTTTTGTTACCTTTCTTTGGGCCTTCTCCACTAATGTCTGAGTTTTTTTATTCTGAGGTGTGCAAAACTGAGCACAGTATTCCAAGCGGGGGCGGACCAGACTGGTATAAAGTGGTATTATAACCTTACTATCTCTGTTCTTGAGATTACTCAGAATGCAACCTGTTAACTTCTGGCATTTTTTTAACTGTTTCTTGATTATGCCTACATGACAAATCATCTGTAATCAATACTCCCAAGTCTCTTTCTGTCTTTATTTCTAGTAGTGGAATATTGTTTATGTTGTATCTGTACATTGGGTTGTTTTTCTTCATGTGCATCACCTTGCACTTTCCTACTATGAATTGCATGTTATTGTTTCTGCCCATGATACCAAGTTGTCAAGGCTGTTTCGAAACATTTTAGATTCGGATTGTACATAGCCCCCTACTTTACAGTCATCTGCATATTTGCAGAGCCATGTATTTCCAGATGTTGGCTGGGATGAGACCATGATGTTAAATAAGGTGGGTCCCAAAACAGAACCCTGTGAGACGCCACTGGTCACTTGTCCATGCTTGGACAAATGTCCTTTTATTAATACTCTCTCTGTTCTGTTCTTCAGCCAAGATTCTATCCACTTAATGATATTACAGTGTAATTTTACTTTGCAAAGGTGTTCTAGTAATAATGAGTGGGAGACTTTATCAAAGACCTTTGCACAGTCTAAAAACACCACATCCACAGGGGCACCTTTGTCGAATGCTGCGCTCATAGGTTCAAAGAATTGACCCTTAAACACAGTCAGACAGGACCAAAGGGGGGACCCATCTGGGTTTATAAATTTACAACACAATTAGGGTATAAACCCCTTTTAATACAGAAGTCCAGCTGTTGTGAAGAGGCCACTGGTTCTGGAAGGGGAGGTAGGAAGGGAGAGTTAGGGAAGGTAGGGAGGGACAGTTAAGCATATTGACTACTTTGGCAGAAACAAGATTACTAAAGTGAGTAATTTTTTCTTCTAACCCCAGGAAGTCTTCAATATGCTTAACTCCTGCAGACTACGAAGCAGTACCTTTGAAGGAAGGTACAGAATCTTACTTAGGAAATAGGCTCTGCAGCACTGCTGTGCCAAACCTAGCATCACTTCTGGATTGGGTATCCAAGCAGTAGTGCTTTGCAAAAGTGTGTACTGTTCTCCATGTAGTCGCTTTACAGATTTCCAGCAGGGAAAAGTCTCTACCTACTGCAATTGTAGCAGCTGTACCCCTTGTGGAATGGGCCCTCAGGCCTATTGGGAGGCTTCTTACCAGCCTTAGTGAAACAGAACTGGATACACTGTGCTATCCAGCATGAGATAGTCCTTTTAGAGACTGGTTTTCCTATTCCACATCCCCACAAGTCAGGAACAACTGTTGTCTGTCCTGTCGGTGGGCCTTAGTATGGTCAATATAGTAGCTTAAAGCTCTTAACATCCAGGGTATGCTGCCTGCGCTCCCCTGAACTAGAGTGTTCAGTAAAGAAGACTGGCAAAGTGACTTGACTGGTTCAGGTGCAAGTCAGAAACTTCCTTTGGTAGGAACCTTTTGTTAGTCCCGAGAACCGCCTTATCTCTGTACACTGGGCGTGTAGTTCACTAATCCAGCTGGCTGAAGTGATAGCAACCAGAAAGGCAGCTTTCCAGGTCACAAGTTTCAGAGGTGCTGTAGCTATAGGTTCAAATAGAGGTTCCATAAGTTTGACAATGCAAACATTGAGGTCCCATGCTAGCAAGGGTTCCTTGTGAGGGGGTTACTGATGAGCCAATCCCTTGAAAAACTTCTTAAAGATGGGGTTGGATGCCATGGAAACATCTTTGCCAGCTGAAATATAAGATGAGACGGAAGCAAAGTGAACCTTGAGAATAGTGGGGCTGTAAGCCCACAGAATGCAGATGGGTGAAGTAGTCCAACAAGGCCAGCAACCCTGCCTAAGTAGGCACTACATCATTACCACAACACCATATGGAGAACCTCTTCCATTTGGAAGCACAAGTCTTCTTAGTTGAGAGCTTCCTGGTTCCCCTTAGGACATTGAGAACACACTCAGAGGTGTAAATCAGCATACTCTAGGTCTTCAAGAGCTAAGCCTTGAGCCAGAGACTTGAGGTGCGGGTTCATAATCATACTACGTGAGGAGGTTAAGAGGTTGTGCCTCCAAGGGAGGTGTATGGGATGAGCTACTGATAGGGACAGCAGGGAGTACTGTGGCTACCTGGCCCGGTCTGGAGCCATCAGGATCATGTAAGCTGGCTGAGACCTGAGCTTGATGAGGAACCTGAGCAGCAATCGGAAGGGGGGAAGCATACAATTTTCTCCCTGACCAGTCTAGCACTAAGGCATCCAGAGGAACTATCTCCTTTGCTGGAGGCCTACAACAGAATTTGGGCAACTGATGGTTGTCCTGAGAGGCAATGAGATCTCTGGAGTGCCCCATCTCCTAAAAACTACCTCTAGTACCTATTTAGAGACCATTCGTGGTGGTTCTGGTTGATTCTGCTGAGTGCATCTGCTGAGGTGGTGTCCTTTCCTGGCAGATGAATGGCTACCAGGGGAAGCCTGTAAGGAGTAGGCCAGACTCCACACCTTCATTGTTTCTGTGCACAGTGGGCTGGACCTTGTCCCGCCCTGCTTGCTGATGTAGTACATAGTGGTAGTATTGTCTGTTCTGACCTGCACCAATTTGCCCTGTACCAGGGATGCAAAAACTTGCAGAGCTAGAAGCACTGCCCTGATCTCCAGCAGGTTTATGTGCTGGAGTGACTCTGTGGCAGACCAAGTGCCATGCACTGTGTACACCTCCAAGTGTGTGCCCCAACCCAGTAGGGAAGCATCAGTTGTGAGTACTACAGAGGGAAAACTCTTGCTGGAATGGGACCCCTTCCCTGAGGCTGTCCCTGCCACCACTGCAGAGCCTCTAGTAGAGTTTTTGTTACTGGTATCAGCTTTGAGAGAGAGTCCCTTCTCTGGAACCAGTGTGCCCTGAGATGGAACTGAATATCCCTCATTTGAAACCTTGAACCTACGACTGTGCCTGTGGCTGCAGCCATATGCCCGAGTAGCTGTAGGAAATGCCTTGCTGGTCTTGATGAATTGACGCTGAGAGTGCCAGCAATCTGTAGGAGGTTGTCCACACTTTCCTGAGGGAGGAAGGTCCTTCCCTTTAGGGTGTCCAGCTCTGCACCTATGAAATTCAACACATGAACCGGCTGTATGGACAGACTCTTTGGTGTTGACCAGAAACCCTAAAGATTCCAGAAGATCCTGGGTAGAACTTATATCATCCCTTACCTGCTGTGGTGACTCTCCCACCATTAGCCAGTTGTCTGGGTAGGGGAATACTGTAATGCCCTGAGGTATGCTGCCACCACCACTGCCAAACACTTTGTGAATGCCCTGGGAGCTGAAATGAGGCCGAATGGCAGAGCTGAAAACTGGTAACGACCCGAAGGTAGTCTGAACCTTAGGTACTTTCTGTGAGACTCCTTTATAAGGATGTGGAAGTATGCATCTTTTAGGTCTAATGATGCCAGCCAATCTCCTTTCTGAAGTGTGGGCAGGATCATCCTGAACTTTGGCTTTGCCAGATGCTTGTTCAGAACTCTTAGGTCTAAAATGGGTTGCCACTCCCCATTTTTCTTTAAGGTCAGGAAGTACCTTGAACAGAACCCTTTTCCCTTTTGTTGCAAGGGAACTGGTTCTATTGCTCTGGACTGCAGAAGGTTTGACACTTCCGCCTCCAAAAGTTTCCTTTCTGTAAGGGAAGCTGGCCTGAAAACCCTTGACCTTAACCTGGGGAAGGATTTGAAACTGAGGGCCAGGCCCTGACACACTACTTCTAGGACCCACTTGTCTGTGATGACGTTTTTCCAAACCTGGAAGCAGTGAGTTAGCCTGCCCCCTACTGGAAGAGGGGAGGTGACATTGGCAACCATGTCAGAGATTCTGCTTCGGTTGGGATTGAGCCTAGTTGGCTTGATTCCCCCGTCTGGAGCCCCTTCTGCCCTTGCCTCTAAAATACCCTGTCTGCTGATGGTACTGTGGGGTGGCCTGAGCCTAGAAGAAAGGTCTGCCATAAGCTGACCTGCCTCTACCTCCCCTTTCCTGTGGCCTGTAGGAGGTTAATGGCTTCTCTTTAGCTGCATCACTTTTATAGGTGGTTTTATATTCATCCACCTTCTTCATGTAAGCCTCTGTTTTGTCCCCGAACAGCGAGTTGCTCTCACAAGGGAAATCCATGGTTTTGGTCTGTGTATCCTGGGATAGAATTGTGGCTCTCAACCAGACAACTCTCCTCAAGGCTATGGTAAACCACATTGCAGCAGTGTCACTGGCACCCACTGCCATGTGAAACTGATACTTAGTGGCCTCTAGTCCATAACTGGCTGTTTCAGTCAGGTCAGCTGCCAAGCCTGAGGGGCCTTGTCTACCATGGCCATTACAGACTGTCATAAGGTTTTTTGATATTGGGCCGCATAGGCCATATGGTTGGCTTGTCTGATGGACAACGAGGCTGTCAGGTAGCCCTTTTTAGCCATGCTATCAGTCTTCCAAGAGCCCTTCTCAGGAGGGTGAAATGCCAGGGGCACTCTGGCCCTGTCACAAGCTGCAGCTTGCACCACCTCTTCATGGTCAATGGTCAGGGTGAGAAAGCAAAAACTCAGCCCCTGACCTATCAAGCTGATACTTTTTGTCAGCTTTCTTGTCTATAAGGGGAACTGATTTAGGAGTCTCTAAAACTTTCAACACACGTTTCTTTACAGACTTGTTGATTGGCAACAACAGCCTTTTGGTGCGTGCCAGGCCCATCATATCTAAGAATTCTGCCTCCTCCTCTACCATTTCATTGGTAGACCGATCCAGTGCCTCTACCATTTGTTTAACAAATGTATAGTGTGAGGAATAATCCTCAGACAACCTGGGAGGGGAGTCAAATTCTTGGTCAGGGGACACCTCTGGCTCAATAGGGTCTTCGTCTTCTTCATCATCCTCCTCCTCCTCCTCCTCATAGACCAGTTCCTTGATAGAAGGAACCAGTCCTGGAACTGATCTGGGTACTGGTTGCGGAACTGCAGCTGGAACCGCTGGGCTTACCGGAACCGGTTGAACTGGAACCAGTACCAGCCCTTGATTGGCCGTGGTTTGCAAAGCCTGGAGGACTTGCAAGGCTTGTGCAACCACCTCAGTTGTAGGCCTAGCTGACTTTGGTACAGAAGGCTCCTTTGCTTTTTCAGCTGGAGGTTCTGTATGTTTTGTTTCATGTTTCTTTTTTGCCGGAACCAGTTCACCATCCAGATCCCCGGTTCGTTTTGCTTTAGATGGCTCTCTTTTATGTGCAGTAGTCGGTTTGGTTTCTTTAGGTTTTTCTTTCTTGGTAGTAGATGGAGGGCTGGGTTGTTTAGAACCCTGATCCACCCGGAACCGTAGGAGAGGCCATCTTTTTCTCAAACCTTTTTTTAACCATTTCTGGTGAAAAGGTTTTACAAATGTCACAGTCAGAGGTGAAGTGAGATTCAACTAAGCAGAACAAACACAAACCGTGTTTGTCAGCCTTAGAGAATACCTTTCCACATGCCGTATAATTTTTTTTTTTTTTTTTTAAAACCAGTGGGGCCTGTTTTCTTCTTTGGCCTCTCTGACATATTTAACTGACCCACAAAAAAGGGTTTTTGACTTGGATTCTGAACAGCAAGTTATGTGAAAAAAAACCACACAAATATCAGTTCCTGTAAACCACTGATAGTAAGAGACGGTCGTTCCCAAATGGAAAAAAATGCAATTTAACCAGAAACCCACAGAAAATAACATGACAGATCCAGATTAAACAATCTAAGTAAATAAAAAGTTAAATAAACTAAGATAAACGCTGGTTCCTCAGTTAGCAAACTAAACTAGCGCTAAACTATACAAGGAAGGTAAAGGCAGCAGATGAAATAAAAATAGCTTACTTTTTTCACGAAAAACAACAAAATTCAGTGATGTCTGAAGAGAGATCTCCGAAGCGTCTTGACTAGGCAGGTGGAGTATGAAATGAGCATTATACAATGCAGCATTTGGGAAGGGCAGCAGTCTGAACGGTGGCAAGAGCCAATAGATGTTCCATCATTTGCGAAAGTTCCATTCTCCGGGCAGGTCAACACCGGAGGCTGACTGCAAAAGTTAAGCATATTAAAGAATTCCTAGGGTTAGAAAAGAGAAAAAGTACAGTTACGTAAGAACTTACTGTAACAGATCTTCGGGACGAGCTCCTTCAGCAGGCTACACCATAAGGACTATGCTGGCAGGCACTAGGACTCCACGGAAAACTTCTAACCAGCAATACCTAGCTGAGGCCTGCCCCTAACGTCGGCCTGCCCGCCATCACCAGCTGTATAAAGGGGACAGACTCCAGCCTCACCTCAGTTCACCCGCTGGAGACTTGAAGGTTGCTCAGCAGGACAGCTCTGAGGCAGGTGCTGAAGCAAATCCCAAAAAGAGAAGCAAAAAAAGGTGAAGGAGAGAGGGAAAATAGCACCTGCTGCAGGAGCTCATCTCGAAGATCTACTGTTACAGTAAGTTCTTATATAACTGTCCTATCTTACTTCGAGTAAGAGCTCCTGCAGCAGGATACACCATAAGGACAGAGTCCCAAGCCGTGCCCCTCAGGAAAACCAGGGGAGGAAGGATTTATAAAATATAAACTGTGAGACCAATAGTATCTCTAAATTGGAGAGCTAAATCTTTCAGGAAAGAAGGCACCGCAAGGCCACACCCTGCTCTTTTTCTGGAAGCAATGTCCAGAGAGTAGTGCTTGATGAAAGTGTGTACTGAGTTCCAAGTGGCTGCGGCACATGTCTGCTGTGGAAACATTTCTGAGGGCTGCAAAGGAAGCAGCCAGGCCCATTGTGGAATTCACCCTTACCAGTCCCGGTAAGGTTTTGTCATATTTGTCGTAAACAAAAGTGATGCAGTTAGATAACCATTTAGACATGGTCTGTTTCGTTCTTGGTTTCCCAACGATTTGGGAGCAAACGAAACAAAAAGTTGTTCAGATTGCCCGACTCCATTGGTCCTGTCCAGTTAATATTTGAGAATGATATGGACATCCAGAGTATGAAGGAGTGCTTCCCCTCTGTTAGAATACTCTGGGAAGTAGACTGGGAGGGAGATGTCCTGGTTGAGGGTCAACTCGGAAACCGCCTTGGGATTAGTAACGCAGAGACACCCTGGCTCTGTGAAAAACATAAGAAACATAGAAGTTGATGGCAGATAAGGACCGCAAGGCCCATCCAGTCTGCCCATTTCTTTTTCTATCTTATAAATGTGCCATCGGCCTTTGCTCTGTCAGTGGCCTATCTATTCATACTCATTTGTATTGCTCCCTTATGCCTATCCCATGCCTGTTTGAAGCCCTGCACTGTATTCATAGCCACCACTTCTTGTGGTAAGCCATTCCATGCATACACCACCCTTTCTGTGAAAAAGAATTTCCTCACATTCCCCCTTAATTGGCCCCCCTCTAATCTCATGCTGTGTCCTCTTGTCCTGCTACTTTTCTTATATTTAAACATGTTAGACTCTTTCACCTTGTTAGTGCCCTTAAGGTGTTTGAATGCCTCGATCACATCACCTCTCTCCCTCCTTTGCTCAAGGGTATACATAATGAGCTCTGTTAATCTGTCCTCATATGTCTTCTGATGCAGTCCCTGCACCATTTTGGTTGCCTTCTGGACTGCCTCAATTTGGTTAATGTCCTTGTGAAGGTGTGGCCTCCCAATACTGCACACAGTACTCCAGATGGGGCCTAACCAGTGTCTTGTAAAGAGGATTATTACCTCCTTTTTAGACTTGTGATACTACTAATACCCTTTCACCCCTAGCCTTACCTACTGCTTTAGAGGTCTGCTTGGATGATTTCAGGTCATCAGTGATGATGATGCCCAAGTCTCTTTCTTCCTTTGTGACTGCTAGCAACTCCTCCCAGCCTATAGGTGGCTTCAGGGTTTCTCTTCCTATATGCATGATTTTGCACTTCTTTGCATTAAATCCAGTTGCCACTCTTCTGACCATTTTGCTAGTTTATCCAGATCTCTTCTCATTCTGCCCACCCCATCTGGATCATCTACTCTGTTGCAGATCTTGGTGTCATCTGCAAACAGACAAGCCTTACCCTCTAGTCCATCTGCAAGGTCACTAATGAAGATGTTGAAGAGGACTGGCCCCAGGACTGATCCCTGAGGTACCCCACTTGTGACTTGCATCTCTTCTGATTGTATACCATTTACCACCACTCTCTGTTTTCTGCCCGTCAACCAGTTTGCCACCCAGTTGGCCAACTTCTGACCCACCCTGAGCCTACCCAGCTTATTTATCAATCTTCTATGTAGAACAGTGTCAAAAGCTTTGCTGAAGTCAAGGTAGGCGACATCAACTGCTCCCCCTTGGTCCACCACTCTGGTTACCCAGTCAAGGAAATCTATGAGATTAGTTTGACAGGACCTTCCTTTTGTAAACCCATGCTGTCTTGGATCCTGTGCCCCTATGGATTCCAGGTGTTGCACTATCCTTTCCTTAAGGAGTGCCTCCATAATCTTGCCCACTAATGAGGTAAGACTGACTGGTCTGTAGTTCCCCGCCTCCTCCCTGCTACTACTCTTGTGGAGCGGGATCACATGAGCCCTTCTCCAGTCTTCTGGGACCTCTCCTGTGCTCAGAGACTCACTAAACAGTTCTGCTAATGGCTCTACTAGTTCCACCTTTAGCTCCTTAAGTACCCTGGGATGTATGCCATCAGGTCCCATTGCCTTATCCACCCTGAGCTTAGCAAGCTTGTAGGACCCTTTCTTTTGTGAAGGGAGTAGTGCTCACCTCCCTCCCCCCTGTGTCCATGATGCTGAGCTGTGGGCCCTGCCCTACCTTCTCTTCAGTAAATACTGAGCAAAAGTATCTATTTAGGATACATGCCTTTACAGGGTCCTCCTCCTCACATGCTTCCTTTTCTCCATTAAGCTTAGCAATACCCCCGCTGGACTTTCTCCTTTCATTACTGTATCTATAGAAAGTCTTGTCACCTTCTTTTACTGTTTGTGCTAGTGTTTCCTCAGTTTGGGACTTTGCCTGCCTTACTGCCTTCCCTGCTTCCCTCAGGGCAGTTTGGTATGCCTCCCTATCTTCATCCCGCTGTGTTCCCTTATATTTCCTGAAGGCCAGCCTTTTGGCTCTGACCTTTTCTGCTACTGTATTTGAGAACCAAAGTGGTTTCCTTCTTCTTTGCACTTCCTCTTCTGTCTAACCAATGGGATGTTGCTTCAAGTATTGCATCCTAATGCTTGCCCACTTTGCCTGTACCCCTCACCTGTGTTTCTTTTGCCAGGGCTAGCTTCACTCTGTTGGCCATCTTATCAAAGTCAGCCCTCTGAAGTCCCATATTTTTGCCTTGGAATGGGATGATTTAGATGTAGTAGCCAAATTGAACCATACCATGTGATGGTCACTGGCCCCAGGTGACCTTCTACCTGGAGATCTGTGATCCCTCCTTGTTAGTCAGTACTAGATCTAGGATAGCCCTATCTCTTGTGGGTTGCTGTACCAGTTGTTTGAGGCCCTCCCCTGCAGGGAATCCACTATGTGTCTAGTTCTGGCAGATGTTCCTGCTGGTATTGACCAATCTGTATCCGGCATGTTGAAGTCTCCCATTATCAGAACCTCCCCTTTAGCTGTCATGTTTTGTATATCTTCTAACAGTAATGTGTCTATGTCCTCCCCCTGGTCTGGGGGCCTGTAGACAACCCCAGTTCTTATGGCTGTCCCATTTCCAGGGTGACCCACAGTTCTTCTGGCTCCTTATGTGTATTCTGAATTTCTGTAGCTTTGATATTTTCATTGACATACAGGGCCACTCCTCCCCCCCTTTTTGCACCTCGGTCTCTTCTGAACAATACATAGCCAGGTACTGAAGTCTCCCAAGTGTGGTTACTGATAAACCACGTCTCACTAATTGCTACTATGTCAAGTTTAGCCTCTGACATTATTGCCTGCAGGTCTGGGATCTTATTTCCCAGGCTGTGAGCATTTGTGTACATGATTTTCCATTGGCCAGATTTTGGTGTGTTAGTTGTTGGGTGAGGTTTGGCATTACTCCTGTATGTCGTATGGGGAGACAAACCTTTTTTCTTACCTGGTGATGCAAATGAACTGCAAACATGCTGAATCCCTGTTTGACCACTAGCTGAGGGGGCAGGGGTGTTCTTCCCATTCGACGTATGGGGTGCTGCACCCCTCTCCCCATTTGCTAGTTTAAATATTCGCAGAGACGCCAAACTTCTGCCCCAATGCACTGACTCCTCCTTAGTCAGATGCAGTCCATCAAATTTAAAGAACTTTCGCTCCCAGAACTGTTGCCAGTTCCCTACAAATCTGTGTCCTTTTCCTGGCACCAGCCCTTGAGCCACGTGTTTAGCTCCCCTATCTCCCCTTCTCTGACCTTCCATCCATCTGCTCCCCTCTCCCAGACTGGCAGGATCTCAGAGAAGGAGATGCCGGACGAAATAGATGATAGTTTGTCACCCAGCCTGGTCAGGTGATCCTTGGTCTCCTCAACTGACCAGCTGGCGAGATCATTAATAACTATGTGTACTAGGACATCAATGTTTTCTCCTGCTTTGTGAACAATTTTAGCAATGCGGTCAGTGTCTCTCCATGCTGATGTACCTGGGAGACATCTGACCATTACCCCTGGCTGGAGATGGGTATCAACTCCCCGAATCATGGAGCCTCCTATGATCAGAAGTTTTTTGGATTTCCTTTTTGCTTTTTTTGTTTTGATTCCTGATTTGGGCGAGTTTTGTTGTGCTAGCTCCTGTGCTGCAGTGTCCTGCTCTGCAGTGTCTTCTGCCTCTTTGTTTGATTTCAGAGATAGAGGCAGATACCTGTTTGTAGTGTTTATATGGTTTTTGGAGGTAATATGTTGGAGAGCAGAGAGTTATGGGGCACCTGATTTGCCCCTCCTAACCACCTGCCAACCTCCTGGACCAACTACCTTCTGCGGTTGAGGTTTTTCTGTTGGACGCTGGGGAAATGGCGGGTGGTTCTTAAAATACTAAATAAGGTTCTTTACATACAAGGGCTTGCAGCTCCAAAATTCTTAGAGCTGACGTGACAGCAACTAAATGCAGTGCCTTTGAAGATAGGAAGCATAAATCACACCGACATGTTGGTTCGAAGGTGGACAACGTTAACTTTTCTAAGAATAACAATAAATCCTAAGGTGGAACCGGATCCCTAATGGGAGGTTTGATGTGGAGAATATCCTTCAAAAAGGTCTGTACTAGATCCACATGTGCTACCATCTTGCCCAGTACTGGTGAGTGATGCACTGAGATGCATCCTTATTGAAGAGTAAGCCAGCCCTTTATCTGACAGTGCAAGGAGGTATTCGAGAATCTGATTCACTGAGCAGTGCATAGGGTCTAGGGATAGTGCTGTTGCCCAGATGCCAAAACGTTTCCACTTCATGGCATAAGTAGCTCTCGTAGAGGGTTTTCTATCTTCCACGAGGACTTCTGCTACTCTCTGAGAAACCCCATGCCTGGATATGGCTAGGGCCATAGGAACCACGCATGTAGATGCCAAGGATCTCAGGTTTGGATGGACCAGTGTTCCCATTTCCTAAGAAAGAAGGTCCGGACGAACTGGAAGCTGAATGGGAGGTTTCACTGTCAGTTGCTGAAGCAAAGGGAAGCACATCTGTCGTGGCCAGAGCTGAGCCACCAGAATCATTATAGCATGCTCCTCCTGTAGTTTGAGAAGAACTCTCTGAATGAGAGGAGCGGGAGGAAATGCATACAGGAACCTCTCTGTCCAGCAAACAGACAATGTGTCTCACCAGTACACTCCATGCCCTGGACCTAGCGAGCAAAAATTGGGCAGTTTTGTGTTGTACAGGGACGCAAAGAGGTCCAGTTCTGGACTTCCCCATCTGCAGAAGAGGCTGTCCACCACTTCTTGAGACAAATCCCATTCGTGGCTTTTGGAGCGTGAGCGACTGACTTCGTCTGCCAGAGCATTCTTAACTCCTGGAACGTGGACTGCCATGATGGCAATCCCGTGCTCTATCGCCCAATACCACACTCTTATGGCTTCTTTGAACAGAGGGTAGGAGCGAGAACCCCCTGCTTGTTGATGTAGAAGACCACGGACATGATGTCCATTTGAATAAGCAGGGGAACCTTGGATAGGTGAGCCCGCAAGGCTTGCAGAGCATACAGAATTGCCCTTATCTCCAGAATGTTGACGTGCAGAAACACTTCTAGCTCCAACCACATGCCTGGAGTAAGATGATTCTGAAAATGAGCTCCCCATCTGAGACCCGAGGCATCCATTGTGACGATTTGGGTCAATGAATCTCACTGGAATGAACTCCCGCTTCTAGTGTAAGTGAAGTCAGCCACCAAGAGAGTTCCTGCTTGACGGCACTGGACACCTTGACTGGATGGTCCAGGCTGTCGTCCGTTTGGTTCCACTGCACTCTCAGGTTCCACTGTGGAATTCTCATATGAAAGCGTGCTAACTGCACTGTGGGTATGGCTGCTGCCATATGCCCCAGGAGCTGCAACACTGTCCATGCTGCAACCGAGTTGGCTGTTGTCACTCTGGAGGCCTGGTCTCCAGCCGACTGGCCCTATCGGGGGAGCTCTTCCTTGCTGGGTGTCCAGAATTGCTCCAATGTACTGAAGGCGCTGGGATGGCCAAGGGCAGGACTTTGGGAGACTGATTGTAATCTCCAGTCGTGCAAACAGCTGAAAGGTATCCGAGAGGGTGTGACTCAGCCAATTGTTCGTGGGAGCGGTTAGTAGCCAATCGTCTAAGCAGGGGTAGGACGAAATGACCCTGCCTGCAAAGAGATGCTGCCACTACTGCTAGGCATCTGGTGAACACTCTCGGGGCTGAGGAGAGACCGAAAGGCAAAGCCTGGAATTGGTAATGATTCGCCCGAAAGGTGAATCTCAGATACATTCTGTGAGCTGGAAACACCCAGATGTGCAAGTATGTGTCTTGCATGTCCAGAGAGCAAAGCCCCCTTGATGTAATAGAGGAATCCGACCAAGCAGTGTGACCATTCCGAATTTTTTTGTAAGTGATGTACTGATTCAAGAAACTCAGATCTAGAATAGGCCTTAGGTCCCCAGTCCTCTTTGCAACCAGGAAGAAGTGGGAATAATACCTGGTTCCTTGTTGGTGAAGGGGGGACAGGCTCTATGGCCCTCTTTTCTAGCAATGATTGAATTTCTTCTGCAATGAGAGGAATGCTGGTGGGGTGGTGTCGAGAAAGGACTGGAGGTCTGTCTGGTGGGATTTCTGCAAACCCCAGTGTAGAACCCTTTGTGATTATGTCCCGCATCCACTGGTCTGAGGTTATTTCGGTCCACCTTCATGGGTAGCAAGAGAACAGACCTCCTACTGCCTCCCCATCTCTTCTGCTGAAGGAGGGAGAAGTGGCAGGGTGTCATATGTGAGGGCCTGGGGAGGAGGTGGGGTTTGCGCAGACCTAGGGTGTCTAGCACCACTGACCCCCCGCCTGACGAGAGGGAGCCTTCTTCTTGAAGGGACTCAGGGCTGTTGATTCTTTTGTCTTTGTTGGCCCTGGTGATGAAAAGGCTTGCACCTCTGTTGCTGGGGCTCTGATCGATACATATGGTGTACCAACTAGACTGTTTTGCCCGAGTCCCGAAGTCCAGTGATTATTTTTTGAACTTCCTCCCCAAAGAGGACGGACCCATGAAATGGGGCATCTAAAATGGAATTCTGTAGGTCCTGCCTGAACCCAGAAACTCAGCCAGGCATGGCACCTTAGACAAACCCCAGTGGATGCTGCCCTGGCTGCAGTGTCCTCTGAATCATAGGAAGTCCTAAGGACGTGCATCCCTACGTCAAGGCTTGATTGCAGCACATCCAGAAGCTCTGTACGGTAAGGGCTATCTGGCCGTTTTTGGGCCAGGTCACTAGCCTTTCTCCAAGGGACTTTTGATACTGCACCATGTGGGCCAAAAAGTTTAATGACTTATGGAGCAGGAGGCGTAAACTCTTCTGCCGAAAGAAAAAAATACTCACCTTAGTAATTATATTTCTTCTAATGGAGTCTTGCTGTATTCTAACAATTGCAGTGATTCCAAACCTTTGAACTGCCCCGGAGAACTAAGAGTTAACTTTCCATGCAGGGCATGGAACGCTGAGCTCGAGCTCGGTTGAAGTCTCTGTCTGGAGTGTTTTGAACTTAAACCGACAGATTCTTATGAGCCCAACTAAACTAAAAATTCTATGTGGAAATTGTAAAAATTCTACTAGTCAACTGGCTAAAGAAAGTTTTGGGTTCCCAAGGAAGACTCAAGTCAGGAAACCCAAAAACAAAAAACAATGTACTAAGATAACAATAATAAATAAGCACCCAAACAAAAAGGGAGGAAGGTGCAAGCAAAAAACACCCCTGGGGTGCAACACTGCATCTGCCCACCCACTTCCCAAAAACAGGTTCCGAGAGGGGAGGCAGGGAGGGAGATCAGAATACAGCAAGACTCCATTAGAAGAAATATAATTACTAAGGTGAGTAATTTCTTCTTCAAACAACATGAAGTCTTGCTGTATTCTGACAATTGCAGTCTACCAAGCAGTACCTCCAAGGAGGAGGGACAGAATCTACTTTGGGAATAGGCTCTGAAGTACTGCTGTGTCAAACCGAGCATCACTCCTAGCCTGGATATTCAGAGAGTAATGCTTGGTAAAGGTATGGACTGTTTTCTAGGTGGCTGCTTGACAAATTTCTAAGAGAGGAATATCCCTAGCCGCAGCCAGGGAAGCAGATGTACCTCTTGTGGAATGAGCCCTCAGGCCTGAGGGTGGAGTTTTTCCCAGTTTTCATAGCAGAATTGTATACAAGACACAATCCACCTGGCAATAGATCTTTGGTGGCAGGTTTGCCCTTCCCACTTCTCCATACGTGAGGAACAACTGAGGAGTCAAACCTGTGACCCTCAGTACGCTCTATGTAGTAACTAAGGGCTCTTTTGACATCTAAACTGTGTAGCCTCCTCTCTCCTGAGGAAGAATGATCAGTGAAGAAAGCAGGGAGAGACAGACTGGTTTAAACTGAAGTATGAAACCACTTTGGGCAAGAACCTTCTATTAGTTCTAAGGACCACTTTATCCCTGTGTAAGGAGATAAAATCAGGTTCCACTGACAGGGCTTGCAATTCACTGATACGCCTGGCAGAGGTAATGGCTACCAGATAATGGCTATCCAGAACCCCTTGGGAAAGATGCAGATCTGCAAACTAACTCTTCAAGAGCCATGCTTTGAGGTTGAGAGACTGAAGATTAGGGTACCAAATCCTTCCCTGAGAGGATGTTAACAGGTTGTAATTCCTGGGAAGAGACAAAGGAAGATGGACTGCTAGGGACAGCAACAGGGGGTACCAGGGCTGTCTGGCCCAATCTGGAGCAATCAGAATCACCTTGCATGGTTGAAACCTTATCTTCACCAAAACTTTGAACAGGAGAGGGAAGGGGTAACGGCATACATAAACTTCCCTTCCCAATTGAGAATCAGGGCGTCCAGAGGGAGAGAGCCCAGGACTGGAGGTCTGAAACAAAAGAGAGGGAGTTGGTGATTGTCTGGGGCTGCAAAGATATCTATCTCTGGAGTGCCCCACCTTGGAAAAATCACTTTCAAAACCCAAGGGTCCAGGGACCATTCATTATGGCCCTGAGAAATCCTGCTCAGTGCATCTGCTAGCACATTGTCCTTGCCTGGAAGGTGAACTGCTACAAGAAAGCTTCGTGGGGAATAAGCCAGTGACCACAACTTCATGGTTTCTGTGCACAAGGCCGTGGACCAAGTGCCTCCCTGCTTGTTGATGTACCACATGGTGGTGGTGGTGTCTGTTCTGACTTGAACCACCTTGTTCTGAACTGACTGTGAGAACGCTTTTAGAGCCAGAAAAACTGCCCTGAGCTCTAGAAGACTGATGTGGAGAAGGGATTCTTGGGGAGACCACAGCCCCTGGGTAGTGAGGGACCCCAGGTGGGCTCCCCAGCCCAGGAGAGAAGCATCCGTGGTAAGGACCACTGAACAAGGCTGAGCAACAAAAGGAACACCTTTCCTTAAATTGTCCTGATCCTGCCACCACTGGAGGGCTTGGATCAAGGTCAGAGTCACTGGAATCAGTTTGGTAAGGGAGTCCTTTCTCTGAGACCAGAAAGCTCTCAGGTGGAACTGAATATCCCTCATCTGGAATCTTGCCCCTTGGACCACTGCTGTTGAAGCTGCCATGTGGCCCAAGAGCTGGAGGAAATGCCTTGCTGGTTGAGATACCCGAAGTCTGAAGGAAGAAGCTAGTTCCATAAGAGCCCTTGCCCTTTCTAGGGGGAGAAAAGCTCTTGCTCCGAGTGTGTCCAGTTCTGCCCCAATAAAGGTAAGAAGCTGGACTGGTTCGAGAACTGACATGGGAAGGTTGAGAAGAAATCACAGAGAAGTGAGCACTTGCTGGGTCACTTGCAGGTGAGACTTGACTTGGTCTGGAGACTGACCACTATTAGCCAATCGTCCAGATAAGGAAATATGGAAATCTTTTGCCTTCTTAGAAAGGCAACTACTACTGCCAGGCACTTTGTGAAAACCCTTGGGGCTGAGGTTAGGCCAAAGGGCATTGCTCTGAACTGATAGTGGCCTGAGGGCAACTCGAACCTGAGGTACTTTCTGTGGGAGCACCTGATGGAAATGTGAAAGTAGGCATCTTTGAGGTCCAGGGAGGCTAGCCAGTCCCCTGGCATTAGAGAGGGAAGGATTATTCCCAGAGTTATCATCTTGAACTTTGGTTTTAAAAGATGTTTGTTTAAATATCTTGGGTCTAGGATGGGTCGCCACTCCCCTGTCTTTTTGGGGGTCAGGAAGTACCTGGAGTACAGTCCTTTGCCACAGTGTAGGGTAGGTACTCTCTCTATTGCTCTTAAAGCTAGGAGAGGAGAGGAGAAAAAAATCTCTGCCTCTAGGGTAAGGGTTTCCATGAGATTTGCAGGTGGAAAAGATCCGGCTCTCATCTTTGGAAATTTTTTGAAGCTGAGAACCAGTCCCTGGCTTACTACTTCCAGGACCCACTTGTCTGATGTAATAGACATCCAGTCCTGGACAAAGTAAGCCAGCCTGCCCCCTACTGGAATAGGAGAGTCGACCCGGGTAGGCCCATCAGGGTGTCTGCTTGGCAGGGGCTTTAGGCTGAGGAGTGGATGCAGGCCTGCTCATCCCCCTTCTGCCTCTCCCTCTGAAGAACCCCCTCTGAGAGAAGGGAGAAGAGGTCTGTGCTTGGTAGAAAGGCCTTTTTGAAAAGGCCTGCCCCTGCCCCTAGACTGCTGCCTTTGAGGAGCTGCCTGCCTTTCCTTGGCCTGAGCACTCCTGTAAGTGGTCCTGTACTCATCCATTTTCTTCATGTAATTCTCTGTCTGCTCCCCAAACAGAGAATTACCCACTACAGGAAAATACATGGCCTTAGCCTGGGTGTCCTGTGAGAGGCTAGTACATCTGAGCCAAGCCATCCCTCCGAAGAGCCACAGATATAGCCATGACTCTTGATGAAACATCATTAGAGTTCACAGCAGCATGAAACTGAACCTTATATGCCTCAATCCCATCTGCAGCCACCACCTCCAGCTCCTTGGCAAGCTGGGGGGGGGTCTGTTTAGCCAGTGCCAGTACAGTGTCCCACCTGGACTTCTGGTACCTGGCTGTATAGGCCATGTAATTCGCCTGCCTGAGTCCCAAAGAAGATGCCATGTACTGCTTCTTTGCCATGGCATCAATCTTCCTGGAGTCCTTGTCAGTGGGGTGTGAAGCCAAGGGAATATTTGCCTTGTCATAGGCAGCAGCCTGCACTACCCCAACACGGCTGCATTGTTGATATAAGAACTCAGTGTCTGAGCCTGAAAGTGTATGCCTCTTTGTCCATTCTTTTATCCACAGAAGGTATAGTGTTAGGAGACTAAGATTTTTAGTGTCCGTTTTCCAAGAGATTTATGGAGGGAAACAGACAGTCTCCAGAACTCTGGGTTATCCAACATCTCTACATAATCAGGCTCTTCTTGATCTTCCACAGCCTCCTCCATAGGAAGCTGGAGTGTTTCAGCCACCTTTCTGTAAAACAAAGTGAGAAGGGGACTCAGAAAGCCTAGGAGGGGAAACACCTGAAGGCCTGTCTGGGGAGATGTCCGGTTCCACAGGCACATCCAGACCTTCACTTGCATCGTAATTCTCAAATTCCCCTTCCTCTTCAAATTCCGGTTCATAAAAATGTTCAAGGGTATACTCTTGAACCGGGGTAACCAACCAAACCGAATCCCTGCCAGAAGGAGCCGGATCGGTCGGAACTGGATGGAGCGATTCCACAATCAGAATCACCGTGGCTATCTCTTCGGCGGTCGGAACATGAACCTCTGGATCCGAACCAGTCGATTTATCTTTGCGCTTTCTTTTTGTCTGAACCAATCCCTCGGAATCGGCTTTCCTTTTGCCCGAAGAAGTATCGCCCTGGTCAGAGGGCACTTCTTCTGGTTCGGTCGAAACGGAACCGGGCTGGCCATCCGGGTCAGCGGACTTCTCGGCCTCCTTTTCCCTCAGTCTACCTAATCTCTTCTCAAGGGTAGATTTGGGAAACTTTTTACATATTTGGAAGTCTGAATCGAGGTGGTCAAACCCCAGACAATAACCACAGGTGGTGTGGGGATCAGCCTTAGCAAAGACCTCCCCACACTCACTGCAGTGTTGAAACCCAGCAGGCCTGTTTTTTTTCTTTGGTTTCTCAGACATGGCCAACCTAACCAAACTTACCCTTTTTTCCGCAACCGCCAGGCAAGACTCCCTTATTGGTTCCTAACCGTGTCACGGGTATTGCAAAAAAAAAAAAAGGGTTAAAAACACAGGGTTTTTTAGAACCAATAAGAACCGTAACCACACACTAAGTATAACAAAATTCACAATCAAATGGCCAGTTCAGCTGAACCGACCGCACTTTTACAAGTTCCACACAGAAAAAAAGAACAATTCCTGTCTAGTACTCACGGCACCACAGACAGAGACTGAACCGACTATGTGGATACTTTTTTAGGTTTGAAACCGAAGGAAATTGAAAACTTTAACCGACTTTCGAACAGAGCTGAAGGAGAAATCTCTGGAGCGACCGTTCAGTGAGGCTGAGTAAAGAATCTAATGGTTTAAGTTAAAAACACTCCAGACAGAGACTTCAACCGAGCTCGAGCGCAGCGTTCCATGCCCTGCATGGAAAGTTAACTCTCAGTTCTCCGGGGCAGTTCAAAGGTTGGGAATCACTGCAATTGTCAGAATACAGCAAGATTTCATGTTGTTTCAATGGTTGACCTTCTTTGATTCCTTATCGAGAGGCTAGGAACTCGTGTGTTTTGGCTGCTTGGTTCTGTCATGGGCTGCTGTGAGGACCACTGAATCTGCCCTCAGTTTTCAACCAAAAAATGCTTGGCCTTGAGAGGCTTATAGAGCTGGTTAGCTTTCTTGGGGATGGCAGAGAAAGATGCTGGATATTCCCAAGCCAGTTCTGTGAGGTCCTGAAAGGGGGAAATTAGTGGAGAGATGACTAGTGGCTTAGGGTCACTCATCTCCAAGAAGGAATGCAACCTCTTCCACTCCGGATCCATATCCATTGTGTCCCATCGATTCAAATATTGAATATGATGCATAACGTCTAAGAACGCTGGGTCATCGGGTGGGGATCTTGGAGAGTTCCAGGGTCCTTCTGGGTCCGGAAAGAAACCCCGAGAAGAATCCATTGATGATCTAGAATGGCTTCTAGAGTAGTCCGAGGAAGAGGATCTAGACCTTTTTCGGCATCTCTGACTTCCGCTCCTGTCCTCTGAAGAAGATCTGTCATAGAAGGACTTCAATGGCTGGCTATCGCCTCCTACGCCAAGGACAAACCAGGTTCTGATCCCCTAGGGCTGGGACATCTGGAGGACGAGGTTCTCTGGGAAGGTTGTCCGAAGGAATTGGCTTGTCCGGCACTGGCATTGGAGGCTGTGGAGGCGGCGGTGGAGAGGTTCATCCCATTTTAATAAGTCCCCCTTAACCGTATTCCACTATGTGGTGAAAAGATTTCCAACCTCTGCCAGTGGTACCATAGAAACCCAAGGGGTTTCCCCCCCTGAATTCCTCCATGTTGGAGGGAGGGTGACTGGGGCCTGCAGTCACTTCCGGAGACTTAGGGGGACTGGTGAGTACCACCCGGTCTGACCTGTGGTTTAGTCGGGGTTGCAGGTGTCGTAGGATCAGACGCCCGGGTTGCCAGATTTATAGGACAACCTGTTGTCAGGAGCAGGTGTCAGGGTCTTGGCTGGTATAGCTGACTGCCTGTCCCTGGGGGAACATTTCCTGGTGTGGGAATGATCCCACCGTCGCCAGAGGCTGATGACTGGCTGGACGAAGAGGACGCCTCGACCTTATCGGTTGATTTCCCTTTCTTAGGCCCTGATGGATGCTGGAAGGGCCTAAGAGTAAGGGATGGGCCAGTAGGCCCGAGCCCCGAAGAACTGCCACCAGAGGAAGCTGTGCTGGCGGTAGCCTTGGAAATGGACAGGCCCGCTGAATGACCTGCTGGCAGGGCTGAATCCATTCGTCCACCTGAGCGGGAGTGAGAGGGTTTCTCTCTTTGAGGAGAACTGGATCTGGCCTCTGATCTAGTGTGCTCCTTTTCCTTGTGATGGTGCTTCCCTCTGGGATGTTTCTCTTTGTGGGAGGTCGGCAATCATGAAGACGAGGTGCTGGCTTTCGACGGGCACTGAAGAGCAGCAAAGTGCTGCTCCATTATGTAGGCCTGGAGAGCCTTCTGGCAATGGGTCCGGGTGTGTTGATTAAATTTGGCGCAATCAAGACAGGCCTGCACGTCATGAGTAGGCCGTAGGCAGAAAAGGCACATCAAGTCTTTCGACAGAATCTGCAGCCTGCATGGACACTTCACGGAGTAGATGGAGACAACATACACTGAGTCGATGGAAAAAAGAGGAAAAATTCTTGATGAAAAGGTACTTTCTGACTGGAAACAAAATGGCGGTTGACTAGAGCAATGAGGCATCCGAGGAGCTGAAGTGCATGGGTCAACGGCGGGAAAAGAACCGAGGTGGGGCTGGGGTCCGCCCCCTTCTGAGAGCTGTTGCTACCGCTGCTAAGCATTTGGTAAAGACTCACGGCACAGAGGACAAGCCAAAGGGCAGCATTTTGAACGGATAATGCTTGCCCTGAAACTCAAAGTGGAGAAACTGTGTGTGTGTGTGTGTGGACTGAAATGTGCAGGTAAGCTTCCTGCATGTCCAGTGAATGTAACCAATCCCCTGCTTTGAGAAGGGGCATTAGGTCCGGTAAGGTTACCATCCGGAACTTTTTGTACTGAATGTACAAATTAGAGGTCTTTTAGGTCTAGGATGGGGCTCAGATTGCCGGTCTTTTTTGGGTACCAAGAAGAACATGGACTAGAATCCCCTGTTTCTCTGGTGCCTGGGTATGGGCTTGATGGCCTGCTTGTGTAGAAGGGACAGCACCTCCTCCCGGAGAATAGGCAGGTGAGCTGGGGATTAATAGGAGGGTGGAGGAGGGGTTTCTGGAGGTTGCTCGATGAGCTCCAGGGTATGCCCCTTTTCTATGATCTGCAGAATCCATGCATCTGAAGTTATAGTTCTCCACTGGTTCAAATGGAGGGAGAATTGTCCTCTGACCACCGCCTCCTGGCCAGGGACCGGAAGAGGGGGGTCTGGCAAGGAGTCAAGCGGAGGCGGAGCCAGACACTTGGGCGGGTCCCTCATTTCTGGGGTGCTTGGCTGCAGCTCCAGCACTAGAGGGGCGGGCAAGGTGGCCGGGGCTCTGTGTTTCCCTTGGAGCCATAGGAGAGCACTGGACCTATAGGGTGCTTTGCGATAGGGAGGGTGCCCTCTACCACTTGATTGGGTATGGTAGAGGGAGTGAACAGACTTGAGGGCCCTACCTGAGGCTTGTAGATCATTAATAATATCCTAGCCATCAGGGCTTAACAGCTTAGTGCCATTAAAGGGGGCATTAAGCACTTTTTGCTATGCATCAGCAGTGAACCTGGATATTCTGAGCAAGGAGAGCCTACAGAGGCATATGCCCATGGTGTCCGCCCTGGCAATGGTTTCAGACATATCATAGAGGGCTCCGAGGAGGTGCTTGCTAACATCCTCAGCTGCTTGGAGGCACTGAAGGAGCTCCTGCTTCCGAGTCCCATCTGGAAGAGTCTTTACTGCATCCTTGCCCTTTTTCCAGTTGGCATTTTGGTATTTTACCATGAGACACAGGTAATTTGCATCCTCAAACCTAGGGTGGAGGAGGCATACACTCTCTTATCCCAGAGGTCAATTCTGTGAGACTATCTGGGGGAAGAGAACTAAGGTGCTTAGGCGCATTAGATCCGTCATGAGCTGCCTTGATGATCACAGAGTCCGTCTTTGGCTGGGCAGCATAGCAAGGGAGCCCTTCGGGGGCAGGGTAGAGTTAATCTGCCCTACGAGGCATAGCTGGCACCATGTCTGGTCTGTGCCAGGCTGCTGTGGCTGCATTCCTCGAAGGAGGAAGGATCAGATGACTGATTTTTGGGGGGAGATTCAGGGATCTCCAGGAAGTCCACAGGCTCCTTTCTAGTGACATCCTCTTCCTCAGTGCGGAAGCCCATGGCTGAGGACGACCGCTTCATTGTATTGAAAAATGTGGGGTCCTCAAGAGGAGACCTGGGAGTATGCTTCACTGAGTCTTCACTGACATAAGAGGCGGTAGATCTGTCAGAGAGCAGGATCTCTCTCCCCTCATCATCAGGCAGAATGACGTCTGGGTGTTCCTCCTCCTCGACCTCCTCAAATTCTGGGTCTGGTATTGGACGCACAGACAATGGCACATGGGGAGCATCCCACGGCCGACGAGTAAGTGTCAACGACTAAGCTGCCATCGACTGAGTCATCCGGGGGCCTAAAGGCACCCAGTTGCTGTACAAGCACATCAGTAAATTTCAGCAGGACTTTGTTCAATTCAAAAGTAGTCGTCGACGGAGGTGGGTCTGATGGTACAAGTGTCGACGACCCACATACTAAGTCCTGAGAACTTGAAGAGCTCATAGCCCTGGAAGGAGAAGGGGCAGGCCTCGATGGGAGAGTCGTCAATGACGAGCCTGTCGATGAAGGAAGGGCTGATGACACAGAGGTCGACTGCTGCCGCACTGAGAATCAGGTGGAGGCACTGTCGATATGGGTCTGGTGAGCATAGAGACCTTGACAGCAGTCTTCCTTGTCGGTGCAACCGCAGCCGACGAGGATTGAGATCGACACCAGGGGGAGTGGGTCGTGATCTCTGTCTTTTTTAAGACTTTTCCCTGAGGATCTGTCTCGGGCCTTGGAGGCCTGGGAGCTTGACAATCCTCTCGGTGACTGAGAGGCTGGGCCCCTAGAGGGCCCCTGCCCGGAACTGGCTACCTGTTGATCCATCAGGAAATTTTTAAGAGCCTTTTTGTGTGGCCTAAGGTTTGTTTGCTTAAACTTCTGGCAGAGCTCAGTCAGAAATCTCGTGTTCAGGCCCAAGACAGCAGACAGAGAGAGTGTTCGTCTGTGGAGGCAATCTTTTTTCTGCAGCGGCTGTAATGGAAGAGAGAAGTGGAAGGATTAACTCTTGACTTAAGCAAAATAGAGGAAATTCTTTAATAAAAGAGATTCAGAAAAAAATACAGAAGAAAAGCCGTAGGCAAAAAAAAGGCATGAATGCTGCGTCAGAGTTTCTGCGGAGACCCATGTGAGCGAGTTGAAGGCCAGAAAGACCTGAGGAGGGAGCGGGGCTGCTCACGCCTTTACAGGGTTGGTGATGTTGACAGATGTCGATAGTGTGGGTAGTTCCAGCTGTACTGCTGAAAATCTTCCACGTGGATTCCCAGTCATCGACGGCGAACATTCTTATGGTGTAACCTGCTAACTGAGATAACACCGATGAAAATCTACTGTTATAGTAAGTATGTAACCATTCTATCTTCTTTTAGGATATCGCTTTCATCAGGCCACACCTTTGGAACGAGTACTAAGCAGTACCAAAAGCTAACAGTCTGGGCAGCCGGAGCCTATAGGCTTATGAAAGCAGGCCTAGTATTATGGCTAGGCCAAACCCAGCTCGTCTACGAGAGACAATGTCCAGACTGTAGTGCTTAATGAAGGTGTGGATAGTACTCCAGGTAGCAGCTGCACAGATCTCTGCAGCAGAGACATTCCTGAAATAAGCAACAGAGGTGGCCATGCCTCTAATGGAACGTGGCCATGCCTCTAATGGAAGGACCAGGAAGTTCCTTACCGTACTTTCTGTAACAAAAAGTAATACAGTTTGCTAGTCATTTGGACAAGCACTATTTAGAAAGTAGGGCGCCCTCTTTCCCAGGAGTGAATGAAATATAAAGCTGTGAATACTTCCTGCAGTCCTTCATATGGTGTGTCTAGTTACCAGAGTATTCTACGCGCAGCTAAAGTACGGAGCAATGCTTCCCTTGATTGGCATGCTCGGGATACTACACTGGCAGGTGAATGATTTGATTTAAAGTAAACCCAGACACCACCACCTTAGCTAGAAACTTAGGATTAGTACACAAAGACACCCTCTGTCTTTGTGGAAAATTAAATAAGGAGGATCACAGATTAAAGCCTGTAGCTCTGAAATCCTTCAAGAAGAAGTGACTGCAACTAAAAATAACGCTTTCCAAGAGAGAAAGTGTACACCACAAGTCACGACTGGCTCAAAAGGAGCCAAATTAAGCTTTTCTAAATAAAATTCAGGTCCCAAGCCAGGACTGGATTTCAGATATAAGGCTTTAGGTGTAAAATGCCTCTCAAGAACGCATAGGCTACCTCCAGCTGAGCCAATGTACGGCCATGTGTAGACACGTGGAAAGCCGTTATGGCAGCCATGTGCACTTCTACTAAAGAACACTGCAAGCCTGAATCTGACAAGGACAGCAGGTATTCTAGAACGTGATTAGCTGGACAGGTAAACAGATCCAGGTGATGAGAAGCAGCCAAAAAAGCAAACCGCTTCCACTTCACGGAGCTGGTATTTCTGGAGGATGGTTTTCTAGCAGCCACTAGAATATCTGCCACTTTTTGTGACACCCCAAAATCGAGCTATAGCTATGTCTTCAAGAGCCATCCGTGCAGATGGAAAGACTTCATGTCTGGATGGACCAGGATTTCCTGTGACAGTAGACCCTTACACAAGGGCAAAAGTACTGGGGATTCCACTGCCAGCTGTTGCAGCAGAGGGAACCAGATCTGCTGAGGCCATTGGGGAGCAATGAGTATTAGAACTGCCCACTCCATTTTCAGCTTCAGTAGTACTCTCTAGATTAGGGGAAAGGGAGTGAAGGCATGCAGAAACCTCCCTTTCCAAAAGAGAGACAACGCGTCTCACCAGAAAACTCCAGGCTCTGGAGCGAGCGAGCAGAAAAGAAACAATTACCTACCCATGGTAATCTTGTTTCTTCCAAGGGAATATTTACTGTATTCTAACATATGCAATTAGCCTTCACCATTCAACTGCCTCAGAGAGAAAAGCGTTAACAGAACCAATGCAAATAGTGGAACGTTGATAGGCTTGAGCTCAGTTTTCAAACCACTGTTCCTAGTGCATTCCATGCAACCGTCAGATTCTTACAAAGCATGCACAAAAAATTCTATCTACGTTATCCTAAAAAAGAACTAAGTAACCCACCAATAAACAACCCACCTTCTTAATAAGGTGGTATCTTAAAGACTCAAGTCGCAGATGCCCAAAGACAACCAACTAAAACAAGTTTCCAACAACAACAACAACAACAGCAACAACACGGACAGCTGTAACAATAAAATCATTTTTAGTGTGTGGCCGCAACACAACCATTGTAACAAACTGTTTTATTTTCTTATTTCTTTATTACAGACCATAATATGATCAAGTGTGCTACTATACTTGCTATCTACAATATATGCTTTCAGATTATATGTTAGAAATACCCCAATGGGATTGCCCCATTGGCTGTAACTAAAACAGCATATAACAAGCTAGTTTTAATAGTTCTGAGATAATTTCTGCATTTTTTCTCCATCTTGTAATTATAAGTTAAAAGTTAGGGTTTTTCCAATCTGTTCTGCAAATACTAGCTAAAGGGTCTTGTGACCTGTTCGCAATTGTCAGCCTAGATTTTAATAGGAAGTTACAGTACATAAATGTTGGTAGTTATATGCAGTTACATGGACTGATACAGTAAACATGATAAATGCCGTAATTGAGTTAAATAAAACTAACAGGAAAGGTCAGTCAGTATATGTATGCCATAGGGAGCTATGACAACGTACAGATTATATGAACTCACCAGTTAGTTCATGGAGAGACACGGCAGTGTATGGGTTATGAGACTCCCCAAGCTAAAAGTATTGGGACAGACCCAACACAAGTGTATATTTGTAACTGCCTATTCAAATGCTAGCACGTAAATAAGCTTCTGCTTTGTTAAACAAAGATTACCAACAACTTTTTCTGTGTTTCTGTAACAGCAGCAACTGTAAAAGATGCAAAAATACAACGCATAATAGTGTATGTGTTATTCTGTGTAACCAAAACACAAACTAGGCTATCAATCTATCAAAGGTTTATTGGTTACTGCATACCGTTATTTGCCACTTAAAGGCTAAGCCATTGTATTTAAATCATTAGTTATACAATGCTTCCATCTACTGGCCATTGAGAATACTGAAGTCAATTTCAATCTCTAGGAAGTACAACCTCACCAGTTCTGTCTTAAGATAGCAACCATTGATATGTTTCGTACTAACAGTACCAATTGATTTTTCAAGATAAAAATTTTAAAATTTAGTTTATAAAAGCACTGTATGTATGCTGAGTAGCTCAGCTTCAAACTAATGACCGCATGCTTGGGCATGCCTGACACCTTAAGTGATCACTCCCCAGTCACTGTCACATGGTCAAACAAATTGAGCAAACCCCCACCTATCATAATTAATAGTAGGGTCTTGGGGAAGGGCAAGCTTGAGGCCCTCTCCTCTGCCCTCTCCCAGTATGACTGGTCCCCCATCAATCATGTGCCTAATATTGACCAGGCCCTAAGTTTCTTTATAGAGTTCTTCAACAAGATCTGCGATATCTTTGCACCACTGAGGAAAATAAAAATTTGGGGTCAAGTTAATGGTTGGATCACAGGGGATCTCCTCGCCCAGATGAAAGAAAGGGACAACCTCTGGGGAAAAGGCCAGGTCCTCTCATAGCAAACACAACTTCCAATGGTATAGAGCTGCAAGAAACCACTGCACCAAGCTTATCTGCCAAGCAAAGGCCAACTTCCACAAGGAGCAGCTTAAAAAAACTTGGGGCAATTGGAAGAGTTTTTGGGAGAACATCAAAAACCTTCTTGGGAAGGATGAGAAGAAGATCCCCCACTCACTCAACATTAACAACGTCATGATTACTGACCCTCGACACATCGCGGATTCTCTCAACACAGCGTTTACTGACCTGAATGGAGTGCTACCCCCGCTCAACTACCTGCACCCTGCTGGGGAACAAACCAACTGCACGCCTCAAGGGAGCTCAATCCCTGTCTTCTACTTCAAAAAAGTGTCAGTGAAGGAGGCTTACAAATACATAAAAAAAAATACTAGGCAAGACCAGAACGGGGAGAAACATAGAAACACAGACTTTGACGGCAGATAAGGACCGCTAGGCCCATCTAGTCTGCCCATTTCCCTACCTACAGGATAGGCCGCAGATCCTAGTTAACCAACAGCCTATTTCTTCCTACCCCCCACAAGAATTGCCTTATGTCTGTCCCATGCATTCTTGAAATCTCCCACAGTTTTAGACCCCACAACCTTCTCAGGAAGGCTGTTCCATGCATCCACTACCCTCTCTGTGAAATAATACTTCCTCACATTGCCCCTGAACCGCCCTCCTTCTATCTTTAAATTGTGTCCCCTTGTTCTTGTAAGTCTTTTTCTGAAAGATGCTACCCTCTTGGACTTTGTTGAGTCCACTGAGGTACTTAAAAGTTTCTATCATGTCCCTCCTATCCCTTCTTTCCTCAAGGGTATACATATTAAGCTCCTTTAGTCTCTCTTCATACGGCTTCTCTTGCAGACCCTGCACCATTTTAGTTGCCCTCCTCTGGACTACCTCTATCCTGTCTATGTCCTTAGAGATGAGGTCTCCAGAACTGGACACAGTACTCAGATGGGGTCTCACCAACTGTCTGTACAGAGGGATAACAACTTCCTGTCTTCTGCTGCTGATGCCTCCCCTATACATCCTAGTATACCCCAGCCCTCCCTACTGCCTTCTCACATTGCTTGCTAACCTTAAGGTCATCTGATATGATTACCCCAGGTCCCTTTCCTTTTTTGTTGTTACTACCTCCCACCCATTGTGTATTCTTCCCTGGGTTCTTGTTTCCCAGGTGCATTATTTTGCACTTCTTTGCATTGAATCCTAGCTGCCATACTTCTGACCATTCCTCCAACCTTGCCAAGTCCCTTTTCATCCTTTCCACGCCTCCTTGTGTATCAACCCTGTTGCAGATCTTTGTGTCATCTGCAAAAAGGCATACTTTTCCTTCTAGTCCCTCTGCAATGTCACTGATGAATACATTAAAAAGGACTGGACCCAATACTGAACCCTGTGATACCCCACTAGTAACCCCTCTTTCTTCAGAGTGGACTCCATTTACAATTACGTTCTGTGTCCTGTTGTGCAGCCAATGTTTTACCCAGGCTACCACCCTGGGACCCACTCCCAGGCTGGTTAATTTGACTACTAATCTTTTGTGTGGGACTGTGTCAAATGCCTTGCTAAAGTCTAGGTAGGCCATGTCCACAGCCCCTCCCTGGTCTACTACTTTGGTCACCCAGTCAAAGAAATCTATTAGATCTGCCTGACATGACCTTCCTGGCCAGAACCCATGCTGCCTTGGGTCCTGTGCCCCACTGGCCTCTAGGTACTCAACTATTCTTTCCTTCAGAAGTGACTCCATCACTTTCCTTCCACAGAGGTCAGACTGACAGGTCTGTAGTTTCCTGCCTCTGTCTTGGTCCCACTTTTGTGAAGGGGAATCACATCCCGCCTTCCTCCAGTCCTCGGTACCACACCATCCTCCCATGATTTATTAAAAGAGTAGCCAGTGGTTTCACTAGTTCCTCCTTAATTCTTTTAGAATTCTGGGTGAATTCCATCAGGACCCATTGCTTTGTCCACCTTCAGTTTTAGGAGTTCTTGCAGAACCCTTTCTTCTGTGAAAGGACTGGGATCGACCCCCCTATCAAGAGTGCTTCTGTTAATTGGATTAGGCACTTCCCCCTCCTCTTCTGTGAATATTGAGCAAAAATATTCGTTCAGTATCTCTGCTTTTTCGCTGTCCCCCTCTGCCCACCCACCGTTCATTCTATTCAGCCTCACTATCCCTCCCTTTGTCTTTCTACACGCTGATGTACCTATAAAAGGTTTTATCCCCCTTCTTAACTGAGTTGGCGATCTTTTCCTCAGTTTGGGCCTTTGCTATTCTGACTTCCTCCTGCTTCCTTCTGCCTTAACTGGTACAGCTCTCTGTCCTGCTCCTTCTGTGTTTCCTTATACTTCGGAATGCTATCTTTTTCTTCCTGACTTTCACAGCCACCTCTTTTGAGAACCATAGTGGCTTTTTCTTTCATTTTGATTTGTTTATTTGCTTCACACAAAGGCTTGTTGCCTCTGTGATGGCAGTTTTGATGATTCCTCATTGTTGCTCCACACCTCCTTCTAGCCTGTTTGCTAGTGCTTTTCTGAGGCACTCTCCCATCTTGCCAAAGTCAGCCTCCTAAGTCCAGTACCCTCACTTTTGTATGGCTTGACTCTGTAGCTGAGTTTAATGAACCACACTGTTTGATGGTCACTTGTCCCCAGATGGCAACCCACTTCTAGATCAGAGATCCTCTCACTGCCCCCGCTTGAGAGTATGAGGTCTAAGATTGCTCCCTCACGAGTGGGTTCTGAAACTAGCTGTCTAATGCCTGCCACCTGTAGGGCATCAAGAATGGCCCTGCTCTTGGATGTGGCTGCAGAAAATGTGCTCCAGTTAACTTCTGGCATATTCAGGTCTCCCATCAACAGTATCTCCCCTTTCTCTGCCATTCTAAGAATGCCTTCTATCATATCCTTGTCCATTCCCTCCCCCTGACATGGGGGTCTGTACACAACCCCTGTGCGGATTGTGGTGCCTTTCCAGTCTCCAAGGTGACCCACAGTGCCTCCTCTCCTCCCTGTTTACTCTTTTGTTCAGTTGCTTTATCCCTTCCTTTACATAGAGAGCTACTCCTCCCCCTCTTCTCCCCTGCCTGTCTCTCCTGTAGGTTATGTACCCTGGTATGTTAACATCCCAGTCATGGTTCTCTGTGTACCATGTTTCTGTGACTGCTACAATATCCAGGTATCCCTCTTCCATCAAGGCCACCAGCTCAGGGAGCTTGTTGCCCAGACTACGGGCATTGGTACTCATTACCCTCCATTTCCTGATGGCCTTACTCCCTTTTACCCCATCTCTGTCTTTCTTGCCTTTGTCACTTTCTCCATTTACCCCTGCCCTTCTCCCTATCGACACCTCTATGTTGGTATTTGCCGCACTTACTACCATGATTATTTTGGGGGGGAGGCCTAAGTATTTCCTGCTCCTTTCCAATGCCTCCCTTGGCTAGTTTAAAAGCTTGCCAATGAAGCATTTAAACATATCACCTAGGATCCTGGTTCCCTCCCGGACAGATGCAGCCCATCATGCCAATATAGGCTTGCATCACTCCAGGTGGACCCCCAGTCCCCAATGAAGCCAAATCCCTGAGCTCCACACCAGTTTTTCAACCACTGATTGAATCCCATGGTGCGGAACACCCTAGCCTCTCCTATGCCATAGATGGGCAGCACCTCCGAGAAGGTTACCGTGCATGCTACTTGACTAAGGCCCCTCCCCAATTCCATAAACTCTTCCTGCACTTCTCTAATCGCTCTCTTAGCCAGGTCATTTGTCCCTAGGTGGACAGGGAGTGATGGAATCGATATGAAACTCCTATCCCTAACACTGGATGTCATCATCGTGCCAGTTACAAAACTATTTAACAAATCGCCGGCTCTTGCACAGTTCCCGGATCTGAAACACAGGCTCTACGTGGCGGTGCACAAGAACGGTGATATGACATGCACCACCAATTATGGGCGATATCCATCCTCTCCTTATCTAAAGCCCTGAAAGATTGTGGCACAACTCACAGATTACCTCAACAATACAACCTGTTATGTCCCAACCAACATGACTTCAGGCAGAATCATAGTACCTCCACAGCTTTGCTGGACTACACTGACTACTCGCACAAGGCACTAGACAAAGGAAAGCTGGTGGGGTCAGTTTTCATAGACCTTACCAAAGCCTTCGATACTGTCAATCACTCTCTCCTCCTGACTCAACTACAGAACCTGGGGGTTGCAACCAATGCTGTCTGCTGGTTCAAGGACTACCTAACACACAGAAGCCAACGTGTAAAAATTGGGCACACAGTATCTAGCTCCAACGAGGTATCTTTAGGGGTCCCACAGGGGTCAATACTGGGGCCCTTACTATTCAGCCTCTTCCTAAATAATCTTCCTGAAGCCTGTGACACTGAACTGATACTTTACGCAGATGACGCTGTGCTTCTCACCAGCAGTTCATCAATAGTCACCCTCCACTCTGAGCTGCAGGCATCCTTCTACAAGCTGGAAGACTGGTTCTGTAGCCATAAACTTCTATTAAACTACAAAAAAAAAAACCAAGGTGATGCTCACAGCCAGCCCACAGCACAAAAAGAAGCTCTCTCCCCTCGCCATCTCCAATAAAGTCAGTGAGCCGCTGGAACAAGTTCAGACCTTCAGGTACCTGGGGGTAACCATTGATGACTGCCTCACCTTCACCCAACACATTGACACAGTGGTAAAGGCAGTGAACACCAAGCTGGGTGTACTATATAGGCGTATAAAGTATCTCACTCCAGAGGCCCTCCGTCTCTCAGTCTCCAGCTCCAACATTTCTACCATCGACTATGGACTGGTGGTCTACGGCGCAGCAACAGACACTGCACTAAAAAGGATTCACATTGCCCTCAACAAGGCATGTAGGCTCACAATGGCTGCAGATCGAAATACCCACACCTGCTCCTTATACAAGGAGACCAATTGGCTGCCACTAAAGAACAGGATTATATTCCAAACAGGTTTCCTTGGAAAAAAGGCACTAATGGGTAAAACCGCCCCATGCATTTCTAGCATCCTAAGACCAAGTGCTACTAGCTATACCACCAGAGGCAGAATGAGGGGGGCCCTATCAACACCTTTCCGTCGAACCATGCAGGGACAGAGTGCTTTCAGCTATAGGGCCCCCCAACGGCTCAATGAAATCCCAGCACATTCTAAACTCCCAATGCATCTTGCAATTCAAAAATGGCCTAAGGCAACACCTTCTTACTAGGACAGTTTGTGACTGCCACTAGCACTCTAACACCCATAATGCACACTCATCCACATTCTCCTTCACGTTCCTTTAACCCCCACTCTTCCCTCTTGCCCTATCCCTCTGTCTTCCTCTCCCCCCCGTGCCTTTTCTCCCACTAGATCAACCTTAAAACCAACCTACTACCACAACCCCCAACCTCCTAGACAAAGCCACTTCTTGGCCGCCACTCTCCCTCCCCCAGTCTCCCTCCCCTCACCTTGACTCCTCCTCCTTGGACTCTCACACTAGGTGTCACACCTCTTATATCCTTGGCTACATATAAACACTGTCCTTTACCCTAGTTGAATGCTCTTGACGCTGTACTATCACCATTGGTACTATGAATGACATTGCAACCTTATTGTATACTAGCTACCTACTATTCGAGTATTGTATGTAAACTGTTTGTTATTGCTGTCATTGTCACTGTTTGACGTGGAACCTTTGTAAAAGAGCTCTGAGCTCAAAGATATGATCCAAATCCCTAAATAAATAAAAGAAAATAAAAAAGTATAAGATAACAGCATGTTTAGGCATTAAGGGCAAGCCTCAAGTTGTATGTTGTTATGGTGCAAGTGAAACTCATTGTTTCACCCAAGTCAAATTGACCCACTGGTATATGTATAAAAAATATTGTGTAAAAAATGAAGTAAGCTGTGGAAAAGTACACCACACCTTGGCATCAACTTGTTATTCTGTTTTATGATTGGCTGACTGCGAGATTTGTATATCTAGTAGTGATTACATGTATGTAAGTGAGTTATCTCAAGGCACTGAGAGAGAGATCCAACATCAATGTGTAATGCAAGGCAAGGCGCTGATTAAATCTGCTAACTCTCCTGACTGTGTCCGTGTCATCTCTGGTTAAGTACGATACAATGAATGCCGTAGCTGGGGTCTACCCACAACCCTAGGTTACAACAGCTGAAGTGCAGTGCCCAGTAGGTTCTAGGAGAGGTGGTAGGGTTGGAGCTTAGAATACAGTAAAGATTCCCTTGGAAGAAACAAGATTACTATGGTAAGTAATTTTTTCTTCAAACCCCAGAAAATCTTTACTGTATTCTAACACATGTAGACTAAACAAGCAGTACCTTTGAAGGTGGGCATAGAACCTGTTTAGGAAACAGGTTCTGCGGTACTGCTGTACCAAATCTGGCATTACTTCTAGCCTGAGTGTCCAGGCAATAGTGTTTGGTAAATGTTTGAACAGTTTTCCAAGTAGCTGCTTTACATATTTCTAACAAGGGAATGTCTCTGGCAGCTGCACCCCTGGTCGAATGGGCCCAGAGACCCACTGGAGGTTCCCTTGCCCACCTTGCTGTAGCAAAACTGAATGCAGGCAACAATCCAGTGTGCAACAGTCCTCTTTGCAGCTGGTTTCCCTTTCCCCACTTCTCCATAGGTCAGGAAGAGCTGTGTATTCCCTTGCCTACGGTCCCTTTGGGAGGTAGTATAGTGCAGTGGTCTAAGGCTCTGAGCTGCAAATCTTGTGACATCCAGTAGACCAGACCTGGCCCACAGCTTCCACTTGCATACTGTGTGACCCTGAGCAAGTCACTTGTGCTCCCAGGTCGCACCTGGAAACAAGCTCCGGCTTAGTGTGCTTTTCCTAGTTAAACAATTTCCTCTTTCCCCTTTGTGTGATCTAAATAATAGCTGATGGCCCTCTTGACATCAAGGCTACGTAGCCTATGTTCCCCTGAACTGGAATGGTCAGTAAAGAAAACAGGCAGGGTAATAAGACTGGTTGAGGTGGAAGTCAGATACCACTTCGGGAAGAAACCTTTCATTGGTCCAGAGTACTACCTTGTCCCTATGGACTGAAATGTAGTTAGGCTCTGTAGACAAGGCCTGGAGCTCACTGACCCGCCTGTCTGAAGTGATTGCTACCAGGAACACTGTTTTCCAGGTCACATACTTGAGCTCTGCCAAGGACATGGGCTTAAAAGGGGGCTGCATTAGTTGGGCAATGCATATATTGAGATCCCACGAAGGAGTTGGTTCCCTGTGTGGGGGATGCAAATGCAGTAGCCTCTTGAAATATTTACTGAAAATTGGATTTGAGGCCAGGAAAGAACCCTTACCTGCCAAGAGGTACGCAGAGACAGCTGCCAGGTGCACCTTGAGGGTAGATGGTCTCAGACCGAGGGAATGGAGATGTGCCAAACAGTCCATCAGGACTGATAGACCAGCCTAGTACGGAGCTTCAAACAGGCATGGGATAGGCATAAGGGAGCAATACAGACAAGTATGAATAGATAGGCCATTGACAGAGCAAAGGCCGATGGCACATTTATAAGGTAGAAAAAGAAATGGGCAGACTGGATGGACCTTGCAGTCCTTATCTGCTGTCAACTTCTATGTTTCTATCCATGTCCTTTTGCTGATGCCAAATGGAGAACCTCTTCCACTTGGAAGTGTAAGTCTTCCTAGTAGAGGGTTTTCTAGAGACTCTAAGAAGCTCCAAGACCCCTTCAGAGAGGTGCAAGTTAGCGTACTCTTGGTCCTCAAGAGCCGGAGGGACTTGAGGTTGGGGTAAAGGATCCTGCCCTGGGAGGATGTTAGTAGCTTGTGCCTCCTAGAAAGGCAACTCGGACTGCAGATTGACAGGGACAAGAGCAGTGAGTACCAGGGCAGCCTGGCCCAGTCTGGAGCTATGAGGATCATTGTTGCTGGCTAAGTCCTGAGTTTGTTCAAACTCTGGGCAACAGAGGAAATGGAGGGAAGGCATACAGGAACTTCCCTGTCCAATCCAGCAATAGGGCATCTCACGGCACTGTGCCTACTGCAGGAGGTCTGCAACAAAACTGTGGCAACTGGTGACTGTCCGGGGCTGCAATGAGGTCCTCCTCTGGAGTGCCCATGTCCTGAAAACAGCTTGCAGGACCTGCCTGTTCAGGGACCACTCGTGGTGGTTCTGGTTGATCCTGCTCAGGGCGTCTGCCACGACATTGCCCTTTCCTGGAAGATGAACTGCTGAGAGAGAGAGAGATTCTGAGTGTGTAGGCCAGAGTCGAGATTTTCATGGCCTCTGTACACAGCAAGGTCGACCCTGTGTCCCCTTGCTTGTTTATGCAGTTCATGATGGTTGTACCGTCTGTTCTGACTTGAACCGCCTTGCTCTGAAGCATTGTGGCTGCAGGCCCAGAAGAGCAGCCCTGAGTTCCAGCAGATTTATGTGCAGCAATAACTCTTGCTGGAGTCCTGTACCGTGAACAGTGTATTCCCCTAGATGGCACCCCATCCTAGGAGGAAGGAGTCTGTTATCAACACCACCGTCAGAGACTGATGCAGGAATGGCACGCCTTCTCTGAGGCTGTCCTTTTCCTGTCACCACTGGATTGCTTGAAGGAGAGTTCCTGTGACTGGTACTAGAGTTTTGACAGGGAGTCTTTTTCTGGGACCGGTGACACCTTAGGTGAAACTGGGTGTCTCATTTGGAACCTGGCTCCTGGCACGGTTGCTGTAGAAGCTGCTACGTGACACAAAAGTTGCAGAAAATGTCCTGCTGGCCTGGTGGTGTGTAGCTGGAAGGAGCCTGCCAGCTGCACCAGAATGTCCACCCTTCCCTGAAGGAGGAATGCTTTTCCCTGCAGTGTGTCCAACTCTGCCCATATGAACTTCAGGAGCTGAACTGGCTGTAAGACTGGCTTTTTCAAGTTTATCAGGAACCCAAGAGACTGCAGGGTCTCCTGTGTGAGAGTTAGAGCATCTCTGACTTGCTGAGGGGACTGTCCCACGACTAGCCAGTCATCTAGGTATGGGAACACTGTCACTCCCTGCCTTCTCAAATGTGCTACTACTACTGCCAGGCACTTTGTGAACACTCTTGGGACAGGGGTCAAGCCGAAGGGCAGGGCTCTGAACTGGTAATGACCTAATGGCAATCTGAACCCAAGATACTTTCTGTGGGACTGCCCGATAGTAATGTGAAAGTATGCATCTTTGACGTCTAGCGATGCCAACCAGTCTCCTTGTCTGAGTGTGGGGAGAATGGTTGCCAGAGTGGCCATCTTGAACTTTGGCTTTGTAAGGTGTCTGTTCAAATGTCTGAGATCTAGTATGGGTCGCCACTCCCAAGTTTTCTTTAGTGTGAGGAAGTACCTGGAGTACAGACCTTTTCCTTTTTTTGCCAAGTGGACAGGTTCTACTGCCTTCTCTAGCAGGAGTTTGGCTACATCTGCCTCCAGTAGTACTTTTTCTGTTGGGGTGGCAGGTCTGAACAGCCTTGCCCTCAACCTTGGTACGACCCTGAAGCTGAGTGCAAGAACCTGGCTTACTACCTCCAGGACCCACTTGTCTGTGGTAATGGTTTTGCCATGCCTGGAAGTAGTAAGCCAGCCTGCCCCTACTGACACTAGGGAGGTGAACCTGACAAGCATATCAGGGGTTCTGTTTTGCCTGTGCACTGGACTGGGACCAGCACAATTGCTGCCCCTTCTACCCCAGCCCCGATGTATCCTCTTTGCTTCTGGCAGGATGGGAAAGCCTGGGTCTGGTAGAAAGGTCTGGAATAGGACCTTGCCCTACCACCCCTACTCTGGTACTTCTGGGGAATGGATGCCTTTTCTTTGGCAGCAGCACTCTTGTCACCTTGTACTCATCATCTTCTTCATGTAAGCATCTGTCTGCTCACCAAACAAAGAAATGGGCTCACAGGGGCAATCCAGGGCTTTCGTACTAGTGTCCAGAGTCAGATTAATGGCCCAAAGCCAAGCAAGCCTCCTCAAAGACACTGAGGTTGTCAGCCTGACAACAGTGTCATTAGCATCCACTGCCATGTGGAAATGGTACTTGGATACTTCGATGCCATGCTTTGCAGCTTCCCATTGGTGGAGGAGCTGCCTTAGCTATCTCCATGACTGAATCCCTAAGGTTTTTTTCTGCTATCTGGAGACACAGGCCATATAAGAGGTTTGCCTGATAGCCAGGGAGGCCCCCAAATAAGCTTTCTTGGCAATAGAATACATCTTCCTAGAGTTCTTTTCAGGAGGATGGAATGACAGGGGTATACCTGCTTTATTACAAGCAGCAGCCTGTGCCACCCCCTTATAGCTGGAGTGACCGAGGAATTCAGCTCCCCCTTTGTCCACCAGGTATTTCCTGTCTATCTTCTTATCCGCAGGAGGGACAGAGGTAGGAGTCTGTAAAATGTTGGTGCCTTGTCTTTTCAGAGACTAGTGGAGAGACAGAAGCAACCTTTCTGTGTTTGACCCATCCATCATCTCCATATAATCTGGCTCCTCCTCCTCCTCCTCCTCAGTCTCGTGAGTGGAGAGGTCCAGAGTCTCTGCCACTTGCTTCATAAAAGTGAAGTGGGAGGTATAATCCTCAGGACACCTAACAGGGAATTCAAACCCCAGGTGTTCTGGAGAAATCTGTTGTTTCAATAGTTTCCCAAAAATCCTCTTTTTCATCTTCATCATCATAAAAGTCCTGTTCAAATGAACTGGGAACCGGTAGAGCACTCAGTGTTTGAACCTGGGGCTCTTCAGGCACTTGCTGTGGAACCAGAACCTGAGCGCTGGACTGCAGCAATTGAATAATTTTCATTGCATTTGCAATCTCCTCAGCAGATGGAACTGACGGTACCATCGGTTGCAGTTCCTGTGCTGTATGCTTCTCTTTCTTTTTCCATTTTGTAGCAGTAGACGGTTCAGTGGCTGGTTCTGCTGGCCATTTGGATCCTAAAGAAGTTTTGCCCTTGTCAGATGGCTTTCTCTCCGGTTCCTTTGGTTTATCTTTACTTTGAGGAGGAACTGCTAGTCCTGAGGCTGGGTCAGAAGCCTTATTGGACATTTTTTGCTTTCAGTCAGTTCAATCACCTATTATGTGTCGACTGAGGAATTTTTTTTTTTTTTTTTTACTAATTTCACACTCTGTGTTCAGGTGGTCAGATCCTAGACAGAGGACACAGACTGAATGTGGGTCCGCTTTAGCAAACGTCTCACCACACTTAGTGCAGTGCTAGAAATCAGTAGGGCCAGTTCTCTTTTTAGGCTTCTATGACATAACCCACAAACACTTTAAAATTGAGGGTTCCAAGAGCAAAACGCTTAAAAACCAATAATCCAAAGTTCTCTTTTTTTTTGTGTGTGTGTGGTCTGTTCAGCAACTAGTAAAACCACTGAGAAATTCCAGATTTAAAACCACCAAATTGTGAGGAGAAACCGGCCCACAAAGAACTATGTCAATTTTAGTAAAAACCAACAAACTTTACCTCAGAAAAACAAAGAAAGCCCGGTTCCTTCCCGGTTGTGAGGAACTGAAAAGGAACCGCAAAACTACACTAAATCTAGACTAGTCTGCCTGTAAACCAAGGCCAGGGCATCAAAAACTAACAGAAATTAATTAGCAACTTTGAAACAGAGAAAAAAAATATCTTCAAGAAAGCTGAAGAAGTTTCCGAGGCGTTTTACTAGAAGAATCTGACGGTTGCATAGAATGCACCAGGACAGTGGTTTGAAAATCGAGCTCGAGCCCATCAACGTTCCACGATTTGCATAGGTTCTATTAACTCACTTCTCTCCAGGGCAGTTGAATGGTGAAGGCTAACTGCATATGTCAGAATACAGTAAAGATTTCCCCGGGTTTGAAGCAGCAGTTTTGTGAGGATGCAAAAATGATTCAGCTTTGGAAGACCCCATCTTTCAAACAGGTTGTCGATCACGGAGTCAGCAGTTCCCACTCACCTGCTGAGCTTGTTTGCCAAGACGTTTTAGACACCTGGAACATGTACTGCTGATAATTCTATACTATGTTTCACAGCCCAATACTAAACTCTGCTATCCTGCACAGCGCATAGGAATAAGTCCCACCTTGTTTGTTAATGTGATGAATCACACTGACATTGTCCATCCGCTTTAACAGAAGACCTGGGGAGAAGTGGTTCTGGAAGGCCTGGAGTCCATGTACAATGGCCCTCATTTCCAGAACATTGATGTGTAAAGTGCGCTGCACCTGGGTCCACATACCCTGTGTCTGATTAGGACCCATGTGTGCCCTTCAGCCCCACACCGAGGCATCCGTGGGATCTAAAGAGGGGAAGGGATCAGGAATGGAACCCCTTTGAGCAGATTGCTGCATTCCATCTACTACTTGAGCACTTTACGCACAGCAGACATAACTAGAACCATCTGTTCTAGATTATCCGTGAGCTGCTCTCACTGAACTCTTAGGGTCCACTGGGGAATCTGCATGTGCAAAATGGACAGTGGTACTGTGACAAGAGCCGCAGCCATGAGTCCCAGAAGGCGTAAGAATGTCCTTGCTGAGACATAATAGCTATTGTTCACTAATTCTGCTTGTGCAATCAGGCGGTCGGCTATGTCCAAAGGCAGAAAGGCTGAGCCCTGGGCCTTGTCAACATTGATTTTAGAACGTTGGCAGTTACCCAGAGTATCAAACAACTGTCTGGTTCTAGCTAAGGTCTTCAGCAGCTGGTCCCTGTAGTGGGCTTTTAATAGACAATCGTCCAGGTAAGGGAAAAAATACAGGCCTTCCCTGAGAAGGGCTGCTGCCACCACTGCCAAGCATTTAGTAAAGACCCATAGCGCAGAAGACAAGCTAAAGTGCAGCACCCTGAATTGGTAATGCTCCCCTTGAAACAGGAACCTCAAGTGTCTTCTGTGAGATTTCTGGATCTTGATATGGAGGTATGCATCCTTCAAATCAAGAAAGCATATCCAACCCCGTTTGCAGTAACAGAAGAAGACCCTGCAAAGTGACCATTCTGAAATTCTTCTATTCTACGAAGAAGTTTAGATCTCTGAGCGCCACAATAGGTCTCCTGCCCACTTTGGGACAAGGAAGTAGAAGGAGTAAAACCCTGTGTTCCTCTGTTCTAGATGAGTTCTATGGCCCATTTTTGAACCAGAGTCTGAACTTATCCTGAAAATGATTCTTCCCATTTTCGACTATGGTGACATTGTCACGCCAAAGACCACCCTAGCCTGACTGGATCCCCCTCTTTCACTCCTTCTGTCACTTTGCTTTGGACTCTCTGCCCTACACTCACCACTGCTCTTTATACTCCTCCCTCTCCCTCCCCTCCCTTGAAGCTAGACGCCCAACTCATTGTGCCTCCTTTATCTTGAAATTCTGGCTGGCCTCCCTCCCTCCCCTCTTACCATACTTCTCTCCCCCCCCCCTCCCCATACACCCTTCATAACTCCACCTGCCATTCCTTTGCGCTCCATTCTAGGAAATCCCTTGCTGGCCAGGCTACCACTTCCCCAAACTTTGGAACTTTCTCTCCCTAACCATTCGCTCCTCCTTTTCCCAATGCACTCTCTCTTCTCCATGGCTTTACCTCTCACTCCTGCAACTGCCTCTGATACATGCCCCTGCTCCGCTTCTCAGTTACCCTCTTCCCCCTTTCCTCCTCCCATCCCCCTGGTATGCACTTATTTACCCCCTCCTTTGTTTCCCTCTCCACTTTACAGAAATCAAGCCCTATGCTGCCTCCGCACCTTGAAATGCATTTCCTTGTAACCCAATGGGCAGGCCCTCTGCCATGTTCCTTGTTTAAATTGCTTACTGTTAATGCTTGTTTTAACATACTGTACATTTTATTCTTCTAATTGTTTACTTGAACTCCTCTTCACCCCCCACCTCCGACGCATCGGAAAACGAACAGTTACCAGTTCAGCAGGTCTTTCTTGGTGAAACTTTTGAAAATAAAATAAATAAAACTCCCCTCAGCAACAGAGGTGGGGGCCCTGGAGGTTATGTTGTTGCAAGTGGGGGATGATCTGGAGAGTTGTCCATAAGTTCTAGAGCATAATCTTTCTCTATGATCTCCAAAATCCATGCATCCGTAGTCACTTCCCTCCACTGGTCTAAGTGGAGGAAGAGGCAACCCCGGTATACAAAGTGTCAGGCTGAGCTGGTGGAGGCAGCTCCACTACCTCTAGGTACTTTTGGGGACTAGCAAGACCCCAGCTCCTTTGCCCCTGCCCTGCCCTGCTGTCTGGGGCCTGGGTGATGTCCCCAACACCAGCTGGGCAAAAGGCACCCCTGCTCCTACCCCTGGGCTGGGTATGGTAGAGGGAGTGCACAAACTTCTAATTCCTACTCGAAGCTTGGGGAGCTCGAGAATCTCTTGTACCTCATGACCAAACAACTTTTGCCCTCTTGAATTGGGCATTAAGAATTGTTTGTTGCACATCTTTGGCAAAGCCTACTACTCTGAGCCAAGAATATTTACTGAGACAGATGCCAGAAGCTGCAACCCTGGCAGATGAAAAAATTACTTATAATAGTAATCTTGTTTTTTCCAAGGGAATCTTACTATATTTTGACAATTTGCAGTATGGTCTCACCATAGGACTGCCCTGGAGCCAAAATGGTTAATAAAACCTATGCAAATAGTGGAATGCTAGGCTCGAGCTCAGTTTTCAAACCACTGTCATTGGTTACACTTCCTTCAACTGTCAGATTCTTACAAAGCATGCATAAGATGAAACTAAAATAAACTAGTCTAATATAAAACTAGTTTCTCCCTAAAGACCAACCCCTCTTTTAAACAGGAGCATCAAGACTCAAGTCACAGATGCCCAAGAAAACAAACAAACATACCAACAGGTTTGCAGTAGGGTATGGACAGCTGGAGTGCAGTGCCCATTAGGTTCCAGTAGGGGAGGTAGGGTGGGAGCTCAGAATACAGTAAGATTCCCTTGGAAGAAACAAAATTACTACGATAAGTAATTTTTTCTTCAAACCCCAGGAAATCTTACTCTAGGCTGACAATATGAAGACTACCCAAGCAGTACCTCTGGAGGTGGGCAGAGAACCTACTTGGGGAACAGGCTCTGTAGTACCGCTGTGCCAGACTTGGTACCACTTCTGGCCCGAGCATCCAAGCAGCACTGCTTGGTAAATGTGTGAACAATTTTCCAGGTAGCTGCTTTGCAGATTTCCAGCAGAGGAACGTCTCTTGCAGCTGCTATGGAAGCAGCTGTTCCCCTGGTGGACTGGGTCCTGAGACCCACAGGGGGCTGTTTGCCAACTTTGCTATAGCAGAACTGAATGCAGGCAACAATCCAGTGTGCAATGGACCTTTTTGTAGCTGGTTTGCCTTTTCCCACTTCCCCATAGGTCATGAAGAGCCGAGTATTGTCCTGCCTGTGGCTCTTTGTGTGGTCCAGGTAGTAGCTGATAGCTTATTTAACATCTAGGCTATGCAGTCTACATTTCCCCCTGAAGTGGAATGGTCAGTGAAAAAGACTGGCAGTGTAATGGACTGATGGATGTGGAAATCAGATACCACCTTGGGAAGAAACTTCCTATTAGTCTTGAGGACAACTTTGTCCCTGTGGAATGCAATGTAGTTGGGCTCTGTGGATAAGGCCTAGAGTTCACCAATTCTCCTAGCAGAGGTGACTGCCACGAGAAACACTGTTTTCACATACTGGAGATCTGCCGAGGACATGGGCTCGAAAGAAGGCTGGGCAATACATATATTAAGATCCCACACTGGTGTAGGGTCCCTATGTGGAGGATGCAGATAAAGCAGTCCCTTGAAAAACTTTCTGAATACTGGGTTCGAAGCCAGGGATGAGACCCTGCCTGCTGATAATATGCACAGACAGCAGCCAGGTGCACTTTAGGAGTGGATGGTCTTAGACCAAGGGAATGAAGGTGGGTCAGGATAATCCAGAACAGCTGACAAGCCCGCCTGACTGTGATCTATGTCTTTTGTCAGACACCAGATAGAAAACCTTTTCCACTTTTCCTGGTGGAAAGCTTTCTAGAGGCCCCAAGGACCTCCATGACATCTTCTGGGAGGTGCAAGTTGGCATAATCCAAGTCCTCAAGAGCCAGGCTTTGAGTCTGAGGGACTGGAGGTTGGGATATAGGATCCTGCCCTACGAGGATGTCAGTAGGTTGTGCCTCCTGGGGGAGGCTGATTGGTTTGACTACTAACAGGGAGAGAATCAGGGAATACCAAGGCTGCCTGGCCCAGTCTGGAGCAATGAGGATCATTGTTGCTGGCTGAGATCTGAGCTTGTTCAGTACCCTTAGCAACAATGGAAAGTGAGGGAAGGCATACAGGCACTTCCCTATCCAATCCAGTGGGATTGTGCCCCTCACAGGAGGTCTGCAACAGAACTGAGGTAGCTGACTGTCGTCTGGGGTTGTGAGGAGATCCACTTCTGGAGTGCCCTGTCTCTTGAAATCAATCTGCAGGACCTGCTTGTTAATTGACCACTGGTGGTGGTTCTGGCTGATTCTGCTAAGGGCATCTGCCAGGATATTGTCCTTCCCTGGAAGGCAGACTGCGGAGGGAGAGAGAGAGAGAGAGAGAGAGATCTCCTGGGAGTATGCCAGGCTTCAAATTTTCATGGTCTCTGTGCACAGTGGAGTTGACCTTCTGCCCCCGTTTGTTTATGTAGTACATTAGTGGTTGTGTTGTCTGTCCTGACTTGCACCACCTGGCCCTGTAACATGTCGGCAAAGGACTGTATGCCCAGGAGGACTGCTCTGAGTTACAGCAGACTGATGTACAACAATGACTCCTACTTGAGCCATGTGCCATGAGCAGTGTGCTCCCCATCCCAGGAGGGAGGCACCTGTGGTTAGCACCAACAAGGGATTTCTCTGTAAGCATGGTATGAAGGAGAGTTCCTGTAACTAGCACTAGCTTTGACTACGAATCTCTTTTTTTTTTTATGCCAGTGTGAACCGAGATGAACTGAATGTCTCATTTGGAACCTGGCCCTTGACATTGTTGCTGTTGATGCTGCTATATGGCCCAGAAACTGTAGAAAATGCCTTGCTGGCCTTGGAGTGTACAGCTTGAAAGAGCTGGCTAGCTGCACCAGGCTGTCCACTCTTCCCTGTGGAAGGAATGCATTTCCCTATACTGTGTCCAACTCGGCTCCTATGAACTCCAGGAGCTGAACTGGTTCTAGCACTGACATTTTCAGGTTCACTAGGAACCCTAAGTATTTCAGAGTATCCTGTGCGACTACCAGAGCATCCCTGACCTGATGAGGTGTTTGACCTATAACTAGTCAGTCATCCAGGTAGGGAAACACTGCCACCCTTTGCCTTCTTAGGTGTGTTACGTCCTCCACCAAGCACTCTGTGAACACCCTTGGGGCAGAGGTCAGTCTGAAGGGCACTGCCCTGAACTGATAATGGCCAGATGGCAATCTGAACAGGAGATATTTTCTGTAGGATTGCCTGATGGCTATGTGAAAATAGGCATCCGTTGGGTCCAGAGATGTTAACCATTCTTCCTGCCTTAGGGTTGGAAGGATGGTTTCCAAAGTCACCATCATGAACTTTGGTTTTGACAACTGATTGCTTAGATGTCTGAAATCCAGTATGGGTTGCCACTCCCCAGTTTTCTTTGTTGTGAGGAAGTATCTGGAGTACAGGCCTTTTCCCCTTTGTGCCAAGGGACTGGCTCTACTGACTTTTGTGACAGAAGGTTGGATACTTCTTCCTCTAACAGAGCTGTTTCTGATGGAGCAGAAGGTCTGAAAACACTTGCTTTGGCATGAACTTGAAGCTGAGAGCAAGACCCTGGCCCACTACCTCCAGAACTCAATTGTCTGTGGTGATGGTTTGCCATTCCTAGAGATAGTGGACCAGCCTGCTCCCTACTGGGGTTGGGGAGGCCACCCGAACAGACACCTCAGGGTGTCTGCTTGGCCTGAGCTGTTGTCAGTGTGCTGGGACTAGTATGGCCATTGCCTCTTCTGCCCCTGCCTCTAAAAACACCCCTGCTGCTGCCGATATCGGGGAAAAGCTTGAGGATGAAAGAATGACCTATAATGGGTCCTGCCCCTACCATCTCTAGCTTGGTGCTTCTGGGATGTGGATGCCCTTTCTTTGGCAACAGCACTCTTGTAAGCAGTTTTGTAATCATCCATTTTCTTCATGTAAGCCTGTTTGCTTTCCGAACAGAGATGTGGCCTGACATGGAAAATCCAAAGTCTTTGTTTGTGTGTTCTGGGTCAGGTTACTAGTCCTGACCCAAGCAAACCTTCTGAGAGACACTGACGTTGCCATCTGTCTGGTTGCAGTATCACTGCCATCAACAGCCATCCTGAACTGGGCTTTAGAAGCTTCTATGCCTCTTTTTGCAGCCTCCTCCAAATCAGCTGCCATGGGAGCTAGGACATCTTTGCTATTTCCAGGACAGTATTCCAAAGTGTTTTCTGATGCATGGAGACATAGGACATGTAAGAGGCTTGTCTAATGGCCAGAGAAGACCCCAGGTAAATTGTCATAGCTGTGGAGTTGCCAGTGGGATGCTAGCTTTGTCACAAGCTGCAGCCTGTACCACCTCCCATGGCTAGGGTGCCTAAAAAGGAATACTACTCCTCCATTGGTTACCCAATACTTTTTGCCCAGCTTTTTGTCCACTGATGGCACAGAAGTGGGTGTCTGCAATATTTTACTGACTTGTTTCTTCAGGGACTTACGGCTGGGCAACAGTAGTCTTTTTGAGACCAAGATGTCCATCATCTCCATATAGTCCTGTTCCTCCCTCCTCCTCAGTGGACTACTGAGTGGGGAGGTCCAGGGTTTGAGCCACTTGCTTCATAGAAGCAAAGTGTGATGTGTAGTCCTCAGATCTCTTGTCAGGGGAGTCAGGAAGGTGGGGGATCAGGAGACATATCAGGCTCAGTGGGCTCTCCATAATCCTCATCCTCTTCATCCTACTCATAGAATTCAACACACTGTTCCAACGAACCGGGAACAGAGGCTGAACTGGTGCTGTGCCTGCAGTTGCTTTTCAACCGGAACTGGAGTCCCAGGTTGCAGTGACTGTATGATTCTGACTGCGTTCGCAATCTCTTCAGCAGTTGGAACAGAGGTCTTTCTCAGTTGTGGTTCCTGCACTGTATGTTTTTCCTTTTTCTTTCTTTTCCATGCGGTAGCCGGTTCAGTAGCTGTACCCGCAGCACGTTTTCTTCCTGAGAAACTATTACCCTTGTCAGAGGGCTGTTCCTCCGGTTCCTTCTGAAGAGGAGCCGGTTTGTCTGAGGCCGGGTTAGCAGCCTTTTCAGACGTCTTTACAGTCGCCTCTCAAGTGTAGACTGTGGAAAATGTTTGCAGATCTCACAATCTACCTTCAGGTGGTCAAACCCTAGGCAAAATACACAAACTAAATGAGGATCAGCTTTAGCAAATGGTTCCCCACACTCAGTACAATGCTGAAAACCTGTAGGGCCTGTTCTTTCCTTGGTTTTCTGTGTTATCTCACCCAAAAAAAAAAACTAATTTTATTTTTGGTTGGCTTAAAACCGAAAGAATCGAGAGTTACCCCAGTTAAATAATATTCAAATCAACACAACTTACCAGATAAGTCGAATTAGACAAAATCGACTGAAGTTTACTTAGGAAAAAGTAATAGATATCGGTCCCCTCCCGCTTGCAAGGAACCAAAAAGGAACTGAGAACTTACCTGATAAACACTACATCTAGACCAAGTCTACCTGTGTATCAAAGACAGTACTTCAAAAATTGAAAGAAATAAACGGTACACTTGAAACCTGATGAAAATAAATTTTCTTCAATCAAGTGAAGGAGAGCTCTCTGGATACATCTTACTGAGGCAAGCGTTGGAGAGACTCTGACTGTTGCAGAAAGTATAACCAGGGATAGTGGTTTGAAAACCAAGCTAGAGCCTAGCATTGAACTATTTGCATAGATTATAGTACCCATTTTGGCTCTGTGGCAGTCCTATGGTGAGACCATACTGTATACTGTCAGAATACAGTAAGACTTCCTGGGGTTGAAGCATCAGAAACATCACAGGCTGTGCAGAGCAAATGCTCGCCTACACTGGCTCCAGCTATTAAAGCTTTCAGTAGCTCCCGTTTTGGGTGCTCTCAGACAAGGCCTGTGCAGTGGCCTTAGCCTGCCTCCACAGGGTGTTCTGATACTTCATCATGTGGGCCTGTTAGTTAGCAATACGAAGGCCCAATGACGCAGAGGCATATGTCCTCCTACCTATGACATCCAGCCACCTACATTCCTTGTCAGGAGGAAGGGAGTTCAGGTGTTTAGGTGTCGTAAACGTGTCACAGGCGGCATTAATCACCACTGAGTCAGTCTCAGGTTGTGTGGCATAAAAAGGTTTCACAAAAGGATCAGAATACATTTTATCTGCTTTCGGGGGACAGCTGGTATACTGTTTGGTCTGTACCAAGCTGCATAGGTGGCATCCTCTAAGGCTGGGAGCAAAGGAGGCAACACTGTGGCAGGAGAGACTGGCAGCACCAGAAACTCCCACAGGTTCTTTTTAGTGGTATCCTGCTCTTCTAATGCAAAGCCCGTGGTAGCTTCCATCTGCTGCATCATGGTGAAAAATGTGGGGGACCTTGGTGTGTTCACCACAAACTCCTCACTGCAGGTGGAGACTGTAGAGCTGATGCCATGTTCATACTGGCTCTCAGCAATTTTCAGCTTCATCCTCCTCTTCCTGCATCATTAGATCAGGATTGTACTCTTATTCGTCAATCGGCTCAACGGGAATGAGAGACCATGCCAGCGACATCGGCATAGAGGATTCTGTGGTAAGGGAGTGCCTTGCGGCATGGATGGGGAATTGGAAGGAGTCCCCATCAACTGACCCCCTTGAACAAGGAGGCCAGGCATCAGATGCCTTATGTCGGAAAAAGACAGGACGACTGCCTGAGCGTCTGTGCCCTTTGGTCCATGGATAAAACTAGAGGAGTTGATAGGGGAGGCAGAGTCTCCGTTGTCAACTGCAACAGAGAAGAATTTCTTCATACTTACCATAATTTCCTTTTCTGTTAGCTCCTACATTGTCAATGGGTAATCATAACAACTGGGTACTGTACAGCCCTACCAGGGGAAATGGCACAGCCCAAGCTTTAGAATGCTGTGCACATGAGGATTCCAAGCAGCTGCAACTGCCCAGTCACTACTTACCTCGCAGTGCAAAAATGAGCTACACATTTTACTATATTATAACCAATTACCTGTATGCAACTTTCATTAATGTAAATAAATGCTGCCTTACATTCCTGATAGACATCCGAGAAAGAAAATGCTCTTCATTGGTCTCAAGATTTGGATGATTTGGTCCTCCCCATAGGAAAGAACAATCAGGCAACAAGGAAAGCTCCACCTCAGTCGCTCATTTGGAAAACTGTGGCTGACCACACAATAAGGCACGACTATCAGGCAACAACTGAATGCAGTGAGACTACCTGCAACAAGGAAAAATACATTAAGAGTTATCAGTAAGCTGTTACAGAGTATAGTGGAACATTGTTCTACCTCGTTTTCGTACGATGCCTAAAAGCTGTTTAGCTACAAATACAGGAACAAACAGAACACTGTTGAGCACGTTGTGCAAAACAGCGCTGTAGTCATTTTGAAGTAAAAGCTCGAGCCGAACTTTAAATCCAGCACTAGAAAACTTTTGCACGGCAATGTTATTTCAAATGGCTCCCTAACACTGAAAATGGCTGTAGCGTTTTTTCCAAAAAGGGGCAGTTTATTACAGACAATGAAAAATGCAGATCAACCAGATATATTCAGAGATAGAACTACTTACTAAAAAGTTTCTGCCTCCAGTTAGTTTTCTTGCTAAGCAAGACGTCTGGACACCATGTTTTTTCTTGTAAATCCATCCCACACTACAGCGACAACTAAAGGGAGTGTGTGCTGCTAATGTAAGCATGCCTAGTCCCTAGCAACCACACAACTCACCATATGAGCAAGCCATAGCTCCCAAAATATGAAATGGGACACAACGATTTCCTTTTCTATGATAAATATATATTTAGAAATCCAAAAATAGTATTAAAATAATTTGAGGGGACACCATACACTATAAAAAAATACAGGATGGGCAACCCCATGCAGAACCAGTGTGTTCTGCCGACTCCGGGTTTGATTCCATTGGACCTCTCGAGCTTCGTTCTTCGCACACTGGTTCTGCATGGTTGCCCATCCAGTATTCTCTATAACCTGCGGTCATAGACTGATTGAAATATATATATATATATATATTTTTTTTTTTATATAGTTAATTTAGGAACACAGCACAACTAAACAGAAGAGGGATGTCCGAAAACACTGTAGGGGATGTTAACAAACAGGACATCCCTCCTATCACACCGGATGAGATTCTCACAAAAGAGCCAGGCTCTTGGGTAGGCTCCATTGACAATGTTGGAGCTAACAGAAAAGGAAATTACTGTAAGTACGAAGAAATTTCTTCTTTCTGTAGCACTCCATATTGTCAATGGGTAATCTTAACAACTGGGTTCTGAGAAGTGGTACCTAGAAAATATCAGGAGGCAGGAGAATATTAACCCATATGCCAGAGGCAAGCACTAAGAAATTACTAAAGAACTGCTGCCTGTAGCACTCTGCGACCAAACACTGCGTCAGGAGAACTCTGAACATCCAATTTGAATGTTTTTGTGAACGTGTGGCTGTAAGACCACGTAGTTGCCCTACGTGACCTTAAAAACCAATGCTTCACCTGTCTTTGCCCAGGGCATCGCCCTAGCCCTGGTGGAGTGAGCCTTGATGAGGGCTGGAGGCCTCTGCTTTCCCACACACTGGCCTAAGCATTGCAGGCATGCACTCTCACTTAGGGTGGCCTAAAAGGCCTTTTGACCTTGCTTGCCTGTTCCAAGAGAATAAACAGACTAACTTTCAGAACGCAACCGTCCGTTGAAGATAGATCCTAACAGTGTGAGATAAATCCAACTTGTGCACTTCCTTCTCTTTGGAGTGAGACAGTTGAGGACAGGAGGATGAAAGACCCTTTTCCTGAACTCCTGGAAGAGCATTTTACGGACGAAAAACTGGAACTGTTCCAAGTACCACCCGCCCTTGCACCAAATAAGGTATGGCGGCTCATGAGGAAAAAGTACAGTTACGCAAGTACTTACTGTAACAGTAGATCTTCAAGAGAGAGAGGCTCCTGCAGTAGATCATAACATGTAGAACTGCACCCTGTGGCATCAGGACCGCATGGCAAACTTTTACTAGCACTGTCTGGCAGGGGACCGCCCACCCAACGTCATGTGACAGAAGTCAGCGTGATCCTGTAAGTTGGCAGCCCTGCACCTGCCTTCCAGTTCTCCCACTGGAGACCCAAGAGAGTGCGACAGGAGAAAAGGATATAGTCCCTGAAACCCAATCTAGACAGCCCTGCAAGAGCAAAACAGAAGACTTGGGGGAGGAGGGAGGGAAAAAGATGACCTACTGCAGGAACCTCTCTCAAAGATCTACTGTTATGGTAAGTGCTTACGTAACTGTACTATATTACTTCGAGAGGGTTCCTGCAGTAGGTCATAACATGTAGGACTGAGTCCCAAGCAGTCAACTGATCAGAACAAACTGAAGCATGGGAGGAAGGAAGATCTGCAGAAAGACCAGAGCAGGTCTATGACAGAAGGCCCTGCAGGACGGCTAGGCCAAAACTCACCCTACACCTAGAGGCAATGTCCAGACTGTAATGTTTAGTGACGGTGTAGACTGAATGCAGAGTTGCAGCAGCACAAATCTCTGCTGCGGACACATTCCTGAAAAACAGAAACATAGAATCTGACGGCAGATAAGGACCGCTTGGCCCACCCAGTCTGCCCATTTCCCTACCTACTGGATAAGCTGCAGATCCTAGTTAACCAGCAGCCTACTTCTTCCTACCGCCCCAGAATGGCCTTATGACTGTCCCATGCATGCTTGAATTCCACCACTGATTTTGACTCCACAACCTCCCCAGAAGGCCTCCTGCATCCACAACCTCTCTGAAAAATACTTCCTTAAATTACCTCTGAGCTGCCCTCCTCTATCTTCAAATTGTGCCTCTTGTTCTTACACACCTCTTTTTTGAAAGATGCTACCCTCTTGGACTTTGTTGATTCCTTGAGGTACTTGAACGTTTCTATCATGTCCCCCTCTCCTCCTTTCCTCGAGGCTATACATATTAAGCTCCTTTCGCCTCTCTTCATATGTCTTCCGTGCAGACCCTGCACCATTTTAGTTGCCCTCCTCTGGACAGCTTCCATTCCGCCTATGTCTTTGTGGAGATTGGGTCTCCAGAACTGCACACAGTACTCCAGATGGGGTCTCACCAGCTGTCTGTACAGAGAGATAATAACTTCTGTTTTCTACTGGTGATGCCTCTCCCTATGCATCCCAGTATCCCCCAGCCCTCCTTGCTACCCTCTCACATTGCTTGCCCACCTTTAGGTCATCTGATATGACTACCCCCAGGTCCCTTTCCATTTTTGTTGTTGTTAGTATCTCACCCCCCATTGTGTACTCTTCCCCTGGGTTTTTGTTTCCCAGGTGCATTACCTTGCACTTCTTAGCATTGAATTTAAGCTGCCATACATTTGACCATTCTTCTAACCTTGCCAAGTCCCTTCTCATCCTTTCCACCCCACCCTGTGCATCAACTCTGTTGCAGATCTTTGTGTCATCTGCAAAGAGACATACTTTTCCTTCCAGTCCCTCTGCAATGTCGCTTATAAAGACATTGAAGAGGACCGGTCCTAATACTGAACCCTGCGGTACCCCACTAATAACCCCCCTTTCTTCTGAGTCGACTCCATTTACTATCACTCTCTGTGTTCTATTCTCCAGCCAATTCTTTACCCAGGCTGTCATCTTGGGACCCACTCCCAGGCTGGCTAACTTGTATATTAATCTTTTATGTGGGACTGTGTCAAATGCCTTGATAAAGTCTAGGTAGGCCATGTCCACAGCCCTCCCTGATCTACTACTTTGGTCACCCAGTCAAAGAAATCTATCAGATCTGCCTGGCATGACCTTCCGCTGTGAATCCATGCTGCCTAGGGTCCCAGCCCTCTGGCCTCTAGATACTCGACAATTCTTTCCTTCAGAAGTGATTCCATCATTTTCCCTATCACTGAGGTTAAACTAACAGGTCTGTAGTTTCCTGCTTCCGCCTTGCTCCCACTTTTGTGAAGGGGAATCACATTTGCCCTCCTCCAGTCCTCGGGTACCACCCCATCCTCCCATGATTTGTTGAAAAGGGTAGTCAGTGGTGTCACTAGTTCTACCCTTAGTTCTTTTAGAATTCTGGGATGGAGCATCAAAACGGACTATTATCAAAAGAAAAGAAAGAAGTACTTATCAAAATGGCGATCAACTGGAGCAATGTTCACTGCAAGGTCCTTGTGATGGCGGGAAAGAACTGGAAGACGAGCGCGGGGACCACCTACTTACAGGATCACGCTGACGTTGGTCATGTGACGTTGGGTGGGCGGTCCCCCGCCAGACACTGCCAGCAAAAGTTTGCCGTGAGGTCCCGATGCCAGAGGGAGCAGTCCTACATGTTATGACCTACTGCAGGAACCCTCTTGAAGTGAGATCTTGTAAAAAAAACACATCCAGCAATATGGATGATAGTGGTTCAAAGAACTCCTTGCAGAGAGCATTCAGAACCCAGTTTAGATCTCACGGAAGAACAGAGATCCGGACCCTAGACAACTCCTACTAAACACATGCCTATTCGTTCCTAGGTTAAAAAAAAACAAACAAAAAAAACAGGGTTCTCAAAGAGCTGCAAACTGACCTCTTAACGTACTCGGTGCCAACCCCTTGCCACGCCATCCAGTAGAAATCCAAAAATCTGTGGAACAGAGACCACTGAAGGTTTAAATCCTTCCCTTCTGGCCCAACATAAAAAGAGGTGGCCTCTATAGGAGCATAGACTGTGGACAGAGAGTTTTTTTTAGCAGCCATCAAGGCGTCAATTAGTTTCTTTCTTTTTTTTTTATTTATTTATGGGAGAGCCTCCTCCTCTCAGGAACCATGCCGTGAGTTGCATCATTCCTGGATTTTGGTGGAGAAATAGACCCAGATAACAGATCTCTTAGCACCAGAAGGGTGCTTGGTGAGCTAGATTCACTAAGTCAGAGAACTATGATCTTCTCGGATACTCTGTAGCTAATAAGAGGCAGCTTTCTCTAGAGTGTCTTTTATGATTTATTGTTGCCTTTTTTTTTAAATAATATGGCTTCGGAAGAAGAGTTAGTGGAGGAAGGATACACTCTGCTAAAAGTCCACTCCTGAGGCTGAGCGACCACTGCCTCCCCTTCTGTGGACACCGAAAACGACTGAAGAATCTATTCGGATCTGAGCATTGTGGCTGGATGCAAACAGACCGATCTGAGCTCAACCGAACCGTTTGCACAGGAGTCTGAAAAACCTCTGGGATCAATCTCACTCTACGGGGTGAATATTTTTGCTACTTAGCCAGTTCGCCTGGAGGTTCAACTTCCTTGCCAGGTGTACAGCCGACAGGTCGGTGGCCTCTCAAAACATCTTCTACTTGTGCCACCTTAATGTTTATGTATACCATGCTTAGGAGCATAGTTTGAAGCTGAAGGGGAGGATAGGTGGACCACCTTCATCTCCTCAACATTGGTGTGGAGATGCTGTTCCTAGGCTGACCAAGTTTTCTGAGTGGGAGTTGGGTCTGGCCTGCCCCCCAATCTGTGCAAACCGACATCTATTGTGAGAATTAAACTCTGGGGAAGTTCCTGCCAAACCCTTGCTCAGATCCTGCACATTCATTCACCAACTCAGGGAGTAACGAAGCTGAGGGATGAAGGGAACCTGGCTTGAAAATCCTCCGATGAGGGATCCCAAGCTGTCAGCAAACCCATTTGAACAGGCTGCATATGGAAGGAAGTCCACGGGATTAAATATATCGTTCCCCGTCATGAGGCCAAGAAACTGCAGCAGACTGAGGGCAGATGCCTGTGTCCTGAGCCACTAGACTTCTGTCAGTAAGGCCTCTATCTGTGAAGATGAGAAAAAACCCTCCCTGATTTCATGTCGAAAATTTTTACCACCAGGTGTTTCAAGGTCTGAGATGGCTCAAGACGAGCTCTTCTCCCAGTTTACCACCTAGCCATGCAACTCTAGCATCTCTAGAGTCTTGAGTACCGATCTCTTGCTAGGGACAAAGTCGGTGCATGAACAAACAGCTTGTTCAATAAGGATAGACATGATGCCCTTTCTGTGAAAACTGAGCTACCAGGACTATCAACACCTTCAAGGAACTCGGGTGATGCACGGTGAACAGAAGCACCCTGTACTGGAAAAGCAGGCCCAGTATCAAAACCTGAAATACTCCAGGTAGGACTCATGGATGGGAATGTGGAGGTAAGCATCTGTCAGAAATAATGAGGCTGAAGGAGACTCCCTGGCTAAACAGCCCGGGTGACTGACCTCAGGGACTCCATTTTGAAAGGTTTCTGGCGCAAAAACTTATTCAGGTGCTTGGAATCCAGAATGGGCCTGAAAACCCCCAACTTCTTGGAAACTATGAAACAGATCCAATAGGACCACTGACCATGTTCGATTAGCGGGACCTGTATGATGGTCCCAAATGAATGAGGGGGTCAGGGTCTCTGATAACGCCTGGCATTTGTGATGTCCTTGGAAACTGTGGTGGAGAAAGCCTCTCCTAATAATGCGTCTGACATTGTTTTTGGCTCACCTTGAGAAAAACTGCAGTAGTTCTCCAATAAAGAAAAGGAATCAGGGATGGGCCCGCGTGCCTTCTGAGAGGCACCAGGCTTTTGGTGCTGGGCCTCCTGCAGGGTGCCTGGCCAGGGCTCCTCTGATACTATGATAGTGGTGTTTTTTTTTTTTTTTACTTTAAGTATTTATTCCTCCTGGGTATGCCAGGATAGGAACTCTGTCCCACACTACCAATCCCTCCGACCAACCCCATTACCCCCACCCCCCAAGCACAATCCAAATCTGGGGTGGCCGCAATGGCGGAATCGGTAGAACGGGGTTGGGACTTCATGAGGCCTCTGGCTGCCATTTTCTGTTTTTCTAGCATTCCCCCTCCCTCTCAGTGTAAGGTGTAGGCACACACATGCCACTTGCCCGTCTCCCAGCCTGTACCACCCCCCCAGCCCCTATCAGAGGGCGATCGACAGGTGGGACAAAAATCCCTCCCTCCCCAAGAGAAGACAGTAGTCCTCCAGACACTCTATCCTCTCTCACCCCTGCTGACCCTCGACGGACCGGGCTCGTCTCCAAACTCGGGTCGCCAGTGTAGTGCGAGGTAAGGCGACCAGCACCTCAACCATCAGACCCACCAGGCCAGCAACTGTAACCTTTGTTACCCGAGTAGGCTCTCTATTCTCTGCAGCCAAAATTCTGAAAGAACAGAACCCCTCTTGGAACTGTCTGCACCGCTAGTTATCTTGACCCCTTTGGATTATGGTAGTCTTGGGCTGTTTGACACTGGTGATAGCCCTTCTTACCACATATTCCTTAAAATAGTATCCGGGTTGGAATCAAACCCTAAGCCTCCCTCAAAGGGAGGTTAAACAGCTTAGCTCATGAAGCTTGATTAGTGACCCAATGACTAAGCCACACAGTCCTCATGGTCAAAAAAATGGAAATTACGTACCTACCATAATTCTTGATTTTCTTGGACTAAGACTCCACCACTCATTCACATTGATGGGATCTACGCCGGAGGTGCTAGGACCCAGTGGGAGCAAACTTTTTGCAAGAGGGCCGGCACCAGAGATGGAACCATGAGGAGTGGTGTCGCGAACCTCGACTCATGTGGCAAAGACTATCTTGGCATCGACCCTCCAACCACTTCAGTACCCCCAGAGGAGGTGCAGCGCAACTAACCTAGAAGGATAGCCTAACAAACACCAGAAATAAGATAGTCCGAACAACCCGTATAAGAAGGGTCAACAAAGAAGTCTTCACAGCCTGAAGATTGAGGGAGTGAAGACCAACAAAAGAGGCGAGCTCGGGGGGCGGTGGGTGGGCATGTGAATGAGTGGTGGAGACTTCGTCTAAGAAGATCAAGAATTAAGGTAGGTATGTAATTTCCATATGTTCCTGGACATAAAGTCTCCACCATTCATTCACACTGATGGGAGAGTACCGAGATAATAATCCCCCAAGAGGGCGGCAGGAGAAACCAAGAGCTCACAAGTTTAGGACAGAAGTCCATTAAGGATAGTCCTGCCAAATGAAAGATGTCGTCTGGCATGGACATCCAGGGCATAGTGCTTGACGAAAGTATGCACTGAGCTCCAGGCAGCTGCATTACAAATGCCTGCAATGGGCACACTGCGGATTTCCACCAGGGATGCCACGACTGCTCTAGTAGAGTGAGCATACACTCTGCTCTCCAGCTTAACTTGCGCCATGGAATAATAGTGGTGAAGGCATGCCACCAGCCATGCCGAAATGCATCTGATAGTGACAGGTTGACCCAGCCGGGTCTCGCTGAAGGAAACAAACAGTTGTTGAGCTTTACAAATTTCTTTTGTTCTATCCAAATAGAAATACAGAGCTCTTTTGACATCCAAAGAATGAAGGGTACGCTCTCCTTCATTTTGGAAGTTAGCAAAGTAAGTAGGTAGGACCAAAGGTTGGTTCACATGGAATTCTGAAACAACCTTGGGGAGAAACTCAGGATGGGTGCTAAGAACTACTTTGTCCCTATGAAATACAGTATATGAAGGGTCTGTGACCAAGGCATGTATTTCAGAAACCCTGCGGGCCAAGGTAATGGCCATCAGGAAGGCCGTTTTCCAAGAGAGAAATTTCAACTCACAGGTAGCTAGAGACACGAAAGACTTTCGAGTGAGCATGTCTAGCACAAGATTAATGTCCCAGGCTGTGATTGGATGTCTGATAGGAGGTCTGGTATGCAGGATACCCTTACGAAACCTCTTAACTACAGGTAACTGAGCCAGTGACAAGGAAAGTACTGGCTCATGATAAGCTGAAATGGGCCAAAGGTAAACTTTGACTGTAGAGTATTGTAGACCTGAATTTGAGAGGTTTAAAAGGTACTCTAGAACTTCATCTGGTGTGCAGGAAAAAGGATTCAAAGAGGATTTTGCACACTAGCGATAAAAATGCTTCCATATGGCTGTATAAGTTTTTCTGGTGGCTGGCTTGCGCACAGCCAAAGGAATATCCAAAACGCTCTGAGAGACATTGAACCTATTCACCTCTCTCTCTTCAGAAGCCAAGTGTGAAGCAACCTCAGACTAGGATGGACCACAGGCCCCTGGGTTAGAAGGTTCATCTGTAGAGGAAGCGCCTTCGGAGGGGTTTCTACATACTGTTGAGTAACGGAAACCATATCTGTCGAGGCCAGAAGGGAGCAATGAGTATCATTTTTTCCCCCTGAGACTCGAATTTGAGAAGTACCCTCTGAATTAGTGGAAGAGGAGGAAAGACATATAGAAAGCGTTTTATCCACTGCAGCCTGAACGTATCCTGCCAGAAAATGCCAGACCCTGGATTTCTGGAGCAGGAGAGAGGCAGTTTTGTGTTGAGTGGGGATGCAAAAAGGTCCAGGTCTGGAGTTCCCCACTCTGCGAATAGTGACTGAACTACAGTCGAGTCGAGAGACCACTCGTGAGGATCCAACTCTGTTCTGCTGAGACGGTCTGCCAGTTCGTTCTGCACTCCCGGCAGATAGACTGCCTGAATTAGAGCCTTGTGCTCTAGGCAGCATTCCCACACTCTCATCGCTTCCCTGCATAAAGGGTAAGAGTACACACCGCCCTGCTTGTTGATGTAATATATCACTGCTTTGTTGTTCATTTGAAGGAGAATGTTCTTATGACAGAGAGTGTCCTTCAAAGCCCGGACTGCATAAAGGACGGCTCTCATTTCTAGGACATTAATGTGAAGCTGGGACTTGTCCTGAGTCCACGTACCTTGGGCATGGAGATTCTGACAGTGAGCTCCCCACCCAGTCAGGGATGCGTCCGTGGTAATGAAAATCTGATGATCCAGGGGAGCAAAGGGATAACCTTCCAGAAGGTTGTCCTCTTGGGACCAGCAGGTGAGTGACCTCTTCAGAGGTTATGTCACCTTGATGAGAAAGGACAGAGAGTGAGTGGTTGGGGACCACTGAATACTGAGTATCCACTGAGAGGTTCTCATGTGGAGATGTGCTAGGAGTACAGTGAACACCGAGGATGCCATGAGACCCAACATCTATTGCATCGAGATAGCTTGAACTGAGCTGTTCTTCCTGATGTATTGGGCCATCTGTAGGATATCGCTCATTCTGTCCTCTGGAAGAAAAGCTTTCGTACAGGAGGTGTCCAGAAGAGTACCTATAAAAAGGAGCTTCTGGGAGGGCTGCAACTGTGATTTCTTGAGATTTAGCAGTACTCCCATGGACGTGAGAAAGTCTGAGGCTGTGGCTAAGGCATCGAGAGTTCCTTGCCTGGAAGGACTTGCTAGAAGCCAGTCGTCCAGATATGGGAACACTTGTATTACGATTTTTTTGTGCTGCGAGAATTGCACAACACTTTGCAAAAACTTGTGGTGCCGAGGATAGCTCAAAGGGCAGGACTCCGAACTGATAATGTTGTCCCAGAGCTACAAACCTTAGGTATTTGTGGTGCTTTGGGTGTATAGGAATATGCTGGTAAGCAATCTGCATGTCCAGGGACGCTAGCCAATTGTGTTGATGAAGCAAGGGTAACAGGGTCCCTAGTGATATCATCTTGAACTTTTTCTTGGGAAGAAACTTGATTTTTACTTTCTGAGGTCCAGAATGGGGCTCATGCCACCAGTCTTTTTCGGAACCAGGAAATAATGGGAGTAGAAACCTGTGTTTCGTTGATCCAGCTGAACTATTTCTACTGCCCTGTTGTTCAGAAGGTCTTGTATCTCTGAGGCAAGAAGGTCTGACTGTATTGTTGACAGCCTGGGCTGTCGTTTGGGGGGACGATCCAGAGGGGCTTCTGAAAGGTTGAGGGAGTACCCCTCGTGGATTATCTGGAGAACCTTTTTGTCTGATGTTATGGGCTTCCACTGGTTGTAGAACGGAGTCATACGTCCTCACACTGCTGAGAAAGAGTCCCCCTCGGGCAGTTGAGGTGGGACCTGGGCCAGAAACTCAGAAGGTGGCAATGGGCGATTTGGGCTTGTGCCTTCTGTTGCGTTTTCTTTTGAGGCTGGGGGTTTGGTTTTTGTCAAAACCTCCCCTGCCCTTGCACCCAAAAGGACTGACTGTTGTGAAATTGACGCTTGTTAACACCCCCCCTGGGAAGGGGTGGGAGTGGGTCGAGCCGTTTTAATGGCCAACTTAGTCCTCTGCATGGCCTCCAGAGCTTGCTCTACTTGAGGTCCGAACAGATACATACCGTCAAAGGGTAACGCCACGACCTGCTGTCGAGCATCATTCGTGAAGCCCGAAGTGCGTAGCCAGGGGTGACGGCGGGTACAAATGCCCAACGCCGCCACACAGGAAGCAGTATTGAAAGCGTCCATAGCTGCTTTAACCTGCTGGTTGTTGGACTCTATACCCCTGGTTATGGTCTGAAGTAGCTCTGAATTAATGTCCAACTCGGGCAGCGCTTCCAGCATTTGTTTGAGCGAAAGCCAAAAAACATACTCATATTGAGAAAAATAGACCTGGTAGCTGGCAATATGCATATCGAGGGTAGAGGCAGCAAAGACTCTCTTACCCAAGGTGTCTAGCTTGCGAGATTCTTTGTTTATAGGTCGGGCTGTAGATGCCTGATGAAAAATGACCTTCATTCTCTGCCAGGACTACAATAGGGTCCGCAAAGGCCTGGGAGACCAAAATGGGTCGATCCTTGGAGCAGCATACTTCCTGTCTATGGACTTAGCCACAGAAGGAATGAGAGCTGGATTATTCCAGACCATCCAAGAGAGCGTCTCAAAAGATGGTTGTACCGGGGGAGTTAAATCCATAGGGATCTCTGGAACATGAAGATATTGGAGTCTTAAGAGCTTCCCAGGATCGATATCAGTAGTCTGGAGAGAAAGAGTAGTATTTAAATTTTTCAGCAAAGACTTAAATAACAGGTCTTCAACCACAGGCTCTGCGGCAGGACTGATCCCTGCTCCTTCAACATCATCACCCAGTCGAAGATCTGGGTCAGGCTCAATATCTCCTGACAATTCAGGAGGGACTGTATGGACAGGAAAAGAGTGAAAATCAGAATGAAATGAAGAAGAGAAAGGATTCGGAGTCGAGAACACCTGAAGGCTGGTCAGCACTACACTAAGCCTTGGCGCCGAAGAACACTGCGCCAAAGACAAGGGAGACGGCAGTGTCATAAACAACCCAGCACACGGTGCCAACAGAGCGCATGGTGCCGACAACAGCGCCGACAGGTGCATTGGAGCCGAGGATGGCGCCGAAAGACCCATCGATGCCAAAAGAGCTCCCGACGGCGCCGAAAACAATCCAGGGCCCTGAAGACTCCGATTTGAAGAAAAAGAAGGAAGAATACAAGGAGATAAAGGCATCGATGTGGCCCTCTGCGCCACAGTCATGTGAGGGAGGAAAACACCTGAGCATGGAGTCGACGGCACCGAAGATGGCGCTGTGCCACTAGGAAGGTCCAACCACCCTAACCACTCCCATGGAGGGCCCAAAGGCCTCGGTGTGACCGGGCCAGGCAGCTGGACCAACCTCCGAGCCCACTGCTCCATAAGAGCAGCCCACTGATGAAACTGCTCATTGGAAGCCCTTTCAGTAGGCGGGGAAGGGCTCCAATGTCGAAGAGGTCGGTCAACGGAGACAGAAACCAGCGACTCCGGGGAAGAAGACCGACACTTGACCCCAAACGACCAACTGTCGACACGCAAACATACCAGAAGGCAACCTCGAGTGATGCCTTCTCTTTTTTGACCTGTGGGCTGAAGAAGAGCTCGAGGCCGAACGGTGCAGAAAATGCGACCATTTCTTTTATGCTTCCGGGGGGACTGCCCATCCCCCCGGGCATCGGACCGTCCGTTGTCGGACCCTCCCTCTGGAGAGGGCAGCGGACCGGACCCAGCCCGGCTGACTGAACAGCTCTCATACGAAGTCTCCCTACTGTCACCTGACCCGCTCATGGTCAACTCCATCAATGGAGGGTTGAAGACTTCTTTTTCTTACTAGTAACATTTAAAAGTAAGCGGTACTTATTCGTAGGTAAATTACAAAAGAATAAACTGAAAACTATGATGCTAGTTTGAAGTTTGACTCCCAGTGGGCGAGCGACGCAGTCACTGAAGCGCACTCGACGGTGGGGAAAAAAGGAACTGAGGCGGTTGGAGGGTCAATGCCGAGATAGTCATTGCCGTATAAGCAGAGGCCCGCAGCACTGCTCCTCGCGGCTCCATCTCTGGCGCCAGCCCTCTTACAAAAAGTTTGCTCCCATTGGGTCCTAGTGCCTCCGGCGTAGATCCCATCAGTGTGAATGAGTGGTGGAAACTTTATGTCCAGGAAGATCAGGCCGAGCGGGCTGATATGCGTAACTCTCCATGGTATAACCACCTAGAAGGTGGAGGCCATGGCCATCAATTACAACAGGCTTGTACCTTCAGAGTCGGGCAGAACGAAACTGGCCATAATAGTGACCCATATGTTTAAGGCTCTGGCCATGGTAAAAGAATAATAATATTCATATAGCGCAATTCAGGTACCAAAGTGTTTTACATGCAACATTTTAAACAATTCAATAAAACCAAAAAAACATACACAACATCAATTAAAAAAAACTTACAATTCACAGTATTTCAGATATTAAAAGCCTGCTTAAATAAATATGTCTTTAAACTGGTCTTAAAACTCTCCACGGACTCGCACTATCTGATCTGAATCATAAGACATACAATGCTTGTGCTGATAAGAGGCAGAACCCCTCCTTCACGTGGTGTCCACCCACTTGACAGAAGAATCTGCTAGGGCCACAGAGCCTTTGACAGGCAGGGTGGTGTTTTTTTGTTTGTTTGTTTTTTAAATAAAACAGAAATACAAATGGCCTTGTCTTTCAGCAGAGGAGCTTTCCACATGCAAGATATTTACCTTAAAATATGGAAGATCCGTGACTTCGATTGAGAAGATGCTTTCTTGGATCCACACCTGCCCATTGTTGCTCAATGATCTTGGTCACATAACCAAAAAGGATGCAGACAGAGCTGGATTGACATCCACTGTCTCCACGGCCAGTACCTCCTCAGCTGAAAGGATCTACATACCTTATCTATCCAAAAAAGACAAGCATGTATTATCAACAGGGGAGGAAGAATCTCTGACTTGGACTCCATCTACTCCCTCATCAGAGAGCCTTTTTTTTTTTTTTAGTTTTGATTTTAATTTTATTTAAGGTCAGAACGTCCAGAAGATCCCCGTAATCCTCATCCTGGCCTTCTTAGAATGCAGGGTTGGGGTCTTCCTGCACATCTGTTATCGCAGCCTAAGCTCACTGCGCTGCACCTGGACGTGCCGGTGTTGGCCACCTCCCCCCCCAACCTGAATGGCCCGACTGGGGTCAGATGTGTCTGCTGGAATCTCCTGTGGGACATCGGGGCCTAAGCTCAATCCGGAACCATAAAAGTGATTTTTTTTCCCCGCAATTCTGCTTGCCACTGTCAACTGAAGAACCAGGTGCTCCCCTCCCCAGGCAGGAGGACCGGCTAGGTAGTGCTGAGCAATACAATGAGGGCAAAAGGAACCCATGGGGGATGGTCTCATCACCCTTTTACAGGTCTTACACCTTTTCATGATTAATGGTCACTGATAAGTCATGGTGTCAGAGAGAGTGATATAATTGTGCCAAATAATAATTGTGAGGTAAAATATAATAATTAGCATTAATATCTGGATATGGCTTTGCTGAGCTAAACAAACTCTTCACTGAGCTGTATGCAGTAATTAGCATGCCAAATAACGCTAAATAGACATGCGTGCTCCCTAGCAGGTAAGCGCAGGACATTAGCACACTTGTGTGGGCGTGCCCACACACCAGCAGGCACACAAGCGCAGCAGCGCAATGCAATTAATAAGCTATTGCGCTGAGCTAAGGTGCCATGCACTGTGCAAACATGCGCAGCACTGGTGCGCGTGAAGACAAAGGTGGGAAAACTGCCTGAAGGAGAAGCATGCACCCAGCCGTTAATAGCGGCTGTGCAAATGGGAAAAAACAAAGGGCAGTGGGAAAAAATCCACAAACACCTCTGAGGAACATCAAAAATTCAAAACAACTGAGGAAATAAACAAGAAATACCAAATCTGAGGCTGGGGGTGTGGGGTAGGAAGAATCGACGTCAAAGTCAAAGGACCGCCAAAGAGAGAGCCTATGCTCCCAGAAATAAATTAAATTGTACCTACCTGTGGCACATTTTTTTTTTTTTTTTTGTTAAGGGAGACCATTAAAAAAAACACCCCCAACAAGGCAGAAATGGCTCCCAATCCACACAGGGAAATGGGAAAAAAGCAGGTTATTCAATTTGAAGGCCGCAGCTTAACAGGCATGGTTTTAATTTAGGGGTGGTCCCTGAGAACAGGCAGCCCCAACCTGCTATGCAGAACTGCAGCCCCAAATCAGTATTGAAAATCTTGAATCTTGAAAATCTTGAGAGAACATAAAAGTAGCTCGGTTTCCTTCAAATGGCATAGCTTAACTGGGAAGTTGCTGCTGTTTAGAATTCTCGTATGCCCAACATTCTAAAACTTTCATCTGTGCCATTTCCCCTGGTAGGGGTGCACAGTACCCAGTTGTTATGATTACCCATTGACAACGTGGAGCATTACAGAAAACTACTGTAGCAGGCCCAGTAGTGCCTATGCCAAGCCCCAAGCTTGGTGTTATGTTGACAGTTGGGGGTTGGGGTTGACACCGCCGCTAAAGTGGATGGTGTTAAAGCTGAGGTTGTACCTATGGAGTGCCGGGGCAACCTGCAGCATACTGGAGAAGCCTAGTCCTCATCTTGGTGCAAGTGCTTGTGACTACCTGATATTGTCTCCTTGCGATTCAGATGACGGAGTCAGCGACACAGACTTCTGTTGGAGCTCTTTCTCCATTCTATCTACGGTCTTTTGGAGTAAAAATTTCTCTAAAGCCCCTTTTGGTTGTGGAATTAACCCCCCCCCCCCCCATCAGATTCCACAGGCCTTCACAAAGGCCAAGGTCTAGGTAGTAGACACAGACGTCATGGGAGTCTCTGGTGTAGATCTTCTTTCCACACTCACAGTACCAGAAAAGTTTAGATGGTTCTTTCGACGACATGCAGGTCACCAAAAATCACTACAGAAAGTGATTTAGTAGGGTAAAAGAAATAAAATGGTTGCTAAACCAGCAATATTTCCACAGCAATCCGACGAGTCTGATCGAAGGCAGGAAAAGAACTTAGGAGAGATAGAGCCACTCATGTTTACGTAAATGCTGACACCAGATATTGTCATGGGCGGTCCCTGGTTGACTGCTTACAAACATTTCTGTGTGGTCCTACTGCCTGATGGCTATAAGTTCCAAAGGTGTAGCTTGATGAAAGAGATATCCTTGAAGATATGTTTTTACTGTAAACCACGCACTTCTAAAAGCCTGTCTTTGCAGTCCTTCTTGACGTAACAAGCCAAGGTGGTGGGCAGGGAAGAAAAAATTACTCACCTTAGTAATGTTGTTTCTTTTAATGGAGTCTTGCTGTATTCTGACATCTATGCAGTGATCTCCAACCCTTGAACTGCCCCGGAGAACAAAGAGTTAACTTTCCATGCAGGGCATGGAACGCTGAGCTCGAGCTCGGTTGAAGCCTCTATCTGCTGTTGTTTAAACTCCAACCATCAGATCTTTACGAGCTATACTCACTGGGGGTTCTGTGTGGAAACTGTAAACTCACACTAGCCAACTGGTAACTAAATTTGATAAAAAGGGTTTTTTGGTTTCAAAGCAAAGACTCGTGTCAGGAAACCCAAAAAACAAAACACAACATACACCCAAACTAAAGGAGGGTGAGAAAAAAGGGGGCACCTCTAGGTGCCAACACTGCTCCTGCCCACCCATATCCCAAAAACCAGGTTCTGAGAGGGGAGGCAGGGGGGAGGTCAGAATACAGAGGGGGGGGTCAGAATACATCAAGACTCCATTAGAAGAAACAACATTACTAAGGTGAGTAATTTTTTCTTCAAACAACATGAAGTCTTGCTGTATTCTGACATATGCAGACTACCAAGCAGTACCTCCAAGGAGGAGGGATAGAACCTACTTTGGAAATAGGCTCTGAAGCACTGCTGTGCCAAACTGAGCATCACTCCTATCCTGGATATCCAGAGAGTAATGCTTGGTGAATGTATGGACTGTTTTCCAGGTGGTTGCTTAACAGATTTCTAAGACAGGAATATCCCTGGCAGCAGCCAGGGAAGCAGCTGTACCTCTAGTAGAGTGAGCCCTCAGGCCTGAAGGTGGGGTTCTACCCAATTTTACGTAGCAGAGTTGTATACAAGAGACAATCCACCTGGCAATAGATCTTTTAGTGGCAGGTCTGCCCTTAGCGACCTCTCCATAAGTGAGGAACAACTGGGGGGACTCAAACCTGTGACCCTTGGTATGCTCTATGTAGTGGCTAAGGGCCCTTTTTACGTCCAGGCTTTGTAACCTCCTCTCTCCAGAGGAGGAATGGTCAGTGAAGAAAACAGAGAGAGACAGACTGATTAAGGTGGAAATCTGAAACCGTCTTAGGCAAAAACTTCCTGTTAGTTCTTAGGACCACATTATCTCTATGGAAGGAGATGAAATCAGGCTCCACTGACAGGGCTTGCAATTCACTGATGCGCCTGGCAGAGGTAATGGCTACCAAAAACACAGTTTTCCAAGTCAAGTACTTAAGCTCTGCAGAGGACAAAGCTCAAAGGGGGGGGTTGCATGAGCTGAGCAATGCAAACATTAAGATCCGAAGCAGGAGCAGGGTCCCTGAAGGGAGGATTGGTGTGCAACAATCCCTTGAAGAATTTGCAAAACACAGGATGGGCTGATAGAGAAGAGGGCTTGCCTACTGATAAAAATGCAGAAACAGCTGCTAAATGTACTTTAAGTGTAGCTGGTCCGAGTCCCAAGCCATTAAGATGAACCATATAGTCCAGGACTGTAGGCAACCCAGCAGATTCTGGTGAAAGATGCTTACCAGAGCACCAAATAGAGAACCTTTTCCATTTGGAGTTGTAAGTCTTTCTGGTGGAAGGCTTCAGAGAAGCCCTAAGAATATCCAGAACACCTTGAGAGAGGTGCAGATCAGCAAATTCTAACTCTTCAAGAGCCAGGCCTTGAGATTGAGAGATTTGAGATTCGGATACCAAATCCTTCCTTGAGAGGATGTCAACAGGTTGTAATTCCTGGCAAGAGACAGGGGAAGGTGGACTGCTAAGGACAGCAACAGTGGGTACCAGGGCTGTCTGACCCAGTCTGGAGCGATCAGAATCACTTTGCACGGTTGAGGCCTGATCTTGACTAGCACCTTGAACAGTAGAGGGAAGGGGCGGATAGCATACAGGAACTTCCCTTCCCAATTGAAAACCAGAGCATCCAGGGGGACTGAGCCCAAGACTGGGGGTCTGCAGTAAAAGAGAGGAAGTTGGCGATTGTCTGGGGCTGCAAAAAGATCTGTCTGCGGGGTGCCCCATCTGGAAAAAAATCACTTTCAAAATTAGGGGATCTAGGGACCATTCGTGGTGGCCCTGAGAAATCCTGCTGAGAGCATCTGCTAGGACATTGTCCTTCCCTGGGAGGTGAACTGCTGACAGAGAAGTCTGCAGGGAATAGGCCAGAGACCACAACTTCATTGCTTCTGTGCACAAGGCCGTAGACAGAGTGCCTCCTTGCTTGTTGATGTACCACATTGTGGTGGTATTGTCTGTTCTGATCTGGACTACTTTGTTCTGAACAGACTTGGAAAAAGCTTGCAGTGTCAGAAACACTGCCCTGAGTTCCAAGAGATTGATGCGAAGCAGAGATTCTTGAGGCGACCACAGCCCTTGGGTGGTAAGATCCCCCAAGTGGGCTTCCCAGTCCAAGAGGGAGGCATCTGTGGTGAGGATTAGTGAATGAGACTGAGTGACAAAAGGAACTCCCTGTCTTAAATTGTCCTGATCCTGCCACCATTGCAAAGCCTGGATCAGGGTTTGAGTCACTGGGACTAGTTTGGTAAGGGAATCCTTTCTCTGGGACCAGAAGGCTCTCAAATGGAACTGAATATCCCTCATCTGAAATCTTGCCCCCTGGACCACTGCTGTAGAGGCTGCCATGTGGCCCAGGAGCTGCAAGAAGTGCCTTGCTGGTCGAGACACCTGAAGGGTGAAAGAAGAGGCCAGTTCTATTAGTGTCCTTGCCCTGTCCAGGAGAAGGAAGGCCTTTGCTCTTATTGTATCCAGCTCCGCCCCAAGAAAGGTGAGGAGCTGTACTGGCTCCAGAACTGACTTTGGGAGGTTTAGGAGGAATCCTAAGGAAGTGAGCAGATGCTGAGTTATCTGAAGATGTGACTTGACTTGGTCTGGAGACTGACCTACTATAAGTCAGTCGTCCAGGTATGGAAAGATGGATATCTTTTTTCTCCTTAGGAAAGCAACCACTACTGCCAGGCACTTTGTGAACACCCTTGGGGCGGATGTTAGACCAAAGGGCATTGCTCTGAACCGATAGTGGCCCGAGGGCAACTCGAACCTGAGGTACTTTCTGTGGGAGCACCTGATGAGGATGTGAAAATAGGCATCTTTGAGGTCCAGGGAGGCTAACCAGTCCCCTGGCCTTAGAGAGGGCAGAATTATTCCCAGAGTCACCATTTTGACTCTAACTCCTCAAGAGCCAGGCCTTGAGATTGAGAGATTTGAGGTTCGGGTACCAAACCCTTCCCTGAGCACAGGTTAACAGGTTGTGATTCCTAGGAAGACACAGGGGAAGGTGGACTGCTTTCTTTCCTGCTCCTGTCTTTTTTGGGGTAAGAAAGTACCTGGAATACAAGCCTTTGCCCTGGTGTAGGGGTGGAACCCTTTCCACAGCTCTGAGAGCTAGGAGGGAAGAGACCTCTGCCTCTAAGGCAAGAGCCTCTGGAGGATTTGCAGGTGGAAAGGATCTGGTTCTTATCTTCGGAAATTTTTTCAAGCTGAGAACCAGTCCCTGGCTTACTACTTCCAGGACCCACTTGTCTGATGTCAGAGACTTCCAGTCCTAGACAAAGTAAGCCAGCCTGCCCCCTACAGGTAGCTGAGAATCGGCCCTGGCAACCCCATCAGGGTGCCTGTTTGGCAGGGGCTTTGGGCTGAGGGGTGGAAGCAGGCCTGCTTGTACCCCGTCTGCCTCTCCCTCTAAAGAACCCCCTCTGGGCATAGGCAGAAGAGGAGGCCTGGGCTTGGTAAAAAGGCCTATGAAAAGGCCTGCCCCCTGCCCCTGGGAAGCTGCCTTTGAGGAGTGGCCTGCCGTTCTTTGGCCTGTGCACTCCTATAGGTGGTCCTATACTCATCCATTTTCTTCATGTAATTCTCTGTCTGCTCCCCAAACAGAGAATTACCCACAACAGGAAAATCCATGGCCTTAGTCTGGGTATCCTCAGACAGGCTAGTACATCTGAGCCAAGTCATTCTGCGAAGTGCCACAGATGTAGCCATGACTCTTGATGACACATCATTAGAGTCCACTGCAGCATGGAATTGCACCTCGGATGCCTCAATACCATCAGCAGCCACCTGCTCCAGCTCCTTGGCAAACTGGCGAGGGACCTGCTTTGCTAGAGCCATAACAGTATCCCATCTGGATTTCTGGTATCTGGCAACATAAGCCATATAATTTGCCTGTCTGAGTCCCAAGGATGCTGCCATGTATTGTTTCTTTGCCATGGTATCAATCCTCCTGGAGTCCTTATCCGGGTGTGAAGCCAAGGGAATATTAGCCTTGTCACAGGCTGCAGCCTGCACTACCCCAACATGGCTGCATTGTTGTGTGAGGAACTCCGTATCAGAGCCTGACAATGTGTACCTCTTGTCCATTCTCTTATCCACAGGAGGTATAGTGTGAGGAGCTTTTAAAATTTTAAAAGTCTGTTTCCCAAAAGATTTATGCAAGGGAATAGACAGTCTCCTAGACTCTGGGATATCCATCATTTCCACATAGTCAGGCTCCTCTTGATCATCCACAGCTTCCTCCATAGGGAGCTGGAGGGTTTCAGCCACTTTTTTATAAAACATAAAATGAGAAGGGGACTCAGAAAGCGTAAGAAGGAGACACTCCTGAAGGTCTGTCTGGGGAGATGTCCGGGTCAATGGGCACATCCAGACTTTCAAATCCACATTCACTCTCCTCATACTCCTCTTCTCCTCCTCCGGTTCATAATACTCCTCTAACTCATACTCTTGAACCGGTGGAACCGGCCGAACCGGGCGCTTACCTGATGGTGCCAGTTCGGTCGGAACCGGGGAAAGCGACTAGACAATTTTTATCGCTTTGGCCATCTCTTCAGCGGTTGGAGAGGAAAGTTTTGGCTCCACACCAGCTGATTTTCTAGTCCTTTTTGCTGGACCTGGCTCCTCAGAGTCAGATCTCCTTTTGCCCGAAGAAGTCTCGCCCTGGTCAGAGGGCACTCCCTCCGGTTCGGCTGGAACCGAACCGGGCTGGCCATCTGGTTCAGCAGACTTTTTGGCCTCCCTTTCCCTGAGCCTACCAACTCTCTTTTCCAGGGTAGCTGCAGGAAAACTTTTACAAATCTGGCAGTCTGCATTGAGGTGGTCAAACTCCAGACAATAAACACAGGTGGTGTGGGGATCAGCCTTGGCAAAGACTTCCCCACACACACTGCAGTGTTGAAACCCAGTGGGCCCGGTTTTTCTTTTGGGTTTCTCAGACATAGTGCCAGTCCTAACCAAACTTACCTGTTTATGGCAATCTGCCAGGTAAGACCCTCTTATCGGTTCCCAACCGTGTCACGGGTTGTGGAAAAAAACGTAATAAAATCTGTTTTTTTTAGAACCGATAAGAACCGGTAACCACACACTAAAAGATTAAGATATTTTAAGCAACTTGATTGGTTCAAACCGAACCAATATACCAATTACAAGTTCCACACAGAATAGAAACAAATGTAAAATCTATCTAGTACTCACAATACCACAGACAAAGTCTGAACTGATCGGTTGCGGTTTAAATTCGGTTGAAAACCGAGAAAAATAATACTTTAACCGACAAAATGGACCAAGCAGAAGGAGAAATCTCCGGAGCGACTGTTCAGTGAGGCGGAGTAAAGAATCTGACGGTTTGAGTTTGAAGAACAACAGACAGAGTTTCAACCGAGCTTGAGCTCAGGGTTCCATGCCTGGCATGGAAAATTAACTCTTTCACCTCCGGAGCAGCTCGAAGGTTGGGACTCACTGCATGTGTCATAATATAGCAAGACTTCATGTTGTTTGAAGCAGAAATTCCGTTGAAACCGTGTGAAAAACGACACTTTAACCAACTTTTTTTGAACCGAGCAAAGGAGAAATCTCCGGAGCGACTGTTCAGCGAGGCAGAGTAAAGAATCTGATGCTTGGAGTTTAAACAACAGCAGAAAGAGGCTTCAACCGAGCTCGAGCTCAGCATTCCATGCCCTGCATGGAAAGTTAACTCTTTGTTCTCCGGGGCAGTTCAAGGGTTGGAGATCACTGCATATGTCAGAATACAGCAAGACTTCATGTTGTTTGAATTAATGGCCCAAAGAAAATTACTAAGGGCAGAGTCCAAAGAAAATGACATAAAACTGGTCACAAAGTCTCATTATCCTAGAATGTGGGGGGGGGAAGAGACAGGGTGAGCTTCCTAAGTCTGGGATCATTAGTTAGCTGGCAGGAGGCGACGTGCAATCCCCCGGAATATGCAAGGTCCGTGGCATTTGTCACTGTATGACTGCCCCATGGCAATGATGGCAAGTCATGTGCCTACACGCTGTGGAGTCATCCACTCTGAGTGGACTGCACCGATCAGGTTAGCTGTAGCCTTGGGGTGGGAAAACCTGCCATGCTGGAGGTCAATCATGGGATAACTGACTGAGTGTATAGAATGACCTGTGGTCAGGCAGGTTGGTGGAAGAAAACAGGCTGCACGGGTGGTTGAATTTAGAGAAGATGCAGGCATGACAAGTGGATTGGGGATAAAACTGGTTCACCCATGCCACGACGACATACATTTTGCCAACATGGACTACGCTGCAGGCAAAATGCCATCTGGCATTGCAGCGACAAAGCGCCCTCCTGGGAAACAGTCACTTTTATGGTGGGCTTTGCCCCCTGCACCCCCGCCAAACTAATGTGGGTACAAAGAGCAACATGAGTTAGGGGCAATCTAAAATCAAGATCACCCCTTTCACCATCGCCCTTGCTGCAGCACCGTAATTTCTGCGACCAAAATGAGTCGGCAACTTGGCAGACTGTAGATAAAACCAGAGGGGCGAACAGAGAATTTAAAAGCAATTAAATAACTGTCAAATAATTATTCCCACTGCAAAAATATCTTGTGCAAGGTGAAAGCTGATGAGGTTAAGGCACAGAATGCTTTTCTCTGAAAAGATCTGACGTGGGGGTGGGGGTGGACCTTCGTGGTTATAGGTTGAATCCATGTGATGGGTCACAAGTTTTGAAGCATGCAGGGTCAAATCTGCTGAAGACTGGCTGTGGAATAAATCCATGTACGCAGATTTCTTTTTTATAGTCCTGTCATCTAAATTATTTTTGTTCTTTATCAAGTACAGTATGTTGCTAAAGCAGGGCTCAAATGTCATTCAGAATTACAGCTAAAATGATTAGCTGGTGACTACAATATGCAATCACAATAAGCAACTTGCCTATATTAGCATCTGGCAAACAGGTAAAATCTCAATCATCTTTAAGCCATTTAAATTTATCTCTGCAACCCTCATAAGCAAGGATAATCTAACCGCCAGGAATTTTGCTGACTCAGATGAGCATATTAAGAGCAGCTCCTTACTTTGTTATGTCACAGCAAGAATAAAATGGAACAGCATTTTTGTAATGCATCATCACGTGGTATATTTTCTGTAATCCTGTGATGACGTGCAACTCACCAAAAAAAAAAAAAAAACACAAACCTGTGGATCAGTGCAGCAGATTTGTGTTGTCTAGCTGGCTGGCTGCAATACAGCCTAGAAGTGTTTTGAGTACTGCTTTGTTCAGATCAAACTGTTGACCAGATACAGTAATAGGTGAAGGCAAAGTTCAGCCAGTGTACCGTTCAGTACTTTGCCTCTTATGCGAGACTCGGCAAGAGTGAAAATTAAGGGGGTAGTTGTCATGTGGACTCATGACCACTAGTTTACTGAACCCGAGGCACCAAAACTCAGTTTAAAGGCCACAGAAAAGCCATGCAACAACAGGTTTCAATTGCCAGCAACCTGAGTTGGATCCGAACCAGTGGTCTGTAAGAAAACGGTGCTGTAACACCCACTGAGCCATCTAGATATCCTACAGTGACTCATTCTCAGTCAAATGCATGAAAACAAAGCACACATTCGTTCTCTTCACCAACCAGCTTCCAAACACTACACAGTTGCAGGATATACAGTATACATTAATGTTATATACTTCTACCTTTGCTATTTCATCTTCCATAATGACCCGTGTTTCAACAGTGACAGCCTCTTCATCCTCCGGCACTACTTGACCTTGTGAAGATGCTAGAATATAACTAAAACACAAGTAAGTTAATGCATATTTGCAGGATTAGATGCCTATCCCGTATATTTACCAGATATCTGCCCATCAGGCTGCCTAGGATGTTTTTCTTTTTTATCAGCACCAACAATTCAGCCTTAAAAATGAATGGGTCAGTTTTTTTTTATATTAACTTTAATACCATGTGTTTCTTACATCAACATCCTTAGATTCCATGGCATCCATGCCATAGAACACTATTTGTTTTGGATGTCTGGTACCAAAGCAAAAAATACAGGTTACTCACCTGTAACAGGAGTTCTAGGAATGGTATATGTTGTTCATCCACACTTATTGGCAGGTATCCTTGCCGCTTTAAATCTTGCCGGAAGGTCTTCAAGCTGGCTCCTCCCACCCACCCGGGTGGTATAACTCTCGGCTCCGCCCCATGACGCCAGATCTGGCCCGCTGGAAGCTCAGGTTGTGCCAGCCGGGCCGGGAGGTCAGGGTCAGATGAACAACATATACCATTCCTAGAACTCCTGTTACAGGTGAGTAACCCTGTATTCTAGGGACATGGATATGTTGTTCATCCACACTTATTGGCAGACTCCTAGCAGTTCTCCGGGAGGAGGGAGGCAAGACGCACACCCCCAATACTTACTTGGGAAAGAGAGACTGGAGAACCGAGGCCCCAAAACCAGCATCCCGGCGTGACTCAAGGTCGATGTGGTAATGGGTAATGAAGGTGTGTGCTGACTTCCAGGTAGCAGCCCTGCAGATTTCCTGGATAGGGACGTCCCTGGAAGCAGCCACCGTTGCAGCAGTATGGCGGGTAGAATGAGCTCTTATCCTCTGGGAGGCTCCATGCCCGCCAACTTATAGCAGATCTATGCAGGAGGTGACCCACCTGCTTATCGTCCAGCTTGGCTGCAGGTCTGCCAGATGCGGCTTCAGCGTGAGGGTGACAAACAGCTGGCTTAACCTCTCCATTTCCCCCAGCCGGCGCCTTGTAATAGGGCGCCTCTAGGGTCCAGAGTATGGAGCCTATATCCGCCTCCGAGGTGTGATTGGGGTAGAACACCGCAGAGTCAACACCTGGTTAAGGTGAAACTCCGGCAACCACCTTCTGGAAGGAATTTCGGTGGGGCGCAGGACAACCTTGTCCCTGTGAAGACCAGGTAAGGAGACCTGGCTGGAAAGCGCCTGGAGCTCTCCCATCCTTCTGGCTGGCGGACAGCCACCAAGAAGGCGGTCTTCCATGACAGGTGAGAGAGACACACCCAGGCATAGGTTCGAATGGCTTGCCCATGAGCTTGCCAGTACCAGCAGTAGATCCCACGGAGGTGGAGGTTCTCGCCCGCAGGGGAAATGTGATCAAGGCCTTTGAAAAGCGCCAGACCACCTTCTCCTGCACCACCGACTGCTTCCCGGCCCGCGCCCGGTAAGCAGAGATGGCTGCCAGGTGCACCCTTAGGGTCGTCGACCTGAGCCCTTGATTAGAAAGGGACCATAAATAGTCCAAGATGCTTGCCAAGGAACAGGAGGAAGGGTCCAAGCCCTTGCCCTGACACCAAATGGAAAACCTTCTCCATTTGAAGGCATAGCATTTTCTGGTCGACTCCTTACGGGACGCCTCAACTACATTGAGGACCTCGTCGGAAAGACCCAAGGCCTGGAACTCTAGCCGCTCAGGAACCAGGCCGTCAGGTGCAGGGATTGAAGGTCCGGATGGAATGCCTTCCCCTGACTGACTGAGAGCAGGTCCGGGCGAGCTGGAAGCTGCCGCGGAGTCCTGGAGCTGAGACTGAGGAGATCTGGGTACCAGAACTGGCGAGGCCAGTCTGGGGCTATCAGAATCACCTGCGCCTTGTCCTCTTGCCTTGAGAAGCACCTTGTGGATCAAGGGAAATGGGGAAAAGTAGAAGAGGCCGGGGTCCACTGCCTCGAGAAGGCATCCCCCGCAGCGAGCCCTGCTGAGGGGGGGCATGGAACAGCCTCAGCTTCACGTCTCCCTGGAGGCAAACAGGTCCACCTGAGGTGTGCCCCAATGGGAGAACAGATGCTGCTACTACCTCCGGCAGGAGAGACCACTGTGGGATGCAGCCCTATCCGGCTTAGGGCATCGGCCAGGGTGTTGGAGGCCCTGCCACATGAATGGCTAGGAGATCCGCCTCCAGGCTGCGACGAGGTGACCAAATGCGGAGAGCTTCCTTGCATAGAAGCATCGAGCGCGTCCCGCCCTGGCGGTTTAGATAGTACATGGTCGTGGTGTTGTCCATCTGGACTCGGACCACTTGACCCCGGAGGAACGAGCAAAGGCGGTGAGAGCTAGGCGGACCGCCGGAGCTCCAGCAGGTTGATGTGGCATCGGGACTCCCCGCTGGGACCAGAGGCCGTGGAGCCAGTGTTCCCCCAGATGGGCACCCCAACCCATCAGAGAGGCATCGGTCGATAGAGAGACAGTCGGCTCGGGGCGGACGAACGGGATGCCCTCCTGCAAATGACCTGGAACGATCCACCACTGGAGAGCGTTCCACATCCCCTGTGTCACCGACACAAGCTGGTCCAAAGGATCGCAGCGTTGTGACCACTGACTGGCCAGTCCCCATTGAAGGGGACGCATGTTCCAGCGGGCCCAACGGACCACGCTGGTGCAGGCCGCCATGAGACCCAGGAGGCGCAGGAAGTCCCGGGCAGGGCGCAATTGCCCAACCAGAAATGATTGGGCAAAGGAGGAAAGAACCTCGCCCTGTCCCGGGAGCCGCTCTGGCTCGAAGAGAGTCGAGCTGCGCCCGATGAACAGAATCACCTGCTTCGCTCGAGTTCCGACTTGGCCTCGTTGATAAGGAGGCCCAGTTGAGAGCAGACCTGGAGGGCCAGATCTCTGACCACTCCACCTCCTGCCTGGAGGAGCTGCTATCAGCCAGTCGTCCCAGGTAAGGGTACACCGGATCCTCGGCGCCGTAGGAATGCTGTCACCACTGCCATGCATTTGGTGAAGACCCTGGGAGCTGGAGACAAGCCGAAGGGCATGGCTCGGAACATCGAAAGGATCCTTCCGCCGAAGCGAAGAATCTCTGGTGAGACGGACGGATAGGGACGTGAAAAAACGCGTCCTGCAAGTCCAGAGAGCAGAACCACACGCCGCGTTCCAAGGATGGTAGTATCTGAGCCAGAGTGACCATCCTGAAGGTTCAAGACCTTAGGAACTTGTTTAGGTCGTGTAGGTCGAGAATGGGGCGCCAGCCCCCCGTCCGTTTCGGAACCAGGAAGTACCTGGACACAAACCCTGGGTCTGAGGGGGGGTCCGCTACCACCCTGATCACCTCTTTTCGGAGGAGGAGAGCGATGTCGGCTCGACGAGCCGACAGTGAGGCTACGGACCCCGAGGCCCCCCGAGGTGCGACGGCTCTGAAGGGTGGGGCCTGCTCGAATTCCAGAGGCAGGCCTTTTCCCACCACCTCCAGTACCCACCTGTCCGTGGTAACAGCGGACCAGGCGGAAAGGAAGTGTCGGAGCCGTCCCCCCACGGGGGGAACCAGGGGTAAGGTGACGGGGATGGGGGCGACACCCCTCAGCCCGTCACTGGGCAGGCTTGGAGGAGGGACCGGCCGAGGGACCTCCTGGGCCCTTTCCTCCCTGCCTCCTGTTAGAGGAAGCCGGCGGCTTGGGTTTGGGATGCCAAGGCCGAGCCTGCTGGCCCTGACGTTGCTGGGCCGGGCGCCGGGAGCGCAGAAGGATGAAAGGGCTTAGGCTGTGGTTTGCGGCCTTTGTCCTTCTGAGCGGAAGAGACAGAGTCCAAGGTAGCATTGTACTTCTCGATCCTCTGCAGGTGACCTTCCACCCCAGGGCCGAAGAGGTCAGTCCCCAAAAAGGGAACATCCGCCAACTTGTGCTGGGTATCCGAAGTAAAGGTGGATATCCTCAGCCAAGCCCGTCGACGCATAACCACTGCGGCCGCCACCGACCTGGCACGAGTCCCCAATATCTAAAGCAGTCTGGAGCTGCTGTTTGGCCACTGCCCTGCCCTGGTCCCGCACCTGCTTGACCGTAGTCTGCAGATCCGCGGGAAGATGAGGGATGACCTCATCCAGGGAGCCCAACAGGGCATGAGAAAAATGTGCCATGAGGACGGCCGAACTGGCCTGACGAAGGCCGAGAGAGGACGCAGCATAGACTTTTCGCCCGACATAATCCAATTTCTTGGATTCCTTGTCGGGAGGTTTGTCCACATCCCTGGCGTTGCCGGCGCGCCGGAAAACGCTGTCGGTAACCAACCCCTCAGCAGAGGGGTGCTCCGAAAAACCGGACAGGGAACCGGTAGGGACCGCATACTTCCTGGCCATCCTGGCCGAAGGCGCAGGACAGGAAGCAGGGCGCTGCCAAAGCTCCAAGGCCGGACCCACTATGGCCTCGGCCACCGGAAAGGCCTCCGTTGGAGAATCCCCTCGGTCCAGAATCTCCGTGAGGGGATACCTGGCCCGTTTGGAAACGGTTCGAGCTTCATCCCGTGGACTCGAGATGAGCGAAGCAGTCCTAGGAAGGACTGACGGGCTATCGTCCATTGACTGTCCTCCTGAGGAAACCAAGTCTAGTCGCTGGAGAAAAAGGAGGAATTTCCTCGGACTTGGGACGAGTCCTCGAAGACTGCCTCTGGCCTGAGCCACCCTCTACCTGCCGAGTCGGTCGGGAGTGAGGGTAACAGACAGCCTATGGGGTAGACCCTTAGCCGACCGAGAATCCCTGGTCGGAGCCCCAAATAGTGGCTGTGGAGGCGGAGGTTCCACCGGAATCGGTGGAGCAGCTGGTTTTGGCCGAACAACCGGCCTGGGTACAGGCTCCTCGGGTAAGTCGAGGGGTTGTGTCGGCCGCTCCGGTGACAGCCACTTAATGGCCGGGGAAGGCGACTGCGTCGGCTTATTCCCGGTCAGGAGGAACTGTTGCCACATGAGGTCCTCGTACCGTCGACGTAACTTACGCCGAAGCCTCCCTCGTCCGAGGAGGAGGACAAGGCAGCAGCGGCGACGCTCTACAGCAGGTGTCGAGACCGAGACCGCCTATGACAGCGGGATCGGCTGGACACGAAGGTCGAGACCGAGCCTCGGCTTTTCGAGGTCGGGTGCGGGAAGTGTCGGCAGGAACCGGCACTCCCTTCGGCTCGGAGGGTTCATCCGAGGGCTCCGGAACCAGAGGCACAGGCAAGCCCACGGGATCCTCAACTCCCCCCGGGGGAACCGGGGAGAGGGGAGTCTCGGCTTCTATAGTCGACAACCCGTCCAACGGATCGAGAAAAATCTCGACTTCGTCGACGGGAGTCTCAGTCAACTGACCTGACGGGGACACCGTGAGACCAGTGGCCGAAGCCGAGCGGTCGACCGAAGTCGACGGTCGACGACTCTGGAGAGGGACCTTTCCCGCTCCCAAGAGCGTCGACAGAGGGATTTACCTTTGTCCCTCTTTTTGGACCGAGAAAAAGGTCCAGCAGACGTTGGCCCTTCTCTCTTAGTGGAGAGGGACAGACAAAGCTCCTTAGAAGGAGCTGTGTAGGAAGAACCCAGAGAGAGCGGGATAAATGCCGCGGCCGAGGAAGATACGGCCCGCGCCGCCTCCTCTTCGAGGGCGATCATCTGCTCGAGCTGATCCATGAGCCGCCCGCCGAACACCGACCGACCGGGCCTCCTTAGACTTCACGGAGGAAACGCTTCTCGGACGGCCCAGATGCAATCAGGCAGCACGGTCTTCGAGACATAGGCGAAAAGGAAGAGCACAAGTCGCAGTCCTGCGGTCGATGCTCAAGGCCTAAACAGTGAACACACGTAGGTGTGGATCCGTCGAGACATCTTCTGCCCGCAGGGCATCTCCGAAAACCGGGAGTCGATTTGTCCATCGCAGCCGCGAGGGATCAAAGACTGAAGTCTTTTTAGCAAAAACTTTCAAATTCGCAAAACGGAAGAAATAGGAACCAGTCTCAAACGCAGAGCGTTAAGGAGGGAACCTGAGCTTCCAAGCGGTAAGGAAGATCTGACGTCATGGGGCGGAGCAGAGAGTTATACCACCCGGGTGGGTGGGAGGAGCCAGCTTGAAGACCTTCCGGCAAGATTTAAAGCGGCAAGGATACCTGCCAATAAGTGTGGATGAACAACATATTCATGTCCCTAGAACTATGTTTTATGAGCACTGTTGTGCAGTATTTGCGTTTTATGTATTACATGCAATGCTGCAGGGATACAGTGCGACTCAAAACTGATCGTAGCCAAAATACATGGCACATTAACCAAGCAAATACAGGTTACTCATCTGCAACTGTAGTTCTACCATGTGTATGAAGTTTACATTCCACACTCTGGCAGTTCTGCTCGATACAGCTCACTCGCCAGATGTCTTTAAAGACTGATCAATTGCAGTGTTTTTAAAATGCCTTCAACATATTTTATCTGCTCACCATGAGAACAACCAGTCCATACATATTGCAAGTAAAGTGCAGGAACCGTCATTTCTCATGTCCAGATGCTGTTTTACTGCCTGCCTTATTTGAAGGTTTCACAGAAAATCCCTCAGACATTTTCAGATCAGCAGGCGGAATCTTGGGTGAGTGCTGATGTAATTCAAGCAATGATAACATCATTTTCTTCACGGCCCTGGCAGCTCAATACCGAGTACATCAGATTATGACATTCATAATCAGTCTTTGCTTTGTATTTTCCTGATGGTGGCCTTTATTAACCGAATTATTCCCGTAAAACATCATAATTAAATAGCTGATGGTTTCCCTAAGCTAATCACAACAACTCTGTGTTTTTGTTTTTTTTTTTTGGTTGGGGAGATGTGATAATGAGCAAACACTACCCGACAGGCTGTTTTGTGTGTGTGCGTGTGCGTGACAGTGAGTGAGACCCTGAGACAGAGAGGGAGTGAGTGTGTGTGTGTGTGTGTGTGTGTGTGTGTGTATACTGAGCTGCCAGGAGTTTGACGAAAATTATGTTAAATGTTGCCTGAATTACATCAGAACTCATCTAAGATTCCACTAGCTGGTCTAAAAACATTTGAGGGGACTTCTGTGAAACGATCCACTAGGAGAACATTACAGTAGTATCTGTACATGACAAGTAGCAAATGTTTCACTTCATATATAATAAATCAGACCTGGTTGTCCTTATGTTAGAGAAAAAGAGTAGTTTATAAAATGTTTATAATATACCCACAGTTGATTTTAAGCCTAGCTTCTCCCACCATTTGTGGTTAATGAATTCTGGCTCCACCCCCTCAACATCAGATCTTGCACGCTGGAATCAGGGATCAATGCATTTCTTCCCAGGGGTGACAGGGTGGGTTGTGTGGATGTGAACGGAATACCCACAGTAGAACTACTGTTACTGGTGAGTAACATATTTCTACAAACTGGGACTCAGTTCACTACCCACAGCCTAGCAATCCCCCGAAGGAGGGACAAGGAGTGCATTCTTATTTGGCAAACAGAGACTGGAGGACTGAGGCCCCAAAAGCAGAATCCTGATGACTGAGCACATCAATGCTGTAGTAGGATATAAACATGTGTGTTTTAGCCCAGGTTGCAGCCCTGCATATCTCCTCAATAGGGATGTACTTGGAAGCAGCCACAGAGGTATGTCAGGCGGAATGAGCCTTAAACCCACTGGGTGTCTCCCTATTAGTTGACCTATAGCAAAGGGCGATGCAGGATGTGATCCCACCTGTCAACTGTCTGCTTAATTGCCGGTCTCCAAGGTTTGGCTTCAGTGCACGTGACAAAGAGCAGGCGAGCCTTACTGCAAATCAACGTATACTCCTTATGCAGATTCAGGCTATGGGACCTGCAGACGGTGTCAGAGGTCAGATTATTAAAATAAACCGTGAGGTTTAATCCCCTGGTTAAGATGGAATTCCTAAATGACCTTCGGGAGGAACTTTGTGGAGGGCCAAGGATGACCTTGTCCTTGTGAAAGACCAGATAGGGAGATTCAACCGAGAGTGTCTGGAGCTTACCCTTACTTCTGGCTGGCATGATGGCCACCAAAAGGGCCATATTCCATGACAAATGCGACATCACACACTTGTGCACTGGCCCAAATGGCATTTCCCATCAGCATTGTAAGCAGTAGGTCTCACAGATGCGAAGGTTCCTACACACAGGGTGGGGGTGGGGGGACAAAAGGCTTTTTAAAAAGCACCAACCACCTTCTCCTGGGCTGTCAGTATACCAGTCTGTGACCAATATGTAGAGATGTCCACCAGGGCACTGCTCTTGGTCCTGGTTGAGAAAGGGACCAAAGGTAGTCAAGAATCATGGCCACTGGGCAGGTGAGAGGATCATGAGCCTTCCCTTGGCACCAGAACAAGAACCCTTTCTACTACCATGCATACACTCTGTGAGGTGACTCCTTTCAGAATGCTTCCACCACATGGAAGACATCTTATGAAAGACCCAAAGCCTGAAACTCTACCCACTCAGGAACCAGGCCGAGAGGGGCAGGAAAGTACAGTTACGTAGGAACTTACCGTAACAGTAGATCTAGAGAGGTTTCTTCAGTAGGTCATCACATATAGGACTGGCGCCACCTGGCGTTAGGCTGCATGGCAGCCTTTTCTAGCAATTCCTGACAGGAGACCGCCCACCCGATGTCACGTGACCGATGTCAGCGTAGCTGTATATAGTGGGCGGTCCCCATGCCCGCCTCCAGTTCTCCCACCGGAGCCAGGAAGAGGCCTGACAGCAGGAGTGAACAGGATTTGGGTCCCTGAAGAGAACAAAATGAGGGGAAGGAGGGAGGGAAAAATATGACCTACTGAAGGAACCTCTCTCGAAGATCTACTGTTATGGTAAGTTCCTAGGGCTGACGTGATGACAACCAGAAACAATGCCTCCCAGGAAAGGAAGCGCAAGTCACAGCTCATAGCTGGCTCAAAAGGAGGAAGGGTGAGTGTCTCCAAAACAAAGTTCAAATCCCAAGGTGGAGTTGGGCTGCAGGGGGGGGGGTTCCCTTTCAGAAATGTTTTACAGACTTCCCACTGAGCCATGGGTTGACCATCCACTAGCTCATGGTACACCGAAATTGCAGAAAGGTGGACCTCCAATGAGGAATATGAGAGACCGGAGTCTGATAGATGTAGGAGGTATTCCATGACTTGAGGGGCAGAACATTAGAAGGGGTCCCAACTCTTGGTGGTCACGCAAATGGAAAAACTCTTCCACTTCATGACATACGTGGATCGAGTAGAGGGTTTTCTAGCCTCAATGAGGACTTGAGCGACTCGGGAGGAAAACTCGAAGTGAAAAATCGCTACGTATACAGGAGCCAAGCATGAAGATGCAGAGTCCTGAGCCCCGGATGTACAAGACGACCCTGATCCTGAGTCAAGAGGTCGTGGGTCAATCGAAGCGGAACCGATGGTTCCCTGGATAACTGTTGTTTATTTGTCTCAGCCAGAGAGGAACGACTAGGATCATCCTCGCTTTCCCTGCCTGAAGCTTGAGAAGGACCCTCTGCAGAATGGGAAACGGAGGGAAGGCGTACAAAAATTTCCCTGTCCAGGAGAGAGACAGCACGTTGTGCCAGAAAGCACCATGCCGTGGAACGAGCAAGCAAAACCTGGGAAGTTCTGCACTGAATTTGGATGCGAACAGGTCGATTTCCAGTCGTCCCCATTTTAAGAAGAGTGACTCTGTCACTTCCTGAAGCAGTTCCCACTCGTGAACAAGGGTCCGAGACCTGCTGAGACTGTCCGCCAGGACGCTGAGGACACCTGGAACATGCACAGCCACAAGGGTCAGACTATGCTGGACTGCCCAGTTCCACACCAGCATCGCGTTCCTCGTTTGTTGAGGTACCAAACTACCGACATGTTGTCCATTTGGACCAGCAGTGATCCCTTGGGAAGGAGGGTCTGGAAGGCCTGTAAGATGTACAAGACCACTCTCATTTCCGGAACACTGATGTGTAATGATGCTTCCAAGCTGGACCACTGTCCTTGAGCTTGGTGCGCCCCATCCCATGTTCAACGCATCTGTAGTTAGGGATACCGAGGGAGCAGAATTTCGAAAAGGAAGGCCTAGAGAAAGGTTGCAGGGGTCCATCCACCAAAGCAGATCTTTCTGGACCTCTGAAGAGACCAGAACCGGATGGTCCAGGTCGTCCAGGAGTTGGTCCCACTGCACCCGCAAGGACCTCTGAGCGACTCTCGTGTGGAGCCTTGCCAGGGGAACTGTAGTGATGGAGGCCACCATCAGGCCGAGAAGATGTAGGATTTCCCAAGCCAGGATGGTCCTGGATGAAGCCACTAAGGAAGCATGATGGACCAAGGTCTCCACCCTATCTGGAGGGAGGAAGGCTCTGCATTGGACTATATCCAAGACTGCCCCAATGAACTGTAGTCTCTGGGGTGGGATCATGGATGACTTGGAGATACTGACAGTAATCCTTAGTGTGCCAAAGAGGTCTAAGGTGAAAGAGAGAGCCTCCAGTAAAGAGTCCCTGGATGGGGCCGAAATTAGCCAGTCATCCAGATAAGGGAAAACTGCGATGCCACTGTGGCGTAAGAAAGCCACCACCACTGCCAGGCACTTGGTAAATACCCGAGGTGCAGAGGACAGACCAAAGGGGAGCGTTCGGAACTGGAAGTGTTCCCCTTGGAATTGAAACCGCAGGAAATGGTGGTGGCTGGGGAAAAAAAAAAAAAAAAAAAAATCGGGATGTGCAGGTAAGCATCCTGCATGTCCAGAGCGCACAACCAGTGATTCTCCAGAAGGAGTGAAAGGAGGCTCTGGAGTGTCAGCATCTGAAACTTTTTGCACTCGACAAACTGATTTAGGTTGCTTAAGTCGAGGACGGGTCTGAAGTCTCCAGTCTTTTCTGGAACCAGGAAAAAGTGGGAGTAGAACCCCCTGCCACTTTGCCAGAGGGGAATGCGCTCTATTGCTTCCTTGAGCAAGAGGCTGTGAACTTCTTCTCGGACAAGAAGAGCCTGATCCCTGGAGCAGGAAGACCTGTTTGGCGGAGATTCTGGGGGAAGTTCCAGAAACCTATGGTGTGTCCAATGGCCACAAGTTTCAGGACCCATTTGTCTGGGGTTATTGCCTTCCATTCCTGTGCGTGGAGGGCAAACCTCCCCCATCTGTTCCTCGTTGGAGGGCTGAGGAGGTAGTGAGGGTAGCAAGTCAGGAAGTGGCTGGATGTTCAGGGGGAGGACCCCCTGTTCGTCTCTGGTTCTTGGAGGCCGGAGGTGTGGTGAAACCCGTGGACCTGCATTTGCCCAGGCATCTAGCAGGGACCTGCTTCCTCTGCCTCCAGGTCAGTTTTCGAAAGGGCTACTGCTGTTTGATTGCCCATCGATACATGGACCTCACTGACCTAAGGGCAAGACCTCTGTCCTGGAGATCATTGATAATGTCCTTGGTTTCCCCTCCAAAAAGTACTCAACCCCAAAAGGGGGCATCTTGGATCGCCGACTGGACCTCATTTGCAAGTCCCAAGAGGCGAAGCCAGGAATGCAGTCTTTGGGCCACGGCAGTCGCCGAGGTGTGGGCTACAGAATCAACAGAGTCGTATTTGACTCGCAAGGCATGCCTACAGGAAAATTTGGAGAGGCAAAGATCCTTGGCAAGCTCCTCTATCAAACGTGAGGGTTCCATGAACTGGACCCAAGCTTCCAACCTGGCCAAGGTAGCTTTCTGGTGGGACACCATATGGGCCACATAGTTAAGGGATCAGAAAGGGCGCATGCGGCCGAAGCATAAACTTTTCTCCCAAACTCGTCCATCTGCCTCGACTCTTTGTCCGGAGGAGAGGTGCTCATGTGCTTGGGTGCAGCAGAGCGGTCATGAGCAGCGGAAATGACAACAGATTCAGCCTTAGGAAGCACTTTCAAGAACAGGGCATCCTTCAGCACCCGGTAAAGCCTGTCCGCCCTCTTGGGGACAGCTGGAAGGGAATGAGGCATTTGCCAGATGGTAGAGGTGAGGTCCTGATGAGGTACAATCCATGGAAGAATGGGAACCGGAAACAGGGACTCTTAAGTCCAGGTGTTCTGCGAGCTTCTGTCTCATAGGGTCCTGATCCTCTGACTCCCAGTCAAAGAAATCCTTCATGGACCTCAGAAGGTCTGAAAAGCCAGGGTCCTCCGGTGGGGATTTGGGGAAACCTTGCCTGACAGGCCCTCAGGCTTCTCCAAGACATCCTCTGCTGAATCAATGGCCCCCATCATAGTCGTCTGCCCCTTCGTCAGGACAGTGACGGATATCAGGAAGTGCGACGACCTGATCAGTCTTCCCTGAAACGCGCACAGTGGCCACTGAAGAACTACTCAGGGACGGAGACCTCTGAGACCGTGGTAGAGGGAGTCTCGTCTCCAGGTCCGACACCAACTCCGGCCGAGCCCCCTGCCACCAAGACTGGATAAGGGTCTTGAAGTCCGGTGTAACCAGAGGAGATGGAGAGGATGGTGGAGGAGGCTGGGGCAGAGGGGGTTGGGGAGGATGTGGCAGCGGTATAACTGGTGGTGGTGGATAATGGTAACCCTGGAATCCCTGGTAATGAGGGTAGCGACTGAATTCAGGGTAAAACTGCCCATAATGGCTCTTGTCCAGGGGGGGACAGCCAGGTAATGGGGGGCAGTTTGGGGTCTAGAGTAAATACCGTTCGTCAGATCTGAAGGCAGGGGTACCCACGTCGGACCCGCAGTGGTATAAATAGGCTGGGGGTCCGGCACTGGGATAGCTCACGTCAGGGGGACAGATGTCGGGACCGGTACCACCCGATCCAGCGCCAGGAATGTATCTGGCATCGGAGAGGCCGGCGTCTGAGCCGGACAAAGGGACTCAGACAGCAGGACAGGATCTGGCATCGGAGCCAACGGCTGAGGCCGATCACTAGGTCCTGGGCTGAGGAACCATCGTCAGGACATCTGGCATCTGAGCCAACAGCTGAGGCCAATCGCTGGGTCCCGGATAAGGAACTGTCATCGGGATGTCGAGTGTCTGAGCCGGATTCGCTGGGTCCGATGGTGGGATCTTGGCCGGTGTTGGCTCTATAAGGATCCCACCCAGAGAAGGAGGAAGGGCCTCCACTGGTAGGCCAGCCGGCCAAGGTGGAGCCTCCTTCCCCTTGACCCCAAGGGGGGAGCGTGGGGTAGACCCCGAAGATTCAACTACTTTATTTTATTTATTCATTTAGTTTTTGTTAACCAGGTAAGTGCACTAGACAAATTCTGCCTATTTTCAGGCACGACCTGGGGGAAGGGGATACAGATCACTACCAACTGACCTTGAACCAGATTAAGCTGTTGGTGGTATTTTTTAGTGAATGGGGGGAAATTTGGCCAGGGCACCGGGGAAATTTCCCTACTCTGCACTAGAAAGCGCTGCAGCTGGTGCTGACAGGCCAGTCTTCCCTGTGCTGAAGGATGTGCAGGACATCTGTAAGGCTGAGGATAGGGCCTCCTCGGTCTTAGGAATATCAGAGGCCTTACCTATGGAGCTGGAAGTAGGAATAGAGAACAAGTGTGATGGCACTGCAGTTATGGATGTTGCAGCAATAGCGGTAAGCCAAGATGTGGTACACACTGCTGCAGGCAGTACGGAAGAGGATTTGGCTTTGGTTGGTCTCGCTACTGAGGTTCTTGTAAGGATGTTTTTCTCGGGAGAACACCGGCCACCGGAGAAATGGGAACGCATTGAGAGGGCTCTCAGATGCCGAGGGACAGATTTTGGACTGGACCAGGAGTTCCGCCTCGATTTGGGCTCCAGTAGCAATGTGGAGCCTCCCTGCGATACGGATGGAGACAGCAGAGGCACAGGACTGGCTTCTATGACTCCGGGAAGCTCTCCGGTGCCACAGGTACCGATTTTAACTTCAGTTTTGGCTCCAGATGGGAGTGGGAGACTCCTAATTTTGCTGGAGATTGCAAGGGAATGACTGCTGTGTGGGAAACAGCATGGGTGGACACGCATATTGATATAGACTCAGCTGCAGGGAAGGGGGCACTGGAAAACCCTGTAATACTTCCACAAGGTGTAAAGTTTTCCATCGGCGTATTTGCGAGTAGCCCAATAAAAATGGCTGCAGCAGTCAAAATTCTGCCAGGTAAACAGAGAAAAAAAAAAGACAAGATTACCTCAAAAGGACTTGCATTACCTATAGCTACAGTTCCTACTGTTCCCCCTCTTGCAGCCCATAGCCCTGTGTCTGAATCTCCCGTGTGGGTGCAGGAGGCTCTTATTGGGGCAGGTTGGTCACAGCATAAGGGAGGATGGGTTGCCACCCCTCCTCCACAGCAAGAAAAAACATTTCCTTTCTCTGATCCTACTACCTCTTCTAAGCCCGAGTCTGGTGAAGTAGGATCTGCATCCCTTCAGCTGGGTCAGCCCGTGAGGACATATATCCCATCCTGAATTATTGAATGAGATCACGGCATTGGAAGGAGAACATGCTGAAACCCAGTTACAGGTATCACCCTTGGTGGTTTTGGCTTCTGGTTCTCAGCCTCGGCACTCTACTGGGCCTATCTACACTTTCAGTCTTGAACAACCGGAGGAAGCAAATCAGTCAGCCCATCGAGTTGCCTCTGCATGGGAAAGTGGTCAACGACAAAATGTATGGCAAAGAAATGTTAAAGAATGTCTGTTCCCTGAAACTGAAATTGGCTTCAGAGCCTGCAGCACGTAGAAATGCTGTGCGCTTTAGATACACAGGGAACATGAAGATGTACCAGATCGTTTATTTGTTGGAAGAGCTCTTTTAAAAACCAGTATGAAGTACTTTGCATGTGAGATTTATGCACTTATTCACATGCCGGGAGATAATAATAATAATAAATTTGATTTAATATAGCACCTTTCATATATCAAGGCGCTGCACAATCACATAAAACAGAACAATAAAACCAAAAAAAAAAAATCATAAAAATTCAGAAAATGCTTTTCCCCACAGAAAAGTCTTCAGTGCCTGCTTAAAACATCCCACCGTCCCGCACTCACGTAGCTGACGGGGCAGAGAATTCCAGAGGGTAGGGGCAACAAACCCAAAGGCACGAGCACCAGATGACTATAAACAAAAGTTCTGAATCTCCAGCAACCCCTCGTCAGCCGAGCGGAGCTGTTGCAGCGGAGTAAAGGGAACCAGAAGCTCTTTCAGGTAGTCAGGACCGAGTCCGTGTAGGGCTTTGTAAGTTAATAAACCTACCCTAAAGGAGATCCGCCACTGAACAGGCAGCCAATGCAGCTCACGCAGCACAGGGTTGATATGGGTTCTCCTTGATACCCCAGTCAACAAATGTGCTGCAGCATTCTGCACTAGCTGCAAGCGGCAGATATCAACCCCTGGAAGCTCTAGGTAAAGGGGAGTTGCAGTAGTCAAGGCAAGAAGTCACAAAGGTATGGACCAAAGTAGCCAGGTCGCTGGATGGAACAAGGTGCTTGATCCTGGAAATGTTCCTAAGATGGTAAAAAAAAGCAGCTTGACGACTGCCGACACCTGATGTCGAAGGGTCAGCCCATCGTCAAGCACCACTCCCAGGTCACACACCCGCTCGGAGGTGAGAATCTGGGCCCCACCCAGGACTAAACCTGAGGGGAGATCAGTCCTCAACCCCTCTGTCCTACAACCTGGGTCCACGACCAAAACCTCAGTCTTTCCTGGGTTCAACTTTAAGCCCGCTGGAACTCATCCAATCTTGAATTTCTACAAGGCAGCTGTTCAATACTGAGATAGCACTAACCTGATCAGAGGCAAAAGACAGGTAGAACTGGGTATCATCAGCATAGCAGTGAAACCTCAGCCCATACTGTCTTACAATGTCTCCGAGGGACAGCATATACACTGCAAATAACATTGGAGGCAGCCCCGTGCCCTGGGGAACCCCAGAAGGCAGAGAGAAAGACTCTGAGGAAAAAATTCCCAAGAGAACTCTCTGGGATTTTCCAGAAAGGAAAGATGTAAACCATCCAAGGACTGTCCCAGACAGCCCACAGATGAACCTCAGACGCTCGAGCAGAATCCCATGATCTAAGGTGTCAAAAGCCAATGACAGGTCAAGAAGTACCAGGATGGAATGGTTTCTCTGATCTCTTGCCATCAGGAGATCACTGAGCTCCCGAACCAGAGCAGTCTCAGTACTATGCCTTTTACGAAAACCCAATTGGAGAGGTTCATATAAATTATGTATGGTTAAATGATCCTCCAGTTGAGCTGCCACAAGTTTCTCAATAACCTTTCCCACGAAAGGAAGGTTAGAGAGAGGCCTGTAGTTCGCTAGGTTCTCCGGGTCTAAAGAAGCTTCATTCAGGAGGGGTGTCACCACCGCCTCCTTCAGGGAGCTAGGAAACTCACCAGAGTCCAAACAGCACTGGACAATCCGAGCCAAGACCGGGCCGATGACATCACTACATCCCAAAATCAGGGAAGTAGGGCCCGGATCTAAACTATAGCAAATGGGATGCATCCCCTGGACAAGCCTCATAATATCCACTAACTCCGGCAGATCAAAGGTACTCCAGGAAACTCTAGGCGCTATGACCGAATGCCGACCAGTAGCATCCCCCATAGGGTGAAGCTGACGGCACTCTTGCCTGATGTCGGCCACCTTATTCGCAAAGAAATGAGCGATCTCATCACACTCACTTTGTGAAAAAGCTCGACGGAACTGCTGACAGGCTGGGTTGCACAGCTTGTCAACAGTTGGGAAGAGTTGAGCCAGTCAATTCCGTGCGACAGCTATTCCCCAGGACAGGAATTCTGCCTTCTTATGGGAAATTTCTGTCTGATAGAGTTTATAATGCTCTAACAAAATAAGGTGGTCGGCATCCAAGGCAGTCCGCCAGCGATGCTCTAACCTACGCAGCTCCCTCAGAACCCCATCAAACCATGGGGCCCTGGGCTGCAGCAGAAGGGGGTGAATGCGGACAGGGGCAATCAGATCGAGAGCTAAAGAAATAGACCTATTATAGGCAGATACTAATAGCTTGGGATCCGTGCTAAACTCGCCAATCAACAAGAGGTCAATCGCTGCCATCAGGTCTTCTGGGACTATATCCCACAAAGGGTGGTAACTGACCATCTCCACAGGGGCCGACCTATCCCGGGGGCTGAAAAATTTAACCCAACCATGTAGTGATCAGACCAACAGACAGGTTCCACCACCGCATTGGAGGCCTCGATCCCCAGGAGGAAGACCAGATCAAGAGAGTGACCACCTTTGTGAGTAACTGAGGAAACAACCTGTGTGAAACCCAGGCATGTTATCACCTGGAGGAAGTGTTGTCCAAAAAGCGAGGATTCGTCGTCGACCCAGTCATTGGAAGTCGCCCAGACCCATCAGTCTGGGCGACTCCAACGCCATGTCAGCGGCGAAGTCTGCTACTTCCTGCAGGAACAGCTTCTCATCCCCTGGTGGACGGTAAATGAGAGCTATCCTGCACCTCAAACCAGTTACCACCGTGCACTCAAATGAGATGGCCTCCTCAACCAGTACACTAGTTAGGCCCAATTCGGTCTTGAAACAGACCACAACCCTCCCCCCCACAGGGGGGGACAATCTCGGGCGATGTATAACTGAGTACCCAGGAGGGACAGCTGCCTCCAAAATAGGGGCAGTGGTCCCATCCTGCCAGGTCTTGCTAATGCAAGCCAGATCTGCCATACCAACAAAATCCGGTATAAGGGCAATCTTTGTTGCAAACAGATCTGGCATTGCACAACAGTGAGGGCTGGACGATGTTGGCGAGTCATCCCAACTACTTACCCTCCTAAAAAAGAGGAGGTACCCTTGGGTATGGGAGCCAGAACAGAATGACCACGTTCCAGGCACCATTTCGCCCAGAGCGTCTTCTGGTCCTAACCACCCCAATGGGACAGCACCACTCATTCGGTCTCCGCTGTCCACTCCCCCCCCGCCCATCATCTTCGCCCCCCTCCCGCAAGCAATCCCCAGCGCTCGACAGCGCTGGTAGGTATAAACAGGCAGAGGGGGAGAGGAGAATGGGCGGAGGGTGTGGAGAGCGACGGCCGAATAGTGCAGGACAGGTGGGGCAAGCAGGCACATCCCAATAAACAATACAATCACAGTGGGGTAAACACACAAAACTCCAACCTCTTAATTCCAGAATTAAAGAATTAAAATACCTAAAACTCCCCAAAAATAATAAAATCCCACCCATCAAAATATAAAACATAACAGCTACCTACTCCCAATAATGAATTATCTCAAACCCCCCAAAGGAAAGAAAATAACACAATCCCCTCTCTCAGGATATAAAATACAGAACCCTCCTCAGCCCTCTCACAGCCAAGGAAGGGGCCAAAAGCTTCTCTGTGCTCTCACTGCCTAGAAAAACAAAAATTAATCAAACAAACATAACATTTAAAAAAAAAAAAGTAAATAAAAAAATGGATACCTTGGTCCTCTCACCACCAGGAGTCTAGAAACAAAATACAATAAAGGCAAGGCTTAGAAGTCATCCAAATATAGCAGAGATATTCAGGTAGTCCAATTCAGCAGTAAAATCCAACAATCCAAAGAAGTCAGAGCCGACGACTAAATTAAATTCGATGCAAACGAGGCCAAGAGAAAGTACGCCCAGTAATTAACATAAACATTAAGTCCAAGTGTCCCCAGACAAAAAGAGATCAGTTGAAATAAATTCAGGAGGTAAAGACCGTAAACTTTAAGACAACGCAAAATCATATACAATTTAAAAGAATCCAGCAAATGAGGGCAGTAATCTTCGGGCCAGCAATACTCCGCTACCCCAGGACCCCCAGCCAGAAATCTTCTACTGAACCAGTTTGACGCCTGAGGCCAGCCAAACAAATAGCCGGTCCCAGGAGTCTAGGATCTCACTAAGAACACCAGCCAGCTACCCAACTAAAAATCTCAACGAGCCCCCGTGGGCCAGCAGACTCCGGCTGGGAGATCACTGCAGAGCCGCAATAAGTCCTCATAGAACAAATCAAAAACTAAGGCCCGGCACCCAATTCAAGTGTCGAAACAGGTTATTCTATAGCTTAAAACAAGCTTTAGGATGAGATCAAACGTCTTACAGGACGGTAAATCCTCTGGAAGTTCTTCTTCCTTGGCCACACACTTCCATAGAGACAACCGGCTCCAGGGCAGAATAACACAAAAACGATATATCCTCCAGCAGTTTTCCCCCTTGGCTGCACTTTCCGATAGAACAGTAGGAATAGTGGGTGTTAAATCCAGCGCTCCTCTCGGCGTTTCAGATGGTTTCCCAAAAAGCAATGCAACAACAGCGTCCAAATACACTATGACGGACCACTTAACCGGGTAAACGAGATGGAGAGCAGAATCAAACATCTCACACCCAGCTTCTTTTTGCGCATACAACGAATTACAAAAAACAACAAAAATTAGTAAAGTTAAAAAAGAATTAGCAAACGCTTTAAAACCAAAGCCAAAAAACAACAAAAGGCTTCAGCCTGTAGTTAATTTGCAGCTCCCAAGTCAAAGCATGCCCAGCTTGGTAGCCATCTTCCTCCAACCTTATTCACTCTCATATAAGCTTGATACTAGCTTTGACATTAGCTTTAAGCACCCAGCTGGGCTAGAGCGCTTTTGGAAACAATATCTGTTGGTTAAAAACACTGCCTTATGGAAACCTTTCGTTGCTATCCCCTTGACGAAACCTGCTTTTAAAAGAATAACTGTTTTGTTTCGGAATGACGGGGTGAATGTGGCAGACATTACCTGCTGACTGAAGCAACATTGTACTATCACAGGCACCCCTGAACCTATACTTGATGATGAGCACTTACGGACAGGTGGCTGGCAGTATAAAGTTACTTTGAAACAAGAAAATGGAGTAACTAAGTATTTGCCGAACTGTTTCTTTCTAGGGCGTGATAGGGGAGTATTGTTTTATGCAGGACAGCCCTGGGCATGCTACCGGTGTGGTGACTTTGGTCATCTGAGCAATGTTTGCACTAAGCCCCCCCCCCTCCAAATGTCTCTGTACAAAGACGCCTCAAAAAAGAAACCCTCGCACGGCTCAGTCTCACCTTGCCTCCTGCAATTGGTCCCCTAGTCACACTGCCCAGTCCTTGGACACTGCACTTACCTACTTTACTGCCATCTTCAATACTGCCTGTGACATATTCACACCCTTCTCCAAACAGTTAGCAAAACAAAGAAACTCCCCTTGGATCACCCAAGGTCTCCTAGACCAAATCCACCAGAGAGATAACCTATGGCATAAGGCCCTTGACTCCCAGCTCCCGCAGGACAGGCAACAGTACAGAGAGGCTAGAAACAGATGCACATGGGCTACCCGGCAAGCCAAAGCTGCATACTATAAGCAAACCCTCATCGCCTCCTGGAGCTCCGGAAAAAATTTCTGGAGCAATATTAATGAACTTTGTGGGAAAACTGTATCCCCTACCCCTATTCAGCTTATAGTAGTCAGAGTTACCTCCCAGGACCCCAATGTTATCTCCGATGCCCTTAATAGCTACTTCTCTGATCTCTCTCTCATATTCTTCCACTAACTTCTTTATCCCTGCCACAACCCCCCACAGACACCTTTGGCATCACCAACCCTACCCCTTCAGGCTAAGAGTCATCTCCTGTAATGAGGCAAAATGCTATCTCACCAAAGCTCTGGCGAACTCTCGCTATAGCAGCGATTCCCTGGACCTCAAACTCATTCGGCTTACACTGGATGTGACACTGCCTCATCTCACCAAAATCCTCAACCTGTCCTTATGCCTCAGCCAATTCCCCACTGCTTGGAAGAGAGCAGTAATAACCTCTATACTAAAGAGTGGCGACCCCACTGCCACAAGCAATTATAGACCAATATCAATCCTGCCATCCCTCTCTAAGGCCCTCGAAAAAATAGTGTGGGATCAACTAACTGGCTACCTATCCAAGCACGACCTGCTCTACCACGAACACGGATTCCAGAGGGGCCACAGAACCTCAACCGCCCACAGTGAACTCACTACATTTATACATGAGGCCCTAGAACAAGGTTCCATGGCAGGGGCTCTCTATGTTGACCTGACCAAGGCATTTGATACAGTCACTGATGAGCTACTACTCCATACCCTCCCATCCCTTAATTTTGCACCAGAGGTCACTGCCTGGTTCAAAGACTATCTCTCAGGTCGGACACAACAAGTCAAAATCAATACAACCATCTCCCCCAGCAAACCAGTCCTAACTGGTGTCCTACAAGGGTTAATACTTGGCCCTCTACTCTTCACCCTCTTCCTGAACTCCCTCCTTAAATCTTGCAGTAGTAAGATGCTACTGCATGCAGACAATGCGGTAGTCTCTTGGAAACACCCTCATCCAAATTCTCTGCAAACTGCCCTACAGGGCTTCTTTAGGGAGTTGGAAACCTGGTTCTCTGAACACTGCCTTATAATCAACCACAAGAAAACAAAATCCATGATTTCTGCCCACCGCCAAAGCCCCCATTATCATGCACCACTAGCTGTAATGAACGCCCTTGGCTCTGCACTTGAACAGGTCTCATACTTCAAATACCTTGGAGTCACATTAGACACCTCCCTCTCCCACCACTCGCACATACAAGTCTCCTCCTCTATTAACACCAGACTGGGGATCCTTTACAGGCATAAGCACTGCCTACCCCCTCAGGTCATGCATCTCGCTGTGTCCTCATCTTTTCTATCTTTGGTGGACTACGGAATAGTGATGTATGGGTTGGCTGATCAAAATCAGTCATTGTCAGTGTCAGTGGCTCAGTAGGTAGCACACTCGCCTCTGAGGCCGGGAGATCAGAGGGCTGTGGGTTCAGTTCCCACATCTGGCACTTGGGTTAATATCCCAGTACTGACTCTGTAATGCAGCATGAGAGGGGTGCTGCATTTCTGAGGTGCCATCTTTCGGATGAGACGTTAAACCGAGGTCCCATCTGCCTGGATTGGTGGTAGTTCAGGTGGATGTTAAAGATCCCATGGCACTTATCGAAAAGAGTAGGGGAATTTCCCCGGTGTCCTGGCCAAATTTCCCTCATTCACTAAAAAAATACCACCAACAGCTTAATCTGGTTCAAGGTCAGTTGGCATTCATCTGTATCCCCCTCCCCCGGTCAACAAAAGCTAAATAAATAAAAATAAAATAAAATGCCCTATGCAGCATCATCCTGGCCCTTGACAAAGCTTGCCACCTGGTCACGGGATGTGACAGGTTAACTCACACATGTGAGCTTTATAAACATACTGGCTGGCTAAACTTCCAAGGCAGGCATAAGTACCATACCTGCATCCTTGCAAAAAAGATACAACTTCAGCAAGCCCCAATCGGCCTCCACCCACTTATCCACACAGCCCCTCACAGGAGGGCACAAAGGCACTCCGCTAACCCCACCCTTCTAGTCCCCCACTGTAGAACATCTCTTGGACAAAGATCCTTCCACTATCATGCTCCTCTGTGGCTGAACAGCCTACCGTCCTCCATCTCCCTGGCCCATAGTCTCAACTTATTTAAATCGGGTCAATAAACCCCCACACCCTTTATGATCTCCACCCCTCTCTCAGAACCTCATTCCGGAGGCATACTGTACGCAGGTACCTACTCTATCTCAGTAAGTATCCTGTAGCTAAAGGATACCTTCTCGTTAGTCTCCCTCCTATGTGTCTCCTAGGTTCACAATCCCACTGTTAAGCTATTACGACTCTGGGTCCTTCAAGACCCTCCAGAACTGAATTCTGTCTTAACTCTGATCTGGAACCTTCTTTATGCTCCCTGTTGGTGTAACCCTCAAATTACATATAAGCCAGGACTGTATGACCTTGTATTATTACATTATTATTGTATGTGCACTTTCTTGGTTCCCTCTGTACTTTTACCTGATGTGGAGTCTTTGCAAAAGAGTCTATGACTCAAAGGACTGTAATTCTGATTCTATTCAATAAATAAATAAAATAAATAAGCTAAAATGTGAGTCTTGTGGGGAGTTGGGCCATGTTAGCATTCACTGTCCCAGCCCAGTTAAATGTAATCTGTGTGATGACACAGGTCACACCTTCCACGCCTGTCCCTTGCCTTCCCACAATAGCTTGGACACTGCTGGAAGAGCAGAGCATGTTGTATATGTGACAACTGTGCAGAAGGAGCATATAAAAGTGACAGAATTAATGTCACAACTCTCGGCTCCAAAGGCCCCTTTCCCAGTTCTGATCCATTGCTGTTCCTTCAAAGGAGGTACAGAAGGACTCCTCCTTGATGGTTGCACCGCAGCCTCAGAGTGCTGGTTCAATCCCAGAGGTGGTTCTCCCCTCTGATGTCCCTTCGGTCGGCCACCCTTTTCTTCCTACGTCTTCGGTAGAATCTACACACCTTTCCAGGAGGGCAGAGGTCAATCCACTGCTAGTTCCGGCAGAGAATCCTGTGATTCCCCCAGCACCTATGGATGAAATTCCATTTCAGAGAGTGACTCGTTCACATTCTCAAGTACAGATTCTGACTTTTACTACTAAAGGCCCAGAACAGGACTTTGTGCCCACCCAGAATTGCTATAATACACTTATGGATACTAAATCCATAGATTCAGAGGGTGGTTCAGAAGTCTCCTCTGTGGCCTCCTTTCAACAGGAGGAAGGGGGAGACAAAGTACCTGTTGAGAAAACTAAGACAAAGAAACGGAAAAAAAAGAAATGATTTGATTGACTGTGATTGAGTTTTGAAATGTTGGTGTTCTTCTATTTCATGCTGCCCATATACCGCTTAACTTTGAATGTGGATAGCATTCATGCAACGGAAAAACGTCCAGTCACTTTCGCAAAACTGGCCATGGAACAAGGCAATATTTTTTTTTTTTTTTACAGGATACCAGAATACATACACATGGATCAAGCCAGGGTGGATTGACGATGGGGACCTTCGGTTTGGTCGTGGGTGAGGAAGAGGAGTGTTCAGGCCTCGGTATCCTGTTTCAAGGGACAGATTTTCAAACTTTGAGGGTTCTGGATGTTCTTCCGGGTAGGGCACTGGTGATAGACATGGTAATGAATGGATTGGGTTATCGGTTAATAAACCTTTATGCTCCTCAAAATGAGGCAGAGAGGATGGCTCTTTTTCAATGTATTGAGCCCCACTGAAACTCCTCTAAGGTGATTCTTTGGGGGTGGAGATTTTAACTGCGGGCTCTGACAGAGACTGGGGTAGAAAACCAGGGAAAACATACTGTGACACAAATTTGTTGCATGACATTTTAAAAAGAAATAACCTTGGAGATGTGTATGATATTTTGGCCCTTACACCGACTCATACATACTACAAGGGAAAACTTTCTACCATTACTGATTTCTGGTTTTTATCCAGGAGAACACAGGAGGTTTCTGAGAGAGTGGTCCTGTTACAGACTTCTGACCACTTTGCTGTAGGAATTTCATTAGGTGTAACACAGGCAAACTACTGGTTGGGGTTATTGGAAACTGAACTCCTCCTTATTACAGTCTGATTTGTTTCAACACGACAACATCAGGGTACTGTTAGAAATAAGGCATGAAATGTGGTTTCTATATACTAGTCTTGTGGAATGGTGGGAGTACACAAAACTTGACTTGAAGGAGCTGCTCACTGAGCTCTCTACGAGGGTAGCAAAAGAAAAATACTTGGATTATTTGGGACTATGAGCCACGTTCCTTAAATTAGTAACTTTAATGACTGAAGCAGGGGTGGACTGCTCACATAAAATTTTGGAGGTTAAACAACAAATGTATGCATATCATCAGGACTGAGAAAAACACATGGCCTTTCATCAGAAATTCACTTCCCAGGTGACAAGAAAGGAGGTAAATCCCTTTGATATGCAGGTGGTGGTTACCCTTAATGCTAGGAGCCTTGGGAGGAAAACTGCAGAGTTACAGGTTCTCATGGCAGAGGGAAAGGTGGACATTGCAGCCATCATGGAAACATGGACCACCCAATATAATAATTGGGACCTGTCTGTACCAGGGTACAGGTTATTTTGTAGGACAGGGTGATTGGGAAAGGGGGGGGGGGTGGCACTATATGTGAAGGAAGGACTGAAGTGTGTAAGGAAGGAAGGGGAAGAGGGTAGTACGGAGTCACTTTGGATACAAATCCAGGATTCCAAGAATAGGATTCTTAGAATGGGAGTGGTGTACAGGCCACCAACTCAGACGGAGGAGTTAGACAGGGAACTAGCGGGACAGATCAGGAGGACCTGCGAGAAGGGTAGTGTGGTGATTGTGGGAGACTTCAACATGCCAGGACTGGACTGGAGCATCCAAACAACCAGGAACAGAAGGGAGCAGGTACTGCTGGATGCCTTCCAGGACAGCTTCCTGCTGCAAATGGTCAGTGAACCAACCAGGTTAGAAAATACCCTAGACCTTGTGCTGGCAAATGGGGACTTTGTGAGAGAACTTACAGTGGAGGAACCGCTGTCAGGGAGTGACCACCGCTCAGTATGGCTCACATTGGATATGGGCAAGGAAGGAGTGGAATCTGGCACAATAGTGCTGGACTTCAGAAGGGCCGACTTTGGGAGGATGGGGAAGTGGTAAAAGGGTACCTGGCCAGAATTCAATCTAGTATGGACACTAACCAGAGGTGGGAGCTCATAAAGCTGGGGATAGTGGAGGCAACCAAAACCTGCTGCAAAGCCCAGAGCAAGAAGGCTAGGGCTAAGAAACCGATCTAGTTGAGCAAGGAGGTCATGGAAAAGGTAAGGAGGAAAAGAGCAGCCTTTAGGAAGTACAAGAAAACAGGGAGGGGGGAGGACAGGGAGGAGTACTTGACAGAATCGAAGGAGGTGACAAGGGCAGTAAGGGGAGCCAAAGCATCTACGGAACTAAGGCTGGCACAAGGCATTAAGAAGGGGGAGAAGGACTTCTTTAAGTACATCAGGAGAAAAGGAGCTGTAAGGACCATAGTAAGGATTAGGAAGGAGGGGTTGGGCGGAGCAGAGATGGGATAAGTGGAAGCACTCAAATGAGTACTTCTGCTCAGTATTTACTAAAGAGAAGAGGGGACACCCAATGTGGGAGGAATGGCAGAAGCGGGGGAGGGTGACAGATGGGAAATCATGGAGAGCAGAGTTAGAGAGGGTTTGAAGGCACTGAGGGTGGACAAGGCGCCAGGCCCAGATGGCATCCACCCAGGGTACTAAAGAAACTGGCAGAGGTCCTGCAGGACTTTGGCAGACCTATTTAGTGCCTCACTACATTCGGGTGTACCTCAGGACTGGAGGATGGTTTCATGTGGTGCCCTCCACAAGAGTGGCCCTAAGGATGAACAAGGAAACTACAGACCAGTGAGCCTCACATCCATTGTGGGTAGCTTAATGGAGACTATCCTGAAGGAGAGGCTGGTGGCCCTCCTAGAGGCCAAAGGGCTACAGGAGAGCAGAAAGCATGGCTTCATACGTGGCAGATCCTGCCAAACCAACCTGGTCGAGTTCTATGACTGGGTAACTAGGCAACTGGACAGGGGCCATGCAGTAGATGTCCTGTATCTGGACTTAAGTAAGGCATTCGACTCAGTGCCATATAGAAGGCTGGGAAGGAAGTTAGTAGGCACAGGGGCGGGTGCAAAGCTGGTGAGATGGGTAGGAAACTGGCTGCAGGGAAGGCAACACAGGGTGGTGGTGGGTGGGGAGCTCTCACACCCAAGGGCAGTGACGAGCGTTGTTCCACAGGGCTCAGTGTTGTTTGGGACATTCTTTGCAGACATATCATGGGACATCAAGAGCAAGATTAGTCTGTTTGCTGATGATACCAAGGTAGGCGCGTGGTGGATGACCTAGGGAGATGGGCAGGGGTTGCAGGATGATCTGGCAAAGCTTGAAACCTGGTCAGACACCTGGCAACTGGGCTTGAATGCCAAAAGTGCAAGGTGCTGCATTTTGGGATGAAGAACCCAAGGAGGAGTTACCAGCTAGGGCAGTGCAGCTAGCCCAGACAGAGGAGGAGAAGGATCTGGTGTGCTCATTACAGGGTCAATGAACAACTCTGCACAATGTAGGAAGGCAACTGCAAAGGCCAGCAAAATGCTGGGTTGTATTGCAAGGGTATATCCTCGGGGAGGGGAGGTGATTCTGCCACTGTATAGGTCATTAATCCAGACCACACCTGGAGTACTAAGTGCAGTACTGGCGTCCGTATCTGAAGAGGACATTAAGTTGCTGGAGGGGTGCAGCGCAGAGCGACAAAGATGATCAAGGGCTGGGGACGATTACACGAGAGGAGGTTGCAGAGTTGAACATGTACTCACTGGAGGACAGGGTGACATAATTGAAACCTTTAAATACATGAAAGGAATAAACAAGACGATACAGAGGGCTGTTCAAAGTAGGAGGAGAGGGCCACCAGGGGCCATGATATGAGACTGAAGCGAGGAAGGTTCAGGAGGAGATGAGGAGACACTGTTTTACAGAGAGGGTGGTGGCTGGGTGGAATGCGTTACCTGCTGAAGTGGTATGCAGTAGAACAGTGGACTGCTTCAAATGAGGATGGGACAGGACAAGGGGGAAGGTTAATGAAGGGGAAGGGTGGAAGGGAGGGGCAGCTGCAGAATAAGGGGTGCTAGCTGCACATTTGAGCAGACTTGATAGACCTCTAGGCCTTTATCTGCTGGCAAATTTCGTATGTTCATATGGGAATCTAGTAAAGGATCTTCCCTCCATGCTGCAGGTTGTACAGCAATATATTACAGAAAGATTTCAGGTCGGTGGAGAAATAGATCCTGATAATCTTCTGGGAACGATCAAATTACCCAGGATATACTCTACTGTTGCAGTCCAGCTGGATTCACCCATTACTGAACTGGAAGTGAGAACGGCAATAGGGAGTCTTTCACGGAACACTTCACCAGGTGGTGAAGGGATCACAAATGAATTTTACAATATTTTTTCTAACCAGCTCGCTTCGATTTTAACAGCAGATTTTCAGGCAGTTGTGACAGAACATCAGCTGGGATGTAGTATGTCAGATGGGATTATGTTATTTCTGTATAAAAAGGGTGACAGCACAGACATCCATAACTGGATGCCTTTGGACATCAGATTATAAGCTGCTCGCAAACATCCTGACTGTCCGCCTGACGACAGCAGCAAAAGGGGTCATATGTGAAGCACAGACATGTGCCATACCTGGGAGGAATATCACTCAGAACCTTCCTGTAATTAGACAAATTGTCGAACAAGGAACGCAAATTAATTTGGATGGATATCTGTTTTTGCGGGACCAAGAAACAGCTTTTGACACTTTAAAACATAACTACCTTTGGGCTTGCCTTGCTTCCTTTGGTATTCCAACTGGTTTTATAGCTTTAATTCGTTTATTATACGCTGTGGCCACAGTACGGCCCTTGATTAATGGTCATTTTGGTATTCCTATGTCTCTAAAAAATTTGGGGTAAGGCAGGGGTGTTCCCTCAGCCCTTTGTTGTAGGTATTTGATCTGGACCCCTTACTGTGATGTATTATTGCACATGATCAGATTTCCCCAATTCAACATCATTTGGGGAGTATTATGGCAAAACTTACTGTGAATGCAGAGGATTGTACTCTACTGGTACAGGATCTTTTTTCAGGCAGGAAGGCCCTCCAGGTGTTTGCATAACACCAGTCGGTCACTGGCATTAACATCAATACAGCCAAAAGTCAAGGTCTGGCATTGGGGAGGGCACAAAGTGATGTAGAATTTGCTATAACAATACACTCGGATAAGATAAAAATGTTGGTAATTTGTTCTGGATCACAAGCAATAGTACAAAGCAATTGGGATACTGGATATGATATAGCACAAATGAAAATTCAAAAGTGGAAAATGACGAGGAAGGAAAGAGTTTTTTTGTTAAAGTCCTATATACTTCCGTTGTTTTTGTATCTTTCACGTTTTTCCACTCCCCTTAAAATACATACCAAGGTGATTGGTTTATGTTTTTTCTTTAATTTGGGGGAGTCTATTGAATCCAGTGAAAAGAAGCCATACCTATAGAGCTTGGAAGGATGGTGGCTTAAATATGGTTCAGCCTTTGGTTTTTCTTTTTGGGAATTTTTTTTTCACCAACATCTTACCCCTTTTGTTGGAAAAGTCGGGGGTGGGCCCTATATTTATGCCCTTTTGGGCTCAAGGTTTCCTTATGGTTTGGGGGAAGAGGCAAATGGCATAGAGATGAACTTTGGCTTCCATTGCCAATACAGATCAGTTTAAAATATATTAGGATGTGGACACTGGAGTTAATGTGGGTTGTTACGGTGTCCCGAAATCAGTTTTATAGACAGATAATTGAGAGATGCTACCTGGAGGATCCAGTTTGTAATGTTCCTCCTTCGGTTGATATTTCTCTTTTACTTGGAGGTATGCCGGATGTTAGGATACCACAAAAAATGCAAGATACAATGTGGATGTGTGGGCATGATAAATTGAATATTCAGGTGAATCATAAGCATAAACAATTACAGGACCGTTTGTGCGATTTCACAGATTGTCATGACAAGACAAAATCTATGCAACATCTTTTGTACAAGGTTTTTGGTTAGCTTTGGATGACCTATGACATTTTGGTGTATGGTCAAATACCTGCACCTTGGAACTGTTGGCAGAAAAGTACTGTGTTTATTATTTTAGCAAGCTTGAAATGGGCAATCTGGCACAAAAGGTGTCAGAGGGTTTTACAAACCCGCACAGTCACCATTAATGATATTCTCTTTAATGTTCAAGCAGAATCAGATGCAGTGTATCAAACTGAAAGTACTTGTTGGGGAGCTCAGTTTTGTGCACACCTTTGGAAAGGAATTGATTGGGTGGGATAGGTTTTTTCCATTCAATACGAGTTCACTGTTCTGTGTATACTGTTTCCGCATTTCTCTTATTTTAAGAAAGTCTTTTATGTACTGTTTTTGGTTTTCTTCCCTAGTGCTTGTATTGTAGTTTATTTCTGGTTTAGTTTTGAAGGTTAATAAAAATTTCCCCTACTCTTTTCGAGAAGTGCCATGGGAGCTTTAACATCCACCTGAACTACCACCAGAACAGGCAGATAGGACCTTGGTTTAACGTCTCATCCGAAAGACGGCACCTCAGGAGTGCAGCACCCCCTCATGCTGCACTACAGTGTCAGTATTGGGATATTAACCCAAGTGTCTGGTGTGGGGATAGAACTCACAGCCTTCTGATCGCCTGGTCTCAGAGGCAAGTGTGCCAGCTGCTGAGCCACTGACACTATGTCGAGGGATTCTCCGCTGTCTTCGCTGGAGGTACATGCCGGAGAAGGGGAGGGTATGGGGTGAAGGAAGAGGGGCCTTCTCCCCTTGGTTCCGCTGGTTATCGGGTGAGGCGCCGCTAGGCCCAAATGAGGAAGCACACCTGAGCGGCCGTCAGGGATGGGCATCTTAACAGGTGGCATTGGGCGGGGAGCCCCTGGACAGCTTATCGATGGGTGCCGGGTGGGTCCACACAGGCTGGGGAGCCAACTTATCGGCTGGCGTGGTGTGGACATTAGAGGGGCTGACGACCAACTGACCCACTACGGCCTTACCAGATTTCTTCGGCGGCGGCTGGGCCTTGCTCGTCAAGAGCCGTGTGTTGGCCACGGAGTGCTCCCACTCCCGAGATTTCTCCTTGTGTCTCTTCAAAGGAGAAGATTTATCGGATGAGGACTCTCTTAAACAATCCATCTTCTTCTCAAGCGAAGCCAAGTGAGCTTTTAAGAGATGGGCCTCCAAAGATTGCTGTCTTCTTTTCTTAGTGGCCTGATTAAAGGTCTGGCACTCCGGGCAGGAGGATACAGGGTGGTCTGGGCCCAGACAGAGGACACACTTAAGATGACCGTCCTTATGCGGAATCTGTGTGCCACAGGACGAGCACTTCTTTTGGGCGAAGACATCAAGTACATGGTACAAAAAAGGAAAAATTTGGTGAAGGAAAAATCCGATGCAAGACTCTGTTCATGACAGTCGTTGAATGGAAGTCTGCAATGCGACTGACACGAGGCAACGGCGGGAAAGAACTGGAGGGCGGGCGTGGGGACCGCCTACTATATACAGCTACACTGACGTTGGTCATGTCCCCCGTCAGGGATTGCTAGAAAAGTCTGCTGTGCGGCCAGACGCCAGGTGGCGCCAGTCCTATATGTGATTACCTACGGAAAGAACCCTCTCAAAGTAAGATCTGAAGCTCCTGGTGCAGAACCATTCCCAGTAGTCTCCTCTGCAGGTCCGGGTCAAGAGGTAGGTAACTGGCACGGAGATCCTGGTACCACAACTGCCTAGGCCAGTTTGGAGCAATCTGGATTAACCGCACCTTATCCCGACAGGCCTTGATCACCACCTTGTGGATTAAGGGAAGGAAGGTAAGAAGTACATAAGTCCTGGGGTCCAGGGCCAAAAAAGGGCATCATACTGCAGTGTCCTGGTCTGAGGGGAGTGGACACGGAACACTGAGCTTTCTGCACTCCCAGGAGGCAAACAGGTCCACCAGAGGTTTGCCCTAATGGGAGAACAGCTGGTCTACCACATGCAGATGCAGGGATCACTCAAGCAAAGTGTCTCCGCCCAGCCAAGACTGCCCGCCAGTTGGTTGGTCTCGACAACATGAGACACCAGAAAATCAGCCTGTGGGCTGTGCATTGGTGTTCATGTATAGCGAGCCTCCTGACATAAGTGAAAGAAATGCGTTGAGTACCGCTTATTCAGGTCTAATACGGTAGCATTTTGTCTATCAGGATGTGAAGGACCGAACCCGAATGAACGAAATGAATTCAGTGTGTGCCGCACGCACTGCCCAGAGCTGTAGCAAGTTGAAGTGGCATTGAAATTCCTGAACTGACCAGAACCCACTGGCCCTGTGGTCTCCCTGGTGAGCTCCCAACCCCACTGGAGACACATCAATGGTAAGTTTAACAGTCAGCTCTAGGCGGAAAGAAAGAATTCCTTCCTCAAAATTTTGGGGACATAGCCACCATTCAATTGCATCATACATCACTGGGTTACCAAGACCGACTGGTCCAGATGACTACGACGCTGAGCTTACTAGTGGGCCAGCTTCTACCGGGGGGGGGGCATTCACCAGCATGCCCAACAGACTACGCTGGTTGAAACTACCATGTACCCCAACGGTAAAAGGAATTCCCTAGTTAGGAGCATTTGCCCAACCCGAAATGATTGGGTAAATGAGATAAGATGTGTTGCCCTGTCAGGGGGGCAACCGAGCACTGGCCAAGAGGGAGTCCAATTCTGCTCCAATGAAATGATCACCTCCACATGGACCAGTTTGTACCTGGGTGAGTAACCAGAAGGCCCAAACCTTGGAAGGTCTGGAAGGCCAGTTCCCTGAACCTCTCCAATGCCTCCCTGGAGAGACCTGCAATGAGCACTTGTCCAGGTATAGGTACACTCTTGCGCCTGGGCACCAAAGGTAGGCCTGCCACAATCGAAAGCCACTTGATGAAGAACCTCTGAGCCAATGACTGGCCAAAAGGCATGATTTTGAACTGGTACCAAATCTCTTCCACCCAGAACTAAAGGCAACAGTGGTGGGATGGACAGACTGTGGAAAGATGTGTCCTGGAGCTCCACGGAGCAGAACCAAGCCCCTGGCTTCAAAGACAGTGTAATCTGGGTCAGTGTGACCATACAAAATTTCACTTTTCACACAAATTTGTTCAGATCATGCAGATCCAGAATGGGGCACCAGCCCTCATTCTTTTCAGTATGAGAAAGTACTGAGAGACGTGTCCCTGTGAAGTCAGGACATTCAGAACCTATTTTATGGTCCCGTGTTGGAGGAACTGAGCTGTCCCACTCAGAAAGCAAAGGCAGCTTCCATAGATGTCCGTGGAGCCTGGGGTTAGTATGGAGGGAGCACATCACAATCCAGAGGTAAACCCTTTCCCACCACTTCCAGAACCTGCTTGTCCATAATAACTGAAGACCACTGTGGGAAAAAGTGAAGGAGTCAATCACCAACTGGGAGCTGGGTCAGGGTCTAGATGAGAGGCAGAACAGCACCAAACAACCCACCATTAAGCAGCCTTGGAGGGGGGCTTCAGTCTGCTGGGCAATAGATGCACCCCCTTTCTTGCCCTGACTGCCAAACTTTTGCTTTGTGCACCAGTACTATACTAAAACTGCCCCTGCTGGAGCTACTGCCGAGTCTACTGTGGCTGGAACCCCCAGACACAAAAAACGTTGTTTTTATTTTCTGTTTCAGCCTTGACCAGCTTAGGGTCCTTCTGGGACACCACCATATAATCCAGGGTGTCACTGGACTTCTCAGTGTGGGTGACATATACTTCCACCCTTACAAAGAAGTCCGTGCCCAAGAAGGGCACACTGGCCAATGTGGCAGGGTTGAATACAGCCTTGTCCCATTTTTATACAGAAAGAGTTGAATGCAAGGATCTGTTCTATCCTCTCCTTTTCTGTTTCTTGTCTGTCTGGTTGTGCAATCAAATGTTCTCATGAGACCCAAGAACTGATCACTCTGATGGTCTCAAGATTCTTCGCTTCTCACTATCTCTTTGCCTTCACTTGCTGTTTCTGTCTTTTTTTCCCCCTTGCGTATCTGCAGTTGTAAAATATATGTAAATCTATATATGAAACTGGGATCCGTTCGTTTAAAAATGTATATAGTTATACTGTTGAAATGACTGCAAAAAGGCTATTTGGAACTCAAGGGGTTAACCTGAGAAGCAGCTTAGAGCTCCTCTCTGGCTTGTTTGCAAACTCTTTTGCACAGCTGTCAGCAGGGGGCCAGCTTGGAACATTATTCTATTTGCAAGCCTTCTCTGCAAAGAAACTGGCAAGAACATGTTGTGAGAAACAGGATGTCTCTTAAGTTCCCAGGCAAAGACTTATAAAAAGAGCAGCGATGCTTTTGCTAGAGAGAGTGGGAGACAGAGACTGAGATTTGGAATTGAAAAAAAAAAACTCACATGAAGGACTGTTTTCTTTGTACTGCCTTTGTAAATAATTCTACTGAACAATTTGTATTTTTTAATTTTACTGTTATTGATAATGAAATGCTACTTGTGAATTTGACAACTGCTCCTGGTCTTCCTATGCTTCCTGACCTGTGCCTCGACGACAGCCAACCTGTGCTGGGTGTCCGCCATGAAAATGGACAACCTCAGCCAGGCCCTTTGGTGCATGGGAAGCACATGAGTCCTCCAGGTCCAAGGCTGTCTGGAGCTACTTCTTAGCAAGCACGCAGCCCTGGTACTGAATAACCCTCTGTCTCAGTGTGCTCGGAGGCCTGGGCCGAGGGGAGAAGTTCCCTGACAAGACCGAATAGAGTACGACAACAGGGAGCCATAAATATATCATACTTTTCTATTGTTCACTCTACTGAACTCCTTCGGAAGTGTTGAACTGTGACTTGATTTTCTCCCACCCTTTCACCCCCGTCCCGGACACTCTTTAAATCCACTTTCTGGACACAGTGCTCCACCCAGCTCCTTCACTGATGCATCTGAAAAGGAGCAGGCATCCTCCCTCTCTTAAAGGGACCTACACCTATTTCCACCAACATGTTTACATGCGTAACGCAAACACCTAGAGGTATGTATAAGAACTATGGGCTCCTGTTAACAGTTATCCTAACTACAATGAGCAACGTGGTTGATGGAAAACTCACAGTTCTACCCTTTCTGACCAACCAACAACACATAGCACAATATTACAACCTCCAGGCACAATGCTAATGCAATGAGCCCTACTCTGTGCGAACTCCCACGACATCATCTCAGATCACCTACCCTCACACCGGCATCTGCCACACTACTGCTAAGCATTCACGAATAGATAATGCCATAAAACACCAACTCGTCAAGCGCAAGCATACTCGCAGACTTAAGGCCCACTGGAAACACTTCCTTAAAAGACTTATTGTCATTCTACTCCTACTGTCAGGAAACGTACACCTTAACCCAGGCCCACATAGTCAAAGGTCTGCCAAGGCACAAGGCCACCTCAAAATTGCCTCAATCAACATAAGGAGTCTGCTACCTAAACTTCCACAGTTCCACGCCTGGGTTGCGCAGCATAAGCCGTACATAATCTCCCTAACAGAAATGTGGTTCTCCCCAAGATACTGGATGCCTTGGTATCTGTTGATGGCTATACCACTTTCCGACAGGACAGACTGTCCAAATGTGGGGGTGGTTGCCTAGTGTACCTGTGCAACAATATCAAAGGCCAAGTGATGCCTAATAGTACAACTACAAAAGAGGCACAAATCTTGTCCATCAAACTTATAATAGGTCACCAATGCAAAACACTAGTGCTCACAACAATCTATATACCCCCTGGAAAGCAAGGAACAGGCATTCATTTTATTGATCATTTTAAACAAGCAAAGCAGAGCGGGGAACAGATTATCTTAGGTGGCTCCAACACTAATTGGCTAGCACAGGACACCGTTACTACTGGAGACCAAACTGCCAGCCTGTATTTTACTCAAAAGGTCTACCAAGCAACCAGGAGAAACTACCACACAGGTACCAGCATCCTTACTGACTGGCTGCTCACTACCTGTCCATAGCACATACCTGACATATGCATCCTCCCTGATGTCCTAAGCCACCACTTGCCAGTGGTCTGTGTATGGTCTAACAAGGGTACAAAAAGTCCCCCCTCACAACTCTAGAAACCGATCCCTAAGAAAAAGGACAGTTACAGCCCTTCAAACCATATCTAAAACAGACTGACTGGACCCAACTAGACAGTATGGATGATGTCAATCAGGCCTCTGACTTCTCTACTACAATTTTCAACAATGCCCCCCCCCAAATCCTCTAAAGCGAAAGGGACCATTAACCCTTGGCTCTCTGGCTCTTATCAAACAACTAAACTTTCAAGACAACCTGTGGCACAAGGCTAGTGCCACCAAAAACCAGGCTGACTTTACTGCCTACAAAGCAGCCAGAAACAAGTGCACTAGGCTGGTCAGAAATACAAAATCAAATTATAATAAAGAACTATTGGATAGGACCTGGGGTAACGGGAAAGAGTTCCAGAACAATATAAAAACTTTGAAGGGACGCAAAAGAACGACCAGACTTAATTGTTACAACATCTAGCAGTTTACAAGAGCCAAAAGGACCTGGCTAATGCCTTTAACATCGTGTTTACTGACTTAAATGAGGTGCTACCTCAGAAGGATGTAACAACCAAGCTCCCTAGCAAGCCTGCTAACAATAACTCCCCCATAGCCCAAAACTCTGGAACACCATTATTTTACTTTAAATAAATCTCCAGAACACAAACCATAAAATACATGATGGTCATAGGTAAAACAAAGACTGGAAGTGACATGATTGACATGAAACTCATTGCCCTCTCCATGGACGAACTAGCTCTACACCTCACAAAGTTTTTCAATTTATCCCTACAAACGGGAGTTTTCCCAAGCAACTGGAAGATCATGCATGTCACAACGGTGTTCAAGAGTGGTGACAGAACGAGCCTGGGAAACTACAGACCCATTTCAATACTACCCCCTCTATGTAAAGCTCTTCAAAGGATCGTGTCTGATCAATTAATAGAGTACCTAAACAAGTACAACCTACTATGTGCGCAACACCACGGGCTTCCAAAGAACCATAGCACCAAAACAGTGCTCACAGACTATACTACACACCTGTATGACACCCTTGACAGTGGCAAGTCAGTGGGGTCCAGCTTTACAGACCTCACAAAAGCGTTTGATACTGTGAGCCACCAGATTCTACTTGACAACCTCCTGGCCCTTGGTCTGTCCCACGATATGGTACCCTGGTTCAGCAGCTACTTGTCCCATAGGACACAGTGCATGAAAATAAAAGGAGTATCATTCTGTGATTACCACTGCACCAACTCCAGAACAGGATTCCTTTCATGGTTACCTTGACTGTCTGTATGCTGGCAACCAGTTTTAAAAGGTTTTTCATGCAATTAATAACACAGTGTTGTAATCAATTATTAACTGTTTTTCTAGCTTTAAAAATTGTAGCTTGCAATATAATAGCTTAAACAATTATGTAAGGTAAAAGTATCACAATGCAATTAACACATTAAGATCAAAGGTGCTTAGTTATACTAAACTTATTAATCAAAGTATTATCTGTGGGGGGTTCGGGACACCCCTTACGGGTCTTCCCTCGCCCCCATGGTCGGGACTGTTGTATTTTGGCAGAATGCTGGGATAATAAGAGAGGATTAATAGAAGTATTAAAGTAATGCAGAATAATTGTGAAGTAATGTAAAAAGGTGAATGGTTATTGCAGAGGATACCAGCAAGTAATGGGTGAAAGGAGACACGTTTGGTTTTAGAGGAAAATGTCAGTCAATGACAAATTTGCTGTGCATAGCAAAAAATCTTGTATAAAACATGTTTTTTTCTTTTGGGCAAGATGGAAGATCATGACTAAACTTGAATGTAGCTAATATAGATAACGGTATAAGCAGAAAGAGAAATTACGTGCAAGTTGGCAAGCATTAGTGCCTGGTGCACCTCCCTATCTTATGTTTTAAACTTAAACTTTTGGTAATTATTAGTAAATATCTATCATGCCCTTGTCTTGTGACATTAGTTTTTTGGTTTTCTAAGCAAAATATGTTTAGTGCTAGGAGATTTTATTTACATCTTATGACAAATTATGTTTTTCTTTTTGGTTAATGTCAAGTCAGCAGTGATGTCTGTTTTGAACCCTTATCTCATGACCCTACTTTCTTGCCTTTTAAAGTCAGAGTGTCTGAAAACTGTGAAATTTCTTTTGTTTTGCATTTCTTGTCAAACACTGTATAAGTATCAGACAGACTAGGTCTAGTGTGTCCAAGAGGAATAGTCAGAATGGCTGTCATGGATGCTTCAGACACCCAGAGAAAAGAGAGCAATGTTGCTTAATTTTCTCTGTACACCTGTAGCCCTGGTGGTAAAAAGCCATCAGCTGTTTAGAATTAATCATGTTAGAGGTAAAATTGTTAGGGCTTATTTGGGTATTAATAAATTGAAACTAATTAAAACATCTGGTCGGGTGGTTTTATTGGATTACCGGGGACCACTAACCATGAAACTTGTACTTTTACTACCTCACTGTCATGTGAGTGGTATAGTTTTTTTTTTTTTTTTGTTTTTTTTTAAACACATGGAGAATGATGAGTCCATCCAAAAGGTGTCAACAGTGATCACACAAAAGAGAGCGGGACTGTGAAGGGTGCCTCAACCTCGACTTGCCAGGGGTCGATGGTTGTCCACCGACACAACTAAATAGATCACTTAATTCCACAGAGAGGCCACAATGGGCCTCAAAGTGGCAACTGAAGGAGTGACCAGCAGAGCAGGGGGTACCTGGGCAGGCCTGACAGGGGTTACCAACTGAGCCACCTATTTTAGGGGAAGCACAAGAACTGGGGTCTTTTAGATGGACGAAGCCTCATTGACCTCCCCCTTTGACCACCGGTAAGACTGGTTTGAGGTCATAAGCTCATAAGCTCTGTCGGGGTCACTGTGAAGCTGTGACTTGTCCCTCGACCAATGGAAATTTGACCAGGGTTGACCAGTTTGTGGGAACTGAGAGAACGGGAAGAGAGGGTGTTCCTAATCCCATGATCGACAATGATGGCACTTCCTGTGCTTCTTGTAGAGCAGGCTCTCACCGTAGGTCTGGAGGATCAAATACATTTCCCTGAACACAGAGCAGTCCACAAGTGGCGCTCCAAAGACGGCTTCAGCCAGGACCACCAACAGAACAGATGAGAACCCCCCAACCTCTTTATCCACGGCTGTGAGCTGTGCTGCCGACCCGGTGGCATTCCTCGGGCCAGTTGTGTGCTTTGAAACAACTGAGAAGCTGCGTGGGATATACTATATTGGACTAAATATCTAACTAATCTCTCTCTCTCTTGCTTACATCTGAGAGAAGTTTTCCTCACTTTTACAGAGGTATTGCTTTGTGTTTAATTATTTTAGTTTTTAATTCAGGAAGGGGGTTTTCAAAACTGCTTATCTTGTCTGCATCTTCAGAAGGGCTGAAATAACTGCATATTTGATTTTCCATTGTGGCTAACAAACCACCAGGCTGTTTTGGGGCTGGAGAGGTTTACCTGTGTCTGACTTGGATGTCTGGATTTTTCTCTGTCAAATTGTTGTGTAGGGTATCTTGCTGACATGAAGGCACTCATCACAGTGGTGGGTGAGAGCTTTTAGCGGATTGTTTTGTGAGGGCACAGTTTACGCCCAACCCCTTCTCACCCCTCACCCCACCCACCCCTGGAAATAGTTCCTTTATACCTCAGGTTCTGACATCATTTCCTCAAGAGTGCAAGGTGCATATCACTGTCATATCCTCTCTAGCACACTGCACTGACAATATCAGCATACGCATTGTATAATATATATATTTCTATATAACCAATCACACATGCACAAAAACAAACAAACAAAAAAAAGTAGATAAACATGTGGGGAGTAGTGCAATGTAATGGCTGTGGGGCAGCAGTCTTCCGGGAGTCTTTCTGGAGGCTGAGATGCTGCCCTATTTGCAGACAGCTCTCTGCCCTGCGGGAGGAAGTTGCCAGTCTTCAGGCCGCACTGGACAGTAGTAAGGAAACCTTCCCCCAGGCCACATTGGACAGTAGGAAGGGAACCTCCCCCATCCAGGGAGCACTAGGGCCACCACTACTACCTCAGAGGTTGCGAAGAAAGCACAGCAGTAGGACCACAGTGGGCTCAGGGGGGGGTGAGGATGGTGGAACAGAGGCACACCCAGTCAGTTGTTCCACTCCACAATCCATACACCATGATGGGGGAGCATAGCTCCCCTATGGATGCACCCACAGAGAAGACTGATGACAACTGTCACAAGGGAGGCCCACAGGAAGGAGGCAGAGGACACCACAGGGAAAGGAAGCAGCTCCTGGTGGGGGACTCAATTATTAGGGGTATAGAACTGGGGGGAGCTGGGAAAACTGAAGTAAGGTGCCTGCCTGGTGCCATGGCTTGGAGGGACAGGAAGCGCATCCTCAGGATCACGAGAACAGCTGCAAGGGAGTCTGAGCTGGACGTAATTGTCCACCTAGGGACAAATGACTTGGCTCATCATGACATTACAGCAGTGCAGGAGGACATTGCAGAGTTGGGGAGGGGCCTAAGACAAGTAGCACACACAGTATCCTTCTCAGAGGTGCTGCCTGTCAAAGGCATGGGGAGGCGAGGTAATTAGCACCATGCAGTTTAATGAATGGTTGAAAAAGGTGCGGAGCACAGGGTTTGGCTTCATTGGGGACTGGGGTTCCACCTGGAGGGACACCAGCCTATACTGGCAAGATGGTCTGCATCTGTCCAGGAAGGAACAAGTCTTTGAGCAATCGGTTTAAATGCTTCATTGGCAAGCTTTTAAACTAGTCAAAGGGAGGCACTGACAAGCAGCAGGAAAATCCAGCCTCTCCCTACAAAACAGGGTACTAAATGAGAAAAGACCGAGGTAGAACGGTCAGTGGGGATGCTGCAACAGAAGGTAAAGCCATCAAAAATGGAGAGCAATGAGTACCAATGCCCGTAGTCTGGGTAACAAGCTTCCTGAATTAGTGGCCTTGATGGAGGAGGAACATCTGAATATCGTGGCAGTCACAGAAACATGGTACACACAAAACCAGACTGGGACGAAACATACCAGGATATACTATCTACAGGAGGGACAGGGAGGGTAAAAGAGGAGGAGAAGGAGGAGTAGCTCTTTACATAAGGGAAGGAATAAAAGCAACAGAACAAAAAGGGTAAACAGGGAGGAGAAGCAGCACTGTGGGTAAATTTGAGACAGGCACGGCACCACAATCCAGCACAGGATTAGATACAGACCTCTTCTCAGGGGGAGGAAATGGACAAGGAAATGATAGAAAGTATACTTAGAATGGCAGAAAAAGGGGAGATATTGCTGATGGGTGATCTGAATATGCCAGATGTTAACTGGAGTGCAGTTCCAGCTGCCACCTAAGAGTGGAGTTATTCTAGATGTGCCCAACGGGGCATGCCTTAGACAACTAGTATTGAGCCCACTCGAGAGGAGCAATATTAGACTTGCTTCTCTCAAATGGAGATGGAGAGAGGATCACAGATGTAGAAGTGGTAGCTATCTGGGAACTAGTGACCATCGAACAGTATGGTTCACAATAAACACAGCAATAGAGTCAAGCCATACAAAGACAAAAGTACTGGACTTTAGGAAGGCTGACTTTGCTAAAATGGGTGAGTGCCTAAGGAATGCACTAGCAAATGGGCAGGAAGGAGGGTGGAAGAACAATAGGAATAATAAAACTGCCATCACAGAGGTAACCAGCCTTGTGTGAAGCAAATAAACAAAACAAAACGATGCAAGAAACCACTATGGTTCTCAAAGGAAGTGGCAGTGAAGGTTCAAGAGAAAAGAAAGCCTTCAGGAAGTACAAGGAATCGCAGAAGGAGCAGGACAGAGAACTGTATCAGTTAAAGCAAAAGGAGGCTGGGAAGGCAGTCAGAACAGCAAAGGCACAAACCGAGGAAAAGATAGCCAACTCAGTTAAGAAGGGGGATAAAACCTTTTATAGGTACATCAGGGAGCGAAGGAAGACCAAGGGAGGGATAGTGAGGCTTAATAAAGGGGAGGGAGGGTGGGCAGAGGGAGACTGTGAAAAGGCAGAGATACTAAACAAATATTTTTGCTCAGTATTTACAAATGAAGAGGGGGAGGTGCATAAAACAAACAGTAGAAACACTCTGGATACAGAAGTTGATACCAGCCCATTTACAGAAGAAAGGGTTCTGAAAGAACTCTTAAAACTGAAGGTGGACAAAGCAATGGGACCTGATGGGATTCATCCCAGAATTCTAAAAGAACTAAGGGTAGAACTAGTGACACCACTGACTACCCTTTTTAACAAATCATGGGAGGATGGGGTGGTACCCAAGGACTGGAGGAGGGCAGATGTGATTCCCCTTCACAAAAGTGGGAGCAAGGCAGAAGCAGGAAACTACAGACCTGTTAGTTTAACCTCATTGATAGGGAAAATCATGGAATCACTTCTGAAGGAAAGAATTGTTGAGTATCTAGAGGCCAGAGGGGCACAGGACCCTAGGCAACATGGATTCACAGCAGGAAGGTCATGCCAGACGAGTCTGATAGATTTCTTTGACTGGGTGACCAAAGTAGTAGATCAGGGAGGGGCTGTGGACATGGCCTACCTAGACTTTATCAAGGCATTTGATACAGTCCCACATAAAAGATTAATATACAAGTTAGCCAGCCTGGGAGTGGGTCCCAAGATAACAGCCTGGGTAAAGAACTGGCTGGAGAATAGGACACAGAGAGTAATAGTAAATGGAGTCCACTCAGAAGAAAGGAAGGTTACTAGTGGGTACCGCAGGGTTCAGATAGGATCGTCCTCTTCAATGTCTTTTATAAGCGACATTGCAGAAGGACTGGAAGGAAAGTATGTCTCTTTGCAGATGACACAAAGATCTGCAACAGAGCTGATGCACAGGGTGGGATGGAAAGGATGAGAAGGGACTTGGCAAGGTTAGAGGAATGGTCAAATGTATGGCAGCTTAGATTCAATGCTAAGAAGTGCAGGTAATGCACCTGGGAAACAAACCCAGGGAAGAGTACAACAATGGGGGTGAGATACTAACAACAACAAAAATGGAAAGGGACCTGGGGTAGTCATATCAGATGACCTAAAGGTGGGCAAGCAATGTGAGAGGGCAGCAAGGAGGGTTGGGGATACTGGGATGCATAGGAGAGGCATCACCAGTAGAAAACAGGAAGTTATTATCCCTCTGTACAGACAGCTGGTGAGACCCCATCTGGAGTACTGTGTGCAGTTCTGGAGACCCAATCTCCGCAAAGACATAGACAGGATGGAAGCTGTCCAGAGGAGGGCAACTAAAATGGTGCAGGGTCTGCATCAGAAGACATCTGAAGAGAGACGAAAGGAGTTTAATATGTATAGCCTCGAGGAAAGGAGGGAGAGGGGGGACATGATAGAAATGTTCAAGTACCTCAAGGGAATCAACAAAGTCCAAGAGGGTAGCATCTTTCAAAAAAGAGGTGTGCAGAACAAAAGGGCACAATTTGAAGATGGGGGGCATGTCAGAGATAATTTAAGGAAGTATTTTTCACAGAGAGGGTTGTGGATACATGGAACAGCTCCGAGGAGGATGTGGAGTCAAAATCAGTGGTGGAATTCAAGCATGCATGGGACAGTCATAAGGCAATTCTAGGGGGTTGGGGTAGGAAGAAGTAGGCTGCTGGTTAACTAGGATCTGCAGCTTATCCAGTAGGTAGGGAAATGGGCAGACTGGGTGGGCCAAGCGGTCCTTATCTGCCGTCAAATTCTATGTTTCTATGTTTCTATAAACCAAGGAGAAAGAACACCCATGGTTCCTGGATCAATGAAGGATGCATGGCATGGCAAGAACTGCACTACTTCACATTAGTGGCGCTCCTCCAGGCAACAGAAGCACGAATCATGCGGTCTGTGGCGAATATCTTCTGGCTGCAGTGCAAGCAGTGCTTAATTCCGGTTTTCCAGCATGCCATCCTCTTAATAATCAATGGGGCATGAAACAGAATACTACTCTGTAAGTCGAAGGACTTACTTGAAAATGTGAAAGTTTGCCAATAAATTAGTGCGTGAAAACTGGAATTCTCTTACACCTGCAGAGCTGTGAAGGAGGAGGAGACACGTCCCTTCCAGCAGAAAAGAAGATCTGACGTCGAGGGAGCAGAGCCAGAGAACATAAACCACAGACAGTGGGACGAGCTTAGCTTAAAGACATCCAGTGACTGAGCTCTATCCAGCAGAAAGAACAGTTACTTACTGTGACAGTAGATCTTTGAGAGAATCTTTTTCATCAGGCCACACCTACTGAACTACAAACTGCCAAGCTCTAGGACCACATGGAAACTTCTGCAAGCAGTTCACTAAGGGCCACCCATAACAACATCAGACATCTGCTACTACATAAACACGGGCGGCCCCATCTCTCCTCAGTTCTCCACAGGAAATCATGCTTCGAGGACCTCTCTGTAGGGAACCAAGAGAGTACCTAGGGCTCTGCTAGACAGGCAAGGCAGACAGCTATAGGCAGGCCATCATGGAGAAGGAGACAGCACTAATTAAGAGTCTCAGAAACCCAAAGGGGTAAGGTGGGTGGGATGGTATGGCCTGATGACAGAAATTCTCTCAAAGACCTACCGTTATGATAAGTATATAAATGTTCTATCTTCTTCAAGGACACAGACCATTAACAGTCGGAGCCCCCGAGTGGGGCTCTCCCGAGTGGGGGCTTCTCGCAGTGGGGCCTCCGAGTCTAACAGGGTTAAGAAAGCTGGCCATGAAGCACAGCTAGGCCAAAGCCAGCCCATTTACTGAGGCAATGTCCAGACTACAGTGTTTTGTGAAAGTGTGGACAGTAATCTAGATGGCGGCTGCACAGAGATGTCTGCAGCAGACATTTTTGAAACAGGCAACAGAGGTGGCCATGTCTCTAGTGGAATGACCAAAAACAACCTCAGAAAGTTCCTTACTGCACTTTCTGTAACAGAAAGTAATACAGTTTGCTAACCATTTGGATAGGCACTGTTTAGAAACTGGGGTGTTCTCTTTCCCAGGGGTGAACGAAACAAAAAGGCTACAAAGATTTTCTGCAGTCCTTCATGTGGTGTATATATAGTACCCAAATATTCTATGTACATCTAAAAGTATGGAGCAATGTTTTCCCTGGACTGGCATGCTCAGGAAAATAAGCTGGCAGGTAGATGGTTTTGATTTAAAGTAAACTTAAGACACAACTTTTGGCAGTAACTTACTATTAGTACACAGACACCCTTTGTGAAAAATCAAATAAGAAAGCTCACACACATGAGCCTGTAGCTCTGAAATCCTTTTGAGCAGAAGTGATTTCAACTAAAAACAATGCTTTCCAAGAAAGGAAGTGTAAGCCACAAGTCCCGTCTGGCTCAAAAGGAGCCAAAGCAAGCTTTTCCAAGACAAAATTCAGGTCCCAAGTTGGGACTGGATTACAGATTGAAGGCTTCAGATACAGTATATGCTGCTCAAGAACATATGGGCCACCTCCAGCTGGGCAACTGTATGACTCTCAATAGGCACATGGAAAGCTGAAATGGCAGCCAAGTGCACTTTGATTGAGGAATATTGCAGGCCTGCATCCAATAAGGACAGCAGATACTCCAGAACGTGGTTCACTGGGCAGGTAAACGAGTACAAGTAATAAGAAGCATCCCATAGAGCAAACTGCTTCCTCGTCATAGAATAAGAGGATCTGGTGAAGGACTTTCTAGCTGCCACCAGAACATCGGACACTTTCTGGGAAATCCAAACTGGGCTACGACTAAGTTTTCAGGAGCTATGCATAAAGGCAAAGAGACTTGAAGTCCAGATGAACCAGAGTTCCCTGTTCCTGTGACAGTAGGCCCTTATACAGGGACAGAGGCACTAGTGATTCCACTGCCAGCTGCTGTAACAGGAGAAACTAGATCTGTCGATGTTGTAAGGGAGCTATGAGGATCAGAGCTGCCCCCTCCATCTACAGCTTGAGTAGCACTCTCTGAATTAGAGGAAAGGGAGAGAAGGCGTAATGGAACCTCCCTTTCCAAGAGGGGGACAACCTCGCCAGAAAGCTCCAGGCCCTGGAACGAGTAAGCAGAAAGTTGATCACCTGTAACTGTAGTTCTAGGAGTGGTATATGGTGTACATCCACACTTCTGGCAGAATTCCTTTCCCCTTTAAGACATGCTGGAAGGTCTTTGGGTTGGCTCCTCCCACCCACACAGGTGGTATCCTCCTCGACACCACCCTGTGATGTTAGATCTTACCCGCAGGAAGCAAGGCCAGAGTGCCACTTGCCAGGGGAAGTCGGGTGGGTTGTGTGGGTGTACACCATATATCACTCTCAGAACTAGTTACAAGTAAGCACCTTGTCGTTCTAGGGGTGTGGATTTCAGTGTACTACCCACACTTCTGGCAAATTCCTAGCAGCTCTCCAGGAGGAGGGGGCAAGGCACACACACCCTATTTAGGGAACAGAGATTAGAGAACTGAGGCCCCCAAACCAGCATCCCAGTGTGACTAGAGGTCGATGTGGTAATGGGAGATGAAGGTGTGTGCTAACTTCCAGGTAGCAGCCCTGCAGATCTCCTGGATAGGGACATCCCTGGAAGCAGCCACGAAGGCATCTGTATGTCTGGTGGAATGAGTCCTAAACCCTACAGGAGGCTTCCTACCAGCCAACCTATAGCAGAAGTCCATGCAGGAGAATATCCACCTGCCAGCCATCTGCTTTGCTGCCAGTCTACAAGGTACAGCTTCAGTGTAGGTGACAAACAGCTGGCGAACATCTCCCCAAACTCCAGCCGTGCACTCCTTGTAGTAGGCGAGCGAACTCTGCAGGTCCAAAGTATGGAGCCTGTGCACATCTTATGAGGTGTGACTTGTGAAGCACAACAGGAGATTGATCACCTGGTTAAGGTGAAACTCCGAGACAACCTTCGGAAGGAACTTCAGGTTGGGGCGAGGGACAACATTGTCCCTGTGGAAAGACAGGTAAGGAAACTCCACCGAGAGCATCTGGAATTCACCAGTCCTTCTAGCAGATTTGATGGCCACCATGTAATCGAGGATGCTAGCCATGGGACAGGACAGTGGGTCAAGCTCCTTGCCTTGGCACCAAATGGAGAATCTCTTCCATTTGAAGGTATAGCAATGACGAGCAAACTCCTTCTGAGAGGCCTCAACTACATGGAAGACCTCCTCGGAGAGACCCAGAGCCTGGAACGCTAGTCACTCAGAAACCAGGCCATCAGGTGCAGGGACTGAAGGTTCACGTGGAGGACCTTCCCCCAATAGCACGACAGCAGGTCTGGGTGAATTGGCAGAAGCCACAGAGGCTTATTGCTGAGGCTGAGGAGATCGGGATGCCAGAACTGGCATGGCCAGTTTGGAGCCAAAAGGATCATCCATGCCTTGTCCCTCTGAGCTTTGATCAGGACCTTGTGGATCAGAGGAAAAGAGGGAAGGCATAAAGGAGGCCCAGGCTCAAAGGCCTGGTAAAGGCATCCCCCTGCAGCATACCCCACTGAGGGGGGCGGGCACTAAACAGCCTCAGCTGGGCATTGTCCCGGGAGGTAAACAGATCCACCTGAGGGGTGCCCCACCGAGAACAGAGTCTACTAACTCCTGATGAAGGGACCACTCATGAGACACTTCGCCCACTCAGCTGAGGGCGTCTGCCAGCTGACTGTACACTCTGGCCACATGAATGGCAGCAGGTCGGTCTTCAGGCTGGGCACAAGTGTCCAGATGTGGAGAACTTCCCCACACAGAGGTAGGGAATGAGTCCTGCCCTGCTTATTGAGGTAGTAGATGGTTGTCAAGTTGTCCTTCTTTGACCTGGACAACCTAACCCCGGAGATATGGAGCAAAGACCGTCAGGGCCATGCAAACAGCTAGAAGCTACTGCAGGTTGATGTGACATGAGGACTCCTCAGGGGACCAGAGGCCATAGACCCTGTATCCCCCAGGTTGGGTATCCCAGCCCATCAAGGAGGCATAATTCATGAGAGTGACGGTCGGCTTCGGGCGGACAAAAGGGACTCCTTCCTGGAGATATCCCAGGACCAACCACTACTGGATGGCATCCCACAACTGCTGATTCACTGTGACCGCTTGGTCAAGGTGGCCCTGACGCCGACACCACAGACGGGCCACCCCCAATGCAGGGGGCCCATTCTCCAGTGGGCCCAACGGACCATGTTGGTGCAGGTCGTCGTGTAGCCCAGGAGGTGCAGGAGTTCCTGGCAGGACGCAACTGCCCAACCCGAAATGATCGGGCAAAGGAGAAAAGTTCCTCCACACTGTTCACTGGGAGCTGGGCTTGGCAAGAGTCAAGCTCCACCCTGATGAAGTAAATCACCTGCGAGGGGACAAGTTTCAACTTGGCCTGGTTGACCAGGAGGCCAAGGCTCAAGCAGGTCTGGAGGGCCAGCTCCCTGGACTGCTCCACCTCCACTTTGGAGGGGCCTGAAAACCAACCAGTCGTCTAGGTACGGGTACACCTGCACCCCTCAGCACCTCAGGAAGGCTGCCACCATTGCTATGCATTTGGTGAAGACCCTGGGGGCTGAAGAGATGCCAAAGGGCATGGCCTGGAACTCGAAAAGGGTCCCCTCCATATGGAACCAGAAGACCCGCCAGTGGGACAGACAGACAGATGGGGACATGAAAGAAGGCGTCCTAGAGGTCCAGGGAGCTGAACCACATGTCCTGCTTGTAGGACGGAATGATCAGAGTCAGAGTGACCATCCTGAAGATGCGTGACCGCTGAAATTGGTTCAGGTTGTACAGATCTAAGATGACGCGCCAGCCCCCCAGTCCAATTTGGAACCAGGAAGTATCAGGAGACAAACCCTGGATTTGACTGGTGGGTCCGGGACACGAACCAACACCTCCTTCTGGAGGAGCTGGGTGATGTCCTCACAAAGGGTGGACAACATGTTTGCGGATATCACATACTCCCAAATGGCATGGGCTTGGCAGAAGTGCCTTGAACTCCAGAGGCAAGTCATGGCTGACCACTTCCAGCACCCACCTGTCCGTGCTAACACTGGACCAGACAGAAAGAAAGTGGTGGAGCTGGCCCACCACAGAAAGACTCAGGGGAGACAGGACAGGCAAGAAGGGACCCCCCCAACACGTCACTGGGCAGGTTTTGAGGCGGAGGCAGGGCCAGCGGAGGATACGGCTGGGCCTGCGCCACCTGCACTGACTTCGGACCATGGAAGCAAAGAGACTTCGGTCTGGGAAGCCAGGTCTGCTGGTGCCCAGCTGGTGACTGGGATGGCTTCACCACAGGAGCAGAAGAAAAAATTACTCACCTTAGTAATGTTGTTTCTTCTAGTGGAGTCTTGCTGTATTCTGACATATGCAGTGATCACCAACCTTTGAACTGCCCCAGAGAACAAAGAGTTAACTTTCCATGCAGGGCATCGAACGCTGAGCTCGAGCTCGGTTGAAGCCTCTGTTGTCTGCTGTTTAAACCCAACTGTCAGATCTTACGACATAATTACTCATGCTCTGTGAAACTGTAAACCACACCAGCCAACTGGCAACTAAATTTGATAAAAAGGGCTTTTTGGTTTCTAAGCAAAGACTCAAGTCAGGAAACCCAAAGAACAAAACACAACACACACCCAAAATAAAGGAGGATGAGAAAAAACGGGCACCTCTAGGTGCCAACACTGCTCCTGCCCACCCACATCCCAAAAACCAGGTTCTGAGAGGGGAGGCGGGGGGAGGTTAGAATACAGCAAGACTCCACTAGAAGAAACAACATTACTAAGGTGAGTAATTTTTTATTCAAACAACATGAAGTCTTGCTGTATTCTGACATATGCAGACTACCAAGGAGTACCTCCAAGGAGGAGGGACAGAACCTACTTTGGGAATAGGCTCTGAAGTACTGCTGTGCCAAACCGAGCATCACTCCTAGCTTGGATATCCAGAGAGTAATGCTTGGTGAATGTATGGAACGTTTTCCAGGTGGCTGCTTGACAGATTTCTAAGATAGGAATATTGAAGCAGCTGTACCTCTAGTAGAGTGAGCCCTCAGGCCTGAGGGTGGGGTTCTACCCAATTTCTCATAGCAGAATTGCATACAAGAGACAATCCACCTGGCAATAGATCTTTTAGTGGCAGGTTTGCCCTTACCGACCTCTCCATATGTGAGGAACAACTGGAGGGACTCAAACCTGTGACCCTTGGTGTGCTCTATGTAGTAGCTGAGGGCCCTTTAACATCCAGTTGTGCAACCTCCCTCTCCAGAGGAGGAATGGTCAGTGAAGAAAACAGGGAGAGATATAGACTGATTAAGGTGGAAATCTGAAACCACCTTAGGCAAAACTTCCTGTTAGTTCTTAGGACCACTTTATCTCTATGGAAAGAGATGAAATCAGGCTCCACTGACAGGGCTTGCTATTCACTGATACGCCTGGCAGAGGTAATGGCTACCAAAAACACAGTTTTCCAAGTCAAGTACTTAAGCTCTGCAGAGAAAAAAGGCTCAAAGGGTGGTTGCATAAGCTCAGCAATGCAAACATTAAGGTCCCAAGCAGGAGCAGGGTCCCTGAAGGGAGGATTGGTGTGCAACAATCCCTTGAATAATTTGCAAAATACAGGATGGGCTGATAGAGAAGAGGGTTTGCCTACTGACAAAAAAGCAGAAACAGCTGCCAACTGTACTTTGAGTGTAGCTGGTCTGAGTCCCAAGCCATTGAGATGAACCATATAGTCCAGGACTGTAGGCAACCCAGCAGATTCTGGAGAAATATGCTTACCAGAGCACCAAATAGTGAACCTTTTCCATTTGGAGTTGTAAGTTTTTCTGGTGGAAGGCTTTCAAGAAGCCCTAAGAATATCCAGAACGCCTTGAGAGAGGTGCAGATCAGCAAACTAATTCTTCAAGAGCCAGGCCTTGAGATTGAGAGATTTGAGATTCGGACAGCAAATCTTTCTCTGAGAGGATGTTAACAGGTTGTAATTCCTGGGAAGAGACAGGGGAAGGTGGACTGCTAAGGACAGCAACAGCGGATACCAGGGCTGTCTGGCCCAGTCTGGAGTGATCAGAATCACTTTGCATGGTTGAGACCTGATCTTGACTAGCACCTTGAACAGGAGAGGGAAGTGGGGGAAAGCATACAGGAACTTCCCTTCCCTATTGAGAACCAGAGCATCCAGGGGGACTGAGACCAAGACTGGGGGTCTGCAGCAAAAGAGAGGAAGTTGGTGATTGTCTGGGGCTGCAAAAAGATCTATCTGTGGAGTGCCCCATCTGGAGAAAACCACTTTCAAAATTAGAGATCTAGGACCATCTGGTGGCCCTGAGATATCCTGCTGAGAGCATCTCCAGGACATTGTCCTTCCTGGAGGTGAACTGCTGTCAGAGAAGTTTGCAGGAACAGGCCAGAGACCACAACTTATTGCTTCTGTGCACAAGGCCGTAGACCGAGTGCCCCTTTGCTTGTTGATGTACCACATTGTGGTGGTATTATCTGTTCTGATCGGGACTACTTTGTTCTGAACAGACTTGGAAAAAGCTTGCAGTGCCAGAAACACTGCTCTGAGTTCCAAGAGATTGATGTGAAGCAGAGATTCTTGAGGTGACCACAGCCCTTGGGTGGTAAGATCCCCCAAGTGGGCTCCCCAGCCCAAGAGGGAGCCGTCTGTGGTGAGGATTAGTGAATGAGACTGAGTGACAAAAGGAACTCCTGCCTTAAATTGTCCTGATCCTGCCACCATTGCAAAGCCTGGATCAGGGTTCGAAGTCACTGGGACCAATTTGGTGGAATCCTTTCTCTGGGACCAGAAGGCTCTCAAATGGAACTGAATGTCCCTCATCTGAAACCCTGCCCCTGGACCACTGCTGTAGAGGCTGCCATGTGGCCCAGGAGCTGCAAGAAGTGCCTTGTTGGTCGAGACACCTGAAGGGGAAAGAAGAGGCCAGTTCTCATTAGTGTCCTTGCCCTGTCCAGGGGAAGGAAGGCCTTGTTTTGTTGTATCCAGCTCCGCCCCTATAAAGGTGAGGAGCTGTACTGGCTCCAGAACTGACTTTGGAAGGTTTTGGAGGAATCCTAAGGAAGTGAGCAGTTGCTGAGTTATCTGAAGATGTGACTTGACTTGGGCTGGAGACTGACCCACTATGAGCCAGTCATCCAGGTATGGAAAGATGGATATCTTTTTTCTCCTTAGGAAAGCAACCACTACTGCCAGGCACTTTGGTCTAACATCAGCCCCAAGGGTGTTCACAAAGGGCATTGCTCTGAATTGATAGTGGCCTGAGGGCAACTCGAACCTGAGGTACTTTCTGTGGGAGCACCTGATGGGAATATGAAAATAGGAATCTTTGAGGTCCAGGGAGGCTAGCCAGTCCCCTGGCCTTACAGAGGGCAGAATTATTCCCAGAGTCAGCATTTTGAATTTTTGCTTTAAAAGGTGCTTGTTTAGATATTTCAGATCCAGGGTGGGCCGCCATTCTCCTGTCTTTTTGGGGGTTAGGAAGTACCTGGAGTACAATCATTTGCCCCTGTGTAGGGCAGGAACACTTTCTATGGCTCTGAGAGCCAAGAGGGAAGAAATCTCTGCCTCTAGGGTAAGGGTCTCTGATGGATTTGCAGGTGGAAAGGATCTGGTTCTCATCCTGGGAAATTTTTTGAAGCCGAGAACCAGTCCCTGGCTTACTACTTCCAGGACCCACCTGTCTGATGTTAAAGACTTCCAGTCCTGGACAAAGTAAGCCAGCCTGCCCCCTACAGGTATTGGAGAATCAGCCCGGCAGACCCATCAGGGTGTCTGCTTGGCAGGGGCTTAGGCTGAGGGGTGGAAGCAGGCCTGCTCATACCCAGTTTGCTCTCTCCTCTAAAGAACCCTCTGAGCAAAAGCAGAAGAGGAGGCCTGGGCTTGGTAAAAGGCTTTGAAAGGGCCTGCCCTGCCCCTGGAATGCTGCCTCTGAGGAGTGGCTTGCCTTCTTTGGTCTGAGCACTCCTGTAGGTGGTCCTATACTGCCCATCTTCTTATGTAGTTCTCTGTCTGCTCCCCAAACAGAGAATTACCAATGACAGAACAATCCATGGCCTTAGCCTGGGTACCCTGTGATAGGCTAGTACATCTGAGCCAAGCCATCCTCCGAAGGGCCACAGATGTAGCCATGACTCTAGATGAAACATCATTGGAGTCCTCAGCAGCATGAAATTGCACCTTGGATGCCTCAATCCCATCCGCAGCCACCCGCTCCAGCTCCTTGGCAAGCTGGTCAGGGACCTGTTTAGCTAGAGCCAGCACAGTGTCCCACCTGGACTTCTGGTATCTAGCTGTGTAGGCCATATAGTTTGCCTGCCTGAGTCCCAAAGATCCTGCCATGTACTGTTTCTTTGCCATGGCATCAATCCTCCTGGAGTCCTTATCTGGGGGGTGTGAAGCCAAGGGAATATTTGCCTTATCACAGGCAGCAGCTTGCACTACCCCAACATGGCTGCATTGCTGGGAAAGGAACTCCATGTCTGAGCCTGAAAGAGTATAACTCTTGTCCATTCTTCTGTCCACAGTAGGTATGGAATTAGGAGTCTTTAGAATTTTAAATGTCTGTTTCCCAAAAGATTTATGGAGGAGAATAGACAATCTCCTGGACTCTGGGATGTCTATCATCTCAACAAAATCAGGGTCCTCCTGATCCTCTATTGCTTCTTCCATAGGAAGCTGGAGGGTTTCAGCCACTTTCTTTTAAAACATAAAGTGGGAAGGGGACTCAGAAAGCCTAGGAGGAGAAACACCTGAAGGTCTGTCTGGGGAGATGTCCGCTCAATAGGCACATCCAGACTTTCATAATCACCATCGTCATCATTATCTTCATACTCTCCCTCCTCCTCCGGTTCATAAAATTCTTCTAAAGTATAATCCGGAACTGGGGGAACCGACTGAAACAAGCCCCTGACAGATGGTGCCGGTTTGGCCGGAACTGAAGTTAGCGATTGAACTATCCTTATCGCTTCGGCTATCTCATCAGCGGTCGGAGAAAGAACTTGTGGATCCGAACCGGATGATTTATCCATTTTCTTTCTTTTAACCGGAACCGACTCCTCAGAATCGGTTCTCCTTTTGCCCGAAGTTTCGCCCTGGTCAGAGGGCACTCCTTCTGGTTCGGTCGGAACCGAACCAGGCTGGCCATCCGGGTCAGCGGACTTCTCGGCCTCCCTTTCCCTCAGTCTACCTACTCTCTTATCCAGGGTAGCTTTGGGAACACTTTTACAAATTTGGCAGTCTGAATCGAGGTGGTCAAACCCCAGATGATAACACAGGTGGTGGGGATCAGCCTTAGCAAAGGCTTCCCCACACACACTACAGTGCTGAAACCCAGTGGGCCTGGTTTTTTTCTTGGGTTTCTCAGACATGGCCAATCCTAACCAAAACTTACCCTTTTTTCGGCAATCCGCCAGGCAAGACACCCCTATCAGTTCCTGACCGTGTTATGGGTCTTGGAAGAAACCGTAATGAAATCCGTTTTTTTTTTTTTAGAACTGATACAGACCAGTTACCACACTCTAATAAAGACAGAAGTTTTTTTTTACGCAAACCTGATCGGTTCAAACTGAACCGATCCAATGTTTACAAGTTCCACACAGAAACTAATATAGAAAAACCTATCTAGTACTCACGGTACCACAGACAGAGACTTAAACCGACAGGTTTGAAGCAGAAATTCGGTTGAAACCGAGCGAAAAAACGACACTTTAACAGACTTTTTTGAACCGAGCGAAGGAGAAATCTTCAGAGCGACTGTTCAGTGAGGCGGAGTAAAGAATCTGACAGTTGGAGTTTAAACAGCAGCAGACAGAGGCTTCAACCGAGCTCGAGCTCAGCGTTCCATGCCCTGCATGGAAAGTTAACTCTTTGTTCTCCGGGGCAGTTCAAAGGTTGGTGATCACTGCATGTGTCAGAATACAGCAAGACTTCATGTTGTTTGAAAGGACTTCTGCGGTTTTAAAGCCCTTGACATCCTTTTGGGCAGAGATGGAGTCCAGGGTGGCATTGGATTTCTCAATCCAAGTGAGATGACCATCAACCCCTGCCCGAACAAGTCGGTACACAAGAAGGGGACATCCATCAGTTTGTGCTGGGCATCTGCCACGAAAGTTGAGATCCTCAGCCAAGCCCTGTGGCACATATCCACGGCTGTGGCCACTGACCTGGCACAGGAGTCGCCAATGTCCATGGCCATCTGGAGCTGCTGCTTAGCCACAGCACGGCCTTGGTCCTGGACTTGCTTGACCATTATCTGAAGGTCAGCCAGGAGCTGTGGAAGCAGCTGATCAAGGATGCCCAACAAGGCATGAGCAAAGTCCCCACTTTCCCATTTGTTCGTTATACTTTGCGGACATTAGGAGTCTTCTCTCCTCTCCTCTCCTTCCACCTCATTCCTAATGTCTCATCCGCCTTTTTTTTTTTAAACCCCTGGCCTCCCTGTTCTGCCTGCCCTTTAATACTGCCCAACCAAGATTCAAATCCTGTACCTTTGGCCCCACAGGCGGTGACTCTACTGCTGCACTATTCTGGCATCCCTTCTGGATCACGTCCCTTTATTTTTCTTGTACTTTCAACTCTCTCCCCCCTTAATCCTCCTAGTACCTCCAGCTCGCTGCTAGCTTATTTCCAGCTTCTTCCCTCCCTTGTCTCGTCTCCCACGCTCGCCATGTTCTGACACACCCTCACCTACCGCGCCTCTCACCCTCCCTTCTCCCACTATTCCTTCTCTGCCTCTTACACCCCCCGATGTCCCCCCACCCCCCTACATCCAGCCCATCTCCTTCCCTCCGTACACACTCTACTGTCTCCCACTCCCAACACCCACCCCACCCCACGCCATCCCAGCCAGGTCCAGCCCTTTCACACCCCTCTGTCCTGTCCCACCCCACCCTTGCTGCACCACTCATCCTTACGCTTCCTATTCCCACCATCTCCCACAAACTCTCTCCTCCACGGTCACAGGCACCTAGTTGTCTAAGAACACCCCTGCCTGCATTCTACAGGGCGTTCCTCCTCCTGCTGCTCCTATCGGGTAATATTCACCCCAACCCTGGCCCCGTTGCTCAAGCATTACACCTTCCCCCTTCCTACCATGGCCTTCATATCGAATTTATGAACATATGCAGCTTACCAAAAAAAAGCTTGACAGCCTGCAAGCTTGGGTGGCCCAACAACACCCCAATACCTTATTCCTAGCAGAAACTTGGCTCTGCCATAAAGGGCTAGCTGGTGGTCACTATCTGGTAACTGTAATGGGTTAAATATACTGAATGACCGTAGGACTTTGTCCGTTTCAAAATTGGAAAATCGTGAGTTAATACTTTCAGTTGTTGATGAAAGAAGGCTTGTAACATCATGCAACACTGCCTGTTTGGTTCTATCTATAGAATATCACCTTTCTAAGTTAAGGAAGATATCAGATCCATGGTACTGAACCTGAGTACTAGCTGAGCCTGTCAGTCGACTTGTGCTAGTGTCACTGTCAGCTGTGTCAGAGTCAGGAAGCAAGAGCAATTCCTTACAGACTTCGTCAAGTTTATCCTGCACAGGGTAGTTCTCAGCCAGAGAACTGTGCTTTCAACCTTACTGACTATTGTTTCTACTGTTGAGCTGTCTCTCTGTAGAGTTAGACTGAAGGCCATCATGACAGAAAGGTATTCAGCCAGAAACTGAGAAGAGAGGACAAATCTCACAGTACTTATTGTTTTGAACAACCCACTGGCCTGATCTTTTGCTTGCCCTGGTGTGGAAGCAATGTGCTGTAAATGTACAACTAAGGCCTTGTAGCTGGACAGAATAACAGACAGAGCCCTTTCTCTGTGTGCAACCCACCGGGTCCCTGACACGTTAACTGGTTTGTGAATGGTGTAGCTCATATTACTGGCTAACTCTTTGAGACCGGCCCAGTTTTTGGGAGGCTTATGGTATATTTTATAGATACCCATTAAGACTTCATCTGTTGTTTCCATGTATGGAATAGATGTTGCTGATTGCTTTATAGCAAGCTCCAACTTGTGGGCACTGCACTGAATCCCTAACAAATGAGGTACGCCTTTCAAAATCCTGCAAACACCCCAGTCACTTTACTCCAACATGACGGTGCCCCATCAGATCCAAAAGCAACAATTTTTCTTTACAGTCCAAGGTGAATTCTAAGGCATCACCTATTGAGTTATAAATGCTTTCACCATTTGGAATAGAGACCGTTGAAGGGAAACAAATTTGTTAACTGGATGGAAATTTTCCATTGTCCTAATATAGACTGCCCTCTTCTATTACTGAGGCATCAGTGCTCAAGTCACATAAGACAGAGATAAAAGTGTTACTATTAACCAGTTTTGCATCTTTTAGCCTTATTGATTCTGAAATAAAATGTGTGAACGTTGCTGCCTGTTTGTCACTTCTATAACCGACTGCGACATTTGTACCATTTACATGTTGTAATTCTAAGATGCCAGGGAAATCTGTGAATGGGCGTTCTGAATTAATCAAATAAAGAGTTGTTCTAAACAAATATTGTACTTGTGTCTGTAACCCCTAGATGGCGCTATCCCAGGGGCTACTACCCCTGCCTGATTTGCCACTAACAGGTTGAGGGGCCTGATCCAATGGCGGGTGCCTCCACCCAGAGGTCAGGGTTTGCAATAGTTAAACTAACTTGGTCACAGCCCTCTGGGACACTGCAACCCCCTTCTTCCCAGTAGTGGCCCACAAATATATCAGAATTACTTCACAGTATACACTTACCCCAGGTCTAGTTCCGCACTGGGACCTCCTGTGAAATGAGATACAGTGCAACAGTCACAGTACAGTACTTTAACATAGACAAATACCTCAGGCAGTATAACTTTGCTGAAACAAGCAGCTCTGATTTATTTAGGGATATAACAAGGACAGGGGAAATCAGGTTAATTAGCTTATCACTCTAATAATTCATCTATGGCTCTGTGCACAGGCTCTATCCCTATCAGTTACTGTCCCTGGGTACCCAAGCCCTAGTGGCTAGTCCAAACCGTGCAGCTGGTAAGTATTTCACACAGAGAAAAGAGGAGAATTAAACAGTCAGCAGTACAGTAATTCCATTTGGATTTAATGTGGCAATTCAACAGGGAGCGACTCTGAATTAGTACTCACGACCTCCAAATAAGATAGGGTCCTTCAATGTCAGCAGGGCTCACTTGAGGTACACAAACCCTTCACACATCCATATAAAAGAGCACTATACCAGGCAGGCTGCATCTGTATCCCGATCGCATTACTGCACAATACCCGGGAGAACACACAGCAGATTCAGTTCCTGACAGACCGAGTGGAATTTTCAGCAATTTCTCCAGTCTTCTACAGGGTGAGCCTGGTTTCTACTCTTCAGAGATCCTTTGATTCTTTTCACAGGACGGATTCAGTCCCAACAAGCTGTTACACAAGCTGCAGACCGGAACTCTGGGCCTTACACACGCTTTTTTGACTAAAACTGCACACTGAAAAGCACAGGGCTCCTTCCTTCTTCACTGCCAAAGCTCAACTGAAACTCCAACCGACAAAACCGGGCACTTCCTTTGAGTTCCTCCCAGTTATTGACTGGATTGGCTGTCACTACAATAGACTGCTGCTGTTGGTCCAAAAAGGCACTGAAGTCTAAACTACATCTCCCAGAGTCACTGCCCATACAATCCTCTTGTGGCTGGCTCAGATTATGAGTCCAAGTTCTGATTCGTCCAAGGCATCATTTTAGAGCTAGCTACCCCACACTGATTGGTCCAGTTCAGCAGTTCAAAACTAGAATGGGAACTAGCAGACACAGTTCTGACTGCAAAGAAAGCAGGTTAGACAAACTGTAATTTCATTATTACTCTAAATAATTTCTGGCAAACAGTTACATCTTTCAGATAGGTTCCCTTTGCACTCTAGTGACTGCAAAAATGAAGTGAATTGGCAGCAGCTCGAGTGGTACTCAGAGAAGCACACAGTCCCCCATACATACTAATTATGTCTGCAAGCAGACAGCTCTTAAAGAGACAGTACCAGAGGCTCTAAAACACTCACTGATAAATGGCTTAATGCCAAACACCATTCAGGCTTGGAGCATTCAAGCAAGCTCCTGAAGTCTTTTGGGAACCCCCATTTGCAGGGGGTTACACCTTCCTGGTTTGGGAAAGCTTGATTTTATCCACACAAGTACCCCATAAGTTTCAACTGCAACCATATACATTTGCATTAGGCTCGCACATGTAATCATCAGTCAATATATCATTTTACCAAGAACACATTTCTGAAACATTGCAGTACGTCACTCTTACACAGTATTACATACACATTGTACCATAACTCAAGTTATTACCTCTTGTACATGAAACCTGAAGAGAGGGGCCCTTCCCTATCAGTTACCTTGGGGCTGGACGGGGCAAGGGCACCATACTTAGAGGGCAACACAAGTAACTTGAGTTAGCACTGATGCTCAGTTTGGGCAATGAGCTCGGGACACATACACTCTTTATGGACAACATTGAGAGGCAAATCCACAGGCCTCCCAAGGGAATCATAACTGAGGTGCACCACAGGCTTTACAGCTCGACTCAGTCTTTCTAGGGGAACTGTTACAGTCTCTGCACTCTGAGCCTCATTTTCAGCATTGTCCTCACTTGTCAGGGGAGTCTCCATGGGGTAGAGAGGCTAGAACTTGGGGCACTTTCAGCTCCAGGAGTTACAGTTTCTGAGTCCACAACATTTGGCTCGCGATGGAGAGCTTTGACACTGGCAGTGGACTGTCAGGGCACTCAAATACTCTTCTTGTTCGGTGTATCACCAGTCTGCCCCAATCTATCATTTTCTCCCTGAAAACTCAAACAGTTCAACCATGCACAATGATTCCATTTCATCTGATCTGATGCTTTGCACTTCACTTTCTGGGAGCAATGGCTCCAGGGATGAAGCTTGGGGCTTAGACAGTCCAGAAGGCCCAGCTTTGTCTCCAGTATTGACTAGGGATTGCCCTCAAACAATTGACTCAGTTCGAAGAAGGATAGTATTCAAAGTCACTCTCACTTTCTTCCGATATGGACTGACAGTCATGCTCAACTGGGACTTGTGGAGGGGAACACTGTAACTTTGCTTCTGTAGGTGCAGACTTTCTTGATCTTTCTTAGCAGCAGCTCTGGTCACTGGTCCAGAGGGGCATCTTCTAGGGCTCAGACTCAATTAAGATTTGTCCAATGGGCAGTAAATGATTTCTATGCATTGTTTTACATCTTTTGAATTATTCTCAGGCCTTACTTTGTACACTGGCAGATCATCTAGTTTGCCCACTACAATGTGAGGGAGATGGTGCCATCTGTCAGCAATCTTGTGCTTGCCATGCAGTCCCAGATTTCTTAGCAATACCCGATCTCCCTCCTGGAGTTCCTGTGCTTTCACCTTTTATCATACCTTTCTTTGTTGGCCAGATTTCTTTTGGCAGCCATGGTTTGAGCCAGTTGGTACGCATGAGTTAGCTGGGCCTTTAACTTTGCACATACTGTAAATAGTTGTCAGCTTGAACCCCATCAGGAGAGACCCCAAACACACATCTACTGGTAGTCGAGCTTCTCTTCCAAACATCAGGCGGTAGGGAGAATCCAGTGGCATCACTTTTGGTGCAGTTATAAGCATGTACCAGGGTGCTAATTTGTTGGCTCCATCTAGGCTTGTCCTTTGGGTGCAGGGTGCCTAGCATATCTAGCAAAGTGCGGTTGAAACGCTCAGGCTGTGGGTCCTCTGGGGTGGTAAGGAGTGGTTCTGGACTTTCGACTCCCACAGAGAAAGATCTCTTTGATCAGACGACTCTCAAAGTCTCTCCCTTGATCAGAATGGATTCTTTGAGCCCATAGTGAACAAAAAGTTTTACAAGTACTTTGGCTACAGTGGATGCTTTCTGGTCTTTGGTGGGAAAGCTTGGGCATATCTCGTGAAATGGTCAGTGACCACCAGCACATTACCTATATTTCTTTGATCTGACTCCAAACTTAGAAAATCAATACAGACCAGCTCCATGGGTGCACTGGTGGTTATGTTAACAAGGGGCAGCCCTCTGGGGCAAAGCTTTCCTCTGTAAGCAGCGACTCAAGTTCGAATGTGTTGCTCCACATCAGCCCCCATCTTAGGCCAATAGAATCTGGATCTCACCAAGTCAAGTGTTCTGTCTATACCAAGGTGCCCCATGTGGTTGTGCAAGGACCTCAGTACTGAGTCTCGAAAAGCAGTGGCAGCACTAGTTGTTGTTTGTCTACTTGTCCCCTCTGTCTACTGTTTCTCTGTATAACAGTTTATTGATCAGTTTCAACTTAGGACCTTCTTTGTATAACAGTGCAGTTCTCAAATCAGTGGAGCCGTAATTTGGACACATCTTTCCTGCATAGAGGGCTTCTAAAGCTGCTTTGATCATGGGACTCGGGATTGAGCCCACGAATACTGTCATTGTCCAGCTGAGGCAGTGCACCAATGTCTATTGCAGAAAAGTGGCAATAAGCAGCAGGTATGCACCTCAGAGGCTCCCAAGCAATCCACCATGCAGTCCACTGCGTCCGTGGGACATTTGTTCCTCCCTGTCAAACTTCCGCAGAGTGCTCCGAATGTCAGGTTCTGCCAGTCGGACCCAATCATTCTGGGGAACAGGCTCCGGAGAGAGCATCAGCATCTATGTGGTTCAGACCTGCTCGGTATTCGAGACATAGTCATATGTAGATAATGCAGAAAGCCACCTATGGCCAGTGGCATCCAACTTAGCTGAGGTCTGCACATAGGTCAAAGGATTATTGTCAGTTTTACTAGTATTTTAGCCCCATACAAGTACTCATGGAATTGGTCAACAATAGCCTCACTTCAAAGCTAGGAACTCTAACTTATGTACAGGATAGTTCTTTTCGGATGGGGTCAGGCTTCTACTGGCAAAGGCCACTGGTCTCAGGCCATTCTCGTGCTCTTGGTACAACACAGCCCCCAACCCTTGCAAGCTAGCATCAGTGTGCAGGACGTAAGGTTTTCTTGATCGGCATAGGCCAGCACTGGAGCATGGTAAGTTGATATATGATCTCATGAAAAGCAGTCTCACAATCAGGAGTCAGATGGCCCCAAATACTTCACCGGATGAAAATACACTCTTTCAGTCTTGAGGATGCTGACTTTTGTATTTTTGTGGGTTGGGGATACCCTTGAGTAAGGTTAAGTAAAGGGCGGATCACTCTTGAATAGTCCTTGATGAAGCGCCGATAATAACCACAGAATCCCAGGAATCTTTGCAGTTCTTTTAGATTTTGGGCTGTGGCCAGGTGGTCAAGGCCTCAACTTTACTTGGGTCGGTCTCTATTCCTCGGTGGATACTATGTGTCCCACATACTTTACTGATGTTTGAAAAATTGACACTTATCAATGGACAGTTTAAGGCCAAAGTCCTCCAGTCGGTCCAATACCTTAAATAATCTGCTCTCATGTTCCTCCAGTGAGCTGCCAAACACAATAACATCATCTAGGTATACCAGGCACTCTAGTAAGTTCATGTCCCCCACTGCACGCCCATCAATCGCTGAAAGTGGCTGGGGCACCTGAAACCTTGAGGCATCCTCATGAATTACAGAAGCCTAAGCGGACAGATAAAGGCTGTCTTTTCACGGTCCTCTGGGGCCATCGGATCTGATAGTACCACTGCGGAGATCCAGCACAGAGAACCACTTGCTCCCTGCTTAGGCAGTCCAAAGCATCCTGAATGCGGGCATTGGTACTGATCAGGATAGTCCGCGTTTGGGCGCGATAATCCACACACATCCTTACTGTTCCATTCTTTTTCCTCACTACCACAATGGGGAAGCATAAGGGCTTCTGGATTCTTGTATTACACCAGCAGCTAACATTCTTGCAGATGCCGCCTCACATCATCTATGTCAGCAGGTGCCAGCGCGAGATCTCTCACTAAATGGTCTTCGTCATGCAGCCGGATATTGTGCTCAGCTCCTTGCACGCATCCTACATCCCATTCCTTTAAAGAAAACACCTGGTCTCTCTGGGCAAGCTTCTCACTGATCTTCACTTTCCATTCAGCTGGCAGCGGGAGTCGCCAAATCAAACAAGTCAGGCGTTACTCTGTCATTCTTCCTTGAACTCTTGCTGCTGGTAGCACTGCAGTGTCTGCACAATGCACATTAGCCAGGATGCAACCTCTGTTTACTCGAATGTCTCTTTCAGACACATTATGAACTTGGACCATTACCCTTCTGGCATAAGCATGGGCTCTAGCGGCAAAATACTAGGCTTGACCAGCAGTCCCTCTGGCAATTTTCCATCGCCTGGAGCATCCAACATTAATATTTTATTCTTAACATCCTTTCTGATACGGACCTCTCCTGTAAGGTACACTGGGCATTTGGCCAGGATCAGAGACTCAGGATCCTTCTTCCATACAATTCCGACCGTTCCTCTGGTTCTGTTTTTCAGCATCCTCTGTGCCTCATAGGCCTTCTTAATTAAAGCCGGAACTCTTAAAGCTCTACTAGTCTTTGACCCCTGTTTTCATAACACAACTGTGCCAGCCTTCCTAACATATGAGCATTTGTTCCAATCAACAAAGGGACACCATCATACAGTCCAGTGGGGACACACTAAGGCTAGGTCTCTACTTGTTCGCCACTCCAGCCACGGAGGTGGGGAAAGACAGCCAAATTCGGATATACCCGGAATAGGGTAGGCCTTCTCACTTAACCCCATACATGCAGTCCTTCTAATGGTTGTAAGGGTACGCCTGACAAATGCTTCTGATACCAATCTTGGAACATAATTGTCACTTGGGAGCCACTGTCTAATATAGCTCTTGTAGACACCCTGCTCACCTTACAGTGGTCTCCATGGAGGGACCCACTATTCTGGACCAGTCTGAGAGGCGGTAGTGGGGCCTGGGCAACTGACCTTGCCACAAAAGGACGGAATTAGCATTTTGGTGCCCTCACTGGGATCATGTCGCACCTCTTAACCACTGATTTCTTCTCCAAGCTCTCCTTGTAGCCTATATGCAACTTTGTCAGTGTCTTTTGGGACTGGCATTCCCTTTCATGTGCCCATCTTTCCCACAATTATAGCAAAACATACTTTCTGGAGTTTGAGCTGGCCGAGGCGCCACACTGGGAGCCAGGGCGGGTATTACTAACTGGAAACCTTGGTGCCATCTCTGTCTGCTGCGTGATAAGCATTTGGAGACATCTCGCCAGTTTCTCCACTTCCATGGTCAAGGAATCGAGTTCGGAGCTGTTATCAGCAGGAGATACATGGTGGGTACCCCACCCCATAGCAGATGCAGTCGGATATAGGTCAGGGGCCGTGACTTGCATGCGGCCTTCATAAAGGGACTGTTTTGAATTCCCGGATCTCTCAACAGTTCGCCCCATTGTGACATATCTTTTCCTTGTCAGAGCACTCATTGACTGCCAACCCTGCCCCTGAACTTCACTTGATGGGTCACCTCAGTCACTCGGGGTGTAGTCGCAGCTATTGGTGCAGGTCCCTCCCGAGGTCGCCTCTTTCTCAACTCCTCGAATTTCTCTCATTAACTCATCATAGGAGGGTGGATTCCAGTCGATCTGCCAGGTGTAACTGAAGCAACAGCAGTTCTGAGAAGGGGCAGACTTAAGGATCCTGTCCAGCCTGGTTCGGTCCAGTTCAATCGCTGGCAAACTACCTTTCCTGAGGCATTCTTGCAACAATTTTTCCAGCCGAGATACATACACAGACAACAACTCCCTTGGTACTGTTGTGCATCTCTTACTCTCCACCATAGGTCCTCATCAGAATCTGGGCTCCCATACACATTCTCCAAGGCCTCAAGATAGGCCTGTGCAGTCGCTTCAGGGTTACTGGCCCTGCTTAGCACGGATGGTAGCCAGGGCAGGACCGGAGGTCTCACTAACCCTCTTCGCTTCACCTTCCCGAGCATTGCCATTCTAGCACTTGGGGCAACATAGTCTATCCAGGTCTCCCAGTCATCCTCCCCTTGGGGGTGGGAGGTGCCAGAGAAGATCCTCAACCTTCGTAAGAGTCGTGACTAATGGCAGGTGCAGAATAGAGTCTGCATTGGTTCAGCCACCATTACGGGCACTGGAGCAGGAGAGGGTGTTGGGGAGGAACACCCCAGGTGGCAAGAATAGTTTCTTCAAGTCCTCCACAGTTTTCCCCTCTCCCAGCAACCATTCAGCAAATTTCTCCTCAAAAGTTTCAGATAGTGGTGGGGGCTGATTCCCCCCCGGGTCTTTACTGTCCTTAGTTATCACTCTCCAAGCAGTGAGGGCTCCCTCTGGGGTAATGGTCTGTGGCACTTTGGAGCTATCTATGGGATCCTTAAACTCTACTAGGGCCAGGAAAGTGTGGGTGAGCAGATTAGCATGCCGACCCACCACCACAGGGTTTTGTAAACCTTCCACCTTGGAAAGTACTCCCTGCACAGTGTCCGTATTGATACCCAGGGGGATGTCCAGGATAAGCATAGCATTTTGGGGGTCGATCTCCTCCCCAGTACACCACTCCACCAGCCGGTGCACAGCCACTTCTGTCGGGGTACCCATTTTTTTCTTAACAGTGGTTCGTAAATATGGCCACTAGAGGACACACAATCCCAGCGGTGAGCCTCCAAGATGTAACCCCTAGATGGCGCTATCCCAGGGGCTACTACCCCTGCCTGATTTGCCACTAACAGGTTGAGGGGCCTGGATCCAATGGCGGGTGCCTCCACCCAGAGGTCAGGGTTTGCAATAGTTAAACTAACTTGGTCACAGCCCTCTGGGACACTGCAACCCCTTTCTTCCCAGTAGTGGCCCACACAATATATCAGAATTACCTTCACAGTATACACTTACCCCCAGGTCTAGTTCCGCACTGGGACCTCCTGTGAAATGAGATACAGTGCAACAGTCACAGTACAGTACTTTAACATAGACAAATACCTCAGGCAGTATAACTTTGCTGAAACAAGCAGCTCTGATTTATTTAGGGGATATAACAAGGACAGGGGGAAATCAGGTTAATTAGCTTATCACTCTAATAATCTACTTCATGGCTCTGTGCACAGGCCTATCCTATCAGTTACTGTCCCTGGGCACCCAAGCCCTAGTGGCTAGTCCAAACCGGTGGCAGCTGGTGAGGGCCATTTCAACAGAGAAAAGGAGAATTAAACAGTCAGCAGTACAGTAATTCCATTTGGATTTAATGTGGCATTCAACAGGAGCGACTCTGAATTAGTACTCACGACCTCCAAATAAGATAGGGTCCTTCAATGTCAGCAGGGCTCACTTGAGTACACAAACCTCTTCACACATCCATATAAAAGAAAGCACTATACCAGGCAGGCTGCATCTGTATCCCGATCGCAATTACTGCACAATACCCGGGAGAACACACAGCAGATTCAGTTCCTGACAGACCGAGTGGAATTTTCAGCAATTTCTCCAGTCTTCTACAGGGTGAGCCTGGTTTCTACTCTTCAGAGATCCTTTGATTCTTTTCACAGGACGGATTCAGTCCTAACAAGCTGTTACACAAGCTGCAGACCGGAACTCTGGGCCTTACACACGTTTTTTGACTAAAACTGCACACTGAAAAAGCACAGGGCTCCTTCCTTCTTCACTGCCAAAGCTCAACTGAAACTCCAACCGACAAAAACTGGCACTTCCTTTGAGTTCCTCCCAGTTATTGACTGGATTGGCTGTCACTCACAATAGACTGCTGTTGGTCCAAAAGGCACTGAAGTCTAAACTACATCTCCCAGAGTCACTGCCCATACAATCCTCTTGTGGCTGGCTCAGATTATGAGTCCAAGTTCTGATTCGTCCAAGGCATCATTTTAGAGCTAGCTTACCCCACACTGATTGGTCCAGTTCAGCAGTTCAAAACTAGAATGGGGAACTAGCAGACACAGTTCTGACTGCAAAGAAAGCAGGTTAGACAAACTGTAATTTCATTATTACTCTAAATAATTTCTGGCAAACAGTTACATCTTTCAGATAGGTTCCTTGCACTCCTAGTGACTGCAAAAATGAAGTGAATTGGCAGCAGCTCGAGTGGTACTCAGAGAAGCACACAGTCCCCATACAAACTAATTATGTCTGCAAGCAGACAGCTCTTAAAGACAGTACCAGAGGCTCTAAAACACTCACTGATAAATGGCTTAAATGCCAAACACCATTCAGGCTTGGAGCATTCAAGCAAGCTCCTGGAAGTCTTTTGGGAACCCCCATTTGCAGGGGGGTTACATGTCGCCTAATTTTTTTTCATTTGTATTATTCCTCGTTCTATTGCTAAGTTGGAAGGTTCAGTGTTAGACACAATATTTTTTTCATTGGCTAATTTATGAGGTTTGGAGAGTTCATGAGCTCGTACATTTTCAAGTCTCATGCTCTTACAGCCACTCATGAAAGTGTTTGTCTCCCTTAAGCATTTTTTGCAGTATGAGCAGGTCATGCCCATATAGTAGCCACTCCCTATTTTTCTTCCAGGTCTCCTGGAACCCCCTTTTTCTTTTTGTCCCACTTTCAACAGTAGTCAGAGTTGCTGGCATATCAGCACTGGCAGTGGCACTACAAGTTGTCACATCTGTGGCCACAATGGTGGAGTGAGTAGTTGGTGCTACTGAGTCTATCAGTAATGGAGAAGCAGTACACATAGAAGAACCCGAGCTTTCTCCTCCTCTTGGCTTGAAACTGAAGGCTTTCCTGTAATTTTTAAAGCCAAACTTTAACAAAGACATTTTTTTCCCCTTTTGGTTTACTTAGCTAGTACGAATTTAAAGTACAGTAAGCACTCTGGAAGACAGTGGACACTACAGTGAAGTGATGATCAGAGATATCAGAAGATGTGAACAGTCTGTTTAGTTTTCTTTCCCTCCCTGTAAAACCCCGGACAAAGGAGTTTAATATTTATATTTTCCTCCTGCTCAGATGTCCCAACTAAAATCTGAGGGGTATCCTGCTGTCAACCTGTTTTATAATTTAATCCCCTCCTCTCTCTGACAGTGCCTTGATCACTCACACTCACTATTTTTTTTTTTTTAACCCCGTCCCCCCACCTGCAATCCTTTTTTTTTTTCTTTCCCCACGCACAAGCAGCCTGCTATGATATTGTTGTTACTTTTTTTTGGTTTGGTTTAATATTTTTTAATCTGGGTCATGGTGACTCAGTTCAACTCCCCTCCTCTCCCTTTGACAGTGCCTTCTTGTCACAGTCACTCAATTTTACTTTTATTCAGTTAGATCAGTGGCAGAGCACAACAGCAGGCTGACAGGGGCAAGTTTAAGTTAGTACAGTCAGTCCGTCAGTATCTATCTTCAAGGTTCAAGCTCTGGAGGGCTTTACACAGGCTGAGTGAACAATAAGCTTTAATAGAGCCTTGCCTTCACCTCTCCGCACACTCAAGATATATTTTTTTTATTCAGAGTCAGGGATGAGACTTGCAGATCACAAGGTCTCTTTTGGCTTTGAGAGAGTTTTATTCAGGTGTACAGTGCCTGACTGCTTTCTTTTTTTCACTCCCTCTCCCCTTCCCTGAACTCAGACACCTACCCACACCACCAGAAGTTCAGTCAACACACAGACTCTAGGCAAGTGTTTAGTTCTCACCTCACCACAATACCCCTAGTTTTACTCTTAGTATTTTTTAAATTGTTTGCTTTTGTTTTTCTGGTTGTTTCCTCCCCCAATATTTTCCTCCCTTCCCCTTATACTTTTTTGCAGACTGCAGTGCACAGAAATACAGTGGACTATTTGATGACTGAGTGATCAACAAAAAGCATGTACTGCAACACAGCACAGAGCTCAGCTGCACAGACCCCTCAAGGCAGAAGTCTTTTTTTTTTTTCACTTTGAGACTGGCAGTGGCTTCAGTTCAAACTAAAGAATCCCCCTCGTTTATCTCCCCTCTCCTTCTTCAAGTACCATCCACACAAATTGTAAAGAATCCCCCTCCTCTGTCCTCCACAATGTTTATCTCCCCTCCAACTCCCACACAGCAGCAGACCCTCAGTGTTGTAACTTATTTATATTGACAAAATGTTGAAGCAGGAGTTTCAGTCACACAAAATCAGCCCCAAAATGAGATAGCCCTGAAAAGGGCCGTTAAGAATTTGCTCCAGCTATCCTCACGACCTCACCAGTCAAGCGCTAGCTAGGAAATGCAGTGAGCGAGTTTGGGCACAGCAACCGCGCATGCTCAGTGACAATGGGCATGCGCGGTAGCGCTAGTTCACTCGCTGCTGCTGCTGCGCTACATGCCTGTTCCCACTCCCGCTTGCCGCCACACTGGACTACTGGAGGTCAGGTGACATCCACTAGGAGCAGTCACCTGACCAAACCAGCACACAGCCACAGCGGCAATAGAAATTCGGGCGGACGTCTTCCCACTGTGTCCTAGCACCAGACAGTGTAAGTTTGAACTGCCTGTCCAAGGGACAGGCAAACTGATTGAAACGGCTGTCCTGTGTGAAAAACGACTGTCCGGGACAGGAGGACAGCCGGTTATTTTAAGCCCTGATTTCATACAAACTAATGAAAAATTGTCTCATGGTTTACAGAACAAAAACGCGGTCTATCAGAACCATTGGACTAGATGGGACCTGAAAACTACTTCAGTGAATTTTCCCTCCCCCCTTCCCCCCACTTCTCCCCTTCCCAACCCCCTTCCCTATAATCAGTAATCCTTTGTAATTAATGATTGAAATACAGATTTGAAGCAAAATCAATTGATGAAACATAAATAGCCAAAGTGTATAAAATGGCGAAGTCAATATTCCAGTAGAATTAATTGTGGTGATGCATATTTCTCTCTCAAGCAAAGAAAAGTCGAAGTCATCAAATATGCTGATAATTATTTATTTTTTCTCTTTTTAATTATATTATGCCTCTTTTCTTTTTTTTTTTATTCAGTTTAAGATATATAAAATATAAAAGTAAATTAGACAAAAGAAGGATGCATGGGCTTTTTGCAAATTGTTACAGAAAACACAGATGTATCAAATGTATAAATGCTAATGTGATGATAATGTAAGAGTATGTACATAAACTGAAAATATTTTGTCCTTTCTGTATTTTAAAAAAAAAGGTTTAAAAAGCTTAATAAAAATAAAGTATAAAAAAAAAAAAAAGGCGGTCATGATTTCTGTTGTCTCTTTATCCATCGACAGCAACCCCCTGACAATTGGGCTTTTGCTAAGGTGACGTTGAGCAGCAATACAGCTGCTTGACTCGCGATGAATGTGACTAGTTTGGTGTGTTTTTATTGTGCCCAGCATCATGGTTTTGCAGTCGACTACAAATGAACCTTTGTCAGTTGGAAATATTTTTCTGCAGTACTCGCAGTACATCTCAGTTCGGTCATTATTTACTAAAAGCCATTCTCTGTCTTTTTTCCATGACTCTTGAAAGTGTCTGGTTCTTTGTTTTTCATACTCTTTTCTTTTTGTGACATTTTTTCTTGGTTTGGGCGCCCAAGCCTTTTTTTGGTGAGTGGAAGGGTTTCCACTGTACTTGCCTCCACAAAAGGCATGGGACTACCGTCAGGAATGCTTTCAGGTTCAGTGGAAGAAGATGGACCGGTCTGCGGTAATTCTATAGTATTTTTCTTGGTAAAACCAAATCTAAGAAGAGACATGCTTTGATCTGCAAAAAAGAACTTGACTTGTTAATAAAGATTATTCTTAAATCGACTTGTGCGAGTCTCAGAGTCTCTCTCTTTTAGTGAGAACAAATCACAAATAGGTCAGTCAGAGAGCAGTCAGCTCTCACAGGGATGTCCCTTTACTGTAGGGTAATTGAACACGGCAGCACAGAACAACAAGTTTTTTTTGTTTGTTTTTTGTTTTTTTAATCCAGACATCTGACAAAGGGTTTCCCAATGATTTTCTTAGTGTAGGGCAGCCTGTTTAGAATGCAGGAATCAGTTTTTTTTTTTTAAAACACACAGTAAGCTCAGAGCTAGAATTTTCCACACAACTAGGATCCCCTAGTAGTATAGGGCAGGGAGCAGTTTAGAATGCAGGAATTCTGTTTTGTTTTTTTTAATACACACACAGTTCTCTGACCAAGATCTCACCACAAGGATCCCCTTATGGTAGGGCAGAGTAGTTTAGAATGCAGGAATTATATATTTTTTTAATACACACAGTAGCTCTGACAGTGTGTCCCCCACAAGGATCCCCTTACGGTAGGGCAGCGCAGATCAGAATGCAGGAATTATCTTATTTTTTTGACCTACTGAATGTTAAGAGTTGAGTCAGTTTAATCACAGGGGCTTCCACTTCTAGGGCAATTGAGCTAAGGCTTGCAGTCACGTAGTTACACCAGATTAGTGCAGCTCACACAGAAAAATCCCCACAAATCAGGACATTCCCCCTTATGGCAATAGCGAATGTTTGTCAGTACTCAGTATAGAATAAGTTTATTTTTAATTTTTTAATTCACCTTGAATCACAAATTCCTCTAGATTCTCCCTTTACTGTAGGTTAATGAGCCGAGCCAGTAAAGCAGATTGTACGATACTGTAGCTCAGATAGAATCCCAAAATCAATTAAGAGTATGAAAAACAAAGAACCAGACACTTTCAAGAGTCATGGAAAAGAGATAGAGGATGGCTTTTAGTAAATAATGACCAAACTGAGATGTACTGCGAGTACTGCAGAAAAATATTTTCAACTGACAAAGATTCATTTGTGGTTGGCTGCAAAACCATGATGCTGGGCACAATAAAAACACACGAAACTAGTCACATTCATTGCGAGTCAAGCAGCCATATTGCTGCTCAACGTCACCCTAGCAAAAGCCCAATTGTCAGGGGGTTGATGTCAATGGATGAAGAGACAACAGATATCAAGACCCATCGGTTCCTGATCGCTTTTAAGGTTGCTGAAACAGGGCAACCATTCACAAGTTTTGTAAAAGACATGGAACTACCGTCATGGATGGGGAAACAGGAAAAGATTGGGTTGAGGTACACCAGTGACAAGGCCTGTGCCAGTTTTATTAAATTCATCAGTAAGGATATTAATGCACAACTCACAGAGGAGGTCAGGCAGTCCAAATATTTTTCAGTGTTGTGTGATGGTAGTACCAACTCAGCTGTAATACAGGAAGAGCTAATTTATATACGCTTTGTAAAGGATGGTGAACCCGCGACAAAATTTCTCACCATCGTAGACACAGGCAGGCCTACTTCTGATAATATTTTCCATGCAGTTATGAACAGCATAAAAGAAAATGCAAAAGTCGAGGATTACTCCTGCATGGTAGGATTCTGCGCTGATGGTGCAGCAGTAAATTCTGGACTTAATAAGGGGGTTGCCAAAAAAGTTTGGGATCCAGTTCCTCATGTTGTCTCTGTCCACTGCTCAGCCCGTCGCTTTGAACTGGCATTGCGAGATGCAGCCAAACCTTGCTCTCTAGTACAGCAAATTGATGGCCTATTACAACTGATTTTCTTGTGCTACCATTCATCAGCAGTGATGCGTACTGGACTAAATCAAACATCTTCTGTTCTGGGTCTCCAGTACCTTGTGCCTGTGAATGTGTTGGGAACCAGATGGCTAGCCCACAGAGTTCGAGCATTAAATGTGCTCATTAAAACGTGGAAAAGCATTGTTGTGCATGTGACACAGGTTAGTGATGGTCAGATCAGTACTAGTGGCCATGTGGACACCCGAATGAAAGCTGCTAAGCTGAGAAAAAGTCTTGTATCACTTAAATACCTCATTGCAATACATCTGATTCACAAACTTTTACAAATAATTGTGTCTGTATTTTTGGCATTTCAACAAGAAAAGCTGCTAATTTTCCAAATTGCAGAAAGAGTTGAGGCTGCTGTTCTTTCATTAGAACACTATGACATACAACAGGCCTGTGAGCACTTCCTTGCTGTCAACAACATTTCTGCTGACAAAATGGAATTCAAAGATGAGGTACTTATGTTAGAACGGGGGCAACAGTTCACTGGCAATATACATACTGTTACAAAGGAGGTGACCCATTTCAGAGATGACGTTGTAAAGTACATGACACAGCGTTTCAGTAACATGATAAGTCCATCACTAGGGGAAGACTGTGATGAACAGCTTAATGTTGTACAAGTGTGTCAAATTTTCAGTCCAAACAACTGGCCAGCAGTGCATCCTGACTGTGACAGCAATGATGAGGTTGCATACGGCAGAAAAGATGCGACATTCTTAGCAGAACACTTTTCTAAGGCACTTGAAGGCCAAGGCCTTAACCCAACATTATGTTTTGGGGAATTCTGTCTGCTAATAAAATATGCCCTCCGACTGCTTGCTCTTGAACCAGTACTGGCCAACAATCCTCATGCACTACTTAAAAAGTTGTTTAGAAAACCTTCCCAACATCATAGCTTTGCTGAGCATTGTGTTATAAGTTCCAGTTCAAGCATTGTTAAGTCTGGATTTTCAGTCATGAAACGCATTAAAACTGACTAGACGAGATCATGCTTGACTCCAGAGATGCTAGGGCATTTAATGAATGTCAGACTAAGTCCAGCACAAATCAAGGAGTTTGATGATCTAACTGGTGCTTTATCCCTGTGGGCACTGGAGAAAGAGAGGAGACCACAGACAGCAAAGTACAAAAGAAAAGAAAGTGTTACAAATACACATGGAATGCAACTTATCAAGCAGTTCCACTGAGAGACACAGTGAAGGGGAGGCATAAATTATGTTCCCTGGACAACTCTGTTTTCGCTATTTTATTTTCTTTTTTTCTATTATTTTTAATGTGGAAATGTACAATTTGGTCAGGAAATGTATGGCGAACCATCCACATTTCCAGTGGAAATGTACCCTTTCGGACACTATTTGAACCCCTGGAGCTTAGTGCAGCAAATACTGTCTGACTGGCAGCACTCGGTATATATATATATTTTTTAAATCAGTCACCCGATTCATTTATTTTGAGCAAGTGCCACGTTTTGACCCCACTGGATGGGCCTTGCGGTTCTTATCTGCCATCAACTTCTATGTTTCTAAGCTTCTACTGCAAATGGAGAAATTGATAGTGATTCCCACGTTTTGTTTTTGGGAGTTATTTCAAGTGCAGGCACTGACTGCAGCATTCCTCGTTTTTTTTTTCCCCACATACCCCCAGTAGTTTTAAATATTTTCTTTCACTCGGCTCCTCCATCTGTCAAAAATTCAAGTGCACTAGCCTAGCTCATTTCCAAACTGAGCAAAGCGCCTCCTTTCTCTCTCACTGCCAACCGTCGTATGAAGAAAATCGTGGTTGGCACAGTGAGAAGAGAGCCCAACCAGCCTATCAGTGTTGGTGCAGTAGGTCACACTGGTCGCGCTCTGCAAAGGTCCCGACGTCATGTGCTGATTGAAGTGCTCTGCCCCAATCAAAGCAAGCGCAGTTGCAGAACGACTGGAGGAAAAAAATGTGCATCGCACACTTCATGATGATCTCTGCCCCCTGAAAGACAAGAGTAGCCATGGAACAATGGAAGGAGGAGAACCAGTGCTCCAAACCAGACAAAGTAGGCAACTGCATAAGGTAACAGCAGCATTTCCAAACAGAAATGCTGAGCATCACTTTGCATTTCCAGCAGCCTGACCATATTTCCATGGAAATACGGAAAGGCTATATTGCGAGCCCTGTATACTGCTGGATGTTATTCGCAAAGTCTGCCACTCTGTGCCAGCAGTACCTCCTAAGGCATATCCCTCGGGCAGTTTCTCTGGCTGAAGCATCAGATATGTCACTGGCTATATATAGTAGATGTTTTCCCTTCATTATCTCCAATTATTAGAGCTTTGAGAAGCTCCTGTTTTGGTATACCTTCTGGGAGAACCTGAGCAGCTGGCTCTAGCTTTTCTCCAGAGTGCATTCTGGTATTTGACCATATGGGCCTGGTAATTTGCAATTCTAAGGTACAAAGAGAGACTGAGGCAAAGGTTCTTTTACCCAGTACATCCAACCTCCTTGATTCTTTATCAGGAGGAAGAGAGCTACGGTGTTTTGGTGCATTGGTTCTGTCAGGGGTAGCATTTATGACTACAGAATCCACCGCAGGTTGGCCTGCAAAAAAAGGTTTGCCTAAGGGGGCCATGTACATCTGGTCTGCCTTTCTGGGTATGGGAAGAATCACATTAGGCCTATACCAGGCAGCAAAGGTGGCATCCTCCAGGGCAGGGAGGAGAGGTGGAATTACTATGAGAGGGGTATAAGGCAATTCCAGGAAGCCAATCAAGTTCTTCCTGGTTGTATCCTGTTCCTCCAGATCAAATCCCATGGCAGCCTATGATCGCTGCATCATGACTATAAAAAACTGGTCCGGGGGGGGGAGACACCTGGGATGTAAACAGAGTCCTCACTGCACGTGGACACAGTGGAACTACTCCTTTTACAAGGACTTTCCATGTAATCTTCAGCCTCCTCCTCATCATCTTGAATTATAAGGTCAGGATTGTACTCTAGGGGACTTCTGGTGATGTCACCCCTATGGAAACAGCTTAGCACTATACCTGCGGTACTCCAGGGTGAACAAAATTGATTTAAACAGCAAATGACTGCCAAATATTTACGAAGATAGCAGCAAACTCGCAGCAATGCCAAGAGGAAGAGCAATAGAGCAAAATCGACGACCGATTCTGCAGATGGTTAGGGAATCCCGTCTGATAGTGACAGCTCGCAGAGGTCCTCACACCAGGGTTATTCTAGAGCAGAGGCCTCTTCAGCAAAAACTTTACAAAAACAAATGGCAATAATACTCTTGAGTTAAGAGACTTTCGGAAAGACAGTAGATTGACCATAGCAGCTTTTAGAACTGACCTGGGGAAAATAGAAAAGCACCTGTACTCAGCAGAATTACAAGTCACTACAGCAGATACCAGAATTGATACTGCAGAACACACCATAGTGCAGCTCCATGAGGCAGTCTCGGCCCTGCAAGAACAAGCCGAGGATGCAGAGGCAAGAAACTGCCGTAATAATATCCAAATCTCAGGTATTCCAGAAGGAGCTGAATCCATCCCTTTTATACAAAATCTACTTAAACAACTTCTCGATCTACGTGAAGCCTGCACACTGTAACTAGACCAGGCCCACAGAGCACTGCTCTCAAAGCCCTCACAGTCAACCTCCTGCCCGAGGTCCTTTGTAATCCACTTTCTCCATTTCCAAGAAAAGAAGACAGTCCTCCAGAAAACGTGGCAAAAGGGGACAATATTATACTAACCAAACAAACTATACCTGGATAATGACTATCCTCCAACTGTGGACGTGAGAGGGAGATCATATGCCTTGATTTTAAGGAAGTTGCGAGAGGGTCAGAACCTCCTATCCCCTGAAGCTTGTAGTGTTCTTCCCTGAGGGCCCAATGACATACAATACTGCTGAAAAAGCTATGGTGAGCCTAAAAGAAAAAATATTAACGTACCTCCATCCACTGCATGCCACAACCAGCAGTCGACCATCACTTTGAAGACAGTGCAGAGGATGTGGCAACAGAAGACCCCGAAGGAACAGCACTGCACAGAGGGACAGGTCACACTACAACGGATCGTGGCGGATCTGAATGGAGCAGCTCAAGCCCAACCTCAAACAAGCATGATTGTACTGCCGGATATGGAAACCCCAGTCTAGATGACAATAAAGAGGTTGTCCCTTGGCATTACAATGTCCAGGGTTGCCTTGTCAGATGTTTTTGAGTTTCCCTAGATTTTCATCGGAGGTTGCCAGTTAGTAGCCCCACCCCACCCACCTTCCTCCACTCTGCCTGGCTGGCAGTTCCTGGATCTCTGGGGTCACCTGTTTGATTCCAGCGAGGTGCTCTATCTCAAATGTAGACTCAACTGTTCTACCTTGGTTATATTTTCTGCAGGGCGGGGAACTGGGTGTGGGGGGGGCTGCAACCTGCAGCTAAAATCCATGCCAAATTGTTGTGAAACTGGAGCAGCTTGGTCACTACCATGGTCCGGACTTCTCAAACATAAATATCTTCCTTATCCTACTACCTGGGACTGTGGTGATTTGAGTTGCCCTGTGTGCACTCCAGAGTTCCTGGATCGCAACCCTGTCAAAATGTGGAGATCGAAATGCGCCCTTCTAGTGCGCAGGACTAAGTATGGTTTCCTCCACAAAACACATCAAGTATTTCTGAAATCCTAACAAGAGGCAGTGGGTAAATTTGTGATCTGGGTGGCTGGGTGTTACTAAATATGCACGTAGGATTGCCGATTCCGGCCCCTCTCTCTTCTCCACCCTACAAGTGGATTGAGACCTGATAAGCAAGCTGTGTGGGGCTGAGTGTACCCCTCTGAGATTATCGGAAACTGATGCCTGATAGTCCAGCAGCAAGTGCCGCTGGAGGTGAGGGAGGGAGCTTGGGGGTTAGAGACATGTATTGAATGTTGTGGGTCTTACCAATTTACTTCGCCCCTCCGGCTTGCAGCCTGGGCTACTAGAAATACTTTTGATCTAACCAGACTACTTGGACGTCCCAGGTTGCCATGCCCTAGCCCCTCATTGTTTTACTTTTTAACACCCCTACAGTAAAAGCCCCAGTGCGGATCTAATGATGCCTAAAGATGCTCACTATGGGGAATTGGCTTTTGGCTTACCCACAAGATCTGCAATTTCAGGAAGCCCCTTGCCAGCCAGATGAGATTCAGTGCTTTAATGACTTTGGAGTGACTGTTGCGATGCCCCCTCCCACCATGGCTGGGGATGGCTGCGCTATGAGCACCCTGCAAGATCTATGAGTCCAGAGACTCCCTTGCCTGAAAGCCAGGTGACTCGGCAAGGACAACAAGATCCAAATAGTAAGTCCAGTTATACCGCCTGATGATTTTGCTTGCCCTGTATTGAGTGATATCTTATTGGTGGTGTGGGACAATCAATTTAACGCCATCCCATAATTGTATATTCAGGATCTGTATCAACATTATGCATGTTCAGATAAAGTGATTGTTCTGATGCTTTGCGCTGCCCCAGCAACCAAGCAATAACCTGGGATCTCCTTTGCTGGAACTGGGGATAATCTACATGGGAGGGTCTCACCATATTCGGGGATCATACCTCTAATGTCGGATCCCAAAGGATCAGGAAACCTAAATCATAACTCCCTAATTTCCCAGACTCCTCAATGTCTTCCGATAACAGTCAGTGAGCAGTAACCCAGCCAGCAGTCAAGATGTCCTCTCTGTAGAGGATTGAGGCTGTTGCTTGTGGGGGGCCTGGATGGTGGAGCCAAACTAACACTGCATTACTCCTAGGCTTAGAGGTTTACAGAAACTGGGGCTCCCTTCGAGGTCTCCCCACGACAACAGGGGAAGGGTAGTATTTGCCAAATACCACCCCATAGCGATCCCGCATAAGGTGGGGATGCACAGACCCGCTGAGGGCACTATAGGGATACCCCCCTCACCCCTTTATTTTGTGCTCTTCTTTTCTTGGCAGTTCTACCAAGCTATCTGACTCCTTATTTCTCCATTATGCTGTTTAACAATATCAAGATATTATATACTCACCCTGGCACAACCAGGTATTGACATTTCACCCTCCCTAATCCCCTCACCCAACATTTGTACGTCAAGGCCCCTTAAAGGCAGCATCGGCCAAGATTATTCCAGGTCACCAGGTCTATAAGTAGACCTGAACCTGTGGAAGCACTTAATTTCCCTAGTATACATATGCTTAGGGAGTACCGTTTGCCCGTAGTTGTACAGCAGTTTTACCATAGTTGGTTACATAGAAACATAGAATTTGATGGCAGATAAGGACCACTTGGCCCACCCAGTCTGCCCATTTCCCCACCTAATGAATAAGCTGCAGATCCTAGTTAGCCAACAGCCTACTTCCCCCTACTCCCCACTAGTATTGCCTTATGTCTGTCCCATGCATTCTTGAATTCCCTCACTGTTTTTGACTCCACAACCTCCTCAGGAAGGCTGTTCCATGCATTCACCATCCTCTCAGTGAAAAAATACTTCCTCACATTACCTCTGAGCAACTCCCCCCTCTATCTTCAAATTGTACCCCCTTGTTATTGCACATCTCTTTTTCTGAAAGATGCTACCCTCTTGGACTTTGTTGATTCCCTTTAGGCACTTGAACATTTCTATTATGTCCCCCTCTCCCTCCTTTCCTCGAGCGTATACATATTAAGCTCCTTTAGTACCTCTCCGTATGTCTTTTGGTGCAGATCCTACACCATTTTGGTTGCCCTCCTCTGGACAGCCTCCACCCTATGTCTTTGCAGAGATGGGGTCTCCAGAACTGCATGCAGTACTCCAGATGGGGTCTCACCAACTGTCTGTACAGAGAGATAACAATGTGCTGTTTTCTACTGGTGATACCTCTCCCTATACATCCCAGTATCCCCCCCAGCCCTGCTTACTGCCTTCTCATATTGCTTACCCACCTTTAGGTCATCTGATATGACTACCCCCAGGTCCCTTTCCATTTTTGTTGTTGTCGTCAGTATCTCACCCCTCATTGTGTACTCTTCCCCAGGGTTTTTGTTTCCCAGGTGCATACCTTGCACTTTTTTGCATTGTATCTAAGCTGCCATACATTTGACCATTCCTCCAACCTTGCCAAGTCCCTTCTCATCCTTTCCATCTCACCCTGTGTATCAACCCTGTTGCAGATCTTTGTGTCATCTGCAAAGAGACATACTTTTCCTTCCAGTTCCTCTGCAATGTCACTTATAAAAACATTAAAAAGGACCAGACCCAGTACTGAACCCTGCGGTACCCCACTAGTAAGCCCCCTTTCTTCATTGTGGACTCAGTTTACTATTACCCTCTGCATCATGTTGTCCAGCTAATGTTTTACCCAGGCTACCACCCTGGGACCCACTCCCAAGCTGGCTAATTTGTTTATTACTCTTTTGTGTGGGACTGTATCAAATGCCTTGCTAAAGTCTAGGTAAGCCATGTCCACAGCCCCTCTCCCTGGTCTACTACTTTTGTCACCAAGTCAAAGAAATAGATTACATTCGTCTGACATGACCTTCGTGCTGTGAATCCATGCAGCCTTGGGCCCTGTGCCCCACTGGCCTCTAGGTACTCAACAGTTCTTTCTTTCAGAAGTGATTCCATCATTTTCTCTACCACGGAGGTCAAACGGACAGGTCTGTAGTTTCCTGCCTCTGTCTCGCTCCCACTTTTGTGAAGGGGACTCACATCCGCCCTCTTCCAGTCCTCAGGCACCACACCATCCTCCCATGATTTGTTAAAAAGGGTAGTCAATGGTGTTACTAGTTCTCCCCTTAGTTCTTTTAGAATTCTGGGGTGAATCCCATCAGGCCCCATTGCTTTGTCCACCTTCAGTTTTAGGAGTTGTTTCAGAACCCTTTTTTTGTGAAAGGACCAATACCCCCCTCCCCCCCAATCCAGAGTGCTTCTATTGATTGGATTAGTGACCTTTCCCTCCTCTTCCTTTGTGAATACTGAGCAGAAGTATTCGTTCGGTATCCCTGCTTTTTCCCTGTCCCTCTCTGCCCACCCTCCTCTTTATTCAGCCTCAGTATCCCTCCCTTTGTCTTTCTTCGCTCCCTAATGTACCTATAAAAGGTTTTATCCCCCTTCTTAACCGAGTTGGCCAATTTGTTAACTGTATGGAAATGTTCTGCTTACCCCAGATGTTTAAATGTTTACAGGTGTTCATTCCTAGAGTTAATGAAGTTGGCTACCCCCGGAATATTTTTGTGTAGGACTGGCATCTCTGTGGCTGGACAGAAGGGTCCTCAGATTAGCGTACCTCCATACATATTGTAACAACTATGGCTAGATATATGAAACTATACTCCTTGAATATCAACGGTCTCACCAACCCCATCAAATGCACTAGGATACTTACCCACCTGAAAAAAGCACATGAGTATACCTGTAGGAAACACATTTGAGTAAGCAGGAACACGAGAAACTGTAGAAGATGGGATTCACAGCGGTATACTTATCCTCTTCTCTGGGAGACAGAAACAGGGGAGTTGCCATACTGATTCCTGCACATACCCCATTCTAAATTAACACATGGGTGGACCCCGAGGGTTGGGTCATAGTGGTACAGGGCAAGCTCTACAATGTTGAGGTGACTCTGGCAAATGTCTACCATCCTCCGGGAACTAAAACTCCCACTATAAATTCCCTCCTAGGTAAGATACTAACCCTCACCAAAGGAATCCTCATGTTAGCAGGGGACCCAAATATAACCCCTAATCCTAGCTTAAGACTCCTCAAATGCTTCCCTCAAGACCCAGCCAGACCCATATAAATCATTCAAAAAAATTCATCCAGGAGGTGGGATGGATAGATAGATACTGTACCTGGAAATTTCAGCACTCTAGAGGCCGAGGCTACACACACACACACACTACTTTGCAGTCCACAGGACGTATTCCTGTATGGACCACTGCTATACACAAAAAGAAAGCCTGATTCATCTAATGGTATGTTCACATGGGGACATATCCATCTCTGATCATGCACCAGTGGTTAGCTTATGGGATCTTAATTTGCAACAACGGTGCACCCGCTGGAGACTAAATATGTACTATTTTCGTAGCGAATCATTCCGGGAGTTTCTCACAGACAACATAACAGAGACACTGGAAGACAATGACAAACTGGCCACATCCCCTGCCATATTATGGGAAACAGTAAAAGCACTTCTCAGAGAGAAACTCGCTAAGTATATGGCTGCCCAATCCAAACTACAAAAAGAAAGGCAAAGAATATTGGAGGAGGATACCCTCCATTTTCTGCAGCTAGCTCACAGACAAGGCAACCAATCCGTACCACAGCAGCTTAAGCAAGTGAAAGACGACCTTGACAAACTGTGTCTCCAAAAAACAGAAGTTGCTTTAAACTTTCCTACGCCAGCAATACTATGAAATGGGTCCCCATGCCACGTGACTGCTGGCACTCCGGGTTAGAAAACAACGGCGCAACTCAATTGTGGTGATAAACCACCCTGTTATAAGTGTCCGCCAAACTAGGTTGCATGACATAACACAGGCCTTTACTACACAGTACCAAACCCTGTATATCCCTTAGAAAACACCCTTCCCGACTGAGATCAATGAGTTCCTATCCAACATCACACTCCCTCTCTTTAAATGAGGAACAGCAACAAAGCTTACAGGGTCCCAAACAGGCGAGTGAACTGGAATTAGCCATTGCCCGTTCCAAATCAACATAGGCTCCTGGCCTAGATGGCTATGGAGCAGAATTCTACAAAACTACTAAGTCACTGGTGCTCCCTTTGTTGCTACGGACCTTCAATGGAGTATTAGAGGGTGACACCCCCCCCAAGCTGGTCCTACGTGACCATCTCCGTAATATTAAAACCGGATAAAAACTCAATTCTGTGAGTCATACCGGCCAATCTTGGTCCTCAACTCAGATTACAGATCTTATAATGTCCATCCTAGCCCACCATATTGACCTGATCCTACCTTCCCTGATACATGTAGACCAAACTGGATATGTCAGAGGAAGGTCCACCATGAACAACATTCGGTGAGAACACAACACCTGATTTGCGAGATGCAAGCTCAATGCCCCACTGCCCTATTAAGCCTAGACATGGAAAAGGCCTTTGATAGGGGTCTCTTGACCATTTCTATATGCCAACTTGACTAGAATGAATTTTCCACTCTCAATTCTAACACTCAAGAATATATATTCTTACCACGAGCCTGTGTCAAAATAGTGGATCACCACTCAGCGGACTTCCCCTTCTCCAGGGCACAAGGCAGGGCTGCCCGCTCTCCCCACTACTTTAGCCATCTATACAAAACCTTTGGCGCAAGCAACAAAGAGAATCCCAACAACTTACTGGTATATCGCTGCGCGCACTGAACATCATATTGCCTTATATGCAGATGACGTGTTGTTATACTTACCCCGAGACTCTCCCAAGTCATCGAGCAGTTTGGATCTGCCTCAGGGTATAAACTAAACCGAACAAAATCAGAAGCTCTTACTTTTCATTTCCAACCTACAGAGGAACTCCAGGCTAGATTTCCCTTCAGATGGTACCTAGATAAGGTCAAATATCTTGGAGTCTTTTTGGCATGCAATACCTCGGAATGCTTCAGAAATAACTACTCCCCCTTCACCACCCAGATGCAGCTAGACCTAGATAGATGGAACCTGTTACTCATTTCCCTAGCGCAGCGGATCTAAGTGGTTAGAATGATTACATTACCATATGCTCTGTACCTCTTTCAAAATATCCCCCTTACATTGCCTCAAAACCTAGTTAAATCTTGGAATAAGGCAATTTCAAAATTCATATGGGCTGGGCAGTGCCCTAGGACCCGATATGCAATATTATTACTCCTTACAAATAAAGACAGCCTTGCCCTTTCGAACCTCAAATATTACTGGGCCTCATCTACCAAAGACACATGGGTACTCCCCTTACGAGGTGGACAGAAATCGAAGAGGCAGCGTTCCCTGACTGTGATTTTATAAAGACACTATATTACCAAGAAAACCCCCCCAGGGCAAAACTTCTCCCTCAACCCATGGCTCCACCATCAAATTACAGTCTGGGACTCGATCCGGAAAGCCACGCATCTTACCCACTTTCTTAGCTTTCTCACCCCAATATCGCCATAAAGAATGTTCTCCCAGCTCAATCTGACATGACACTGCATAGATGGGGACACCTATCTTTGCGATGCATCTTCCAGCTTATGGGCGGCCCCACCCTTAAATCCGTCACAGAAATTCAGCATGAATTTAAAATGTGAGGCAGTCCAACTCCTAATGGTATCTGCAACTTCAGCATTTCATTAACTGCCTCCTAGTAGGTGTCCACCGTCCTGACTTACATCCACCCATTCTGACCACCTTCCTCTCAGTGTTGCACTCTGGGAGGTTGGCCCACCCACTGTCTCTTTTCTATAAAGGCCTGCTTGACTCCTTAGGAGATACAACCGTCTCTGTCCCATGGCGATGGAATAAGAGCTAGGATCCCACCTGACCACAGACCAATGGAATACTGCTTGCATGTTAGCCTCAGAAATACCTAGTTCTCACCAGTGATGAGTCTGCCTGGAAAACCTGATCAGATTCTTCTGCACCCTAGCAATTACTGCTCATTTCCTTTTTTTTTTACATTATCTTTTTTACCTCCTCCTATGTACACCGCTTCAGCCTCTCCTTCAGGCTTACCAATGCTGGCTCTGGTCAGTCTGCCCTCTGATCCTCTGGTCCCATACAGCAGCCAGCCCCAGGGTGACCAGAGTAACCCTTCACGGATGGGTCCCCTCCTCCCGAAGAATGGGCCAGCCGGAGACAAAGCAGCACTACACTTGGCCCCGTGTGCTGCTGGGATGGAGGACTCGGAAGGGACATGAACGGCACCGGAGAGCCGGGCAGCCATCATCCAGCTTAAAGCAGGGCGGTATCTCCGCTTTCTTGGTGCGTCCCCGATGTGCATCTGTTGTGCTCCTGGTCTCCAGCAGGGGCTGCCACAGCGTGATGTCAACTCCACTACCTACCCCAGGAAATGAGAGCAGCCCTATGGACGCTCAATCCTCTCCTTCCCCTGCCAGCCTCCAGTGTCTCGAGTCAGTTTTCGCACCCGGGCCACCAGTGTGGGTCGAGGTAAGGCGCCAGCGCCTCAGTCCTCTATGCCACCGGGCCAGCAAGCTCATTTCCTATTAACAAAAGATGCCTCATGCTGGAGACAGTGCAGCAACACCAATGCTCACCACACCCACATTTTCTGGTCATGTACAAGCCTCGCCCATTTTTTCCAGAACATAATGTCAGAACTAGAGGAACTGTATGGTAGGTCAATTACATTAACAGTGGAGAGTTTCCTGTTTAACATATTCTCACAGGATTTTAGAGATAGAAACTACAGGTATCTACTCCCTCTACTACTTCTGGCAGTCAAAACGGTTATTACAAAACATTGGCTTATGCAGCTCCATTCCCCACCCCAACCCCACCAGCACCACAGTAACTGAATGGAGAACCAAATCTATCAGATGGAAAGAATAACCCATGTGCTGAACAACAGAAAGGACCAAGGTAACTCTAGATGGACTGGGTGGGTGATGCACATGATACTGAAGGATCCGCAATCTGTCCCTTAAACTTCCCCCTCCCAAAGAATATTGTTTTATGCCCCCGAAAACAAGGGTACACTCTATGCTCTTACCTCCTCACCGGCCACATAAGTAAGCGATGGGCAGGCTCCTCCGAGCACTACCAAAATATGCCAGGGTCAGACGAATCGAGGACACAGAACAGTTGATCTTGCGGATTTGTTTCCCCCTGCCCTCTGTTGTCCCTCCTCATCCGGGTCCGCCCCGGCCACACAGCAAAGATTAATACAGGGACACAGGACTCAGAAGGTTTGTCTACACTCTGACGAGGGTCCTCCCCTCCCCACACTGTAACCAGGGGTTGGCAGGCTCTCTATGATAAAGGTGCCTGGTAATCCCTATGAATTACTGATGTAAGTACAAATGTCCACATACAATGCTGTTGTGACTACTGTATAATGATAAGGCTGTATCAGACTTCGAAATTGTTCAATAAACATTATTTACAAAAAAAAAAAAAAAGGATTGTACTCTAGGTCATCACTGGTCTGGTCACGGGACAGAGGGAGCAATAGAGAAGGCCACTGGAGGCGGGGGAGTGCTGAGGCACAGCCTAGCATGCATCGGCAAAGGGGTTTGGCTTAGAGACCCTGTCGACAGATGATCTGGTACAGAAGAAGGAGGTAAAAGGCATTTGAGGATGTCCATAAAAGAGGAAAGGGTATGTTATGGCTTGCAATGCTGGCAAGCCATGCTCAGGAATGAGCACAGATCACGAGGGGCCAGACAGGGGAGAGAGGACAGAGTGTCTCATGGACAGCTCTCCTCCTTTGGGGGTGAAGGGATTTAGTATTGTGCCACCAGACTGACACATGGCAGAGGCCAAACAGCAGCACCGGAAAGAATTGCAGTATGAAGCCGGGCTGTCTAACGACGCTAGCATGCCACGGTATTGACATGCGCATCACTGCACGCAAATGCCCTTGGGAAGAAAATCAGGAGTAATCTGCCTCAGCCTGCCCCCCACTGAACTGGTTCTAAGTGGTGGACAACTCTCAAGTCCACACGGTTGGTGACTGGGTTGGAGGGTGCTGCTGAGATCTGGGGACACAGAAGGACAAAAGTATATGTGAAAGAAAAAGGGAGGGTGGGAACAAAAAGGGTCGTTGTGAATAAGAGACTTCCAAAAGATAATCTTCCCAAAATGTATTCCAAAGGTAAGAACTCCATGCAGCCGATCAATAGAGACAGGGAACAATAATCGAGCAAAGGTGACCAGAGACCTCAATCAGGAGAGGATGGGGCCTGCTAGGGTGTTAGATTCCCATAAACAGAGCAAGGTAAATGTGTACATAAAATTTGAGAATTCCAAAGGCCAGGACAGTCAGAGAGACCAGTAGGAGTGCATCCCATCAGATCAAGCAACTGAGGCCTGAAGGCAATCCCAAGAAGAATCACACCCATATGTAAAAAAAAAAGTCAGCAATGCAGCAGAGGCAACAGTGCATGATGAGTAAAGGTGGGAAGCCCAGAAGAAAAAGCTCAGAGGAAAAAATATTACTCACCGTAGTAATGTTTCTTCCAACGGATCCCTCACTATGCTTAACTGCAATCATTCCCCTGGAATGAGCTGCCCCAGAGCTTAGAATGTTATGCTAATTATGGAATCTTAAAATGAAATTCAACTCTACTGTATGGTCATGCTCCCTTCTGCCCTCTAATGTCAAGATTTATTTCTGAATGATTATCAAAAATGTTTCAAAGATTTTAGAGTCTTGGGAGACTCTAAAACATTGCAGACCAGATCTAAACAGATTAGATCACAGAGTATCAACTGTAAGGTACTGTAACAAGTAATGTTCAAGCAAACTGAAAAGAACTGATGAACCGTTCCATGTTCTGGAAGGGGAGGTAGGGATGGGATTGTTAAATACAGTGAGGGGATTCCTTGGAAGAAACAACATTACCACAGTGAGCAATTGTTTTCTTCAACCCCCAAGAATCCCTTACTATGCTAAACAACTGCAGACTACATAGCAGTACCTTAGGAGGCTGGGTACAGAAGCTATTTAGGGAAAGGGTTCTGCAAGACAGCAGTGCCAAAGCTGGTATCCCTTCAGACTGTATGTCCTGACTGAAGTGCTTTTTGAAAGTGTGTTCTGCCTTCCAAATAGCTGCTTTACAGATTCCCTGCAAGGAAACACTTTTTTTTTTTTTTTTAAATGCTCCTCCTCACCCCCCTCACTGGCCACTCCTTCTGGTCACCTACGACCCTCGGCCACTCTCCGCTGCCCCCCACAGCCGGCGACTGATCCCTGGGTGACCAGACGTAACCCTTCATCGGATGGGTCCCACCTCCAGGGGAGGAGTGCACAGAGGCACAACTACTTAGTCTGGGGATCGGTGGTGGGGTGGTCAGCGTGGAGCTATCCCAGGCTACCGTGGCATGCCGGGGAGCGGTGGCCATCATCTGGTCGGGCCAGGGGGCATTTTCTAGTTTTCTTGTTCCACCCACTCTACTCTCATTGGGCCTGCGTGGGAGCAGCAACCTGGTGTGGGGCGTGTTGAGGCTTCACATCCCCTCTAGTGCGTCTTCCAATCTGCCTGCAGGTGCCAAGGCCCTGTCCCTGCCCCCCTGGGGGAAACGTCCAATGGACGCTGTAAATCCTCTCCTTGCCGGTCTGCGCTCCTGGGCTTGGGGCACAAACCTGCGTCACCAGCGTGCCGAGCAAACCCCTTTGGAACCCCAGGAAACATCTCTTGATGCTGCCACAGAGGCAGAGGTGTCCCGTGTGGAGTGAGCCCTGAGGCCTTCTGGTGGCAGCTTGCCAGCTTCACCATAACAGAAATGTATGCAGCAGACTATCCAACAAGGAACTGTTGTCCTTGATGATGGTTTACCTTTTCCCACTTCACCACAGGTGACAAATAACTAAGTACTAGTAGACCTTACCTCTTATGTATAGCCCACATAGTAGCTCATTGCTTTCTTAACATCCAAACTGTGGAGCTTTTGCTGTCCTGAACTAGATTTTGTTGTAAAGAACACTGGGAGTGTAACTGACTGGTTGAGATAAAATTCAGACACCACTTCAGGCAGGAATTTTCTGTTACTTCTTAGGGCCATCTTGTCCCCCTGGAAAATGATACTGTTAGTATCTGTGCAGAGGGCTTGCAACTCGCTCATCCTTTTGGCAGATATCACAGACACCAGGGAAAAAAGCTTTCCAGGTGACATACTTCAAATCAGCAGTTGTCACAGGCTCGAAAGGAGCCTCCATGAGCTGGGTGCACAGATTCAGGTCCCACTGTGGGACAGGATCCTTTACTGGACAGTACAGTCGATTAAGGCCTTTAAAAAAAAATGTTTTCAAAAATGGTCTGTGAGGCCATTGACCTGTCTGCAGCGGATTGGATAGGCTGACATTGCTGCCAAATGTACCTTCAGGGTTGAAGGCCTGAGACCCAGGGGCTGTAGATGAACCTGGTAGTCCAGGATTGCCAGGAGGCCAGCCTGAAATGGACTGAGCTGCCTAGAGGAGTACCACAGGGAAAATCTTTTCCACATTGAGGTGTAGGTTTTCCTGGCTGCAGGCTTTCTGGAAACCTTAAGCACTTCCAAAACCTTCTCAGAGAGGTTTAGTCCAGAGAACTAACTCGTACCATGCACTGAGATGCAGGGTTCTCAAATATTGAAATGTTATCCTGCCCTGAGACAAGGTCAGCAGATTGTACCTCAGGAGAAGGATGATGGGGTATTTGATGGAAAGGGACTGGAGACGCGAGCACCAAGTAGTCTTCCTGGTCCAGCATCTAGCAGCTTCTTCACCCATCGCCATAACACAGCTCCAGAGGGCCTTTTGGTTCTGAGCTATGTAGGCCATGAATGATGCCTGTCTTAACAGCAGAGAAGCTGAAGTACAGATTTGTTTGCAAATACTATCCAGTATCCTGGAATCCTTTTCTGGAGCCTGGGGAAAAAAGGGGCACTGTGGCATCACAGGTGGTAGTCTGAACCATTACCTCATGATCAGGATTGGAGTACAGGTACTCCCCAGCTTTTCCACCTGATGCTTCTTTCCTATTTTCTTGTCAGTGCCAGCTGCTGAGGTGGGTGCTGCCGGCACTTTATAACTGGCCTTTCTGAGGGATTCGTGGATGGGCAAAAGCAGCCTCTCTGTGGGGGTTAAGCACATCATGTCCAAAAATTCCACCTCATCCTCATCTTCAGCAGTCATCTGCGATGAGCTGTTGAGGGTACTGACCATTTGCCTCACAAAGGAATGTGAGGTGCAGACATCTGAGGGATGAGCAGGAGAACCGAACTACTGTTCAGGAGGAGAACCATCAGGTTCTATAGGTTCTCTTCCCCCTACTCCTCCTCCCCCTTGTAGTACTGTAACATTCATCCTCCTCCTCCACAAGCACTGGGATAGGTACTGAAGCTGGGGTGGGAGGGGGACTGCCATGCCCTATTCATGTCCTCTAATGAGAGCATCTTACTTTTGTCCACTGGCATCTACTTCTTCATCAGGATGAGGGATGGCAACATGCTTTTTTCTTTTTGTTTTTCCACAGCAGGCACCAAGTCAGATACCTGCTCAGAGGCTCTTATTTTGCTGGGTTCAGGGTTTCCCCGTTCAGACTTTCTGACCTGTGAACCATCTTTAGCAGCCTTATCCTTCTGCTTACTTTGAGGGACTGGACCCTCTACTGAGCCTTTAGGTGATGTAGCGGCAGACTAAGAAGTCATACAATCTAATTTCTTAGCCTTTTTCTTTACTGTTTTAGGGCAAAACTTACTACAAAGCTCACAATTAGCAAAATCATGATTCGGACCCAGGCACCTACTACACAACTTGTGGTAGTCTGCCTTAGCCAGGAACTGGAAACAAATTTTGCAGTTTTTAAAGCCTGTATTTGGGTCCATCAGGTATGCCAATTTCTGAAGACTTTTAGAGTGCTTCAGTTCCCCAATACAAAAAATAAAGAACTGTGGTTCAGTTCCTTTGTTAAAAGAGAACCACTATAAAACAAATAGTGAAAAAAGGCCAAACAGCATCTCAGATCAGCTAAAAAAAGGAACTGGGATGAAGAAAGTAAAAAAACCGCAAAGCAGTTACAAAAAATGCATCTTTCTGATGAGACGTTAAACCGAGGTCTCATCTGCCAGTTCTGGTGGTTGTTCAGGTGGATGTTAAAGATCCCATGGCACTTCTCAAATAGAGTAGGGGAATTTTAATGAAAAGATTGGACTTCATTACAATACAGTCATAAATATCAAAGTTCCTAAATGCAACCAATCATAACAAGGAAAACATGTTCAAGAAAAGAAACATTCATATAATATACAAAATATAAAAGAATAATTAAGCTGGACTAAACCCAGGCATCAAAGTATATCCATAGGTGCTTAGACCTTTCAGGTGGAAAATGCTGTTGATCCAATTGTCTTGTGTGCTGCATAGAATACTGGATGTTATACAATAGTTCTGTGTACATCACATTCCATTGTTGCATGACTAACATACACCGAGCTCGCCAGAGAAAATATTCAATAAGCACCGTAAGTAGAGAAACTGCAACTTTATAATATTTACCAAATGCACTAGTGACAGGACCATACAATAATTCCTGATACGTTAGCTTAGAAAATTCAGGTTCTGACCACTGAACAGCTAAATAATTCCAAAAGGTCTGTGCATAAGGACATTCCAAAAACAAATGTTGTTGAGACTCTGGGACTTGTATACAGGAGGTCCTAGGGCAATACTTTTCTGATGTCTATGTATGCTTGTTGTTAGCTTTGACCCCAAGACATCCAAAATTGCTAAGCCATGTACAATCCCATACAAACGGGGGAGTCTTGGGTTACCTAATTGCTGGAGTACAAAGGGAACTCTCTCTGTAGGACAATCTGGAAATTCTGGTTTACCTGACATTCAGAAGTCAAAATCGACTTATAAATCTGTTTTCTAATCATTGTCAACAATTGGGTATGAGAATATTTATTTATTGAAAATGTTTCACCAGGAAAGGCACACTGAGCAAAAAGATGCTCGTCTCACAGTGCGACCTGGAAAATACCCCACTTAATGTTTTAAAAAAAATCTTTACCATACTGCGGTACCTTCAGAGAATGTGGTAGAGCTCTAGCAGTCCTACCTTCCCAAGAGCCAAGCCAGAGGATAACCACATATGAACCAATGGTTTCCAAATTCTATCACCCGGGTTTTTAAGTGTGGTAAATATTATACGCAATAAATAAACTAAAGTAAAAAGCCACAGAATATATAATATTAACTCCACCTTCAGTAATGGGTAGATAAGTTAATTCTCTTTTTATTGGGTTCAATCGTGAACCCCAAAATGACTGAAAAAATAAACTAAACAACCTTGTGATCACTACCGGGGTAAATATAACATAAATAAAGATTGGCAGGAGCAAGGTTTTAATTAACATAACTCTTTGCTTTTTTTGAGATTGGTTGTCCTTTCCAAGAGGCCACTAGTCTAGTGGCCTATTCTATTTTATCGTCCCAATTCTGCATATCCATCCCCCCAGGACCAAATTTCACCCCTAAAATGGGAATGGACTCATTTGACACAGAAATACCTGCTACTTGTCCAGAAGAAGGCAAGGGGGTACCTCCAAGTACCACTCCTCTACTTTTATTTATATTCATCTTTGAGCCTGATAGATGAGAGAATTGAATTAATATGGTCGTCAAGGCCACGTCTGTGGATTCAGGGCTATTGTCACGACCAAATCATCCGCATAAGCTAGTGTTTTAATGGGATGCCAATCTGGAGAAACCTGTATTTCTATTAAATTCTCATTTGCTATTATAAGTCTGAGCAAGATATCTATACTAAATACATAGAGGAGTGGACTCAAGGGGCAATGTTGTTTCACTCCCCTTCGTATCTTAACCTTCCTACCAAACCATCCATTGACATTGGGACAGAGAAAGGAATTACTGTACATGCTTTGAATTCAGGTCACAAATGTATATGGGACACTAAACACCAATAATGTGGAAAATAAAAACTGATGAGAAAGCCTATCAAAGGCCTTCTCCTGGTTTAAACTCATGACATAGCCCTCGACTCCTTCGTGGTCCCTCCTAAAAAACAACTCTCTTAGCATTATTAAATTGTCTTGCTGTTTACGACCTACCACAGCACAAGTTTGAAATGGACTGATTAAATAAGGGGCTACTTTAGCTAATCTGTTTAATAAGATTTTACTTAGAATTTTCAAATCCGAATTTAACAGACTGATGGGTCTCCAATTACCAATTTCCTGTCGATCACCCTTTTTGTGAACTAATATCAATACAGCATCTAACACTGATTCACAATATTTGATGGAACTCAACATATAATTAAACAGAGCCACTAAAACTGGGGCTAGATCTGCTTTAAAGATTTTGTAGAATCCTGAGCTAATGCCATCTGACCCAGGGGCAGTGTTACTTGTAAGCTGGGTTACTGCCAACTCAACATCTGTCAAAGAAACCTCTTCAATAAGCAACTGTACATCTTCCTCTGAAACTTGAGGTAGGTGTAAAGATGCTAAAATATCATGGACATCTGATCCTGCGGGGGTGAAAAGGCTTGTGGCATGTGAATCTACCACTTCTAATAATTCTTGGAGATTTCCTAGTTGCCCAGATGTGACTAATTCTGTTATAATCCTCTTTTGTGGTCTCCATTTACTCTCTTTATATGGATCCAGTGAACCTTTCTGAGTTTTAGTCCCGCACCTAAGTTCCTGCTGTAGAGATTTAGCCCTATCATATTGTAAGGCTGCCATCTGTTGTTTAAGAACCTTAATCTGTGCCCCATAATTGTATGTAGTGCTTTCTGGCAGGGAAATTAAACGCTGTAGTTGGTGTCGCAGTTGCAAATATCTTAAATAATCGGCATTAACTTAGAGATGCACTTTATGCTGAAGAAAGTATGCCATGACAGTTTGGTGTCCTCCCAACTCTCCAGTATGCTACTGAAAGTCTGGCTGTAAACTCCTTTCTCCATGCCTTTTGAGGTGAGGCCTGTGAGAGCACAGATGCATTTAGCTTCCACTGGTTTTTAATTGCATCTTGGAGCAGATTCCCAGGAGCATGTCATCCTGAGCATCACATGATCAGAAACTTCACAAGATCTTAAAGTAATTTCTGAGAGCTCTAGGGCTAGAGATACAAAAATAATAATAAATATCTATGCGTGTTCTGAGAGGATCCTTAAAAAAAGTATACCTTCCTGTAGGATGAATGGACCTATATGCATCCACTAAACCTGAAGTACCCAAAACATTTTGTAAAGGTGCAGAATCACTAAATATTTTGTCTGTTTGTAATCCCCTATCAGCGTTAGAGGCACCACAATTAAAGTCTCCTGCCCAAAAACTAATCTGAGAGGTATGCAAGAAAGGCTGAATTTCTTTGAACAATGCAACTCTCTGCTTTAGTCTGTGGAGCATAGACTTATGACACGTAAGTGAACTGAAGCCTAAGTAATATCCAGTAAAAGGGCTCTACCTGTGTGAATATCTACCAGTCTAGAAACTCGTAAATCCATACTAGAAAATAAAATTCCCACCCCATCACACACATCCAGACCTGTGGACCAAAATGATGGACCAAGGGTCCAATCTCTCGAGGCCTGTTGTGGTTCTGTAATAGTTTTAAGACGTGTGTCCTGTAAGCAAATTATATCACTTCTAAGGTTACGGAGAAAAAGCATAGCTCCAGCCCGCTTCCGTACACTTTTAATACTGTTCATACTGATAGTACTAAAGGTGAGTGTGTGCATGAGGGTTGCTATGTAAAGCAGGCATAACCTTAATGAGCATTTTCAAGGAGTCTTGCATCGCTGCCTCGTTCTTTTTGCAACTGAGTCCTCATCTCCCTTTTCAGTATCTGTATTAGAGGCCACAGAAGAGGTGTCTGTCCCCTCATCCTCCAACTCCCCTTCTGCTTCTTCTAACGGGAGGGCCGTGTATTTATTCCCCTTTTTCCAAGAGAAGGAGCTGGTACCTACTGTTGCTCCCGTTTGTCTAGGCTTCTGTGATCCCTTTCTCCCCTGTCTAGGTCTCTTTTTTGGGGTCACTAACTGGAAGGGGACAGCCGCAGACCCAGGCGGGGCGGGGCATGGTTTCTTCGGCCCTCAAAAGGAACTCCAGTATCTGGGGTAGGGTCTGCCGACATTGTGTTAGATACTAACACTACAGTGGGCTCTTCTGTATTCCTGTTTTGATCAGGGACTAGAGGGGTAACGAGGGCAGAGTCCTGTCTAATTTGGCCTGCAGATTGTAACCAGTTTTCATTTTTCTGCCACCCTTTTAGCTTGCTGGTGCTGCGCCAAGTTAATGAGACCGTCATGATTAGGACAATCTTCTCGATTATGTGCAGCCCATGGACAGCAGCCATAAGCGTGCCCAGCCTGCTCACACAAATTGCATTTAAACAAATTTAAGCAAGCAGAGGGAACATGACCAAATTCTAGGCAATGGCTGCACCTCAGTGTCACAAGCTGAACTGAGGTGCATTATCTGAGGTGCATTATGGATCTGCAATTAAGGCAAGACCTGGGTGCCCACCACAGAAAACAGAGCCTCTGTCTTTCCCCAAAAAGAATGTACTGGGTAGATGGACTGGACCCACATTAGTAGAATGCAACTTAACTTTAATCCTCCACCCCCATCCCAAATTTGTTCACTGTCTAGCGTTGGGATTGGCTTACCAAGAATCTCACAATGCTGTCTCAACCAGAAGAGTATGTCCTCAACCTACACCCCTTCATTCTTAAACATGACTGTTACTGTTTTTACCAAAAGTTTAGTAAGGAGACTCGCATGAAATGGAATCCAGATGGGAGTGTTTCTCAGGCTTTGATACTGAGCCCAAAACCTATCTAAATTTGATATATGCTTAAAAGCGAACATCGAAATTCCCATTCCCTAAACCAATGAGGGCAAAAATTTCAGATGCAAAATAATGCATAAATTTTTTTCAATAATTCTCTAGCAATGTATACCCTACTGGGTGGATCCTCTAAGCCTCCTTTGTACAAAAGGCGGACCGCATTACGTCTAGGGGCCAGCTCGCCCCTAGCTGCAAAGAGGTTGGACAACTTAAACAGGGGACTAGAAACAGGCCCTTTAGGTAACAAGTACAGGCTCTGTTACTTCAGGTACATTATCCGGAGGAGAATTATTAGGCAAAGCAGTAATAACATCTTGAACTACTACTTGTTGTGGTACCACAGTATTACAAGCTTCAAATAAGTTAGAAACAGTGTTACTACCCCGGGGAGAGTTGGAGCTCAGGTCTCTTGTAGCGACGGTGGCCACTAGGGATGAAGAATTTCCAGTAATTTCCTGATATGAGTGATCATTCATATCAGGAGTCCAAGACCCAGAAGGTGCTTGCACCCAGTCAACACCATTCAAAGCTTTCTCTGGTGTCCAATCTATCGATCCAATGTCTGAATCCAATATGTCTCCCCCGTTCAAAGGACAAGGCTGCTGTATAGCTGGGGCTAAAGAATCTTGCCTGTCCGATGTTGCAGCCTGTGGAATCGCTGGTTTTCCCGGCCCCAGACACTGCTTAACAGGCGGTTGCGTTGTTGTAGCAAAATATGGCCCCTGCAGCTGAAGACACGCTGGTTCCCACCCGTTCTTACTGCCAATCTCACTCACTATGTCTTGTGGGCGTGTACTCGGGACTTCCTGGTTGCCGTTTACCACAGTCTGCATCTGATAAGTCACCCCCTGCTGTGCATCCGCACTCTGTTAGACAGGAGAATCTGGCAGATTGTCATCTACTTGATTTAACAAATTAAGTGCTGCATCCAAATCTTGTAGTTTTTGCAACTGTTTGGCTTTTTCCTTTCGTAGAAACGCTAAACGAGATATTACTTGGTCTCTTGAAACAGCATCTTGTGGGTGAATAGAAATACCAGGCTATGCTGTAATCTGTTGACAAACGGAACTTGATGGTGAGGCAACTTCCAACAGCTCTTCTAAAATTTCATATTTCAAGGTCTCAGAGGGTAAGTCAGTGGTTCTGTCTTGCAAAGGGCCGGAAGGGGAAGAGGCCCTCTCCTCTGCCAAAAGCACATCCATCTCCTCCACTGTCTCCATCGAACTGGCCATCTTGCAGAATGGCCACAGGTTCCCCCTACTGGAGAGTAGGGGAATTTCCCTGGTGTCCTGGCCAAATTTTCCCCATTCACTAGACATACCACCAACACCTTAATCTGGTTCAGTGTCAGTTGGCAATCATCAGTTTTCCCCCTTCCCCAGGATGGTGCTGAAAATAGGCAGAATTTTCTAGTTCTCCATTTTACATATGTACACACACACACACACACACACACACACACACACACACACTCTCTTACTTCCCTGAAAGCAGGAACTGCATAGCAATAGGCATTTCTCCTGTCTAACGAAGAGTTATCCAAAACTAAACTGTATTAACTTTCAGCAACATAAGAAAATAAACCATCAAATGGCACTGAAGTTGGAGAGACTACTTCAGGGGGACTGCTTCCTTTGGGCAGAGAAAGAAATCTGACAGTAGAGGGCAGAGGTGAGCACGACCACACAGCAGAGTTTTTAATTTAATTCTAAGATTCCATAAAAGTTAGTAAGGAATTGCAAATTGAGAAAACAATGCAATACGTAAAAAGACATCATCTGAGTGATGTTACTTGCAGACAAAAAAAAACCAAAAAACATGCTGGGCTGCAACACAGATTGTGTGGAAAAAAGCACACACCAATTCGTGTTGCCAAGGGTAAACAATGCAATTTTGTGTGAGAAATAGCATAAAAAAGTGAAAGGGATACCCACTGTGTGAAAACACCTGCTGGGAGAAGCAGCAGACTTGCATAAAAATTCACAAGCTTGCATGGAAATCACACAGAATAAATGAGAAATATGCAAATTGCATGAAGTGAACCTGAGGAAACTTGAACAGAGGTCAGCACTACATCCAGCACAGATGCCGACATCTACACCTGTCACACTGACATCATGCTGGCATCATACTGGTGTCAATAATGGAGGGGAAAGACGCCAACCCAAATGCAGACATCAACGTCACCAAGTGAAGCCTGAGAGAACAGTGTCTGTTGTCTCAGAGAGAAACACTGTCAAGGTGGGTTTCTCTGTGGAGGGAACCTATGAGGCAGATGCCAATAGAGAGCCAGTAAGAACAAATTATTTACCACAGTAATCTTGTTTCTTCCAGAGGATACTCCAATATTCCTAACTCTTATGCAGTATGCCTTTAAGCCAGATCTGCCCGGAGATGGAACGTTATGCTAAAGATGGAATCACTGGCTCATGCCACTTTTTCAAATGTTGCCACCTATCAACTGACTACATTCTAACCCTAAGATTTCTTGGACACCTGACAAGACAGGGCCAGAGAGGAATTTAATCATTATCTATAACAATAATAATAAAAACACCTTCAACTGGAGGGAAAACATTAACAAAACACCCCCTTCCCGAATTTCAGAATCACCTGAAGAGGGGAAAAAAACACTGAAACACAGTTCCAATACAAGAGCCAGAGTGTGGCACACATACTCCTAATATTACAGCACGGAGTGCAGAGACCACTGGTTCTAGCAGGGGAGGCAGGGTGGGAGAATTAGAAATATTGGAGTATCCCCTGGAAGAAACAAGATTACTGTGGAAAGTAATTTTTTCTTCTCACCCCAGGAATACACCAATATTCCTAACTCTTATGCAGACTAAGAAGCAGTACTTTTGGAGGTGGGCATAGAACCTACTTTCAAAATAGGCTCTGCAGGACAGCTGTGCCAAACTGGGCATCACCCCTAGCCTGTGTATCCAGGCTACAATGCTTGGTAAAGGTGTGCACTGTTCTCCAGATAGCTGCTTTGCAGATGTCCACCAAAGGAACATCCCTGGAAGCTGCTGTAGTAGCAGCTGTACCCTTTGTGGAATGGGCTCTCAGCCCTGCTGGAACCACCTTCCCAGCTTTCAAATGCCAAAACTGAATACACTGGACTATCCAGTGAGAAACTGACCTACTGGATGCTGGATTTCCTTTTCCCACACCCCCATAAGTCAGGAATAGTTACTTCCTGTCCTGTCTGTGGGCCTTTGTGACTGTCATGTAGTAGCTAAGAGCTCTCTTGATATCCAGACTGTGCAGTCTGCACTCACCAGAGCTTGAATGCTCAGTAAAGAATACAGGTAAAGTGATGGACTGGTTCAAATGAAAGCCCAAGACCACCTTTGGAAGACATTTTCTGTTAGTTCGCAGGACAACTTTGTCCCTGTGAAATTAAATGTAATCCTGCTCTGCATAGAGAGCCTGGAGCTCACTGATCCTTCTAGCAGAAGTGATTGCCACTACGAAAACTGTTTTCCATGCAACACATTTCAAAGGAGCTGAAGACATGGGCTCAAAGGGAGGTCCCATGAGTTTGGCAATACAGACATTTAAATCCCAAGTAGGCACCAGTTCCCTGTTGGGGGGGGGGGGTGCAGATGGGCCAGACCTTTAAAGAACCTTTTAAAGATAGACTTTGATGCCATGGAGGCATTCTTCCCAGCAGAAGTGTAAAAAGACACTGAAGCTAGATTAACTTTTAGAGTGGTGGGCTGTAGGCCCAATGAATGCAAATGAGTAATGTAGTCCAGCACAGCCGGAACTACTGCCAGAGTCGGCACCATATTCCTGGTGGAACACCAGATAGAAAACCTTTTCCATGTGTGGAGGCGTAGGTTTTCTTGGTGGTTGGTTTTCTGTACCCCTTTAGAATATTCAGGACACTGTCAGAGAGGTGCAAACCTGCATACTCTAGGTCCTCAAGAGCCATGTTTTGAGTCCGAGTGACCCGATGTTCAGGTACAGGAGTCTCCCCTTGGTTGGAGGTTAGCAGGTTATACCTCCAAGGAAGGTGTACTGGTTCAGCTACAGACATGGAGAGCAGCAGAGAGTACCATGGCTTCCTGGCCCAGTCTGGAGCTATCAAGATCACTGTGGCTGACTGGGTCCTGAGCTTGAGTAGCACCCTGTACACCAGAGCGAATGGAGGAAATGTGTGCCGGTACCTTTCTGACCAGTCCAGAATCAGAGCATCCAGGGGGGAATGTTCCCTGAGTTGGGTGTCTGTAACAATACTGTGGCAGGTAGTGACTTTCGTAGCGGGCAAAGAGATCCATCTCTGGTATGCCCCACCTTTTGAAAATCACTTCCACCACCTGTCTAAGGCCTACTCGTGATGGGCCCGATTGATCCGACTCAGGGCATCTGCTAGGGCATTGTCCTTTCCTGACAGATGAATGGCCCGAAGAAAAGTTTCTAGGGAGTAGACCAGAGTCCAAATCCGCACAGCTTCTATGCGGAGAGGATCCGAACTTGTTCCTCCCTACTTGTTTATGTAATACATAGTGGTGGTGTTGTCTGTTCTGACCGGTACCACCTTTCCCTGAAGTGCTGCTGTGAAGGCTTGGAGTGCCAGAAACACTGACCTGAGCTCCAGAAGGTTTATGTGTTGGACCGACTCTGCACTGGACCAAGTGCCCTGAGCAGTGTGATCCCCTAGGTGGGCACTCCATCCTAGTAGTGAAGCATCTGTTGTGAGAATCACTGATGGAGGCTCCTTTTGAAAGGGCCCCCCCCCTCCCAGAGGTTGGCTTCCTCTTTCCACCACTGAAGGGCCAGGAGTAATGTTTATGTTACTGGTATCAGTTTTGAGACAGAATCCCCTTCTTTACACCAATGAGCTCTTAGGTGGAACCGGATGTCTCTCATCTGAAACCTGGAACCTAGAACTGTGCCAATGGCAGCTGTCATGTGGCCCAGTAGCTGTAGAAACTGTCTTGCAGATTTTGCTTTGTTCAGGCTGAACGAGCCTGCCATCTGTAGAATGCGGTTTACTCTGTCCAGAGGTAGGTAAGCCCTGCCTTGCTGGGTATTTAACTCTGCTCCTATGAACTGCAGCACTTGTGCAGGTAGAAGGACTAACTTTTTGAGATTTACCAGGAAACCCAGAGACTCCAAGAGCGTTTGGGTGAGATGCAGATGCTCCTCTACCTGCTGTGGTGATTTTCCCACCACTAACCAGTCGTCCAGATAGGGGAACGCTGACACCTTACCATCGCACGTGTGCCACAACCACTGCCAGGCACTCTGTGAACACTCTTGGAGCTGAAGGGAGACCGAATAGCAGGGTTGAAAACTGATAATGACCTGATAGGAGTCTGAACCGGAGGTACTTTCTGTGGGACTCCCTTATGGGGATGTGGAAATAAGCATCTTTTAGGTGCAGGGATGCCAGCCAGTCTCCTTTTTGGAGAGCTGGCAGAATCAGTGACAAGGTTACCAATTTGAACCTTGGCTTTAGTAGGTGCCAGTCAGGCACCCTTAAGACTAGGATAGGCTGCCACTCCCCATTCTTTTTTGTTGTGAGGAAGTATCTTGAATAAAATTCTTTCCCCTTTTGCTGTGAAGGAATAGGCTCCACTGCTTTTGACAACAACAGGTTTTGAACTTCCTTTCCCAACAGCTTTCTTTCCGCATCGGAAGCTGGTTTAAACACTTCTTGTTCTTACGAGAGGGAAGGGATTTGAAGCTTAGGGACAATCCCTGACTCACTACTTCCAGGAGCCACTTGCATGTAATGATCTGTTTTCAAGCCAGGAAAAAGTGAGTCAGCCTGCCCCCTTCTGGAAGTGGGGGAGGCAGCACTGGAGGACAAGTCAGGGATCCTGCTTTGTCTAGGGCTGAGAATGGGAACCACGCCTGGAACCCCTTCTGCCCCTGCCTCTGAAGTACCCTTGCTGAGGGTACTGCTGTACTTTGGCTACTGCCATGGCCTGATTAAAAGGCCTAGAAAGGAACTGTCTGCCCCTGCCTCCCCTTCCATATGGTCTTGTGGACGGGGAAAACTTCTCTTTGGCAGAGTAACTTCTATGAGTGGCCTTGTACTTGTCCTTTTTTCATGTAAGCCTCTGTGTGAGTTCCAAAGAGGGAGTTACCCTCAACTGGGAAATCCAGAGCCTTGTTTTGGGTGTCCTGAGTAAGGTTTGTGGCTCTTAATCAGGCAAACCTCTTCTGTGCAGTTGTATTTGCCATCCACCTAGCAGCAATGTCATTGGTGTCTGCTGCCATCTGAAAAGTACAGTTACGCAAGAACTTACCATAACAGTAGATCTTCTAGAGAGGCTCTTGCAGTAGGTATTCACAAATAGGACTAAGCCACCAGACATCAGGACCCCATGGAAAAATCTCTAGTTAGCAGTCTCTGGCGGGGGACTGCCCCCACATCAGGTGACTGGCATCAGACGACGTCCGTATAAAGGGACGGTCCCCCACCCCCACCTTCCAGTTTTTTTCCCGCCAAAGGCCTAAAGAGGCAAGATGAGAGAGAGAAGAGGACATGCCCCCATGGAAAAGGAGAAAAAGGGCCTGGGGGGATGGAGGACGGGAAGGTAATACCTACTGCAAGAGCCTCTCCCGAAGATCTACTGTTACGGTAAGTTCTTACGTAACTGTACTATCTTACTTCGAGAGGGCTCTTGCAGTAGGTATTCACAAATAGGACTGAGTTCCAAGCAGTCTGGAACAAAGAGAAACCTGGGAGGAGGATGGTCATCCGCAACATAAAACCTCAGGGCTGAGCAGGTCTCACGAAAGGAGACCCTGCAGAACAGCCAACCCAAAGCCTGCTCTATGACGAGAGGCAATGTCCAAACTGTAGTGTTTCGTGAAAGTATGGACAGAAGTCCATGGGTGTGGGCAGGACAGTAGTGTGGTGGGTAGGTAACTGGCTGGGTGGCAGGACACAGAGGGTGGTGGTAAATGGCTGTCACTCCACAGAGGGAAGAGTGACCAGTGGGGTACCACAGGGATCAGTGCTGGGACCGGTCCTATTCAACGTCTTCATCAGTGACATTCTGGGACCTGGAAGGCAGAATTTCACTGTTAGCTGATGACACAAAGCTCTGTAACAGAGTAGACACACCAGAGGGTGTAGACAGAATGAGAAGCGACCTGCAGAAACTTGAAGAATGGTCAGGGGTTTGGCAGTTGAAATTCAATGCAAAGAAGTGCAAGATAATGCATATGGGGCACAAAAACCCTGGCACAATATATCAGTTGGGGGTGAGGATATAGCATGCACCAAGCAGGAAAGGGATCTTGGGGTTATCATCTCTGATGACCTCAAGGTAGGGAAACAGTGTGACAAGGCAGCAGGTAAAGCAAATAGGATGCTGGGATGTATAGGCAGGGGCATCACCAGCAGGAAAAGGGAGGTCATAATTCCGCTATACAAGACACTAGTGAGGCCCCACCTGGAGTACAGTGTACAGTTCTGGAGACCACGGGATTTAAGAATGCATGGGATAGACATAAAGGAATTCTGAAGGTCAGGGGTTAGGTGCAACAGACTTCTAGGAAAACAAACTGAACTTACAAGCTCAAATGGGCAGACTGGGTGGGCCATAGGCCCTTATCTGCCGACACTGTCTATGTATCTATGTATCTATGTAAGTCCAAGTTGCAGCTGTGCAGATGTCTGCCGCTGACACATTCTTGAAACAAGCAGCAGAGGCAGCTACTCCTCTAGTGGAGTGACCTCTGACTTGACCCAGAAGGGTCTTGTTGTACTTGTCATAACAGAAAGTGATACAATTGGCCAACCACTTGGAAAGGCATTGCTTGGAGACAGCACTGCCTTCTCATTTGTGAACGAAAGAAACAAAAAGCTGATTGGCTTTCCTGAGATCCTTAGTATCTCAGGATTCTGCGAACATCCAGAGTATGTAAGAGATACTCCCCTTGATTGGAGTGTTGCATAAAGAAAGCTGGTAACTCAACGGATTGATTTAGCGTAGATTCAGCCACCACCTTAGGAAAAAAAACTTAAGAGTTGGTGCACAAGGCCACACGTTCCTTGTGGAAAATCAAATACTGGATTTTGCACATCAAGGCTTGGAGCTCGGAAATGCATCGAGCCGAGGTGATGGCCACCAGTTAGAGAGTCTTCCAAGAAAGGAACCTGTCTGCATCCGCTGCTGGTTTGAAGGGAGGCAGTGTGAGCTTTTCCAGGATGAAATTCAAGTCCCATTGGGGCAGGACTGTGGATGGGGGGGTCTCAGGTGGAGAACCCCTTTAAGAAAAGTCTTACAGACTTCCAAATGAGTAAAGGCCCTGTCTCCAAAGGGAATGTGGTAGGCTGAAACAGCTGCCATATGGACTTTTTAAAGAGGAATGGCTGAGACCCAGATTGAAGAGGTGATGCATGTAATCCAGGACTTTGTTAGCTAGGTACGAGAAAGGCTCGCCCAGATGGAAAACCGTTTCCACTTCATAGCGTAGGTGGACCTGGTGGAATGCTTTCTTGCCTCCGCCAAAATGTCCGCTACTAAAGGAGAGACTCCGAAGTGGGCCTTGGCTACTTCTGAAGGAGCCACGCATGAAGATGAAGGGATCTGAGGCCTGGGTGAACTAGGGTCCCCTGATCCTGGGTCAACACGTGCTGCAACAGAGGAAGAGGAGGCTCCTCGGAAAACTGTTGCAGAAGAGAGAACCAAACTTGCCTGGGCCAGAAGGGAGCAATGAGGATAATTCGAGCCCCTTCTGTTCTGGGTGTGTTCAAGCCCCTCTGAATCAAGGGAATGGGAGGGAAGGCATAAACTAATCTGTCCCTCCAACAAAGAGACAGAGCGTCCGCCAAAAAAGTCTCACCCTGGAGCAAGCAAGCAAAATTGGGAGGCAGTATAACACAGTGGTTTAAGGCACTGAGCTGCAAATCCGGAGACCTGGGTTTGAATCCCACAGCTCCTACTTGCATACTTTGTGATCTTGAGCAAGTCACTTAACTTCCCTGTGCTCCCAGGTCGCACCTGTGAACAAGCTTTCAGCTTAGTGTGTTACTCCTGGTAAAACAACTGGAAAAACAAGGCGGAAAGTTCTGCATTTTAGGGGTGCCGAAAAGATCTATCCAAAGTGTTCCCCACTGCTCAAAAATGTTGTTTACAACTTGTTGGTCTAACTCCCATTCATGAGCCCTGGCTGAGGATCAACTGAACTCGTCTGTCAGGGTGTTTTCCACTCCAGGAACATGAAATGCGGTCAGGTGAAGGTTGTGTTGAGCTGCCCAATACCAGACTCCCATTGCCTCCCGGCACAGGTGATAGGAACGTGTTCCCTCCTGTTTGTTGAGGTACCAGACAACACACATGTTGTCTGACTGGATCAGAAGATGATTAGGAAGAAAGAAGGGAAGAAGAGCCTGTAGGGCATATAGAACTGCTCTCAGTTAGAGCACATTTATGTGCAATTTCTGCTCAAAAAGGGACCAGCTGCCCAGCGTCCTTTGAGACCCTAGGTGGGCACCCCAGCCCTCCCGACACATCTGTTGTCAATGTCTGGGAAGGAGGAGCGATGCAGAATGGAACTCCCAGACACAGGTTCTCCTGAACAATCCACCAGTGCAAGTCCCTGCTCATGGGATCTGACACCAGCATCTCTTGGTCTAGACTGTCCATGGTTTGGTCCTATTACGACCAAAGCATCCACTGAGAGATTCTCATATGGAGCCGAGCGAATGGGACTGTCGGAATGGCATCCGCCATAAGCCCGAGGAGGCAGAGGACTGACCTGGCTTCCACCCAGTCTGTGACCGGACAGGAGACAAGCCTGATTCTGAAGTGTCTCGACCCTATCCAAAGGCAAAAAGGCTTTGCCCAGGGTCGTGTCCAGCATCACCCCTATACACTGAAGGCATTGGCAAGGGACCAAGTGGGACTTGGCCTGGTTGATGGCAATACCCAGGCTGGTAAAAATCTGCAGGGTAAGGGAAAGGGAGTGCAGAAGTTCTTCCCTGGAAGGGGCCGCCAGGAGCCAATCATCCTGGTACAGGAAGACCTGCACACCCAGAGTACGCAGGTGGGCCGCTACCACTGACAGGCATTTGGTAAATACTTGGGGGGGGGGGGCTGAGAAAAGACCAAATGGGAGGGCCTTGAACTGGTAGTGATTCCCCCTGAAAGCAAAAACTGAGGTATTTGAGGTGGGATGGGTATATGTGGATATGTAGGTAAGCATCCTGAATATCCAGAGCGCATAGTCACTGTCCCGGCCAAAGTAAGGGTAGAAGGCTCTGCAAAGAGAGCATTCTGAAGCGTTTGTACTCCACGAACATATTCATGGAGCTGAGGTCTAGGACTGGCCTCAAGTCTCCAGACTTCTTTGGAACTAGAAAGAAATGGGAATAGTAACCAGTCCCCCAAAGATGAGTGGGGACTGGCTTTACTGCCGCATTCGACAAAAGGGATAGGATTTATTCTAGAACCAGAGGAAGATGTTGTGGGGGGTAGGACGACTGGGGGGGGGTTCAAGGAGGTTTCTGAAGAAACTCTATCGAGTGTCCGGCACATACTAGCTGGAGCACCCAAGAGTCCAATGCTATTCTCTCCCAACTCGGTATATGGGAGGAAAATCTCCCCCCCAACGGTTCCTCTGGAATGGCCAGAGGGAGAGGCAGGGAGTCAGGAGGTGTGGGGCAGCGCAGCAGCTGAGGCTCCTGCGGATTTTTTGCTGGGGGGGGGGAGAGAAGAATCTTGGTTGCTGGAGGGGCCCAACATTTGTTGGCGCACTCTCCTTGATCGGGCTTTTGGTTTTGTCGGTTTTGGTGATAAAAAGGACATTGCTGCCCCTGAGGGGGCCTGATCAAAGTCTGGACTGATTTAAGTGCACTGCCCTTCTCCTGCAGTTCGGTTATAATGTCCTTGACATCACCCCTGAAGGGAGCATTCTGGATAGCGCACTGTACTTCAGGGACCAAACCGGACACACAGAGCCAGGCATGATGCCGTAAGCCTACAGCAAAAGCTAAGCTCCTGCCAGCTGTGTCCACCGCATCATAGGTGGTACGAGGCATGTGCCTATAAGCCGAACGAGTGGAACGGACCAGGTCTCCCAGTTCCTGCTTCGTCTGGGACTCAGGAAGGGAGGGAGCAAGTCCAGTTTGGATTCCACCTGGCTGAGAATGGACTTCTGGAAATCCCCCATGTGGCCAATATAGTTGAGGGCCCTGATGTCTAGGGTCGAAGAGCAGTAAATCTTCTTCCTGTACTGATCCAGAAGTCGTGATTGTTTGTCAGGTGGGGACAAGCTTAGGTGTTTTTGGGTTGGCGGAGCGGGCTTGGGCAGCACTGATCACAACAGAGTCCGTCTTGGGATGAAGACTGAGAAAGTCTTTACCCTCCAGAGCCTGATATAGCCCAACTGCCTTCCTCAGAAGGGGGGCTAGCATGGATGGTTGTTTCCAAATAGTAGAAACCAGATTGGCGTGAGGCTCTATCCAGGGTGGAATCAGTGTGTGAGCGATCTCGGGCAGATCCAGATAAGCAACAAGCTTCTTACGCTGTGGGTCTGGCTCCACTGATTGTCACGGACATATCTCCTGGATTTTTCTCAAGAGCCCCAGAAAGGAAGGATCATCCGGAGGGGACTTCGGAGGGTCCCTCAGCCTTGGGCATTCTGGAGTATGAGGCTCGTCTTCATCAACAGAGTGATCTGACTCGGTATCAGAGTCGGATGGTTCTGAGGAAGATGAAGACGACTCCTCCCTGGGGGGAGGAGGAGGAGAAGGAGGAACAACCCCTGTGGGGAGTCCCCAAGGGAGCATGTCCTCCCTACCCTGGAAGCCAGAAGGATCTCCTCTGGTGTCGGATAAAGTGGAGGGGTCTCCTGTCTCCGACGTAGGGGGTCAGGTGTAGGGACCAGCGTCGGAAGACTACTCTCAACTTCCTTGGTGAGCTGAGCCAAGAGGCCAAGGTCTCCTTCAAGTCTGCCGGCAGCTGCAGAGGGGGTGACAGCGGAAGAGAAGGAGGAGTACCCATAAAGAGAGTATCTGTAACCAGACAGCAGGAAACCTGGCATCGGGTACTGAGGCACTGGGTACTGCAGTATCGGGTAATGCAGCGTCGGGTACTGCGGCCGCGGATACTGTGGAGCCAGGTACTGCAGCGTCGGGTACCCTGGTGCCAGCGGCTCTGACAGAGCAGAAAGTCTTGATGAAGGCCCTACTGGCAGACCAGATGGTGGGATAGTCGGTCCTGAGAGTGTCGGGCCCGGCGTAGGGAGATCGCCGAACGCGGGAACCTCAGAGGGCACCAGGTGGATCCTTTGTTGAGATCCTGGGATGTCAGATATGACAACTGGGTCTGACGCAGGCAAGTCTGCTGGGGGTCATTGGAGGGGCCAATGGCCATTTTATCAGCAGCGTCCGGGCAGGCGTCGGACGAGCTGGCATCAGACTTATCGGACTCCCTATCCGTCGAAGGCCGTAAAGGAGGCGGCCTTGCTGGAAGGGTGGTGGGCTGGGCGATCACCAGAGGAGATGGGCATCTTATCAGCCCTGTCCATGCAGGTGTTGGTGGTACCAGCGTCTGAGTTACCGGACCTGCTCGGACCGAAATGCTGCGTTGGAAGAGCGGCCTTGGCGGGAGCAGAAGCCTCGTTTACCCTGGAGGTACCAGAGCACGAGCCCGACGGGAGGGGCGACGTCTTCTTTGTATCCGCCAAGAAGGACATTGAGGAGCGATCCTCCAGAGGGGAAGATACCTGTAGGGCCGCGACTCCAGCCGAAGTCGCGGCTGCTGTGGATGAGGAATCCCAGTCCCAGTGCTTCTTCTTGCGCTTCCTTTTATGGCCTTCTGGGGAGGTTGACGCTTGCATAAGCTTATTCAGCTCCTTCTCCATGGATGCCATTGTCTTTTTTAAGAGATGGGCCTCCAGGGACTGCTGCCTTTGCTTGCAAGCAGAGTTAAACTTTTAGCAGTGCTGGCACTCCACGCGGTGGTCCGGGCCTAGGCAGAAGAGGCACAAGGAGCGTCCATCCCTGTGTGGAAGCTGAGAACCACACGAGTCGCACTTGTTTTTAAGCGATTCGGAGGTAGTCGGGGACAACATACACAGCAGATGGTCTGAAGAAATTTAGAAGAAAATCGAGAACATAACCTGGAAAGTCAAAAACTTTTAAACCAACGAAGGTACTGATGAGTGCTGTTCAACCGTGAGGAACTTTCTCAAGCCGATGGCGGGAAAGAACTGGAAGGCGGGTGTGGGTGACAGCCCCTTTATACGGACGTTGTCTGACACGGTCACCTGATGTGGGCGCGGTTCCCCACCAGAGACTACTAGCTAGATATTTTTTCGTGGGGTCCAGACACCTGGCGGTTTAGTCCTATTTGTGAATACCTACTGCAAGAGCCCTCCTGAAGTAAGATTCGATATTTGGCAGCTTCCAAAGCAAATCTGGCCATTTCAGCATGGTCTGCTGAAAGGTTAGAAGGAGCCTTGTCTGCAATAGCCATGACAGACTGCCAAAGGGATTTATGGTACTGGGCTGCATAGGACTGGAAACTGGCTTGACTTATGACCAAAGAAGCTGATAAATATCCCTTTTTGGCCATACTGTCTGTTTTTCTCGAATCCTTCTCTGGAGGAAGAGACGCAAAAGGTACTTTTGCTTTGTCACAGGCTGCAGCTTGTACCACCCCCTGGTGGTCAGGGTGGGAAAATAAAAATTCAGCCCCTTCCCTGTCAAGCTGGTACTTTTTGTCCTGCCTTTCATCCAAAGGTGGGACAGACCCAGCTGTTTGGAGGAGCTTATATTGCATCCCTTTTTAAAAGCTTATTTATTGGGAGCAATAACTTTTTGGTGGGTGTTAACCCCATCACTTCTAAGTACTCTTCCTCCTCCTCATCCTCTATCACTTCAGTGGTAGAGACATCCAGTGCATCTATCATTTTCCTGACAAAGGAAAGAAATGAGATTAGTAATCTTCTGATGGCCTGGGAGGAGAGCCAAACACCTGTTCAGAAGTGACTTTAGGCACTATAGGCTCGCCTTCATCCTCTTCTTTAAATTCTCCATAATCTTCTCTTGCCTCATGCAGAGAGGACTGGGTAGACTCAGCAGGAGTCTGAACTGTAGACTGCTGTCCAGCAGGCAGCAGATCCTGCAAGGCTTGTAAAACCTTAGTTGCCTGTACAATTTCCAAAGGATTAGGTATGGTTACAGACACAGCAGAAGTCTCCATAGGGTGACCAGCAGGGGGTTCAGTATGTTTTGTTTTCTTAGTTTTTTTCATGGGAACCAGAGAGCTGGCATGTTCAGCAGGCCTTTTTGTACCCATGTCAGGGGTAGAAACTGTGGCTTCTGTGGTTTCACCCACAGCCACGGAGGGTATTGGCTGGTCACAGCCAGAGGGACGGACCCCTTAGGTGGAGGCAATATCTTTAAGCCTTTCCAAACATTTTCCATGTGTTTTTTCAGGAACGGTTTTACAGATTTCACAATCTGTCTTCAAATGATCAAAACCAAGGTAAACACCACAAGAGGTGGGTTTATTTGCCTTGGCAAACACTTCTCCACACACTGTGCAATTTTTGAAACCAGCTTCACTGGTCTTTTTTTTTAGGTTTTTCAGACATCTTAAAAAAACAAACAAAAAAAAAAACCAACAACTGCGATTAAATTTAAACAACTTTTTTAAAACAAATCTATCGGTTGTGGTTGGTTCAGGAACCAATCGGAACCGGGGAACTGGAACAGCAAGAACTGGGATTAGCAGTTCAGTAACCGATAGCAGCTGTTACAAAACACCTAGTTTAAACAAATAATTTACCACAAATAAAAATAAGAGTTTTAGTAAGAAAAAACTCTGCTAAGGCTAAAAAAAAAAACGATTCTCCACCGATTATACCGAACCGCAAGAAACCGAGAAAATAAACAATTTAAGTATAACAAAGCTAACGATTTTACTACAAACAAAAGATAAGGGCAGCAAATGAAAATAAAATAATAGCATTTTGTTTTTTTTTTTTTTTAACGTTTCATGGCGAGATGATGAGATGACGACCTCCGAGCATCTAGTTTTGACAGGCGAAGAGAGAAATCTGAGGGTAAGAATGTAGGCAGTTGATAGGTGGCAGTATTTGAAAAAGTGGCACGAGCCAATGATTCCATCATTAACATAATGTTCCATCTCCGGGCAGATCTGGCTTAAAGGCATACTGCATAAGAGTTAGGAATACTGGAGTATTACTGGGGTGAGAAACAAAGGTTACTCACCTGTAACAGTAGTTCTAGGAGTGGTATATGTTGTTCAAACACTGTCCGACATTGTCCTTTTCCCTTTAAATCTTGCCGGAAAGTCTTCAAGCTGGCTCCTCCCACCCACCTGGGTGGTCTAACCCTCGACTCCACCCCATGACGCTAGATCTTGCCAGCTGGAAGCAGTCTTATGCACCTGAGCCAGGGGAGGTCAGGTGGGTCCGTGTGAGTGAACAAAATATACCACTCCTAGAACTACTGTAACAGATGAATAAACTGTGTTTCTAGGGAGTGGATATGTTGTTATATCCACACTGTCTGGCAGACTCCTAGCAATTCTCCTGGAGGAGGGAGGCAAGGTGCACACAGCCTACTTGGGAAATAAAGACTGGAGACCCGAAGCCCCAAAACCAGCATCCCAGCATGACTAGAGGTCAATGTGGTAATGGGAAATCAAGGCGTGTGCCGACTTCTAGGTAGCAGCCCTTCAGATTTCCTGGATACGGATGTCCATAGAAGCAGCCACCAACACAGCAGTATGGCGGTGGAATAAGCCCTTAGCCCTCCAGGAGGCTCCCTACCTGCCAACCTATAGCAGAGATCAATGCAGGATGTGATCCACCTGCCAATCGTCCACTTGGCTGCAGGTCTACCAGGTGCAGCTTTAGCGTAGGTGACACACAGTTGGCAAACCTCTCCCCAAACTCCAACTGTGCACACTTTGTAGTAACCGAGCGCTCACCTTAGGTCTAGAGTATGGAGCCTGTGTTCGACCTCAGGTGCGATTCGGGAAGAACACAGGAAGTCATCACCTGATTCAACTGAAACTCCAACACGACTTTCAAGAGGAACTTCGGGTTTGGGCGCAGGACAGTCTTGTCCCTGTGGAAGACCAGGTAAGGAGACACCACAGAGAGCACCTGGAGCTCACTGATCTTTCTGGCTGACATATTTATTTATTGAATTTTGTTGATCCGGTAGGACAACTGGGACTAAAAGTTCCTTTTTCAGGGGCGACTGGGGGAATGGGGCTACAGATGGTAACCAACTGAAATTGAACCAGATTAAGCTGTTGGTGATATTTTTAGTGAATGTGGGAAATTTGGCCAAGACATGGGGGAAATTCCCATACTCTTTTCGAGAAGTGCCATGAGATCTTTAACATCCACCTGAACTACCACCAGAACAGGCACATGGGACCTCTGTTTAATGTCTCACCCGAAAGACGGCACCTCAGGAGAGCAGCACCCCCCCTCATGCTGCACTACAGTGTCGGTATTGGGATATTAACCCAAGTGCCTGGTGTGGGGATGGAACCCACAGCCTTCTGATCTCCTTGCCTCAGAGGCAAGTGTGCTACCTGCTGAGCCACTGACATGGACATGACAGCCACCAGGAAGGCAGTTTTCCATGACAGGTAAGACATATCACACATGTGCATTGGTTCAAATAGCTTGCCTGTGAACTACAATGGTGATGGTTCCTGCATTGGAGGGGAAATGTGATCTAAGCCTTTGAAAAAAAAAACACCAGACCACCTTCTCCTGTGCCAACTGCTGACCAGCCTGCACCTGGTAAGCAGAGATGGCTGCCAGGTGCACCTTAAGGGTCGCTGACTGAAGTCCCCCTTGGGAGAGAGACCACAGGTAGTCCAAAATGCTAGCCACTGGACAGGATGAAGGGTCCAGTCCCTTGCCCTGATGCCAAATGGAGAACCTCTTCCATTTTAAGGCATAGCATTTTTGGTCGATTCCTTTCTAGCTACCACAACTACAGTGAGGACATCTTCGGTGAGACCCAAAGCCTGGAACTCTAGCCACTCAAGAACCAGGCTGTCAGGTGCAGGGATTGAAGGTCCGGGTAGAGTACCTTCCCTTAACTGATGGAGAGAAGGTCCCGGCATATAGGAAGACACCTCGGGAGCCTGGTGCTGAGGCAGAGGAGATCGAGGTACCAAAACTGGAGTAGCCAGTCTGGAGCCACCAGGATTACCTGCGCCTTGTCCCTCCTGACCTTAAGTAGCACCTTGTAGATCAAGGGAAGTGGAGGGAAGGCATAGAAGAGGCTTGGGGTCCACGTGCTTAAGAAGGCATCTTCCTGCAACGAGCTCTGCCAAGGGGGGCAGGCAGAAAACAGCCTTTAGCTTTGTGTTCTCCCAAGAAGTGAACAGGTCCACCCTGAGGGGTTCCCCACTGGGAGAACAGACTCTGGACTACCTCCACATGGAGACCACTCATGAGACGCCTCGCCCACCCGGCAGAGGGTGTCCACCAGCTGACTGGGGGCTCCTGCCACATGGATGGCTAGGTGATCTACCTCCAGGCTGCGCACGACAGTCCAGACGCAAAGAGCTTCCTTGCACAGGGGCAGGGAGTGTGTCCCGTCTTGCTTGTTGAGGTTGTACATGGTCGTGGTGTTGTCCACCTGGATTTGAATCACTTGACATTGAACAAATGGAGCGAAGGCAGTCAGCGCCAGCCGGACTGCTCGGAGCTTCAGCAGGTTGATGTGGATCGAGACTCCTCGGGGTCCAGAGCCCATGGACTGTTCCCCCAGATGGGCACCACAGCCTGTGAGAGAGGCGGTCATCAGGATGACCGATGGCTCAGGTGGACAAACTGGTTCCCTTCCAGCAGATGATCCGGGACTAGCCACAACTGGAGAGTGTCCCACATCTTCTGGGTCACGGTAACCAGCTGGTCAAAGTGACCTTTGCGCTGAGACCACTGGCTGGCCAGTACCCACTGCAGGGAGTGCATATGCCAACGGGCCCATCTGACCACACTGGTGCAGGCCGTCATGTAACCCAGAAGGCACGGGAAGTCTCGGACAGGGTGCAAGTGCCCAACCAGAACCGACTGGGCAAAAGAGGAGACAACCTCCACCCTATCCGCCTGGAGCCGGGCTCTGGTTCGGCAATAGTCTAGCTCTACCCAGATAAAGCTGATCACCTGCAAAGGAACACATTCCGACTTAGCTCCGGTGACCAAAAGGCCAAGATCGATGCAGGTTTGGAGGGCCAGATCCCTTGACCGCTTCACCTCCAGCCTGGAGGAACCTGCAATCATCCACGTAGGGGTGTACCCGGACCCCTCACCGCCGCAGGTAAGCTGCCACCACTGCTATGTATTTGTTGAAGACCCCGGGGGTAGAGGAGAGGCCGAATGGCATGGTCTGGAACACGTAGAGGTTTCCTTCTGCTCGGAAGTGGAGGAACCTTCAGTGGGATGGACAGATCAGGATGTGACAGAACACGCCCTGGAGATCCAGGGAGCAAAACCACAAGTTTTGCTCGAGAGATGGTATGATCTGGGACAGTTACCATCCTGAAGGTGCGAGACCTGAGGAATTTGTTCAGGTCATGCATATCTAAAATGGGGCACCAGGTCATGCAGATATAAAATAGGGCACCAGCCCCCCCCCCCCCATCTGCTCTGGCACCAGGAATTACCTGGAGTTAAACCCTGGGTGTTCCAGAGCATCTGCTACCCTGACCACGACCTCCTTGCGGAGGAGCTGGACTATGTCATCTCGAATAGCCGACAGAGTGCCTGTGGATGCTAAGTTCTTCCATAGGGCGTGGGATCGGCTGGGACGGTATTGCTCGAACTCCAGAGGCAAACCCTGACCAACCACTTCCAGAACCCACCTGTCCATAGTAACAAAGGACCAGAAAGAAGTGGCAGAGCCGCCCCCCCCCAGGAGGACATAGGGGAGGTGTGACTGGCATGAGGGGTCATCCCTCATCCTGTCAATGAGCAGGCTTGGAGGAGGAGAAGAACCCAGCTGAGGGGCCACTGGGTCCCTTCCCTCCAGGCTTTCAGATCACAGAGGCCACGGACTTGGCCCAAGGTCGCCAGGACTGAGCCTGCTGGCCAGACTGATGCTGGACTGGTTTTGCCACTAGAGGGGAGGACCAAAAGAGCTTGCTCTTCTGCTACTTGGAGCCTTTGGGGTCCTTCTGGACAGATGTCACAGAGCCCAAGGTGGCACTGGATTTTTCAATGTGCCTGGAGATGACCCGCCACACCGGGCCCAAAGAGGTCGGTGCCTAAGAAAGATACATCCCGCCAACCTGTGCTGGGTGTCTGCCGTAAAGGTCAAGGTCCGCAGTCAAGCCCTATGGCGCATGGCAACTGCGGCCACCATCGAGCAAGCATAGGAGTCTCCCATATCCAAAGACATCTGGAGTTGCTGTTTTTCTACAGTCTGGCCCTGGTCACAGACCTGCTTGACCGTGGTCTGGAGGTCCACAGGAAGCTTTTTTTGCTCTGGTGTGTCTGCTGATTATTATGTCCTGATTCTATCATTGCATATTGTACCCGATTGTTATCACTGTAGTGTATGCACTGTACTCTCCTGGGTCGTGCCTTAAAATAGGCAGGGTCATTGCCTAATGCACTTACCCAGTTACCAAAAGCGAATAAATAAATAAGGGGAGGATTCACCTCATCTAGAGAACACCAAACGAGCATGGGAGAAGTGTGCCATCAAGACGGCTGAGCGCACCTGTCGGAGGCAGAGTGAGGAGGCAGCATAGCTCTTTTTAGCAGAGTGGTCCAGTTTCTTAGACTCCTTGTCTGGTGGTCTATCAACATCCCCAGTATTGCCCAAGCGCCTAAAACATGGGGTCAGCCACCAACCCCTCAGCCGAGGCATGCTTTGTGAACCCCAAAAGGATACCAATAGGCACCGCATATTTGTGGGCCATCCAGGCCAAGGGTGCAGGGCACTGCCAAAGCTCCAGGGCAGGGCCAACAATGGCCTCAGCCACTGGGAAAAACTCTGTCCGAGAGTCCCCTTTATCCAGAATTTTTTTTGAGGGAATAGCGAGCCGCTTTTGAATGGGCTCCAGTTTTATCCCCATGGACTCTGAGATGAGACGGAGGATGCCGATGAAGGAGGTGGATCCTTTCTCCGTCAAAAGATCCCCCATCAACTCGTCAAGCGGAAAGGAGTGCAGAGAGGAATCCTCAGATTCCGAAGCGTCTTCATAAAGCGGGCAACCATCCGAGTCACTCGCAACCTGCCGCAGGTGGTCAGGTACGTGAGTGGCTGACAGCCGATGGGGAAGCTTCTTAGCCAGCCGAAACTCCTTGGACGGAGCCCCTGTCGGCAGCTGCTTGGGTGGGGGTTCCACCATAATCAGTGAAGACACCAGCTTCAGCCGAATCGGAAGAGTCTGGACCAGCTCCACTGGGGAGGAACGGTGTTGAGGGCCCTGCCGGGGGGTGAAGTGATGGCCGGTGTGGGAGCCGGAGTCAGCTTTGGACTGGCCAACACTAACTGCTGCCACACAAGGTCTTCATAGCATCAAAGCAACTTGCGCTGAAGCCTCTCTTCTCCCAAGGAGGCTGAAGACGAAGAATAACGGTGGTGCTGCTTCCCATGGTGCTGAGAGTGAAACTGCCGATGTCAGCGGGACCTGCTCAACCCAGATGAGGATGACCTAGACCTTGGCCGTCGATGGGGGGACCTCAGAGGAAGCCAGGGAAACACACGGCTCCTCCTGGTCAAAGTCGATGACTAGAGGGTCCACCTCTGCTGTCTGGGCTGCCCCTTCAGTGGTCACCAGCAGGACCAGAGCCCTGAACAGAGAGAGAGAGAGAGAGAGAGGGGTCGGCCTCAATCAGCCGCATCGTCGGCCAGTGTCTCAGGCAACTGGCCTGACAAGGTCTCCATGAAGTCAACGGCCAAGGCTGTGGTTGTCCGTGGTCAAAACCAGAGATTCCTGGGACTGAGAACACTCCCGGTCCCAGGATCGATGACGGTGAGTCTTCTTTTTCTTTCTTGGACTCCTTCTTGTATGAGAGGGAACTGTGCGATTCGGAAGGGCCCTGCCCCTTCATCGGGAGGGACTGGCACAGCTCCTTGAATGAGCCAGAATAAGTGGAGCCCAATTTGAGTGGAACAAAGGCCGAAACTGAAAAGGATTGAGCAGCGGCCTGGGCTGCCTCCACCTCAAAGGTCGTAAGTTATTCCAACTGCTTGGCTGACCGCACAGCTGCAGAGACCACCCAACATGTGTCCTTGGATTTGACCAGTGCATGTCGTTTTTTCCGAGCGGACCAACTTTGGGTGGGAAAGACAGTACTCAAGTACAGGCAGGTGAAAGGACCAACAAATGTCGCAGGCCTGAGTATCATGATCGTAGCCTAGACAGTAAACGGCATCTTCTGCCCGCTTGGGCACCGGCAAAATACGGGCAAGGACTAATCCTCCATTGTGGTCATGATCGAAGATCAAGCTAAAGATGAAATTTTAACAAGTTTAAGTTTACGTTTTGGAAGTAAATCTGAAGATTTAAGCACCAGGGCCTACTCATTGCAGGAGCAGTAAGTAGAGAACCTGCTTCTTTCAGCAGAAAGTAAGATCTGGCATCATGGGGTGCAGCCGAGGGTTCTACTAGCCAGGTGGGTGGAAGGAGCCAGCCTGAAGACTTCCCACCAAGATTTAAAGGAAAAAGGACAATGCCAGACAATGTGGATAGAACATATCCACGTCCCTAGAACTCAAGACTACAATTCATATCCAAACTGCTCATTTCAGATATCCCAATAGGTAATGGAAATGTCCACCAGCACCACATCCTAACCCCTCCGGAGCAGAGTGGGCGCAATCCCACACAACATGGAGCCAATAGCCTCAAGGCAGAACAGAAAGAACCAGACTGGGACCTTCATAATCACATCTTTGCATAAAGAGGACATCTCAGTCAAGCAGTCCTGGGAGTCCAACGCTGAGTGTAAGTAGGGCCGGAATCATAACTTTTACAGCTCTTGAAGGACTTCCTTTCCTCGCGAGCATCAGACAGTCAAACACCAGACCTCCTACTGGAGAAGAGTGGCAGTACGAAAACAAGACTTGCTGTCAAAGCAACCATCCTTAAAAGGCAGCCTACCTTATATCAATCAATCAATTATTTATTTATAAAATAGCGCTATTTCAAAACCATAGCGCTAGTACAAACCATAAAATCCATAAAACAATTACCTTTATATATTGTATTTTTATATTATGGTTAATGAACCAAGTGGTCGAACGAGGTATATAGCAGGCACCACTATTTATGCACTCTGTGCATGTGGCACCATGCTCCTCTGTGCCACATGCAAGTGCATGGTGTCATACTGGTGGCAAAAGGCCTATTTATGCAGGGTTCGATTGCCTCCAGCTCTAAAAACCAAAGAATGGGCTCTATGGAGAAGATTAACTTTTGAGAGATCAAACAGTTCATTCTTCATAATACACAAGTTAAATCAAGATTTTTTTAATGTAAAACAAACTGGGCTAAAATGAGACCCATATTCACAGCTTTTTTTGGTTTTGTTTTGTTACTTGCATTATTCTCCACTGTACTTGCTTATCCTGGTGCTCCTCCATCTTCCATCCAGGATCTCCATTCTCATCAGTACAGTTTCCCAGATGGTGATGACTCTTGCCACCAGCTTGCTCCGTGCCCCCCCTCCCCAAGCAAGGCCCATCTCCAGCTGTTTCCCCATTACAGTGAACTCCAAGGGGGGGGGGGGGACAGGATCACCATGCTACAGACTCCAAGTGGAAGCCATCCTTTCAGCATACACGGAAAATGTGGGTATCAGACACATCATCACTGTATGACCAACTGAGGCTTTTCTGACCCTCCTTTTTTTTTTTTTTGTCCACCCTCCTCCCCCAGTGAAAGTGTGCACAACCAAAGCACCAACGGCATCTCCACTAAGCCCCACCATCTGTCATTCTATGAGCAGTGCAGCACAGAACCCACCCTGGGAGGAGACAGTCTGCATGGATGGTCTGCCCCATCAATGCTGGCCTCCACTGCTGACGTCCCATGCTCATGGCACAAAGCTGAGTCACCAGAATGCTCAAGTGGTACCCCACCACACAGAGCCAGCCAATTCAGAGCTGTTCTAATGCAACCACAGTGCCGTTCTCTTTTGACAACTGTGGACATTTTAAGGCATGTGGGAGATTTTAAAGAGTATCCAACGCCTTCAGGAGAACTGTAACAAAATAGAACGTGCAAAGTTCAGCATGTATTTCACATTAGCTCAGCACTTCTCCTCCCCATTATTTATAACTAAGGTCATTTCTAAGAAAACAGGATCTTTGCTCTTGAAGATTTCATCTGTTCTTGTTGCTTTCTCCCCACCCGAGGTAATAATGCATCCCTTGTGACATCCCAGTTACTCCCACGGCAACAGACTGATGTCACAACAGAGGATTATGACTTGAAGTAGGGAGTAAGCTGTAGAGGAAGATGAACTCTAAGGGATAAAGATCATAAATTCATACACATTTCCTCAGTAATAAACAGGGATGAGAAGTTTATAGAATATACATGGAATGTAAGCCGAATTGTCCCCAAATGTTATGTTTTTCAAATATTTGAGGAGTCAGCAGCTCTTTAGCATACAAACTGAACAGAGACAATAAGACCTCACAAAATGGGATTTAACATGGCCTCACAACCGCAAAATGCTAAAGGCGAATAAAACTTCATAAAATACGATTTAACTTGGCTTACAACCATATAGTGGCATGAGCATGTTATGAAGATGGAAAGGGGACAGAGAGAGGATGTGAGGAAATACTTTATGGAAAGGGTGGTAGACGTCTGGAACAGACTCCCAGCAGAGGTGGTGGGTACCGAAATGGTAACAGGTTTCAAACATGCATGGGATAGACACAGGGGGACCTTAGTAACAGGGCTGGGGAGTGTTGGGGGGGAGGAGGGGCCGGAGATCAATTCGGGTCTACAGTAGCACAGTAGGTAGGGACCTTAGGGCAGACTAGGTGGGCTAGGAGGTCCTTTGCTGCCGACAGATTCTACGTTTCTGTGTAAAATGCTAAAGGTAAGTACATAAAATAAACTACTACGCTGCTCCGAGACTACTTTTTTAAATTGTAATTAGCTAATGAAGCTACTTCATCCTAGTACAGGTTATTTTATGGTAATATCTTTTATTAGACTAACTGGAGAAAAATCTCCAGTTAGTCTAATCAAATGTATTATCACAAAATAACATGTATTAGATTTTCCTGAGACTAAAAAGTCATCACAACCCTGCTTTATGTATCCTTTAAGACTTCAACTGAAAATAAAAATGCTACAGTTCTCACAATTTGATCAAAATGCTGAACATTTGTTTTGTTTTATAGCAATGATGGCTCGTTCTCCACCATGGTCCAGAGGCACCTGCTCAGCCACATCCCCATTCCCCCTGTGCTGGCCACCGCCTCCCCCAGACCTACCTCAGTCAGAAGTGCTCCCACGAATGTTCCCTTGTGAGAGGTGCGGAGCCCCCCCTCCCCCCGATGCACATTTCCAGAGCAGACTGAGGCACGGTCCTGGGTGATGGCGCAGACACAGGCAGAACGGGCATGGCTTCATTAAGTGCCCAGACTCTTCCACTTTTTCTACCCGCCCCTGCCGTAGGAAGTCCAGCATGTGCGTGGAGGCGCAAACGCAGAACGTTCTTTGGCTCCTTCCCATTGCACCACCACCAGGCCTCTACCTAGTGGCAGCCGTAAGCCAGGCAGAAAACTCTCCCCTCCCTGGAACAGGAGAGTAGTCAGTCAGATGCTCGATCCTTTCCTGCACCAGCCAACTACTGGCAACCCAAGCTCATTCCCAAACTCTGGTCGCCAGCATGGGAAAAGGGAGGGGCACGTTCAGCACCTCAGCCTTTTGCGCCACCGAGCCAGCTGATCAATAACATTCTTTTTTTTTTTAATCTATTTTCCCGCCCCCATGCTCGCTGGTCCACCATTCCTTCTGGCTCTACCAAGTTCCCCCCCAGCCCCTACTGTCCTTACCCAGCCCTCCCCTGATCCTCGTAGTGCAGCCGACCCCCGGGATATCCCGGCGTATCCCTTCGCCGGGTGGGTCCCCCCCTCCTCCAAGGGAAGGCACCAGGGAAGAGGCATGACTCCAGCACATACTCTCTAGGGCCCAGGGATGCTGCCGAGGAACAGGAGGCCCTGGGAAGGCACTGGAGGCCCTCAGGAAACAGACAGCAATCATCCAGCGGCCAGCAAGCGATTTTCCTGGCTTTCTTAAGGTGCGTGACGTCCGGACGTCAAGGCAAGAGCAGACGTCCATCATGCACCGCCCCAATGCCCCTTCCCTCCCTGAAGGCAGCGAGCAGTCGTGGGACGCTCAAGCTGCCTCCCCCGGCCGACCCTCCAGTGACCCAAGCTCGTTCCTGAACCCGGGTCGCTGGCGTCGCAAGTGGAAATCCAACCGCTGCACCGACGGGCCGGCATTCAATAACATTCTTGCAGTGCAACCAGTGCTTACACAAACCTTTCTTACCTGTCAATTGAGGCAACATCTAAGCAAAATAAATCACGCTTGTAGTCAAGCTTCTTTGGTGTGCATTTGTAGATTCTGCCCAGCTCCAGTGAACAGCAAGAACAGAACAACTTCACATAAATGCTGAAAGAAAAAACACAGGTGGAAATATTCAACTCTTTTTGGTGAGACTTTATTACCATCCTTTTAAGGACGACTTGAATAATTCCAGATATGGCTGCCAGTATATTTACAACCCATCAAGAATTCAGGACATGTGTATAAGTTCATGGCACAGCAAGGGTTAAAGTTTTTTTGTATTTCCCCCCCCATTCTGTTTACACCATCACCTGTGCCGGCCTGATCTGCTCAGATATCTTCTAGACCCTCTCTTCCCTTCTCTCAGGCACTTAACTCATCTTCCATGGATTCCACAGAGCAGTTCCTGGCCTCCTGCATATGTGGTAGCTTCTTACAGGGGTGGACAGTGTACTCCTCAGGTTCATGTAATGTATGGGAAATGGAATGGTGGGTGTAGCGGGGTTGGGATAGTCAGGGTAATAAATCAAGCAGACCCACAAACTTAGTGCATGAAAAGTGCTGGCAAGGCACTTTTTTAATTTTCTCAGAGAATGTTGACATCAGGTTTCACTGAATTCAGGAAAATAAGGTTACTTCATTTACTTTCAGAATCTCAACAAAATAATAAACAGATGCAGTATGCTCAGGAAGGGCCACTGTTCTGCCCAGCAGTGCCACCAGGCTATCTTCTTGCCTGTTTTACACAAACACATACACTTCAGAGGTCCACCACCTCTGGCAGTCAGCTCCTACTGACTCCCCTATCTGAATATAGCTTGCTAAAGTAGGCTTTTTATACCAGCCTACCGAAGTCATGTGATCTCAGCATCATCAGCTCATAAAACTCTTTGTTTAGGCCCTCATATTAAATTATACAGTGCCAGAGGGCCTTCTGAACATGATAATTAACTAAGGAAACCAGCTTACAAGAAAAAGTCCTGCAAGAAAAGAATACAACAGTAAGAGGAAGTGGAAAATTTTCCACTGAACTGTGATTGACAGCATCATTAGTATAAAAAAATAGGACACTAGGGGCCGCTGTCACCCTATAGTGCACCTCATTTGGCATACCATTCTTGAGGCAGGCAAACCTACAGGCCGAAAGGCCTGATTGATATTTAATAATACAATATATTATAAGTTTCTTTTTCTTTTTTTCAATGACAATTCACAACTTATTGCTTTTAAACCTCTCCAGCCTTGCCTTAAAGACATGAGGCCTGTCTGTTTTATCTGTTTTAAAAAAGAAACCACAGGCAGTCACCTAGTTTTCCTCCAGACAGATTTTTGTCAACCCCCTTCACTTGTGTACACTCATGCAGCAGGGCAGTGCTTGGAGAAACTGTGTGGGGGATTTTACAGAGACTTGGAGTGTCTTTTTATATGTTAGTTTTATTATTTTATTTCATTTGTGCATTTTTATTTTTAAGACTTGTAGCCAACTCTTACACTGAAGGCTGCCACCATTTTACACATTGTAGTTTCACAGGGATATTCCTGTCCCTTTAAATCCTTAACTCCTTCAGGTTTGTAGCAAAGCAGCAGGCTCTCTAAATAGAAATGTAACTTGCTGCTCTGCTGTGGAGAACTGCAAACACTGGTAAGCCCCTTTTACATTTATGTATTTCAGGAAAGACCTGGAGTTCTTTATCAACCCCCTCCTTTCCTATGGAATCCTTGTATGTATGTAGCATAAGCCACTCAACTTGTGTTAATTCTTAGTTATTTTATAACTAACATCTAGTACAAAATGTTACATGTCGAGCACTGCTGCCTTTTACTTTCAAGACAAAAAGCATTTTATTATTTAAAGGCACAAACGTACTTCAGTTTAAATCCAGTGAACATCTGTAAATGCCTCTCATGTACTATATTTAAACTTCAAAGTGCTTTATTTAAACCATAAGTACCTTATTTTTCTTATAGGCACGTATTACTCTGTTTAAGCAACCAGCACCTTAATTACCTCGGCCAGCTGGCATGCTGGACCTGCACACCTGGTGCTTTATACCTAAGCACTTTTATTTACTGGAGTACTTATAAGTATATTAGGGCCTGTACTCATCACAGGGGCACCCTGTGACAGTGGAGTCTAACAAGCATAGCGTCGTTCTGCCGACTGGGACTTTCCTCCTTAATTTCTATCCCCCCACAAGACGTCGTCATCTCTGATGTCATAGAGCACATGACCATGTAAGACATGCTCACATTCCCATCTCCTACAAGCAGCCCCAAGTGCACTGTGCCCAGTGGTCACCCAGATGGTGGTATAGCAGCAGAGCCTGCTACTCTCCCTACCTGAATAGGAGCATCCTGAGGGACCCTAGGTTACTCCCCCCCTCCCTCCCCCCGGCAAGCTCCAGACATCTTGGGCTCATTCCCTAACCTAGATCACCAGCAATGGACACTGACAGCTTTTAAGAAATTGGTCTTAAAACTTCAAAAGCAATATCCCATATTCTTTGCTAAGGTGCAGTATCGGTTCTCAAATTCTGGTTGAGTTTGCACCAGTTTTTTTTCTTCCCGTAAAGTCCCTCCCTTTATTTGAAATATTTAATAAGGGCAAATTAAGACACTTTAAAGTCTACACTGCCACCTAGTGGTGTGCGGTGTAACTGTACAACAGAGCTCTTCACTAGCTTTCCAGTAGCACAGTGAAATGCAGGAAGATAGCTACCTGGAGTGGCACTATTTAGACACTTGTGTAAGTTAGGGAAATACACAGCGAAGTTGATGGACTGATAAGAAGCCAATTCATGGGCCCTTTCTAAAAGAGCTGCACAGTGCAGACAGCTTTTTTTTTTTTTTTTTAAAACAGTGTTTGTGAATGGACTGACAGCACCAGAAAATGAAGCCCTCTTTATCCACAAGACAGATACAGCACAGGCAATCACAATGCAAACATCCCCGCACTGCCCTGCTGATATGCTTCAATTCTGTCATGGAAGAACCATTACAGAGGCGAGAAAGTCAGTTCACTTCTCACCTTACCTTGACTTCATGCGCATTCAGTTCTTGGCTGCTCACATGAGACTGCCAAATAAGGAGCCATTTAGTGCTATGTTGGTAGTTTTGTGATATGAACACCTGCCCCACTGAGAACTAGACCGAGACCACCACAAACCATCTCACATAAGCCACTGAACAGCCCTCGGGAGAGGATGGCTTTCAGCCACTACCACCTTGGGCTGGATTTAAACCAATGACCTAAACGTGAAAGGTTCCTTAACCTGCGCCAATCCGCTGAGCTGTCCAGTTCGCTTCAAAGAGCTCACTGTTATTAAACTATAAATCTAAACTTACCAGATTCCAGACTACTTGGTGCAGTTTTTTTAGAGCCAGTTCTCAGGCACCACATTAGGAAAAAGAGGCCAAACAAATCGCATGACCACAGGAGGAGGTTTTTAAAACCCCATGCTGCCACAGGAGCTAGCAGAGCTGCTCCATGGGCCTGCAGCAGCAGATTGCACATCAAAGCCCCAGAAGGAAAGGTTCTCAAAGCTATGAGAATGATAAATGCAAAAACTGACATTATTTTAGACAGGCTGGGTACTCAGGACACAAAACTCACAGATGTAGATAAAATGGCAGAGTCTGGAGAGCACAGCCTCTTTCAGCAATGAATAAACCTATTCAGGAAAACTCTAGTTTACAACACCAGCTGAAAGCAGCGTAGAACGAGTAATGTGCTGCAAATACCTGAAATGCGAGGCTACCTGCACAATCAGAAGGCTGCAATACCAATGATTTCGAGTTGCAATGGCTTCTGAAACTCCTTCAACTGTCGAAAGACTCGGAAGCCTTTTTTTGAGACAGAAGCATATCATGTAAATGCTTGTGCTAATTCAAACAACCCCTGGACCCACCTAGTTTTCTCCAGTGGAATTGGAGGTAACAGACATGGAGATCAGAGCAGCTGAAAAGCAGCAGCCACTTTACTTTGAGGACCAGCCTGTGCATTTATTTTCTCCTGACTTCTACACAACAAAATGCAGGAGGAAGCAATGTGACGGGGATCCATCAGTGTCTCCGGTGCCTTGGCATCATGCATTCAGTCCTTGCCCTTGCCAATCTCAGGATCTCATACAGTGGTAATTTCTTTCAGTTTTCACTGAGTGACTAAGCACTCTGCAGAATTTCAGCTGGGACCCTGACTATGATAACACAGAGAATTAACACTCAGACTCAGTAACTGTCTTTTTAATCCCCCCCAACTATTTTGTATTTAGCCATTTTTTACCCCCGTTTTCGCCCACCCTCACGTCCTTGTCATGAGCGCACGTGTTTGGATGCATGCACATGCACTGCGGGATGCCCCACCCTACTGGTCACCCATAACCCTCCTGCGCCACCACCAGACCTCTACCCGGAAGTGGCAGGACTGAGGGAAGGCGACCCCCTCTCCCCGGGACAGGAGAGCCACCGTTAGCTCAATTCTGCTCTCACCCTTCCCCTGCATGCCAGCTCCCTGATGACCAGAGTCTGTTTCCAAACCCAGGTTGCCAGCGTGGCATGAGGTAAGGCGTCCGGCGCCTCAGCACTCTACACCACCAGGCCGACAACTATCTCTTTATTCTGAAAGATGGGGTCCCAGTGCATTCTGGTGTTACATAAATGTTGGGAACACAGTGTATGCATTTATTCAATTTAGCATATCTTGGTTAAGCTTCAGGCTAGGAGAATATTTGCTGTGATGTCCCCACAAGGATATCATGGACTTGAACAAGATGGTGGAGTCAATGTATCTTCTAGAATGGATTTTCCCAGGCAGAATGTTATTTCACATTTGAATACGGTAGCAAAATCTGGGGCATGCTGTACATTGACCACTAGAGGTCACGCCACAGCTACAAACGATCCCTAAAATGTGGATTCTGTTCTATATGGAATATTATAAAACAGCAAAGACAAATGCTGTCCTGTGAATGGTCAGCTGGCTATTTCACCTGTAATGTCATCCCAGAACACCACGGGAAACCATGCCAGCACATACATGCCCAAAACCAGAAGGAAATTCACTGCCTCCTCATCCCTGTCTGACCTTAGCTTTCCAGCACACGGCAGCACTTATAAAAGAGAAACCCTTCCTCACTGTGCTATTGGTCCATTCAGCCACAAACATAAAAAACCTTCCCTCCCCCAATCTAAATATATGCAAGCACCTGGCCTCACTCTCCAGCATCTCCAGTGTCTCCCTCAGACTAATGGCCATACCACATGGCTTTACACACAATTCAGTTGCGGCTTTTTATCCGAGTCATGCTGAAAGTACAGTTACATAAGAACTGACTGTAACAGCAAATCTTCGAGCGAGGCTCTTGCAGTAGGTAATTACCTTAAGAACTGCCCCCTGGCGTCAGGACCACATGGAAACTTTAGCTAGCAGTGTCTGGCAGGGGACTGCCCACCTGGTGTCACGTGACCAACATCAGCATGACACTATATGGGAGAAGGAGGGAGGGAAAAAGGTTACCTACTGCAAGAGCCTCTCTCGAAGATCTTCTCTTACGGTAAGTTCTTACACCTACCATACGTCTGGTACTATCTTACTTCGAGAGGGCTCTTGCAGTAGGTAATTACCTTGAGAACTGAGTCCCAAGCACTGTGAATTAGAAGGAACTAAAACACGGGAGGCAGGAAAGGTCTGCGGAAGGTCAGAAATTCAGGACAGAAGTCCTTGAAGGACTGTTAGGCCCAAGCCAGCCCTGTGCCTAGAGGCAATGTCCAGACTGTAATGCTTGGTGAAAGTGTGGACTGAGCTCCAAGTAGGAACCTCCCCCGGGAGACTTTTATCATATTTCTGGTTACAACAAAACAATACAGTTTGCCAACCATTTGGATAAACACGGTTTGGAAACAGCCACACCTCCACTCTTAGGTGCGAAAGAAGCAAAAACCTGGACCGTTTTCCGGACAGACTTGGTTCTGTTAGTATAACAACGCAAGATTCTATGAACAGCCAAGGTGTGTAGAATCACCTTCCCTGATTCAAATGCTCAGGGTAATAAACCAGCAGTTGAATCGATTGGGTTAACATAAACCCCAAAACAACCTTCGGTAAGAACTGAGGATTAGTACGCAGAGCCACTCTGTCTCTGTGAAAAATTAAATAAGGCTCCTTACACATCAGGGCCTGAAGCTCGGAAATCCTTTGAGCAGAAGTGACTGCAACCAAAGAGAGTGCCTTCCATGACAAATTGCACATATCAGACCTGCCACCCGGTTCAAAGGGAAGCAAGGTCAGTTTCTCTAGAATAAAACTGGGGTCCTAAGGTGGAGCTGGGCTGCGCACCAGGGGTTTCAAGTGAGGATCCCTTTCAGGTAGGCTTTGGAAACCTCCAACTGAGCCACAGCTTTGCTCTCCACTAAAGCGTGGTAGGCAGAAATAGCCGACAAGTGAACCTTCAGTGAAGATCAACTCAAACCCAGGTCGGAGAGGAGTAGCAAATACTCCATGACTTGAGGAACAGGGCACAAAAGGGGTCCCAACCCTTCGAGGTAGCCCAAAGGGAGAAACACTTCCACTTCATAGCATATGTTGTCCTCACAGAAGGCTTTCTGGCCTCTACCAGGACCTGTGCCACTCTGGAGGAAACTCCAAAACATGAAGCCGCTACGTCATGAGGTACCATGTGTGAAGGGACTTCAGCCCTTGATGGACCAGCGAGCCCCGCTCCTGAGTCAGGAGATCGTGGCAGAGAGGCAGGGGAACCAGAGGATCCACTGCAAGCTGCTGAAGAAGCGGAAACCAAACTTGCAGAAACCAATATTGGGCAATCAGTACCAAGTGATCCCCTTCTGCTTGGAGCTTGAGCAGTACCCTGTGCAGAACTAGAAAGAGAGTGAAGGAGAATAAAACCTCCCTGTCCAGCATAGAGGTAGCGCATCTCACCAGCACCAAGCCCAGGAGAGAGCAAGCAAAACTTGGGTAGTTTTGCGTCATATGAGGAGGCGAACAGATCCAAGTCTGAATGATCCCATGGGTCGAAAATGTGCTTGTCCACCTCTTGCTTGAGCTCCCATTCGTGGGTTTTTACTCTGGTGTGGCTGAGACTGTCCGCTAGGACGTTTTGCACACCCGGAATATGAACAGCTGTGAGATGACTTTGATGCAGAACTGCCCAATTCCACACTCTCATCGTCTCCCTGCAGAGGGGATACAAGCGAATGCCCCTTTGCTTGCTGAGGTACCAGACCATGCACATATTGCCTGACTGGATCAATAGTGGGCCCCTGTGAAAGTAGATGATGGAAGGCTTGGCGAGCATACAGCACTGCCCTTATCTCCAGCACATTTATGTGCTAGGAGAGTTCTGACTGGGACCATAGCCCCTTGAGTCCTGTGGTTCTCCAAGTGAGCACCCCAACCCAACCCTGACGCATCTGTAGTTAGGGTCTGGGTGGGAGGAGGGTTTGGAAGGGGACCCCCCCCCCCTTGGTGAGGTTGCTGAGATCCTACCACCAGAGGCGATCTCGCTGCATCAAACTGGAGACCAGGACCATGTGGTTCAGGTTGTTCGACCTCTGATCTCACTGCATTCTGAGCCTCCACTACGAAATTCACATGTAGAGCCTGGCCCGAGGAACAGTAGGGATGGCTGCTGCCATAAGGCCAAGGAGTCAGAGAACCGACCTGGCTGTGATCCGCCTGGTGGAGGCTACTAAACAAGCCTGATTCACCAAGGTTTCCGCCCTGTCCAAAGGGAGGAAAGCCATAGCCTGGGCCATATCCATCACCACACCAATAAACTGGAGGCGCTGGGAAGGGGAAAGCTGAGACTTGGGGAAAGTTGACAGTAATCCCTACTTGCGCAAAAAGGTCCAGGGTAGCTGAGAAGGACAGTTCTAACTGCTCCCTCGACGGGGCTGACAGAAGCCAGTCATCAAGGCAGGGGGAACACAATGGCCCTGGCACCTCAGGGCCATTGCCACTACTGCAAGGCACTTGGTTAAAACCTGAGGTGCCGAGGATAGGCCAAAGGGGAGGGCCTTGAACTGGTAATGCTACCCCAGAAAGGCAAACCTGAGGTAGCGGCGATGGGCCTGAAAAACCGGGATATGCAGGTAGGCATCCTGCATATCCAGGGCGCAGAGCTACTGTCCCTCGTACAGGAGGGGCAGCAGACCTGGGAGGGTCAGCATTCAAAACCGTTTGTACTTGATGCACAGGTTTAGTGCGCAGAGGTCCAAGATGGTACACAAATCTCTCGTCTTTTTTGGGACCAGGAAGAAGTGGGAGTATTACCCCTTTCTGACCTGGTTTGTCGGAACTGACTCTACTGCCTCCTTTTGTCACAGAGCCTCGATTTCTTCCCTTAAGAGGGGGATGTGTGCCTTTGGATAATGGGACACCCCTGGAGGCCTGTCTGGAGGCTTCTAGAGAAATTCCAGAGTGTGGCCCTATCTGGCCAGCTGAAGGACCCACAAATCAGTGGTGACCATCTCACCTTTTGCCACCGGCTCCTCTGAAGTATGGGGGGGGGGGCTGACCGCGAGTCAAGAGAGGGAGGGAGGGTTGGGGAGAACCCCACCTGAGTCCCTTTGAGCTTTGGCTGGAGGGGCAGCTGTTGTGGCAGGGGCCTGACATTTTGGCTGACGGCTACTGTTTTGTCTGCCGTTTTGCCTGGCAATTAAAAAGTTTCTTGGCCTGAAATCTAGAGCGGTACATGGTGTGAACCGAACTAAGGGCTTTACCCTTGTCCTGGAGGCTGGTAATATATCCTGGGCATCGCCTCCAAAGAGGACGGAGCCCCTAAAAGGGGCCTCCTGGATGGTTGATTAAACGTCCAGTGCCAGGCCAAACACCCTTAGCCAAGAATACCTCCGAAGACCAAAAGCATGGCCATACCCCTGGTCGAGGAATCCACGGCATCATACATGGCCCTCAGCGAGCGTCAACAGGCAACCTTGGTGGACCTGGCCAGAACAGTTGTGGACTCAGAGTCCAGCATAGCATCAATGGCAGGTTCTAGCTGATTAAGAGAGATTTCTGGTAAACCAGCATGTGAGCCATGCAGTTTAAGCGCGCATGGCCAAAGTGGAGGAAGAATACAATTTCCTGCCAAACTGATCCAGCTGTGTTGACTCTATCAGAAGGAGAAGTGCTCATATGTCTGCGCTTAGAGGACCTGTCATGAGCAGCAGCAATGACTACAGAGTCTGCCTTAGGGTGACCACTAAGGTGCTCTTTCCCCTCTGGTGTCCTACAAGTCTGGGCCACCTTTTTGGCTACTACTGGAATTGAAGACGGCATCATCCAGATGGTGGATGCCAGGTCTTCATGCGGCTCCAAACAAGGAGGAGTGAGAACGGGAACTGCCTCCTGGATCTGACATCCAATCGTAGATCTCCGCTATCTTTTTGATGAGGTCTGTGAAAGGAGGGTCCTCAGCTGCGGATTTCGGAGATTCCTTAGGTCTGGGGTTCCTCCGTGGGAGCAGTTTCAAACCCCGACCCTAGAGGAAGAGGAATCAGAGTCCAAACCCGGATCCGAGGACTCTGAAGACCAGATGTCGGGTTGGGAAGCTTCCAGAGAGCCAAGAAGGGCTTTGTCTGATGACCGCCCCACAACAGGCTCCTTTGACAGGCCCAATGTAGGCCGACGTATGTCCGGCATAGGGGTAGACACTGGCATCCATTCCACTGAGGTTAGGGGAGCATCCCTTGTGGAGTGGCGGCTATCCAACTCGGATACCAGCTGGGCCATGGTCTCCGACCACCAGGACTGAAGGATAGTCTGAAAGTCCTGCTGAGGCGAAGACGACAGGGACTGGTAGGCTGGAGGGTACCCCTGAGAGAAATCTGATGGCTGGTAACCAGACGTATGGTAGGTGTGCATCGGGTAACCCGGTAAGAGGTAAGCAGGTGGATGCCCTAGCGTCTGACTGCCAGACAGCAGGTAGCCCGGAGGAATACAAGCTTGTGCATAGTGTGGCGTCAGGTGACCTGGAAGATAACCTGACGGAGGGTCAGACAGCAGTGCTGGGGGTCACAAAGGAGGACCATGAGGAGGCCCAAAACCTGGCTCTGAAGGACCCCGGGAGAACCAGGTCAAATGCCAGACTGGCGGGAGGCAAGACTGGCGTTGGTGCCAATGTCCTCGGCAGAGGATCTGGCTGAGGAGGGCCATAGGGTTCTCTGGAAGACCCAATGTTGGGACCCAAGGTGACCCAGGGAAGGTGCCACCTGACGAATGGCCCCCCCAACCTCCGTACCTCGAAGATCTGGGAAGGGCAAAGGAAGCTCTTCCTGAGGGGGGGGACCCAACTAGGGAAAGCAGTGGTGACTTTGGTAACTGAGCATCGTCTGGGCCCTCACCAGACCCAGACGTAAGCTGGTCAGTCGGGTGAACGTCAGACAAGCCAACGACCGGCTTATCGACCGTGACCGGGAGGGCACCAGAGACCCTGGAGCCCAATTTCACAGTCTGGGGCTGGGTGCTCGTTAGAGGGTTTGACGTGCGGCTTACCAACCCCACCAGACAGCTCAGACACACCTGCTGAAAAGGGTCTAAGAGCGGCAGAAGCCATGGACGTAGCCGAGGCGCCCGTGGCCACTGTAACTAGTGGTGGCGGGGGGGGGGGTCCAAGGACTGCTCCTGGGTAGGCCTGGCAGGCTTGGAGGCAGCAGCCGACTTCCCAGAGGAAGAGGGTCGCTGCTCACCCCAGGGCAGTCGCGGGTGGGGGGAGGGGGACCAGTCCTGGTCCCTGTGCTTCTCTTTATCCCTCTTTTTCTGCTTGTGCTTATGGGAGTCAGTAGGAGAGGAGGAAGCGCTACGTTGTTTCTAGAGCTCCTTTTCCATCTTGGCCATTTTGAGTTGTAACAAATGAGCCTCGAGGGCCTGCTGGCAGCGCTTCCATGTGGCCTGGTTGAAACTGGAGCAGGCCTCACAGTCCTCGACCTTGTGCTCAGGGCCTAGGCAGAAGAGGAAGAGGGAGTGAGTCTTTATGCAGTAGCTGTGCGCCGCACGAACCACACTTATTTTTATGCAACTTGGCAGAAGATGGCGAAGGCATGCACAAAATAAAATAAATCACTGCAGAAACAGAAAAAACAGATACTCACCAAAGAAAGCAGTCGAACTGCAGCAACGATCACCGTGAGGTCAGACATGCTCAGGTCGACGGCAGGAAAGAACTGGAAGGCGGGCCTGGGGACTGCCCACTATATAGTGTCACGCTGACACCAGTCACGTGACGCCAGTTGGGCAGTCCCCCACCAGACACGGCTAGCTAAAGTTTCCATGTGGTCCTGACGCCAGGGGACACAGTCCTCAAGATAATTACCTACTGTAAGAGCCCTCTCGAAGTAAGACCTGTATTTACAGTTACTGTAGAAAGAAACCCCGATTTCCACTGCACAATTTAAAAAAAAAAAAAGAAAAGAAAAAGGCCATGATCGGGCTATTTCTTTTACCACAGTGGTTGCAGTTCCATAAGTAAGCAGTGAGTGTGTGTGTGTGGGGGGGGGGCACTGCATGTTCCACACTATCAGGAGCCAGATTTACCTGGCTCACAAAGGAGCAACCACAATCATGATAGTTGGCTTGTTCCGGATTTGCACTCTCAGAATTCCAGCACCACCAACCATAAATCACAGTCCAGAAGCCATAATATGCTGAATGCAAGAAGATTTATAAACACCAGCAGTGTGCAGTATTACCTCTTACATGGAGAGCAGAGAACTACCAACCACCTCCTACCGATAGGTGTTTATAAATCATCTTGCATTCAGCATTTCATGGCTTCTGGACTGTGATTTACAGTTGGTGGAGCTGGAATTCTATGTGTGCTGTTATTGCTCTTTTCCATGCACACCTATGTCTGGAGCGTTGACTCTGTTCGCTTGTTCCTGACTTGACCAGGACCCACTGAATGAGCAGACTGTGGCAAAAGGTATACAGGAGCATTACCTCTGAGCAGATAAACATGTCTTGTCATAAAATTCTGGGCCCTGAAGCAAGTGAGCAAAAACACTGCAGTTTTGCATTGTGGGGGAATGCAAAAAGGTCCAATTCTGGACTCCCCACTGACTGAACCAGCAGTTTTGTCATGTTCTTCACAGCTCCCATTCGTGAGCCTGTGGCACAGAGCATCTGAGAGAGACTTTTTGTTTGTTTTATTCTTTGGTCACTAGGCCCAATGCCTGTTTTCAGGGGTGACCCACGAGCACGAAGGAGATTAATCGACTTGCTCAGAGTCATACAGTGGGCAAGTGGAGGTTGTGGGAACCAAATCCATGCCTGCTGGATATACAGAGCACAGTCACAGCTTGTTACTCTAACCTCTAGGCTATACTGCCAGCCCACCAGTCTACCAGCACATTTTTTGTGCTTGCCAGACAGGGTGCAGTGGGTACACACTATGCTCCACGACCCACTCCCACATCAGTTCCTAATACTGGGGATAAGAATGAGATCCCCTTGCTTATTTATGTAGCACATGACACACTGGATGTCTGTTCGTACCAGCAAGGTCTTCCCCTGAACATATGGGGGCAGAACCTCGAGTCACAGAGGACAGCCCTCATCTCCAGAACATTTATATGAAGATCAGTTTCCAGTGGGAGCCTTCCCCCACCCCAATCCGGAGGGAAAAGAGGTGTGCACCCCACCCAAGGCTGGAAGCATCCTAAGTCAAGTTTTCAGAGAAGGGTACTGAAGAAAAATTCTATCAGTAGATGCTGCCTTGACTGCCACAACTGGTGTGTTCTCCGCAAAGGGACGCATACCCTGATGTGGCTTTCAAGAGACTGGTGTGCGTGTGACACCCGACACTGTAGGATCCATTGAGTTATCAGGATTATGCAGCCATGCTAAAGGAACCATGGACATCCTCATGAGGCCTAGTAAACTGAGCACGGTAATAGCCATGACCATGTTTCCGGCAAACAGCCCTGCTTGAGCTATCAGGCCCTCTGCCAGATCCATCAAGAATGTTTTGACCCACGCAGAGTCCAACATGATTCCAATGTCCTGTGACCTCTGACAACGTACAAGAAAAACAGGTTACTCACCTGTAACAGTAGTTCTAGGAGTGGTATATGTTGTTCATCCACACTAGATGGCATGTCCCTTTCCCTTTAAACCTTGCCGGAAGGTCTAAAAGCTGGCTCCTCCCACCCAGCTGGGTGGTATATGACACGGCTCCGCCCCATGACACCAGATCTTACCTGCTGGAAGCAGAGGGTTGCATGTCGAAGCCGGAGAGGTCAGATGGGTTTGTGTGGATGAACAACATATACCACTTCTAGAACTACTGTTACAGGTGAGTAACCTGTTTTTTCTAGGATCGTGGATATGTTGTTCTATTCACACTAATTCTCAGACTCCTAGCAGTTATCCGGGAAGAGGGAGGCAAGGCACACACCACCTACTTGGGAAACAGAGACTGGAGAACCGAGGCCCCCAAACCAGCATCCTAGCATGACTCTAGGTCGATGTGGTACTGGGTAATGAAGGTGTTTGCCGATTTCCAGATAGCAGCCCTGCAGATATCCTGGATATGGACGTCCCCAGAAGCAGCCACCGGCGCAGCACTACGGGGAGGGGGGGTTAGAATGAGCTCTTATCCCTATGGGAGGCTCCTTGCCCGCCAACCGGTAGCAGAGATCAATGCAGGATGTTATCCATCTGCCAATCGTCTGTTTTGCTGCAGGTCTTCCAGGTGCGACTTCAGCGTAGGTGAAAAACAGCTGGCAAACCTCTCCCTGAACTTCAGCCATTTGAGCCTTATAACAACAGAGCGCTCTTCTCAGGTCCAAAGTATGGAGGCTGTACTCAGTCTCCAAGGTGTAATTAGGGTAGTACACTGGCAGAGTCAACATCTAATTAGGGTGAAGCTCCAACACCACCTTCGAAAGGAACTTTGGGTTGGGGCGCAGGACAATCTTGCCCCTATGGAAGACCACGTAGGGAGATTCTACAGAGAGCGTCTGTAGTTCCCCAGTCCTTCTGGCTGGCATGATAGCCACCAAGGAGGTGATCTCCCACGACAGGTGTGACATCTCACACCTGTGCATCGGTTCGAATGGCTTGCCCATGAGCTTTGCCAGTACCAGCAGTAGATCCCACAGTGGTGGCGGTTCACGCACCGGAGGGGAAATGTGGTCAAGGCCTTTAAAGAAGTGTCAGACCACCTTCTCATGTGCCACCGTCTGCTGCCCGGCCCATGCTCAGTAATCAGCGATGGCTGCCAGTTGCACCTTAAGGGTTGAAGACCTACTTCAGAGACAGACTAAAGGTAGTCAAGGATGCTAGGCACTGGACAGGACAAGGGATCCAGGCCCTTGACCTGACACCAAATGGAGAATCTCTTCCACTTCGAGGCATAGCACTTCCTAGTCGACTCCTTCCTAGATGCCTCAACTATACCGAGTACATCGTCAGAGACACCCAAAGCCTGGAACTCTAGCCACTCAGGAACCAGGCTGTCAGGTGTAGGGATTGAAGGTCTGGGTGGAGTACCTTCCTCTGACCGATTGAGAGCAAGTCCAGGCATGCTGGAAGACACCTCCGGAGCCTGGTGCCGAGGTTGAGGAGATCTGGATACCAGAACTGGCGTGGCCAGTCTGGGCTACCAGGATCACCTGTGTCTTGTCCCTCCTGACCTTGAGGAGCACCTTGTGGACCAAGGGAAGTGGAGGGAAGGCATAGAAGAAGCGTGGGGTCCACAGCCTCGAGAAGGCATCCCCCTGCAGCGAGCCCTGCTGCAGGGGGTTGGCATGGAACAGCCTCAGCTTTGTGTTCTCCCTGGAGACAAACAGGTCCACCTGAGGGGTGCCCCACTGGGGGAACATGCTATGAACTACCTCTGGATGGAGAGATCACTCGTGGGATGCCTCGCCCACATGGCTGAGGGTGTCCACCAACTGATTCGAGGCTCCTGCCACATGGATGGCTAGAAGATCTGCCCTAGTCAGCTCACGAGGGTCCAGATGTGGAGAGTTTCCCTGCACAGAGGCCGGGAGTGCGTACCACCCTGTTTGTTGAGGCAGTACATGGTCGTGGTGTTGTCCGTCTGGACTTGAACCACCTGACCCCGAAGAACTGGAGCAAAGGCAGTCCGTGCCAGCCAAACTGCTCGGAGTTCCAGCAGGTTGATGTGGCATCGGGACTCCTTAGGGATCCAGAGCCCATGGACTCTGCGATTCCCTATTTGGGCACCCCAGCCCATGAGAGAGAGGCATCGGTCGTTGGCTCGAGGCGGACAAACAGGATTCGTCCCTGCAAATGTTCCCAGATGGTCCACCACTGGAGGGCGTTCAACATCTTCTGGGTCACTGTGACCAACTGGTTGAAATGACCATGTCATTGAGACCACTGGGTGGCCAGCTCCCATTGAAGGGGACACATATGCCGCCGGACCCATTGGATCACAGAGGTGCAGGCTGCCATGTAACCCACAAGTCGCAGGCAGGGCACAATTGCCCAACCAGAAATAATCTGGAAAAGGATGAGAGAACCTCCGCCCCATCTGCCATGAGCCTGGCTCTGGCTCGGCAAGAGTCAAGCTCTGCCCCAGTGAAGCAAATCACCTGCAAAGGCATGAGTTCTGACTTGGCCTCAACCAAGGGGCCAAGACTGAAGCAGGTTTGGAGGGCCAGAACCCTGAACCTCTCCACCTCCAGTCTGGAGGGACCTGCTATTAGCCAATTGTCGAGACAGGGGTAAACTCTGACACCTCAACACCGAAGATGGGCCGCCATCACTGCTATGCATTTGGTGAAGACCCTGGGGGCCGATGACAGGCCGAATGGCATGGCTTGGAACTCATAAACGGCTCCCTCCACCCTGAAGCAGAGGAACCTTCAGTGGGATGGACGGATCGGGACATGGAAGAACGCATCCTGCAGATCCAGTGAGCAGAACCACATGTTCTGCTCGGGGATGGTATGATCTGGGACAGAGTTACCATCCAGAAGGTGTGAGACCTGAGAAACTGATTCAGGTCGTGCAGATCTAGAATGGGGCACCAGCCCCCTGTCTGTTTTAGGACCAGGAAGTACCTGGAAATGAACCCTGGGTTGAGAGGGAGATCCGCGACTCTGACCACTACCTCCTTGCAGAGGAGTTGGTCAATGTCGTCTCTGAGACCAGACAGAGTATGGGCAGATACCTTTTCCTCCCACAGGGCGCGGGCTCGGATTAGAGGGTACTGCTCGAATTCCAGAGGCAGACCCTGGCCGACCACTTCCAAGACCCACCTGTCCATTGTAACAGCGACCAGGTGGAAAGAAGTAGTGGAGCCGACCCACCATGGGAGAACCCAGAGTAGTCGTGAGGGTATGGGACTGGCTGCCCCCATCCTGTCATTGTGCAGACTTGGAGGATGAAGGGCCAGCAGAGGGGCCGCCAGGACCTTCTCCTCTGGGCTTATGATTTGCCGAAGCCCCAGACTTGGGCAGAGGGCGCCAAGATTGAGCCTGCTGCTGCTGCCCAGTTTCATACTGGGGCTGCTTGGACGCAGGGGCAGAAGGCCAAAAGGGCTTTTTCTTCTGCTGTTTTTGGGAACCCTGGGGTTCTTTCTGGGTGGAAGTAACGGAGTCCAAGGTGGCACTGGACTTCTCGATACACTGGAGGGGACCATTGACTCCTGGACTGAACAAGTCGGTGCACAGGAAGGGCACGTCCACCAGTTTGTGCTGGATGTCTACCATGAAGGTCGAGACCCTCAGGCAGGCCCTGCAGCGCATGGCAGCTGCGGTTGCCACAGAGCGGGCACAAGAATCCCCAATGTCCAAGGCTGTCTGGAGTTGCTGTTTAGCAAAAGCCCGACCCTGGTCACGGACCTGCTTGACAGTGGTCTGAAGGTTGAGGTGAGGAAGCACCTCATCCAGAGAGCCCAAGAGGGCATGGGAAAAGTGTGCCATAATGACAGCTGAGCTTGCATGTCGGAGACCAAGCGATGAGGCAGCATAGACCTTTCTGGATGAATGGTCTAATTTCTTGGCCTCTTTGTCCGGAGGTCTATCTGTGTCTCCTGAGTTGCCCGAACGCCGGAATGCAGACTTGGTCACCAATCCCTTGGCCGAGGGATGCTGTGTAAACCCAGAGGGAGGGAGCCAATGGGAACCGCATACTTGCAGGCCATATGAACGGAAGGGGCAGGGCAGGAGGCTGGGTGCTGCCAAAGCTCAAGGCCAGTCCAGCTATGGCTTTGGCCACTGGGAAGGCCTCGGACGGAGAATCCCCTTTCCTGAGGATATCAGTTAGGGGTATTCGGCCCATTTTTCAACAGGCTCCAAAGGCATCCCTGTTGATTCGGAAATGAGACAGAGGATGCCCAGGAAGGACGTGGGACCTTCCTCCATAGACAGACTTATGGAATCATTGTCACAGGGATGCAAATTCAGGTCTGAATCATCAGACCCAGAGTCTGGGTACAGCGGCCAACCACCAGCGTCACTCTTGACCCACCGCAGATGGTCGGGAGTAAGGGTGACTGACAGCCTGAGCAGGAGACCTTGAGCGGGCTGAGACTCCTTGGCAGGAGCCCCTGATGGAAGCTGCTTGATAGGTGGAGAGGCCAGGTTTGGCCGAGGTGGGAGGGTCTGCACCGGTTCCACGAGCGGAGGGGTGGTGTCAACCATTTCCGCAAGAGTCGGTGTCAGCCTGGAGGGCGACAGCCAAGTGATGGCCGGAGTGGAAGCCAGGGTCGACTTCGGACTGGCGATCATGAGCTGTTGCTGCATGAGGTCCTCGCAGCGACTGCGCAACTTGCATCGAAGCCTCTCTTCTCCTCTCCAGAGGGGGACGAGGATGAATGACGTCACCGCTTCTTGGAGTGCAGTTTGTAAAACTTCCTCAGCCCATCAGTCGAAGGGGTCAGAGATCTCAAAGACAACTGACGGGGCTTCTCTGAAGCAGCCAGGAAACCCCCCCTCCCAGCTCCTCCAGATCAGGGACCGGAACCACGGGTGGAGCACCTGATGGCTGGGTCTCCTCGGTCAGTAGGACCGGAGTCCTAAATAAGGAATTGTCAGCCTCAATCAGTCGGCAACAGGTTGACAGGGTCGATATTTCGAGTTGGTCGTTGTCCCACATCAGAGCAGTCTGGCCTGATGGGGGTATCATGAAGCCAGCAGCCGAGGTCACAATTTCTACCGAAGACGAGATAGGAGACCCCTGGGACCGAGATCTCTCTCTGTCCCAGGAGCGTCAACGTAGTGAAGACTCTTCTCTCAATCCTTTGTCCTTCTTACAGGACCGGGAGGTGTGTGAACCTGACAGGCCCTCTCCTTTCTTAGGGAGAGACGGGCATATCTCCTTGAAGGATCCGGAGAAGGAAGTGCCCAGTTTGAGCAGAACAAAAACCGATTCCTAAGAGGATTGTTCGGTGGCACGAGCTGCCTCCTCCTCAAAGATTTTCATCTTCTCCAGTTGATCAGTGGATCCCACGGCCGCAGAGACCACACGACAGGCATCTTTAGATTTGACTGGCGGGTACCATTTTTCTGGTCATCCAAGCTGCAAGCGTGCGAGACGATCATCCAAACTTCCGGATGAAAGGCACAACAGAAATCACAAGCCTGAGGGTCATGCGCAAGGCCCAGGCAGTATACACACACGTGGCATGCGGGTCAGTATGGGACATTTTCTGCCCGCAAGGACACCAGTGGAACCCGAGAGAGGACTTGTCTTCCATCGCAGTCACAATCACAAATTTTCGGTGAACTAGCCAAAGTATTAAGCGCCAGGGCATACTCAACACGGAGCGGTAAGGAGGGAACCTGAATCTTCCAATCGGAAAGAAAGGAAGATCTGGCGTCATGGGGCAGAGCCGATGCATATACCACCCAGGTGGGTGGGTGGAGCCAGCTTTTAGACCTTCCGGCAAGATTTAAAGGGAAAGGGACATGCCAACCAGTGTGGATAGAACATATCCACAATCCTAGAAATGAAAATTACATACTGTCGTTGATGATCTTCCAGAATATTTCTTCATTCACACTGATGGGTATAAGCCAGAACAGCTAGGACCACATGGGAGCAAAGTCTTTTGTAGCATAGGAAGGGGGGATCGACTTGGTGCCAGCGCCACCCATGAGGCTCATGCACTGATGTTGTGCATGTGGGCTGGCCAGTAACTGATGCCAAACTCCTCCCTTCCTCAGTTCCGTTTGCCATATGAAAGGAAACAAGTGGGAGAGAATGAGAGAGAGAGAGAGAGAGAGAGAGAGAGAGAGACAGAGAGAGGGCTCTAGACTCCTAACCCAAAGAAACAGGAAAAGGATATAGGATAAAAAAACACAACAAAAACAATCAACTTAGCAGATCTAAGGGTTAGGCCCAAGTGTGTGCACAAGGGTAGTGGGTGTAAGTCAGAGCCTATAATCAAGTCATCTGTACAGGAAGACAGAGCAAAGGGCAGCAACCCTGGCATACAGCGCTGGCTAGTACACAGGGGCCTAGAAGACCTCTGTGTAAATAAACTGGCAAATGCCAACTTTACCGAAACTCCCAAGAGGTCAATAAAATTTAGTAAAGTAAGAACCGTAAAACTCCTCTAAAGGAGCAATAGCAGGTGTGATCACCCGACAGTCTGGGAGCAGAAAAAAAAATATCTTCTTGCCAAAAGGAGTAAAGACAAAGGAGATAATGAAAGTAAAAAAAACATGAAAATGTGAATTCCAGCAACAAGTGTGGAGTACAAGCACCCAGCCCAACAGGCTGAGGAGTATAACGCAGAAAATCCCACTGCATCTGCCTCTTCCTGAAATACAGGAGAAAGGGTGAAAACCTGTACCATGTCCCAAGTGCCAGGTACTCCCACATAGCAGAAACTTAGAAGTACAGACAAGGTGGAGCCAAAGTTTCAATAGGGATATACCCTAAGGGATGGATGTCTTTTAGTAAGGAGAGGAGGGAGCACTTAAGAAAAAAAAAAAAAAAAAGAGAAAATATATACCAAGGATTTTTGTGCGCCTGTGCTAGGAAGAGGGTATGGGGGACCTACATCCCAATGTTACCTTACGAAAAAAGAAACTGAAGTTTACCCTCAAAGAGTGGGAAAACACTCAGAGGGAATGGCAAGAAGGATACCAGTGTGATGAGCCACAACAGACGGAGTTGCCCAGAAGCCCTGGCTCTTACCTGAGCATGAGATGGTGGGCAGGCGTGTGAACGAATGGTGAAGATATTGTGGAAGACCAAAAATTACAGTAATTATGTCATTTTCGTACCTTCCAGGAATCAAGCTTCATCATTCGTTCACACCGATGGGTCACACAGTACTAACTTTTCTCAAAAAAAAAAAAAGGGAGGAACTGGCTCAACCTAAGGGAAGAGATCCCACAGCCCTCTGTGTAGAGAAGAACCACCTGAGGGCAGGGACTCTTCACGAGTCTGGCATTACTAGAGATTGGTCAGGGGCAGGCAGAGGCTCCCATGACCTCAGAGAAGGAGGGTGCCTTAACAACTCACGCCTGACCTGTGGGAAAAGAAATGAGTCCTCTGGAAATTCGACTTGAGCACCTTATATCGGGCCAGAAGTGCCAACCAGGAAAGGAAAAGCCATGCTGTCTGCTGAATGCAGACTGTTGTTCCTACCAACCTGGAAGCTACCTTACTGGTGCTGTACAATGCCCCCGATGGTGCTTCATTAGCTCCAGGCCAGAAGTAGAAAAGAGAATGGCTTTCCACGTTGACTTGCAGTCAAGCACTGAAGCTTGGACCTGACCTAGCGCTTGTTAAGTTGCCCAAGTGCACTGATGCAAATGATGGTGCGTGCTGCTGCTAAAACCCTCCTTCCCAGGCATCTACCTCTGCAGAATCAGCCTCAGGAGGATGGTCACACACAGGGCTTTTTTTTTTTTTTTAAGTCTTTGGTAACTGGGTAAGGCCCGATAGGCACAAGTGCCCGTTTTCAAGGGTGACCTGGGGAGGTTAAGTGTATGCAACTGGAGGAATCAAACCCAGGTCTGCTGGATGTAACAAGCTCATTCACAGCTCATTACTCTAACCTCTAGACTATACTGCCAGTCCAGAAGACACAGTAGGGGTCTGCAGTACCAAAATCCCCAAGTGGGATGAGGTACAGCTCCCACAGACCCTGTGGGAGCACAATACCCGCGCTAGACATCCTTTGAGGCTGAAGAACGGGAGTAAGGACAGAGCCAGACATTCCTGGATGTCTCCTCAAAGGTTTGAGGCCAAGGAGGATGACAAAAGAATCTCAGAAATCTTTAAGGAATCCCAGCAACAGGGTAGGACTGCAACCTACAAAAGACCCCACGATCAGCCCCCTTCAGCATCTCCGTGAGGAACTGCTGGTATGCAGTGTACTCAACATCTTCAGACATGTGGATGGAAGCGTCTTCTTCCTCAGAGGAGAAAGTAGGGAATTAGTTGGACTCGGGGAAAACAGAGAAGTTGGGGCCACGGGCCTGAACAGGGCCCGGTGAGACTGCAAGTGGTATTGGTGGAAGACACCAATCTTCTTCTGTTTCTTCTGTAGTGAAGCCAGGTAATGGGCCCAAGAAGTGCCCAATACCTGCAGTTCGGGGGAGGAGGGGGAAGGGCCGAGGACCAGCACAGATATAAAAATCAAGGAGCTCCATTTTCTCTGCCAGGGCTGCGGGACTGCTCAGGAGACCTCACACATGCAACTTTTCCCAACCAAGTGCTGCAGCCACCACCGTAAAGCATACAGTAACACACATGGCAGAGAGAATAAGCCAAAGAGCAACAAACTGAACTGAAAATTAAGGCTCTCAATATAAACTGCAAGCACAGTCTGCAATGTCTGTAGATTCCTATGTGCAGATATGGGTCATACTGGGGAATGGCCAGGAGAAGGTAATATGCCCATCAGTACCGTCCACCCACATTAGCAGGTCCAAATGATCCCACCCTGTAACAGTAATACATCCAGTCTTTTTTTAAATGTATCCAGGTTCTTACTCTCTACTATGTCTGCAGGCAGTGTATTGAGCAGTGCGATGTGTAAAAAAAAAAAAAAAATTATACCTGACATTCTTTGCTACATTATCCAACTTAATCTGTAGTTTATGACCTCATAGACCAGCAGGCTTGCAATGGCTCTCCAGACCAAGCTCTTTCGTAAGTTCCTCGTCATGTATAATTTTCTACATGGTCATTAAATCTCCCCGAATCCTTCTCTGCTCCAGGCTCTACATTCCCAGTTGTTGACGCCTTTCCTCATATCTATAACCTCCTAAGCCATTAACCATCTTTGTCACTCTTCGCTGAACCCGCTCCACCCTCTCCACCTCCCCCTTCAAGTGTGGGCTCCATAATGAGGATCCATAATCAAGGTGTGGCCTAATGTATGCTTTGTACAGAGGCATTATACAGGTAGCGGCGTGATTTACTAAAGTTCTTTCAATCTTTCTAATCATGTAATTTGTCTTTTGTATGAATTTTGTATGGTGTTCCCTAAAATTCAAATTCTGATCTACATAGACACCAAAGGCTTTTTTTATTACCACTTTACTGAGTAGTATGCCATTTAGAAGAAAATAATTTTGTTGTCCATTTTCCCTGCTCATGTGCATGAAGAAGCACCTTTCTACACTAAACTGCATTCAGTTTTCCAGTGCCCATTTCTCTACTGTCTCTAGGTCTGATCTGAGCTGCATAACATTATGCAATGTGTCCACAGGCCCTCCCAATTTAACGTCATCTGACAACTTCACCAACTAGCTACTAACACTGTGATGCAAATAGCTTACAAATAGGGTAAATAACACTGGTCCCAGAACAGAGCCCTACGGGACCCCACTTGTCACCTCACCCTCCTCTGAATAACATACCCTCACGTGAACCCTCAGTTTTCTCCCATTTAACCAGTTGCTAATCCATTTAATTAATTTTATGTCTATACCTATTCTGGATATCTTTACAATTAGCTGTTTATGCAGCGCTTTATCAAATGCCTTCTGAAAATGCAAGTAAAGCACGTCCACTGCAATATTATTTATAATGCTTTTATTGATATTTTCATAGAAGCATAACTGGTTTGTTATGCATGCCCTGTTCTGGCTAAAGCCATGTTGCATAGCAACTTTGTAGCCTACAGCTTGAAAATTCTCTTCTAGCTTGATTTAAAAAAAAATTTCCGTCAGTTTGCAGAAAAATCGATGTTAAGCTGATTGGTCTATAGTTCGTTAATTCAGATCTATCCCCCCTTCTTAAATAATGTTATAACCGTGGCAGGTATCCAGTCATGTGGTACCTCGCCTGTAGAAAAGGAGGCATTAAATAAATGTGCTAAGGGTTTTGATAGTTGTGTGTTTTTATTTCTTTAAGGAGCCTTGGATGTAGAGTCTGGACCTGAAGATTTTTTGTCATTTAGTTTACCCAACAAACCATCAACTTCTGTTGCACTTATGTTGATTAATAAACCCAACTGCTCCAGTTCAACAGCGTTACAGTTTTTATCTTTGTTCTGATTAAACACTGAACAAAAATATATTTGTTGAAGGCGTTACCCATCCCTGTTGATGTTGTAATATCTTTATCACTGTGTACTACTGGGCCTACCTGTGTATTTACCTGCTTAAGACTGTTGATGTAGGAATAGAAACTTTTCCCATTGTCCTTCCTATAGGTAATATTAAATTCTAACCCATTTCTTTCAAGTCTAATCATATGTTTAACCTTCTCAGTTCCCTTTTGTATACTCCAACTGACTCTTCCGCTTGATGTGTTTTCATGACGTCAAAGGCCTTTTTCCTTTTACCACATTGTTTCATAATCCTATGGGTACACCACATTGGTAATTTACCTCTTCTATTATACATCCTCTTACCTGGCACAAACCTATCCTGTATTTGCAGTAGTGTGTCCTTAAATATACCCTACATTTCTTCTACATTTTTGTTCCTGAATGATCAATCCCAATCCCGAGTGGATAATTCTTCCTTAATTCACGCAAAATTTGCCTTGTTGTAATTTTTTATTATAATTGACCCCCTGCTTCTCAACACTTTCATCTTAAGACTAAACTCTATATAATCACTGTTGCTCAGATTCTCTTTGATGCTTATGTTCTTAAGTCATTTACATTAGTTATTAAAGGAATAATGCACAACAGGGTGTGTGTCATGCTGGGAGAACGTTATGCCTTGGGTGGTTGGGCACAAGGCCGCACCCAAGAAGTGACGTTATCCCAGCATGACAAACACCCTTGAGTGCATTATTCCTATTTTACAATGGCTCGTTTGTAAAAATAAATAAATAAAAGCATGTATTTTTTAATGTGTAGGAATACTTAGAAGAAAAGTAGTTCTACTTTTCTTGGTCACCAGGTGGACTTCCAATAATTATTGTTGCTCTGACCCTCCAAACAGACTGTAGCTATCCCTCTCAAACCTTTTCATTGTGTGCACACTTGTTTTCTGGCTTAGTGGCCCCTCACACACTTCTCAAACAGTTTCTGTATCTTTCTCCCAGTTTTTCCATTTTGCTTGTTTTGTTCGGTGTGAAGACTAAGCTGCATGTGCCTCGTTTTCTTGAAGCTGCTCCCCGTCGGAGCATCGTAGTGGCACTTGCCAAATGTATGCTGTTCTCACAGTACAGTTGGTTTGCGTTTTGTACCAGGGAGAAGGAGGAGAAAACAACAAGTGTGAACTGAAGAGAAAACAGGAGTGGTAAGCACGAGTGCAGTCAGCTCAGTCAGTTTGGGGTAGGCAGGGAGAGCTGAAAGCTGTAGGTAATCGTTTTGGGCTATATTTATATGGTACTGAAAAAAATGGAAAAAACAGGACAGTGATCTGAAGAGCAAGAGAGCGAACCTCATCACCTGCTGACAGCTGAAAGACACCCTTGCTCGCTCACTCACTCACCTGATTTGAATGACAGGGAACCCAGGCAGAGAACACAATGTTTTGCTGTTTTTTTTTTTTTTTTCTTATACAGAGAATGGGAGCATTTTTTTTTAAAAACACAGATATTCGAAAGAGTTAAACAATGATTGGCTACTGGAGCGAGTGTGGAAGTGTGGTATGCATGGGCTCATAGTGGGGAGAAAAAGCAAGTTAAGTTATGGCTTTTTTTTGTTTTTAAATGTTATTTTACATTTTGAAGTTGCAAGTGCATCAACATGACAGGAAAGTGATGAGTAGCTAAAACAGTGAAGGCAGAAAAGCGGGGACGGGCGGGGGACTGAATATTCACCAAGTACAGAAGGGCAATGGAGTGAAGCCATTCGCAAACGCGGCTTCTAGTTTGATTAAACATAGGGTGGGTATTGATTTTTGGTTCCTGGTTCCTGTAATTCGGTCGTGTGTGGTGGAACTAGATCTGTGATGTTATGACAGGATAACATCACGGGTTCAGTCCCAAACAGACCAATCACAGACCAGCATTCTTTCTTGACATTGTATAATATTAATTATACAATGGGACTTTTCAAACTAAGAAGCTGATTGGCTGACTGGGTCTTTCATCTGTGAGTAAATTCCTGCATAACACAGATAAAGACCCAGTCAGTCGTATCTAAAGTCCTCACATAAAGAAATCAGTCGGACTCCCTCCCCAAAAACCAAACCGTCAAGCGGCTAAACGAGATGTAAAAGCACTACTTTAAAACCTGCACCCAGTCTTAACGTACTAGTCCCCAAACCCACTTCAAACAGCATAAAACCTTTTGTTTTTCAAAATACAAGTTCCAAAATACGTATTCTACAAAGAAATGACGCAACTGCAACTGGATTCCAAACTCAGACTGCGGTTTTCTGTGGACCCCCTCCCACGTTCTCTTTGAGACACTTGGTCACCAGCTCCCCTGAGGCTCGCTCATTCCAGCTCCTGTTGCCTTCACTCCTTGCTCCTGTCACAGTCACCCCCTCCCACCTCCGTTCTCGTACCGCTAACTCCCAATCCCAGTATACGTGTCCTATGTTGTCCCGGGCCTTTATTGAAACTGAAGAGCTCAAAATAAAAAGCTCAGCTCCCAAAAGAGCTGAAAGAACATACAAACATGCTACTCACTCACTGTCTCTTACACTATCGCTCTCTAACTCTCCAGCTGCCGTTCTGTATTGCCCTCTTCGGGGGGGGTTGGGGTGGCAAAAAAATACAGTTGCATCAAGCAGATGGGGCAGGAGTGACCGTGTGTGGGTAGAGGGACTGCTAGGCAGGACTGGAGAAATGAAGAAGCTAGGAAGGGTCTCCCTAGCAACAAAGTACTATTTTCTCTGGCGGAGCAATACAATCAATAAAAATAATTTAAAATACAACAAACTATTTCTTTTCATTGTATAATCGCAATAAACCACTCCAGGGTGTGGGTTATGCTGGGATTTACCCACTTCTGGTGTGGATTTGATCACTTGGCCTGCGGCCTCATGACCAAACCACACCAGGCATGGGTATATCCCAGCATAACCCACACCCTATCATGGTTTATTGCTTATATCTATCTAATATTTTATTCCCTCTAGTTGGTTTATACACAATTTGATTTAGGCCAGCTGCTATCAAGTTCTCTATACATTTTTCTGTCTGCTGCCACCACAGAAGTTGGTGTTTCCCATTTTATGTAAGGATAATTAAAATTACCGGTTACCACCAAGTCCCCTATATCCACCATTTGTTCCAACGGTTTATAAATTTCATTATCTATTGCAATATTCGTATCTGGGGCCTTATAAGAAAAACGCTAACACACAGTTTAACATATTGAATATCCACTTCTACCCATAGTGACAAAGCTTTGTTCCTTGCCAAGAACATTATTAACCTTGCTATTAAATCGTCTCTTGTATAAATTGCTATGCCACCACCCTTTTTATGTAGTCTTGCACGCAGGCGAAAGCGACATCTTGCAGTAGTACCACACTGAGAGGTGTGTCAGTGCTGGCGAATGCAGGGCACACTTCAGTAGGTGCGTCCCTCATCCCCCAATTAGCGAGCATGCCAGCACTGACGCAGAAATTATGTAAAGTGCCACCAAGTTGAAAGAAATCTGCCGCTGCAATCAGAGACAAGCTCATTATGCAGCGGCAGATGACACGCCTCCCCAACGTGCATTTCCTGGTGAAACTTTTCAATAAAAATGATGGCTCCTGCTGTCCGACACACACAGTCCCCATCGGCATCAGTCCCCCCACCCCACACACACTTTCTTTGCCAATTGGGCCCAATTCCCATTGGCATCAGCCCCCTGCCCAAACTCATGGGGCACACTGGGAGTCCACCCCAGTGTGCCCAACAGTGTTACAGCTACGCCTGTAAGAAAGAAAACCACCCCCTATGTCCGTTTTGTTTTCCCTGTAAAAAGAAAATGGTCCTGTCAGTCCCTGGCACCCCCACTCCCTTTTGCTATACTTACCTCTGGAGGTCCGGCACTTTCACGATCGTCTGTGGAGCCGGGCGCGTCTGGACTCTTCAAAGCTGAACTGCTAAATGAAGAGATGCCAGTAAGCTATACAATGGCATCAGTGGGGGTGGGGGTGGGGTTCAACTTAGGTGGCTATCTCAGCCTTTTTTTTTTTTTAATTTTGCCTCCATATTTTAAACATGGGGTTCTTGGGACCCCACCTCATGAACACATGCTCTGTCATTTCATTATTCAGTCCCGAAATGTGACTGCATGGAATCACCCTTTGGGGCTGACTAACAAATGACAGTGCCACCGTTCATGAGGTGGGGTCCCAAAAAGCCTATGTTGCAAATTTGGTGAAAAAATTCCAAAACATTACTGCATTATGCAGTTTCCACGCACGCTCGTAACTGACAATTTTTAATATTTTCACTCCAGATTTTCAACATTGCCATTTTTTCACACCTCCTTATGAACAGTGCAACTGTCATTTTTCACATCTGGAGCACAATGGCATGGTCGCCGTGGGAAATCAACTTTTTGGACAGATTAATAAAATCACAGTGCCACTGTTCATGAGCGGAGGTCCCAAAAGAAAAAAATACTCATCATAGTAATGTTGTTTCTTCTAATGGAGTCTTGCTGTATTCTGACTATATGCAGTTAGCCCCGACACTTGAACTGCTCCGAAGAGTAAAGGGTTAACTCTATGCAAAGCCATAGAACGTTGAGCTTGAGCTCCATTTTCAAACCTCTGTCTGTGGTACTCTGAAGTGTAACCGTCAGATTCTTACGAGCACTAAACTAACTAACTCAAGGAAGAAACTGTTTCCAAAATTTTGTGCCAAATGGCAAAACAAAGCTTTAGGGTCAGAAGACAAGTCGAGAACACCCAAAAAGAACACAACAGGTAGTGATTTACCAAAATGATTAATAAAACTAAAAGATACCTCCTAAGAGATGGAGGCATGTTCAGTACACCTCTGGGGTGCAGCACTGTGCCTGCCCCACCACATCCCAAAACTATTAGGGTCCAGGAGGGGAGGCAGGTCAGAATACAGCAAGACTCTGTTAGAAGAAACAACATTACTATGGTCAGTAATTTTTTCTTCAAACAACATGAAGTCTTGCTGTATTCTGACTATATGCATACTACCAAGCAGTACCCCCTTGGAGGAGGGAGTCACAGAACCTATTTTGGGAACAAGCTCTGCAGCACAGCCGTGCCAAACCTAGCATCACTTCGTGACTGGACGTCCAAAGAGTAATGTCTGGTAAAAGTGTGAACAGATTTCCAGGTAGCTGCTTTGCATTTGTCCACTAAAGGTTTATCTCTAGCTGCTGCGACCGAGGCAGCTGTACCTCTGGTAGAATGAGCCCTCAGGCCTGAGGGAGGTTCCTTCCCAAGTTTAGAACAACAAAATTGAATACAAGAGACAATCCACCTGGCAATAGACCTCTTGGTGGCAGGTTTGCCCTTTCCCACTTCACCATAAGTGAGAAACAACTGAGAACAGTCCTTCCTATGGGCCTTAGTATGCTCAATATAATAACTAAGAGCCCTTTTTAAAATCAAGACTGTGTAACCTTCTCTCCCCAGAGAAAGAATGGTCAGTGAAAAATACAGGCATATACACAGACTGGTTCAGATGAAAGTCTGACACCACCTTGGGAAGAAACTTTCTATTGGTGTGGAGGACCACCTTATCCCTATGAAAGGAAATGAAGTTAGGTTCCACTGATAAGGCATGTAATTCACAGATTCTTCTGGCAGAGGTAACAGCCACCTGGAACAGTCTTCCAAGTCAAGTATTTCAGTTCAGCTGAAGACAAAGGTTCAAAAAAGGGGCTGCATAAGCTGTGCAATACAGATGTTCAGGTCCCAAGAAGGGGTAGGCTCCCTAAAGGGAGGATTGATATGAACCAAACCTCTGAAAAATTTCTTAAAGACTGGATGAGAAGCTAAGGAAAAGCTCTTACCAGCAGAAAAAAAGGCAGAAACAGCTGCCAAATGTACCTTGAGAGTAGTAGGCCAGAGGCCTAAACTGTTAAGATGCACCAAATAATCCAATACTATGGCAATACCAGCCAACTCTGGCTTAGTATGCCTCTGGGAACACCAACACCCAAATCTTTTCCATTTGGAGTTATAAATCTTTCTAGTAGCAGGTTTCCTTCTAACTTTTAAAATATCCATAACTGATTGAGAAAGGTGCAAGCTTGCATATTCTAGCTCTTCAAGAGCCAGGTCTTGAGCTTGAGAGTCTGAAGATTGGGATACAGAATCCTCCCCTGAGAGGAGGTGAGGAGATTGTGTTGTCTGGGAAGACACAAGGGCAGTGTTGCTGACAGTGACAACAGTAGAGGATACCAAGGCAGTCTGGCCCAATCTGGAGCCACCAGAATCACCTTGCAAGGTTGAGACCCGATTTGATCAGGACCCTGAATATCAGAGGAAAAGCATACAGAAACCTGCTTGTCTAATTCAGTAGACGAGCATCCCGAGGGATAGGGCCCAGAAGGGGTGGTCTGCAACAATAGAGAGGAAGTTAATGATTGTCCGGGGCTGCAAAGAGATCTCTCTCTGGAGTGCCCCATCTCTCGGAGATGGCTTGGAGAACTGGAGGATTCAGGGACCATTCGTGATGTCCCTGGGAAATTTTGCTCAGAGCATCTGCTAGAATGTTGTCCTTCCCTGGGAGATGCACAGCCAGCAGGGAAGCTTGAAAGGAATAAGCTAGAGACCATACCTTCATGGCCTCTGTGCACAAGGCCGAGGACTGAGTGCCTTCCTGTTTGTTGATGTACCACCTGGTTGTGGTATTGTCTGTCCCGATTTGCACTACTTTGCCCTGAACAGAGGTTGAGAATTTCTGAAGTGCCAGAAAGACAGCTCTTAATTCCAGAAGATTTATGTGCAGAAGGGACTCCTGGTGAGACCAAGTTCCTTGAGTTGTAAGATGATCTATGTGGGCTCCCCACCCCAGCAGGGAGGCATCTATGGTGAGAGTCACAGAAGGGATCTGGCTGATAAAGGGGACACCCTGTCAAAGATCATCTTCCTCCATCCACCACTAGAGGGCCTGGACTAGAGTTTGAGAGATTGGAACCAGTCTGGACAGAGGATCCTTTTTCCGAGACCAGTAAAATCTGAGATGAAACTGTATATCTCTCATCTGAAACCCTGCTCCCTGAACTACTGCTGTGGAAGCTGCCATGTGGCTCAGCAGTTGTAGAAAGTGTCTGGCTATACGAGACACTAGAGGACGAAACGAGGAGGCCAGAGTGACCAGTGACTGAACCCTTGAGAGACAGGAAGAAAAGCCCGTGCCTGAACAGTATCCATTTCCACCCCTATGAAGGTGAGAAGCCTGGCTGGTTCTAGAACAGACTTCTCTAGATTTAGAATGAACCACAAGGATTCTAGAAGTCTGAGTGACCTCTAAAGCCGACTTAACTTGGTCTGAGGATCTAGCCCACTAGGAGCCAGTCGTCCAGGTATGGGAACAGAAGGATGCCCTGCCTCCTGAGGAATGCCACCACTACTGCAAGACACATGGTGAACACCCTTGGGGCAGATGTTAGGCCAAAGGGCATGGCCCTGAATTGATAATGGCCTGAGGGCAACTTGAACCTGAGGTACTTTCTGTGGAAAGGTCTGACAGGGATGTGGAAGTAGGCATCCTTGAGATCCAGGGAGGCTAACCAGTCTCCTGGTCTCAGAGAGGGAAGAATTACTCCCAGAGTCACCATTTTGAATTTTGGTTTTGTCAAATGTCTGTTCAGGTACCTTAAATCTAAGATGGGTTGCCACCCCTTGTCTTTTTTGGGGTAAGGAAGCATCTGGAATACAGTACTTTTCCCCTGTGACAAAGGGGTACCTTCTCTACTGCTTGCAAAAGTGGAAGAGAGGAGACTTCAGTCTCTAAGGCCTTTGTCTCCAAGAGAGAGGGAGGACTGAAGGACCTTGCTCTCATTCTTGGGAACCTTTTGAAACTGAGAGCAAGCCCCTAGCTCACTACTTCCAGTACCCACTTGTCTGAAGTAACAGACTCCCAGGCCTGGGAGTAGTGAGCCAGCCTGCCCCCTTACTGGGATTGGGGAGGCGACCCTGACTGACACCTCAGGGTGTCTGCTTGGCAGGGGGCTTAGACTGAATAGCTGGTGGGGTCCTAGTTCCCCCGTCTGCCTCTTCCCCTAAAGAACCCCCTCTGCTAAAAAGAAGAAGAGGAGGAGGCCTGAGCTTGGCAAAAAGGCCTGCCCCTGCCCCTAAACTGCTGCCTCTGAGGAGTGGTCTGTTTTTTCTTTGGCTGCAGCACTCCTATAGGTGGTCCTGTACTAGTGCATCTTTTTCATGTAATTCTCCGTTTGATCCCCAAAAAGAGAATTACCTGCTACAGGAAAATCCATGGGCTTAGCCTGGGTATCCTGTGAGAGGTTGGTACACCTAAGCCAAGCGAATCTCCTCATGGAGATAGATGTAGCCATGACCCTGGAATGAACATCATTAGAATGAACAGTAGCGTGGAATTGCACTTTAGATGCCTCTATACCATTTGCAGCCACCTGCTCCAGCTCCTTGGCTAGCTGGGGGGGGGGGGCATTCCTAGCCAGTTCCAGAACCGTATCCCACATATATTATGGTAGCACGTAGTGCTACCGTGAATTAAGTTGAGAGTCATTTACATATTAAACCTAAATTATACACCTTAATAACTTTGCAACCGTTAAGCGGTTTGCGAAATTAGAATACACGATCAAAACCATACATCTTGGGATCTGCCAACTTCGTACTGTTTGGATATGCGGCTGTGGAGTTATTAAGCGTGATCTGCGTGCGGCGTTCAGGCGTTTTTTGCAATTCTCTGAGTCGTCTCTACAGGTCTCACGGTTTAGCGCTGATCGATACTAAATCTTCAGGAACGTACGGGGTCCCCCGATGCTGTTTGAAGATTTCTGGAAAAAACATTAAACGTTCAAAAGTTATTCAAACAACAAGTTCCCATTATAAGTCAATGGGAAAAGTTAACAAAAAGTTCGACAGTGTCGCAAATGCAGTTTTTACTTTCGCAAATGGCGCTTTTACTGTCGCAAATCTGCCATTTTGTTTTCAGTTGGCCATCAGAAAAATGCTTGGCATTTAAATTTGGGACCCTCTAGCAACTTAATTCTTTTTGTATTCACCTAGACGGACCCTGAAGATGCTAGGCATGTATTTATTTTGGGGTAAAACACCCCAGAAATATGTTTTCCAGATTTCTGTGAAAAGTACTTTCACAAAGTTCGACAGTACTTTTCCAGGCTGTGGGAAAATGACAGCAATTCTTTGGCACCCTGCTGCAAAAGAATGGTTTGGTCTTTTGGGCTGAAATTTGGAGGGAAGAAAGCGAACATCCCACAGATTTGCCATTCAGTGATTTGGTGAAAAAATATTACAGGAAGCCAAAGTTATGGCACTCCAAACTTCTCTTTTTTCCCCATAGGATAACATTACGGCATTCGCTGTGCCTTTCAGGGCTCGTATCTCGGAAACGGTGCGAGATACGGACTTTGTCAGAAAAATTCTTAGCCCCCTGCTAGAGGCCAAGCACAAAACTAGCCAGGAAAGTCATAAATCATAGGACTCTTACATTTTTTTTCTACGTTGTACGGTTCCTGAAATATAAGCAATTTAGTATTGCAACTCCTCATTTTCTGCTCTGAGACCCATTATTATGCATACATTCTTTGTACTCACTATCTTTCTCTATGCAGCTTTTGAGGAAAACCAGCCTGTGCACTTACATTACTGTTACCGTTACCGCTTCCGGTTCGGTACCCATTTCACTTACCGTTCCCGTCTACGCCACCATGTGCATTACCCTTTGCGTTTTCATTTGCGTTTGCGTTATTTTTACCATTTATGTCTATGGTACTGTTTCTCTTTCTGTTTCGCTTTGCATCACCATGCACGTTACCATTTGCGTTTGCAGGCATCGTGCTACTATGTGACAAGACATCACGTGGTGAGAGCGCGCTCCCGCCGCCGCATTACATTCACTATTTCTCATTATCATTCTCAAAAAGAAGAGAAATTAGAGGCAAAAAACTCCATTTAATGCATTAGTCAGGGTTGTTCACAGCGACAAAGCGAGGAAATTTGGTGTTAGGGTTAAGCCCCTTGGACCCCCATCCACACCCAACCAGCATGGAGTGCGCACTGGGGTTGTGGTCCTAACTCTCACCCCATTCTCCTATACTTCTGCTTCTTTAAACATATGATTGGGTGAGAGTTATGGCCGGCAACCCCAATGCGCACCCTGATGCCAGTTAGTATAGGCGGGGGTCATGGGGGCCAACCCCAACACCGAATTTCTCACTTTTGTTGCTGTGAACCACACACACACACACACACACACATATACACACACACACACACACACACACATATATACACACACACACATATATATATATATATATATATATATATATATATATAAAAAAATACAAAATCACACATGCCCACAATGCAAAGCATCATGGGCTGCATATACAATCACCCCAGAATGTTATGCTGGTTCAACTTTAAGCAGAATTGCATGGTGCCGAAAGGCGCCTCACACAATTTGCGAAGGGTGCTAACAGATGACATAGACACGTGTTTTGTCCTGCCAGGACTCCTCAGTATGTCTCATCTGTTTGACACCCCAGTGGAATAAACCAGCTACCCTGAGACGGTCTGTCAGCCCATGATGCTTTGCATTGTGTGGGCATGTGTGATTTTGTATTTTCTTGAAACTTGGCTTCCCAGCCAAATGCCCTTTGAGGTAGCCCTTGCCTCAGTGTTTGCGCACAGAGGTTCTTTGTCTTTATATATATATATATATATATATATATACATACACACACACACATATGCCATGTAGTTAGATTGTCCGAGTCCTAAAGAGGCTGCCAAGTACTGTTTTTTTGCCATGGCATCCACTTTCCTGGAATCTTTGTCTGGGGGGTGAGATGCCAGGGGAATGTTAGTCTTGTCACAAGCTGCAGCTTGCACTATCCCAACATGGCTGCAGTGATTAATAAGGAATTCCGTCCCAGGACCTGACAAAGTATACCTCCTGTCCCTTGTTTTTTTCCACAGGAGGTATGGATGTAGGAAACTGTAAAAATTTTCTGTGTCTATTTCCCCAAGGATTTGTATAAGGGGATAGACATCCTTTTCAACTCTGGTACATCCATCATCTCTAAGTAGTCAGGTTCTTCCTGATCCTGTTCAGCCTCTTCCAAAGGAAGCTGAAGAGTCTCAGCCACTTTCTTGTAAAACAAGAAATGGGAAGGGGATTCAGAAAGCCTGGGAGGGCTTGTCTGGGCAGATGTCAGGCTCTACTGGCAAATCAAGGCCCTCATCCTTTTCATCGTAATTTTCTTCCTCCTTCCAATCACCCTCATAGTAAGCTTCAAGCTCTATATCTGAAGCAGACATTTCCGACCAAACCGGCCTGCTTTGAATCGAAGCTGGTTTGGTCGGAACCGGGCAAAGCGATTGGACTATCGAAATCACTTTTGCCACAGGAGCACTTGCCAATGCCTTAGGATCTGACCTTATGGCAAGGCCCCTCCCTCACAGGGAGGCGAGTAGTCTTCCCCCTCCCATCTAGCCATAAAAGAAAAAAAAAAAAGGTAATCTGTTTTTGCCCGCGTGGCTTTCACTGTTAGACAATATGTAATTTGCCCACTTCGTACTGCTCTGTTTACCTGTATGTACTTTCTGCTTACCTGTATGTTACCAATATGTACTGCTCTGTTTACCTGTATGTATTTTCTGCTTACCTGTATGTTATATTTTAACCCCAGGTCGCCCCTGAAAAAGGGACCTCCGGGGCCCAGTGGGCCTACCCGGTCAACAAAATTCAATAAATAAATAAATCTCTTCAGCAGTGGGACCATGGGGAGCCGGATCCAAACCGGCCGATTTTCTTTTTCCTTTACTCGAAACTGATTCTGCAGAATCGGCTCTCTGTTTGCCCGAGGAGATATCGCCCAGGTCAGTGGGTACCTCCTCAGGTTCGGTCACAACCGAACCGGGCTGGCCAGCCAGGTCTGCGGACTTCTCTGCCTCCCTCTCCCTTAGCCTACTCAAACGTTTATCCAGAGTGGCTTTGGGAAAGTTCTTGCATATCTGGCACTCTTCTTTGAGGTGGTCAAACCCCAGACAATACACACACATACGAGGTGAGGGTCGGCCTTAGCAAAGGCCTCCTTACACTTAGTACAGTGCTGAAACCCAATGGGTCCAGTTTTCTTTTTGGGTTTCTCAGACATACCTTCCGATCTAAAGTCACCCCAAACAGCGGTTAAGCCAGGCGACTACAACTTATCGGTTCCAACCATGTCATGGGTCAATTAAAAAAAAATCCTAAAGCCGTTTTTTTTTTTTTTTTTTTTTTAAGGGGCCGATAAGTACCGGAAAAACCACACCGTCAACAAGAATACAATACAATACAATACACTACAGAATGGGTTTCGGTTCCAAACCGGACCGACCGGCAAAGAACCGAAAATAATACAATTTATTTAAAAAACAACCACTACCTACAACTACCACTTACTGGTACCAAGACAGGCAAAATACCGATATTTTGATGAAACGGTTTGAAAGAGCTGACCGATTCGAACTATTACAGAACCGAAGCGCAGGAGGGATCTCCAAAACGACTTCACAGTTAGGCGGAGTAAGAAATCTGACGGTTACACTTCAGAGTACCACAGACAGAGGTTTGAAAACCGAGCTCGAGTGCAATGGTCTATGCCTTTACATAGAATTAACCCTTTACTCTCCAGAGCAGTTGGGGCTAACTGCATATAGTCAGAATACAGCAAGACTTCATGTTGTTTGAATGCCTATGTTGAAAATTTGGTTAAAAAAAAATCCCAAAAATAATTGCATTATGGGTGTGCATTGCGCAGTTTCTACGCACGCTCATGACTTCACCAATTTTTCATATTTTCATTCGGTTTTCAACACTGCCATTTTTCACACTCCTCATGAACAGTACAGCTGTCATTTTTCACATTCTGCTTAAAATGCATTTTGCACCTGTAGGCCAAATGGTGCAGTCCCTGTGCAAAAGTACCTTTTGGCTAACGAACTGGTAGTGCCACTGTTCATGAGGTAGGATCACAAAAAGCCCATGTTCAAAATTTGGAGTGAAAATACCAACAAACGCCTGGAGTGTTAGGTTTTCCAACCGCAACGACCCACCCTGTAGAGACTGAAAGGCGTCAGGGGTGTGACTTGGTATTGTCGGCTGTAATGCTCATGCCATTCCACCCCCACCCTGCAGCCAGTGACCAGCATCGAGGTGTGCCTTGGAGTCTTCGGGCCCAAAATTCACCCCAGTCTCCTATACTGCAACCATCTCAGCGTAGTTCCTTATGGAATGGGGTAAGCATAAGGACCAAAGACCCCAAGGCACTCCGCAATACTTGTCGATGTCTGCAGGGTAGGGTGAGGTAAAATGGCGTGAGCGTTATGGCAGACAACCCAAAGGCACACCCCAATGCCTGTCATGAAGTCTCTGCAGGGTGGGGGTGGGGTTGGTGTCAGTTCAATACTTCACTGCCATTCTTATTATGCATCTCTCCAACTCCTGCACTACCAATGCCAATGCCAGCAAGACAACATTCGGCATTGACAAATGCTTGTTTACTGACTTATCCTTTGTGTATAATGTATATCTATTTATGTCTTTGTTCCAAGTACTTTTACTATCCTACCATGTTTCAGTTATGGTACCTATATCCACATATTCTTTACTTAGCAGTACTTCCAATTCAGATTTTTTTTTACCGATGTTCAAACTCCGTGCATGAAGGGACCATACTTTGAGTCCCCTGTTTTTACTTCTTGGGAGATCTTTTCTTTTGATCTATCCTTGTAACAGGCTTATTTACAATAACTGATACCCCTCTACCCTTTTCTTTCAGTTTAAACATGCGTCTATAGTTTGTTTTAACTTTGTTCCCAATTTTCTGCTGCCAACCTTATTAAGATGCAACCCATCCCCACGAAAACAGTTCATGTTATTCGAGAAGTCCTCCCAGTGAGTAATGCATCAGATACCTTCCTGCAATGTCCAAGATTTTAAGCAATTATTTATCAGTTTTATTTTTTTATTCTTGAGGCATTTGCTGTTGGCGCTAGAAGGATTTCTGAAAATAATACTTTACACTTTAGACTTTGTGCTGGTTTTATTTGTTTATTTTTTTAATTCATCCATTATCTCTAACACAGTCTGCTACTGAATATTGTTCATCCCTAGATGTAAAATAATGGCCGATGACTGGTCCCTTTCTTTAATGATTTTTGGTAGCATACATTGTACATCGCCTATTTCAGCACCCAAGAAGCAACTTGTGGTAATATGTTCTTTATTGCCCCTGGCAGTATCTGTCTGTGTATTTGAGGATGGAATCCCCCAACACATCTACTTGTTTAATGCTTCCCAGATCCTTCCCAATGGTGTTAATGCAAGGTCCGGACTCCTCAGCCTCCATCTGCTGCACATTATTTTGTCCAAGCTCTGAACTGCTCGTCTGTGTGTCACTAGACTGTTTATCTAAGGGGCATTTCCTGGGTTGTATGTCATCATGCACCATATCGTTTTCTGACCTCACTGTATTGCTGAGTGTTGCCCAACCCATACTTGCTTCCAGCTGACATCTTTCACTCGGTACCGAGTCAAGTATGCAACTGTGTGAACAACTGCCACTAGTACCTACCCCAGCTTGGTTTGTAACTTCGTTACCATTTTTCCCTATCCCCTGCAGAGCTTCCTCATGTGTCTCATTATTATCTAGTGTTACTAGGGGCTCAAACCTGTTGGTCACATCCAAGTTAAACAGCCCTGCTCTGTGGCCATTTTTATATTTTCTATTCTCCATAATCCATGTTCCATCTTCCTCCGTCTCTCTAGACCTTTTCCTGTTTTCTGCGTTATCCATAACACTTGCATGCTCTCTTTGTGTCTGTTTACTACAGTCATGCATGCTCTCCTTGTCTCTCTGTTTACTACAGTCATGCATAACGCTTTGTTGCTGTAAAGTCACTAGTTGCATTTCCAACATCACAATTTTATTATTTAATTCCCTTATAGTTCTGCATTCGCCATACGTGTTCACCAGTACCTCATATATTACTTTCGTACTGATTTTGATACAAATGATGCATCAGATGCCCAGTTCCCAGCTTACAAACTTCAGTATATTGGAGTCCATACTGTTGTACTGTCAGGCTTCTGGCAAGTCCTACCTGATATGCAACAAGTATTCTATACATGTCCTCCTTGTTCACTATTATTAGATGTGCAGCAAGTCCCCCCAGCTGCTCCTGCTAACACAGCTTTTTGCCTTAGCTATGTCGTCTTTGCTAGGCTAGCTGACACTCGCACACCAGTGGAGATATGAAGAGCAGAGACAGGAAGTAGCATGTCCGCCCGCTTCCAGTCCCCCTCGCTACAGCCACTGTCCAATTCTTTAACAAACAGTGCTTTGTCCTACCCTTAAAAGTACAACCAACCGCTACTGGACCACTCTAAATTAAATACAGCACCAGAAATTGCAGCCAGTATTCCCCAAATAAACGGACACACTTATTGGTGTCACATGGTAAACAGTCCCCTTAGGACTTCCTCCGAGGATATTTAAAAAGTTAAAGCAGAGTGTAAATTACCTCCCAGTCAGAAAATACTGGACTAGTACGCAGCGTGGCAGCACTATTCAGCTCACTGTCCAAGATAGGAATGTAGACACTGGTGTTCTCCGTATTGCCAGAGCTGAGACCAGAAGAAGTATGTCTGACCACTTCCGGTCCCCTCACTACAGACAAGGTCCAATTCTTTAACAGACAGACAGACACTGCCCAAGACAGGAATCCTGCATATCCATTACACACATCCAGTCTCCCTGGAACAGCAGGGGAAGGAGTGGCTCTAGGGTGAGCATGTGGATGTTTTTGTAGGTGATGATGCTTGTTTAGGGCCAGAAGTTCCAGGACAGGATGAAACTCTCTAGCTATTTTTTGCACGAGACAAGGCAAGGCAATTTTATTTATATGGTGCCCAATCCCAGGGGCTCTGGGCACCTCACAATATACACAGCAAGATCAATAAAATTAAATAAAATCAATGAATAACACAGAAAATAAAAACTCAAAGAAACTTGTATAGCAGCGACAGGCCCAAAATGCAATGTAAAAAATGAGTTTTCAAACATGTTTTAAATATGGCTGGTGAAGATGCACCTCTCACCTCCTGTGGAAGGGCGTTCCAAAGAATCAAGGCTGCCACTCCCCAACAGTCCCAAAGGCCTATCACCCAACGATTTCAAGCAGGATCTTGGAACAAACAAGAGATCTGACTCCACTGACCAGGGGGAGCAGCCAGGATCATAAGGTACCAGAAGGTCTTTCAGAGAACCCAAATCCAGGCCATGTAGAGTCATGTAAGTTAAGACAAAAATGACTTACCATACTAATATTATTTCTTCCAATGGGTCCCTCACTGTGCTTACTGTTGCAATCAGCCAGAAGGGTTGAGCTGCCCCAGAGAGAGTAATTTATGGAACTCTGAATACAATTTCAAATCTCTGCCAAATGGTGGCATTCTACCCTGCTCTCAAACGTCACATTTATTTTGAGAGCCAGAAGGGAAGTGGCTATTAATCTCACTAACCTAACCTCAATTAAAAAGCCTAAGTGAAAAATGCAACTATATCCAAAGATTCATCCCACTGGACAAGCTGTGGCACACTAACAGTAAGTAACCACAGTCAACTGATTGTAGACAGTGCAATAAACAATGCTCAAACAAGTAAATACCAAACAACTGATTCCTGGAGAACCTTTTCCAGGTTCTGGAAGGGGAGGCAGGGTGGGAAAGTTAGGCATAGCGAGATCCCTTGGAAGAAACAATATTACTGCTGTAAGCATTTTTTTCTTCAAACCCCAAGAATCCCATACTATGCTTACGGTTGCAGATTACAAAGCACTACCTTAGGAGGCTGGGTACAGAACCTATTTAGGGAGAAGGTTCTGCAAGACAGCAGTCCCAAACTTGGCATCCCTTCTGGACTGCACATCCAGGCAATAGTGCTCTGTAAAGGTGTGTGCAGTTTTCCAGGTATCTGCTTCACAAATTTTTAGTAAGGTGTATTTTCTTGCAACTGCCACAGAGGTGAAAGTGTCACATGTAGAATGTGCCCTGAGGCCTTGTGGAGGTAACTTGCTAGCTTTACTTAACAAAACTGGATATACGAGACTATCCAGCGAGTAATGGTTCTCTTAGTTCCTGGACACACTGGGGAACGTAAAATGGTTTAAGTGCCTTAAAACATTTTAAATCCCCCTAGCACTGTTTGCAGACAGACTACAAGCCCCTTAAAATGTTTTAACATAAGTATTTTTAAACCCTGCTAGATACCTAGTCTTAAAACCATTTTTAAAAACGTCTTGGAGCTAGCATTGTTTTACTCACAGGTCTGGCCAAGAGTAAAAATATTTTATGCTGTAATGGTTCAAGTAAAACAGTTCTATCTTCAGTGTGTACAGGCAAACACAGTTCTGTGCGTTGGACTGAACACAAAATAGTTACAAGGGGAACAGGTTTAATACTAGCAGTGTGGCCGCACTAAACAGTTATCAAAAATGGTTACTGAGAAGTGTGGATGCACTGAAATGGTTTAACTAAACTGGTTTTAAAAACAGTTTTCAAAAACAATTCTGTAGTGTGTCCAGGGCCTAAGAGGCTGGCCTGCCCTTGCCCAATTCACCATATGTGAGGAACAGCAGTGAGTGGGAAGATCTGAGGTCCTTAGTGCAGTCCAGATAGTAGCCAAGTGTCCTCTTAACCTTAACATCCAGGCTGCGGAGCCTCTGCTCACCAGACCTGGACTCTGCCGTGCAAAACACTGAGCAGGTGATGGACTGGTTCAGATGAACCTAACACACCACCTTGGGGAAGGATTTCTTGCTAGTCCCTAGGACTACCTTGTCTCTGTGGAAAATAAAGTAGTTTGGATCTGTGCAGAGGGCCTGCAGCTTGCACACAACCTGGCAGAAGTTATGGCCACCAACAAAACTACTTTCAGGTGACATACTTCAAGTCAGCTCTAGCCACATGCTCAAAAGGATATTCCATCAGCTTGGCTATACACAGGTTCAAATCTCAAGGAGGGACTGATTCCCTAACTTTGGGATACAAATGTAGCAGTCCTTTAAAGAAAGTCATGAAAATGGGGTGTGAAGTCACCATTTTCTCACTGCCTGCTGAGACACAGACAGAAACTGCAGCCAGGTGCACCTTAAGGGTTGAAGGCCTGAGGCCTAAAGTCTGAAGGTGAACCAAGTATTCCAAAAGTATGGGTAGGTCTGCATGTAAAGGACTGGGCTTCTTAGGAGCACACCTTAGAGAAAAAAATATTTTCCATTTAGAAGCACACAGCAGGTTTTCCAAGTAGCAGGCTTCCTGGAGACCCTGAGGACTTCCGATGACTTCCTCTGAAGAGTGAAAAAAATCAGACAACTCTAGCTCAAGAACCAGGCCTTGCGGTTCAGGAACATTATTCTACCTTGAGATATGGTCAGTAGATTGTGTCTCTGAAGGAGACAAATGGCTTTTTGATGGAAAAAAACAAAACAAGAACGGAGTATCAGGCTTGCCTGGCCCAATATGAAGCCACTATGTTCATGGCGGCAGGCTGGCTACTTGACTTCAACAGTACTCTTAGCAGTAAATGGAATGGCAGAAAGGCATACAGGAACCTCCCTGACTAGTCCAGGGTCAGGGCATCCACGGGAACCGAGCTCACCGCAGTAGGCCTGAAACAAAGGAGAGGGAGCTGGTAATTCTCTTTGGAGGCAAACAAATCCATCTCTAGTGTGCCCCACCTCCTGAATATTGTGGCCAGCTCCTGCTCTCTAACCAGGGACAACTAAAATTGTAGACCAGGGCTCCTGTTCATACTCTGGGTTCATCCAAATTTAGCAACAGCAAAGTTTGCGGAATTGCTCCACAGACTCTCGGCCAGAGATCAAACAAAAAATGACGTAGGTTGGCAATCCAAAACAGTTACTGGCAGCAAACAAAATTAGCAAAGCAGCATACCTCTACAGCTGCTCCAAGCACATAGCGGCCTCACCTCCAGCATCTCTCTCTCTCTCTCTGTACCCCAGTCATCAGGCCTCTCTAACTGGAACAGAGTTGGGAGGGGGGGCCAAGAATCACTGTCTGCTCCAGACTCCAGCACTCCCAATAGTTCAGGAACACACAAACAGTCCCCCAGTCTTCCATAAACTCTCACCAGCTTCCACAGACTGTTTACTGCTCCAACACATACAAGGAGCAACTCTGACCCAGATCCATCACTCCCTATTCCACATTCCATCCACCTGCACCTTCCTACGAGGAAGTATCTGTCGTACAACCAGATTCTACTCTGGTAGGGGCACCAGCTGGACTCCCATCTTTTTTTCCAAGTAAGACACTGACTTCCTCCTAAAGGACAGTCAAGTGGTCTGAAGACTGTGGCATGGCCTGGATGCATCTATGGTGGGGGTAGAGAAATTACCTCCAATCCATAACCTGTTTAGATTATTTCTAAGACCCTTTGGTCTGAAATGATGCTTCTGCCACTGGTGGATTACCATCGAAATTCTGCCCCCACCTGCATCCTACCTGTAGTTCGGGAGGACAAGGTACTGACAATAAGGAAGCAGAGGCAGAGGTTTGCTGTTGCCCAACTCTGCCACACCATTCAGGGCCTTGTAAGGGGCACTGTACCAGTTAAAAGACTATATCTTAATTTATGTTGTTTATGGAGTCTCTAATTTAGACAATAATTGCTGTGCAGGGAACATCCAGTTTACAGGAATTGTGGTACTCCTTTCATAGCAACATATGTTAAATACAGGACATGTAAAGGTTAAAAGCTGCAAGGCAGCAGATAAAAAAAAAAAATACGGGTGAGTTTTGTGCTGCTGCCTTGATATTTTTTAACCTCTGCAAATCCTGTATTTATCAAAATATGGCACTATTTTCTCACCCTCTATCGTGCACATGGCTATCTTCTTGGAGAGGTGGAAGCACAGTTTTTTGCGGTACTGGAATTTTGATTTACCAGAAGCTCCACTAGGGGGTCAGGAGTAGCTTCCTTTGTAAACTGATAATCTACAGTTTCAGTTCAAGGAATCATTTATGCATTACTTGTTAGATGAAAGAGACACTGTCTGGGAGCGCCAGGGTGAACAAAGAAGTCCCTCCTGGGCTGGAGCCCATTCTTTAAAAAGGGGATAGTTAAAAAGCTACTGATGCCTCAAAGAAAACTTTAAAAAAACATAATAATTAAGTACAATTCTGCTTGCATTCCATTTATATTTTATACATTTCTCCTCCCAGTAATTTATTACTAAAGAATTATGTAGGAATATATGATTATTGCCCCTTAGATTTTATTTTGAGTTCATCTGCCTCTATAACTTACGCCCTACTTCAAGTTATAATTCTCCGTTGTGACATCACAATCTGTTGCCAAGAGAGTAACTGAGGTCACAAGCAGTGCTCTATGATTTCAGGTAGTGAGAAAGCAGCAGGAATAAATTAACTCTTCAGGAGCAAAGATCCTGTTCTCATGCAAATGACTTCACTACTAAATAAGGGGGAGGAGAAATACAGAACTAATGGGGAAATACAAGCTGGATAGTACTTAAATATGTTTTGTTAAAGTTCTTCTGAGCGTGCCACCAGCAATTTAAGGTAATAAACTTCAGCCATTACCAGGACCTTTATTCAGGGCACACAAAAACACATTTGTTGCCAGTGTGCTGGCTCGAGTTGGAGGATTTCAGCTGACAATCATCCCTGAAGTTAGCTGTGTGGGGAAGGCTGTTAACTGAGGGTGTGACTTAGGCAGAAGTGAAGCAGCTTTCTGCATTTAGACTTCCTTAGGCTTCTTACAAGAGCACTATATAAAAGAACTCCCTCTCTGCATGTCCCAGAGCAGGAGGGGAGCAGGCAACTGGTGCCTTAGGCATCGGCAGGCTTCCGTAGATGACAATATTCATGCAGAGGGCTCTGTCAAACTGAAAAGGGAAAAGGTAAGGTACTCTAAAGTTTATTGTTCCTCACTGTTAAAATGCATAGGTAGCTAAAAATGGTGGGTAATGGGTAACTGTAGGGAAATAAGCAGACAGATAACAGCTTCAGGAAGGAGTACAGGAGGCACCCTATCTGGGATACAGTGAAGTAGTAATTCAGGTAAGTAAATGGGTGAAATTTGCAAAAAGGAGAAGTAAACAGGCAGGAGAGTACAGGGAGAGCTTTACCTTGAAACTGCAAAGTTTTAAGGTAAAGCAGGTAACATCTTATCCAAGAGTAAGGTGCTAAAGTAGATCCTCATAGACGGTGTAGCTGGGAAGGAGCAAGTAAAAGGAAGGAACAGTAGGGGCAAGTTACAGTCAGAAAAACAGAGGGGAGGGACCAATATTAGCAGACATGGGAGTGGTGCAGACAGTGCAATGGTTGTGGAGCTGCAGTTTTCCATGAGACATTCTGGAGACTGATGTGTGCTGCCCCACCTGCAAGCACCTCTCTGGGTTGAGGGTGAAGGTCGACTGTTGCCGTGCCGAGCTGGCTGGGGTCCAGGGAATCTCCTGCTCCACCCAGGGGCCACAAAGTCTGCTGCTATTGCTCCAGAGTTTGCCTAGGCAGAGGAGGGGCCGGCTGGACATAAATGGTCTCCAGGAGGATGGGGGAAGACAGGTTAGGGGCACATTCCTCAGCTTGTGCCACTACAGAATTCCTTCACCGTTCCGGTGGGACAGGACTACCGTGAGGAGGCATCCACAGTGATGGCATGGGAAGATGTGGGGGGTCCTCTGAAGAGAAGTGCCAAAGGTGGGAAGTAGAGAACCACAACAGAGGAGAAAGTAGCTTCTCGTAAGGGACTCAACTGTCAGGGGGATAGATATGGGAGCATGTAGGGGTGGAAAGAGAGGTTAGGTGCCTACCTGATGTCTCTGCTCTCTGCTCTGCACAATGGACAGTGAATCTTAAGGATCACTAGGGCGGCAGGACAGGGTGGGGAGCACGATGTCACTGTCCACTTGGGGATGAATGATCAAGTGAGGGATGGGACTGGGGTAGTATAGGGACAGTTTAGGAAACCAGGGAGGAGCCTAAGGCAAGTAGTACGAATGGTTGCATTCGCCGAGGTGTTATCCGTCTACGGCTATGGGGAGGACAAGGTACTATGCACCAAGAGCTTCAACATTTGGCTGAAAGAATGGTGAAGTGGAGAGGGATTCAGCTTCATTGGGGACTGACCTGGAAGGTTATGGGTCTATACAGAGTCAACGGTCTGCATCTGTTGGGGAAGGGCACCACAGTCTTCAGTGGGAGGTTTAAATGTTATTTGATAAAGCTGAAGAGGAGGCAAAACACAAAGGAAGGCATATCCTCATGCCCCCAATATTGAAGCAACAGAGATTCAAAAGGAGAAAACTCCCCAGGACACAAGATAAAGAGAGCAGAAGCACAGTAGTGGACAAGGGGAACAGAAGAGGTGGAAAGGGAGGTGCTGAGAATGCAAGGCACAAAGAGGGTAGTGAGGGCCGGGGAAGAGAGGAAAGTTTCAAGCTGCAACAAAGACAGGAAGTGGGAAAGGGGACTTGCAAGCAGAGTGGAAACAAGGTATGGAGAGCTATGTGTGCCTCTAGAAAATAAAATTCCAGACATGGAGGCCATCATGGAGGAGGCAGACCTAGATGTTGTGTCCATCACGGAGTCGTGGTACACAGCGAGCCACAACTGGGACACGACCATACCAGGCTATATTCAGTTCATGAAGGATACAGAGGGGAGGGGTGAAGGGGTTGTGCTGTATGTGAGGGAAGGTATCAGAGCAAGAGAAACCCAAAGGAGCCTAGGAGCAATGGACGGGTTGAAGGTGCAGTGGGTCACCCTGGAGACAGAAGCCACAGCCACTGTTTGTACTGGGGTGATATACAGACCTCCAACACAAGGGGAAGATGTGGATATGGCAACAGAGGAAGTGATCTATTTCTTTCATCAACACTATCCCCCCCATCGTCACTTATCCCCCCCCACTCCTTCACTATTCCCTTCTCCCTCCCTACAATCCCACCTCTCCCGCATTCATCCACCATTCCTCACTAAACCCTTTTCCCTCCCAACATTCCCATGTTTCCCACATTCATCCCTACTTTCCCCTTCCCTACAACCTAACCTACCCCCTCCCACATTCCCAACTCTGCCCTTTAGTCCCAACTCTTGCCACCTCCCCATCCACAAGTCTGACCCTGCACTTCCATAGCCCCTTGCACTTAATTGACAATGTCACACTTTGACTGCCTCGTACCCCTCATACTCCCCCCACCTGCCTGCATTTCCTTATTATGCTTTCAATTACCTTTCCTGTGTCTGTACCTCCACCAATGTAGCCTGGTCATATCTCCTCACTTTTACTTTTTTGACCCTCAACTGCCTCATTTTCAGATAGTAAAATTTTCATAGTTTCCTATCCCTATTGATGGATCTGAATGTTAGCCGAGAAATGTATATAACCCACCCTGTATTGTCTGTTTCTTTCACATCTGTATTGACGCAAGACCTGTCAATGAACCTCTGGTTCAAAGGTATTTGTAATCCTAGTATTTAATAAATAAAAAAATAAATAAAAATCAGCACAATATCATAAGAAAAGGGGAGGTGCTGCTGTGGGAGGTTTCAATCTACCATATGTAGATTGGAACCTCCCACTCACAGCCTCAGCCAGCAGCAGGGCCATCCTACAGTCCCTGCAGGGGAGGTTTCTCAGGCAACGACTCACACAGCCCACTCAAGATGGGACAATACTGGATGGATCTGGTACTCACCATCAGGGACAGTATTTCAGACTTCAAGACTCCTTAAACAGGGATATTCACTGCAAATGCTGCAAAGGCAGTGATCCCAACTATGGCAGTCTTGCTTTGTGTTTACTTGCTAATTTCAGGGGCAACAAACAGTACCTCCCTAGTTATCCTCTTAGGAAATCTTGTTATTTTCAGGTCTAGAGTCCTTTATTATTGGTTTGTTGACCACAGATGTACATACCATACATTCTGTGAGCTTCTGTTTTTATGAGTGACAAATGTACCACTAATGTAATGTTTCTTTCAATAAGACTGAAGTTAAAAAAGGTGGGACGCCACCTGGGGACCAGTGATCATTATACAATGTGGTTTAACATAAGGATGGTGGCAGAGGCAAATCACACAAGAACAAGAGTCCTGGACATCAAGATGCCATATTTTTAAAAAAATGGGTGACCGACTCAGAGGTGACCTAGCAGAGGAGGATTGCCTGGGTGGGGTGGAGGAACAATGGGGAACATTAAGGGATGGCATAGTGAAGGCAACAAACTTCTGTACAAAAGAAGTGAGCAAAAACTGGAGGAAGAGAGAGACACCTCCAAGGTTCTCGTGATAATTTGCCTACATAGATAAAGTCTAAAAGGGTAGCATCCAAGAGGTAAGAGGAAAAGCAGAGAGAAGAGGATAGGAAGGTATGCCAGCAAAAGCAGAGGGAAGAAAAAATTACTTCTAAAGGGATCCCTCACTATGCTTAAACTTCATGTAGCCATCTTGTCTCAGAGTGGCACCGCAGAGATTAGAACCCATGCAAATCTAACTTCTACTCACTGAGCACACTTATTGACATCTCACGCTTTGGCATGCTTCTTATTCTAGCTTGCATGCTGGATCAACCAAGCCCCCATTACACCCTCTGCTCTGGTGACCAGACCCACTTCCAAATTCCAAGATTTAAAACTGCCATGGGAGTGCAGGCTTTTTTCAACTCGGCACCCCAATACTAGAACTTGCTGATGGCCAGTATTCGCATCTCCCTTTCTCCTGCTAGTTTCAAGTGTCAGCTAAGAGCTAGAAGCCATCTACATACAAAGTATCCTTGCACATGCTTCCACTCCCCCCCGAACTCACTATAACACATTTTGTTATTAGAATCCTGCTCTTAATCGTTAGCTTAAATGACTGAACTATGCCTACTTCCCCCTTTTTGTTCCCTTCGTCCTCACCTCACCCGCTCCCTCCCGAAACGCTTTACACCTTCTACTCCTAAATTAATTAGTGATCCCTCATCCACCATTGTGGCCACTGAAGTTGAAAAGTTCTTAATCCAGTGTTGCAGGACGTGTGATCCATTTCTGTGCATTATATGTACCACACTTAATTTATGAAATTGTCATTGCTATTTGGTATGTTATATCTCAGTTTGAACTGCAGATTTGTTTCTTACTATTGTATGCATGCACCTGCTGATGGAATTGCCATCTTATCTGTCCCCCTTATTTGGTCTTCTCCTGACTTACAGATTGTACTGACAAACTGTACTGACAGCAAACTGTACATTTTGTTTGTACTGCTACTGCCACTATCATGCCAAACTATAAAATTGTCAAAAAAGCTACCACAAATTTTGAAATTATATAGAATTTAGAAAACACAAACTGGAAACAGACTTGAAAAAAATTCATCATATAAACCACAGCAAACAACCATAGGAACTGCAACAGTAATGGCCGAACAACCTCAATGAAAAAAGGAACCAATTCTTGTGTGAACCTACTCTCAGGTTCCGCAAGGTTAGCGAGTGTAAATATAGTGAGGAAATCCTTAAGAAAAAAATGGAAATTACGGACTTACCGTAATTACTAATCTTCTTGGACAGTCTCCATCACTCATTCACACTAGTGGGATAGCGCCAGAGGTGCTATGACCAAGCAGGAGCCTAAAATTTTCTGAAGGGTTGGCACCGAGACAGGACCACGCATGCGCGGCACTGCAAGACTAGCTCGCGCCTATGTAGGCTATCTCGGCATCGACCCTCCAACCGCCTCAGTATCTTTTCTACCGAGGAGGTGCAGCGTACTAATAAGAATAACTCACCCCGAGTTTCTGGGCCTGAGAGGGCCCAGATGGCCTTTGCAAGAAAGGTCAAAGAATAATGTCCTCACAGTCTGAACCATAAGACCATGAAGACCAGGAAAGAAAATGAGTGAACCCAGGGGATGGTGGGTGGGCGTGTGAATGAGTGATGGAGACTGTCCAAGAAGATCAACAATTATGGTAAGTACGTAATTTCCATATCTTCCTGGACTAAGTCTCCATCACTCATTCACACTAGTGGGAGAGTGCTAAGCTAAAACCAACAACGAAGAGTAGGGTGGTAGGAGATAGGGTTCACTCAGAAAGGACAGCCAAGGACTGTCCTGCTAATAAAAAGAGCCGTCTTGTAAAGAGCAACTAGAAAATAGTGCCTACAAGATAAGCGCTCGAGTTGTAACTCACCACTTTGCAAACGACTGCAATGGACACAAAATGAAAGTCTGCCAGGAAGCCGCAACCACTCTAGAAGAGCGGCAAGAACCTGGCCTCACAATTTGGTCTAGGACCAAAAGAAAAAATTACTCACCTTAGTAATTGCTTTTCTTCTCATGGAGTCTTGCTATATTAGGACTTATTGCAGTTAGCCACTGCACTTGAACTGCCCCGGAGAGGAAAGAGTTAACTCCAGAGAATCTGGAGTTCTAAAGCGCGAGGGCGCTATACCAAAGCTCTATCTGGGCAGTTTCAAATGAAACTGTCAGATCTTCTGAAGCTAACACTAAGCAACAAGTCTGTGTGGAAAGCTCTACACTAGGCAAATGGCTACCTACTAGTAGTAATAACAACAATAGAAACAACAATAACAATAATAAGAATGAATAATGGTATTATTAGTTTCCCCCTGACAAGCACTATTAGGAGACCCCCTTCCCCAAAGACTCAAGTCCAGGAGGGGCCAACAATCACTCAACCAGAAACCCTAGTTCCCTAACCCTAAATAAAAGAGGGTGAAGGAAGAACTACAATGGCATGACACAGTGCTTGCACTAATTTGCCACCCACCCCAGTAGAAGTTCTGAGAAAGGGCAGGTTGGGGTGGTCCTATATGCAAGACTCCATGAGAAGAAAAGCAATTACTAAGGTGAGTAATTTTTCTTCAAACACCATGAAGTCTTGCTATATTAGACTTATTGCAGATTACACAGCAGTACCTCCATGGAGGAGGGTCAGAACCTACTTAGGAAATAGGCCTCTGTAGCCAGCTGTGCTAAAAACGAGCATCTCTCCTGGACTGAAATCCAGGGAATAATGCTTGGTAAAAGTGTGAACTGTCTTCCAAGTAACAGCTCGACAGATTTCCAGAATGGGAATATCTCTAGCAGCCGCTAGAGATGCAGCTGTACACCTGGTGGAGTGAGCCCTCAGTCCTGAGGGGGGCTCTCCTACCTAGTCTTTGATAACAAAAATGGATACAAGAGACAATCCACCTTGCAATTGTCCTCTTAGTGGCAGGTTCCCTTTGCCAACCTCGCCCTAGGTAAGGAAGAGTTGGAGGGATTCAAACCTGTGACCCTTGGTGCGTTACAAATAGTAGCATAAGGCTCTTTTGACGTCCAAGCTGTGCAGTCTCCTCTCACCTGAGGAAGAATGCTCAGTGAAAAAATCCTGGGAGAGAGATGGATTGGTTCAGGTGGAAACCTGAAACCACTTAGGGACAAACCCTGTGTTAGTCCTAGGGACTGTCTTATCCCTGTGGGGAGAGAAAAATCTTCTTCCACTGCCAGGGCCTGTAGTTCACTGATCGCCTGGCAGAGTGAAACCACCAGAAAAAACATTTTCCAAGTGAGAAGCTTGAGCTCTGCTGGGTACAGAGGTCCAAGGGGTTTGCATTAACTGAGCAATGCAAACATTCGCTCCATGCAGGAGCTGGTTCCCAAAAAGGAGGGTTGGTGTGAAGCAACCCCTAAAAACTTGGAAAACACAGGTTGAGAAGAAAAGGAAGCAGGCTTCCTGCTTGCAGAAAAACAGAGACAGCTGCCAAAGGAACCCTTAAGGTAGCTGGCCTAAGACCTAAAGAATTTAAAATGGACCAAAAGTCCAGAAAATGGGCAGATAAGCAGACTGTGGTATAATCTGCTTCTCAGCGCACCAGACTGAAAACCTGTTCCACTTAGAATTGTAAGTGGCGCCACTGAAAAGACTTCATGAAGCCTTTAAAATATCCATGACACCTTGAAAAGGTGTAAATCAGCAAATTCTAACTCCTCAAGAGCTGCCTTGAGAAGGAGGAATTTGAGGTTCGGATACCACACTCTCCCTTGTGCAAAGGCCAGTAAGTCGTGGACTCTGGGCAAGCTCAGGGTAGGGTGGACTGTCAAGGACAGAGACAATGGGTATCAGGGCTGTCTGGCCCAGCTTGGAACAATCAGAATCGCTTTGCAGGGCTGAGATCTGATTTTTACTAGTACCCTGAAAGAAAGGGAAAAGGGAGGAAAGGTGAACAGAAACTTCCCTTTCCAATCCAAGTGAAAAGCATCCAGGTGGGCTGATCCCAGCACTGGAGGCCTCAACAAAACAGAGAAAGTTAGTGGTTATCTGGGGCTGCGAAAAGATCTATCTGAAAATGAGCCCCATCTGGCAAGGACTGAACCCAGCACCTGAGGATTCAGAGCCCAATCGTGATGGCCCTGAGAATCCTATTGAGGGCATCTGCCAGGGCATTGTCCTTCCCTGGGAGGTGAACTGCTATCAGGAGGTGTTCAGGAGTAAGCCAGAGACCACCACTTCATTGCCTGGTGCACAAGGCTGATGACCGAGTGCCCCCTGCCTGTTGATGTACCACATTATTGGGTGTTGTCTGTCCTGACTTGAACTACCTTGTTCTGGACAGAAGCTGAAAACTCTAAGAGCTAGAAGACAGCTCTGAGTTCCAAAATTGATGTGGAGCAGAGATTCCTAGGGAGACCACACTCCCTAGTGGACAGGTCGCCTAAGCATGCTCCTCATCTAACACAGGAGCATCCGTGGTGAGGGAATGAAGAGGACCCTAGTTTTAGATTGCTTTGATCCTGCCACAGTGTAAGGCCAGGATCAGGGATTGAGTCACTAGAACCAATTTGGAAAGGAATCCCTCCTTTGGAACCAATAGGCCCTCAGATGGAACTGAATGTCCCTCATCTGGAATCTTGCTCCTGCACTACAGCTGTGGAAGCAGCCATGTGCCCTAGTAGTTGTAGCAAATGCTTTGCTGGTCAAGAGACTACAGAGTAATGGAAGATGCAGGGCAGAGACTGCCTACCCTTTTAGAGGGGAGAAATGCCCTGGCTAACTATATTCAACTCTGCACCTATGAAGTTAGTACCTGAACTGGTTGAGGACAGACTTTGGTAGATTCATCAGGAATCCCAGAAAGGTGAGAAGCTGCTGGGTGACTTGCAAGTGGGATTTTACTTGATCTGGAGACTGACCCACTAAGAGCCAGTCATCCAGGAAGGAAACAAAGCAATCCTTGCCTTCTTAAAGAGCCACTACCACAGCTAGAATTTCTTGAATACCCTTGGCGCAGAGGGTAGCCAAGGGCATTGCCCTGAGCTGGTAGTGGCCTGAGGGATAACCTGAGGTACTTTCGGTGAGAAGGCCTGATCAAGACATGAAAAAATAGGCATCCTTGAGGTCCAGGAAAGCTAGCCAGCCCCTGGCCTCAGCCAAGTTAACATTTTTAACTTTGTTTTCAAAAGATGCTTGTTCAGGTACCTTAAATCTGAGATGGGCCGTAATCTCCTGCCTTCTATAGGTTAAGAAAGTATCATGAGCACAGCCCCTAGCCCGGTGGCAAGGAGGGACCCTTTCTACTGCTTTGCAGTTCAGAGGAGAAGAAACCTCTGCTCCCAAGCAAGGGATTCGAGAAGGATTTGCAGGTGGACCTGTCTGGCTCTCATCTTTGGAAACTGTTTGAAGCTGAGAACCAGACCTAGTACTTCCAGAACCCACTTGTCCGAGTTAGGGACACACAGTTCTGGCTGAAATAAAACCAACCTGCCCACTGGTATAGGAGAATCGGCCCTGGGCACCCCATCAGGGTGCCTGCTTGACATAATTAGGCTAAGGAGAGGGGCGGTTTACTTGTGCCCGTCTATCTCTGCCTCTGAAGAGACCCCTCTGGCGAAAGCAGAGGGCCTGAGCCTCTACCTGGGCACTTTGTGAGGTAATCATCCATGTTTTCATATAGCTTTCTGTTTGATCCTCAAACGAGAATTACCCACAACAAGAAACAAATCCATAGACTTTGACAGGTATCTTGGGACAGATTAGTGCATCTGAGCCATGCCAACCTACGGAAAGCTACAGAAGTGGTCATGACCCTAGAAAACAAGATTAACACCAACAGCAGTATGAACTTGAACTTAGAGGCTTCAGTGCCATTAGCAGCCACCTGTTCCAACCCGCTAGCCAGCTGGCCATGGGCCTGCTTGGCTAACTGCAATACTCGTCCCACCTAGATTTCCGAAATCTAGCCACATAAGCCATACAACTTGCCTGTCTGAGTCCCACAGAAGCTGCCATATACTGTTTTCTTGCCATGGCATCAATCCTCCTGGAATCCTATTCAGGAGGATGAGAGGCCAGGGAACTAGCCTTGACACAGGCTGCAGCTTGTACCACACCTACATGACTACACTGCTCAGTGAGGAAGTCTGTAACAGAGCCTGAGTAAATACACCTTCTGTCCATTTTTTATCTTACAGGAGGGACAGAAAGAAGAATCTTATAAAATCTTAGTTGTTTACTTCCTAAATGACTTATGCAAAGGAAAGACAACCTCCTAGCCCATCATTCCTACATAATCAGGCTCCCCTTTACTCATCCATAGCCTCCTCTAAAGGAAGCTGGGGGGATTCTGCAAGCTTTTTGTAAAACATAAACTGAGAAAGGGACTCAGACAGAATAGGAGGAGATTCTAAAAGTCTGTCTGGAGAAATGTCCGCTTAAGTGGGCACGTCCAGACCCTACCAGCCACACATGTATTGATCGATTTTCCTCCTCCCACTCCTGTGGTTCATAACAATTCCTCATCATCATAAACCTGAACCACTGGAACTGAACGAGCCACCTTTTACCAACTGTAGATGGTTCAACAGGACCTAGAAACAGTGACTGGACAATCTGTATGGCTTAACTACTTCTGCAGCAGTTGGAGAGACAATCTTGGACTCCAAACCTACTGATTTCTCTGTCATATTCTTTTTTTTTTTTTTTTTAAACTGGTTCCTCTGAACCATCCTTTTGCCAGGAAGTCTAGCCCTGGTCAGGAGGCACTCCCTCTGTCCAGTGGGTACTGGACCGGCTGGCCATCTGGGTCAGCGGACTTTTGGCCAATAGTTCCCTAGCCGGCCCTATCTCTTTTCAGGGTGGCTGCAGAGAAATTTTAAACACCTGGCAGTCTGACAGGAGGTGGTCAGCCCCAGACAATAACACAAGTGGTGTGTGGGACAGCCTTGGCAAAAGGCTTCCCACAGCATCTATGTTGAAACCCAGCAGACCCAGTTTTCTATTTGGGTTTCCCAGACATAATGCCAGCCTAACCAAAAACTTGCCCTTTTTATGGCCGTGCCAGGCACAAGACACCCTTATCAGTTCTAACGTTTCACGGGTATTTGAAAAAACCTATTTAAAATCAAGGTTTTTTAGAACCGATAAGAACCGGTACCGCACTCTAAAAGCCAAAACTTTAAAAGCGTTAAAATAAACAAACCGATCGGTTCAAAACCGAACCGATAACTAAATTTCCACACAGACTTTTCATTTTGTACTACGGTTTACCAGATAGAGCTTTAACGAAATGTGGTAAAATAATTACTTTGGTGGTTCAAATGAACCGAAAATACTCGCTTGACCGAGAAATGAACCGAGCTGAAGGAGCTGATCTCCGGAGCGACTGTTCAGTGAAGTGGAGTAAAGAATCTGACAGTTTCATTTGAAACTGCCCAGATAGAGCTTTGGTATAGAGCCCTCGCGCTTTAGAACTCCAGATTCTCTGGAGTTAACTTTTTCCTCTCCGGGGCAGTTCAAGTGCAGTGGCTAACTGCAATAAGTCCTAATATAGCAAGACTTCATGGTGTTTGAATTAATAGTGTCGAAGACATGTACTAATGTAATGTAAAAGGGACCTCAGGAACTGAAAAAGTCGGAGGTAAAGTCTACTGGTTCGGGGCAGACCATAAAGTGCAGATGGAAACCCCCACTATCAAGTATGGCTGACCTGTAAACAACAGGTCCAGGAGCACTTGAACCCCTTACTTGATGAGCAAGGGGGTCCAGGTGGGGTTAGCCCATCAAGGAGAATGGTCTCCACTTACTCACAGGAACCTTCCTGATGGAAGGCCAAGCATGACTTAGAAGCCTCTCGTGGTGGTCTAGTAGAACCAGATCCTACCCACTGCATATCCCAAAAGGAATCATCCTGCCCCTGTGTGTACAACTGTAGTAGCAGTCTCTGAACTCAGGGGAAAAAAGGAAAAAGTGTACAGGAGGACGTGTCCACTGCGGAAGAAAACATTCCGACAGAAAAAAACAGGGGCTGGATTTGTAAGGCAAATAGAGGCAGATGAGCGTCGAGGAGGACACAGCAGGACCAAGTTAGGGCTAACCCATTTGTTGAAGTGACTGAAAGAGGTAGTGACTCAATGCGGTGAGGCACTACCCACTCTGGCCTCCCTGAAGGGAGTTGGAAAGGATTCTAGTTTGTGTGCTGAAAAACAAACATCATAACTCCATCATGCACTTGAAGAGGACAGCTTCGTGAGTGACTGGCATGGACCAGTGCGCAGGAACCGAAGGTCCGTATATTTGAGAAACTACCTCAGAAAAAAGACCTACTTGACCTTCCGTCAAGAAGGAGAAGATCGCCTGTTAAGTTAGGCAAGCAAGGAAGCAGGAATCTGAGTTCCGACTCTGTGGAGAGTCGCTTCTGCTGCTGCAAGGCTCTGCTCAAGAGAAGAAAGCCTGATAAAAAGAAAGGGGAATTAACAGACTGGGCAGTTGCCTAGGTCTAGGAAATGTCTCTGAATAAGAGAGAAATCTCTCTTAGAGAAAGAGATGACCCATACCGCCGCCAGATCAGACTCCCCCTAGGGGAAGAAGAAGTCAGGTACTCTTTACCATACTCTGGAGACAAGCGCCTCAGGGGCTGAGGCGGAACCTGACCAGATCCAAAAGGGGTATCGGGTAATTTCGGCTAGGCCCTGTGCTGTGATTAAAAAAAAATTTAAGTCCGAACCTAACAAGGCTTTCAAGCTGCAATTTCGCAAGGATTGTCTTGATACAAAATGACAAAGATGTTCTCCATCTGAGTGCAGAAGGAATCTGAGCGCCCATACTGAAATCATGACCGGACTAATAATCACAGCTGGAGAGATGTTAACCACCTGTGCTGAAGAAGCCACCAAAGGGGCAATATCGCAAGGGGGCTATATACCCCTATCACAGGAGAGTAAGAGCCAGAGCGGCTCCCGACCATTAAATTAGAATGTTCCACAGAGTGCAACTGTCTTGACGATTGACGACTGAAAAAGTCTAGACGCAGAAGTGTATGGTCCATAGACACAATGTGAAACACTATAGTGGACCCCATTACTGAGGAACTACTGTAAAGATTTTCCATCACGGACTCTGATGATAGAGAGGACGTGCCCTTCAGTATATAAAATGAGTCATCCGCTGTATTATTCAATCAATCAATCAATCAATCAATCAATCAATCAAATCTTTATTTATTCAGGCGATCATCATTGAGCAAGGCTCATTTACAAGATGGACCTGATAGGTCAAGGTTCGAGTTGATGCACAGCAATTACATCACATACTTATGAGACATAATTATTATTATTATTATTGACCTGAAGGACAGGGAAAGACCCATCTAAATGCACTTCTACCCTAGAAGAACCTCCAAGAGAGGTCTAGACTCTGCCATCAGGAAGGATGTCGAGGAGCTTGGTACCACGTAGGGAGCCGAGAAAGTGCTGAGTAGAATGAGATTCCGCTGGCAGAGCAGTATAGCAGAGTTCCATCAGCAGAAAACCACTGGATGACAACATCCCACATAGACCACCACTCACTAAGATGTGTGGAAAAAAGAATCCGAAGAACAGGAGTTCATTCTGCGATAAACATCCCGACACAAGTTCTGTGGAAAGGAAGTCTGAAAAGGCAAAAATGTGTTACTAATTCTGCTATACAGCATCCACTAGCACCCGTGCGGCACCGGCATCACTTGTGGCACAGGACGGCACCAAGCCGTGCTTATGCCAACCTGGGCGATACTAGAGGGCAGCCGCAGCAGTACCCGCAGGCACCCCCGGCACCCATGTAGCAATGACACCAGAGAGTACCCCTGATACCCATGGTACCATGACACCCATGGCAAGAATGGCACCCAAGGGCACCAGTGGCACCCATGGGCACCTGTGGTGCCACCTGCGGCACCCACAGGTGCCACCCGCAGCACCAGGAGCACCCACAGGTGCGCCTGGTGCCACCCGCAGCACCCATAGCACCACCCACGAGTGCAAGACGCCACCCAGACACCCGCAGCACCACTGATGGCACTGACAACCAACGGCAGCAACAAGAGCACCCACAGCACCGCACAGAGCGATGGCGCCAACCAAGGCACCGAGGCATGGCGCCGACCAAGGCACCGAGCCACGGTGCAGAGACACGGCGCCGACCAAGGCACCGAGCCATGGCGCCGAAGGAAAATGCCAATGGAAATCCTGAGAAGGAGAGAAGGAAAAACATGATGCCCGTGCCAGCCCCTGCATGGAAAAGGGAGGGGGGGTAGGCACGAGGGGTCAACACGATGGCAAAGGCACCAAGAGGGCACCTCACCATTCGTGATCCAATCGACCCAGCTCCGGTCCAACAGCTCAGAGGCCCGGAGGTCCCAAAATCAGGAAGAGAGCTAGGAAAAACTGGAAAGTCAAACCCCCTACTCCATAGGAGCGGCCCAGAGGTGAAACTGCCCACCGGAGCTCCAACGAGGACAGAGATGGAGCTCGGAGTCAAGAATGCAGCCATTAGGAGCGCAGCCAAGAGGAACCCACCAAAGTCAGTTCAGGCCCATCGCCCCTTCCGACGAACAATCCTCATGCAGACACACCAACGGGCAACCTCGAGCGGCACCAATTCTTCTTCCCCAACGCACGAGAAGAGGAGTTCGAGGTTAAGCAGAGCCGGATCCTCGGAACTGCTAGATTTGTGTGCCGAGGACTGTCCCCCGAGCACAGGACTGTCCGTGTAGCCCCCGCTAATTAAGGGCAGCGGACCGGACACAGCCACCTGCCATAAAAACTTTTAAAGCGAAGTCCTCCTACCGTCACCACTACCGTCTAAGGATGACTCTGTTGATGGCAGGAAAGAATTTCTTTTTCTTCTTTATAATCTTCTTCTTGTTCGTAAAATAAGAAATTACTACTTAAAATATTAAATTAAACGTTAAAAGCTGCTGTCGTACAGATGAAAACTTAGACTTTGGCAGACTAGCGACGTCAACATCCAAGCGCACTCAGCGGGAGAAAAGGAACTGAGGTGGTTGGAGGGTCGATGCTGAGATAGCCTACGCAGGCACGAGCTAGTCTCACGGTGCCGAGCATGCGTGGTCCTGTCTCAGGGCCGACTCGATAAAATTTTAGGCCCCCGCTTGGTCCTAGTGCCTCCGGTACTATCCCACTAGTGTGAATGAGTGATGGAGACTTCGTCCAGGAAGATACAGCATTTCTACAGTGAGTATTCTTTCTTCGAACCCCTGCAATCGCCCAATGTTTACATGTTACGCAGACTCTGTAGCAGTACCTTGGGAGGCTGGGTGCACAACCTAGTTTGGAAAAAAGATTCTGCAAGACATCAGTTCCAAAGCTGGTATCCCCTCTGGCCTGTATGTCCAAACAGTAGAGCTTTGTGAAGGTGTGAACCATTTTCCAGGTAGCTGCTTTGCAAACGTCTCACAATGGGATGCCCCTTGAGGATGTCACAGAGGCAGAGGTACCCTTATGGAAAGTGCCCTTAAGCCCTTGGTGGCATTTTTCCATAGTTTTCATAGCAGAACTGATCGCAAGAGACTATCGAGCGAGAGTTAGATCTAGCTGTAACTGGTTTAACTTTGCCAGCCTCACCATAGGCAACCCAAAGTTATGTGCTCTGGGACCAGACATCTTTCACTTTAGGTCCAGCTATGCAGCTTTTCATCAACTTGATTGGAGTGCTCTGGATAAAGTACAGGGAGGGTCACTGACTGATTTGGGTGGAATTCAGATACCACCTTAAATAGAAAATTTCTGTTGGTTCTAAGAACTACTTTATCCCTGTGGTCGATTACAGAATTTAGCTCTGTGCTAAGGGCTTATAATTAGTTTACTCTCCTAGCAGAGGTTACCGCAACCAGGAATATGGTTTTCCATTTGACATGCTTCAGGTCAGTAGTTTCCATAGGCTCAAAGGGAGCCTCCATAAGCAGGGTAAAGCATATAATGAGGTCCCATGGTGGGACAGGGTCCCTCGCTGGTACTGTAGGTACAAATGGCTGAGGCCTTTAAAAAAAACTCCTGAAATTGGAGTTGTGAGGCCAAAGACCTTCCCTTGCCAGCTGATACTGCTAACTGCACCTTTAAAGTTAAAAGATGTAGGCCTATAATGCAGGATTATAGGCAACCCTCCCTCCCTCTCGTTGGGTTTATTTTTCTGGGGGCACAACAGCAACAAAACATTTTCCACTTAGAGAAATATGCTTTCCTGGTAGGTTTCCTTGAAACCCTACGCACCTTCAGAATGCCCTTGGAGAGATCCAATCTACCCCTTGTGGAATGGGCCCTCAGGCCTATTGGGGGCTTCACACCAGCCTTACTGTAACAGAACTGGATGCGCTGCACTATCTAGTGAGAAACAGACCTTCTGGATGCTGGTTTTCCTTTTCCCACATCCCTATAAGTCAGGAACAGCTGCTGTCTGTCCTGCCTGTGGGCCTTGATATGAGTAATGTAGTAGCTTAAAGCTCTTTTGACATCCAGGTTATGTAGCCTGCGTTTTCCTGAACTAGAATGCTCAGTGAAAAAGACTGACAAAGTAATTGATTCAGATGAAAGTCAGAGCCTACCTTTGGAAGGAACTTTCTGTTAGTCCTAAGCATCACCTTATCTCTACGGAAAGAGATGTAGTTCAGCTCTATACACATGGCTTGTAGCTCACTAATCCGTCTGGCTGAAGTGATGGCTACCAGGAAGACAGCTTTCCAGGTTTCATATTTCAGATGTGTTGTAGCCATAGACTCAAATAGTGGTTCCATAAGCTTGGTAATGCAGACATTAAGGTCCCAGGCTGGCACCGGTTCCATGTGAGGGGGTGTAGATGGGCCAACCATTTGAAAATGTATTACAAATAGGGTTGGATGCCATGGTAACACCCTTGCCAGCTGAGATATAAGCCGATAGCGAAGCCAGGTGCACTTTGAGCACGGTGGGCTGTAAGCCCAGAGAATGTCAATACGTGAGGTAGTCCAACAAGGCCGGTAAACCTGCCTGCATAGACACTATCATTATCACAGCACCATATGGAAAACCTCCACTTGGAAGCATAAGTCTTCTTGGTCGAGGGCTTCCTGGATCCTCTCAGAACATTAAGAACACTCTCTGAGAGGTGTAAACCCGCATACTCTAGGTCTCCATGAGCCAGACCTTGTGCCTGAGGGACCAGAGGTACAGAATCCTCTCCTGTGAGGAGTTTAGGAGATTGCGCCTCTGAGGGATGTGTATGGGTGTAGCTACTGATAGGGACAGCAGCAGTGAGTACCAAGGCTGCCTGGCCCAGTCTGGATCTATTAGGATCATTGACGCTGGCTGAGACCTGAGCATGATGAGGACCTTGAGCAGCAATGGAAGCGAGGAAATGCATACAGTTTCCTCTCCGACCAGTCCAGCACTAGGTCATCCATTAGGTACTATCCCCTTCGCTGGAGGCCTGCAGCAGAATTTGGGCAACTGATAATTGTCCTGAGAGGCAGAGAGATCTATCTCTGGAGTGCCCCATCTTCTGAATGCCACCCCTAACACCTGTTTGTCTGTTTAGAGACCATTCGTGGTAGTTTTGGTTGATTCTACTGAGTGCATCTGCCAAGGTGTTCTTTCCTGGCAGATGAATGGCTACCAGGGAAACCAGACCCCATACCATCATTGCTTCCATGCACAGAGGGTTGGACCTTGTGCAGCCCTGCTTGTTGATGTCGTACATGGTGGTGGTATTGTCTGTTCTGACAATCACTATTCTGCCCTGTACCAGAGATGCAAAAGCTTGCAGAGCTAGAAGCACCACCCTAAGCTCCAGCAGGTTTATGCGCTGGAGTGACTCTGCAGCCAACCAAGTGTCATGCACTATGTGTTCCTCCAGACGTGTACCCCAACCCAGCAGGGAATTGTCTGTCATGAGGACTATGGAGGGAGACTCTTGCTGGAATGGGACCCCTTCTCTGAGGTTGTCCCTGTCTTGCCACCACTACAGGGCCTGCGGTAGTGTTCTTGTCACTGGTACCAGATTTGAAAGAGTCCCTTCTTTGGCACCGTTGCACCCCGAGATGGAACTGAATGTCCCTCATCTGAAACCTGGAACCTATCACAGTGCCTGTGGCTGCAGCCATATGCCCAAGTAACTGTAGTAGCTGCCTTGCTGGTCTTGGTGAACTTGAATGAATGTCCCAGCAAACTGTAGGATGCTGTCCACCCTTTCCTGAGGGAGGAAGGCTCTTCCCCTTAGGGTGTCCAGCTCCGCACCTATGAAGTTCAACACCTGAACCAGCTGTAGGATAGATGTTTTGCTGTTGACTAGGAACCCTAAAGATTCCAGTAGATCCTGGGTGGAGTTTAGAGCATCCCTTACCTGCTGTGGTGATTTTCCCACCACTAGCCAGTCGAGGTAGGGGAATACTGTAATGCCCTGCCTTCTTAGGTATGCCACCACCACTGCCAAGCACTCTGTGAATGCCCTGGGAGCTGAAGTGAGGCCAAATGGCAGAGCTGCAGACTGGTAATGACCCAAAGGTAGCCTGAACCTTAGATACTTTCTGTGAGACCCCCTTATGGGGATATGGAAGTACGCATGTTTTAGATCCATGATGCCAGTCAGCCCCCTTTCTAAAGCGTGGGTGGGATCATAGCCAGGGTTACTATCCTGAACTTTGGCTTTGCCAGATCCTTGTTCAGAACCCTCAGGTCTGAACTGGGTTGCCACTCCCCAATTTTCTTCAAGGTTAGGGAGAATCTTAAGTAGAATCTCTTTCCTCTTTGTAAAAAGGGAACCGGTTCTATTGCTCTTGATTTCAGAAGATTGCCCACTTCTGCCTCCAGAAGCTTTCTTTCTGAAATTGAAGCTGGTCTGAAAACCCTTGACCGTAACCCGGGAAGGATTTGAAATGGAGGGCCAGGCCCTGACTCACTACTTCCAGGACCCACTTGTCTGTGGTGGTGTTTTTCCAAGCCTATAAGTAGGAAGCCAGCCTGCCCCCCACTGGAAGTGGAGAAGTGACCCTGGCAACCAAATCAAGGATTCTGCTTTGGTTGGGGTTATGCCTGGTTGGCTTGATTCCCCCATCTGGAACCCCTTCTGTCCCTGCCCGTAAAATAGCCGGTCTGCTAAGGGTACTGTGGGATGGCCTGGGCCTGAAAGAAAGATCTGTCATATGCTGACCTGCCTCTACCTCCCCTTCCCTGTGGCCTGTAGGAGGTGGATGGCTTCTGCTTAGCTGCATTGCTTTTATAGGTGGTTTTGTACTCTTCCACCTTTTTCATGTAAGCGTCAGTTTTGTCCCGAAAGAGTAAGTTGTTCTCACAAGGGAAATCCATGGCTTTTGCCTGTGTATCATGGGATAGATTTGTGGCTCTCAACCAGGCAAACCTCAGGGCCACAGTAAGCGCCACCCACCTGGCAGCGGTGTCACTGGCATCTAGTGCTATGTGGAACTGGCATTTAGTGGCTTCTAGCCCACACCTGGCTGTTTCAGCCAGGCAGCTGCTAATCCTGCACGGGCCTTGTCTACCATGGCCATCACAGATTGCCATAAAGTCTGTTGATACTGGGCCACATAAGCCACATAGCTGGCCTGTCTGATGGCCAAAAAGGCTGCTAGGTAGCCCTTTTTAGCCATGCTGTCTATCTTGCAAGAGTCTTGTCTCGGGAGGATGAGAAGCTAAGGGCACACTGGCTCTATCACAAGCTGCAGCTTGCACTATCCCTTATGGTTAGGGTGAGAAAAGAAAAACTCAGCCCCTGACCTATCAAGCTGATACTTTGTCAGCTTTCTTGTCTATGGGGGGAAACTAAGTCAGGAGTCTTTAAAACCTGTTTAAGAAACTTGTTAATTGGCAACAGTCATTTTGTGGGTGCCAGGCCCACCATATCTAAAAACTCTGCTTCCTCCTCATCTTCTACATTTTCATTGGTAGCCAAATCTAGTGCCTCTATCATTTGCTTAAGAAATGTGTAGCGAGAAGAATAGTCCTCAGGCAATCTGGGAGGGGAGTCGGATTCTGGATCGGGGACACCTCTGGTTCACTAGGTTCTTCTCCTCCTCCTTCATAAATCAGTTCCTGAATAGAAGGAACCGGTGGAACCAGTGTGGGTATCGGCTGCGGAACCGCAGACGAAACTGCTGGACTTAGCAGTAGCGGTAAAAGTCCCCGATTAGCCACAGTTTGCAAAGCCTGGAGGACTTGCAAGGCTTGTGCAACCGCCTCAGCTGTGGGCATAGCCGACTTCGGTACAGAAGGCTCCTTTGCTTTTTCACCTGGAGGTTCTGTAAGTTTTAGTTTGTGCTTTTTTTTTGCCAGAACCAGTTCACCAGCCGGATCCTCAGTTCTTTTTGTTTTTGATGGCTCTCATTTATTAGAAGCAGTCTGTTCGGTTTCTTTATTTTTTTTTTTTGTTTGTTTTTTGTAGTAGAAAGAAGGCTGGGTTGGTCAGAACCCTGATCCCCCGGAACTGCTGGAGAAGCTATCTTCTTCTTAAACCTTTCCAACCCTTTTTCAACTGTTTTTGGAGGACAGGCTTTACAAATGTCACACTTAGAGGTGAAATGAGATTCACCTAGGCAAAACACACACAAATCATGTTCGTTAGCCTTAGCAAATACCTCTCCACACTCCACATAATTTTAAAAACCAGTGGGGCCCGTTTTCTTCTTTAGCCTCTGACATATTTAAACAATGTAGAAAACGAGAGTTTAAACTCTGATCCTAACTGAAGTTACGTATCAGAAATACACTGACCCCAGTTACTGCTAACCTCTAAAGTAGACAGACAGTCAATTCCCAAACCGGGAAATAAACCGCGATTTAAACAGAAACCCACAGAAAGTAGTGGATCTGAGTTAAGCACAGTAGATATACAAATAAAAAGTAAAATAAACTTAAGGAAACGGCGGTTCCTCAAAGGTTTGTCACAACTGAAGAGGAACCGTGAAACTGAAGTAAAATATAAACTAAACTAGCGTTAAACTATACTAAAGAAGGTAAAGGCAGCAGATGAAATAAAATTCAAGAGTTTACTTTTTTGTAACAAAAAAAAAAAAAAAATTAATTTCAGTGACTTCTGAGGAGAGATCGCCGAGATGTCTTGACTAAGCAGGCGAAGAATGAAATAGTACAGTTACATAAGAACTTACCGTAACAGTAGATCTTCGAGAAGAGCTGTTGCAGTAGGCAATAACCATTAGGACTACACCACTTGGCACTAGGACCCCACGGAAAAATTCTAGCTAGCAGTCTATGGCGGGGGAGTGCCCCCCACATCAGGCCCACCCCAGACGTCAGCCATGGTATAAAGGGGCGGTCTCCCGGCACCACTTCAGTTCGCCCACTGGAGACCCAGCTGTATGAAGGATGGGGAACTGAGGAGGTTCTAACATCCCCTAAAGGGAGAAGAAATTATACCTTCCTAACGAGGGGAAGAAAGGAGGGAGGGAAAGCATGCCTGCTGCAAGAGCGCTTCTCGAAGATCTACTGTTACGGTAAGTTCTTACGTAGCTGTACTATCTCACATTGAGACAGAGCTCTTGCAGCAGGCAATACCAATTAGGACAGAGTCCCAAGCAGTACAAGGATATGATCCGGGTCAGATGGGCGGTGGATAAAGAAATCAATGGTAGCTCCTAAGAGAGTGGTCCCTGGAGAACGGCTGGACCGAAACCTGCTCTCCTTCTGGAAACAATGTCCAAGCTACAGTGCTTGATGAGTGTGTGGACAGCCAGGTGGCTGCAGCACAGAGACCTGCTGCTGACACATTTCTGAGGGATGCAAATGAAGTGGCAACACCTCTAGTGGAGTGACTTTTAATTGAGCCTAGTAAAGGTTTGTCATACTTTTGGTAGCAGAAAACTATGCACTTGACCAACCATTTGGAGAAGGTCTGCTTAGTCACTGGCGCCCCTAACATTCTCGGGGCCAAAGACAGAAACAACTGATCAGATCTTCTTAAAGACCTGGTACAGTTAACATAAAAATGAAGAACTCTGAACATCCAGAGTATGTAACAAGGCCTCCCCTCTATTCGAGTACTCTGGGTAATAAACTGATTAAGGGTGAACTCTGACACCACCTTCAGGAGAAACTTAGGATTAGTGCGCAGGGATATCCTTGTCCCTGTGGAAAATCAAACAGAGCTCTTTACACATCAGAGCCTGAAGCTTGGAAATCCTTCGAGCTAATGTGATGCCAACTAAAAATAGCGCTTTCCAAGACAGGAAGCATAGCTCGCAACTTGCGGCTGGCTCAGAGGGAGGCAACGTAAGCTTCTCTAACAAAAACAAGGGACCCCATAGGGGAACAGAGTCCCGAATGGGTGACTTAGAATGCATGATACCTCGCAGGAAGGTGCAGGACAGATCCATTTGTGCCAGGTTCCTGCCATCCTCTGGTACATAAGCTGACAGAAGGCTTGTCACAGTATGAAATTCCGATGGTATGATAACCGTCACATGTAGTACCACAGTTATCGTCATACTGCGGTATTGCAGAACAAATAATTTCTGCACAAAAAAGAAGCCTCCTCGAATTGAGTTTTCTCTGAAAATGCAAAAAAACTAGTTGAAAAGTCCCAATACCGCGGAATACTGTGAATCACGGTTATTGTGGTATCAGAAATTGCCCACGGTATCAATACCATGACTTCTGATACCACGGTATACCGTGACAACCCTAGCCGACAGTGCAGAAAGGTGTACCTTTATGGACGAGTAGCTAAGACCTGCATTGGACAGGGAAAGGAAATACTCCAGGACCGAATTCACTGGACAGGTGAACAGGTCCAGACAACGGGCACAAGCCCATAGGCAGAAGCGCTTCCATTTCATGGCATAGGTGGCCCTGCTTGAAGGTTTTCTTGCAGCCACTAGGACCTCCACTACACCTCCTGACACCCCGTACCAGTCCCTGACTAATTCTGCAAGAGTCATGCATGCAGGTAAAGAGACTTGAGATTCGAGTGTACAAGAGTCCCTTGCTCTTGGGAGAGCAAGTGAGAGGATGGGGGCAGAGGAATTCGGAGGTTCTATTGCCAATTGCTGGAGCAACAAGAACCAAATTTGCCAAGGCCAGAACGGCGCTTTGAGAATCATGCCTGCTTGTTCCACTTTAAGTTTGAGCAGTACTTTCTGAAGTAGTGGGAATGGAGGGAAGGCATAAAGAAACCTCCCTGTCCAAGAGAGGGACAATGCGTCTCACCAGAAAACACCAGACCCTGGATCTAGCAAGCAGAAACTGGGCAGTTTGGCGTTGAGCAGGGACACAAAGAGGTCCAGTTCTGGAAGTCCACATCTTTCGAATAAATCATCTACTACTCCCTGTAGTAGTTCCCACTCATAGGCCTGAGATGGAGAGCAGTTTAGGCTGTTGGCCGTGTTTTTGTACCCCTGTAATGTGAACTGCTGTGAGTTCCTGACTGTGCTCCACTGCCCAGTACCAGACTCTCATGGCCTCTCTGTAAAGGGGGATAAGAGTGAACGCCCCCTTGCTTGTTGATGTAAAAGACCACCGATATGTCTGTCTAGATCAACAAAGGGCCTGGGGAAGGTCTGTCTGAAACACCCGCAAGGCATACAGAATGGCTCTCATCTCCAACACATTGATGCAGAGACTGCGTTCCCAAGGAGTCCATGTCCCCCTTATCTGACTTCCTTTGAAATACGCGCCCCACCCCAGTCCCCGAGGCATCTGTTAGAATTTGCTGAGGACTGGGACTTTGAAACGGAGCCCCATCTTTAGTCGGGAGAGGGGTGAGCAATCATTCCAAAGTCTGACGCACTGCTAAGGAGAACGGAACTTGCTGCTCAAGATCATCCAAACGCTGATCCCACTGTACCCTGAGGTTCCACTAAAGCACTCTCATGTGGACACGAGCAAAGGGCACTGTCGCGATGGCAGTTGCCATGTGGTCTAGGAGCTGCAGAAGCATTCTGGCTGATATCTGGCGTGAGGAAGCAATTTTCCGAGCCAGCACCTGCAGGCAATCTGCCCTGTCTGAGGGGAGGAAGGCCCTCCCCTGGACGGTGTCCAAGACGGCCCCTATGTATTGTAATCTCTGACTGGGCCAGGAAGATGACTTGGAAAGATTCAAGGTGATCCTCAGGGCTTGGAACAGTCAGAAAGTACTTTCCAGTATGTGACACAGCTGGTCCCTTGTGGAGCTGTCAGAAGCCAGTCATCGAGGTACCTGTAAGGGTAGACATATTGTTCCTGCCTCCTGAGAGCTGCTGCCACCACCGCCAGGCACTTGGTAAATACTTGAGGTGCCAAGGAGAGGCCGAATGGCAGTGCCCAAAACTGATAATGCTCGCCCCGGAAGGTAAAGCGAAGGTACTTTCTGTGGGATGGCAGGAATTTTATGTGCATGTATGCATCCTGCATGTCCAGGGAGCAGAGCCAGTTCCCCTTGATGTAGCATGGGCAGCAATCCTGGCAGTGTCACCATCCTGAAACTTTTGCATTCGATAAAATTGTTCTGCTGACTGAGATTCAAGATGGGATAAAGGTCCCCTGTCTTTTTTGGAACTAAGAAGAAGCGGGAGTAATAACCCCTACCTCTGACTCGGTGGGACTACCTGGATTGCCTTTTTGTCAGCAGGGCTTGAATTTCTGCCCAAATGAGGCCTGCGTGGGATGGGGAGCAATGGGTAGAAATCTGTGGGTTATCTGGAGGTATTTGGGTGAACTCCAGAGCATAACCCCTTTCTGTAATTTGGAACACCCACTGATCTGCCATAATGCTGGACCAACCTGTGAGGTAAAGGGAGAACCGCCCTCCTACTGCCTCCCCCTGTTGCTCCACTGGAGGAGGGGGGCAGTCAGAATGTCATGCTGAGGTTGTTGGAGTGGGCAAAGGAGCTCTGGTATTTTTGGCATTCCTTGGTCCCTGTGCCCCTGATGATAGGGGGTTCCTTTTCATTTGTACCCTCCCCCTTTGCAACTGTAGTTTCTCCTGCTGGCCTTGTTGTCTGCGAAGAGCAGGCGCCTAGATGAGGTTGTCTCTAACTTGTACATCTTGTGGACTTCTGAACACTCCCCACCCACCCAAGAGTCCTGCAACCCTGTGATTATCTTTTCTGCCTCCTGGCCAAAAAGAACTGATCCTTGAAAGGGGGCATCCAGGATAGCATCCTGTAAATCCTGTCGAAAGCCCGAGACCCTCAACCAAGAGTGGCGCCGGAGGCATATCCCCATGACAGCTGCTTTGGCAGCAGTGTCTGCAGAGTCATATGAGCACCTGAGGACATGTTTGCCAACGTCAGCGCCAGACTGTAGGACTGCTAAGAGCTCTGACTTATTGGAGGAGTCGGGTAGTGACCGAGCCAGGTCCTTAGCCTTGTTCGAAACAGACTTCTGATACCTCATCATATGTGCCAGAAAATAAAATGACCAGACAAATGGCCGAAGAGTAGACCTTCTGGCCAAATTGGTCCATCTTTCTGAACTCCTTATCCGGTGGTAGGGAGTTCATATGCTTTGGTTGCCAAGTCCTACCATGTGAGGCCATAAGGACCACAGAGTCCACTTTCTGTTGCTCGCTCAAATGTGGTTCTTCCCTAGAGGTCCTATGCAAGCAGTCAGCTTTCTTAGGAACCGCCAAGGCTGTGGAAGGGTGCTTCCAGGCTAGTTTCGTAATGTCCTGGAAGGGCCCCACTAATGGTGGGATGACCAAGGGTTTTGGGTTAGTGGCCCCTAAGAAGTTCACCAGACAGTATCTCTCGGGGTCAGTCCCCTACTGGTTAAGGAACTGAATGTGTCATCACATCTAGGAAAGTGGGATAGTCCTGAGGAGACCTTGGGGAATCCCTCCTTGGATCGAGATGGAAGAGACAAGTCATCTTCTGACGAGTCGAAAGAGTAGGAGCCTCTGGTGGACTCCTCTGAAGATGCGGACCGGCGTCCACTAGAGCAACTCCAGCGTCTAGAGTAGGATCTGGACGACAGGCGACTGCCATGCTTCTGTCATCCAGGGACTCCTGTCCATCACTGCCTGGAGCCAGGCGAGCTGGCGTCGGGGGTGATGAAGGCGATCTGCGTGGATGAGGGGTCAGTTGCCTAAGCGGAGCTGGTAAAGGGGGTCCCCGCGGGAGTGGGGTTCGGCTCCGGCAGTCTGAGCAACAGATCCTCTTTGATAGTGTTTCACCAACTGGTGAATAGAACCCCGATCTCAGCCAGGGGGACCATGGGGCCTGGCTCTGGGGGTCTGGCTTCGGGGTAGGGGCATCTGAGGGGCCTGGTATCTGACCCTTCAGTTTAGCCCCCCTGTCGTCAGGTCTGATAGTGCCACTGTGTTAGGATATCAGACCTGGCAGTGTCTCATTCCCTGGTGTTCGGTGCCCTGGCATCTTGTCATCAGGCTCTCAAGAGGGAGGCAGCGAAGAAGCGACTGGCACCTGGTCCATGGCGCTCTCAGAGTCAGGCGTCAGGACCCCCAATGTCTGCTCTGTGGTCGGACACTTTTTAGAGCCATTTGGATAAGATGACAGCTTGGAGGGTGTCATCTGCTACGGCTCCATAGTGGAGTCAAAGGGCGCTGTGGACTGTCATCAGTCCAGAGCCCCGGCTGACAACTGCTTGGAAGGCAACAGCGGTTTCTTCTGGTGCTCGTGTTCCTGATGCCTCAGTCTTGTTGGACCCAGTCTTGTCAGACGACCCTGAGGCAATGGTCTTGTAGCCGACAGGCTCCAACCTGCCACCCGAAGTGTGAGCTGATCCTTCTGGCTGAGACCCTAGCGAGAGTTTGTGGGGCCTGATAGCCAGGGAAACCGAGGTCTGGGAAGGCCCTAGCCCAGAAGACGCCTCTCCGGACGTCTGGGTGGAGGAGGGAGGGAGGCTTTCTCAATGGTAACCCAGGAAGAGCAAGGGAAGCCAGAGGGGCTGTGTCCGACCTCGCGCCACAGATAGAACTTTTGGAAGCCTTGTGTGAAGACCTGAGATGGGATTCTGAGCAGGACCTGTCCTTGTCTCGATGATGATGCTTTCCGCTCAATTTCTTTTCTGTATTGGGAGGAGACCTTGGCCGAGGAGGGAGACAAGCTGTGCCCTGAGTGGGTCTTCTGCATGGTGGCCACTTGCTGTTCAAGGAAGTATGCTTTTAAAGTCTTCAGGCAGCAGATGCGGGTCCTTCTATTGAAGCTGAGGCAATGCGAGCAGGCGTCCGGCTTGTGGTCGGGGCCTAGGTACAGAAGGCAGGCCGAATGGCCATCTTTTGCTGGGTTCTGCTTGTCGCACATGCACTCTATTTCCACCGCTCTGTACATGAAGTTGGCTGGGTAGACATACATGACAAATTCGGTAAATTTGATGGGGAAAAAACGGTAACTGCGCGAAGTGTGAAAAAAAGATGGTCGACTGGTAGCAGGAGGCATCCTTGGAGCCGAGATGTACAGGTCAACGGCAGGAAAAAAACTGAGGTGGTGGCAGGGGACCGGCCCTTTATACCATGGGCGAAATCAGGGGCCGGGCCGACGTCTGTGGGTGATCCCCCACCATAGACTGAGCTAGAATTTTTCTGTGGGGTCCTAGTCCTAATAGTTATTGCCTGCTACAAGAGCTCTATCTCGAAGTGAGATCTGAGAGTTATAGAACGCAGCAGTTGATAAGGGCAGCAGTTTGAATGGTGGCATGAGCCAATCAGTGTTCCATGATTTGCATAAGTTCCATTCTCCAGGCAGTTCAACACTGGAGGCAGACTGCAAGAATTGCATATTGAAGAATCCCTGGGGTTAGAACTGTGACACTTGTACAGCTGGTTCTGATTAATCGATGCTTTTTGTAATATAAAAAATGTGTTACAGTGTCACTCATGAGACATGCTGTTTCAACTAAAAGATAAAAGCCAGGAGATAATTACAGGTTAGAAGAGACTTAAAGTAAGGATCTCCTGTTTATCTAGCTTAATTGTAGCTGCCAGCTACTAGACTAGAAATCATAAACTTTTATGGCGTTTAGAGGAAGAATACAGGTTATGGCACTTAGGCGCTACGTCATAAAAGTCCTCCGATGTCCTTGAGAGAGGATGCTGCTCATGGGTGAAATAAAGGATTTGGAAAATTACAGACTTTATGGGGAAGTAAGTTTTTTCTGCTGATGTCACCTATTAATTTACCTCCTGACACAAGACAAAGGATTGTATAATTTTTAATAAACAGGAGGAGAAGCTGGGTGACATCATGGAGAAGGCAGGGTCGAGACAGTGTTTTAATTATGCTGTAACAGACCTTTACAGACACACGTTTGGACTCTGAAAAAAGCAACATCAGCACTGGAAGGAGATAAGAATACATTAGATTAGACAAGTCTAAGGGTACTGTGGTAGGAGATTTTGTTGCATTTAAAATCTTATTATTTTAAGTGATTGTATGTTTTGTGATATATGGTTCTGTATTTTACATTTTACATTTGTATCTATTTTAAAGTAAACATCTCATTTTTTACAGACTACTTGGTGTGCCTCTGAAATTCTTTATTTGACAAAGTGAAGCACATATGGTTAAAGTTGACACTGTCCAAAGCTACTGGTAATACCAAACTGGGGAAAGGTAAGAATTTATTCTGAGGTCAGTTTTAAGGGTTCATTTTGCACACCTTGTTAGGTGCCCGTAGGCGAAAGATATTTGGCCCCCCCAGAAGAGCAGAATTATCTGAGCCTATACATTGGGTATGCTAGCAAGAGGTTCACATTTGAATCCCTCCAGAACTTGAGACCAAAGTTTGATTCGAACCTACAAAACAGACAGGAGGGTTACCCTGTTCCGTTAACTGTTCACAATACTGCGCTCGGAGGTTGGCACTGTGGGAGCAGAGGGCCTGACCTGCTAAGTGGGGTCGTGACAAGAACCACCACACATTTTCTGATGTGTGCTACCACAACAGCCAAGCACTCTGTGAAAGCCCTCAGAGCTAAGGTGAGACCAAATGGAAGGGCCATGAACTGGCATGACGGTTCCCCAACTTGAATCCAAGATATTTTCTAGAGGACAGTTTGACTGGGATATGAAAACGGGCATTTTTCAGATCCAGAGATCACAGCCAATGGCCTGCTGGCAAAGATGGTATCACTGTCCTTAGTGAGGCCATCTTGAATTTATCTTTTTTTCAAATGTTTGTTCTGAAACTGGAGATCTAAAATGGGTCACCACTCCCCATTTTTCTTGTGTTAGGAAGTATCTTGAGAATATGGCCCTGCCCCACTGGGAGGCGGGGACATTTTCTTTTTTTTTTTTTTTTTTGTTTTCTTCCAGTTCCTGCAGACTTTTTTTCTGTGCGACAGTGAGCTGGAAAACTGTTTCTGCAGGTGTGGAAAGTGTCTGAACTGCAGACACAAGCCCCGGCCCACTTTTTCCAGTACACACGTAATGTTAACCTATTCCTGGAAGTAGTGTGCCAGTCTTCATCCCACTGGTAATGGTTGGATGACCTGAGCGTTGTCAGGGGTTTTGTTTCAGGTAGGGCTTAAGTACTGGAGCTGCAGCATTATGCCTGGAAGCCCCTTTTCCCCTGACCCTATAGTAACCTCTTTGTGAGCGGTACTCATAGGGAGCAAAAGACAGAGAGGCTCTTGGGAAGTATCCTCTGCCTCCCCTTTGGTAGGACCTGTAGGAGGTGCAGTCCTATTCCTTCTCACTATTACTTTTATAAGTGGTTTTGTATTCATCCACATTTTAAATTTAGGCTTCTGTTCCATCACCAAATAATGAATTTCCCAGAGCCGGCCCTGTGGTGCTGAGGGCTGAGGCACTGGACAGCACACCTCGCGCCATGCCGGTGACCCAAGTTCGGGAGCGAGCTTGGGTCACATGGGGTTAGCTGGGGGAGGTCTGGAAAGCTGATTGTAGTGGCCAATGGGCTGTTCTAAGCTCCCAGATTGGGAAAGATCAGTCCCTCGCTCTCGGCTGACACCCGATGGAGGCCAGCTGTCAGAGCAGAGTCGAGGGCTGACATAGGGAGGGTATAGAAAGCACTTGCTTCCAGGAACACACGCTTGCCAAGCACAAGTGCTTCGGGGGGAAGAGGGAAGAAAAAAAAACACACATGTATGTCTCCTTGTGGCAGTTAGTGACGGCTCCCCTGAGGGGGGCCAGATGAAAGGATGTCGCTACGGGGAGCAAACAGCTATAGTATGTGGAAAGAAAAAAGTAATAATTTCCCACAAAGAAGAAATCCATAACCTTGCTTTGAGTATCCTGAGAAAGAATGTAGTTAGTCCTCAACCAGGAAAACCTTCCAAGAAAGAAATGTAGTCCTCAGCCAAGAAAACGTCCTTAAGGACACTGCATGAGCAAAAGCTCTAGCAGCAGTGTTATTACTGTCCACCACAGTATGGAAATATTTTGTGGCATTCAGGGCTGATCTTGCTGTGGAATTCCCCATCCGCTCTTTCTGCCAGTACCAAAATTATGTTCCAAAGAGCTTTCTGGTACTGTGCTGTATGTGCTGAATAAGCTGTCTGCCTCACAAGCAGGGAAGTTGCAGCATACACCTTTTTGGCCATGGTATTCAAATTTTTTCGGCTCCTTTTCAAACGGACTGCACAGACAGTGTGATTTTTGGTCTCTCACAAGCAGCAGCCTGGGCTACTCTGTGATGATCAGGATGAGCACAGAAGTATTCCACTCCCTGCCTGCATGCCTGATATTTTCTTATCTATGGCTGCAGCCAAGGTGGGTGCAGACATGATTTTTGATATGGCCTTCTTAAGTGGTTTATGTATTATACCTGGCATTCTTCTTGGTGGAGCTATTCCCAACATGTCCATAAAAATCAGCACCATCTTAATCCTCTTGCGTCTGGGTTATGCCCCCTATCATCCCACACACACCTTATACTGTATTCCTGGTCTATTATACTGTGATGCTGCTATTTTGCACAAACATGTATATTTAGGCACCCATCATACAAACATCAGTGCCAGGAATGTGCTTTGCTGCTAATATATGCTAATGTTTGCATCCTTTATAGGATTATATCATGCATGATTATAATACCTCACTAAAATGCATTATGTTTGTGTCTTACATATATTCCATATATAACCTACCTAATTACTGATATGATGACTCTTGGGGATCATCACTGATTACTTTATATTACATATATTCTCATATAATCACGTGTAGTAGTGGCCCGTCAGCACCTCTTTGTCTAAGCTGACAGAGAAAGCCTTTGTTATGTCTTACACATAGGCAAGTAATGTCACATGTAGTTTGGACCGGTCAGCATTTCATTTGTCCAAGCTTCATGCTGACAGGAGCATATTCTTTGTCAACCGAGCTCTGCACAGAGATCTTGGAAAATCTGGAGATAATGTACACTCTTCAGGAGTGGTGAGCAGCCCATCTCCCTTGTGATTTTCTATGTCACATGCTTGGTGTATTATAATAAAGTATTATTATTATTACTCCTGCTTGTGTACAATGTTTCTTGGTTGACACCGAAGACATACAAGAATCTTATTATTTACTCTTGAGCTGGTAACTAGATAAATTGGAGTCTGTGACAGGACTCTGGGTGTTAGTCATAGTTCCATTTTAATTTCCTCTGTAAATTAATACTGGGAAAGAAATCCCCAGTGACAAACAGCTGAGTGTGTCTTCTGCTTAAATCTTTTTGGTTGGTTTGTGTACCACAGTGCAGATAAAACAAACTTCTTGCCAGATATTCAAACTCTGTGTAATGAGTTGTTTTATTTTTGTCTCTCACCCCCCCTCCCCTTTCTCTGTGGGAACACACAGCTGTAAAAGGATCCAAACAGACAGACTTTTCATTTGTGGTTTCAAATCCTAGTGGGTCTATACTAATCTAGGAGTCCACATACGCCAAATGCTGTTTGTGTCCTGTCATGAACTTTGGTTGCAAACAAAGTTCTTGATCCACAGACAACTAAGGGTTTCTCATTTTATATGACATGTCTAAACATATCAGTAATGAGTTGAGGCTGGATGCCTCAAAATACTTAACTGCCTACGGTGGTTGGTACGATTTTGCTGAAGTAGCAAAATCCAGTGATATCCCTGAAAGGACCATCATTGCTTACTATAGTAAATTGAAACATGGTACCAAAAGAGATAATCCTGAAGGATTATTAATTGCAATGTTGTTTACATGCTTTGATGCTGTTCTAAATGAACAGTCCGTTTTGAAATCTGAGAATGTTGCTTGCAAAATGGAGAATGCTGCTTGCAAGCAGGAAATGAGTCTGAAAAAGGCTGATCATATACAAAGGACAGAAGGACTGAAGTGTCAAGTCCAGTCCCTCCTTCAGCAAAATTGAGTTTTTCTTTAATAATTTTAGCAGCCAGGAACTGCATGCTTTTGGAGATAACTGAACAGGCAGAACTTATTAGAAAAAAAAATTTTCAAACTAATGGTGTTCTGGCTAATACCAGCGATTCATTCCATGTTGAAAATGAGGAACTTAGGGATGAAACGTCTGAAGTAATTGCTGATAGAGTTAACGTGCTGGTATTTCAACACCAGACCTTGACTGAGCAGTGTGATTCATTATGTTTTGATTATAGCAGACTTGAACGGAATGCTTTGAATACAAACTGTGGTAGAGCTTTTCTTGATAACAGGCAAGTTTAACACACAGAGAATGTCTTGCAATCTGAAAATAAGGCACTTCACAGCATGCCAACTCATGTATCTGAGCAGTTAGAATATAGGAGTAAAAAGTCAGATATGGCCAACTTGCACCATCAGCCAGAGGTATTGGCAGGGCATATCACCTTACTGCCCATAGACCTTGCCTCTTCAGATGTTGAAGAGTTTGATTGTGAACACTCACAATGTGCTGTGGGGTGGACTAGAACAAAGTCTAGCCACTTGTTTTTCTGTGATTCACAAAATAGAGAATTGATAGAGTCTCAAAATGGAGGACACACATCATCACGTTGCGTCCCCATGCCATCCCCAAGTTGGTCACTCACGGTCATGTGATGATGGTCATAATACAGTAACCCAAGATGCCCATGAGGTAATCCAAAATGGCCAATCACCACATCACGGAGGTTGGATCATGCAGTCACAGGGGCCTGTGATTGCTGCCTTAACCCAACAAAACATACCAGAGGTTTTTGACATGTTTCATAACGTTATCAGTAAGACTAGTGTTTGAGGAACAGAAGATTCTCATTAAAAATTATGCTGATGTACTTCTGAATGAGGCTAGTACGTAACCTAATGTCATGAAGTCAGTGTCTGATGCTGCAGTAGCAGCTGCAGTTAGCAATGTTTACTATACTAGAACATCCTTGGTTAAGGAACACATTGCTGTTAATTATGTGAAATGTGATTCTTCCCTATGTAATTTAACATCAGCCCTCCCTGAGAAGACTGAATGTGTTGTTTTTCCTAACTCTAACCGCACTGGGCACATGTAGTACACTAATAACAAACGGCCACACTAAAAACAATGTTGCTACCATCCAGCAACCTTCCAGTGGGGAAACCCACTTTACATTTGATGGGGGAAGGGACAACCCAGATTCTGAAAGCCCCACGGCTGTGATATTTTCAGCATCGCAGGCCACGTTGGGGGGCGGGGTATGCAGGTTTGATTTCTGAACCTGTGCTGACACCTGTTTCAATACTACTTTCTCCACCCCTGATTGCTAGTGAACCACAATCCATAGCTGGAGAACTACATGCAGCTTGCACGCCACTTTTCTCCACTGTGCAGGCACCCCTGATAGTGCCAGCACTGTCTGCACATGATGCAGAACCCCCTCCACCAGTGATACCTGGATCATCCCATCCTGTGACTGCAACAGCAGACACAAGCCAGGAACAGTCTGGGTTATTCCAAGCACAGACAATAGCAAGCACTTCTGGCAAGAAGATGCAGGGTATTGTAACGTTGATATTGTTGTCATTTCTTCTAAGATCACTGATCATGGCCCCAGCATTGATTAATCCTAACCCAGCTTTAGGGTATTATATTGAAATTGCTACATTAGATATAGCAATCTCAGCAGTTTTAGCCCAAACATACAATGGACACATCAGATCAATTGCTTATGCATCCCAGGTGCTCTCCCCAGTGCAGCTGAAATATAACCTTTGTGAAAGAAACCTTATGGCTACATACTGGGCAGTGAGACATTTTATGTACATCATTGGATATGCACCCATTGTGCTGCATTCTAATCGTTTGCCAACTAACTTTCTGTTGTCAGACAACGTAAAAGATGACTCTGTATCCAATGCTAGACTTACATACTGGTCTCTCATTTTACAGGATCATGACATCACTGTCCTTCCTATCAAAACTCAATTCTTGTCGGCTCATGGCCTACAGTTTACAGGAGTGACCCATGATTGTTCACTCCAACCCCCTTACCTACCTGTCACCAGGGCCAGTGGCGTCATGCCCATAGGGCCCAAGGGATCATGTGCCCCCAATATAATTGATCAAACAGGAAAAAAGGGGATCCATACATTTGCCCAACTCTCAAAAGCCCGACAATCGATTGCCTGACTCCAAAATCCTGACACATTTAGAATCCCGCAGTACGTTTGACCGACTGCTGAAATCCCGACAGTAGCAGTTCAAAGCTCAGGTTTTATATTGTTTCACCTGATAACCCGATGAGTGTGTAAAGACCAGAGCCAACATTACTTAGCACTGGGTAAAGAGCTTCAACACGGTACTCTGGTAAAACTCCGGTTATCACAGATGAAACATGGGCAAGTGAAATGCTGAAATTCCAGCAGACGACAAGTGTTTTACTTGTACAATTAAGTCCTATATACTGAGCTGAAATATAACACCTAAGACAACTAATGCAAAATGCTGAAATACCAGCAGAAATAGAATAAAATATAGCCAAATGTATGTTGTACTTAACTATGCAAGTAAAACACTTCACATTATATTACGTGACACATTCATCAAAGCCCATTTTGCAGCACTGGGTAAAGAGCTTCAACACGTACCGCTCTGGTTCTGACAGCTAAAACATGAACATGAATAATTTAGAACAATCAGGCAACATAATGTGGGTCACTCTAGCAGTCAACGTAAGGTTTCTATCTGCTGGGCAGTTCAACATTTTAGTCTCAGATTAGCTGTTCAATAAAAATCCTCAAGCTGCTCCAAACATGCTCTTATAATTGAGTTCTCCTTAACCAGACCACAGCAGGTGACGACAGCCTTTTTGGTTGTTTCTCCTGCTTTTTTAGCTTTGACTTGCTCAAGAGTCGGTTTGAAAGCACAGTCAGGAATTTGCAGTCGGGCAGTTGAGCAGACGTACCTGTCGGGAAATTGGAATCGGGCAACTGAGCCTCGGTCTTTTGATAGTCTGGCAAAGGTACCAGACCCAGAAAAAATGTATGTTTTTTTTTTTTAATTTATTTTCCACAATCACAATGTACAAAGCAATGTATGCTTTTTTTTTTTTTTAAAGTCATTGGTGGTGGGGGTGGGCAGGTAGGGTCCGATTTGCTTACTCATCTACAAGTCCGACTTTTAAAAAAATCATGTATGCTAGCTAGCTTAGGTGTAAGAACATAGAAACATAGATTTTGATGGCAGATAAGGACCGCTTGGCCCACCCAGTCTGCCCATTTCCCTACCTAATGGATAAGCTGCAGATCCTAGTTAACCAGCAGCCTACTTCTTCCTGCCCCCACCCCCTAGAATTTCCTGATGACTGTCCCATGCATGCTTGAATTCCACCACTGTTTTTGACTCCACAACCTCCTCCGGAAGGCGGTTCCATGCATCCACAACCCTCTCTGTGAAAAAATACTTCCTTAAATTACCTCTGAGCCACCCTCGTCTATCTTCAAATTGTGCCCCCTTGTTCTTGCACACCTCTTTTTTTGAAAGATGCTACCCTCTTGGACTTTGTTGATTCCCTTGAGGTACTTGAAAGTTTCTATCATGTCCCCCCTCTCCCTCCTTTCCTCGAGGATATACATATTCAGCTCCTTAAGTCTCTCTTCATATGTCTTCCGGCGCAGACCCTGCACCATTTTAGTTGCCCTCCTCTGGACAGCCTCCATCCTGTCTATGTCTTTGCAGAGATTGGGTCTCCAGAACTGCACGCAGTCCTCCAGATGGGGTCTCACCAACTGTCTGTACAGAGGGATAATAACTTCCTGTTTTCTACTGGTGATGCCTCTCCCTATGCATCCCAGTATCCCCTCAGCCCTCCTTGCTGCCCTCTCACATTGCTTGCCACCTTTAGGTCATCTGATATGACTACCCCCAGGTCCCTTTCCATTTTTGTTGTTGTTAGTATCTCACCCCCCATTGTGTACTCTTCCCCTGGGTTTTTGTTTCCCAGGTGCATTACCTTGGACTTCTTAGCATTGAATCTAAGCTGCCATACATTTGACCATTCCTCTAACCTTGCCAAGTCCCTTCTCATCCTTTCCACCCCACCTGTGCATCAACTCTGTTGCAGATCTTTATGTCATCTGCAAAGAGACATACTTTTCCTTCCAGTCCCTCTGCAATGTTCGCTTATAAAGACATTGAGAGACCCGGTCTAATACTAACCTGCGGTACTCACTAGTAACCCCCTTTCTTCAGGTGGACTCCATTTACTATTACTCTCTGTGTCCTATTCTCCAGCCAATTCTTTACAGGCTGTCATCTTGGGACCACTCCCAGGCTGGCTAACTGTATATTAATCTTTTGTGTGGGACTGTGTCAAATGACTTGCTAAAGTCTAGGTAGGCATGTCCACAGCCCCTCCCTGATCTACTACTTTGGTCACCCAGTCAAAGAAATCTATCAGATTTGTCTGGCATGACCTTCCCGCTGTGAATCCATGCTGCCTTGGGTCCTGAGCCCTCTGGCCTCTAGATACTCAACAATTCTTTCCTTCGAAGTGATTCCATCATTGTCCCTACCACTGAGGTTAAACTGACAGGTCTGTAGTTTTCTGCTTCTGCCTTGCTCCCACTTTTGTGAAGGGGAATCACATCTGCCCTTCTCCAGTCCTCGGGTACCACCCCATCCTCCCATGATTTGTTAAAGAGGGTAGTCAGTGGTGTCACTAGTTCTACCCTTAGTTCTTTTAGAATTCTGGGATGAATACCATCAGGCCCCATTGCTTTGTCCACCTTCAGTTTTAAGAGTTCTTTCAAAACCCTTTCTTCTGTAAATGGGCTGGTATCAACTTCTGTATCCAGAGTGTTTCTACTGTTTGTTTTAGGTACCTTCCCCACTTCATTTGTAACTACTGAGCAAAAATATTTCTTTAGTATCTCTGCCTTTTCACAGTCAACCTCTGCCCTTCCTCCCTCCTCTTAATTAAGCCTCACTAACCCTCCCTTGGTCTTCCTTCGCTCCCTGATGTACCTATAAAAGGTTTTATCCCCCTTCTTAACTGAGTTGGCTATCTTTTCCTCGGTTTGGGCCTTTGCTGTTCTGACTGCCTTCCCAGCTTCCTTTTGCTTTAACTGATATAGTTCTCTGTCCTGCTCCTTCTGTGATTCCTTGTACTTCCTGAATGCTTTCTTTTTCTCTTGAACCTTCACTGCCACTTCCTTTGAGAACCATAGTGGTTTCTTACATCGTTTCATTTTGTTTATTTGCTTCACACAAAGGCTTGTTACCTCTGTGATGGCCGTTTTTATTTTTCCCCATTGTTCTTCCACCCCTCCTTCCTGCCCATTTGCTAGTGCATTACTTAGGCACTCACCCATTTTGGCAAAGTCAGCCCTCCTAAAGTCCAGTACTTTTGCCTTTGTATGGCTTGACTCTATTGCTGTGTTTATTGTGAACCATACTGTTCGATGGTCGCTAGTTCCCAGATGGCTACCCACTTCACATCTGTGATCCTCTCTTCATCTCCATTGGAGAACCAGGTCTAAGATTGCTCCCTCTCAGTAGGGTCCAATACTAGTTGTCTAAGGCCTGCCCCCTGTAGGGCATCTAGAATAACCCCACTCTTTGAAGTGGCTGCTGCAACTGCACTCCAGTTAACATCTGGCATATTCAGATCACCCATCAGCAATATCTCCCCTTTTTCTGCCATTCTAAGTATTCTTTCTATCATTTCCTTGTCCATTTCCTCCCCCTGAGAAGGGGGTCTGTATACAACCCCTGTGCAGATTGTAGTGCCATTGCTGGTCTCCAAATTTACCCACAGTGCTTCTTCACCTCCCTGTTTTCCCTTTTGTTCTGTTGCTTTGATTCCTTCCCTTATGTAAAGAGCTACTCCTCCTCCTCTTTTACCCTCCCTGTCCCTCCTGTAGATAGTGTATCCTGGTATGTTTATGTCCCAGTCATGGTTTTGTGTGTACCATGTTTCTGTGACTGCCACGATATCCAGATGTTCCTCCTCCATCAAGGCCACTAATTCAGGAAGCTTGTTACTCAGACTATGGGCATTGGTACTCATTGCTCTCCATTTTTTGATGGCTTTACCTTCTTTTGCAGCATCCCCCACTGACCTGTCTACCTCGGTCTTTTTCTCATTTAGTACCCTGTTTTGTAGGAAGAGGCTGGGATTTTCCTGCTGCTTATCAGTGCCTCCCCCCTTGACTAGTTTAAAAGCTTGTCAATGAAGCATTTAAACCGATTGCTCAAAAGACTTGTTCCCTTCCTGGACAGATGCAGACCATCCTGCTAATATAGGCTGGTGTCCCTCAGGTGGAACCCCAGTCCCCAATGAAGCCAAACCCCTGTGCTCCACACCATTTTTTCAACCATTCATTAAACTGCATGGTGCAAAGCACCCTCGCCTCACTCATGCCATTGACAGGCAGCACCTCAGAGAAGGATATTGTGTGTGCTACTTGTCTTGGGCCCCTCCCCAATTCTACAAAGTCCTTCTGCACTGCTCTAATCTCATGATTAGCCAAGTCATTTGTCCCTAGGTGGACAATGACGTCCAGCTCAGGCTCCCGTGCAGCTGTTCTCGTGATCCTGAGGATGCGCTTCCTGTCTCTCCAAGCCATGGCACCAGGCAGGCACCTTACTTCATTTTTCCCTGCTCCCCAAGTTCTATCCCCCTAATAACTGAGTCCCCCACCAGGAGCTGCTTCCTTTCCTTGTGGTGTCCTCTGCCTCCTTCCTGTGGGCCTCCCTTGTGACAGTTGTCCTCAGCCTCCTTAGTCTCCTCTGTGGGTGCATCCATAGGGGAGCTATGCTCCCCCAGAATGGTGTATGGATTGTGGTGTGGAACAACTGACTGGGTGTGCCTCTGTTCCATCATCCTCACCCTCCCTGAGCCCACTGTGGTCCAACTGCTGTGCTTTCTTCGCAACCTCTGAGGTAGTGGTGGTGGCTCTGGTGCTCCCTGGATGGGGGAGGTTCCCTTCCTACCATCTAGTGTGGCCTGGGGGAAGGTCCCCTTACTACTGTGCAGTGTGGCCTGAAGACAGGCAACTTCCTCCCTCAGGGCAGAGAGTTGTCTGCAAATAGGGCAGCATCTCAGCCTCTAGAAAGACTCCCGGAAGACTGCTGCCCCACAGCCATTACATTGCACTACTCCCCACATTTTTTTTGTGTGTGTGTGTGTGATTGGTTTGTAATATATAATATATATATATATATATATATATATATATATATATATATATATATTATACAAACGTGTATACTTATATTGTCAGTGCAGTGTATAGAGGATATGACAGTGATATGCACTTGCACTCTTCAGGAAATGATGTCAGAACCCCAGGTATAAAGGAACTATTTCCAGGGGTGGGTGGGGAGAGGGGTGGGTGGGGTGAAGGGTGGGAAGGGTTGGGCCTAAACTGTGCCCTCACAAAACAATCAGCTAAAGCTCTGACCCACCGCTCGATGAATGCCTTCCTGTCAGCAAGATACCCTACACAACAATTTGACAGAGAAAATACCCTGCTAATCAAACAGAAAAATCCACACATCCAAGTCAGCGCAGGTAAACCTCGCCAGCCCCAAAACAGGCCTGGTGGTTTGTGCTCTGAAAGCTGTCAGCCCCAAAATAAGTCAGCTGTGCTTTAAACTCTTCCTGCACTGAAAATGTTAAGAATTGTAACAAACAAACATAAACCTAGATCCACCTCCCTCTGTTGCTTGAAAGACTGTCTTTTCCTGTTTCACACTGCAAGTTTTTCCTATGACAACTCCTTAACCACAGTAACTTATTTAAAAATAGTTTAACTATCATAAACTCCTACACATCAGTAAATTATTTAAAAATAGTTTCTATCCCAAAATCCTAGTAGTCAATCCAGCTACCCCGAAGGGACAACCAAAATGCAGTATTCAAACACTTGTGAAGTTACTTCCAAGATAAGCAGAGTTTGCAAGCTCCTTTTTCAATTCCTCAGCCACCTGTAATTTATTTAAAAATAGTTTAACTGTCAGAAAATCCTAGTAGACAATCTAGCTACCTCCAAGGATCTACCCAAATGCAGTATTTAAATCCTTCTGAAGTTACTAACAAGATAAACAGAGTTTGCAAGCCCGTTCTTGGTTAAACAGTAAATAAATATGTGAATAAAAAGCAATTACCAAGGATAGTTAGTTTCACCTCCCACAGAATTAAGCAAAAGTGCACGTTTGTTGCAGATATCAAGTGCAATATAGAATTTCGCTCACAGCTGAATAAAGAAGTAGTGTCCTTCCAGGTCAAGCAAATGTGCTTTGTGTCTAAAAATTGCAGCCTCCAGTAATTTATAGTAATCTGATCTAGTCTGGATATCTCCACCCAGGGCAATTTGTTGACAATGGTTATGATGCAGCCCTTCCTGTTCCAATACAACACTTTTTGGTCTGAAAACAATGTCCTGCCTAAGGCTGTCTGTGTTTCAATTCACACTGCAGGTTTTGCTATGACAACTCCTTAACCACAGTAACTTATTTAAAAATAGTTTAACTATTACAAACTCCTACGCACCAGTAAATTATTTAAAAATAGTTTCTGTCCCAAAATCCTAGTAGTCAATCCAGCTACCCCGAAGGGACAACCAAAATGCAGTATTCAAACACTTGTGAAGTTACTTCCAAGATAAGAAGAATTTGCAAGCTCCTTTTTCAACTCCTCAGCCACCTGCAATTTATTTAAAAATAGTTTAACTGTCAGAAAATCCTAGTAGACAATCTAGCTACCTTCAAGGATCTACCCAAATGCAGTATTTAAATCCTTCTGAAGTTACTAACAAGATAAACAGAGTTTGCAAGCCCCTTCTTGGTTAAACACTAAATAAATATGTGAATAAAAAGCAATTGAAGAAATGATTGGTAGTCTGTGCCGACATTCTACATAGTTTCTACCAATCACTTCTCCTGTTTGCACTGTCAGTCTTTCAAGGAACTCATCAGCTCAGTAGCCAATTGCACAGTGATACAGGAAGGATGACATGCTGTGCGGCAAATTGTGCATTTTCTGGCACCATCTCCATTGTGCGCATGAGGAAGACAGAGTCAGACAGACTGAGGAACAACACATCATCCGTCGGTTATTTACTCATAAAAAAAGTTAATATTTTTTAGATGGCTGCTCAGAAGACAGAGAGAGAGAGAGAGACTGAGGGAGAGTCTACCTCTCAGAGATAGAGGCAGAACAAATGAGTTGTAAACCTGGGCTCCTGCCCCTCCATGAGGGAAGTAAAAACATCCTCTTCAGAAAAACACAGAGGAGGGCAGTTGAAGTTTTAAGGGTGTATTGCTGTGTACCTGGCCGAGGGAGGTGGAGGTCTCGGTCTGAAAGTGCACCATTGCCACCAAAAAAATCTGAAAACCACAGGAACAGACATCACAGCAAAGGAGCGATGGGATCATGGATCAGCAGCCCGGCCTGCAGTCCTACAGAGAGATAAGGTAGGAGGTTGAACGAATTTATGAAATAACTAGTAATTTCTTGTGCCTAGACCTCGCTCCGGTACTCTAGTGTTGGTACACATAAGCAAAACCCTTTCCACAATGGGTTTGCTGCTCACCATCTGGCTTCTTGCTGTGAGCTCCTATGCTAGAAGCCATGCTTTTCTTGAGAGCCGGGCCCTGAAAGTCGAGCACTGAGCTTTCAGGGACAAACTAACTGAAATTCTCCAAGCTTTATTTTCCCTGGGCCACATCATGTGCTTAAAGTAAGTGTCATTCAGGGTTGAAGTGTGTCCGCTGACTTGACTAGATAGCATCGACCCACAGCGGTGGAGTTCTGTGCTTGGTTAGCTGAGGAAAGGCAATAAGTCAAGCTTGTGTGCGGTCCCACCAGAAAGCACTGGGTGCTGGCACCGAAACTTGGAGCAGCTGTGGTTGCTGTTTTGCAGGAGGTCGGGTGTGTATTGGAGTCAACTTAGAAGGGCAGCACAACACCCCACTCCTGAGCCAGCTTTCACTTTGGTTCAAGTGGGAAATGACTGCTGCTGGTTTGTATAGATAAGTCTCCCTCAAACAAAAGAAAGGTTTGCTTTTGTTCAGAGGTTAAGGGGTGGTTATTGGCTTTCTGAGGTAGGATATGTCCTCCAGCCCCCACTCCTGTGTTATCAGTCAGTGATATTTATTGTTTTACATCTGTCTCTGTAGGCATTGCAAGAGGAAGTCACTCACCCGAGTCTGGGGTTACCCCCTCAGTCATTTGTCAGTGGTGACTGTTGTTAGTAATGGTATTTATTTTTATTAGGCTTGTTCTGTTTTGACAGCCAGCATGATGTTGTGTGCTCTTAGATGGAGTGTAAGTTTTTTTTGACTTGGAGTGGGTTGTTCTCAAAGGTGGTAGGATTTTTGCTAGTATTCTTCATTAGTATGTTTTGTTATTATGTGTGCTGTGTTTGGAGAGCCTGCAGGAAGTGGTGAGCTCTTGAATGAAGTGTTTTTTTATTAACTTTGACTGGAGTGGGTTACTCTCCCCCTCTGCAGTCGGAGCATTATGATTAATATTTAGTGTGGTCTGTTATTGGACTTGATCTGTTTGGAGAGCCTGTGGGAGGTGGGGTGTCACTAAATGGGTCATTGAATGACTGTGTGTGCCCCCCGCCTGACCAGTTTTAGTTTTGTTGGCAAGACTGTACTGCAATCTTGTTTGCTCTGTTTGCAGTATTTTGGAGGGCCTGTTGGTGGGGATGTGGTACTGATGTACAGTAATTATTCCCACCCCCTTAATTTTCTGTCTTGGTTTGCTCATCATGGTCTCTGTTGTGCCTGATCACAGTTTTCTGGGTTGTTTATATTTTCATAATAAAAATGTAACTTTTATTGAAAAAAAATTGTTATTGTGATGGCATTTAGCATGTTGGGGAACAGCTTCCTGGCCTGCTAAAAGTTACCAAAATGCACCATTTGACTTCAGTTTTTAAAATATTTTCTTGGGGGAGCACGCCCCCGGACCCCCCTAGAAAGGTTTGGATTTTGTGCCCCTCCAAAATTTCAGGATGCATGACACCTTTGACCAGGGCCCTTTCTGACAGAACCTCAGAAAGTGTAAAGACGCCACTGTGTGTCATGTTTTGACTAATGACTCAGCCACACATACCAATGAGGGTCAGATGGCAGGGTTTGGAATTCTTATTGTACATCCTAGTGATGACAGAGTGTGCATCATCATATATGTACGATTCACAGGCATTGTTAAAACAGGCCTGGCAAATAAAATGAAAAGCAGGGAGGCGAGGAGTCGCCATTTTTATTGTCACCACAAATGTTTGTGGATGGTTTCGAGAGCTGGTAAGTCCTTGCACTGCCTATGGCGATTATGTTCTTAAAACCCTTTGGTTCTCTCTTCCGGGATCTGGAATTAGAACATATCCCTTCTCTCATACATCACAGACGTATGGGTCAATGGTATTGCCACATTTTGCACTTCTACTGCATGTGTTAAACGTTTATTTGAATCTAGCACTATTACCTTGTCAATGGCAAGGAACCTTGGTTATGTCACCATACACACCAGTACTGCTCCATGTTTCGAAACTTATTTCTGCACAATCCTGGAAGCCATATTTGTGACTCACAGTTTCATTGCCGCATTTTCATCCAGCAACATCCATCTCCGATCGTCTGGCAACCGTCCATTCTATTGGTCATCTTGATGGGAACTTTTATTGTGAAAGGTTGAAACTACCTCCTTTGCTTATTTACCATGAGGTCTTGGAATCGTGACTGACTCCGGATTTTGACTGTCATATCTGAAAGGACCATCACCTTTTATACAGATGACATCTTCCAACTTGTCTTGCCAACTTGTGAATATTAGCTTAATAACTGAAATTAGGCTTCCACTTGTGAACTCTCAAACTGTATTCGGTCCAGCCAATTCAGACTCTACAATCAAGCTCATTGTTATGCATACTATGAAGCAAGCCTAGAGTGGGAGCAATCCCCTAACTTCAGCAAGAAGACTTAATTTCATCTACAATCAAGAAATCCAATTTCTTCACTGCTTGTTTTCCAAGCCTGGCTGGCACCGCATACAAACAGAGTACTGTCAAATATTTACACTTTGTGCAGCCGTGTGATCACCTTCAACTGAACATTGTTGCTATTCCATTGTAAAACTTCATGTGCAATCTAGTGCAACCCCTGCTGAGGCCTCTGAAAATACTGCAGCCTCCTGAACATTTGGATCTTTTTTTTTTTTTTTTTTTTTTTTTTTAAAACTAGGAGAGACACTAAACTGGTTTACAGGTGCGACCTGGGAGCACAAGGAAGTTAAGTGACTTGCTCAGGGTCACACAGTATGTAAGTGGGGGCTGTGAGATTCAAACCCAGGTCTCCAGATTTGCAGCTCAGAGCCTTAAACCACTGTGCTATACTGCTTCTCAAATCTACCTTTGGAAAATCTAAATGCATTGAATTTGAACTACGAATCTTCATCCAACACTTGAAGAAACCCTGGATTTTTCCCTGGAACTGTTCGTAGTTTATGGCTTGTGGACACTGACATTCTGTGTCCTGTTCAACTTACCAACTGACAAATGCCATCCTTCAAGGTGGTATATTCTGTTGATGTGGAACATTGTGTGGTGACCAACTATACATTCTTCTGATATGGACTAAAAGTTATGCAAAGTGAAACTGTCCAACTTCTATTTTTACTCCCTAAACGGGTAATAGGTTATATGGTAATCATACCTGTTCCCATCCCAGAACCAGATACCATTAAATCTAGTCTTAACTATCTTGATGCTCTATCTCAATTTTACTTACTTTTAACATCCATACAGGCAACTTAAGTTTGTCTCGCTAATCTCTTCCCAATAGGATAGATACACACCTGATTACATATCAGTAATTACTGATTGTTTTGATATTGGAAAACCTCATTGTGAAGTTTCATTCCAAATGTTTATAGTAATACAAGGTTTATTAACATTTTCCTTTATAATTACATTTTGTTGTTTAAGGAAAACCCTGAAACACCACCGTGACAAGTTAAAATTCCTCTATCAGGCTCGTGCTTCAGGCCTGTAGACGAATGGTGCCTAACCATTGTCTTTTTGTTGTGTTGCCACTTTTGCAATTAGGGCAACAAAGAGGGGACTGTTGCGCCTGGGTTATGTCCCCTATCATCCCACATACACCTTACACAGTATTCCTGGTCTATTATACTGTGATACTGTTATTTTGCACTAACATGTAAATTTAAGCACCCATCATAAGCATGAGCGCCAGGAATGTGCTTTGCTGCTAATATATGCTAATGTTTGCATCCTTTATAGGATTATGTCATGCATGATTATTATACCTCACTATAACGCATGTTTGTCTTTTACATTATATATATATATATATATACACACATACACACACACACACACACACATATATCTACCTAATTACTGATATGATGACTCTTAAGGATCATCAGTGATTACTTTATATATTACATATATTCTCATATAATCATATGTATTAGTGGCCTGTCAGTACTTCTCCTCTCTGTCTAAGCTGACAGACAGAAAATCTTTGTTATGTCTTACACATAGGCAAGTTGTGCCACATGTAGTTTGGACCAGTCAGCATTTCTTTTGTCCAAGCTTCATGCTGGCAGGAGCATGTTCTTTGTCTCGTATGCTACTCATTAGTAATTCCCGTCTCCCAAGTCATTATCCAATGGAGAATGTCTTATATAATTTTGTTTGTAGTATAGAACCAATATAGCATGTTCTTTGTATCTACTGTCTAATGTTATCTGTAGTATATAACCTTGTGCAACCCAGCTCTGCATGGAGAGCTTGGACATTCTGGAGATTATGTACGTTCTTCAGGCGAGTGGTGAGAAACCCATCTCCCTTGTGTTTTCTATGTCACATGCTTGGCGTAAGTATAAAAATAAAACTATTATTACTCCTGCTTGTGTACAATGTTTTTTGGCTGACACTGAAGACATACAAGAATCTTATTATTTACTCTAGAGCTGGTATCTAGATAACAGTGGGGGGATGTTGAGGGTATTGACCATTTGCCTGACAAATGAGGAAAAAGATGAGTAGTCCTCATTACGCCTTGCAGGACATTCCAAATCTTGCTCAGGTGAACCCCCAATTCCATGGGGTCACCCTCCTCCATCTGTACATAATACTCTTCCTCCTCCTCCTCCTCTGCAAGCAGACAGGTTGGAGCCTGTGCCTAGGGAGGCAGGGTGGAAGGTACACTACCAGTCAAAAGTTTTAGAACACCCCCAATTTTCCAGTTTTTATTGAAATTTAAGCAATTCAAGTCCAGTGAATAACCTGAAATGGTACAAAGGTAAGCGGTAAACTGCTAGAGGTTAAAAAAAGAAGTTTACGTTAGCAAAAACTGCTTTAGAGAAATTGCAAAGAAAGCCAAGGTGTCAGTGAGTACAGTTTCCTACACCATCAAAAGGCACTTGGAAACTGGAGGAAACTCTGACAGGAAGAGGTCTGGCAGATCCAAAGCCACAACAGAATCAGAAGACAAGTTTCTGAGAATCAACAGCTTCGGATAGGCGGCTCACAGGACAACAGCACAGAGTGACTGGCACCCTGAACCAAAAGGGCTACCACAGCATTTTGCAGCACCATGCAATACCCTCTGGTCTACGCCTAGTTGGTCAGGGTTCATCCTACAGCAAGATAATGACCAAAACATACCTCCAGGCTATGTCAGAACTACCTTCGAGGAAAAGAACAAGACGGAGGCTTCAAATCATGGAATGGCCAGCACAGTCTCCAGACTTAAACCCCATCGAGCTGGTTTGGGATGAACTGGACAGAAGGGTGAAAGCAAAGCAACCTACAAGTGCAACACATTTGTGGGTACTTCTGCAACAGTGTTGGGAAGAACTTCCCGAACAATATTTGATGTCCATTGTAGGAAGAATGCCACGAGTGTGTTCGGCGGTTACAGTATATCTGCAAAAGGTGGCTACTTTGAGTCAAAAATTTAGATTAAAATTTTGTTAAACAAAATGATTCTATGATTTCTTTTTTATCTCCAATTGTTTATTTGTTCTATGCTTTAATTTCAGAGTACACTGAGACATTAACCTGCATAAATTTCAATAAAAACTGGAAAAATGGGGGTGTTCTAAAACTTTTGACCAGTAGTGTATATTATTACAATTTCCCATGGATTGGATCGCCTGGAAAAATTGTCACATTTTTGATATGTCCTCTGATAAAGGCATTTTATCTGTGCCATATGCCTGCTCTTTTCTCTGTGCAGAAGCAGTGGCAGTGAAATTCTTTTCTTCAGATTTCTTTTTGGCAGACACTGTTTCCAGTGTCTGCCCTGAGGCTCTTTTATTCATACTTTGCCATCACTGAATTCAGGGTTCCCCTTTTGGATACCCTGATGTCTAAACCACCTTTACCAAGCCTATCAAATGGCTGTGCAGCTTTATTTTTTCTCCTGTCATTTTTAACATTACCTGCTGTTGAACATGAAGAGATGGACCCTTCAGACATGTGCTTTCCACCATTGTTGGAAACTCCCTCAGAGCCTTTTTAATTATTTTTAAGTGACACAGATGGCAACAGAGAAGGCACGCTTCTTTTAAAAATGTTCACCCTTTTTAATGATTTTTTTTTTGGGGCAAACAAATATGGCAGGACTTTTAATGTCGTGTTATGGACCTAGACATTTTAAACAAAGCTCAGGGCAGTCTGCCCTTGCCAGGAGCTGGAAACAGGTTTAATTTTTTTTAAAAGGTCCACAAGGTCTGACATATCACTTTGACAGAACTGCAAAAATCACAAAAATGATTCTCAAAAATGATGCAGTAGAGGAGCCCAGTGGCAAAAAACTAACTGAAGTAACACTTTTTAAAATAAATTGCAAATAAACAAACCAACTGGAGAACCATCCATTACCGGAGCTCACTACGGGGTGACTGCTTTCTTCAAGTGGAGAAACCGATCTGAGCAATGGACAGAGTGCAACACGGGTGCAGATTCTGAGCCTACATTCCAAATTCAAAATTTTGCATAGGTTCTAATCTCTGGGGTGTCACTCTCAGACAAGATGACTGCATAAACTGTGAACATGTAAAGGAGTGATTTCTGGAGTTAGAAGCAGGGAAGGCAGTGAGAAATGCAGAAGCACAGAGAAAGAGACAGCCAAAGGGGTAACTAATGGAGACAACTTTTATATGCACACAGAAGTGAAAAGAAGAAGACAAGGAGAGGGACTGTGAGGTTAAGACAGGCAGGGGGAGACTGTGCAGAGGAGGATCAGCAAAAAGCAGATATTCTGAACAGATACATCTGCTCAGTCTTCACAGTGGAGGGAAAGGGGGGGCAGACCACATAAAAGCAACAGGAACACTTGGGGAGGGAGATACAAGTCCATTCACCGAAGAGGGAGTCCTGAAAGGACTTGCAAATCTAAGAGTGGATAAGGCTACTGGGCCAGATGGAGTACACCCAAGAGTGCGGAGGTAGCTCAGGGAGGTACTGGCTGCTATACCTCTGACAGTCCTATTCAACAATTCACTGGAAACAGGAGTGATTCCAGAGGACTGGAGGAGGGCAGATAAAGGATGCTGGAAACCATAGGCCAGTCAGTCCAACATCTGTGGTGGGAAGTTAATGGACACAAGACTAGTGAACTATCTTGAATCCAGCGGGTTACAAGGCCTTAGGCAGCATGGATTCACAGGGAGAAGGTCATGTAAAATGAACCTGATCAATTTCTTTGACTCAGTGACCAGGGAAATGGATCAGGAAGGGGCAGTGGACGTAGCCTACTTAGACTTCAGCAAGACCTTTGACACCATACCACATAGGAGGCTTATAAGGAAACTGGGCAGTTTGGGGGTGGGATCCAAAGTGACAAACTGGATACACAGTTGGTTGATGGATAGGCAACAGAGGGTGCTGGAAAACAGCACTCATTCTAGTTATGGAAGAGCGACCAGTGGGGTACTTCAGGGCTCAGTACTAGGGCCAGTACTCTTCAATGTCTTTATAAAAGTAACATTGCAGAAAAGCCTGAAGAGAAGGCATGTCTTTTTGCAGATTACACCAAAATCTGCAACAGGGTAGATACTCCAGAGGGGATGGAGGGAGTGAGCAGGCACCTGAGAAAACTCGAGTAATAGCCAAGGGTATGGAAGCTGGATTTCAATGCAAAAAAAGTGCAAATTCATGCACCTAGCGCACAGAAACAAAGAGGTAGTATATAAAATTGAGGAAGATTCACTGACAGTCACTAAACCTGAAAGCAACCTTGGGGTGATCATATCTAATGACATCAAGGTGGCAAGGCAGTGCAACAAGGCAGTAGGCAGGGCCAGCAGGATGCTGGGATGCATACAGAGGGGTATCAACACCATAAGGACAGAGGTGGCATTACCACTGTATCGAACACTGGTGAGCCCCCAACTGGAGTACTGTGACCAGTTTTGGAGACCCTATCACAGGAAGGACATTGAGAGGGTAGAGGCTGTCCAGAGGAAAGCGACTAAAATAATGCAGTGGCTACATCATAAGTCCTATGAGGAGAGTCTTTGGGATCTCAATATGCACACTTTGGAAGATATGGGGGGGAAGATATGACAGAGACCTTATAAATACTTCACAGGGTGAATAAGTTACAGGAGGGGAGTATTTTTCAGATGAATAGGTGCATAACAAGGGGGGCATGCAATGAAGCTGGAATTGGGGCAATTTAGGAGGGATATGAGGAAGTACTTCTTCACTGAAAGAGACGTGGACACCTGGAAGAGTCTTCCCGTGGAGGTGGTGTGAGCGAAAAAAAGTGATGGGCTTCAAGTATGTATGGGATAGGCACAAAGGAATCTTGGTAGGAAAGTGGGGGGGAAGCTTGACATCAGGTAGGATCTGCGGTGACAATATAGGCAGGGGGGAAAGGTTGGGCCAAGCGGCTCCTCATCTTCCAACAAATTCTCATAGTATTGAAGGGCTTAAAAGAAACTAGCCTTCCCGTCTGGTCTAGCACATATGATAAAGAATCTGTTAGATCACTATATCAACCTTGCGCCTATTAAATACTGGTTGAAGGCATCTGTTATTAATTTTAAGTTTCCTAATTTAGCTCCTTGGACTTTAAGATGCTTGGGAATTGTTGAGGTTTTGCAATAATCAATACTTTTAACGGTTTTCCAAAATGGAATCGAATCAGAGTTTTTACATGCATCCAGTTTGTTACAAATAAAATAATGCTCAGCCCATCTTACTTCTTTTACGCAAGGATTTCTAAAGGACATATAATTTTGCCAATCTGTCCAGCAGTTTGTTTTTTTACTGTCTTCCAAGCTTGATCCTGCCTTTTTCTTAATTTTACCAGTTAAGTTGAATACCAAGGAGAACTGATCTTTCGAGCCATTCTTTTTCTGATAAGCGCGTGTCTGTTAGACCTCCATAAATTAATTTCTGTAGTAAGAACACATGCTGTGTATATCCAGGATAAGATGTAGTCATTCCCAGTTAACCTGCTCCAACTCTAACATGGACATCTGGATACAGCTGTGCTTCAGTGAAAGCTCCAAGCTGGAGTTGCTGGCTAACCCCAAGCTAAGTCACAACACGGATCTAAAAACCCAGCTGCACTCACAGGGGAGGTTTGACAACTGATTTCATTTTTACTAACAGATCAAATAAATTTAGTAAGTCAGATATCCTAGCAGATTCTCTGACCATCAGACTATCTACTACATTAGTAGCCTTCAGAAAATAAAAGGTAAACCTACAATTAAGCAGTTTATATCCTTCAAAAATGTCAGATACCTGGAATGCATGTTAGATTTAGAGCGTGGATCCAAAAACCAAGCTGCACTCACAGGGGATCATGTACAATCAAGTAAGCATGCAGGTACAGTTCTTGGGGGAAAAAATGTACTGCCCACTGGCAGCCTGTTACAGAAAAGTTATTTAATTGCAGATCGTTCCAGTGCAAAAACAGCGTAAAAATGCCACTCACATTCAGGATGAATACCCAAGTGCTTCTCCGCAAGGCTTCGCCAGGGGGCAGGGACAAAAGGCACAGATGAACTTTATATAGTCCCCATTTGATGGCGTCATCTTAGTTGCAGCCTACAAATTACCCTTAACACCAACAATTACAGTGATAATGACATTTAACATACTATGTCATAAAAATATAAATACCTGAAAGCTGCAATATATTGCAAAAATCAGACAGTAGATCAGGCAGTATTACAAGCAGCATGACATCCATCTAATTGCAGTTACTGTTTAAATGCTACCTTGACAGAGTTCTGCTGTAAAAGACAGAAAACCACTGCCTCTCTCACATTCCGACCTGTGCTCATCCTCATCCTCAGCAAGCATGACCGTATTTTATGAGGATCACAGGTACAGGTTTATCCAGGTCAGAAGTGTATAGAGAGATGACAGAGAAACATCCCATGGTAGAACAGGCAGAAAATCCATGGAAAGGAGGAAAGAAAACACACATTCAGTACTTCATATATTTCGGTTTGCAAAGCACAATGCATTCAGTGTTAAGGGCAGCACAAACAGAATACTGCCCAAAGTAACTGGCTTAAAAAAATAAAAAAAGTTCAATCCGTATAATGAATACTGCTGGTGGTGGTGGTGGACTCAAAATTTGATTATTACTTCCTGATCCCTTCAAAATTTTAACAATCAGAATAAAATATTACTATTTGAAAGCCTAAAATATGTTTTAGGTTCCCTCATCATGTAAGAATGGCTTCATATCCAGGTACTCATTCAACCCCTCGGGTTTACAGTCCTCAGCTGTAAAGTCCCCAACATTTTCTCTTTTCAAAAGTAGATTCAGTCTGTTACCACCTCTGCGGGGCGGTTTAAACTCCAAACCCATGAAACTCAAAAATCTTGGATCTCCACTGTGGTACTCCATAAAGTGTCTCCCTATTGGAGTGTCAGTCTGTTTGCCCACAATGGACTTCACATTTCTGTGGCCTTTCTTTCAGCATATTTATTTATTTGCTTCTGGTAACCAGGTAAGTGCGCTAAGCACAAAACCTGCCTATTTTCAGGCACGACCCAGGAGGGTACAAAATGACATTACAGTAATGACAAAATAGCAGTTATGCACGAATTTACCATAACAGTAAATCTTTGAGAGAGATTCCTGCAGTAGCTCTTCACATATAGGACTGCGCACCCTGGTGTCAGGCCCGCACGGCAAACTTGTAGATAGCAATCATCAGCGGGGACCACCCCCAACGTCGGGGCATCGTGACGTCAGCCCGACTATAAAAGGGCAGTCCTGCGCCACTCTCCAGTTCTTTCCAATGGAGACCTAAGGCTAGGTAAGGAGAAAACCAGAGTGAACTCCAAAGACCCTGCTTCCATTCTAGTTCAACCGGACTAGACAGGATGGAAAGTAAAGCATCCAAAAACTGGGGAGGAGGGAGGGAGGAAAACTAGACCACTGCAGGAACCTCTCTCGAAGATCTACTGCTACAGTTCTCACGTAACTGCTATATCTTACTTCGAGAGGGTTCCTGCAGTAGGTCTTCACATATAGAACTAAATACCAAGCAGTCCCAAAGAAAATAGGGCATAGGTGCATCTGGGAGGAGGAGGAGGAGAAGTCGCCAAGAGTAATCACGACAGAAGGCCTTCCAGGCCCGCAAGTCCAAAGCCAGTTCTGCGCCTAGAGGCAATGTCCAGACTGTAATGCTTAGTGAAGGTGTGAACAGACAACCAGGTGGCTGCAGCACAGATCTCTGCCATGGACACATTTCTGAAAAAGGCAGTAGAGGCAGCCACGCTATGGGTGGAGTGGCCTTTGACTGCCCCCGGAAGGGACTTACCATATTTTGTGTATGAAAAACGCATGCAGTTAGCTAGCCATCGGGAGATGGTCAGCTTGGAAATAGCCTTGCCCTGGCATGGAGGGGCAAAGGCTACGAACAGTTGGTTAAGATTTCCTAACCTCTTTAGTCCTGTTCGTGTAGTACCTCAGGATCCGGTGCACATCAAGCGTGTGCAGCAAGTGTTCCCCCCTGTTGGAATACTGTGGTTAATACACCAGTAATTGCACACTCTGGTTCAAAGTGGTTTCTGAAACAACTTTGGGCAGAAAAGAAGGGTTAGTCTGAAGGACTACTCGGTCCTTATGAAAAATCAAATAAGGTTCTTTACATACGAAGGCCTGTAGTTCGGAAACCCTTCTGGCCGAAGTGACGACGACTAGTAAAACAAAGTCTTCCAAGATGGGAAGCACAAGTCGCAAGAAGAAGCTGGTTCAAACGGTGGTAAGGTCAGCTTCTCAAGCATGAAATTCAGGTCCCAGGGTGGACAAGGATTCCGGATCAGAGGTTTCAAATGAAGGGTGCCTTTTAAAAAGTTTTTGGCAACCTCCATCTGAGCAAAGGTTTTGCCCTCCACCGGGAGGTGGCAAGCCGACACCACAGAGAGGTGGACCTTAATGGAGGAATAGCTAAGGCCGGTCCACCTCAGACAGATGTGTGAGGTACTCTAGAACCTGGGATGCCGAGCACGAAAATGGATCCCAGCTCCTTGCCTGGGCCCATATCGTGAATCTCTTCCACTTCATAGCGTAAGTGGATCTAGTGGAGGGTTTTCTGGCCTCCACTATAATGAGTGCAACCTGCGAAGAGACCCCCATAACGAGAAATCGCTATGTCCACAGGTGCCACGCATGAAGGTGGAGAGATTGAAGGCTCGGATGCACCTGGGTGCCCTGCTCCTGAGTCAGAAGGTCGTGAGAAATGGGCAGAGGAACTGGAGGCTCCAGTGCCAAGTGTCGCAGAAGGCGGAACCAAATTTGGCATGGGCAAAGAGGAGCAATCAGGATTGAGTGGGCCCCCTCTTGTTGAAGTTTCACCAGGACATTCTGAAGTAGAGGAAAGGGAGGAAAGACATAGAGAAACCTCCCTGTCCACGAAAGAGACAGCATGTCTCGGCAAAAAGCACCATGCCCAGGAACAAGCGAGCAGAAGACTGGTAGTTTTGCGTTGTATGGGAAGGCGAACAGATCCATCTCTGGTTGACCCCGTCAAAGAAAGAGGTCTTTGACTACCTCTGACTTGAGCTCCCACTCGTGGGCCACTGATCGATTGAGACTGTCAGCCAGGACATTGGTGACGCCCAGAACGTGAACTGCTGTCAAATAAAGGCTGTGCTGAATCGCCCAGTACCACACCTTCATGGCTTCTCGGCAAAGAGGGTAGGATCTGGTTCCACCCTGCTTGTTTATGTACCTGACAGTGGACATGTCGTCCGTCTGTACCAGGACAGATCCCAGAACCAGCAGTGACTGGAATGCCTGGAGTGCGTAAAGAACCGGCCTGGTCTCCAGAACACTGATGTGGAGCATCAGCTCCTGATCGGACCAAGACCCCGGTTTCTTGTGAGACCCCAGATGAGCACCCCCAGCCCAGATCTGAGGAGTCCATAGTGAGAATTTGAGTTGAAACTGTCGAAGGAAGGGGACCCCCTTCGACAAATTCGAGAGATCTTGCCACCAGCGTAGATCTTTCTGAAGGCTGTTGGAGATCATGACTTTTTGGTTCATGTCATCCGTCCTCTGGTCCCATTGGACTCAAAGAGACCATTGGGTGACCCTCATGTGAAGCCTGGCCATTGGGACTGTCGAAATGGCGGCTGCCATCAGGCCCAATAAACAAAGTACCAAGTGTGCAGGGATCCAACAGGCCTGTGCTACCAGTGTGGCTTGAGAAGCAAAAGTCTCTGTCTAATCTGATGGTAGGAAAGCCTTGCCCTGCACTGCGTCTAGTACAGCTCCAATGAACTGGAGTCTCTGTGAGGGTACTAGTTGGGACTTGGGAAAATTGACAGTTATGCCCAGTAAAGCAAACAAGCTCAGCGTGAAAGAGAGAGGCTCTTTCAGGCTGTTAGGAGAGGGTGCTGAGAGGAGCCAGTCATCCAGGTACGGGAAGACAAATGCCCTGGCGGCACAGAAAGGCCACCACCACCACTAGACATCTGGTGAACACTCGGGGGGGGGGGGGCAAAGAAAGGCCAAACGGGAGTGCTCGGAACTGAAAATGTTTCTCCCAGAAAACAAAGTGGAGAAAGCGATGATGGGCAGGGAGGACAGAGATATGCAGATAAGCATCCTGCATGTCCAGGAAGCACAGCCAAGAGTTTTGATGGAGCAAGGGAAGTAGCCCCTGAAGGGTCAACATGCAAAACTTCTTGTGTTTGATGAAGATGTTTAGTGTGCTGATGTCCAGGATCAGTCTCAGGTCGCCCGTTTTCTTTAGAACCAGGAAGAAGTGGGAGTAAAATCCCCTTTCTATTTGGCTTAACGGGAGAGGCTCTATGGCTCTCTTTAGAAGAAGTGCCTGGATTCCTTGAGAGACTATGGGGACCCGATTCCAAGGATAGAAGGACCGTCCTGGAGGTTGAGGGGTTGGGATTTCGCTGAATTCTGTAGAGTGACCTCGCTGGATGAGCTGAAGCACCCAGTTTTATGCTGTGACAGACCTCCAACCTTCCAGGTGGAGGCCGAACCTCCTTCTGACCGGTTCCTCCTGATGTACCGGAGGTAGCGGAAGGAGGAGAAAGGAGTCAGGATGCCAAGGGGAAGGGAGCTTTAGCCCCAGAGGCCTGTTTTTGAAATTTGGACTGTGGTATTTCAGCTCCTGATCCAGGTGCATATTTCTTTGCCTGGTGCTTAGCCTGGGATTTGTTCCACCTTTTTTGGCGGCGAAAGGGCTGCTTTTTCTGTCCCGTCTTGTATAAGGAACAGACGTCCCTCAAGGAGTGTCCGCTCTACTGCAGCCCGGTAATGATGTCTTTAGCGTCACTGCCAAAGAGGACGGAACCCCTGAAAGGGGCATCCGACAGAGAGGACTGCACGTCCTGCGCCAGTCCCACTATATGAAGCCAGGAGAAGCGTCTGAGGCAGATCTCCGTGGCAGCTGCTCTCGTCACTGAGTCCACCGAGTCGTAAGTAGCCCGAAGGGCATGGCGGCACGAGCATTTCCCCATCCTTACTTTATCCAAGAGCTTCTTCCTCAGGGTTTCATCTTGAACATCCTGGAGGTCCCTTTCAAGGTCCAAAAGAGAAGCTTTTTGAAAGGCAACTATGTGCGAGATGTAATTGAGGGAATGAATCGCACAAGAAGACGACTAATACATTTTTCACCCAAATTGGTCAAGTTGACGCGAGTCCTTGTCGGAGGGCAAAGAACTCAGATGTTTGGGCTGAGCTGAGCTGCCGTGAGCTGCCATGATGACCATAGAGTCAGCCTTGGGATGGGAGTTCAGGTGAAAAATCCCTTCCGAGGGATAATAGGTGCGTTCAGCTTTGTGGGAGACCGTGGGAATGGAGGACGGTTGTTGCCAGACTGTGGTAACTAGGTCCTCGTGAGGTCTTCCATTGCACAATGGGAACAGGGTTCGAGGTGGCCAGATCCAGGTGCTCCGCAAGGCGTTTGCATTGGGGATCAACCTCTTTGGACAGCCAACCACCAGCCACTTGAATGAAACGTAGCAAGGCTCCGAAGGAAGGATCCTCTGGAGGTGACTTTGGTAAGTCTTTTGGAGGAACCTCCAAGGGAGATCTGAGGTCCAACCCATTCGACTCGGAACTAGTGTCAGAGGAATCGGAGCCAGAAGGAACAGAAGGGTCTGGTTCAGTAACACCTACCGAAATAGAGGTAGGGATTCTGGAGACAGGAGGCAGTGGAGGGGTCATCGTAACTAAGGGTGGCTCCCTCACCGGCTGTCACAACTCAGACAAGCTGCGCTCTAGCCTCTTCCCCCCAACAAGGGACGGACTCAAGTTCCGGCACCGGAGGAGGAGGAGGAGGAGGTGGTGGTTGATAACGCGGATAACTCTGGTACTGCAGATAGTGCCAGGACGGATAATTCGGGTACCCTGGGTAGCCCTGCGTGGGATATCCTTGAGTAGGATAACCCGTCGTCAGGAATGATTACGTCTGAAAACCCGGTGTCGGGGAAACCCGGCGACGGAGGCACCTGACCCGATGTCGGATAATGAGTAACCGACGGAGGGGCGCCCGCATGCGGGAAGGAGGTTTCCTGTGGAATGAACCCAGATGAAGGGCCCACAGGGGGAGGTGCCGTGGAGCCTGTAGGGGGCATCGGGACCTGGAGCGCGCCCAAAGTACTAGGGGGTGAAGGCTCCATACCCAGGTCCTCTGTTGGCAGCGGAATGAACTCCGGCGACGGAGGAAGGCCTGGCGAGGGGGGGAGACACGAGGGGCCCCTGATGGCAGGTCTGATTGCGACTTTGCTAAGGTAAACAGCAAAGGGTCGGGTAGTGAGACTCGAGGGTGGAGGACCCTGGCAGACAACGGGTCGACTGGTCCCTCACTCTGTCCGACGTCGGGGGCCAAACTGGAGCCCAACGGGAGAGTGGACGGATCTACACGGGCGGAGGAGCCGGCGTCCGATGGAACAGATCCGGCCACGCTAGAGACAGCTGGGAGGCCACCGCTAGGCTGATCGGCGGAGGCCGTACGCCCTTCGCCGGAGGAGAGGGGTGATTTACCAGCAGGATCAGTCGACAGAATTACCACCTCCAAGGAGGCAACCCCCAGCTGCCCGCTCACCTCAGCAGGAGGGGGAGAAGGGGCCCGGCCCAAAGAAGCACACGGGGCACCCGAAAAAGTACTCACGGTTGCCGGCTTCCCAGATGGTGATGGACTCCTGTCTCAGCACTTCTCCTTACTTTTCTTTTTCTTAGGGGCCGGCGATTACTACCTTTCCCGAAGTTTTTGAAGCTCCCTTTCCACAGAAACCAAACGTTGGGTCAATAGATGGGCCTCAAGGGACCTCTTGTGCCTGGTTCTGGTCACCTGGTTGAAGGCCTCACAGATGGAACATTCCTGGATGTCATGCTTTGAACCGAGGCAGAGGAGACAGCGGGAATGGTCATCCCCGTGCAGGATTTGAGCGCCACACTTAGAGCACTTTTTCTTCTGTCTAGAAGACATCAATCTGAAGAAAAATGTTTGTAAGAATTTTACAAAGAGGCGAAGAAATGCTTTTGAAATATAAGCATGAGCGTTAGCTGTTCTGGCAGTCGAGAGCGTGACTAGAACAGCAGTAGGAAAGAACTGGAGAGCGGGCACAGGACCACCCCTTTTATAGTCGGGCTGACGTCACGATGCCCCGATGTCGGGGGTGGTCCCCGCTGATTGCTATCTAGAAGTTTGCCATGCGGACCTGACGCCAGGGGGCGCTGTCCTATATGTGAAGACATACTGCAGGAACCCTTTCAAAGTAAGATCAGTAAGGTACAGCAATTACTACAATTGGGCATGTAAAGAACAATACCTGCCAGGACAACAATATCACAGAAACTAAATGTACAAACAGAAAGAATAGTAAGCAATAAACACACGATTAGGGTAGTATACAATATTGGCATAATTCACTGGAACAGTCAAAAATAGCATAGCTATAAGGAGAAAGAAAAGATGAAGAAATATGCGTATGCACAGTCTTCCCAATAGTACACAAGTTACAGCTGTACCATACTACATATACCTCAAAATTGGTGGTGCAAATAATAAAGTCCCCAACTTCAACTTTCCTGTTTGTTCTAGGACATGTGAAAAGTTTTTCTTGTTTGGAATATTTACATAAATTACCTTGCTGACATCTACAGAAACCCTTTGCATGTACTGGCAAACAACTAGGTCTCATCTCCTCATGACCACTATACTGACTATGAACGAGCCTGTCTAATGCTACTACCCCTCTTGAAAGTGATCCTAGGAGGGTTTCTCACAGCTGCACTCACAGTATCACTGCTTAAAAGAATGGGCCAGTTACACCAAATGATGCTGCCTATCTGACCTGCCACAGAATTTTACTCAGTGGAGAATATTACTGGGCCCCATCTCTCCCCAACCCCCCAAGTCTTACGTTTCTGTGCAAAAGACCATCACTGTCCATAGCTCAGACATCACAATATGTGGCTTCTAAAATGTTCTCCTGATAGCCCCTGGCTCTAAACTCCTGCCTTAATTCTTCAAGTTACAGGTCAAAACTCTAACCGGTCTGTACAGTTCCTTCCGATCCTAAGGTATCGATTGTATGGAATTGATTTTTTTCTGAAGTTTCTGTGTGTAAACTCTCGTATTTCAGTAAAGCATTAGTGGAAGTTACTTTTCTGTATCCTCGCGTAAATACCCTCATTTTCTCACCATCCTCTATAATCACTGGAGCCACAGCGTGCATGCGCACCTCCTCGCACATGTGCAACTGTGTTCTGGGGTCTCAGGATAACAGGGGGGAGAAAACGGAAAATGAGGCACTGGGGCAGGCTCAATGAAGCCCTGCGAACAGGGCAGATTGAGATCCTCCGTGGGAGGACTGCAGCTTACCTGTCCTGGAGCCCTGACAGCAAAAAGCTATACAGAAAAGGAAAAGAGGAGACGGGAGTAAACCCATTATACAGGTCAGGGTCTCAAAGCAAAGCTTTAGTCTGCTTTAGCACATCATGTTTTACTAAGGCATGACTGGAGCCTGAGGTGCACGTCTTCTGCTAATTCTTAGGACGCTGGGCACATCACAGATCTGGCCTGTCTGCATTTTGTAAGAGAGTTGTTGAGGCTTGGCTGACATCATAGCGTAGTGGTTCGAGTGATGAGTTGTGAATTAACTTGGTAAATCCAGCAGCATACAGACCTGGGTACGATTCCTGGCTGGTTAAAGAATAACACATTAATAAATAAATAAAATTGCATGCCAGACAGTTGTAGTGCTGTGTTGGTAATTTAGTATGAGAAGGAAATAGTAGGTAACACTGTCTGAGTCTGTGTAACTAACTTATTTACTTTTTATGCTAAATTGCCAACACAAGCCTATAGATGCTGCAAGAAGTTTATTCCCCTAACGACAGGTCAGAGACCAGTTTCCGAGCCACCCGGTCTGGTGCCAGTTTCACTGCTGTACAGTAGCTTTCTTTGTTGCACTCAGTTTTTTCCCTGCACAAACTCCATTTTAGTGTAGATTTACTATTACCAACTCCACGCGGCCATGGATCACCACACCAGTGAAAGCTGCGGTCAAAAGAATTTTAGGGGAAAGGGAGACTCAAACCCAAACTTTCATGATCACAGCCTAGTGCACTAACTACTACACTATGCTGGCTGCTGCCTAGCAAGCCGGTGTTTAGACACATGTGAAAATAACTGATCCCAGACCAGTCCAGCTAGACGGAGAAACTGGTCTCAGACCAAGTTGCTCGGAAACTGGTCTCAGACCAGTCGTCAGGGGAACAATCGTCCTACACCCCTATAGACTCTGTCTCCTATATGTGCAAGCTAGTAGCAGTACTCTGTGTGTGCCCTAAAGAAATTACAGCAAGTGCAAACTTCCCCTTTGCGATAAGATTAGGACTAGACTGTCTAGACAATAAAAATGCAGTAAGGCAAGGCCACCACAACACACACTGTCACTGCAAACCTGGCAACTTAAATCCATAGAGCGCCACACAACATGCACACTACTAGGGACGTGGGACAGTACACACACTCGGTTTCTTCCGATTTATATTTTGTTGAAAATGCATAGCATTGTGGAATCGTTCTAAGCTACCCATGTTCATCTACATTCCCAAACAAATAAATCTGTGGCCAAATGGGTAGTTTACTTGAATGCTTAAAAAGCAGATTGCCTGGCCTGCATTGCAGCTAGAAACCATCCCTCCGCACGCGCACACACACACACACACACACACACACACACACACACACACACAATGCAGTTACTTGCTGCGATAGATAGCCTAACGCCATGCAGTGGGGAACGATACCAGTCGGGGCCTCAGAGTGTAACAACCCGGATCACCCACCGCATGGTACCATCGATGCTGCCACAATGGTCTTTTTTTTTTTTTTTTAAATTATGGACTAACCAACCATTCATTTCTGCAATAAAAAACAGATTTGCATACTAAAAAAAAAAAAGTCGTGAAATCATAGACTGACACCATGTGGTGGAGAATTATACTGGCAGTTGGGGACTCAGAGTGTAGTAACGCAGATCACCCACAGCATGGCATTGATGACACCACAAATCCACAATGTTTTTTTTTTTTTTATACTCAATCTTTATTCAACACAGAAAAAAATCCATCTATACAGGAGTACAATTAAGTAAAATAATACCATATTGATAGTGAATTTCGGTATGTAGTCCTCTACAATCCAAAACAAATTCCTCTTCACAAGAATGAACTAATTTTGTCAAAACTGAGGAATAACGGAGTAAATATCACAATTCAGAACATCGTACTTAACATAAATCAGAAATATATCTAAACAATATGTAATTAGCCAATAGTCAGCTAATAGACAGTGTGGGGGGAAAAACAAAACAAAAAAAAAAACAAAAAAACAAGAAATGGGTCTGTGCTGGCCCGGTGGCGCTAAGGATTGAGGCACTGGATGCCACACCTCGTGCCACGCCGGCAACCCAGGTTCAGGAACAAGCCCATGCCGTTGGGGGTCAGTGGGGGGACAGAGTGTCCTGAGGATTGCTCTCCTCTCTTGGGGAGGTTCCAAGGGCTGCCCAGCACCGAAGTGGCCTCCAGTGGAAACCGGAGGTACTGCACCACTCAGGGCACGCAAAGAGGGACACAGAGCCATGATGGACGTCCCCTGGCGTCACTGCATGCCCGTGGCTCCGCCTGAGGGGTGGTGATGAGGGCCAAAACCTAAGCAGAAAATCCCCACCCCTGGGGACAGGTGATGGCACCACCTAACTCTCGACACACTCCACTGGCTGGACTCCCTCCTCTCCTGGGCAGAGCCCAGCCCAAATTGTAGAGTGCCCTGGGAGGACAAGGCAGTCCCACCTCGGGGGGCTCAGAGCCGAGGGGATAGCCAGGCTGGTGCCAGGAGTAAGAAGGAGTTTTAGGCCCGGAGGTAGAGCTATAGGAGCAGGTGGATGCCTGAGAAAGTTCCCTGGGGTGTCGGAGCTAGAAAAAGAGTTGTAAAAAATAAATAAATAAATGGGTCTGTATAGTTCCTTATACAAGTCTATCTTAATATCACCTTAGACCAGGATAAAATGCTGTTTATAAAATAATAATGTCTCTGCTGACACCACTTGCTCAACAAAAGGTGGCCAAGTATAACATCAATTGGGAGGCGGGGGACAGCAAGTCAGGAAGAGTATTAATAACATGGGACCCCGGAACTGATTCAGTTAAAGTGAGACATCTGGCTCAAATCTTTCATATAGCTCCCATTTTTTTTTTTTTTTTTTTTTAATTATGGACTGACCATTCCTTCATTACAATACAGACTTGCTCAGTTAAAAAACAAATAAATGAAAGATCTCAATATGCATACCCTGGAGGATAGGAGGGAGAGGGGGATATGAGAGACATTCAAGTGCCTCAGGGGGAATCAACAAGGTCCAGGAGGGCAGCATCTTTCAAAAAAAAAAAAAAAAAAAAAAAGATATGCAAGAACAAGGGGTCACAATATGAGGTTGGGGGACTTGGGAAATGTGAGAAAGTATTTTTTCATAGAAAGGGTGGTGGATGCATGGAACAGCCTCTCATCGGAGGTTGTACATGCTAAAACGATTGGTGAGTTCAAGAATGCATGGGATAGACAGAAGGCAATCCTAGTGGTAGGAAAGAGAAGGTAAGCTGTGATCATTTAGGAGCAGGAGTTAACTAGGTAGGGAATTGGGCAGACTAGGTGGACCACGCAGTCCTTGTATGCCGTCAAAAATCAATGTTTCTATATAAATAAGTCATGACTGCAGTGCAGCTAGAAACTTTCCTCATTAGACACACGATGTTACTTGCTGCAATAGATGGCCTGACGCCATGCGGTGGGGAATGCTACCAGTCGGGGCCTCAGAGTAAAGCCTCTCACCCACCGCATGGCATCAATGACCACCATGGTAATGGTTTGTATTTGTTTCAAGAATTTTTTTCTTAATTAGACCATTTCCTCATTACCACCATGGCATAAATTTCAAAACGCAGAAGCAGCAAAAGAGTGTATCAGATTCGGATGCATAAGGCAGCGCACTGTTACTCAAAAAAATAATCAGGAAAGGGAAAGGCAACTATGATCACCTTTGTGTGCATGATCTACATAACATTCAGCAAATGAAATTTACAGTACCGTAGCCAGTAAACATTGCTTTGGTGAAATGCTATGTGAATAACGCACACAAAGTACTAGTCTGTACCCACAAGCAGTTTCGCTGTGCTGTTTTCCCCATTTACAGCAAATCTCCAGATATCCATAACCAGCTTCCAAATGAATATGTTTTACCACGACCACCACTACCACATATATTCACTTCCCAGTCATAAGATATACAGAGTAAACCACCATCCACATCCTGCAACAAAAACAGAAATAACTAATTTAAGAACATGAGCGGCAGCGCAAGCCGAGGAGGGAGAAGCTGCATAAATGGATTATTAAAATTAGTAACAGTTACTAAAACAGATCAGCCGACCACTTATTTTTTTGATCCAGCTTGTTGACCCGTTCCCACATACTTGGCAATGGGGGTACATGGTGGGGCTGGTAGGCGGCTCCGGCCAACCACTTCTCCCCGATGCAATCTGAACTCCGAGAGCAGGTGCTGTGGGCTGTCATAGAGCCTGCCAGCTCCCATTTTGCTAGTTTTCCCTGCCCCTTGCTCGCACGCGTGTGGAGGCACGCACGCGCAGCGACACACAGCACCGTCCCTACTCTACTTGCTCCCAACTGCACTACCTCTGGGCCTCCATCCAGGGGCAGCCCTGCAGCAGGCATGGCTGGGTCCCCACCCAGGAGAGAGAAATGCCTTATGGCTGCCCAATCCATCTCCCAGCCTCCCCCCCTTGGCCAACCCCCGATGACCCAGGCTCGTTCCCGAACCCGGGTCACTGGCATGGCGCGAGGTGTGGCATCCAGTGCCTCAACCCCTCAGTGCCACTACGCCAGCTATGTTATCTTTCTCACTGCAGTACGCTTTCATAAAAGTGTACAGCTGCAAGCCAAAAGAGCATTATTAGCCTGTATCCTACCCAGCTCAAAAGTAAATCTCAATGAAGCAAAAATATGAAAATCCACCTAAGCAAAAATCACACTATATCAGAAAGAGATTTTCTTCACCGAGATCCTTACTGTGTTCACTTCACAGTTGGGCCGCTGAACCCTTCATAGTGCGCCATAGCACCCGCATGTAGCCTGCCTACCCACCATCTGCCTGCCGCACTCTGTGAGGAGTTCCCACTTGATCACCCAGTGTAAAGAATAGTCTGAAACACAGCAGCCAATCATGTGATAGCATCTGGGTGGGCACTGTGGAGGCTGTAAATGCGCGCATGAATTGATCGTTTTGGTGCAATAATGGACACTGGCTGGGGGGGGGGCAGGAAGATTTTTTTTCTGGGCGGACCTTTTTTCTTACCACGGATCTAATCTTTGGAGGCCACGAGTTGAGGAGGAACAAAAACAAAACGGCACACAGAGTAACGTTTATTGTAGGTGCATATTTGTTATTTATGTTAAAAAATTAGCGTAAATGCTGTTTTCACAGGCATAAATATACCCTGTATGCAACTTATCTAGAGCCCTGCCAATAAGCGTAAGGTCCAGAAAATTAATGAGCTGGGGGTCTATGGTTGCAGTGAACCAGAGATGGTACTGACTGATGTTGAGCCATTCCACAAAAGCCTGCACCCTCTTCACATGACCCTTCCCAAACACATATACAAACATCAATATACCTGAACCAACACTTCAGATTTTTAAGAAATCTATCAGCATTACTGTTGTAAATCACCGTTTCTTCCCAAAGACAATGCAAGAGGTCTACATAGGCTGGAGCCACAGAAGCATCCATGGCCGTACGATGCCTTGATAAACTCAACAGCCTCTCTCCTTTTACTATTTTGCAGCAAGTGTCTACATACCTCCAAACCATCTTGATGACATATGGATGTATACAATGCTTCAACATCCACACTTAGCCAAATGAGCCTCTCATTCCAGACAGAGTCCCGGAACTTATGGAGGGTGACCCCGTGTCTTTTAAATAAGACAGCAACTGCTGCACTGGCTCCTAGAAGAACAGAACACTGCCCAGATTACTCATTAAGGACCCCACCTCCAGGGCAACAGTCTCCCCTCTGGGGGTTCCGAAGATTTTTGCATATCTTTGGAAAAACACAGTAACTAGAAACGATGAGATATTCACACCACAAAAACAAATTCTGTACCTATAACGGCTCCAGTCATCACGCTTCTTGTAACAATGCTAAGAGTTCCCTCTTACAAGATGGTAAAGGAATAGCTGACAATTTTTGGTAATACCTTTCATCAGACAAGAGATCAGTGACAGTGCTTTATAATGGCTTCTATCTACAATCATAATATTGCCCCCTTGTCTGCAGGCTTGATTACAACTTTTCTTTTCAGATAAATTCTCAAATGTCTGCAATTCATAGGTGCAGGACTGCCCTTTCTATTAGTCCTGCTATTACAAAGAAGATCCGTTACCTGTTTTATTATTACTACTTCAAATAAGGAGACAGTATTGTTCACTAAAGGACAAAAGTCAAATTTGTTTTTTAAATAAAGACTTTCTAATATCCCCGAATGTTTTAATTTGGTCACCAAGAGAGGTGTCTGGTACCCCATCAATTGCATCACCCTCGTGCAATAATTCAAGCAGGGTGTTAAGGTTGTGTGTGTCCATACTAGTTAACATCCTCCAGGGTCGCTGCTCCCATTGTGATGTCTTCATATGTATCCAATAACGATATCAGATAGCCCAAGTCTTCTGTACTTGTTTATTCCTTGATATTGGTGACCATTTGCTTGAATTCTTTATTTCCATCAAAGTAAAGCTTGAGCTTGATATTTTGGAAGAACTTGAATAGGTCTCTATTAATCCCGAACTTGTTGAATTTAGAGGTCTGTGCAAAATTAATAACTTTAAGTAATACAGCCTGTTCACTTTCAGTCAGTTCCTGTGTAAAGAGATACATCACTTGCTGCTTTTCTGTGTGCGCTCTCGCTCTCTCAACACCCTCTTATTCCCTACCGTGCCTTCATCTACCTCTACTTCCACGTCTTTGTGACAAGGCTGAATAAGGCTCTGCCCCATTTGTTATGCAGAAAGAGTTTAAATGTATGGGTATGTTCGATCCTCTCCTCTTCTGTCTCTTGTCTGTCTGGTTGCGGAACCAAATTTTCTTGCGAGACCTCAGAACTGATCACTCCTACAGTTTCGCAATTGTTCACCTTTCGCGATCTCTCTGCCTTCACTTGCTGTTCTGTCTTTTCTTCCCCCTTGCATATCTGCAGTTATAAAAATATGTGAATATATATGTGGAAATGTTGGGGGTGGAGCTAGCCGCAGATCATGGCAGACGCATGCTAACTATCTCCTCATGGCGCTTTAAATTAATTATATACAAGGGGCATCGTTAAGCTGGCAGAATCTTTCAAAAAAAAGGCACCGGAATACTTGTGTGCTTAAATGGCAGTGGCACGGCACAAAAATAGACAGGCAAAGTTGAATTTTGAAGCTAAGCAGCAGGGAGGTCGGCAGGCAGAAGCGAGTGCAGCGCAGAGCTCAGTGTGGGCCCCAGTACGAGGGCCGATCCAGGAGAGAGTTCCACCATTACGGCAGACATTGGGAGATCCCTAGCTGGCGTTCCAGGTACTCTACTCCAGATGCAGCAGGAAATTAAGTCGGGAATTTTAAATATTACAGCACAGCTCACGCACTTACAAGGGGTTGTGGCGGGCCTCTCAGAGACCACAGCAACGCACTCAAACCAAACTGTGGAGCTGAAGACCCGAGTAGGCTAACTGGAGGACACATTATCGGAAGTGGCATCTGAGAGGAACGACCTTAAAAAAAAAAAAAACACAACTGCAGGAGCTCCTAGCCCAGGTAAACGACCAGGAAAATAAGTCCTGCAGATCTAACCTCTCAATGATAGGACTGTCAGAGGGTACTGAGGGCCGAAACCCTGAAAAGGGCCTTCACGCATGGCTGGTTGAACACCTGGAAATGCCGCCGGAGGCAGCGATGTACAAAGTTGAAAGAGCACAGCGTGTCGGTCCCTCTCCAAAACCAGGGGACAGACCTCGACATTGCTTGATGAAATATCTTCGATATGTAGACAAAGAGGCTGTACTAAAGCAAGCAAAAAGTAAGGGGCCCATCCTGTACAACAATAACACTAAGACTTACATTTACCAGGATCACAGCCAAGGTCTTCAAATCCAGAGGCAGAAGTTTGCCACTATAAAGACCAAGCTGTTTAAAATGGGATGGAAGTTCTTGTTTCTTTACCCAGCCAAGCTGAAGATCATGAGAGCCGGTCAGCCTCCAAAATTCTTTCAGTGCCCCGCAGCTGCAGCACGTTGGGTGGAGGAAGAGGAGTTCAAAGGAAGGGATGCGCACTCTGCGCCACCTTGATTTATCACAACACAGTTAAGTCCCCCCATATGTGGGCTCATTTCTTTCTCCATCTTTTGTTTTGGCACAGGCTCTGTTGCTGGGGTAAAAGGTCCTGCAACAGGTGTGTTAACTTACTCTCATTTGGGACAGACAAACATGTCGAGTGACTGATCCTATTGGCCTGGCTTGCAGGCCCTGTGTGGTTAAATCTGTCCATGAAGCCTAGGGAGTTGGATATGGTGGTGCTTGGACAACTGATTCCCCCCGCCATGCCTAGGGGCTTGGGTAGCAATGGGACAGCTCAAACTTTTAAGCCGTGAGCTTAATGGAACTATTCAAAAGATATTTTTTCCAGTGTACTCTTTACCTGCAAGCTGACTCGCATTCAGTTTTGTTAACATCATGTTATGGTGAGTCTCTTCAGAGCCCGCTGAATTACTTTTTTTTTTTTTTTTTTTTTTTAAGGTGTTCTGGTCTCGATACTGTTGCTGGGACAAAAAGTGACTTGGGACTTAAGTTACAACTAATTTGTCATAGTCAACTGATAAAATCCTACGTTTTGTGTTTGTTTGCTGTACAGATTAATTTGCAGCACACTTTCAGGGGGTTGCATTTTACAAGCCACCCCTTGGACACTCCAACTTCCCGAGTAGGAATATTTGCTCCAGTTTGGCTCAGTTAATACTACTAAATGGTTAATATCCTTGTACTCATAATATTTACCCACCTGTTGTTTGAAGGAGAATTGTCTCAAAGCGCAGTTGTGCTTTGAGGGGAAGGGGGGAGCTTTCCTTCTTGTTGGGAGCCGTTATATGGGTAACTTGGGGTGGGAGGTCGAAGGCAGTGGCAGTGCCTGACCTCAGCGCCTGATGTGCCTCCATACACTGCGCAGGTGAACTTGGCCCGGAGGATAGAGACCTCGGTTTGTTACAGGGGGGTTAGTTTAACGGAGGAAGGGCTATGTTGCCTTAAGGAAGGGGAAAACAATCCGTTTATGTCACCTAGATCTCGGGGTGGGTTGCTATTTTGTGGATTATTTCTACGAAGTCGTCTGGAGGGTGACCAAGGGAGGGTGGGATATGGCTGTTCCTTGGGTTTTATTCTCTTAGAAAAAATGGTTCAGGAAGTGCAGCAAAGTTGTTCATATCGGGACCAGTGTCTGACGGATCAGGGCAATGGAGGGTGACATTAAAATAATAACGTGGAATATCAATGGTCTTAAGTTGATCTTAAAATGCAGGAAAGTCCTGGCGGAGGTGTGTAGAATGAGGGGACAGGTTTTACTTCTACATGAGACCCATTTCTCCGCTCTGAAGGCCTCTGAAACTGCCAAGTTTATGGGCGGGACCTGGGTGTCCTCCACTTTTTCATCAAAGGCGAGGGGGGACTCTATTTGGATACCACGGGGCCTTCAGGTGGAGGTGTTGGAAGAGCTGGTGGACCCGGAGGGCAGGTATACCCTTGCTAAACTAGTCCTAATGGGGGGATGGTCAATTTTGGTTGGATCCATGTATGCACCTAATGTAGACCCAGAGTTTTTTCAGCGGCTAGCCCTAGATTTGTCTAAGTGGGAGGGATCCTGGGTCCTTGGAGGAGACTTCAATTGCATTCTAGATACCGTACTAGACCGTTCCGCTGTGTCCCTGGCACCCCTGTCGAGGAATGCTAAAGCACTAGAAAAAATGCAGGCTGAACTCTGCCTGACTGACGCATGGAGACATGCCAATCCTGCTGGGCGGGATCATAATTTTTGTCCTCACCCCCCCCCCATGCCCATCACTCATATGCATGGATCGACAGAATCCTGGTGGGGGCCTCTTTATTGATGGGGGTGGGAGAGGTGGTTTACTATACCGCCTTGGTCTCGGATCATTCTCCACATAGCTTACAGCTACAGGTGTCAGGTCCCTCTAATGCACCTCGATGGTGGAGACTAGACCAGTTCCTTTTGAAGGACCAGGGGTATGTAGAATTCATGAAGGAGAGCATACAGGAATTCTTCTTGCACAATGGCAGAGGGACACCTCATGAGGCACCCTGTGGGAAGCCTTAAAGGCTTTTATCAGAGGGCAAACTATCTCATATGCCTCACACCAGAGAAAACTAGAGGTTAGGGAGCTCGCTGCCTTGCACACAAAAATAGAAGCCTGTGAAAAGGCTCATAAATCAAAACCAATCAGAGCACTACATACCATTATTCAGAAACTGAAGTGGAAATACAATACCTTGAATAGCTCTCATCTGGAGAGGACTATTCTGCTTGCTAATGCAGGTGTGTACTTTGATGGGAGCAGGGGACTTCTGGCATGGTAAATAAAGAAGAGGGAGGCTGAGAGAACAGTTGGGCTTATCTGTAATGCACACGGGGTAATAGTTCAGGATAAGGAGGGAATTAGAATGGCCGGAGATTTTTTATAAGTCTCTCTACTCCTCCGAGTACAATCCCACACAATGAGAGTACAAAACTTTTTTTTGCAGACATACTGCTCCAAAAACTTAGTCCAGATGCCTCTCAGGCACTTGATCCACTCACCAGACAGGAGACAGAGTCTGTGCTTGAGGCTCTTAAGGGTGGAAAGGCTCCTGGCCCAGTTGGGCTCCCTACTGACTTTTTTAAAACTTTCAGTACTCTCCTCATGGAACCCGTTTGACATGTTAATAGAGAGCCTGAGGGTGAGGATTTTGCCCCCCTCCACACAGTCTGCCATAATCACAGTGTTGCCAAAGCCGGGCAAAGACCCTACTCAATATGTCTCCTATCTACCCATTTTCCTTCTCACCGCCAACTATAAAATCCTAGCTAAGGCAATGGCATCCCGCCTAGATCTTCTCCTCCCTGATCCGATACATCAGGATCAAACCGGCTTCATGAAATGTAGACAGGGAAAGCATAACATCAGCCGTACACTAAATATTTTTCGATGGGGTCGGGTGAAAAAAAAAACAAAAACACATGGAGCAGCAGTAGTGGCACTAGACGCCAAAAAGGCCTTTGACTGTGTGGAGTGGGGGTATCTTTTCAAGACCCTTAGTAGGTTGGGAATAGGCCCAGACTTTTTTCACTGGATGCGCACTCTATGTACTCTTCCTCAGGTTCAGATAGTGGTTAACGGCAGTCCGTCCTGACCCTTCACCCTGGAGCGAGGTACACGGTAGGGCTGCCCCTAGTCCCCTCTGTTATATGTACTTTCCTTGGAGCCTCTAGCCGCATCCTTGACAGCCCAAGTAGGCATCAGGGGCTTTATGGGTAGGGGGAGGGAACACAAGGTTGCAATGTATGCCGACAACCAGCTTCTCTACTTACAGAACCCGGCGCATGACCTGCCGGCAGTCCATCAGCTGATGAGTGATTCTGTGAGCACGATAGCAAACTTGGGGGAGGCCTGCAGATGGTGTCCTAGCTGAAATACATGGGTGTCCAGTTGTCAGTTTCTATCAAGAATATCTATGCCCTTAACTTTAAACCCCTCCCTGGGAAATTAGCAGAGGACTGTGACAGGTGGATGGCACTGCCATTGTCCCTGTTGGGTAGAGTGGGGGTAGTTAAAAAAAAAAAAAAAAAAATTCACAATATTGCTGAGGTGTCTATATTTCTATCAAACACTCCTTATCAGGGTACCCCACATGCTTTTTAAACTCCTGAATGCCCTGATTCACAGGTTCATTTGGCAGTGAGGCAGTGCCAGAATTCGAAGGGCCACGCTGCAGTTGTCTTACGGGGGGGGAGAGACAGGTCTCCCTGACTTCAGGGCATACTACTGGGCTGCACAGCTTGCCTACCTCCCTACAGAGATTGACATGAAGGTGTGTTCCTGGCTGGGACTGAAGGAGGACATGCTGCATGGCAACCTGCAAAACAATGTTCTGGGGGGATACCTGGGCTCTCCGGATGGCCGGAGATTACTGAACCCTTACACAAATACAACCTTGGAGATTTGGGCCCGGGTACATCAGCTCGTGGGGCATCAGACACTGGCCTCACCATTCTCGAACCTAATAACTGAAATGCGTAGTAGGGGATCCTGCTCTCTTGCCTTATTGCAGCGGCTTTGGAGATGGAGGAAAAAGGGGTTGATACCTGTAGAACAGTTATATGAGGGGGATTGATGAAAAGCTTCCAAATGGTCTGTGAAAATTCGAATATTCAACCTGGTGACTTCTTTGTATACTTAAAGGTTCGACAGGTCTGTGGAGATACACTCTCAACAACTTGTGGATGGGCCACCCCTTCTCCTTTTGAGGAAGAGCTCTTTAGACCCCAGCCCGGACAAAAGCCTCTCTCAAATTTATTATCGCACCATAATGGGCCATCGGGGGGAGGTCCCACAACCCTAGCAAGCTCAGATGGAGTGAAGAGCTCATAATCCCTATAGACCGTAGTACATGGAAACAGGCATGCTTACACTATGAGAACTGCTCCCATAGTAACAAACTCTGACAAATACAGTTGAACTGAGACTTCCGGTGCAGCTTCCGGCTATATGGCAGCTTAACACGTGGGCTCCCGACCCGCTCCCCGACTTTTTCATACCGGAATTAGCTGTCACTCACAAAACTTGATTTACTTAGCAACTGAGTTTATATGGCAGCCAGCAAACCTCGGGGGAGCTCGAATCGCTAGTCAGCGATTCAACCAGAGACGCCATGGACTCTGGGGCCTCAGAGTCCCTGCCTAGAGCGACCCGAACCAAAACACACAAGAAAGATAAATCCAAAGTGCCACGAACAAACCAGATGGAATCTAAGCTAGACAAAATACTACAAGAGCTTAAAGAATTTAAAACAGACTTCCATGCTTTTAAACAGACCCAGGAGAAATTTCAAGAAGAACTTTCTGATCTACATACAACGGTCTCCTCCCTGGACCTACGTGCACAAGAACAGGCCTCCACTACCGCACAGCTTCAAGATGCTTTAAAATCAGATGGCTCATCTGTGTCAATTAACTGTGGAGCGCCAGGACGACACCGGAAACCGCTCCCACCGCAATAATCTTAGGCTGTATGGGGTCCCCGAAAACAGCGAAGGCACAAATCTCCAAGCCTTCGTGACAACGCTTCTTAGGGATATTTTGGAGCTTGATGCAGATCTGGAACTCAAGATCGAGATAATCCATAGAGTCCTGGGCCCGAAACCTACACAGATGTCTGCACGCCCTAGATCCATCATAATTAAATTTCTTCGGTACCAAACGAAGGAGATGATCCTCAAACAGGCACAGGCTAAATCCAAGATCTTTTATGGTGATATTCGCATATTTCTAGACAACAATTACGCCCCAGCCACAATGCAGAAGAGGCAGGCCTTATTCCGCTATTCCCTCTGCTCAGACAGCAGAAATTTAAGTTTCGGACCCCTTATCCTAGCAAATTAACTGTCCAATTTCCTAATGGCCAACAAACCTACAACAATGTGCAGGAGACCTGTGAAGATCTGAAACAACGTTATTTTGCTACACCTACTTCAGTGCGTTTCCCTCGGGAAAACTCCAGAGGACCGTGGCCCATCCAGGATGCCATCTACCCGCGAGCAGCTGAATCAACAAGCTACGATAGACTCAATTAAGCAAATGCAGGCACAGTTCTCAAACAACCCAGTTGACTCTAATACACCCTAGAAGTGCGCAGTGAGTACCTGGTTGGGAGTAGGTAGGGGGCTACAGGATGGGTCTGTCCCTGTCTGGGTGCCTGGGTGGGGGAGGTGCTTGTGCTGTGGGTTCAGCTGAGCACGAGAGAGCACTATTATTCATCTATGGCCAGGCCAGTACGTGGGGATGCTGGTGGTTCTCATCCCGTAGGCCTGTCCTCTATAATAGGATTCTACGGCTCTGAATAGGTTGCAGGCACCTTCCAAATAAAAAAAAAAATAAATTAATTAAAAAAAACGAAATAAATATGTGAAGCTCTCAGAATTAGATGGCGCAATGGGTGTTGCTGAGTGGCCTGGGGTGGGTGGATATCGGCCCAGGACGGCAATGGCCTGGTAATTCTTGATGGACTCTCACATGTATAGAACCCCACTAAATTGGGGACCTTGTGTATCTTGCTCCGGGGGCTGGGCTGGTGAGCCCCGTCTGGACGCCTCACACCTGGCAGGGCCAGGATGCCCTCCCCTTGAGAGCTTGAGTCTAACTATCTAATTTAAACAGAGCCTGAATATGTGCCTATCCCACTAGATAGGGAACAATTCCGGGACCTCCTCGGCCCCGGGCGGACTGGTGACACCCAACCCATGCCAGCAGGAGACTTGGTTTCCCTCAACACTCTATACAGAGCCTGACTTTTGGCCTCCTTGGAAGGAAGCTTGCCTGCATTACCTTGAGCTACCTGGTAAAACTAGGACGGGCCCTGCAGATTTAGACTGGGGTTTCCCTGGTGTTCCTTTCCTCCTCTATGGATTGGGTGTCTATTGAGTTAGCCCTGTCAGAGAGGAGGATTCTTTTGCCGGAGGGGAGGATCTGGATGGTTTTGGATGATGGGCTTTTTTGCTGTCTCTCCTCTCAGCTGCTCCCCACGTATACGGGCTGGCCCCCCCCTCCAGTGCACTGCCGGGTGTGGTGCCCCCACCCGGAGGCCTCTCCCTCTGTCGCATGGTCTCATTTGCCTACTAATGCTAGAAGTTCACAGTGGACTAATCTCATAAATCTATAATAAGTAGGGTTACCTGAATTATGGCTGTGACACTTACTAGATACGTAAATTCACTCCCTTTTTCATTTTTCGGGCACACTGTTATGGCCTGCTTGTCTTTTTCATCTTTATTGCTTTCTACCGACGTGGGGAAGCGGAGATCTCCCTATGTGGTTCTGGGCTTTCCCCTCTGGAATAGATAGTCCCCTTTTCTTTTGAGATATACATATCTCCGGGGTAATTACATAATGAACTGCTCACCCCCAACTACTACTTATGTTGGGAGGTGGGTCGTGGGCTCACCCACCATCAATGAGCTTTGCCAGGGAGGTGTAGCACCTTTTTTTCCCTTCCCACAATCTCCTGTCCCTATTCCCCTCCATGATTCAGTTATTCCAGGTATTATTTTTCCTCCTCACACTCCACTCCTCCCCTTCCCTCAATTTAGGGGTAATGGTTTCCCCAGGGTCCCATTTCCAATAGCGGAACAGGGTCCCACCACTGGACAGTCAGTCGACGTGTCCTTAATACTGGTCACTTTAGACCATGTATTTTTGGAAGTCATAGGACACCCCAATGTAGGTTTGTATGTAGTTTATAAGTTTTATTACCCCTTTATCGATGTATAGTTAGCAATACACTGTAATTTAGTTTGGCCTACTTGGTCCTGTTGTTGTTCCCTAGTAGTTTCTAGTATGTCCACCCCCTTTACCCAACTGGACCCAGAGTATCAACAAATCACTTTTTATGCAACTAGGAATTGTTTCATGTTACAGATAACTATAGTATAGGGGCCACCTGATAGTTCTTAACAGATTTAGATATGCGGTCCCCCTATAAGATTCTCATAACGTTAATGGGCTGGCTGGCCCTATCAAGAGATATCGTACAATTCAGGCACTCCTGAAACTTAATCCGGATGCTCTCTTATTACAAGAAACCCACCTTTCCTCCCTTGAACACCAAAAACTGCTTAAATTTGGATTCTCGACATTGGTGGAGTCTTTATATCAACAAGGAAGAAGGAGGGGTGCGGTTATTCTGATCCCAAAGCACTCCCAGGCATGCATCATTGGCCAATATTCAGATGGGGAGGAAAGGTTGGCGCTGGCAGTTGTCCAATTAAACCAACAAAAACTTACACTCTGTAGCATATACATCCCTCCGGGCTCTGTCGCCTCCACTATCCAGCGACTCATCGATGTTATTCTATCCCGGCACCAGGGCATACTAATTCTAAGGGGGTGATTTTAACTGTATCCTTAATCCTTCTTTGGATTCTTCAGCAACACACTTCTCCGCATAGACCTCCGGGCACAGACTTTAAACATTTGATCAGAGATATAGGTTTGGTGGATTCGTGGAGGCAACTCCATCCGACAATGAAAATTCACCTTTTTCCCCCCAACTCCCACAAGCATTACTCTAGGCTTGACTATATTTGTATTGTGAAGGAATACATAGATCTGGTTCACTCAGCAGATATCCTTAATATCTGCCTATCGGACCATGCCCCTATCACTTTGGAACTTAATCTTAAAAAAGAGAAGGGGAGCCCACAGTGGTGGTTTAACCCCTCTTTGCTTCGGGATGGAGAGTTCCAGGAATTTCTAGAGGCACGAATCCAAGACAATACTTCACCCCAGACTCTCTGGGACACGATCAAAGTTGTTCTCAGAGGTCATATTATCTCCTACGCCTCCCATAAGAAGCAGCAGGCCGAGGCTAGGCTCCAGGCTCTGCAGGAAAAACTCAGTTTTCTTCAGGAGGCACACATGCAAGGGGATGCAGACTTATTCCCTTTAATTACATGGACCCAGGCTGAAATCCAGGGTTTACTGATGGCCAAAACTGAGCAGGCTTTGGCCTGGCTTAAGCAGCGTTACTATGAGGGTGGGGCTCGGGCCTCCAAAATTCTGGCCTACCACCTTAGGAAACAGATACAACAATGTACCATTTCTAAGATCAAAGATCCTGTCTCAGGGCAAACCTGATACTCTACTCATCAAATTTGACACATTTATGAGATGTTCTCGATCTCTCTACTCATCACAGCTTGAGCCTGACCCTAATAAAATACCTTCCTTCCTCTCTAAATTGAACCTACCGGCCCTTGCGGAGGCCCAACAGACCCAATTAATAGCCCCAATCACTGAACTAGAACTCCAATCCACAATCAGAAAACTCAAAAATGGGAAGTCCCCTGGACCCTATGGTTTTGGGGCCGAATTCTATAAAAATACTCTGGAGTGGACTAAAAAGCCCCTTCTCCAAGCTCTTTGAGCAGGTCACACTACATCTTCCTTTCCTATCTCTTGGAGACAGGCGATGATCTCTGTGATCCTGAAACCACAGAAACCCTCACACTTATGTGAATCTTATCGCCCCATATCAGTGCTCAATCAGGACTATAAAATTTATACCTCCATAATGGCCCACAGACTGATCATATCCTCCCCTCCTTGATACATCTGGACCAATCTGGATTCATCAAGGGTAGACAGACTACTGACAATATCAAGCATACCCTTTATCTAATAGACCACGCCATATCATCAAATTCTCCCCTCATAATCCTCAGCTTAGATGCCCAAAAGGTTTCTGATATGGTTTCTTGGTGTTTCCTTCAAGCCGTCCTACAAAAATTTGGTTTCCCTAAAAGGTTTGTAGACATTATCCAAGGTATATATATCAGCCCAGAGGCTGTGGTGAGACTGAACGGATCACATTCTGACGGATCACATTCTGACAGTTTTCCCCTATCTCGAGGTACCAGTCAAGGATGTCCTCTTTCTCCCTATTTGTTTGCTATTTTTGTAGAACCCATAGTCCAGCTCTTACGCCAAGCTCCAGACCTACATTGACATAAAATCTCAGCGTCTTCCTCTCGTAAGACAGCCTATTACAGAGATGACCTTCTCCTTTACATTACCTGCCCAAAGGATTCATTAAAAACCCTCACCAATCTCCTACAGGAAATAGAGGGACTTACTGGCTACACCATAAATCTGAAGTTCTACTTATACAACCCCCTTTGCCCCTAGAGTTAACCCAGAGATACCCCTTTAAATGGAACAAACCTTACATAACGTACTTGGGATTAAAATTCCTCAGAAGTTCTCAAATCTCTATTCTGTCAACTATATGTCGGTTACCTTAAAAATTAAATCTGATCTGACCCGATGGACCCTCTCTCTCTCCCCTGCTGGCCAGGGTACAATCTATTCAGATGAACTCCCTGCCAAAAATACTGTATTTAATGCAGAATATCCCAATACCCCTTTCGGGCAGGGATATTCGGGATTGGGATTGTTCAATCACCAAGTTTCTCTGGATGAATGAACAGCCCAGGATAGCACTCAACAAACTCCAGAGCCCTAAAGAGAGGGGCAGGCTGGCCTTACTTTACATCTATAATTATTGGATGGCAGCCTCACTTACACATATAACAACCTGGTTTATACCCCAGACTCATGCCCCATCTTGGTTTTGGGTGGAGAGGGCTATGGCGGACCGCCCTTTGGATTAGTCAATCATGTTCCAACCTTATATCACCCCACTTTCCCATGGTTCCGATATGACTGAGGGACTACTCCGGAGCTGGACAAGGTTTTTAGCCCGCCCAGCTAACAAATTATCAAGACATGGATTGGCATCCTGTCGGAAGACCCACACTGGCCTCCAGCGCAGTTAGATCTCACATTTCGTATCTGGGCTAGACACGGTTTGAAATACCCCTACCAACTATATGATAAAGATATCTTTAAATCTTTTGAACAACTCAAGTGGGAGTTCTCTCTAAAGCAGAGTGACTTCTTTTGTTTTTTACAGATCCGTCACTTATTTGATACTAAAACTGGCTTGAATCTCACAGATCAAACCATTCCTCCTCTAGGTTCTTTATTAATTCAATTAGAGATGGGTGGCTAACGTAGCCACCCGAAATCTTGCTTCTACAAAGCCCTGAAGTTGTCCCCCTCCCATACTATGGATCTTGTACAATTTCATTGGGAAGCCAAACTCCAACTTGAATTAACCTCTGAGGATCTGCTTCGAATCTGGCCTAGACAGCATAAAACTTCCAATTCATACATTTGGAAAGAATTCTCTTGAAAATAGTCTCCAGATTCTTTCGCACACCTCAGGTTACTGCTAAGTACACGGAGGGTGGAGAATCCAGATGTTGGAGACATTGCGGTTGTGAGGTGGCCACTCAAGCGCATGTGTTCTGGTTTTGTCCAGCACTGACAACCTTTTGGTCAGGGATTGAGCATAGGATCCTGGCACTCTTCCTCAGGTTGGACACTTTCCCCAGATATAGGGATTCTTTTGTATTACCCACGTCATTTTAAAGACCCACACCAAACATTATCTCCTTAATATTCTTATAGGCGCTGCAAAAAATGTATCACACGCCTTTGGCTCTGCCCAGACCCCCCACTATAACAGCATGGGAAGATATTGTATATAACATATACAAATTGGAGCATATGACAGCCAGGCTTCAAAACAAAGTACCAGAACTCATGAACCGGTGGAATATCTGGTTCTTGAGTATTTCACAAATTTGCCCTGACCAACCCCCCTGTATTTTGGCTACGGTATTTAAATGCCTCCTTTAGTGCTGTTGTGGATAACCAGCTGGCCCATGATTTCTCCCTCCCCGACAACTAGTATGTTGGGAGGTGGGACTAGGACATAGGTTATTTTGATAGTAAGTCTGGTGGCTCTGGGGCTCCCCTGCCTCCCCCCCCCCCTTTACTTTCTTTTTCTTCCTACCAATTTAATGCCCATTTGCTATTTTAGCTTATTTATTGTAGTGGTGCTATTGGAACAGAGTTCTCCTAACTTCTCCTTTTCCTTCATTTATAGCAAACTTCTGTTATTATATAATAATAATTCTCTATGCAAATTTGTTTAGCATGGGAATGACACCCTAACTACTACCAGACTAGGCGATTTTATATTTAATGATTTCTACCTATTCATTTGTTAAAGATTGAATGTCTGTATCTAAACTCTGTGTGTCCTAAACAATGAAAAATTATTATAAATAAAAAGTTATAAAAAAAAATACAGTTGAACTTCTTGCACAGAGCCTAGGTCATTCCTACTAAGCTCCATGCCATAGACAACTCTAAATGCAAGATCTGACCAAAATGTGGGATCAAGACTGGGGATTTTCTCCACGTGGCATTGACCTGTCCAAAAATTGCCACCTTTTGGCACTCCCTTCATAATATCATGAGCCAGGTGCTTGGATATGTTCCTTCAAAATCCCCATTGGAATTGTTGTTGGGGGCGGATCCTACCCATCCAAGAGGTGCAGTGAGCGACCCTCTGTGATCTCTTGTGCTGGTCAATGCCAGGCGTACTGTTGCTCAGGTGTGGCTGTCCTCCCCCCATCTCCCACAGTCACTAGACGGGCCAATAATCTTAGGTCCTGCATAGCCCTGGAGAGGGCACATCTGAGAGCTTTGGGTAGAACATTTAGGTTCCTAGAGGTGTGGCAACCACTTGTGGTTGCAATAGAGAATGGAATATTTCCAATCTAGTCCCTGGTTTATCTCCTACCACTTGTGACCTAATTTGAAGTGTATCTAGTTTCCAATTCCTAATAATTGTTGCCTTTGATTGTGTCACTTCCTGTGGGATTCAGTCATATAGCATTGTAAATTAAAAGATCCCCCCATGGTGTCTATACTAGGAACTTAACGACCTGTCAAACTACACCAGCCCTGACTACTATGTAATGTATGCTGACTGTACTTTCTTGAACCAATAAACTACTTTGGATCCCTTTATTTAAAACTGTATATAGTTATACTGTTGAAATGACTGCAAAAACTGGAATTCAAGGAGTTACCTAGAGATGCTGGTTTGAAAAATATTTCCAGAGCTGTCAACAAGGTCAGTTCTAGAACACCACGTCTTTTGCTGTACCTGCTGAAACTGACAAGAACACTGTATGAGAAGAAGAATGTTCTATTAACGAGCTCCCTGCAAAGACTTGTTATAAAAAGAGCTGCAATGTTTTGCAAGAGGGAGAGACAGAGAAAATTGAGAAGAAAAACCTAGAAGAAGGACTCCGCTTTTCATGTTTGTACTGCCACTGTAAATAGTTATACTGAACAATTTTTTTGCGTTTTGCTATTATCAGTAAAACGCCATTTGCGAATTTTGAAACTGCTCCTGGTTTTCCTATGCTTCCTGACCTGTGCCTCAATGACAGTCTTGTTCTCAGTTTCTGAATCCCTTTCATTCCGTTTATTGCTACTGAAAATAAGTAGTTACGTAAGAACTTACCATAACAGTAGATCTTCGAGAGGAGCTCTTGCAGCAGGTTATTACCATTAGGACCAATGCCACAGCTGTAGGACCCACCGGAAAACTCTTCACTAGCAGTACCCAGCAGGGCCCGCTCCTGACGTCAGCTCTGCCCCGACGTCAGCCATGGTAAAGGGGGCAGTCCCTCGCTTCACCTCAGTTCACCCGCCAAAGACCCATGAACAGGCTCAGACAGACAGACCAGGCAAAGCGTGCCTACTTGATGCCAAAACTCTCCAGGGGAAGGAGGGTGGAAAAGCAACACTTGCTGCAAGAGCTCCTCTCGAAGACCTACTGTTACGTAAGTTCTTGCATAACTGTACTATCTTACTTCGAGTGGGAGCTCTTGCAGCAGGCTATTAACATTAGGAATGAGTCCCGCGCAAGGAGATGATACGCCCCGGGAGGGGGATGAGAAAAACAGCACAGCCTACACAGGCAAAAAGGTAAGCTCGTTAGGAGAGCAATCCCTGAAGGACCGCTAGGCCGAACCCAGCCCTGCGCCTGGAGGCAATGTTGAGGCTGTAGTGCCAGACAAGAGTGTGCACTAAATTCCAAGTAGCTGCTGCACAAATGTCTCCTATGGAGACATTTTTCAAAGAGACAAAGGAAGTAGCCACTCCTCTGGTAGAATGACTTCTGACAGTACCTGGAAGAGGCTTGTTGTATTTGTTATAGCAACAGACTATACAGTGGACCAACCACCTCGAAATAGTCCGTTTAGACACTGGCTTGCCCAGGTGCTGAGGCACAAAGGCCACAGAAAGTTGCTCCGATTTGTGATGAGAAGCCGTACACATCAGATAATACCTCGGTGCCCTGTGGACATCCAAGGTGTGCAGAAGAGCTTCCCCTCTTTTGGAAGGATCAGGGTAATAAACTGGAAGGTTAACTGAGCGATTCAGGGTTAACTCTGAAATCACTTTGGGAAGGAACTTAGGGTTGTTCTAAGGGAAAAAACTTTCCCTGAGAAAAACTAAATAAGGCTCCTTACACATCAGGGCCTGAAGCTCGGAAACTCTCAGAGCGAAAGTCACAGCAACCAAAAAGGATACCTTCCAGGAAAAATAATGCAGCTTGCAATCTCACTGCAGTTCGGGGTGTAAGCTTCTCCAGCACAAAGGAGATCCCAGGGGTATTGGATTCCTGATGGGAGGCTTTATGTGCACAATGCCCCTTAGGAGAGTACGGGACATGCCCAGTTGGACTAAGGCTTTGCCCTCCACCAACGCATGATGGATGGAAATTGCCGACAAGTGCACTTTGACAGAGGAGTAGCTCAAGGCTCAATTAAACAAGGAGAGGAGATACTATAAGGCTGAGTTCACTGGACAGGTAAGCGGGTCTAGGTGATGGGACTAAGCCCAAAGGCAAAAATGTTTCCACTTCATAGCGTAAGTGGGCTTAGTAGAGGGCTTTCTTGCTGAGACGAGAACGTCCGCCACCCCTTGGGAGACCCCATAGCGAGACCTTACTATGTCTGCTGGAGCCATGCATAAAGGTGCAGGGACTTGAGATCTGGATGGACCAGTTTGTCCTGGTTTTGAGACTGTAACTGCGAGCTCCGCGACAGCGGAGTCGGAGGTTCCAATGTTAGCTGCTGAAGCAGTGGGAACCAAATCTGTTGTGGCCATAGTGGGGCAATCAATATCATATGTGCCCCCTCGGCCTGCAATTTCAAGAGAACCCTCTGGATTAAAAGGATGGGAGGGAAGGCGTAGAGGAACCTCCCTGTCCAACAAAGGAACAATGCATCTAGCCAGAAAGCACCAGGCGCGTCCCCTTGCGAGCAGAAATTTAGCAGTTTGGCATTGCGTGGGGATCGCAAAGAGGTCCAGCTCTGGAAGACCCCGTGTGTCTAAGAGTTGGTCCGCTACTAATTGCAGCCTACTTAGGCTGTCTGCCAAGACATTTCAGATGCCTGGAACATGCACCGTGGCTAGACTGATGCAATGTTCCAGGGCCCAATACCAGACTCTCATCGCGCCTCCTTGCATAGGGGGTATGAATGTGTTCCTGCTTGCTTGTTGATATAAAAGACGACGGCCATATTGTCTGTCTGAATAAGGAGAGCGTCTGGCGTTGGGTCCTCTTGAAACGCCTATAAGGCGCTGAGGACCGCTCGCATTTCTAGGACACTGATGTGGAGAGTGCACTCTTCTGGAGACCAAACACACTGTGTCTGGCTGTTTCCTAGATGCGCGTCCCAATAAAGTTCGGAGGCATCCGTGGTAAAGGTCCGGCTCAGTGGCTCCTGCTGGAAAAACGCCCCTTTTTCCTGATTGGAGAGGTTTAGCCATCAAATGAGAATCCTCTTGACTGGATCAGAGATCCAGACCACCTGGTCTAGACCTTCGGAGCTCTGGTCCCATTGTACCCTGAGCATCCACTGCGGGACCCTCATGTGGAGGCGAGCCAACAGGGTTAATGGAATGGCCACCACCATGTGCCCCAGAAGCCTAAGGAAGGTCCTGGCTTGGACCTGGGAGGGGCCATAAGTACTGCTCGCACCACCTCCAGCAAACTATCTCCCCTTTCCTGTGAGAAGAAAGCCATGCCCTGGACAGTGCCCAGGACCGCCCCTATAAAGAAGAGTCGTTGGCTGGGCTCTGGGGATGACTTGGGTAGATTCAGGGTGATCCCAGCTCTCGGAATAAAGTATAGGTGTCTCCGACAGTGTGTAAGAGGCGTGCCCTTGACGAGGCTGCTAGAAGCCAGTCGTCCAGTTAAGGGAAGACATAATGACCCCTATGCCATGGAGCCGCAGCTACCACTGCTAGGCACTTGGTGAAGACTCAAGGAGTGGAGGAGAGGCCGAACAGCAGGACCTGGAACCGATAATGCCTCCCCTGCAACTGGAACCTCAAAAACTTCCAGTGGGGAGGAAAGACCCCTATGTGCATGTACACATCTTGCATGTCCAGGGAACAGAGCCAGTCCCCTTGGTATAGCAGAGGGATGAGGCCTAGAAGGGTCACCATCCTGAACCTTCTATATTCTATATAGTTGTTTAGAGAGCCAAGGTCTAGGATGGGCCGAAGATCGTGAGTCTTCTTTGGGACGAGGAAGAAGTGAGAATAATACACTCTCCCCTGTTGCCCCTGAGAGACTGGCTCTATTGTCCTTTCCTGTAATGGGGCCTGAATTTCTCCTTCTATGAGATTGATGTGTGGGGAGGGTAACATGAGGACCTTGGTGACATCTCCAGTGGGGGGATTTGTGTGAGCTCTAGTGTATGTCCCCTCCTTATAATGTCCAAGACCCAAAGGTCTGAAGTGATTCTTCTCCACCCTTCCAAATGGAGGGAGAAGCAACCCCCTACTGCCTCCCCCTGTACCTCCTCCGGGGGGGGGGTCAGCAGGGAGTCACTGGGATGATCCGGGAGCAGGCAAAGAGGGCTGGGAGGACTTTAGGCCTCTGAAGGGTGCGCCCCTGGCCAGCTGGGTTGTGGCCTTCTTTTTGAAGCCTCCTCTCTGCGAGAACTGGTTGCCACGGGTATTTTGCCCTGAGGACTTCCAAAATGGTGGTTTGCAGAAACGCTTTTGGTCCCCTTTGTAGAGACGTCAGACAGACCAAATCGATTTCCCGGATTCCTAAAGGTTAGAAATCAACTTCAGTCTCCTCCCCAAACATGGAACCCTGGAAGGGAAGATCCCCGATTCCGGTCTGCAGATCCTGGGAGAATCTGGAGACTCTTAGCCAGCCATGGCGCCTCAGGCAGACACCAGAAGCCGCTGCCCTTGATGCCGTGTCTGCAGTATCATACAAGGCACACAGCACATGTGTGCCTACGTCCGAACCCGATTTAAGAATTTCCAGCAGCTCGGTCTTCTGAGCTGAAGCTGGCAAGGCATTAGCTACTTCCTGTCCCTTCTCCCATAATGCATTCTGGTACAGGACCATATGCGTGAGGAAGTTCAGGGACCTTATGGAACAGGTGGAGGCAGACTATAACTTCTTGCCCACCTGATCCAAATATCTGGACTCTTGATCGGGAGGCTGAGAACTAAGGTATTTTGGTTGCTTGGATTTATCATGGGCAGCCACTATGACCATTGAATCAGCCTGAGGGTGTTCTGCCAAAAAAGGCTCCTCTCTCGGCGCTCTGTACAGCCTGTCCGATATTTTGGGAACAGCCGGGGCAGTGGCTGGATGTTTTCAGGTAAGCCTCATGAAGTCCAGGAAGGTATCCACTAAAGGAGGCACTACTATAGACTTAGGCTCCTTTTGCCTCAGGTACTTAGCCAGCCTCCGGCGTTCCGGATCCAGGTCCTTCATCTCCCAGCCATTGGAGGCCTGGATATGTCTCATGACGTCCGTAACCGTGGGATTGTCAGGAGGCGAATGGGGAGCTTCTTCATCATCTGGGGAAACCCCTTCCCCAGAGAGGGACCAGTCGGACGAGGAGGAAGACCGGCTCCTGCTGAGGTGGGGAGAAGCCGACCCCCATCTAGAAGGGCTTCTGCCTCTAGAACGTCGGCTGTGGGACCGGCGCCAGCTCGGGGACAGACGACTGAGCAAGGACCAGCACCTGTCCCTGGACCAGCGATGGACAGAGGAGCGCCCGTGGCAGCTAGAAGACCGGTGGCTGTGGGACCCTCATGTGGAGGCGAGCCAACAGGATTACTGGAATGGCCACCACCATGTGCCCCAGAAGCCTAAGGAAGGTCCTGGCTATGAAGAAATCGGCGATGGCTAGAGGACCTGGAACGGTGCAGTCTATGGTCCTTAGACCTTGACCAGGACCTGATCACAGAGAGAGAGTGGGACAGACGGTTTGCACTGCTCGTCTGGTGAAGGTTTTGCCGGAGGTGCAGAGGTTTCACCAGCGGGGACCTGGTTGTCTGGCTAGTCAGGTACCAGTCCCGGGTCCAGTTTTGGCGGGGCCACATCTTTTTTCACTAGGCTCCACCAGAATTGGAACAACTCTGTCAGTGCCACCTTACTGAAGGTGGACGCTGCTGTCCCAGCCTGTGGGATGGGAGAAGCCGGGAGATCCAGGAGGTCCCTAGGGGAGGTGCTCGAAGAGGCACCTCCCAGGATCGAAGATCTGTGACCCGGCAATTGGACCATGGCCGGTGTGGTCTTGACCAAGGGACTGTCTGCTGCAGAGTCCAGGGCCAGTACCGTAGCTGGGGGTTTAGCCAGAGCCAGCTCTGGTTTAGCTGGCTTAGAAGAGCAGGAACCCGAAGAGGACTTAGCCGAGGAATCCCGCTCCTTTGAAGGAGCTTTACCTGGAGCCCGGGGTAAAGTGGAAGTTGAGGCCTTCTTTGGTGGGGCAGAGGCCTTGGATGACTCGCCCAAGGCAGAAGGAAGGCAAAGCGGCGTAACCTTCACCTTTATGGGTGGCTTCTCTGGAGCAGTCCCCAGCAGCCGGCGTTTTGGCGGAGACAGAATACTTACCTCAGTCATCCGAATGTTTAGAGTGGTGCAAGCGGTCGGAGCCACCCGAGCCTGATGACAAGGCCTTCCTATGCGGGGAATGCCAGCGGGAAGTCCTTGTCACGGGAATTGTGGTCCGATTTTTCCTGATGCTTCGCTTTCTCCCCGGAAGAGCTCTGCATGACTTCTACCCGCTTCTCTAGGAGGTGGGCTTTTAAGGCCTTCAGGCGCCGGATCCTCGTCCTACTGGTAAAGCCCTTGCAAACGTCACAGTCCTGAACATCGTGGTCTGGGCCCTGGCAGAAGACGCAGGCCTTGTGGACGTCTTTCGATGGAATCTGACGGCCACAGGAGCACTTGGTCTTCTTTAGCCCCGAAGAAGACATGCGCTGGTAGAAAAAAACATGAATAAGCAGAAAGAACTACCGGAAAAAACTTTGCTGAACTGCTGAAAACTAAACTAAGGTTTCCCGTTGAGAGCAAGTCTGCAGCGGGAAAAGAACTGAGGTGGAGCTTGGGACTGCCCCTTTTATACCATGGCTGACGGGGCGGAGCCGACACTGGGGGAGGGCCCTGCTGGGTACTGCTAGCTAAGAGTTTTCCGGTGGGTCCTACAGCCTGCGGCATTAGTCCTAATGGTAATAGCCTGCTGCAAGAGCTCCCACTCGAAGTAAAATCTCTCATTAATGTTGGGCTCCTCACTATCACAGGTCGAGTTGCTGCTTCATCCTAATGTGACCAGCATCAAATCTTCATTTTTTCTTTTTTATTGTCTATTTTTGTTCTGACCACCTCATCTGTATTTCAATTTAGAGTGGCTCCTGCTCTGGGAAAGTGAATTCTCAACAATATCCCAATTAAAGACCCTATTGTAGTCGTAATCTTCTTGATCGTGTTGCAACTTAGAAGGTTTTCCGTTTACTAGTTCTTTTTCATGTTTGTCCATTTTATTGTGTAAGGCTTTATCATATTTTGCAAATTCACTACAGTTTACAGATTTACTGAATTCTTCCTTAACTATCTCAATTTCAATACTTAGATGCTCAAATCTACCACTGTCCTCGCTAATGACCAGTTTTGTAAACTTTAATGAACAATCCTCAGCTAGTTTCTGCCAAACTACTTTGTTTTTCAGAGTTATTATACAAACATACAAAATTCACCAACAGAAAAAGGCTTACAGTCTACCAAGTCTGCTTGGTTGTGCAGCTAGCAGCCCTTATTTTGTAACTGCCCCTTCCTCTCTCCCTTGCCCCTCCCTCTTAATCTGTCCCATCCCCTCTTGAATCCCCCCACTGTTTTGCTGGATACCACCTATGCCAGCAGCGCATACCAGCCAGCCACCACCCTCTCCGTAAAAAGTGTCTTCTCATCTCCCTCCTGAACCTCCCCCCTCAGCCTCATATCATGGCCTCAGGTGTCTCTCCCCTCCCAGAGTTTGAAAAGCCCCTCCATACAAGTCTTGTTTATCCCTGCATTGTACTTTAAGGTATCAGTCGTATCTCCCATCTCACTCCTCTCCTCCAGCGAATACATGTTCAATCCCTTCAGCATACTCTTGTATGGTAAGTCCCTAGCCCTTCGATCATCTTTGTCACTCTGCGTTGCACCTTCTCCAGTAGCTTAACGTCCCTCTTCAGGTATGGGCCCCAGAACCACACACAATACTCCAGGTGTGGCCCAACCAGTGATCTATACGATAGCGAATCACCTCCCCCCCTCCTTGAGGATATGCCTCTAGGAATACAACCCAGCATCCTGTTGGTCTTTGCAGCCGCATTTCAACATTGTGCCGAGTTGTTCATTGCCCCCGTAATGAGCACCCCCGGATCCTTCTCCTCCGTCACCACCAACTGCTCGCCTCTCAGATGGTAGCTCCTCCTCGGGTTTTTAGCCCCAAAGTGCAGCACCTTGCATTTTTTTGGTGTTGAATCCCAGCTGCCAGGTGTCTGCCCAGGACTCCAGCTTAGCCAGATCCTCCTGCAGCCTTTGCCAACCTCCTAGGTCATCAACCACCGCTCCCATCTTGGTGTCATTAGCTAACAGACTGATTTTGCTCTTGATGCCCACCAAAATGTATGCAATGAATATCCCAAACAGCACTGGTCCCAACACTGAGCCCTGCAGAACTCCACTTGTCACCACACTTGGGGATGATGGCTCCCACCACCACCACCACCACCACCACCACTCTCTGATGCCTCCCCTATAGCCAGTTCTCCACCCAGCCCACCAACTTTGCTCCCGGCCCTGTATCTTGTAGCTTACTTCCCAGTCTCCCATGCGGCATGAAGTTGAATGCCTTACTGAAGTCTAGATACAGGACATCCACTGCACGGCCCCTGTCCAGTTGTCTAGTTACCCAATCATAGTACTCTACCAGGTTGGTCTGGTATGATCTGCCAGTGACAAAGCCATGCTGCTTACTGTCCTGTAGCCCACTGGCCTCCAGAAGGGACACCATCAGGATTGTCTCCATCAGCCTCCCCATGATGGATGTGAGGCTCACCAGTCTACAGTTCTCCGGATCATCTTTGGGGCCACTCTTATGGAGAGGTAACACGTGAGCCATCCTCCAATCCTGAAGTATGCACACCAAATCTAGTGAGGTATTGAATAGGTCTGCCAAAGGCTTCGCTAGTATCTCTGCCAGTTCCTTCAGCACCCTGGGATGAATGCAGTCCAGCCCTGGTGCATTGTCTACACTCAGCACCCTCAATCCCTCCAGTACCCTGTCCTCTGTGATCCCCCTGTCTGTTACACTCTCTCCCTCCCTACCTGTCTGAACCCCCCCCCCCGCCTTGGGTATCTCTCCCCCTTTTTCCCTGGTAAATACCATGGAGAAGTAGTCATTTAGTGCTTCTGCCACTTCCCCCTTCACCTCCACCCATCCCCCTTCCCTCCTAATCCTTACTACATTGTCCTTGCAGCCTTTTCTCCCTCATGTGCCTGAAGAATTCTCTCCCTCTTCCTCTCTCCTTAATGCCCTGTGCCAGCCTGAGCTCTTCAGACGCCTTTGCTGCCCTTACAGCTCATCTCCTTCGCTTCCTTCAGGTACTCCTCCCAGTCTTCTTGTACCTCCTAAAGGCAGCTCTTTTCCTCCTTATCTTTTCCATGACTCCATTGGTCACCCAGCTAGGTTTCCTAGCCCTCGCCTTCTTACTCCTAGTCTTGGCACAGGTTTTCATTGCCTCCGTTACCCCTCTCTTAATGAGCTCCCTACCTCTGGTTAGTGCCCATACTAGGTCAGATTCTGGAGACATGCTCCTTAGCTATTTCCCCATTCTGCAGGCATTTAGCCTTCCTGATGTCCAACATACCAGTATCAGATACCACTAGTTTCCTAACCATATCCAATGTAGACCACACAGAGTGGTAGGTCGCTCCTGCCAGTGGCTCTTCCACCCTCAGTTCCCTCACAAACTCTCCATTTGCCAGCACTAGGTCAAGGGTGTTCCATAACCTGGTTGGTTTGCTGACCAACTGCACCAGAAGCTGTCCTGGAAAGTATCTAGCACTACCTGTTCCCTCCTACTGACTGTGGCTAGGGTACTCCAGTCCACTCTCAGTAAGTTAAAGTCCCCCACTATCACTACACTCCCATTTCCACAGGCCCTCCCGATCTGTCCCGCTAATTCTTCAGTCTGGGAGGGTGGCCTGTAAACCACTCCCATCCTGATAGTCCTATTCCTCGAGTCCTGGATCTGCACACACAGTGCTTCGGTATTACCCTCCTCCCTTGCTCACTTTAGTCCTTCCCTCACATACAGCACCAGCCCCCCTCCCCCACTCTATCCTTGCAGAAAATCCTGTAGCCTGGTACTGCCTAGTCCCAGTCATGGTGCTGGGTTGCCCATGTTTCGGTAACTGCCACCATGTCCTCCTCCACTTCCGCCATGAAGGTCTGAAGCTCCGCAGTTTTGTTCCCCAGGCTTCTATCATTCAAGGTGACCACCTTCCACCCCTTGCCTTCCTCCCTCTACCTCCTTTTAACATCTTCCCCAGTACCTGTCCCTAATCTCTTGTTCCTATCCTGGGGGGTAAGCTCATAGGACTTCCCTTCCCGTGGCCTCTGCTTGTCTCATGTCCACTTGCCACCCCCCGCTCCTAGTTCAGTGCCACAGGACAGGGCATATGTTGCTAGGAAGCCTCTCGGGACTTGGCCCTTCTCTAAATTAAGTTTCTAATGTAATGATGCTGTAGGTCACATTTAATTCTTGTATTAACATCTTTTCTAATACAAACAAACAAACAAAAAAAAAAAAAGGATTTAATATCACCTGCCACTGGGTGTCATGATGTGGTTATTCTCTGGATCACCATCAGCGAGCTTCTTTCAGTTCTCCTTTCCTTGTAGCCATCTCGCTGGCAAAGCTGATTAAGTTTCATTGGCTTGGAGTGTGTTAAACCGTCCCACAGAGGTAGTAATACACAGAGTCTACTTTTGAAAAGAGAAAGTTATTGGAATTTACAGCTGAGGACTGTAAACCTGGAGGGGCTGAATGAGTATCTGGATATGAAGCCATTCTTACATGATGAATGAACCAGGAAGGAATACATTTTGAGTTCCAGCACAGAAAGATACGTACCAGGGTATGGAGTGCTCTGCCACAAGGAAGCACTATATGTAAACACAGTCACGACACTCACCTACACACCACCAATAAAGAGAGACCAAAGGCATAAGTTTATGCAAAAAGTATTGCCTTTACTGAAGCAGCAGCAGCTTACTGAACAGCATGGACACAGCACAAATCTTCTTCTTATGTCTCACCCCATCGTGGGCGTTTTCTAAAGGCAATACACATTTTGAGTTCCTTCGCCCCACCACCACCACCACCACCACCACCACCACCACCACCACCACCACCAATATTATGATACGGACTGAATGGTCATTTTTTTTTGAGCCAATTTACTTTGGGCTATTATTCTGCTCTTAACATTGAATGCATTATGCTTTACAAAGTATATGAAATACTGATGATATGTTTTCTCTTTTTCTCTCCATAGATTTTCTGCCTATTCTACCGTGAGAGGTTCTCCATCATCTCGCTATACACCTATGAGCTGGATAAACCTGTGCCTGTGGATCCCCGTAAAATACTATCATGCTAGCTGAGAAAGAACAGTAACACAAGAACATACCATAACAGTAGATCTTTGAGAGAATCTCTTTCAGCAGGTCACACCTTTGAAACTATAGCCGCCTGTCACTAGGACCACATCAAAACTTTTCTAGCTAGCAGTCTACTGAGGCCGCCCACAGAGACGTCCTCTGTACAGAACCATAGGTGCCCCACTTCCTCCTCAGTTCCCCGAAGACCATCCACTGAGGTTATGTTCCCGAGGGAGAGCTAGAGGTATCCCTCAGATGTCAAATGGGGCACAGAAGGTCTACCGTCCTAGAGAGAGAAAGAGGGAGACAGAAGAGGAGAAGCTCAGAGAGCAAGAGGGAAGGAGGGTGGTACATTCTTGCGTAACTGTTCCTTCTTCGAGGATTTCTCTTTCAGCAGGTCACACCTTTGGAACGAATCCCAAGCAGTGAGGTACCAGAACACAGTCTTGGTGGTTGGAAGGCAGAGGCCTAAGAGAGGAGGCCCTGTAAGACAGCTAGACGAAGGGCAGATTTCGACCTAGAGGCAATGTCCAGACCGCAGTGTTTAGTGAAGGCGTGGACAGTACTCCAAGTGGCAGCAGCACAGATCTCAGCAGCTGAGACACCTCTGAAACTAGCAACCAAAATGGCAATACCTCTGGTGGAGTGGCCCTTAACAGCGCCAGTAAATTCCTTACCATACTTCCTGTAACAAAAAAATACAGCTGGCCAACCATATGGACAAACACTATTTAGAAATTGAAGCACCCTCTTTCCCAGGGGCAAACGAGACAAACAGCTTCCTGCAGTCTTTCGTACAGTGCACACAGTATCTAAGTATTCTATGCACATCTAAGGTACAGAGTAATGCTTCCCCTGGATTGGCATGCTGGGGATAATAAACAGGCAGCAGGTGGATGGCTTGATTTAAAGTATTCTCAGACATCACCTTTGGTAAAAACTTGGGGTTAGTATGCAAAGACACCTTGTCTTTATGGAAAATCAAATAAGGCTGCTCACAAATGAAAGCCTGCAGCTCTGAAATCCTTCGAGCAGAAGTAATAGCAACTAAAAAAATAACACTTTCCACTTTCCATGCCAGAAAGCGTAGCTCACAGGTTGTGGCTGTCTCGAAAGGGGCCAAAGTAAGCTTTTCCAAAACAAACTTCAAGTCCCAGGCCATTGATGGGCACATGGAAGGCAGATATGGCGGACAAGTGCAACTTAAGGAAAGAGGTATTTTAGTCCTGCGTCTGACAAGGACAACAAGTATTCTAGATTCTGATTCACTGGACAGGTGAAGGGATCCAGGTGATGTGAAGCGTCCCACAGAGCAAAGCACTTCCACTTTATGAAATAAGCAGCCCTGGTGGAGGGTTTTCAGGAAGCCACCAGGACGTCTGCCACTTTAGGGGATACATCAATTCAGGCAATGGCTATGTTTTCAGGAGCCAGGCATGACGGTGAAGGGACCAGAGTTCCAGATTAACCAAGGTTCCCTGGTCCTGTGACAGCAAGCCCTGCACATGGGCAGAGGCAATGGAAGCTCTACTGCCAATTGCTATAGCAGTGGAAACCATATCTGACGAGGCCAAAAGGGGGCCACCAGTATCAGGGTGGCAGCCTCCATCTGAAGTGTGATGAGCGCCCTCTGAATCACAGGAAAGGGAAGGTGTAAAGGAACCTCTCTTTCCAAGAGAGGGACAACAAGTCTCACCAGAAAACTCCAGCCCCTGGATCGAGTGAGCAGAAAATACAGGTTACTCACCTGTAACAGGAGTTCTAGGAATGGTATATGTTGTTCATCCACACTGTCTGACAGGTATCCTTGCCGCTTTAATTCTTGCCGGAAGGTCTTCAAGCTGGCTCCTCCCACCCACCCAGGTGGTAAAACTCTCGGCTCCGCCCCATGACGCCAGATCTGGCCCGCTGGAAGCTCAGGTTGTGCGTCGAAGCCGGGGAAGTCGGGTGGGTCGTGTGGATGAACAACATATACCATTCCTAGAACTCCTGTTACAGGCGAGTAACCTGTATTTCTAGGGACATGGATATGTTGTTCATCCACACTGTCTGGCAGACTCCTAGCAGTTCTCCGGGAGGAGGGAGGCAAGGCACACACCCCCAATATTTACTTGGGAAAGAGAGATTGGAGAACTGAGGCCCCAAAACCAGCATCCCGGCGTGACTCGAGGTCGATGTGGTAGTGGGTAATGAAGGTATGTGCCAACTTCCAGGTAGCAGCCCTGCAGATATCCTGGATAGGGACGTCCCTGGAAGCAGCTACCGATGCAGCGGTATGGCGGGTAGAATGAGCTCTTATCCCTCTGGGAGGCTCCATGCCCGCCAACCTGTAGCAAGGCTCTATGCAGGAGGTGATCCACCTGCCTATCGTCCGCTTTGCTGCAGGTCTGCCAGGTGCGGCTTCAGTGTAGGTGACAAACAGCTGGCGAACCTCTCCCCGAATTTCAGCCGTCTGCTCCTTATAATAAGCGAGCGCTCGTCTAGGGTCCAAAGTATGGAGCCGATACTTGGCCTCCGAGGTGTGATTGGGGTAGAACACCGGCAGAGTCAACACCTGGTTAAGGTGAAACTCCGACACCATCTTCGGAAGGAATTTTGGGTGGGGGCACAGGACAACCTTGTCCCTGTGGAAGACCAGATAAGGAGACTCGATGGAAAGCGCCTGGAGCTCTCCCATCCTTCTGGCTGATGTGATAGCCACCAAGAAGGCGGTCTTCCACGACAGGTGTGAAAGATCACACCTGTGCATTGGTTCGAATGGCTTGCCCATGAGCTTGGCCAATACCAGCAGTAGATCCCACGGAGGTGGAGGTTCTCGCACCGGAGGGGAAATGTGGTCAAGGCCTTTGAAAAAGCGCCCGACCACCTTCTCCTGTGCCACCGACTGCTTGCCGGCCCACGCCCGGTAAGCAGAGATGGCTGCCAGGTGCACCTTAAGGGTCGTCGACCGAAGCCCTTGCTGAGAAAGGGACCACAGGTAGTCCAGAATGCTTGCCAAGGGGCAGTTGGAAGGGTCCAAGCCCTTCCCCTGACACCAAATGGAAAACCTCTTCCATTTGAAGGCATAGCATTTTCTGGTCGACTCCTTACGGGACACCTCAACGACATTGAGGACCTCGTCGGAAAGACCCAAGGCCTGGAACTCTAGCCGCTCAGGAACCAGGCTGTCAGGTGCAGGGACTGAAGGTCCGGATGGAATACCTTCCCCTGATTGACTGAGATCAGGTCCGGGCGGGCTGGAAGCCGCCTCAGGAGCCTGGAGCTCAGGCTGAGGAGATCTGGGTACCAGAACTGGCGGGGCCAGTCTGAGGCTACCAGAATCACCTGCGCCTTGTCCCTCCTCGCCTTGAGAAGCACCTTGTGGATCAAGGGAAATGGGGGAAAGGCATAGAAGAGGCCCGGGGTCCATGGCCTCGAGAAGGCATGCCCCTGCAGCGAGCCCTGCTGAGGGGGGCAGGCATGGAACAGACTCAGCTTCGCATTCTCCCTGGAGGCAAACAGGTCCACCCGAGGGGTGCCCCAGTGGGAGAAGAGATCTTGTACTACCTCCGGCAGGAGAGACCACTCGTGAGACGCAGCCCCTATCCGGCTTAGGGCATCGGCCAGGGTGTTGGAGGCTCCTGCCATGTGACCCTGCCATGTGACCTGATTTCAGTCAATCAGGGGAAGGTATTCCATCCGGACCTTCAATCCCTGCACCTGCACGAGCAGGTGATTCTGGTAGCCCCAGACTGGCCCCGCCAGCTTTCGATTCCTCACCTGCAAACCTAATGAGGTCATCAATAAACTTACATTCTACTGAGGGACAAAAGGCTGCTTCCACATTCTCCTTCAAATCAATACACTTAAAAGAAGTAGAAGATCTACTACTCCAACTAGATACAACTAAAAGCGCAGGTGCAGACTCCCTGGATCCCTACTTTCTAAAAGTAGCATTGCATGCCTTAGCTGCCCCCCTCACTCACCTCTTCAATCTGTCCCTAGCCACTGGTTCTATCCCCTCAATATGGAAGACAGCTCAAGTGTTTCCACTACTAAAGGCAGGTGATCCCATGGACCTCAACAACTATAGGCCCATTTCCATCTTACCAGTACTGTCCAAAATGCTTGAAAAGTTAGTGAACCTTCAGTTAAGTGCCTACCTTGATACCAATAATCTCCTTAACCCAGCTCAATCTGGGTTTAATCTATGCACAGCACCATCTCTGCCTTAGCAAAAGTTACAAATGACTGGCAGACTGCCTTAGACAAAAGAATAACACCTGTGCTGTGTTCCTGGATCTAAGCAAAGCCTTTGACACTGTGGACCATGAACTACTAATCTCCTCTCTGAACTCCATAGGCCTTGACTCACTCTCTCTTAAATGGTTCAGATGCTATCTCTCCGGAAGAATACAACTGGTAAAAAATGAAGGTGACCTATCTACCTCTAAACCACTCCTAAGAGGTGTACCATAAGTTTCCATCCTGGGCCCCATCCTCTTTGCCATTTACATCAACAATATTGACTCCAATCTCTCACAATCAAATATTCACCTCTTTGCAGATGATACTGTACTATATGTCAGTAATCCCTCACCATCAAAAGCCTGTGAGCTTTTACAGTCTGAGTTCTCCCTCCTACAGCTCAACTTACTAGAAAAGAAATTACTACTAAATGCCAAGAAAATGAAAGCTATGTTCTTTGCCATCAAGAGCTGCTCTTCCACTGTCCCATCATTCACCCTCCCACAATTATCTACCATCCTTGGTGAAAATCTGGAATTTGTGGATAAATTCAAATATCTTGGAGTCTGGATTGACAATAAACTTGACTATACTAGCCACATTGAAGAGCTCCTAAAAAAACTTAGACAAAGACTTGGCCTATTTTACAGGATCAAACACTACCTGACCAGAGATTCCAAACAAAGGCTAGTCCTGGCATCATTCCTATCCCTCATTGACTATGCTGACTTCCTTTATGGTCACTGTTCCTCTCCCATTTAAATAAATTAGACACCTTGTATCATAGAGCTATTAGATTCATTACAGATCTTCCCTCCAGCACCCATCATTGCTCTCTCTACAATGCAGTCAGTTGGACATCCCTACATCATAGAACAAAAAAATGCTGCTGTCTGGATCTACAAAGCTCTGACAAACAAACTCCCTTCCTACATCTCAGATTGTTTCAACGGATCACATCCAGGCCTTACACCCTAAGGATCAATAAACTCATCATGCTGAAGATTCCTATCACCTGCACCGGTATGGAAGGGCTGCAATCAGCTATTCCTAGCACTTATCTGGAATTCTCTTCAAAAGACCTTGAAATTGGATACCCTCATTCCTTTAACATCATTCAAAAAACTGTACACTAGTCTTTTCCCAGAATCATGCAACTGCTTCCATAAGGCCTAGTCCCTCACATCCCCTCCTTCCCCTACCCCTTTTTATACTACCCCTTATTTCTTTATTGTTCTTCTAGCTTGTTCTCCAACCTACTTCGTACAAAAATGCCCCCCAAGTCCCATTACCCTAGCATTATCCCTACAATACTGCTTGTTTCTTCCCTTTTAATATGATCTAGGTCCAATGTCATTTTGCCTTGTACATATGTAAATATTTGCATATCTGTCTCATTCATAAATCTTTGTATTTGTGTTCATTCAGTACCATGTTTTTGTGTAAAATTTGTAACCTTATTTTGTTATGACCACTCAGGTCCATCTTGTAAATGAGCTGTGCTCAATGATGTTCGCCTGAATAAATAAAGATTTTGATTGATTGATTGATTGATTGAATGGCTAGGAGATCCGCCTCCAGGCTGCGCACTAGGGACCAAATGCAGAAAGCTTCCTTGCATAACAGCAGGGAGCGCGTCCCGCCCTGGCGGTTCAGATAGTACATGGTCGTGGTGTTGTCCGTCTGGACCTGAACCACTTGACCCCGTAGAAACGGAGCGAAGGCGGTGAGAGCTAGACGGACCGCTCGGAGCTCCAGCAGGTTGATGTGGCATCAGGACTCCCGAGGGGACCAGAGGCCATGCACTCTGTGTTCCCTCAGATGGGCACCCCAACCCATCAGAGATGCGTCGGTCGAGAGAGAGACCGTCGGCTCGGGGCGGACGAACGGGATACCCTCCTGCAGATGGGCTGGAACGATCCACCACTGGAGAGCGTTCCACATCTCCTGGATCACTGTCATGGGCCGGTCCAACGGATTGCAGCGTTGTGACCACTGGCTGGCCAGTCCCCACTGAAGGGGACGCATGTACCAACGGGCCCAACGGACCACGCTGGTGCAGGCCGCCATGAGGCCCAGGAAGTCCCGGGCAGGGCGCAATTGTCCAACCAGAAATGATTGGGCAAAGGAGGAAAGAACCTCGGCCCTGTACGCCAGGAGCCGTGCTCTGGCTCGCAGAGAGTCGAGCCCTGCCCGATGAACAGAATCACCTGCTTGGCACAGTTCCAACGGCCTTTGTTGATGAGGGAGGCCAACGAGAGCAAACCTGGAGGCCAGATCTCTGGACCGCTCCACCTCCTGTCTGGAGGGGGCTGCTATCAGCCAATCGTCCAGGTAAGGGTACACCCGGACCCCTCGGCGCCGCAGGAATGCTGTCACCACTGCCATGCATTTGGTGAAGACCCTGGGAGTTAGGGAGAGGCCGAAGGGCTTGGCTCGGAACTCGTAAAGGGATCCCTCTGCTCTGAAGCGGAGGAATCTTTGATGGGACGGAAGGATTGGGACGTGAAACAACGTGTCCTGGAGGTCCAGGGAGCAGAACCACACGCCTCGTTCCAAGGATGGGATAATCTGAGTCAGAGTGACCATCCTGAAGGTTCGAGACCTTAGGAACTTGTTCACGTCGTGCAGGTCGAGAATGGGGCACCAGCCCCCCGTCCGTTTTGGGACCAGGAAGTACTTGGACACAAACCCCGGGTCTGAAGGAGGATCCACCACCTTCCTGATCACCTCTTTTTGGAGGAGCAGGGCAATGTCGGCCGGCGAACAGCCGGAGCTGCGGACGAGGCCCCGCAGGCAGCTCGAAAGGCGGAACCTGCTCGAACTCAGAGGCAGGCCTTTCCTACCACCTCCAACACCCAGCGGTCCGTGGTGATAGCGGACCAGGCGGAAAGGAAGTGGCGGAGCCGTTCCCCAGGGGAACCCAGAGGGGAGTGACGAGGTTGGGGGCGGCGCCCCTCAACCCGTCACTGGGCAGGCTTGGAGGAAGGACCAGCCCGAGGGACCTCCCGGGCCTTTACCTCCTTGCTTCCTATTGGAAGAAGCCGTCGGCTTGGGTTTGGGACGCTAAGCGCGAGCCTGCTGGCCCTGTTGCTGGTGCTGCTGGGCCGGTCGAGGAGCAGGGACTGAAGGACGAAAGGACTTCTGCTGCTGATGGCAGCCTTTGTCCCTCTGGACGGAGGTGACAGAGTCCAGAGTGGCATTGGACTTTTCGATCCGCTGGAGGTGTCCCTCCACTCCAGGGCCGAAGAGGTCAGTCCCCAAGAAGGGGACGTCCGCCAACTTGTGCTAGGTATCCGCCATGAAAGTGGATATCCTCAGCCACGCCCTGTGTCGCATGGCCACTGCGGCCGCTACTGACCTGGCACAGGAATCACCTATGTCCAGAGCAGTCTGAAGCTGCTGCTTCGCCACCGCCCTGCCTTGGTCCCGCACCTGGCGGACCGTGGTCTGCAGGTCAGGCGGGAGATGAGGAACAACCTCATCCAGGGAGCCCAAGAGGGCGTGGGAGAAGTGTGCCATCAGCACGGCCGAGCTGACCTGTCGGAGGCCGAGGGAGGACCCAGCGTACACCTTGCGCCCGGCAAAGTCCAACTTTTGGATTCCTTGTCGGGGGCTTGTCCCGTCAGGCGTGCGGGCGTCCGGAAGGCGCGGTCGGTGACTAACCTCCACGGAGGGTGTTCTGAGAAACCGGGCAAAGAGCCGGTAGGGACCGCATACTTCCTGGCCATCCTGGCTGAAGATGCTGGACAGGAAGCAGGCCGCTGCCAAAGCTCCAAGACTGGGCCGACAATGGCCTCAGCCACCGGAAAGGCCTCCGTGGGAGAATCCCCTCGGTCCAGAATCTCCGTCAGGGGATACTTGGCCAGTTTGGACACGGGCTGGAGCTGCATCCCGGTGGACTCCGAGATGAGCCGAAGCAGACCCAAGAAGGACGATGGGCTATCGTCCACTGACTGGCCCCCAGAGGACTCCAGATCGTACTGCCTGGAGAACAGGGAGGAATCATCGTCGGATTCCGAAGAGTCTGCGAAGAGCTGCCTCGGCCCTGAGCCACCATCCACCTGCCGAGGACGGTCGGGGGTGAGGGTGACCGACAACCTGTGGGGCAGGCCATGACCCGACCGAGAACTCTTGGTCGGTGCCCCAGACTTCGGTTGTGGAGGCGGAGGTTCCACCACGATCAGTGGACCAGCTGGTTTCGGCTTAGCAACCGGCCCTGGGGTGGGCAACTCGACTGGAGTGAGTGGTTGCTTCAGCCGTTCCGGCAACAGCCACTTGATAGCCGGGGTCTTAGCCGGGGTTGGCTTAGGCCCGGATAGCAGCAACTGCTGCCACATCAAATCCTCGTAGCGCCGGCACAACTTGCGTCGAAGCCTCTCCTCCGAGGAGGACGAGGAAGAGCGGCGTAGCCGCTTACTTCGGTAACGAGACCGAGACCGCCGATGTCGGTGGGAACAGCTGGACCGAGAAGAGGTCCGCGACCGAGACCGAGACCCCCGGGGGGGACCGAGGGTGGGTCTGGGAAGGGGCGGGGGATACCCGCTCTTCCCTCGGCTCGGGAACTTTAACCGGGGACAGCGGTCCCGAAGGAGCAGGCAGATCCTCGGTATCCACCGGGGAAACCGGTGAAGTAGGGTTGTCGGCTTCTCCAGTCGACAGCCTGTCTAACGGATCGAGAAAAATCTCGACTTCGTCGACGGAAGTCTCGGCAGGCTGGCCTGATGGGGGCACCATGAAGCCAGCGGCCTCAGCCGCAACCTCAACCAAAGTCGACGGTTGGCTGTCTGGGGAAGGGGACCTCTCCCGCTCCCACGAACGCCGACGGTGGGACTTACCTTTCGACTCCTTTTTCTTGGGCCGAGAAGAATGTCCCAAAGGCCCCTCTCCTTTCGTAGAAAGGGACTGACAAAGCCCTTGAATGAAGCCATACTCGAGGAACTCAGAGGCGGGATAAATGCCGCGTGCCAAGGAGGAGGAGGAAGATGCGGCCGGGCCGCCTTCTCCTTGAGGAGATCAACTGCTCGAGCTGCTCAGCCGAGCCAGCCATGAGGGACACACCTTAGCTTGAGCCTCTTTAGATTTTACGTGAGGAAGCGTTTCTCGGGCGCCCGAGCTTCAATCGGGCAGCGTGATCGTCCAGGACGTTGGCCGAGAAAGAGCGGCACAACTTGCAGGCCTGCGGGTCATGATCTAGGCCCAGGCAGTAGACGCACGTGGAGTGCGGATCCGTCCTGGACATCATCTACCCGAAAGGGCACCTCCGAAAGCCGAGAACAGATCTGTCCATCGCAGCCGCGAGGGAAGATGAAGACCAAAGTTCAGAAAACTTCAAAACCAATTTCAGGCGAACCGAAGAGTTAGGATCCAGCCTAAAATGCAGAGCGCTAAAGAGAGAACCTGAGCTTCCAAGCGGTAAGGAAGATCTGGCGTCATGGGGCGGAGCCGAGAGTTTTACCACCCGGGTGGGTGGGAGGAGCCAGCTTGAAGACCTTCCGGCAAGAATTAAAGCGGCAAGGATACCTGCCAGACAGTGTGGATGAACAACATATCCATGTCCCTAGAAAGTGGCAGTTGTGCGTTGTGTGGGGACGCAAACAGGTCTAACTCTGGACGACCCCATCTGTCCAACAAGTTCCCACTACTGATGTGAGCAGTTCCCATTCATGCACTCTGGACTGCGACCTTAGTCTGTCTGCCGGGACATTTTGGACACCTGGAACATGGACAGTCAACAGTTCTGGAGCGTGTTCTAGAGCCCAGTATCAAACTCTCATTGCCTCCTAGCATACGGGGTAAGAATGAGTCCTCTCCTTCCTTGTTGATGCAGCGCACCACACTGATACTGTCTGTCTGCACTAGCAGAAGGCCCTGGATAGGTGGCTCTAGAAAGCCTGTAGGCCATTCAGGACAGCTCTCATTTCAAGGATGATGATGTGGAGAGAAGCCTGCACTGCATATCATGTCCCCAGAGTCTGGTAGGGGCCCAGATGCATCCTCCCACCCGCTCCCAAAGCATCCGTGGTGAGGATCTGCTGAGGGAAAGGGATAAGGAAGGGAACCTTCCTTGAGTAGGTTCCTGGGTTCCATCCACCAAAGAAGTACCTTCTTGACAGGTGAGGAGACTACAGCCTGCAGTTCCAGGTCATCATAGCACTAATCCCACTGGACCCTCAAAGTCCACTTAGAGATCCACATGTGCAGCAGCACCAGCAGAACTGCGGCAATGACTTCTGCTGTCAGGTCTAGCAGCCTCAGGAATGTCCTGGCTGTGACATATTGGAGATAGTAAAGTTCCCAGGCCTGCACCAACAGCCGATCTGCCCTGTGCTGGAGTAGAAAAGCCAACTCCTGGGCAGTGTCTACTATAGCTCCTAGGTACTGGAGCCACTGACATGGAATCAAAACTGACTTGCACAGGTTGACAGTGATCCTCAATCTGCTGAACAGCTGGCTGGTACGCACTGGGTCAAAGACAGTTGCTCTCTGGACTGGGCTTTGAGAAGCCAGTCATCCAGGTTGGGAAAGACGTAGAGACCCTCCTTCCCCCCCTGAGAGGTGCTGCTTCTGCTGTTAGGCACTTGGTGAAGACCTGTGGTGCTGAAGACAACCCAAGGGGAAAGGCCCTGAACTGAAAGTGCTCCCCCTGAAACAGGAACCTGAGGTACTTCCTTCCTGTGGGGAAGGCAGACTTTGATGTGCAGGTAGGCGTCCTGCATATCCAGTCCCTGTTCTGTAGAAGGGGCAACAGACCCTGTTGGGTAACCATCCTGAATTTCGTGTACTTGATGTAAAAGTTCAAGTTCCTCAGGTCAAGGATGGGCCTCAAGTCTCCCGTGGACTTGGTGATGGGAAAGAAGTGAGAGTAGAATCCCCATCCCATTGATCCTCTGGAACAGGTTCTTTGGCCCCTTTTTTCAGCACAGTACAAATTTCCTCCTGCAGCACTGGTACATGGCCTGGAGGGTAAGTCGAGGTGTACGAAGGAAATTCCAGGGGCATCTCCAGGAATTCTAGTGTGTGTCCTTGATCTATGAGTTGGAGGATCCGGGCGTCTGTTGTAATCTCCCACCACCCGTCAAGGTGGAGGGATAAGTGACCCCCAACTGCAGCATCCTGGGTCACCGGTGGGGGGGCGAGCAAAGAGTCAGACTGAAGTGGACCTGCAACCAGGGCCACTCTTCCACTGCTTGAAGATTTTCCTGTGGTGGATGGAGGGGCAGGCAAGGCTGTATGCTTGCTTGGCTGTTTGGACCCAGAGCTAGGTCTGAGAGCGGCACGCCGAAAGGGCACCCTCTGCCCATGTTTCGGGTGGGTGTGGAAGAGGGAGTGGACAGACTACAGAGTCCTCCCAGAGGCCTGCAGGTCATTAACAATCCCCTGGACGTCTGCCCCAAAGAGTCTGCAACCTTGGAAAGGGGGTGTTCATGAAAGATTGATGGACGTCGCTGGCAGAGCCTGATTCTCAAAGTCAGGAACATTTCCACAAGCTAATCCCCACTGCAGATGCCCTGGCAGAGGCATCTAAATCATCATATGCCATTCTCAAAAGGTATTTGCCCATATCTGCCCCAAACTAAAGGGTCTTATGCAATTCTTGCCTCTGGGGGCTTTCAGGAAGAGCCTTAGCTGCTGCTTTGGAATTCTTCCAAAGAGAATTCTGCTATTTGAGCAAATGGCCCATATACTTTATGATTCTAATGGCCAATGTGGAACAGGCTAAAACCCTCTGGCCCATAAAGTCCAGTTTTTGGGATTCCTTGTCTGCGGGGAGAGAACTAAGATGCTGAGGCCACTTAAGAGTTATCATGGGCTGCGTTTACCACCACTAAAATTGGCCTGTGCGGCCTGGGTGAAAGAGAGCTTCCCAGAAGGAGCCCGGTACAACGTGTCTGCCTTTCTGGGCATGGGTGGGATCATGTTAGCCTGTGCCAGGCAGCCATGGTGGTATATCTTCATACGCACTGATCACGGGGTGTGTGTGTGTGTGTGGAATCTGGCAAGTCCAGGTAGTCAGACAAGTTTCTTCTGGTAAGGTCCTGCTCCATGCATCAAACCCCATAGTGACCTGGAGCTGTTTCATAACAGAAATGAAGGAGGGGTCATCTGAAGCAGACCTCGGGGTATAGCGTGTGGAGTCCTCACCATCTGAGGAAACTGGACCTGCTGTAAGGACTTCTGAGACTCATCGACGTCATCCTCCTCAGCAGGGGGTATGAGGTCATCATCATCCCCAGGCTCTGAAATGGATACCGAGGACACAGATGACTGAGAAGGGGCTGGTCGTGAGGAAGTAGAAAGTGTCACCGCAGGGGGCCAGTCTAGCAGGCACAACCGGTGACGGGCCCAGGGAAGGAGCAACCCAGTGCATGAATTTCTAGAAGGAGGTAAGCACAGTCTGAGCATCATTGGTAAGGGGCCTTGCGACGCCAGTGGGGGGTACCAAGGGCCCAGTATCAGCATAGGTTGCGACAAGGAGGTCTGGGGCCCCAGGCGTCGATAAGTCAGGTAAAGGCACTGTCGGGGGGGGGGGGCACTGTATCCTCAGAGACTGAGGAACGATGACAGGCCATCGCTGGCTGAGGCCTAGCCAATGAGACACCCTGGTTACCGCCCGATAGTGAGAGGAGGTGGGCGCAGCAGGGGTGATGGCGCCAGCGGGGGAAAAAAGGTCCCCATCGACAATGAACCAACACTGGCCACAGTGGAACCAACAGGCCATATTGCCAGAGTCCCACCCAAGGAGAAAAGAGTGAGGCAGACAGTAAGGATCGACAATGAGGGTGCTGGGAAGCCAGATGACGACGAACCACTGCCCAGCGGACTGGCGGGGAGTGCATAGTCTCAACCTAGACAACCCTGGAGTGATCTGCGCTGAAAGCAGTGACCGAGAACATTCTCAGGAATGCCGCTCTTTATCCCAGTGTTTTCGCTTCCCCGTTGATTTGTCCTGGGTCTTACCAGCATGGGAGCTCGTGGACGGAGCAGGGGAAGGGGAGGAACTCCTGGCCTGGAACTCCCTCTCCACTTCAGCGACCTTCTGCTCTACAAGGTTAAGCTTCTAGGGCTGTCTGACGTTGCCTCCATGTAGCCTGGCTGAAGCCTTGGCAGATCCCGCAGGCCTTAATGTCGTGGTCAGTGCCAAGGGAGCAGACGTCAGCCTCATGGTCATCCTTGTTGGATATCTTCTTGTCGCAGCATCGGAAGAGATTCTTGGAGTCGGTCAGCATAAAAAAGAAGAAAAATCACTAAGTTATAAAGTGATGGAAGGACTAGGGTGAAAAAAAAAAAATTGTAAATCGAAAATGCAAGAAACTTCAGCATTTGACTGAAGCTACAGAGGCTCCATGAAGTCCAATGTGCAATGGCTGACGGCGGGAAAAGAACTGAAGAGGGTGCAGGCTGCTCACAGCTATATATGGAGGATGTTGACATAACGACGTCATCATGGGCGGCCCCAGTAGACTGCTAGCTAGAAATGTTTCCATGGGGTCCTAGTGCCTGGTGGATATAGTTCCAAAGGTGTGACCCGCTGAAAGAGATATCCTCGAAGATCATCATCATGGGTGAGCAAGGGCTGGAATGTGAGAAACGCAGTGTTTTTCTATCTTTTACAACAGGACTCTGTCAAGTTAGCATTAAAACAGTAATTGCAATTAGACGGACACCATGCTGCTTGTAATACTGTCTGATCTGTCTCGTTTTTGCAATATATTACAGCTTTACAAGTTGTTATTCATGTTACATAGTATGTTAAAACAGCACTATCGCTGTACCTGTTGGTGTTAAGGGTAATTTGTAGTGGTCACTAAGATGACATCACACAGGGACTATATAAAGTTCACCTGCATCTTTTGTCCCTACCCCCGATGAAGCCTTACGGCAGAGCGCTGTGGTATTACTCCTGAATGTGAGTGGCATGTTTACAAAGTTTTTTCACTGGAATTATCTGCTGCTGTTAATAATTTTTCTGTAACAGGCTGCCAGTGAGCAATACATTTTGTCAACAGCTACACCTGCATGCTTAGTTGATTGTACACGCTGCCCTCCAAGTGTAGCTGGGTTTTTGGATCCATGTTCCAACTCTAATATGAAGTCCGGGTAACAAATTTCTGAAGGCTCTGAACTGTTTAACTGTAGGGTTACCCTTTCTTTTCTGAAGGTACTAATACAATAGATAACCTGATGGATAGAGAATTAGCTAGGACACCCAACTTAATTAATCTGGTCTGTTAGTAAAAATGAAAATCAACTGTCGGGGGGGCTAATGAGCAGCCGTCGGTGAAGACGCAGGTTTCCGCAGCTCCCATACCCGGTAAATAAAAGTGTTATTTTGGCAGATTTTGTAAGCTAAAATCGACTTCTGAGAGTGAAGAATAGTGTGGGAAGTGTAATGGAGGAGTATTTGCTGCCAAGTGGTGGGAAAAGTGCGAAATCCGCCATGAAAGGGCAAGGAAAAAGAATGGCTGCAAAGGCCCCGGAGGCATCAGACCCGATTTCGTTATCTGCAGGCGAGGTGGCTCTACTGGGCCGTGAGGTATCGGGCCAAGTGATGGAAGCGCTTGAGAAGAAGTGGGACAGTCTGGAAAAAAAGATTGAAAGTAAAATGCAGAACCTGACGGAAATACTGAATGCGCAGATGAGCAGAATTACTGAGGTGGAGGAGAGGGTGTCTAAATTGGAGGATGAAGTGGATCCCATGGCCGCTCGGGTGGGGAAACTTGAAAAAGAGCTGGCGGAGCTGACTGAACAACATGACTACCAAGAAAACTACGCCAGACGGCTTAATTTAAGGATTAGAGGTCTGGCGGAGGGAAAGGAGGGCTCTGACATTATGGAATTTTGTGCGGTGAAACTTCCTAATATGTTGGGTATGAAGCTCAAGCATGGGAAACTTAAGCTGGAGCGCGCTCACAGGGCGGTCACCGCGCGGCCTCCAACTGGGCAACCCCCGCGGCAGATTATCTTCCGATTTCACAACTATCAGGACACGGAGAAGATGCTCCGTGCGAATCGGAACATGAAAGAGCTACGTTATGAGGGAGAGAGGCTTTTCCTGGCGCAGGACTATTCGAATAGGGTCCTGAAGAAACGCAGAGCATTTGGACCATTGTTGGCACAGCTAAGAGAAATGAAGGTGGAGGGATTTATGTTGTATCCTGTGATCTTAAAAGTTAAGCATGAGGGAGCTACATACACGTTCTGGGATTTGGAAAGAGCCACAGTGTTTGTTGAAGATCTTAAAAAGAAGGTGGGGTGAACTTGGAGGACATGACTGGTAGCGGAGATGAAGATGGAATGGAATAAGATGTTATTTGGCTTTATACAAATAAAAGTTTGTTGCAGTTGTTGCGTGTTGGAAGCTATGCCCTAACGTTTTAAAGGGCAGGATGCTGAACTTGTTCCGGTACTTTGGACTCAGGACCCTTTGTTGCAGGTGGAAGCTCGTTGAGAGGTGGAAAGAGGGAGACTCGATGGAAGGCTACAGGAAGATTATGACAGCAGCGATGTGGCGGGAAATCGATTGGGACCGTGAACAAAACTGGACTATTATGCTCCCGCTAAAGATAGGAGGACTGACTTTCCCGTGGATATGAAGATAAGAGGAAGCAGCAGTTGGGTAGATTGGGGGCCTGCTGGCTCGCGTGTGTTTGAGAATGGGGCGGGGTCCCTCTTCTCCTATAAACCCCCAATGTTGACAGTGTTGGGATGGGTAAAATGGTTGGTACAACATAATGGGGGTGATTCAGTAAGGTGGGGTCAGTATGTATAAAGCAGATGCTGGAACAGGATTTTGGGGAGGGCTGGGTTCAGGGCCAGAACAAAGATATGTGTTGTATAATAGGTGTTTTCACTTTCAAGTCGGGGAATTTGAATTGGATCTTTGTAAGATTTGCCTATAAAGCAATGCGGGGGTTGGGAGCGGAGCGTTTACAATGAGTGGGCGATTGAGCTATTATAGCAGTCGAATGTGGAAAGGGTGGTAGGATCGGAGAAAGTGGAGAAGTTTGTGTGGAGGTGGGAGAGAATTACTTTAAATTGGAGGTGGGTGGGGAGGAGCAATATGGGGGAGGGGTGGTGGGTTATATAAGTTAAATTATGTTGTGTTACGTTATGGATTACTGTTTTGTGGGTTTAATAAGGGGTTTGTGTGCCATCTCAAAAATGATAGTCAATTGAGATCATTGAGAAAGGTCGAAGTAAGAAGGGGTTTGAGGGGGAAATTACGTGGAGACAATGATGAAAGGTAAAACTCTGGAGGTGGTTTCTTGGAATGTAAAGGGGATATCAACTCCAGCCAAAAGAACAAGTGTACTGTCAGCACTGCTCCGCAGGGTGCCCAAGTAGCCCTACTACAGGAAACACATTTAACTAGCAGAGAACATGAGAAGTTAGAAAGAGGATGGGTGGGTAGATGTTATGAGTCTTCTTATAAGGCCCACAACAGAGGTGTTGCGATCCTGGTGGGGAAGAGAGTTCCCTTTCTGTGTTCCAGGATAGTGGGTGATAAGGGGGAAGGTAGGTATGTATTCGTGGAAAGGGAATTGTATGGGGAGAGGGTCACATTTGGCAGTATCTACGCTCCGTCAGTATTTGACCCAGTCTTCTATCAGGAGGTTCTAGATGTATTGCTTCGGGAACAATTTAAAGGGCTAATTTTGGGTGGAGACTTAAATGCAATAATGCAGGAAAACCTGGACCACTCGGAGGGGAGGGACAGGAGGGCAGGTAAAATGAAGAGATGGCAGGCGGGGATGCTGGACCTGGATCTAATAGATTGCTGGAGGACTAAGCACCCAGGGGAGAAAGGATTTACCTTCTACTCCAATCCGCATAACACGTGGACCAGAATAGATTACATTTACATACCGAGGTCGTGGTTAAGCAAGGTACAAAAAATTGAGCATAGTCCCATTGTGCTTTCGGATCATGCTATGGTAAAGATGGAGGTAGAAATGAAAGAGGATAGGGAGGACCCTCCTCTGTGGAAGTTCCCTAGGTATCTACTAAGCAGGGAAGATTTTATAGAATATGTAGAGCAGCAGTGGCGGTATTACACGGAGACGAATGAGGGATCAGTAGAATCTCCTGGGGTGTACTGGGAAGCCGGGAAGGCGTATATTAGGGGAGCTATTATTAGATACGTGGCCCAATATAAAAGGGAAAAGAAGGCTGCTAGGAAGAGGTTGGAGAGTGAGGTTCAGAGGTGGGAGAGAGAGGCTGTGGGGAGACTGAAGGGAAATGGGGGTAAGAAATTGAGAGTCGCCAGAGAGGCCCTGAATGCATTTCTCCTGGGAGAGGCCCGTTCAGCTGTAGACTGGCCAGGAGTAGGTTGTTTGAGTGGGGAACAAAGCTGGCCTCTTAATGGTCCAATTAATAAAGGATAGAAGGACCTGCGTGTGTATACCGGGGATTAAGGGAGAGGAGGGGAGGTTGGTTACGGACAAGGCTGCAATACGAGAGAGGTTTCAGCGGTTTTATGAACCCTTGTACCAAACCAAGTGCAAAGGCATGGAGGATAGTGCTACCAGCTTTTTGGAGAGAATTAGATTACCTGGTCTGGGCGTGCAACAGAAGGAGCAACTGAATGGAGAGATTACACAGTTGGAAATCAGGCAGGCTGTACAGTGTATGAAACAGGGTAAAGCTAGTGGACCAGATGGGTTCCCCATTGAGTTTTATAAGAAATTCTCCAGGCAGGTTGTAGAGCCCCTCCAGAGGGTCTTTGAGGGGGTAGGGAAGGAGTGGAGAGGGCTCCCGACCTCATTTGGGGAAGCGGTTATATGCTTTGTAACTAAACCAGGGAAGGATGAGCAAGAATGTTCAGCATACAGGCTGATCTTGCTGCTGAATTGTGATGCTAAAATCCTGGCCAGGAGACTGGACCGGTTTTTACCAGAATTGGTACACCCGGACCAGACGGGTTTTGTAGCGGGAAGGTACTCGTATCATAATATGAGGAGACTCCTTAATGTGATATGGAGGGCTGCTCGGGGGTGTAAAGACATTGCGGTGCTTACGATGGACGCCGAGAAGGCCTTTGACCACATTGAGTGGGATTACCTATTTGCGGTCCTTCGGAGATTTGGCCTTGGGGATAGATTTATTGGATGGGTTGGTAGTCTAAATGAGGCTCCGATGGCTAGGATTCTGGTGAATGGGGGTCTGACTGGGCGGTTCGCTCTGCATAGGGGAACCCGGCAGGGTTGCCCCCTTTCGCCCCTCCTTTTCGCTATAGCGATCGAGCCACTGGCGATAGCCATTACAGACTCTGAAAGAATTAGCGGGGTAGCTGGGAGCTCAGGAGAGGAACATAAGATTGTGCTCTACGCTGATGATATGTTGTTGTTTGTTCGGGACCCAGACAGGTCTGTCCCACCACTACTAGAAGTGATAAAGGAATTTGCCACCTTCTCCGGTTATAAAATTAATATTCACAAATCTGAAATTATGCTGTGGGGAAATTTGGAGAGGGAGCATGGGGAAACGGCATGGGGATTTTGAAAGGCAGAAGGGGATTTTATATACTTAGGTATTCGAATAGGCCATGAACTGAACCAGTTGTATAAACTTAATTATGGGTTGATGGTTCAGAGTGTGGAGCAGGAGTTAAGAAGATGGAGGGGCCTCCCACTGTCATGGATGGGGCGAATAAATCTATTAAAGATGAACACGCTACCACGTATCTTATATCTGATGCAGATGTTACCGGAGGGATTTAATAAGAAGGATGTTAAAAGACTAGAAAGAGCCTTCTCTAGGTTTTTATGGGGCGGGAAGAGGCCCAGGGTGAGTCTCCGTAGGCTCCAAGCAGACTTGGACGGGGGGGACTGAACTTTCCAGATGTTAGGAATTACGCATTGGCCATGCAGTATAGACTGATAGGGGATTGGGTGAATAGACCGCAGGGGGCCAAGTGGCTGGACTTGGAGGAGGGAGGGGAGGGGATAAGGCTGTCTGCATTTTTGAGGGTAGGAGGAAAGAAAGCGTATCGTAGTAGGCCAGACCCTAATCCCCTGGTGGTTTCAGTGCTGGATAGCTGGGAGCAACTTCGGAAAAGGATGGGGGTGAGTATGAAAGAAGAGACATTGTTGCTTCCGCTACGGGGGAACCCTGAGTTTTTAGCTGGTATAGAAGACACTGAGTTTCAGCGGTGGGAAGAAAAAGGGGTGAAGAGTGTGGGGGACTTTTGGAGGGTAAGTGGGGGAAGGGGTAGGGGCAGAGGGGAGATGGGGTTAGGCAGGTTCCGGATTTTTCAGGCGAGAGACTATGCTAAGAACATTAGGAAAAGCCGGGGGAAGGACTCACCCCTCAAGGAGGTTGAGCAATTAGTGCTTAGTACCCGGAAGCAGGCGAAGGGTATCATAGGAAGGGTGGCGAAGGTAGGGCAGAAACATAGGCCGTCTTTGGTTTGTAAAACTAGAGCACTCTGAAGTAGAGATCTGGGAAAAGGGATCCCTGATCAGGGTTGGGAGGTATTGGTATAACTTCATAAGGGTCTATTGATCTGTAATAAATACCAGGAATCTTTTTATAAGTTTCTACATAGGATATACTGCCCCCCGAATTTGGTACATAAGTATCGTCCGGAGATCTCACCCCTATGTAAAAGGTGCAAAACTGAGGTTGGTACCTATATACATTGTTTCTGGGAGTGCCAACAACTGACGCAATTCTGGGAAGGTGTGGCTAAAGAAGTATGTAAGGTGTTGGGAGGACATGTGGGGAAAAAAATACAGGTTACTCACCTGTAACAGGAGTTCTAGGAATGGTATATGTTGTTCATCCACACTTATTGGCAGGTTCCTTGCCGCTTTAAATCTTGCCGGAAGGTCTTCAAGCTGGCTCCTCCCACCCACCTGGGTGGTAAAACTCTCGGCTCCGCCCCATGACGCCAGATCTGGCCCGCTGGAAGCTCAGGTTGTGCATCGAAGCCGGGGAGGTCGGTGGGTCATGTGGATGAACAACATATACCATTCCCAGAACTCCTGTTACAGGTGAGTAACCTGTATTTCTAGGACTATGGATTGTTGTTCATCCACACTATTGACAGACTCCTAGCAGTTCTCCGGAGGAGGGAGGCAAGGCACACACCCCTACTTAGGGAATAAAGACTGGAGAACCGAGGCCCCAAAACCAGCATCCGTGACTCAAGGTCGATGTGGTAATGGGTAATAAAGGTGTGTGCTGACTTCCAGGTAGCAGCCCTGCAGATTTCCTGGATAGAGGCGTCCCGGAAGCAGCCACCCGATGCAGCAGTATGATGGGTAGAATGAGCTCTTATCCTCTGGGAGGCTCCATGCCCGCCAACTTATAGCAGAGATCTATGCAGGAGGTGACCCACCTGCCTATCGTCCGCTTGGCTGCAGGTCTGCCAGGTGCGGCTTCAGCGTGGGTGACAAACAGCTGGCGAACCTCTCCCGAATTTCAGGTCGCGCTCCTTATAATAAGCGGCGCCTTCTAGGGTCCAAAGTATGGAGCCTGTATTGAGCCTCCGGTGTGATTGGGGTAGAACACCGGCAGAGTCAACACCTGGTTAAGGTGAAACTCCGACACCACCTTCCGGAAGGAATTTCGGGTGGGGCGCAGGACAACCTTGTCCCTGTGGAAGACCAGCTAAGGAGACTCAATGCAGGCGCCTGGAGTTCTCCCATCCTTCTGGCTGACGGATAGCCACCAGAAGGCGGTCTTCCACGACAGGTGAGAAGTTCACACCTGTGCATTGGTTGAATAGGCTTGCCCATGAGCTTTGCCAGTATCAGCAGTAAATCACGGAGGTGGAGGTTCTCGCATCGGAGGGAAATGTAATCAAGGCCTTTGGAAAAGCGCCAGACCACCTTCTCCTGCGCCACCGAATGCTCCCCGGCCCGGGCCCGGTAAGCAGAGATGGCTGCCAGGTGCACCTTTAGGGTCGTCGACCTAAGCCCTTGACTAGAAAGGGACCACAAATAGTCCAAAATGCTTGCCAAGGAACAGGAGGAAGGGTCCAAGCCCTTACCCTGACACCAAATGGAATACCTCTTCCATTTGAAGGCATAGCATTTCCTGGTCGACTCCTTACGGGACGCCTCAACAACATTGAGGACCTCGTCGGAAAGACCCAAGGCCTGGAACTCTAGCCGCTCAGGAACCAGGCCGTCAGGTGCAGGGATTGAAGGTCCGGATGGAACACCTTCCCTGATTGACTGAGAGCAGGTCCGGCGAGCTGGAAGCTGCCTCGGGAGCCTGGAGCTGAGGCTGAGAAATCTGGGTACCAGAACTGGCGGCCAGTCTGGGGCTATCAGAATCACCTGCGCCTTGTCCTCCTTGTCTTGAGAAGCACCTTGTGAATCAAGGAAATGGGGAAAGGCGTAAAGAGGCCGGGGTCCACAGCCTCGAGAAGGCATCCCCCTGCAGCGAGCCCTGCTGAGGGGGGCGGGCATGAAACAGCCTCAGCTCCGCATTCTCCCTGGAGGCAAACAGGTCCACCTGAGGTGTGCCCCAGTGGGAGAACCGATCTTGTACTACCTCCGGCAGGAGAGACCACTCGTGAGATGCAGCCCCTATCCGGCTCAGGGCATCGGCCAGGGTGTTGGAGGCTCCTGCCACATGAATGGCTAGGAGATCCGCCTCCAGGCTGCGCACCAGTGACCAAATCGGGAGAGCTTCCTTGCATAGAAGCATGGAAGCGTCCCGCCCTGGCGGTTCAGGCAGTACATTCGTGGTATTGTCCGTCTGGACTCGGACCACTTGACCCCGGAGAAACGGAGCAAAGGCGGTGAGAGCTAGGTGGACCGCTCGGAGCTCCAGCAGGTTGATGTGGCATCGGGACTCCCGCAGGGACCAGAGGCCGTGCACTCGGTGTTCCCCCAGATGGGCACCCCAACCCATCAGAGAGGCATCGGTCGATAGAGAGACCGTCGGCTCGGGGCGGACAAACGGGATGCCCTCCTGCAGATGGGATGGAGCAGGTCCACCACTGGAGGCGTTCCACATCCTGGGTCACTATCACTAGCTGGTCAATGGATCGCGGCGTTGTGACCACCCGGCTGGCCAGTCCCCACTGAAGGGGTGCATGTGCCAGCGTCCATCGGACCACGCTGGTACAGGCGCCATGAGACCCAGGAGGCGCAGGAAGTCCCGGGCAGGCGCGATTGCCCAACCAAATGATTGGGCAAAGTAGGTAAGAACCTCGACCCTGTCCGCGGAGCCGTGCTCTGGCTCGAGAGAGGAGCTCTGCCCGATGAACAGGATCACCTGCTTGACTCGAGTTCCGACTTGGCCTCGTTGATGAGAAGGCCGACTTGAGAGCAAACCTGGAGGCCAGATCTCTGGACCGCTCCACCTCCGTCTGGAGGGGCTGCTATCAGCCAATCATCCAGGTAGGGTACACCGGACCCCTCGGCGCCGCGGGAATGCTGTCACCACTGCCATGCATTTGGTGAAGACCCTGGGAGCTGGAGATAAGCCGAAGGGCATGGCTTGGAACTCGAAGAGGATCCCTCCGCTCGGCGGAGAATCTCTGATAGTGACGGACAGATAGGGGCCTTGAAAGAGCCCCGTCCTGTAGGTCAGAGAGCAGAACCACGCCCGTGTTCCAGAGATGGTATTATCTGCGCCAGGTGACCATTCGAAGGTCGAGACCTTGGGAACTTGTTCAGGTCGTGTGGGTGAGAATGGGCGCCAGCCCCCGTCGTTGGAACCAGGAAATACCTGGACACGAACCCCAGGTCTAAAGGGGTCCTCTACCTCCGTGATCACCTCCTTTTTGAGGAGGAGGCGATGTCGGCTCGGCAGAGCCGCCAGTGAGCTGCGGACCCGAGGCCCCAGTGCGGCGGCTCAAGGCGGGGCCTGCTCGAATTCTAGAGGCAGGCCTTTTTCACCACCTCAGTACCCACCTGTCCGTGGTAATAACGGACCAGGCAGAAAGGAAGTGCGGGCCGTCCCCACGGGGGGAACCAGGGGTGAGGTGACAGGGATGGGGATGACACCCCTCAGCCCGTCACTGGGCAGGCTTGGAGGAGGGACCGGCCGAGGGACCTCCTGGGCCTTTACCTCCCTGCTTCCTGTTGGAGGAGGCCAACGGCTTGGGTTTGGGATGCCAAGCTCGAGCCTGCTGGCCCTGACGTTGCTGGGCCGGGCGCACCACAGGCGCAGAAGGACGAAAGGGCTTAGGCTATGGCTTGCAGCCTTTGTCCTTCTGAGCGGAAGAGACCGAGTCCAAGGTAGCATTGGACTTCTCGATCCTCTGCAGGTGACCTTCCACCCCAGGGCCGAAGAGGTCAGTCCCCAAAAAGGGAACATCCACCAACTTGTGCTGGGTATCGAGGTAAAGGTGGATATCTCAACCAAGCCCGATGCCTGCATGGCCACTACGGCCGCCAAGAACCTGGCACATGAGTCCCGATGTCTAAAGCAGTCTGGAGCAGCTGTTTGGCCACTGCCCTGCCCTGGTCGCACCTGCCTGACCGTAGTCTGCAGATCCGCGAAGATGAGGGACAACCTCATCCAGGGAGCCCAACAGGGCGTGAGAAAAATGTGCCATGAGGGCGGCGAACTGGCCTGGCGAAAACCGAGAGGGCGCAGCATAGACACCTGCCCGGCATAATCCAATTTCTTGGATTCCTTGTCGGGAGGTTTGTCCACATCCCTGGCGTTCCCGGCACGCCAAGCTGTCAGTATTAGCCAACCCTCGGCCGGTGTTCGAAAACCGGACAGGGAGCAGTGGGACATACTTCCTGGCCATTCTGGCCAAGGCGCAGGGCAGGAAGCAGGACGCCGCCAAAGTTCAAGGCCGGACCCACTGAGCCGGCCACCGGAAAGGCCTCCGTGGAGAATCCCTCGGGTCCAGAATCTCCATGAGGATACCTGGCCCGTTAGAAATGGGTTCAAGCTTCATCCGGTGGACTCGAGATGAGCGAAGCAACCCTAAGAAGGACGAAGGGCTATCGTCCACTGACTGCCCTCCGAGGACTCCAAGTCCAGCGCTTGGAGAAGAGGAGGAACCATCATCGGACTCAGAAGAGTCCTCAAAGAGCTCCTCGGGCCTGAGCCACCCTCCACCTGCCGAGGTTTATCGGGAGTGAGGGTGACAGACAGCCTATGGGGCAAACCAAGGCCGACCGCGGAATTTTGGTCGGAGCCCCAACTAATGGCTGTGGAGGCGGAGGTTCCACCAGAATCGGTGGGGCAGCTGGAATTGGCCGAACAACCGGCCTGGGAACAGAGCTCCTCGGCCTAGCGAGGGGTTGTTTTCGGCCGCTCGGTGACAGACACTTAATGGCGGGGAAGGCGACTGGGTCGGCTTATTCCCAGTCAAAGAAGCTGTTGCCACATGAGTTCCTCGTACTCCGGCGCCTCTTGGCGAAGCCTCCCTCGTCCGAGGAAGAGGAAGAGCGGCGGCGCCGCTTGCCGCGGTGCCGAGACCGAGACCGCCTATGGCGGCAGGATCGGTTGGACCGCGAGGATGTCCGAGACCAAGACCGAGAGTCTCGACTAGGCCGAGGAAGGCGAGGAGAAGTGTCGGAAATCGGCACCCCTCGGCTCGGATGATCCACGAGGCTCCGGAACCGGAGGCACAGGCGAGCCGCCGGGATCCTCAACTCCCACGGAAGGGATTCTCAGCTTCTCCAGCAGACAACCCGTCTAGGGTCGAAAAATCTCGACCGCGTCGGCGGAGTATTGATCAACTGGCCTGACGGGGGACACCGTGTAGCAGTGGTCAAGCTGAGGGGTCGACTGCCGACTGTCGACAAGAGGGAGGGGATCTTTCCGCTCCCAAGGCGTCGACGGAGACTTACTTTACTCTTTTGGACCTGGAAAAAGGTCCCAAGAAGTTGGACCCTCACCTTTTGATTCGAACTTTCAAAGAATTAGGAACCAGTCTTAAGCAGCAGAGTGTTAAGGAGGAACCTGAGCTTCAAGCGGTAAGGAAGATCTGGCGTCATGGGGCGGAGCCGAGAGTTTTACCACCCGGGTGGGTGGGAGGAGCCAGCTTGAAGACCTTCCGGCAAGATTTAAAGCGGCAAGGAACCTGCCAATAAGTGTGGATAAACAACATATCCATGTCCCTAGAATCCGTTTTTTCTTTTATTCGGAGTAGATGATTCAGTGGAGGAGGAGTGGGAACCCCTTCTGAGGTGGGTGAGAGTTCTGGTCGCAATGGCTAGGCAATATATATTAAATACATGGATTTCAGGGGATATCCGTACCCTGCAGCAATGGAGGAACTTGTGCCTGCAGGCTCTCAGCATGGAGAAGCTATATTATATAGCGAAAAACAGGGAAGATCAATTTTGGGCAATATGGGGTGCATATGTATTTTCGCTCTCCCCTGTTGAAAGGGAAATTATGGAAAAAGGGTTGAAGAGTTGAGGGGGGTGCCTCGGAATGCCGGGAGGCTGGAGGTCTAAGGGGAGACGGGGTGAAAGGCCAATGGGGAAAGGAAGAGGAGGAAAATGGACTAACGGAGAAGCCTGTGGCTGGGGTACTATGAACCAAAGAGGTAGTATGAACCTTGGAGTTTTTGTAAAATCAAGATCGATGATTGAGCGATGGGTGTAGAGAAACACGGGATGGCAAGAGAGAGATGAGTAAAGGGAGGGGACTTTCAGAGGGGTAGTGTGTTTTGGTTTTTTTACTCTTGAGGGAGGGAGGAGGGGGATGGATAAGGGATTAATGTGAATGGACTAAGACAATTGGAATAAATGTATGTACCTGTGGTGATATGAAAAATCTAACAATAAAAAAATTATGCAAAAAAAAAAAAGAAAACTGTCAAAGAAGCATCTATATTTTTCATGTTTAGCTCATAGGTTCAGTAATGAGTTGGGCTAATCCCAGTTCTGCAGCCAGATCTCCAAGCTTTGGAGAATTTGTACTGTTCCCCCCAATCTATGCCAAAATTCCCCAATATCACTATTTCATGACTCTTTACAAATGTATTTATTTAATGTTCTCTCCTAAGAATCCAGATGTGCTGTGGGGGATTTAGGAGGTCGGTAGCAGCCAATCAGAAATGTTGTTCAAATTTATTATTATTTTTTTTTTTTTTTAACTTGCAGTTTATTCTCCCCCCTGCTCCCGGAGCCCCGCACCATCGGGAGTTGCACATGGTGCCTGCCTGCTCCTCTCTCCACCTACCTGTGGGTGAACCCCCGTGGAACCATGGCTATACCCCCCCAGGCAGGTATGAGGTGGGGCCCGTACACCCCGAAGTCCTTCTTGTTCTTGTCCGGCACCCAGCAGGATAGGCAGGCGGGAGTCAACTTAAATTATGTCTCGTCGATTTATGCCATGCTAAATTATTGTTTTTTTTCCCAACATACAAAATAAACTTAACACAACAGTGTGAATAAAATTATTTTAATGCATGTATTATAATACATGTATTTTTGATGCATGTATTATAATAAGATGCACATTTATGTTGAATACTTAGCTGCCTCCATTGGAAAAAATTGCTTTACATTTTTTTTTTATATTTTAATTGGAAAATGTTTTTCTTTGATGTTAACATACGAGCTTATTGAGGACATCATAATTTCATGGATATAAAAGCAACCCAGTTGTAACCAGTCCTCAGCCTCCTGACGAAGATCAAAGTGATCGAAGCCCTGAGATGACTGGATTCAGAAGCCACCCTCCTGTGTGTTACTTTGGCAGTTTGCTGAATAAAGTGTGATTTGTATTCATTGCTGGACTAGTGTGAGGTTCTGTTCTCCTCTTTGTCTGCTCAACAAGTTATTTTCCCTGCAAACATAGCTACTAATAAATTACCATTGAAAAATTGTGCTATTTTACCAATAGCTTTCAATGTTGTTTTACTAGTAGTTATGTTAATCAAATCCCATCATACACTTTGGATATTCTGGGACATGCTTTACAAAATGATTACTACTCAGTGCAGGCTCCGATGACACTGCTCCCTTGCACCAGTGGCATCACCCAGCCACTCGCTACAACTGAACACTGACAGCACATTCTACACTGAATGGAAATTGTATTTTAAGCTACCTCATAGAAAATTCTCCGTTTATAGTGCTTCTCAGTTGACATCACTTTGTGCTGCAAGTGCCACTAGGTGGCATCAGAGTATACACAACATGAACGGATACAAATTCACGCTCAGTCTCCATAAAGTTTTGTCATGTGTCATGGACAGCACCAAGTTCATCGCGTGACTGTGGTCCTAGAAATCAGCAGTAAAAAAAAATAATAAACCCAAAAAGTTTGATCACAGTAACAAACTTTTAACTTGAAACCCTGATCCAAGTCCATTACCAGCTTTTATCAAGCTGGTACCACTGTCAGTCTCATTGTCAGTCTTTTGTAGTTACTCTCAGACCCCTGCTGTCTGATATGTGTTTTCTACTTTACCTTTTGGTGCCCTCCTGTACTCTGTGGCAGCACCTGAAACCCAGCACACTGTTTTTCAGGATTTTGAAAGCCTGCACCCTCAAATGAGATTTAGAGATGTGCTGGTGTCAAAAGGGGTGTGCAGGAAACCTAGCCCCTAAACTGTTGACACACAGTATCAAACTGTTTTCTTCTACATCCGATTGCAAAGGATGAATCAAGGAACAGTCAGATATCTTGGCCTTCCAGATGCAAGGATTGCTGGACTCATGCTGCGACAAAGATCTGGTCCCAGGTCTCAATCCCACATCAATCTTACAGTATTTTACTTTTTCCCCCCTCTACTGCATTGTAAAATTCTCTTAGAAACACGGAAGTTGACGGCAGATAAGGACCGCAAGGCCCATCCAGTCTGCCCATTTTTTCTACCTTATGAATGTGCCATAGGTCTGTAATCTGTCAATGGCCTATCTAGTCATACTCATCTGTATTGCTCTCTTATGCCTATCCCATGCCTGTTTGAAGCCCTGCACTGTATTAATATCCACCGTACCCTGAGGTAGGCCGTTCCATGCATCCACCACCCTTTCTGTGAAAAAGAACTTCCTCGCATTACCCCCTTAATTGGCCTCCCTCTAATCTCATGCTTATATTGAAACATGCTAGATTCTTTCACCTTGTTAATGCCCTTAAGATATTTGAATGTTTCTATCATATCACCTCTCTCCCTCCTTTGCTCTAGTCTAGGGTATATATATTGAGCTCTGTTAATCTGTCCTCATATGTTTTCTGATGTAGTCCTGCACCATTTTGGTTGCCCTTCTCTGGACTGCCTCCATTCTGTTGATGTCCTTGTGCAGGTGCGGCCTCCAGTACTGCATGCAGTACTCCAGATGGGGCCTAACCAGTGTCTTGTAAAGAGGGATTATTATCTCCCTCTTACGACTTGCGATACCCCTACTAATATACCCCAACATCCCTCTAGCCTTATCTACTGCTTTAGTGGTCTGCTTGGATGATTTCAGGTCATCTGTGATGATGATGCCCAAGTCACTTTCTTCCCTTGTAACTGCCAGCAACTCCCCTCCCAACCTATAGGTGGCTTCAGGGTTTCTCATCCCTATGTGCACGATCTTGCACTTTGTGTTAAACCCAGGTTGCCACTCTTCCAACTATTTTGCCAGTTTATCCAGATCTCTACTCATTCTGCCCACACCATCGGGATCATCTACTCTGTTGCAGATCTTGGTGTCATCTGCAAACAGACAAACCTTACCCTCCAGTCCATCTGCAATGTCACTGATGAAGATACTGAAGAGGACTGACCCCAGAACTGATCCCCGAGTTACTCCACTTGTGACTTGCATCTCTGACTGTATACAGTTTACCACCACTCTGCTTTCTGCCTTTCAACCAGTTTGCCACCCAGTTGACCAACCTCTGACCCACCCCAAGCCTACCCAGCTTATTAATCAATCAATCTTCTATGTGGAACAGTATCGAAAGCTTTGCTGAAATCAAGGCAGACGACATCAACTGCTCCCCCTTGGTCCACCACTCTGGTTACCCAGTCAAAGAAATCTATGAGATTAGGTTGACAGGACCTTCCTGTTGTAAACCCATGCCGTCTTGGATCCTGTGCTCCTGTGGATTCCAGGTGTTGCACTAACCTTTCCTTAAGGAGTGCCTCCATAATTTTGCTCACTACTGAGGTAAGACTGACAGGTCTGTAGTTCCCTGCCTCCTCCCTGCTACCACTCTTGTGGAATGGGACCACATGAGCCCTTCTCCAGTCTTCTGGGACCTCTCCTATGCTCAGAGACTCATGAACAGTTCTGATAATGGCTCTGTTAATTCCACCCTTAGCTCATTTAGTACCCTGGGATGTATGCCATCAGGTCCCACTACCTTGTCCACCCAGAGCTTAGCAAGCTCTTGTAGGACCCTTTCTTTTGTGAAGGCACTAGTGCACACCTCTCTCCCCCGTGTCCATGGTGCTAAGCTGTGGGCCCTGCCCTACCTTCTCCTCAGTAAATACTGAGCAGAATTATCTATTTAGGATGGATGGATGCTTTTCCTTGGTCCTCCCTCCACACACTCCCTCTTATCCCCTTTGATCTTAGCAATACCCCCTCTGGACTTTCTCCTTTCACTAATGTATCTATAGAAAGTCTTGTCCCCTTCTGTTACTGTTCGTGCCAGTGTTTCCTCGGTTTGGGCCTTTGCCTGCCTTAGTGCCTTCCCTTCTTCCCTTAGGGAAGTTTGGTATGCATCCCTATCTTCGTCCCGCTGCCTTCCCTTAGGTTTCCTGAAGGCCAGCCTTTTGGCTCTGACCTTTTCTGCTACTGCTTTTGAGAACCAAAGTGGCTTCCTCCTTCTTTTGCTCTTGCTTTTCTCTCTAACACAATGGGATGTTGCTTCAAGTATTGCATCCCTAATGCTTGCCCACTTTGCCAGTACCCCACACCTGAATTTCTTCTTGCTAGGGCTAGCTTAACTCTGTTGGCCATCTTATCAAAGTCAGTTCCTCTGAAGTCCCATATTTTTGCCATGGAATGGAATGATTTTGTTCTAGTGGCCAAACTGAACCATACCATGTGATGGTCACTGGCCCCCAGGTGACCTACCTGGAGATTTGTGATTCTTTCCCCATTAGTCAGTACTAGATCTAGGATAGCCATGTCTCTTGTGGGTTGTTGTACCAGTTGTTTGAGGGTCTTCCCCTGCAGGGAATCCACTGTGTCTAGTTCGGGCGGATGTTCCTGCTGGTATTGACCAATCTGTATCTGGCATGTTAAGTCTCCCATTATCGGAACCTCCCTGTTGCTGTCATGTTCTGTAGATCTTCTAACAGTAATGTGTCTATGTTCTACCCCCGGTCTGGAGGCCTGTAGACAACCCCAGTTCGTATGGCTGTCCCATTTCCTGTTTCCAGGGTGACCTACAGTTCTTCTGGCTCCTTATGTGTATTCTGAATTTCTGTAGCTTTGATATTTTCATTGACATAAAGGGCCACTCCTCCCTCACCCCCCTTTTTTTTTGCACCTCAGTCTCTTGTGAACAGTACATAGCCAGGTACTGAAGAACCATGTCCCGCTAATGGCTATTATGTCCAGTTTAGCCTCTGTCATCATTGCCTACAAGTCTAGGATCTTGTTTCCCAGACTGCAAGCATTTGTTTACATGATTTTCCATTGGCCAGATTTCAGTGCATTAGTTGTTGGATGAGGTCCGGTGTTTTCCCTGCACGTCGTATGGGGAGCTGGAACTTCTCCTTCCCTGGTGATGCAAATGAACTACAAACATGCTGAACTCCTGTTTGATCACTAAGGGAGGGGGAAGGGTGTTCTTCCCGTTCGATGTACTGGGCATCTTGTAAAGTGCCTTGAGCTATCAGAAGAATGCTACAAGATCAACCACAGGTCTTCAGGAAGGAAAAAGGGCAAACTAATTTGCTCCAGTATTGTAAACTTACCAGCCATACTCATTAGGCTTCTTCGAAACTTTTTGTTCTTTATCCACAGCAACATGTTTAGATGCACCTAAAATAGGGACGAGACAATGACATTTCAAACTTAATATTTCAATGATACAGTGCTAAGCCTCAAATACAACTGCATCTCTGACCCTTCACTGCTGACATCTTCCTAATTCCTTACTCTGTTATCTCTTTTAACCCTCTACCACCTGGAATGCTTTACAAGTCTGAACTTTCCACTGGTTAACCTTAATACAAAATGGCCACCCTCCTCAGTCTGGTCTACCACAAGTTAATCCCACCACACCGCTCCACTGTTCCCCAGCCTACCGTACAGCCTGTTGCAATACCAATTTGATAGCTGCTTTAAAAAAAAATAACTTGTCTTATAATTCTCAAAAATGGACTGTCAGAATTAGGAGCCTGAAGACTGTGGACTGCACTGAAAACTGACAACACTAGGTGGCAGGAAGTGGACCCAAATTTCGAACCAGGAGCAGCATGAGCTTTCTCGGACACCATATGAGATGCTCACAACTTCACAGGAGGGGAGGGATGCAAACGTCTCTGCACACACACCCCTCATGGCCCAGCTTAAGTGCAGCGTCTGACCAGACTGGGATGGCTGGACGCACAGGGCAGACTTGCAATACACATTTGGTATGAACATTCAGGAGCTCACTGGCCTTTGTTTACAGGGGTGGGACTAACTTCTCTCAAAATCTCAATGATGAAATTGGCAGATTCTCCTCCCAAACCCAGTTTGGTCCATTTTATTTGTTGCTTTATTTACATCAAACCACACCCTCTCCTCCCTCCTCCTTTGTTGGCACCCTCATTCAACCTACAACTTAGTTCAGTGTTGCAAAAAAAAAAAAAAAAAAAAATCTCTCCTGCTTCCTCCTATTACCGCTGATCCCAGTTTGATTAGTTTTATAAACAAAACCCCTGCTCCCACCCTTCTGCAAACTCCTGACCCCAACTCCAAGAATGTTACAGGAGCTGTGGCATGTCCACAGAAGAACAGAAAACATCTGCAGTGTTTCAGCTCCCCAGTAATGCAGCATCTCATCAGAGCATAATCGGACCCGCTCCAGGCACGTTAAGTCAGGAATCTGCACCGAAGTAGCCATTATGCGCCGTTCACATTGCTATCAAGAGGAAAGCGTATCAGGTCTCCTCCTGATTATATCCGTCTATATCCATCATTACAGGGGCACAGTCATGCCCCTATAGTTAGGGTTGAGTAGCATGTTTAATGTTAAACCTCAAATTTTGCACTCCAATAACTTTGCAACCAATCAATGGATTTGCACAAAATTTAGTATGCGTTGTCCTGCGGGATAGACCTCTTGACATGGCAAGTTTCGCTCCAGTCAGATGTACCAATTCTGAGATCTGGATAGTGCAAAAACCTTAAAAGTCCCGATTTTATTTCCTCATCACCTTGTGTCCAGATGGCATCCCTGGTATCTAGTGGCACCCCCCATCCTCCAATCACCATCCCCGTAACTGTTCTTGCATCCCTAGTGTCTAGTGGCAACCTCCACCCTCTGATTAACGTCCCTGTCATTTTTCTTCAAGTCTCTGGTGTCTAGCGGCACCCCCCCCCACCTGCCGATCACCATCCCCATTGTCAAATTTATAATCCCTGGTGTCTGGCACCACCACCACCACACACACTCTCCCATCTGAATATCAACCTGTAATAAAGAAAACAGTCCCTTGATTTTTTCTGAAACCTGTAAAAAAAAGAAAATGGTTCCACGCCGACCAGCCCACCCCCACCTCCCACTCAGCATCCACCACCCCACACACCCCAGTACACCCCCACACACCCTCAGTTCACCTGAGCAGGTCCCAGGTTCGAGATCCGCTCTCCGACTGAAGACATGTCTTGCTGCTGGAACCGGTGACTGCAATGTGAGAAACAAAGGTAAATGTGGTTCAATGCATTTCAATGGGGGTTTCAACTTTAATGCATAACTTCGCCATTTTTTTGAGATTTTGACCCCAAATTTTCAACATGGCCTTTTGGTGACCCCATCTCATGAATAATAGGATTGTCATTACACAACTCCCATCCGAAAGGTGATTTCATGGTCAGATGGCGAAATCATATGGGCAGAATTTGACCATTTTGCCTAACCTTGGTCATGAGGTGGGGTCATAAGAAAGGTATGTTCAAAATGTTGGGTCAAAATTATTAAAAATGGCAATGTTATGACCATCCATTGCAATTTTGCTACATACATGCTCGTAACTTTGGAAATTTTAAATATTTTTACCCCAGATTTTTCAACATAGCCTTCTTATTAACTACCCCACCTCATTTATATATTAGCTGTCATTTTTCAAATCCTGCCTAAAATGTGTTTCTGTACCTGCGGCACGAAATGGTGTTGCAGTTGCGCAGAACTATGTTTTGGCGAGGATTTGAAAATTTTCTGTACCACGTACATGAGGCGGGGTGCTAAGATGGCTATTACGGCATTTTGGTCACTATGGGCCCTGCGTTTCCACAGTTACATGCATACTGTATAAGCATCTATGGACGGATGGGAGTGCAGAGTCCACAGTGAAATATGAATACCATTCTACTATCTCAAAAAGTAAGGAAACAAGTTGCAAAAAAACGTTGTTAATGCTCCTGTTAGGGTCAAAGCGACAAAAGTAGGGGAATGAGGCATTAGGGTTTCAAACCCTAGCACCCACCCTCCAAAAACGAGGTAGAAGAGCAGGTGTGGGGTGTGCCTTGGCCTTCTCAAGTCTAATGCTCACCCCATTCTCACAGCCTACACATCTGACCTTATTTACAGATGGAATGGGGTGAGCGTTAGGCTTGAGAAGCCCAAGGCACACCCCTCACCTGCTCTCCTGCCTGTTTCTTTTTTTGGGGGGGATATTAAGGCTTGAAACCCTAACACCTCATTTCCCAACTTTTGTTGCTTTGATCCCAACCGGAGCATTAACAAAGTATTTTGAAACTTATAAGTCTGTATCTATACAGACCTGTGTTTTTCTTAAATAAGAAATAAGAAATTCAGGGTATAAAAAGAAATAAAACAAAAACAAGTACATGAAAAGTTTAAAAAATTGCTTTTTTTTTTTTAGCAAAAATTCAATAAATGCTTGCAGCAGTTCTTTAGGCTCCATTGTTACTACAGAGACAGTCCTCAAGAAGCGGCACAAGAACTGTCAGATTCACAAACGCATAGCATTCTGCTTCTCAGTACAATTCAGTTTACTAGGAATGTGATTTCTTATTTATTTTATTTATTTAGTTTTTGTTAACCGGGTAAGTGCACTAGCCAGCAGGTGACTATTTTCAGGCTCGACCCGGGAGAGTACAAGACAATACATACTGAGGGTGTTTAACATATACAATACAATTAGTGTGGCAGTACAAAGTATTTCTAGTGTGTATAAGGTCATTTTGAGGTCTTTATGAATATAAATATGATAAGAAATTTAACTACATTTTCAATGAATAAGAAATAAGAAATTCCAGAAAAATAAAAATGATAAAAAAAAAAAAAGAATTTCATGAGGTTCCATCTCTAGCACATTAAATATAAAGTGCTACCATAGTTAAGGTTGAGTACCCCATTTAAGGTTAAATGGTGAAACTTTGCACCTTAATAACTTTGCCACAGTTCAACAGATTTACCTGATATTTGGCAGGCACAGGGCATAACCACAGATCTTGGTATCTGCCAACTTCATTCCAGTTGGATATATGGCTGCGGAATTATGAAGCGACATTCCGGGCACATTTACATTTTTTTTGCGCATTCTTTGCTCGCGCCTACAGGTCGCACGGTTTGTGCGACTGGTCTGAAAACTTCAGGGATCATGTGGCCAGGGTCCCTGATGTGCCTTTTGAAGATTTCGTGAAAAAATATTAAACGGTTCAAAGGTTATTCAAAAAACAAGTTTCCCACTATAGTCAATGGGAAAAGTTAACAAAAAGTTTGACAGTGTCACAAATGACCCTAGTAATGTCACAAATCTGCCATTTTGTTTTCAGTTACTGATCACAGAAATGCTTGGCATTTAAAATTGGGACCATCTAAGGACATAATTCTTTTTGTGTTTACCTAGTCAAGCCCTGAAGCTAGGCATGTCTTTATTTTGGGGTTAAACACCCCAGAAATATGTTTTCCAAATTTTTGGGAAAAGTGTTGCACCAGCGACACTGTCGCACTTTTTTGCGAAAGGCGTCGCAAATCACGACACTACTTTTCAACACTATGGCCCAAATGACAGGAACTGTTTGCCACCCCTGCTGCAAAAGAATGGTTTGATCTTTTGGCCCGAAATTTGGAGGGAAGAAAGCCAACATCTTACAGTTGTGCCTTTTGATGGTTTGGTGAAAAAATATTGTAGGGATGCAAAGTTACGGTACTCCGAAGTTGACGCTTTTTCCCCATAGACTAACATTGCGGCGTCCGCTGGGCCTTTCGGGGACCGTATGTCAGAAACGGTGTGAGATACAGACTTTTCATCGGAAAAATGCTTAGCCCCACTGAATGGGGGCCAAGTGCAAAACTAACCAGGAAAGTCATAATTCATAGGAAATTTTAATTATTTTTCTATGGCGTATAGTTCCTGAGATATAAGCAATTCAGTATTCCAACTCCTCATTTTCTGCTCCCGAGACCCATTATTATGCATACAGTCTATGTACTCACTATGTTTCTCTATGCAGCTGGTGGGGAAAACCAGGGTGTGCGCTTCAGCTACTGTTACAAACAGCATTTCCACTTGCGTTTCCATAACTGTTTGCATTAGCGTTCTCGTGTATGCCACCATGTGCATTATCCTTTGCATTTGTTTGCGCTTGCATTACTCTTAACATAGACTTTGACGGCAGATAAGGACCGCCTGGCCCACCTAGTCTGCCCATTTCCCTACCTACAGGATAGGCCGCAGATCCTAGTTAACCAACAGCCTGTTTCTTCCTACCCCCCCCCCACAAGAATTGCCTTATGTCTGTCCCATGCATTCTTGAATTCTCCCACAGTTTTAGACCCCACAACCTCCTCTGGAAGGCTGTTCCATGCATCCACTACCTATCTGTGAAAAAATTCTTCCTCACATTGCCCTGAACCCCCCCCAAATCTTTAAATTGTGTCCCTTTGTTCTTGCACGTCTCTTTTTCTGAAGGATGCTACCCTTCTTGGGCTTTGTCGATTCCACCGAGGTACTTAAAAGTTTCTATCATGCCCCCCCCTTCTTTCCTCAAGGGTATACATATTAAGCTCCTTTAGCCTCTCCTCATACGGCTTCTCTTGCAGACGCTGCACCATTTTAGTTGCCCTCCTCTGGACTGCCTCTATCCTGTCTATGTCCTTGCGGAGATGGGGTCTCCAAAACGGGATGCAGTACTCCAGATGGGCTCTCACCAACAGTCAGTACAGAGGGATAACAACTTCCTGTTTTCTGCTGGTCATGCCTCTCCATATGCATCCCAGTATATCCCCAGCCCTCCCTACTGCCTTCTTACATTGCTTGCTAACCTTAAGGTCATCTGATATGATTACCCCCAGGTCCTCTTTTTTTTTTTTTTTTTTTTTTTTATTGTTGTTACTACCTCCCCCCACTGTGTAATCTTCCCCTGGGTTCTTGTTTCCCAGGTGCATTATTTTGCACTTCTTTGCACTGAATCCTAGCTGCCCTACTTCTGACCATTCCTCCAACCTTGCCAAGTCCCTTCTCATTCTTTCCATGCCTCCTTGTGTATCGACCCTGTTGCAGATCTTTGCGTCATCTGCAAAGAGGCATACTTTTCGTTCCAGTCCCTCTACAATGTCACTTATAAAGACATTATAAAAGACTGGACCCAGTACTGAACCCTGCGGTACTCCACTAGTAACCTCTCTTTCTTCAGAGTGGACTCCATTTACAATTACCTTCTGTGTCCTGTTGTCCAGCCAATGTTTTACCCAGGCTACCACCTTGGGACCCACTCCCAGGCTGGTTAATGTGACTATTAATCTTTTGTGTGGGACTGTGTCAAACACCTTGCTAAAGTCTAGGTAGGTCATGTCCACAGCCCCTCCCTGGGTCTACTACTTTGGTCACCCAGTCAAATACATCTATTAGATTCGTCTGACATGACCTTCCCACTGTGAACCCATCCTGCCTTGGGTCCTGTGCCCCACTGGCCTCTAGGTACTCAACAATTCTTTTCTTCAGAAGTGACTTCATCACTTTCCCTACCGCAGAGGTCAAACTGACAGGTCTGTAGTTTCCTGCCTCTGTCTTGCTCCCACTCCTGTGAAGGGGAATCACATCCGCTTTCCTCCAGTCCTCTGGTACCACACCATCCTCCCATGATTTATTAAAAAGAGTAGACAGTGGTTTCACTAGTTCCCACCTTAATTCTTTTAGAATTCTGGGGTGAATTCCATCAGGCCCCATTGCTTTGTCCACCTTCAGTTTTAGGAGTTCTTGCAGAACCCTTTCTTCTGTGAAAGGACTGGGATCGACCACCCTATCAAGAGTGCTTCTGTTGGACTTCCGGTGAGTGCACCGACTGAATGGCTGCCTGCTCCAGACACTCCTGCCTGCCGTGAATAGGAACAGCCACAATCGGAAAGATATCGGAACCATCCGGCAACAAAACCTGCAGCAATTACAGCTACAATGTCATCCAGGCATAAAAATAAGGAAAAATCAGGGGCACAGCTGATAAAACAGCACAAAACGTTGTTGGACTTTGCCCAGCAGGCCGCGGCCTACGTATCACCTATATCGCCGAAGCAGAGGACTGAAACAGAGGAGATGGAGGAACAAGACTACATGACAACCTCTAAACAATTATGCAACACTTTGCAAAAAATGAACACTACATTGGAGTGATTGGAGGCTAAAGCTAACGAAGATCGAGAGAAAATAGAACTTACTACACAGAAAGTGGAACAGATTGAAAGGACGCTGAACGACTATGCAGCAACTACGGATGTGCATAATGATACTTAACTAGACCTGCACAAGAGAGGGTTGTTACTAGAGGCGAGATTAGATGAGCTTGAAAACTGAAATAGAAGAAATAATATCCGAATTCATGTACTACCCGAGGGGACAGAAACTAGCCCAGTGCCACAACTTATGGAATCCTTTCTGCAAGAGATTCTGGGCTGGCCAGCTGATAAGCTATTAAACATCAGTTGTGCTCATCGTTCGCTGATACCTAAGCCGCGGGACCCAAAAGCTAGACCCAGGTCCCTGGTAATGGTATTCCTGGATTACTGCATAAAGGAGGAGATCCTGAGGATGGCATGGTCCAAAAAGGAAATTGTTTTCGGGGACACTTGTTTATACTTTGAGCAGGACTACTCCCTCCAATTACTAATTCAACGTAGAAAATTATTATCTATAGTGCGCCAACTGCAACAAAAGGGGATTAAAGCAGTCATTGAATACCCTGCAAGACTAAAAGTGATTAATGAGAACAATGTAAAACAATTCACAGACATACAGGCTGCACAAAATTTCCTGACCTCGATGGGGATACAGATTCCAGAAGAGGCAGCACAGCAGAGGGAGCGCTTGCTAGAAAGGGCTGGCAACAAGGGGGAATGAAAAGAAAAGAGCTGCATGACCGCTCAGGGACTTCCGCTATGTAGGACTCACTTACAGCACAAGGAGAACTAAACGTCGAGGGTCCGGCACAAGAAGGAGAACAGAATGAAGAACTGGAAGAGGCTTCAGAGCAAAGGATTTCGACCATGGAATTAGCAACCTGAGGGACAGAGAACATTGGGCAGATGCCCGGTTGTGAATGAACACAAAGGAAAGGCAAAATAATTGCTGCAGGGAGTTAAAGTTACACCCGCTGAAGCGGGTAAAGGGGGGGATGGATCCGAAGGAAATAAATGTAACAAAAGGGGAGGGGGGGGGATTCTCACCCTTCTGTTTGGATATAAAAGGTGGGGAACAGCAAGACAATTAGCAGATCCTAAAGCTCGAGTATAACTGGAGCAGTGAAGCTGTGGGGACCAGAATAAGTTTGGGGGGGTAACACCCTGGAGGCTACAGGGCATCAAAGGATTTGACATCACAAAATGGTAAAGCATCAAACTGGAAGGTAGAGGGAGATAGGGAGGGGGTAGGAAGAGGGGGAAGGTCTACAGAAGGGGAGAAATTGTTGTGGGGATGAAACTAAAAGAGAGCAATAAGAATTATGAATAGAAGCTGAAGGCATTAGATGGCATAGATAATAATCAAAGAGAAAACATAGCAAGCAACAAGAGAGCCCGAGGTGCATTTAAGATTGAGAGGATAAAGAAAAGGTACTTTATTACTTAGAACAGGGATTACAGGAGGGAGGGAAGGGGGACAAGGGGGGGCCTCGAGCGAGAGAGGGATCAAGGGGGGAACAAAACTGGATAATTAAACTCACGGCAGGAGGGGGAGAAAGGGGTTAAAAGGTCAACCAGGTACATTAGTTACATTGAGGAGGGGACCTTCCCGTGACAGGGAAGTTCCTTCTCATATTGGGGCTCGATATATAGCTCACAAAGTGCCTGGACCACACGGTGAAGGTGCTTAAGACCTGCCCTTCTGGTAAAGGGTCTGTTAGTGGCCCATAGCCAGGCGAAAAGGCCCACATTGTTGGGGTCATCCAACCACGCCTCTAGCATCAGGGGATTTGCAGAGGGTGGCAAAGCGGGCAACTACATCTTGAAGTCAAGGAGGTTGATCAAGGAGTTAAAAGTTACTGGTTTAGAATTGAATTATAATAATTTGCTGATTTAATGGTTCTATGTTATATGTTAGAAACAATGCATAGATCGAATACAAATTATACTTTGGAAGTGTGTCCCCATCCCTGGAAGTATATTAGTACGCTGTACCTAACATAAGGGAATGAAAATGGCTGACTTAAAGATTGTTTCCCTAAATGTGAGGGGTATTAACAACCCGGTGAAATGGGCTAAAATATTACAAGACTTAAAGACGAGGAGCCACAATAGCCTTCCTCCAGGAAACACATTTGACGGCCCAAGAGCATCTGAAATTGAGAAGAACATGGGTAGGAAGTGTATATGCCCCACATTATAACGACAACCCACATCGTAGGAGAGTCACAATCTTGATAAAAAGAGGTGTCCCACTAAGAATTTTAAAGGTTAGAACAGATCCAGAAGGAAGATTTGTCCAGATGCAAGGAAACTATAGAGGTCAAGATTGCACCCTAGTAAACATATACGCACCAAACGAGGAAGTTCCACGGTTGGCATTTCTAGAGACAGTAATAAAAGAAGCAGTCATGGATGCACAAAGTATGGTAAACATTGGAGAGACTTCAATTAAGTCATTAATCCGGGAGTAGATAGATCTGGGAAACCTCAGGAGGATAAAAGAACTGGAAACTAGTTTGCAGATTGGGCCAAGAATTAGGGCTGAGAGAGTGTTGGAGGTTCTTGCACCCTAGGGAGCGAGACTATACTTATTACTCCCCAAGACATAGTGCCTATTCTAGGATAGATTATTTTCTAATATCCACTAATTGGGTGCATAAAGTAGAACAGTGCTGCACAGGATCAATAGTGATCTCTGACTATGCCCCAGTCTCCCTTCATGTTTCAATGGCGCCAACAGTGACACAATCTAGCTGGAGACTCAATGTGAGCCTCCTTACCAGAGAAGATTTTAAAGAGTTAATAAAGAACAAAATACAACAGTTTGAGCTAGAAAACCCGGAAGGGGACACAAAGGAGGGAATGAGATGGGATGCCCTTAAATGCAGCCTTGGGGGGAGATAATAAAATACGCTTCTAAAGTCAAGAGAGAGAATGCAGCAGAGGGTACAGCTGGAACAAAACAATTCATCAGCTCGAATCTACCCACCAGGTGAACCAAGACCCTATAGTTAAGCAAGAACTAGATAAAGCCAAACATGAGGTAAACAAGATATTAGACACCCAAACTGAAGGGCAACTACGGTATTCTAGACAGAAATACTATGAACAAGGTAACAGGGCCGGGAGACTTTTAGCATGGCAACTCAGACAGGAAAGGACAAGCAGAGCAGTGATTCATTTGCAGGGAGATAATGAACAGACCACTACCTCCCCAGCGGAAATAGTGCAGAGATTTGAAAAATATTATGCACACCTATATAGGGCGGATCATTTTCTGGGACACAAGGAGGCAGTAGAAACCTTTTTGAATGGCCTTAAAATACCTACATTGCCTGATGCAATGAGAAAGGAGCTGAACACCCCAATCACTACCCAAGAAATCATGAACAAAATAAAAAATCTAAAGAATGGTAAGGCACCAGGGCTAGATGGATTTGGAGCAGTGTTTTATAAAGAATTTAAGACCCAGATGGTGGGCCTCTTATTAGCGGCCTGCAATGAGATACTGATAGAAGGGGACCCGATACCACCATCATGGAATCTGGCCCAGATTTCAGTAATTCCAAAACCAGGCAAAAACCCAGAGTTATGTAGTTCATATCACCCCATATCTTTGTTACCAGTGGATTTAGAAATTTTTACAGGCATTTTAGCAGATAGATTGCAAAGTTGTATCTCCAGTCTGGTCCATTCAGACCAGACAGGATTTATCACAGGAAGATATTTACAAGACAATATACGGAGTCTCTTGAATATGTTCACAGCCCAAATAAGTTGAACGGCCCTACAGTTAGCAATCAGCATGGATGCGGAGAAGGCCTTTGACAGGGTGAATTGACACTTTATGTCATCCACCCTGTCAAGGTTTAGATTAGGAGAACAGTTTGTTCGGCCATTGCCACTATTATAAACCCGAAGCCAGAGTCAGGGGTGAGCGGTGTGCTTTGAACGTCTGCCTCTTAGGAGGCACCAGGCAGGGTGCCCCTATTATCACTATTATTTGCCTTAACTTTGGAGCCGTTGGTAATCTGGATACGGGACAACCCACACATTAAGGACATTTGGGCAGGGAAGTGGAGCATAAGCAAGCTGCTATGCAGATGATTCTCTTTTCTTCTTAAGAGAGCCACAGGATCCTTACCTCATCTGTTAAATGCATTAGAAAAATGTGGCTCCCTGGCAGGCTACAAAATTAACTTAACTAAATCTGAGGGGGTGATGGTGAGTGGTACCCTTAATAAGCAATTACGAGAAATGTTCCCGTTCACCTGGGCCAAAAAAAACAAACACATTTAAATACCTAGGAATACAGGTGTCTGTGGATACATCTAAACTGTATCGCAACAATTTCCTAAAGTTGCTCCAGACCCATAGATCCATTTTGCCAGATGGAAACTCCTGCCTCACTCCTGTATGGTAAAATACAGATCATTAAAATGAGATGTATTACAGGCTATTATTTTATTTCAGACACTCCCTATCCAAATACCATCCAGTTCTGGACCCAAATTACAAAAGAAATATCTAAATTTATATTGGGGGCACGACCAAGGATAGCTCTGGGTACTTTGATGAAGCCAAGGGAGAAGGAGGCTTAGGTCTACCACATGTATCACTATTACCTGCCGCACGGGGGCTCAGCTAATCACATGGGCTAAAACAACGGGCCGGATCGGGTGGTACTGTATTGAAAATGAATCGGTTCCTAACAGTAAAATACGGACTTACCCAACCTGCCGAATCGACCCACATAATTGGCGGCTAATCTCTAACCCTTGGGTAAAACAATCAGTATATGTTCTTCTTAAACTTAGGAAAAAAACAAATACCCCGAATACTTTGGGTCCCTTGTCTTTGAACACATACGTCCAACTTTGTGCCCCCGAGGTTAGATAAGGGATATGTCTGCTGGGAGCAAAAGGGTCTTACTACTTTCAAACAATTAGTAGAGGGAGGCCTATGCTTGGCATATGCCACACTGAAGGAACGTTTTGCTTTACATAAGAAAGATTTTTATAGATATCTTCAGATTTGACACTTTATTGATTTTTTGAAGATTATCTCCAGAATTAATGGAGAGCGGACCCCCTGGAGCAATTCTAGTGGGACTCCAGAAGAATTAAAGATAAGTTGCCCTACTTTTCCATCCTGTATAAGATACTTATGGGAAAAAAAGGAAACTCCTGGGTTAGAAGATATCAGAAAGAGGTGGGAGATGGAATTACAAGGGACAATACAGAAGGGAGACTGGGAGAATTGCTTACAGAGAGGATGGCAGGTAACCTCAGCCATAACATGGCGGGAATTTAATTGGAAAATTTTAACCCGCTACTTTCGTACCCCAATGATTACCCAACACTTTAATCCTCAAGCATCCTTGGCATGTTGGCGGGTATGTGGGGAGACACAGAGTACTCATTACCATATATTCTGAGGATGTGTAAAAATACAGAGATTTTGGTCTCAAGTCCAAGGGGTTATGACCCAAATGGGAGGAGTGATAATACCACACACATTTCAAGACCTAGTCCTAGGAATGCCAACCTCTCCTCACAAAAGGAGAAAGCATTGGAGTTGCTTCAGATACTGAAGACTTTCTCGTCATCCTCAACAAATGATGGTTACAGCAGGACTCTCTCCAGCAATGGATCTCTAAAGTGGAGGAAATGGAAAGATTACAGAACATAACATACACTATCCAGCTAAGAAAAGATAGATTCCTAGAAATCTGGAGACCATGGTACTGCTGGAAAGAGGGCTTAGATGAAAGGGGAGGAAAGGAGACAGGAACATAAGAAGGGAGTAGGGTATATGAAGTGCAGAAGAGAGTTAAAAGAAAGGAAACAAAATAAGAAGACAGAGGCGATTAACAGGAGGATAACGGCTTACGGAGATAGGAGAGTATGTGGGGGAAACAGGGATGGAGACACACACATATAAACATATAGATATGTACCAGTATCGGTATGTATACAAATACAATCTTATGTTGAAAGTGTAATATCAATTATAGTGCATTGATACCAAGTAAAAGAGCTAATGAGGTTTGGTTTTTTTTATATTTTTTTCTTTGTGATCAGAAAGGTTAAATAAAAATAATCACATATTAATAAGAAAAGCAGTGGATTGAGAAAGCAAAACTCACAGGAGAGAAGCAACAACATCAAGAGGAGGAATTGAAACAGATTTGAACACTAGACTGGGACATTCTCATGGGCCGCATTATGAAGAACTGAAACTACCAACTAAAAGCCTTGGGCATAATAATGTGAACCCATAAATGGACTCTACTGCTGGATCTGTGAACTGATTAGTTTATATAAAATAGAAGAGGTAAAATGATAGTTAAGAGTAGGGAATGATAAGAATGGACTGGAATTAATGTATACATGTCTTTAAAAGATATCTTTTGGAACTGAATGCAATAATGAGATGAACATGAATAAAATACCAGAAGTTAAAAAAGAAAAAAAAAAAAAGTGCTTCTGTTAATTGGATTAGGCACTTCCCCCTCCTCTTTTGTGAATAGTGAGCAGAAATATTAGTTCACTATCCCTGGTTTTTCACTGTCCCCATCTGCCGACCCACCGTTCATTCTATTCAGCCTCACTATCCCTCCCTTTGTCTTTCTACGCTCTCTGATGTACCTACAAAAGGTTTTATCCCCCTTCTTAACCAAGCTGGCTCTCTTTTCCTCAGTTTAGGCCTTTGCTATTCTGACTTCCCTCCCTGCTTCCTTCTGCCTTAACTGGTACAGCTCTGTCCTGCTCCTTCTGTGTTTCCTTATACTTCCGGAATGCTATCTTTTTCTCACCGACTTTCCCAGTCACCTCTTTTGAGGACCATAGTGGCTTTTTCTTTCGTTTTGATTTGTTTATTTGCTTCACACAGAGGCTTGTTGCCTCTGTGATGGCAGTTCTGATGATTCCCGATTGTTGCTCCACCCCTCCTTCTAGCCTGTTTGCTAGTGCTTTTCTGAGGCACTCTCCCATCTTGCCAAAGTCAGCCCTCCTGAAGTCCAGTACCCTCACTTTTGTATGGCTTGACTCTGTAGCACAGTTTAACGTGACCCACACTGTTTGAAGGTCACTTGTTCCCATATGGCAACCCACTTCTAGATCCGAGATCCTCTCACTGTCCCCATTTGAGAGTATGAGGTCTAAGATTGCTCCCTCATGAGTGGGTTCCAAAACTAGCTGTCTGAGGCCTGCCACCTGTAGGGCATCAAGAATGGCCCTGCTCTTGGATGTGGCTGCAGCAAATGTGCTACAGTCAACATCTGGCATATCCAGGTCTCCCATCAACAGTATCTCCCCTTTCTCTGCCATCCTAAGAATGCCTTCTATCATACCCTTGTCCATTCCCTCCCCTTGACATGGGGGTCTGTACACAACCCCTGTGTGGACTGTGGTGCCCTTTCCAGTCTCCAAGGTGATACACAGTGCCTCCTCTCCTCCTGTTTACTCTTTTGTTCAGTTGCTTTTATCCCTTCCTTTAAATAGAGAGCTACTCCTCCCCTCTTCTCCCCTGCCCGTCTCTCCTGTAGGTTATGTACCCTGGTCTGTTAACATCCCAGTCGTGGTTCTCTGTGTACCATGTTTCTGTGACTGCTACGATATCCAGGCATCCCTCTTCCATCAAGGCCACCAGCTCAGGGAGCTTGTGGCTCAGACTACGAGCATTGGTACTCATTACCCTCCATTTCCTGATGGCCTTACTCCTTTTTGCCCCATCCCTGTCCTTCTTGCCTTTGTCACTTTCCCCATTTACCCCGCCCTTCTCCCTATCGACACCTCTATGTTGGTGTTTACCACACTTACTACAGTGATTTTTTTTTGGGGGGGGCTAGGATTTCCCTGCTCCTTTCCAGTGCCTCCCCCCTTGGCTAGTTTAAATGCTTGCCAATGAAGCATTTAAACCTATCACCTAGGATCCTGGTTCCCCTCCTGGACAGATGCAGCCCATCATGCCAGTACAGGCTTGCATCACTCCAGGAGGACCCCCAGTCCCCTTACCATTTGTGTCTACAGTACTGTTTCTGTTTGCGTTTCACTTTGAGTCCCCGCGCGCATTACCATTTGCGTTTGCGGCCGCCCTTCCGTTTGCGTTTCCATTTGTCTCTCATTTTGCATCCTCATTGTTGTTACCGTTACCATTTGTGTTTCCAGTTGCACTCCCCTGCCCGTTAGTTTGCATTTCCATTTCCTTTGGCATTATTGTTGCTGTTACAGTTACCAACTGCGTTTCCAATTGCAGTACCGTGACCGTGTGCATTACGGTTTGCGTTTCCGCACATGCTTGCGTTCGCCTTTCCGTTTCCTTTGGCGTTATTTTTGCTGTTACTGTTACCTTTTGCGTTTGCAAATGCGGTACCGTGACTTGTAGCGCATTACTAACGTTTCCATTGTGTACTTGCCTTTCTGTTTCTGTTCCCTTTGCCATTATTGTTGTTGTAAATGCAAATGTTAACTGTTACAGCAACAGTACCGTGACTGTGCACGTTACCACTTGCGTTTCCATTTGCGCTTGCGTCTCCGTTTGCGTCACTCTTCGCTTTGGTGTCACTTTGCGCTTGTGTTTCTATTAACGTTTGCGTTACCATTTACATCACCATGTGCGTAACAGTTAGCACTTGTGTTTGCGTTGCAGTTACCGTTACTATGTCGCAAGACATCACGTGGTGGGAGTGCGGGCCCGCCACCACCGCATAATATTCACTATTTATAGTCCTCATTCTCAAAAAGAAGGGAAATTCATGGCAAAAAACTCTGTTTAATGCATAAATTAGGGTTGTTCCACAGCGACAAAAGCGAGGAAATTCGGTGTTAGGGTTGAAAGCCCCCCCTTGCACCCCCCCAACCAGCATTGGGGTGTGTACTGGTGTCGTCAGTCTTAACTCTCACCCCATTCTCCTATACCTCAGCTTGCTTACACATGTGATGGGGTGAGAGTAAGGCCCTGTCCACACTACACCTCTGTAACGTTACAGAGGGTGTAAAACGTTACCATAACAGGTCGTGTTTACACCTGTAACATTACAGGAGGCGTTTTCGTAACCGTTGTTGAAACCACATATGAGGTGGTTTCCACAACGGTTATGAAACCGGTCCCGCCGTTGTAACATTACCGACGGTAGTGTGGACCGGCGGTAACAGTCCCCTGCAGGGACCGCAGCGCTACTTAAGCTGCATTGTGAGGATGGGCGCCACTGTAACGGTCGCCTGGATCCTGATAATGGGCGGCAGTGCGGTCCCGTAGCAGTTACCCGGTGTGGGCGCACTGCACCGCTCAGCGGCGTAGCGGATTGCATCGTTACCAGGCACAAGCGGTGTAGTGTGGACAGAGCCTTAGGGCGAGACCCCAACGCACACCCCCGGAGCCGGTTGGGGAGGTGGGGGCATGGGGCTTGCAACCTAACACACCAATTTCTCGATTTTGTAGTTGTGGATCAACCCTAACTGATGCATTAAACTGAGGTTTTGCCATTAAAAAACATGTACACACACACATATATATATATATATATATATATATATATATACACACACACACACACACATTTAGGTAGTGTGTAGTAGTAGGGGGTGTGTGTATATATACACACACATATATACACACACACACACACACACACACACATATATATATATATATATATATATACACACACACACACACACACACACACACACACACACACACACACAAACAGTGCATCTATTTGCATATATATTTGCCTCAGAGCGCAAGCATAGTTAGGGTTGAGCAGGGTGTTCAATGATTAGCCCAAATCTTTGTACCATAACAACTTTGGCAGCATTCAACAGAACTGCAAAAATGGGCATGCATGGTCCAAGTAGCAAGTCCTCGGGACATGGAAACTTTCATGACAGGGGCTTATCCAGACTCAAGAGATCAAGAAATGTCAAAAATACATCAAATCCCCACTTTTTGGCCTGTCCTGTTCTCCCCTACAGCCAAGATGGTATGACATTTTGTTTTGAACCTTTGAGGGCAGAAGGAGCATGCGCCATGGGTGTGTCTTTCAAAGGTTTCATGAGAAAATATTACTTGGTTCTAGAGTTAAAAATAATGGTTTCTGAGCATGCTCAAGTAGGGTTTTTCAGCACAACCCTCTGATAAGACCCAAAAAGTATTCTTTCAGAAGCCGTTTTAAGTTGCAACTAATAGTATTTTAGGGTAATGAGAAACATTTTTGGTCTGGAAGACCACCCTCTTGTCCGTCCCAAAAAAAAAAACAAACAACAAAAAAAAAAAAAAAAGTTGGATAATGCATAAAAACAATTTTTAAAAAACAAAATATTTAACCTAGATAAACAGGGCCCATTTAGCTACATTCTGGTGCTTGTTTTTAGAAAATCATCCCAGAAATACCTTTTCTGGCCACCCCAAAACTCTTTTAATGCACAGCTTAGCCGGAGATTTCTGTGTCATGACCCAGGAGCAGAGTTCTTTGCAACAAAAAATTCAGTTCACACTTTCAGAGGACAAGAATACGTAATCACTGTTAGTAATGTTTCTAGATGCTTTTTATCTGACCATTTTTTTTCCATTTTTCATTTTTTATACTTGTAGGCATGACCATTACCGCCCGTTTTCACATGACAAGCTTAACGTAAATATAACAAACATACAGCAGATTACAACAAACTAGACAAAAGTTGTACAATACACAGAATGAATAACAATACATAATACATATTCTAAAATGTGAAACAGGTACATTCATTATGAACTTAAAATCAGTTTCTAAGTTTGTGTTGAAAAGTTTGGACTGTCAAACAGTTTGTTATATTTGTAGGAAGAGCACAAAAATGAAGAGCGCTCTGTGTTATAATGACCTTTGTCCAGAAGCTTTCTGAAAAAAAGGCAAGGTAAATGCAAATCTACTCTGGGAACAGGTTCCACATTGATCAGTTGATCTTGTAAAAAGATAATTTACAGAAGGAAGGTGGCCTATGGTACCCTTAAAAAGGAAGCTCCCAATTCTGAAACGTATTCCACTTTCCAAGGATAAACAGTTTGAAAATGTTAACAAATCATAGTGGTGTGTTCAACTTGGTAAACCTGTCATGAATCTAAGGACTGAGTTATATGTAACCCTGAGTTTGTCCAGAAGTTTATCAGTGGTGGTTGTATATATAATTAATCCATAGTCTAGCAATCTTAAGAGAAAGCTGTGGGAAAGCAATTTCCTAGACTCAATAGTGAAAATATGGTTTGACTCTATACATGACCAATATGTTTAAAACCTGTAGCAGGGTCTTCTCTGTACAGCCCTTAAGGGATAACAATTTTTTAGTTCTTATGCAAATTTTTTGCTCCCACCCTTTCAGCACAGGCTGCGAGTCCCAAGCCCCAACTGCTGCCTCAAAACATATGAATGTACATTGACATTTTCAACACTTGCTCATGACTGTGTTCAACACCACCTCAAGAACGTGACTGGTATCATTTTTCAAATCATGGCCAAAATGTGTTTTTGCACTTGTGGCGTAAAATGACGTTTCAGCAAATATTTCATATGGAACACCCGGGTTCCTCGGGCTACTAGTACTCCTTTTGTAATACAGTTTAGGTAGGACTAGGGCAGCACAAAGGGTAAAATCCCTGTAGGGCTCCTTTAAGTCACCTGTTCAGCTCTACTGGGCAGAGGGTTCTAAAATGGAATGTAGAACTCTCGCAGCAGCATGACCCATGACTTGTGCTGTAATTGAATTTTGACTCTGTGTAGAGTCAGAGAGTAGTAGTGAGTGGAGTCTGAGTGAGTCGGTTGGTGCTCAGCCTGTGGGCAGACCAACTGCCAGCCAGAGGGGAGCCCCCCTCTGTTTTCACATCCTACTTCTTAAACGGAACAGTCTGTTGTGGCAGCTGCCATCTTTGGTAATATCCCAAAGGGGTGAAATCTTCAGAAAGTGCTTTTGGGACTGGTAACAGTGAGTAACAACTTGGGCCATCCCCCATCTGTAAAGAATTGAGTAAAAGTGCTGCCCAGAACCGGTCTGGCAAGATCTAATCTCCTGCCATGGAACTGCAATGTACTTTGGAATCTGTCGCTTCAGCACTGTAAGCAAGTTTGTACTTTAGCTTTGAGCACCCGGACATCTGGGGACAGTGCCTTCTTCAACTGTTGTTGAGGGCAAGACCATCACAGTACTGACATGTACAGTATTTTGCCAGAACTAACTTGGGACTGCTAGAAGCAATTTAGTGCCTTCACAGTTCATGACCCTGTGGTGAATTCAGTGTTGTCTGGCCTTTGGCTGAAGCCAAGCTGACCGTCACGGTCCAGTTCAGGAGAGGAAACCTGTTCAAAATTTATTTAGGGAGTCGGGCGCAGCCCTCCCTGTTGTTTCAGGATTGTACACCCACTGGGTAACTCTCCCTTTGCTCTGGGTTCCCCATTGCACAGGTGTTCATAAATGTTTACTCTGGTGAAACTATAGCTCAAAGTGTTTGGGACATCGTCATGTTCCACTGCCCAGAAGAGGGGATGGATGTTTGTACTGGGAGTAGCTCACTAGTTTGTGGATTCTGTGTACATTTTGCTCTGCACATGCAAAAGTCCCTGTGGGCTCCAACCTTGTAATAGACCATCAAGTCAAAACAAAGCCACACTGCAACATTCAATCAGTGTGTGACCAGTGTAACTTACTGGGGCCCCCTCAGACTGTGTAATACTCTATACTGCCAAGATATTTCTCCTGGGATTTGGAAAAATAGAAATGTTTTTATGTGCCCCCCCCAGACTCCCTAGATTATGAGTCAGGTAACTGCCCTCCAGCCAAGGGTAAGGAAAGTCATCATGTTGCCAAGGGGGGGGTAGGGTTACGTATAAATGCCACTGTCATGTTTATAAGGGGGGGCTCACGAAATGATAACGTTGAAAACGTGGGGTCAAAAAGTTATGAAAAAACATTGTGCAGGACTGGCTTTAGGTCAAGCGGGTACTGCGCTGTAATCCTGTGCAGGAGAGACAAGTTCAGTGGTGAATTCAGCAAGTCATCTGGAGGGGCCAAGGTTGCAGGGGATGGCGCTGCCGTGCAGCGCCACCCCCAGCCTGGGGAGGGATGGTGCAGAGCTGGCCGCACAGGCAGCAAGTAACCACATAGTGAAGAGAGGTCTTCTCCTGGCATACAGCCCAGCACTTCCACAGCCCCCCAAGACAGCCCTATAAATTCTTTACATCCGTAGCCACACGGAAATGCAGGGCCCAATGGGCCCTGCGCTTCTACAGGCAGACAGACTCTTCCCTTGGCTCAGAGCCCAAAGGGCCCGGTGTATCTGCATCCGTTTATGAGATCTACCTGAACAAGGATACGATTCCACCATCTCAAAAGAAAGGAAATTCACAGCAAAAACCTACTTTAGTGCACCAGTTAGGGTTCCCCTTAACTGCAAAAAAGTAGAGAAATGTGGTGTTAGGGTTTCTAACCCTAACGCCCCACACCCTCAAGCAGCAAAGAACAAAAGCACACAAGACCAACCACAGACAGCCATTATCGGGTAAGACACACAATATACAACTGTTTCCAGATTATACAAATGCAGTAACACTGATATGCCACCTTCTCAGATCTGTATCTGCAGCTCTGAAAGACCAGGGGCTTCTGCAGCCAAAAGTGTGTGCATGTCTTTCAGTATGCATAAATACCTGTTGCTGCAGATGCACTGGCCTCATAGGGATCTGTGTTTCTGCAGACAAAAGTGGGTGCATGTGTCTTACAGTGAGTGCATGGGAACCTGTAGCTACAGAAGCACAGGCCCCACAGGGGCCCACACTTCTGCAGACAGTAACAGTACTGCAACACAGAAACAGAACGTAGAAACACAAAAATTGACGGCAGATAAGATCACTTGGCCCACCTAGTCTGCCCACTTTTCCTACCTACTGAAATACTGCAGACCCTAGCTAGTCTCAAGCTTTATCCTCTCATTCCAAACCAATACGATTTTCTGTAATTTGGTACTGTGGATTTCCATTTGCAGCTGCAGAAATGCAGTAACAACTCTGTGTGTATGTTATACATTATGCATGTGTAGCTGTGGCTGCAGAAGCATTATACCCACAGGGGCCTGCGCTTCTGCAGACAGAGTACTGTTATAATCTGAGTATCATGGATTTGTATTTGTGGCTGCAGGGGCCAGTGCTATTGCAGACAGAAGTAGTGTTGTGATTTGAGTATTGTGGATTTCTATCTGCAGCCAAGAGTGAGTGTGGATGTCTTTCAGTGTGCACGCCACAGATACAAATCCACAAAGTTAGCACATTAGTGCTGCTGCATTTGTATCATCTGGAAACAGTTGTATGTTTGGCTTAGATGGATGATGATGATGATGGATGGATGATTGATGGATGATGATGGATATGGAGGATGATGTCTGTGGTTGTTTGTTTGGTCTTGTTCTTTTGCTGTGGGGGGGGGGGTTAGAAACCCTAATGCTACATTTCACTCCTTCGGTGGGGTGAAATTGAACCCCAGCTGGTGCATTAAAGCAGTTTTTTTGCAATATATATCTTCTTGGCAGAAAACTACATTAATTCACTAGTTAAGGCTCAAGTTAATGCCACAACAGTGGGGAAATGGAGCGTTAGGATGTTTCCAACCCTAATTCTCCCATGCCACCCCTGCAGCAAAAGGAAAAAAAAATAGGGTTTTGGGTCTCCAGGGCCTTGGCAAATCAATGGAGGGGAACTCTTTAGAGTGGTCAAACTTAATGCTCACCCCCCCCCCAAGCCTGCAGCCTCCTGTCTGAAGCACAAAGTACTGCTCCAAGCAAGTACTTTATACTGATACACTCTTCAAAGGTAGAGAAGTATGTCTCGCCACATGTTGCCAGCAGAATCTGCTGCAGCTTTCTTCAAGTCTTGGCCCATCCAGCTGAGTCACTGAGCTCGCCCCCAAACACAGTTCACCAGCACAGGATCATAAAGCACTACCCACTGGGATAAAGGCTGGCACTACACACATTTCTTAATAATTATTTGTTGTTTGTTTCATTTTTAGTAAAAGATTTTATTCTCCTACGTCATGCTGGGCGGCTAGTCAGCCTTGTCCCCGTGCACCGTTTGCCATTCCCTTACTTCCTTTTGCAGTCCTGGGACGGGTTCTCCCATGGATTGTCCCCCACAGTGGGGCAAGGGAAGAGAGGGCCATTCTCCCTCCTGGTGCCTCTCATCCGCAATTCACCCTCAGAACCCAAAGTGGCAGCGTGCACTACAGTGCCTTGGATAAGGCTTCATGGAGCCCAGGTCCACCATTTTCCTCCATTTTCTCTCCACAATCCTATAGCTGCAGTGGAGCAGAAGACACATGCGCTCCAGAACAACAGCTCCTTCCACCCTTCCCAACATTTCGTCAGCCTCCCAGATGTTTGCTCTGCCACCAGGCCTCCACCTGGTGACTTTCTAGAGCTAGAAAGGCACACCACCCCAGCCCGGGACAGAAGAGCTGCCTGGTGGCGACTCAATTCTCTCCCAACCCTCACCCCCTCTGACCCGCAATAACTCAAGCTCATTTCCAAATTCAGGTCACCAGCGTGACACACGGTAAGGCGGTGTACAGTGCCTCAGCCCTCTGCGCCACCAGGCTGCCTCTTTTGTTCTAATTTAGACCCCAAATCTTCAAGATAGTTATTTTATGACTCTCCCTTATAAAAGTTATTTCACACCACATGTGCAAGAACACGTCTCGTCCAGGATTTGTAAAACAATATCCATCATGCTTATAAAGGGAAGTGAAAAAATGGCTATGTTGAAAGTTTGGAGTTAAAATACTGAAAATTAGCAAAGTTATGAGTGAATGTTGAAATATTTCAACGTTCAGTCATAACCTGGTAATTTTACCAAATTTTTTTTTAATCAAAAAATTTTTCATTTAATATTCTTATGGCTTAGTCTTATGAACCCAGTGGGTGAAAATTTTCTAATCCCACCGAAACGTGAGTTTGGGGAGCAACTGCAAAGTCACCTTTCAGGACAGATTTGAAATATTTCACCTGCCTTGTTCATGAGGTGGGTTCCTAAAAAGACCATGCTAAAAGTTTGGTGGAAAAGAGTTAAAAATTTAAGTTGTGCATGATTGGTCATTTTAACATACTTTTTTAAACCAAAGTTTCAAAAGTGTCTTTTTATGACCCCACTGCATGAACTTGGTAGGAGAAAAATTTTCAAATCTGGCTGCCCCACCACCCCCACCACCACCCTTGATGGACTCTGCCTTACATAGCGGTGGTCTCATGAGTGCGTGAGCCTAACAGCTCACTTTCCCATCTGCATCTCATCAGTTGCTACCACTAAAGGCCGCCCTCACAGGGCTGACTGACGTGCTGTTTAGCACCTACAAGGCACTTTCCAGCCCAGATCCCGGGCCACCTGAAGTGGAGCACTGCCAATGCTGCATATCCTGGATCATGGCCAGATTACAGTTCTAGAGCCAGGTGCAACGATTCCTCGTGTACGGCCAACTGAAGGACTACCTGGAAGACCATCAGTCTCTGGCCCCTTCACAGCATGGTTTCCGTAAAAGACACGGGGCCGACACCACCCTCATCAGGTTCACCTCAGACGTCCTAGCTGCCCTGGACAAGGGCACCCCCACGGGGGCAGTCTTTATAGATCTGACCAAGGTTTTTGACCCAGTAGATCACCCACTCTTGCTAACCAAGTTGAGCACATTTGGACTGGACCAACACTCCCTGAACTGGTTCCAGAACTACCCGACTGACCGCTCCCAGCAGGTCAAGTGGAAAGATGCAACCTCCGACTCTCTACCTTTATATGAGGGGGTGCCTCAAGGCTCCATCCTGGGCCCACTTCTGTTCTCACTGTTCCTCAACGACCTATGCCACCACTGTGGGTGTAGCTCTGTGGTGTAGTATGCTGATGATGCAGTACTCTGCAGAACTGCACTGCACCTGGATGATCTTGGACCCCTACTCCAGGCTGACTTCACCCAGGTCGAAGTGTGGCTGGTTGAGAATCGCCTGGTCCTCAATGCAATCAAGATCAAAGCACTCCTGTTTGGTCCAAAATCCCTAGGTCCCTCCTGGGCACATCTCCTACCACTGGTCACCTCAGTGAGCGCAACTATAAAGGTGTCCAATCCTTCAGATACCTGGGTCTTACACTAGACCAAGGACTCACGCTAAAGCCTCACGTAGATCTGGTGACAAAAAGCATCCACCAAAAACTCTGGCTGCTATACCGCCTTAGCGCCAATATGATACTGGAGACAAGATTGACAGTCGCTCAGAGTATCCTCCTACCTATGTGGCCCCAACCCTACTCAGCACTGGAAAATTCGACCATAGCAGACTACAGACATTGTACCACAAAGCAGCACAATTCGCCACAAAAGCCCATTCAAGGACCCACCACTGTGAAGCCCTAGCCGCTCTCAAATGGCCCACCCTGAACCTTAGGCTCCAGTACCCCCTGTTAAGCTGGACATATAAACTCCTCTCTGGCGATCCTCCCGCAGGACAAAATCAGGCTACTTGCCCCAAAGCAGCCCAGTAGGCCCCTCCGCACTTCGGGCAAAGCTCTCCTTGCACTCCCCAGGTCCAGATCCGCAGCTGGCAGTAACTCCTTTGCCCACATAGCCCCTACGTTATGGAACAAGCTCCCCTGTAATCTCCAAGAAGCCCCCTCCTCTAGCGATTTTCCAGACGGGGCTACGTACTCACCTCCTAAACCTCAGCTCCTGTGTCTGTCCTGAAGGCTAAATCATGTCCCCTGTTGCCTGGCCACAGGTGACCTAACTGCCATTACTGCCAGCTAGCTGATACTGTAGACCGTGTGTACTTGACCTGTAAATAGTTGCCCTCTTTTATGAAAACCTGTCATTCCCAATGTAACCCTATACCTTTTAGCCTTATACCGTAATACTTGTGTATTTTATTGTTCTTCCTGCCCTAATTCTAACTGCTGCCACTGTTATGAATTTAATTTTATTTATTTAATTGTTTGGTCACAGACCATTACAAACATTTATAGATAAAAATACAAAAATGTACAACATTCTTTTCATTGTTTAAAAAAAAAAAAAAGAAAAAATAAACACTCATTACATAAATACTAATCATAACATTTATAATAAAACTATAAAATCCCTATCAGTAATTCACATCAACCCTGCATTCATGTTTGTGCTCTTGTAATCCTCCTTCGAATTTTTACAATAAATTTCCAAATATCTTGCAGTAGACTTAATAATAATTTCATCATTTGTCGTAAACAAAATTTTTAATAACTCTTGATCATTAGATTGAATAGTTCTACAGATTGGTATAATCCATTTATTTCTAGGCTTCTTGTACCAATGACAGTAAAACATTACGTTTTAAATCTTCATAACTTTTTCTTGTACAGGAACATAGTTTTGCATCTCTCTGATTTTCCGCCCTGTATCCTGCATCCATAATATTACTGAGAAACAACTCTAACTTATACAATGTATATAATCTTCTTTGATTTGGGTCAGTAAGAATTTCATAATGATGTCTAAAAAAATGATTAGCATCATTTATTCTAAACCAAGCAGAAATTCTTAACTTAAAAATTTTTTCCAAATCTTTTGGTTTATAAAAAAATCAAATAATCTCTGGGTGATACAGGGCTGGTAACTAAGACCTATAATAACACCTTTCTCAGTATTTTTCCTTAGAGAATCCAGGCCTATGACCCGCAAGATTTCATATACAGATTTTAGCCAACTGGATTTTAGATGACCAAGATTTAACCAGTTAAGTTTTTCCTTTAAACAGCAGTAAGTTAATCTATGCTTTTTATGGTGTTGAATTTTTATCCAATAATTAACTTTTCTGGCTGCAAAGTATGCTCCTAAGGATACCATGCCCAATTCTGCCCTTATAATGCACATGGAAACAGACTTTCCTAACCCTAAACTTAATCGTAATATTTTATTTACTGGTATTTCAATTTTGTTTACCTCCTTTGGTTGCCAAATTTCCCCATTATATAAGGCTTGCGCATTGTACCTCCCCTCAATAGCTTTAATAAGGGGTTTAACTGAATTCCCTCTATTAATTTTTATTAAACCTATATAATGAATTAGCTGTTTTTTTAAAGTTTAAAATCAGTTTCTCTGTATGTTTAACCCATTTCCCTTCGTGCGAAAATTGAAGACCTAAATAAGTATATTCTTTAACTTTATCCAATATTTTTTCCCCAATCTTCCATTTAAATGAACAATTTTTAGCTCCAAATACTATAATTTGACTTTTTGTATCATTAATTTGTAAATCATATTCTTTTGAAAAATTATCCAAAATGTTCAACTTCATTTGTAAACCTGATCGAGTTAATGAGAACACCACCAAGTCATCTGCATAAACAAGAGAAGCACATTTTTGCCCCAATATTTTTGGAGAATGTTCCGATTCCTCCAATTTATTCAACAAAATATCAGTATAGATGCAAAACAGAGTTGGTGCTAAAACACAATCCTGCCTCACACCCCTATTTGTCGGAAAAGGATCAGAAAGTTGGCCTCCTTTGCCAACTTTCACTTGTGCCCAAGTATAAGTATAAAGTTCTCTAATAATAGCAATTAGCTCCTGTGAAATTCCCTTTTTTTCCATAATTCCCCATAATTTATTACGGGATATGGTGTCAAAAGCAGTACTAAAATCTACAAAAGCCGCGTAAAGTTTTTGTTTCCTTAATGTAACATATTTTTCAATTAAATGCCAAATCACAAAGGAATTATCAGTAGTAGAATAACCTGGTCTGAATCCTGCCTGAGCCTCTGAAAAATCCCCAGTATTAGACATCTGGTCTCTTAATCGATTTAAAATCAACCTAGCAAAGATTTTGCCTAGGTGATCTAAAAGAGAAATAGGTCTATACATTGCTGGATCAGACCTATTACCTTTCTTGAATACAGAAATTATTATTGCACCTTTCCAAGATGCTGGAAAACTCAATTCTCTACTACATACATTAAATAGTACTGTAAGAAGCTTGGCCCATATTACAGGTGACTTTAAAAAACCTCCGAAGGAATTTGATCTGGCCCTGGAGCTTTCTTCAATTTTAACAGTGCTAACACCTGAAGCACCTTCTCAAATTTAAAGGGGGTAAACTGAGTTAGATTGTAATTTAAACTCAACCAGGAATTACCACACTCATTACTAAAAAATTTCTTTGTATAATAGAGAATCCAAGACTCTGTTGTAATATATGTATCAATTTCAAATCTTACTTTATTTGATCCCTTCACCACTAGAAGCCAAAATGATTTATAGTCTTTTTGATTTATAACCCTTAACATCTCTTGCCATTTCTTCTGTTGAAAGGCATTCCTTTTATAAAGTAAAAGAGCTTTATATTTTTCTCTTTGTTTAGATCTTTAAAGGTCAAAGCATTCTTTTGTAACTTTACACCTCTTAAAACATTATTAAGTATCTTTTTTTCTTGACAACATTCTTTATCAAACCATGTCTTTGGAGCCAAGTCCCGACTATTTGATTTTATATATGGTTTACTTAGCAATGTTTTAATTTCTTCCAAACATGCCGTAACATTCTGAATAATGGTTCCACTATAATGAACAAGTTTTAATACATTATCCAGTCTATTTTTTATTAAATTATGTATCTGATCTGCTACCATATCATTCCAAATGATTTTATTGTAACGTATCTCCATTATCTGTGACTGAATATGGTTATCATCAATTCCATAAATCAGTTATTTGAAAAATAGCACTAGCGGGAAATGATCACTATCCACTTTATCTGTAATTATTAAATTTTCCATAATGACACATCCCCATTCCAAAAAAAATAATTAATTAAAGATGGCCCTCTGGCTGATAGGTGAGAATACTTACTTTTTTTGTCGCTTTGTAGGCGACCATTTAGTGGTATTAAATTAAATACATCTAAGATCTTAATTAAGTTCCTACCCATCCTATTGGTTATATTATCTTCCGAGCATCTCGCATAATTTGTAGAATTTTTATAAACCCAATTATGGTATTCGCTATCAGCATAACCATCATATCTGCCTATTCTGGCATTAAAATCACCACACAGTAGAAGTTCCTCAAAATCGGAAAGTGGCCAGCTTTTATAGAGCAGGTCTTCTAGATGGGCCCATATAGAGTGATCATAATATTTGGAATTTGGGGGATATAAACATTAGCTAAACAGAATGAAAATCCTTTCTTCTTGACTCGTACAATCAAAATATTTTTATTAGAACATATTAATTTTGCTTCTGAATTTCCATCTATTTTAATCCAAGTAATTAGCCCACCTGCTAACCTTCCTTTTTCTGTTTTTTTCCACACTTGAATGAAACATACAATAACCATTTAGGTAGATATCTGAATTTTCACATTGCCATGTCTCCTGAAGACAAATTATATCAAATTTTAGAATAAATTCCACCCATTCACTATCTACTAATTTATTTGATAAACCAGAGATGTTCCACGAGAGCACCCCTAGCTTGTTATTAAGGTTCCATCCAAGGGAATAATCTGATTTGTACTGTTAATCATCACAGGATGCCAATTCTAAAAATGTATTAGATGTTACAATATTATATATTATTCCTGAAGTCTTGGATTCTCTAGTTAATTCTTCTGTCATGTTCTTATTTCCCTGTGAAACATTTTTAGCAGCATTTGTTAAACTGTCATCATTATCCTTCACCAAATACAACCCCAAGGAATCCAACAAGGCCAAATTGTTAACTAATTTATTGTATAAATGTATTTGATTAACTGTTAAAATAATTGTATCACAAAATAGATCACCTCTCTCTCTTGTTACATATAATGATTTAAGATTCTCCATTGGAACTTGCAATATTTGTACCAACAGATCTTTAACTAACCTTGCCAGCTTGGTATCACTCTCATTCTCGATCCTTTCAACCCCGTAGAGCTGCAGAAACATTGGAGAATTCCCTTTCTTATGTCCTGAAGCATTTTTTACTTTAAAGGAGTTGGGAACTTCCCCATATTCCACTGGTAATATATGTATACCAGCCTTGTCCAGTAGTAATGCCTTCTCCATGATTATATCTACAAATTTTTTTGATTCCAATAAGACCTCTACCTGACCAAGTCTCAATTCTGATTGTCCCCATCTTACTTCTAGAATTTTAACTTCCTTCTCTGGAACCTTAGATATTTGAGAGAAAAGATTAGTCAAAATATTTTTTAACTTAAAATCGGTAACTTTAGAAGAGACATTTAGTCCAAAAATTAAAACCAATTGTGGATTGTTATTTAATTTAGTTTTATTCAACATGTCTCTATTTATATAGTCCAGCTTATAACCCAGCTTCCTCAATGATTCCCTATTAATCCAAATTTGGTTAGCTACCCTTGGAACCTTACAAAAATTGAATAAACAAGGCACACCCTCACAATGTTTATCTTCCCATAACTGTATAATATCCTCATTCCCAATATCAGCACCAGTTACTGCCCTAAACAAATTCACAATCTTTTCCTTCAGTAATACATATGAGGATTTAGCATCAGTTGGAAAACCATACAAATTTAACATAGCACAGTCAGTAATATTTATAATTGACTTACTAACTTCAGTGTTTATTAAGGAGCTAGATGACATTTGAAATGTATTACCTCTATCTTTAATTTCTCCCTCTAAAACCATAACCGATGACCTGTTAGGTATTTCCCTAACCACCTCTTCAATCCCAAACTGATTTGATATTGGGCTGAATTCCTTCAACTGGGTCTTGTTTTCTTTTGGAGAGATACCATCATTATTTGGGTTAACACATAAATGACTGTGCGTGTTTGTCTTAGTTACAGAACAGCGTAGCATATCCACTTGTAGCAAAGTTTTATCAGGAACACTATCCAAAGATAAAACTTTTTTCTTCAAATCTCTGTTCTTATCTTCCTTTACCTTTATTTTTTCCTGTCTTTTTTATTTCGATTGAGTATTGGAGTTTCAGGAAAAACAATAGAAGGGGAATCTGGTCTTGACTGCTCATTTAGTACTTCCCGATTATCTGACTTATTAATAACTATTGAAAACGAATCCTCCTGAGGGCTTATTTTGTTCAATTGTAGGAGTAGCTCATCCATTCTGCTACCATTAATCGCTATATTTTCTTTAACTGTGTCTAATTCAAATTTAAGATTAATTAGATGATCTAAAATCATATGCGCAATATGTGGATTTTGAATATAAGTTTTTAAATCCTCACTAAGGGCAAATGGGTAGGTAGTATTAGAATTAAACTTGCAATCTTTTTTTTCCTGCGACAACTGCCTTGATTGTTTAGGAGTTGTGAATTGTTTGAGACCAATTATAGTGTCCTCCAATTCGCTAGCAATATTCCTCAAATCATTATGCCACCTAGGTTTAGGATTCGATTCATAAAAATAATCAGGAGAAAATTCCAAGGAATTACACAAACATGAGTGTTCCCTCTGACTTGTATTCCTAGAAGCCTCCAATGTTATGTGCAACTCTGTACCCAATGTTTCTTTCAAAGCTGCAGAACTCAGTTGTATCTGCTGCTGCTGCTTTTTGACAACTGTCCCCAATAAATTCATTAAGTTTACTGCTAGGGCTAATTGGATTATTAGTCTGATTAAGACATCCCTTGGAGGCCCCTGACACACTGCCAATCATGTCATTAGATGTCATTTGAGCAGATTGTAGCTTTTTTCCAACAAAATGATCTTTAATTTTGGTCTGCTTTGTTTTATTTACTGCAATACTACCCTCTGAAATTGTCTCTATAATATCCAACTTCTTATTCAGCATTTCCCCTAACATAATTCCTTCTCTTTTAGCTATTGGAATGGTTCTATTTTTTAAGTTCGTAAATCCCTTTGATTTTCTACCATCTTGGTTCATTATTTGCATTTGAGTGGGAGTACTACTACTTATAAAACCATCCAAAGCATTTTCTCTAATTCCATTATCATTTAAAGTGGAATGCATAGATAATTTTAATTCAGTGGGAGAATTTACCATGTGTTGTACAGAACTATGATCAATCTCTACATTAATATTAGAAATGGAGCCTTTAAATCGTCCATTTCTCCTTCTTTGGCGTCTAGTTTGAACCATGATCTTTATGTAGATATCTCTGGAGTTAATACACCCCTAACTAAAAATATTGTGAATATCACAGCTAATCCAAAAACACAGAAATAAAAAACTAACACCTAGCAACACAAATCAAATAAAAAAAAGGCAGCAAAGGTTGATGCGTAGCTTTAAAATCTTTTTTTATTTTAAATTCCCCCCAAAAAGCTGGAAAACTTCTAATTCAATTTCTAGAATCTGCTTCTTTTCCCCACAAAAACATTAACACCCCTCAAACAACAGTTTACAACTCTTTAAAATTCCCTTTTATCTTCAAAACAGCACCAGTAAATAACATTAAACGTGAGCTGTTTGTAATCTGGATTTTTTAACTCCGAGTGGCGCTAGTGCCCTCACGCTCAGTCTTTAATAGCCGTGTCTTTTGTAGGAAACTGCCCCTCCTCTCAAGCTGACATGCTCTAATGACCACAGGTATCTTCCTGCTCTCAATTATATGCCCCAGGAGATTTAAAAACAGACAGTTCTAGTCTTCCAGCTTTGTAGAGAAGCCAAGGCACAAAACACTGTTCTGTAAACTCAGGAATCAGTGCAAAAAGCACAACAACAGTTCAGTACCTGCAATTGTCTTTTTTTCCAGCTCTGTAGAGGAGCAAAGGCACAAAATGCTGTTCTGTAAACTCAGGAATCGGTGCAAAAAAGCAGAATCCACTGTTATGCTGTATGACTGGTAATTGTACAATGTCACAGCACTTCTGTACGCACTGTCCTACTATGTATTACTTGTTTGTACTTGCTTAGCTCTATGTAACTAACTCCGGGTTGCCCTTGAAAAAGGGACCTCCAGGGCCCAGTGGGCCTACCTAGTTAACAAAATTTAATAAATAAAAATAAAAATCCCACCAAAAGGTGACTTTCCGCAGTGATTGTGACTTCACCTTTCAAGCAGGATGTGAAAAATTACACTCTATTGTTCATGAGGTAGAGTCCCAAAAAGGTAATGTAGAAAATCTGATGTAAAAGTAACAGTCCCGCTTCATGCCTCCAAGGTCACCACCAGCTCGCACCAGCTGCGAAAGCCAGTGCCTGCTCCAGCCAACCTGAGGACAAGTGCTTTCTGCTGTAACTTCACGGATTCCCCCCCTCAAACCCACACGGACACTCCTGGTGCCAGGACCTCTGCTGGAGGCGCTCTTGTGTGGATTCCGAGACACTCCAGTGAACTCTCAACTTCCAGACTAGCCATGCCTTCTCTCCTTCTGGTGGCCAATAGAATCGCAACTGCTAGCCTGCCTGAGACCTCTAGAACCTCTCTCTCTCTCTCTAAATTGCAGACTCTTCTAGTAGTGCCCCGCACTAAAGTCCACCATGCAAAGGGCATCACAGAGTCTGCCTGCAGTCCGGCTGGTGTCAGCCATTGGCTGGGTCATGCTGCTCCCACACTGCATCCACTGACCCATCTTCCCCCCCGACCAGCTACTTCAGAAGCTCCTACGACTGTAAGTTACACTTCTGTATACTGCTGAAACTGAAACTTACCACTCTGACACTGAAACACTAGGCCCCTACGACACCCTAGCTGGGTCCCCTGAAACTCTGCTTTCTCACATTGCTATTCGTGACTGCCCATACTATCTAATTTGTCTTGCTACTACACTACTTGACCATTTGTTCAGCATGCTTGTTAAAACTAGCCTGCATGTTGCTGCTGCACTACTTAAACCACTTGCTAAGCTCAGATGTTAAGACAGCCTGTATCTGCTTGCTCTACCATAGTTCCTGTAGGCTCCCTTTAGCCTGTTATGGTGCATTAGCCTTTTGTTAGTGCATTTACTTGTTTTAGCCACAGTCTACCTAGCCTGCCTCAACTATATCACCATATTTATGGTTGCTGTTGTACCTAGTCTGCTCTCATAGTTCCAAAATGTTTCAAGCCTGCACTGGTTTGTTGTCAGTTTTGCCACTGCATTACCTAGCCAGCTTTAATGCTGTAATATTCCTAGCCAGCCCTCAATTTTTAACCCAGTAATTGCTGCTGCAGTTTAACCAACCTTCAGCTCTGTAGTTTAGCTAGACTGCCTTTGCCTTATCTTTGTTGTCTTTGCTGATGTATTCTGTATACTGCATACTTTAAAGCTCAGGGTTCAGCCAGCCTACCTAGCTTTATGGCCTCAATCAGAACTTCAGCCAATGTTCAACTTCATACAGTTCCTTTGTTACCCAGTCTAGTTTGTAGTTCTGCCAGACTTTGCTACTTTTTGCTGGACTGCCTGCATTTGGCCACTGTTACAGCATAGTTGCTAACTTATCCAGGTAAAGTTACCCGTCTTGTCCATACCTCAAATCAAATCCATCTTCCTCGGACTCATCCTCCTACCCCTTTGCCCTCTCCCCTCACTCCTTCCCACCCTCTCTCTTCCCCCCAACCCCTCTTCTGCCCCACCTTTCCCCTTCCCCTGCTCTCCATCCAACCTCCCTTCCCTTCTACCCTCCCACCCATTATCCACTGCAGTCTCCAATCCTCACCTTAACCTTGAATTCCTTCCCGTGCCTTTCTCTCCCTTCATCTCCCCCACCATGCTAGGGTTGCAAGTCCCACTCCATCCTCCTACTCCTCTTCCTTCTCCTCCTAGCTGGCGACACTGAATCCAACCCTGGTCCCTCCTCTCCTACTCCCTCACCCTTCTCCAGCCTAAAGGCCTCACCATTTTCCATCTCACTGCGAGGAGCCTCCTCCCCAAACTTGACCCCCTTAAAGTCTGGATCTCCCAGCACTTTCATGATCTTCTGTGCATCTTTGAATCTTGACCCTCCTTCAGAATACCAGACACTTGATTGGCTCACCCCGCCTACCATCTCTTCTGGTAGGACCATGGTAAACAGGGGGGTGATGTGACCTCTATCTTCATCAGAACCTATCGTGTTCACCCACCTCTCATGAGCTACTCCTTGCCAAGTTCGTCCTCCCCTCTACTCTTTCAGTCTTTGCTGGCATTTACTACACCTCCCATAAAATCTGCCTCCTCCTTGGCTGACTCCAACTCAGCTATCACTTCCCTTACCTCCTCTGGTGAGCACCTACTTCTTGGGGACTTCAACATCAACTGGCTCTCCTCAGCATCCTGGTCCACCTTTCACAGGATTAAGTCCCGAAGTCTTACTCAACTTAACAAACCCACCTGGCTCAATCCTTATTCTCCAAACCACTACCTTCTGGACTGGGTGCTTTCCTCACACCCCACCAAATTACTGCTGCAGGCATTCTGACAGATGCCTTCACTGACCACTGTGTGACCTACCGTTATCAGGAAAGATAGACCCACCCCATCTTCCTTGAAGTACATTCAGTCGTGATCCCTAGAGTCACCCGACATCAGTGCCCTCCTAAGCAACCTTACTGCCACCGATTGGTCCCCCATCTACTCTGCCTCCAACACTGATAATGGCCCTCTCTCTACTCCACTCCAAATTTATCCACAGTTGGGACAAGCACACCCCTCTTAGAAAATCCAGAGTTAAAAGTTCCCAGCACCACAGTATGAATCTCACCTGATCTTGTCGACGTGTCCATGCCCCTGGACCAAGCTTGGGTACGTTTCAAATTCTTCCACTCCCTGCTTGACCTCTTATCCTGTAGGTCACTCAGGAAGTACTGCATGAAAGCTGTTTGCATTTGTAAGGCTCACTACTTCAAATCCAGCCTCCAGCGTAATCTTAATTCCGCAGTGAAATTCTGGAAGGTTATCCACTCCCTTTTTGACCCACTTGCCCAGTCTGCCCCCCAAGTCCTCCTGGGACGGCTCACCAGTCTCCAACACCCCCCACTGCTGCTGCTCACTTTGCAAATTTTGCCAACTGTGCACTCCCCTTCCTCTTGTCTCTCCCTTGCCACCCTCCTTTGCACCAGTCATCTGGGGGCTTCCACTTCCCTCCTGTCTGCTCAGAAAACCCCACCTCACCCTTTCTACACTTAAAGGAGATGGGAAATGGTAATTTCAGCTGTCTTTTGAGTGTATGAAAGATGTTAAACACTTGTCTGTATCCTTTTCTCTTGAATTTGATGGGGTCTAAGCTATTACTTCATCCAGCTGACAGTTTGAGAGATTGAGCTCATCGGTAAAACAGGAGCTCAGTTTCTTTTTTGCTTGCAGAACGGTCTTGATGTCACAGATTCCCGACTCACTCCATAGTCAGATTGTGCTGTGGTCCATTACAAACAGATTACATGACAGATTAGGTGGTGTTATCTCACCTTAGTAGGTGCCTTTTACATAAAAAAAAATTCTGAAGTCTGTACAAGCAGTATGTAAGCTAATAACTTGTTTCTAAAGAAACGGCAGTTTCAAAAAGTATGTACTGTCTGTAACTGAGTCAGGAGTATGTGACATTACAACAGTTCTGCAAGCATGTGGCTCAGAGAAAAAAAAAAAGACAGACTCCCATTTTACAGACAAGCTCACTCTCTCAAACTATCAGCCTGATAAAATAATAGCTTAGACTCCATCAAATTCAAGAAAAAAGGACACAGTCAAAACCTTCTTGTGTTAACATCTTTAATATACTCAAGAAACAGCTGAAAATATAGTTTCCTATCTCCTTTAAGTCTGCTAAATCCAGCACCAACAAGCTGGATCCTAAACTCCTCCATCTCTCAGCTCCTGTCATTGCCATTCTACTCTCACCTACTGACCTCCTTCTAACCCTAGGAATCACCCATTTAATGTCTACACTTTATGTAGTCATCTCGACAGAGAGTGATGGCCCGGAGATGGAACCTATGCAAATTGTAGAATTTGGAATGTAGGTTCAAACTCTGCATCCACGCTCCACTCTGGCCGTTGCTCAGATCTGTTTCTCTGCCTGAAGAGAGCAGTGGCCATGTAGTGAACTCCGGTAACGGCTGGTGCTCCAGTCGTGTTTTTATTCTGTAGTTTATATCAAAAGAGTTTATTTCAGTTGCATCAATTACACCGCGTTTATTTTTTTCTGTAAATCACTGTTTCCCCATTCCCGTTTGATTCCTGGGAACCGGAGAATATCCTACTTGGCCACCATTGCTATTTCCTACTATTTGGCTAGTAAACCACATTTGTTTTTCTCTATAGGATTTACAGAGAACAAACTTTCACTTTCCACTTCTGTCTGTGCTCCTTCACCTTAATTAATCAGTTCCTCTTAACAGGAGCTGCGATTTGACCTCTGGCACAGTTTCTTCAGTACAAGAGCAGTTTCCTACTACTGGGCTTTTGTACTACACTGTTTTATAAGAAATCATTATTTCAAGGCTCTCCGAAATTGGTATGTCAGAAAGACCTTGTGGACCATCAAGAAACTTTACAAATTGTTTTCAGCTCCTGGCAAGGGGAGACTGTCACCAGCTTTGTTTAAAGTGTGTTGGTCCACAGCACATCTTTACAAACGAAATCCCATCATATTTTTGCAGAAAAAAAAAAATCATTTAAAAGGGTAAACATTTTAAAAAGAAGCATACCTTCTCAGTTTACTTCTGTGGCACCTAAAAATTAAAAAAAGGCTCAGAGTGTGGTCCCAACAATGTTGTGGCAAGCATACATCAGGAGGGTCCATCTCCTTACATATGGCAGCAAACCCTGTAAAACGTGACAAGGAAAAGGAAAAAGAAAAGAAAACGCTGCACAGCCATCAGAAAGGCTTGGTAAAGATGGTTCGGATATCAGGGTGTCCCGTAAGGGGGAACCCTGAATCCAGTGATGGCCAAAATAAAAATAAAATGGACAGAGCAAGCACTGGAAACAGTGTCTGCCAAAAAAGAAATTGAAAGAAAATAATGTCACTACCACTCCTCCTGCCCGGAGAAAGGAGCAGGGAGATGGCACAGAGATCCCTCAGAGGACATATCAAATATGTGACAATTTTTCCAGGAGGTCCGGGCCATGTGGGGTGTTAGATACTTGCCACAGGCTCAGGCTCTAACCTATCTGCCTGCGGACGAGGAGGAGTAAGAATATAATGTGCATAAGGAGGAAGGTGACCCCATGGCATTACAGAGCACACCTGAGCAAGATGTCAAACCTCCTCCAAGGAAATAAGAGGACTGTGCATCCTTTTTTTGTCAGACAAATAGTTTACAGCCTCAACACCCCCCCCCCCCAGTAAAGGATGAAGAGGATTCTGATTTTATAGACATGTTGGGAGTAGCTCCACCAAGAAGGATGTTACTTCCCATACATAAACCGCTTAAAAAAGCCATAGCAAAAATCATGGCTGCACCCACTTCCACCAACTGACAAAAAAAAAAAACACAAGAGAAAATATCAGGTGGACAAGAAAGGAATGGAATAGCTATATGCCCATCCTGATCACCATGGGGTAAGTCCAGGCTACTACTTGTGACAGCAAAAATCACTCCATCTGTGCAGCCCCCTGAAAAACACTTAAAAAACGAAATACTATGGCAAAAAGGGCTTATACAACAGCTTCCCTACTTATCAGGCAGGCCGCCTATTCAGCGCATATAACTCAGTACCAGAAAGCACTTTTGGAACACAATGCTGGCACTGGGAGAATGAGCAGATGATGGTCTGACAAAGGACATAACTGCCACAAGATCAGCCTTGCATGCCACAAAATTTCATTTCCACACTGTGGTGGACATTAATGACACTGCTGCTAGAATTCTGGCTCATGCAGTGTCCTTAAGAAGGTTTTCCTGGCTGATGACTACCATCCTTTCCCGTGGTACTCAGAAGAAGGTCATGGATTTCTCCCTCCAAGAGAGCTTCATTATTTGGTCACAATCAGAAGTCTACATGAAACAAATGGACGAGTACAAAATCACTTTCAACAGTAACAATGAGAAGGACAATCCAACGCCTCTTCCGTCTACAGGTCATACAGGAGAGGAGGCAGAGGCAGGGGTAGTTCCCAAAAGCCTATGTCTCTTATGCCCCCTATTAGTACCAGTCACAAAGAGGTCACTATAGGGGAAGGGGAAAAAGGACTTCCAGGCATAAAGCTGCAGTTCCAGCACCTAAGCCCCAGCCCAAACAACCCCCCCCCCCAAACAATTTTGCCCAGGTCATCCAGCCATTGCCCGTGGGAGGAAAACTGGCACACTAAAAGGAATGGGTAAGAATTACCACAAACAAGTGGGTACTGGAAGTGGTGGGCAATGGGTTGTGTCTGCAGTTCAAACACCTTCCACACTTGCAAAAATACAGAGGTTCTCCAGCTCACTCGCTCACAGAAAAATGTCTGCTGTAATTGGAAGTAAAAACAGTTAAAGGAAAGCAGTACAAATCAGTCTCCTGCCCTCCGCAAGGCTTACCCCCAGTGCCACACTTTTACAGTTAATGAAGCCCCCCTGCATCCGCCATACTTCCGTGTCGCAGACTTGTCAGAGTTAACTTTAAGAAACTTTGGGGACATAATTTAAAAAATAAGCAACATTAGGGAAAAACTAAAGCCACCCTCAAGTAATAAGAAGCAGCTGTTAAGTCCTGTGTTCCAAACTGCTGCATCACCCAAGTCAGCATGGCACATACACAGTGCCTTTTGAATGAATAAATGATCACCATGTCAAGAGGCTTACTTAGCCAGGCAGTGTTCGGGGGAACAAAAACCTGCTTAATGTTGTGGAGCCCTTGAACTGGGAAGGGTGACCACCAAAGTTATCCAATAGCGGGACAAACTTTCAGGACTGCAATTTGCAATCCCATACATGGACCTAACAGGTGAAGGTCTTACCAGTTATCCACACACTGCAGTTACTGTAGTAAACTACAGGGTGATGTCTAATGCCTCTAAAGCATCTGGGCTGTGTTGAGTTTCCAACAATGATGAGATTTTTTTTTTTTTTTTTTTTATAGAAACACTACTAAGCATTTTCTGCCACCCGCTGCCTCAGCCTGGTCATGGACCCTTCGATTTCCACTCTCTCTCATACTCACCGCGACTCCCTGATACCCGCTGGCTTACCCCCAGGGCGGGGTTGCAGCACCAGCCCAAAGTGCTGCATCCAACGGGATAGGTCAGGGAGCCGACCTGAGACAGCTTACCGATGCCGAGGGCAGGCTTCATCAAGGGCAGTCGGCAGCTATTTTCTAGGCTGCCCCAGAGGCGGGGATATGCAATGACGTCCAACGTCCGCCCCAACCCTCTTGCGTGCTGGCACCGATTGCCTGTGGTTCCCCCAGCCTAAGCCAGGAGTCCTCTCGCGCGGATACTCTACCCCTCCCTCCCCCGGAGAAGGAGAGCAGTCCATAGGACGCTCAATCCTTCTCCCCCAGCTGGCCCTCCGACCCCCCTGGTCCATTCCCGAATCTGGGTCGCCGGCGTTGCAAGCAGAAATCCAACCGCTGTGCCGACGGGCCAGCAACAAGATACATCTTTTCTGTTTCAGACAGGTTTGTGCAGTACAGCCCTAAAAGTACTCTTTTGCTTTCTTCTGGCCTGTTAATGCTTCCAATTTGAAAGTTAGGTGCCACTTCCAATGCACGGGGGAGGAATCCAGTCTCAACAGTTGACAAGTTCTAGCCAGAGCTGATACAGCTGTGATGAGCTGCCAAATGACCAAAGGTTCACATGTGCGTAGAAAATACTGAGCGCCCAGGTGTAACTTAGCCATTTTTTGGAGGTGTTACACCAAAATTTTCAACATGGCCTTTTTGGGACCCCACCTCATGAACAGTGCCAGTGTCATTTTGTTTACTTATCCCGAAAGGTGATTTCACAGAGCGACCACGCCATTCTGTACCACAGGTGCGAAAACACGTTTCGGGCAGGATGTGAAAAATGTACTGTTAATAAGATGCAAAAATAAGCAATGTTGAAAATCTGGAGTGAAAAATATTAAAAATTACGGTTAGGAGCGCATGAGAAACTGGCGCACGCACGCACAACGCAGTCATTTTTTGAATCTTTTCACCAAATTTGCAACATGGACTTTTTGGGATCCCACCCCATGAACAGTGGCACTGTCATTTCATTAAAATCAATCCTGAAAGGCGATTCTGCACAGACGGCGAAATCACCTTTCGGGACCAAAGAAATGACAGTGACAATGTTCACAAGGTGGGGTCCCAAGAACCCCATGTTGAAAATTATGGGCCAAAATTCCAAAAAATGACCGATTTATCAACCTAAGTTGAAAACCCCATTGACTGCCATTATACGGTGCTTAACTATGATTCTTCAGATCTTCCCTTGTCAATCTTCACCATTCATTACTGCTGGATGTAAGCCGGAGGCGCGCCCCCGCCCCCGCCGTTGGAGTTTTTTTTTTTTTTTTTTGGAGGAAGCAGTCGGCACTGACAGTGTCGCCCATGTGACAGATGCACTGTTTGGGCACACGGGTAGGCCGTTAGGTACCGCAGACTCCTCCTCCATCCCAGTTCTGTTTCTCCGGCCACAGAGGTCGCACCTGCTGCACGAGTGACAAAATTGTACTGTGTCATCGGGCCTCCGCCTTTTAAAGCCATTCTATCTCTCCATCCTGGTTAGTTATATCCCGGCTCCGTTTGAAGACTGGTAAGACTGTTCTTTATTTTTCGACGGCACCGGGATCTTTTGCTGTTTAAAGTGTTCATTTCGCATTATGTGCGGTTCTGGAGCAAAAAGAAAATCAAAAGAGGGCCGTGCCCCCATGTGTCAGTGCCCATGTGGCCGGCATTTCTCAGTTTTGGACCGGCATGATGTTTGTCTTTGGTGCCTGGGACCCAACCACAATATGGACCACTGTGACGCCTGCTTCTCCATGGACCGCCACATCTTAGAAATCCACACATTTAAAGTCGGCAGGGCCCTGCCAACTTTTGGAGGACGTCGCCCGCAGGCTTCCCAGGCCAGGACTTTAGACCCTTCCTCCAGGTCCACTCCCGGGTCTATACGGCCCGGCATGCCGAGGAGAGGACCTCTTCCTGGCGCCGGAGGAGCAGCGGATTCCCCAAGTCACAATGTTGGCGCCGCCCGCAGTCACCTCTTGAGGTGCAGGCTCCCCAGTGCCATGGCCCACAGCTGCTGGGCCAGGCACTGGTGGACCTTGGCGCGGCGCCGGTGATCAGGGCAGTGCCGTCGCCAGCACGTCCCGTTGTGGCTGCCAGGGGCTCTCCCGGGGTCACTAGCCTGGAGGTCCTCTTGGTCGCCTCCTCTCAAGGTCCGAGGTGGATCCGGACTGGCGGACTGACTCTTCAGAGTTGGAGGGCCCTCTGGGACGCAGCGCCAGACGGCCCAGCGGTCCTATTCCGGAGTCCCCACAGCCTGTTGCCAGCGAGGATCCTTCGGCTGGGGGTGGCCACAGATCCCTTGGGGGCGACAGGTTGGGAGGGGGTGCCCTCCCCTGGGGAGGCCCACACAGCTGCCATCTTTGGTGCTGCTGCGGCCCCCAGGAGGGTGGGGGCCCTTGCTCCTGTGGCCTCCTGCAGGGTTGGGGGAACCTGCCTTGCTGGGACCGAGGAAGAGGGCTGCCTCAGAGTCCAAGGGGTTGAGAGGCCAGGGCGAGGTGTGACGACACTCTGAGGGGGGTGAGAGAGGAGTCACAGTGATGAGCCCCACATTTCCCTTGAAGTTTCGGAGGCACCATTGGTTGGCAGCGTAGAGGGTTCCTCTTCTGGAGACATGCAACCCCAGGCACGTCACAGGGGAAGAGACTCCTTCAGGGCTCTTCCGGAGTTTGCTTTCCCAGAATCAACCTTCGCAACCCGGTATGGTCTCAGGGTCCCCTCGTACAGTGGAATCAGTCCCTGAATCTCACAGCCCTGGCAGAGGTCGTGCAGTTTCAGTGCGGTGCCCATCGCCATCCCTCTGCAGACACTCCCTTCTCTCCCAGGCCATGTGGCCCTATGGGGCCCTTAACCTGGGAGACATTCAGAGCCACTGTGGCGGCCTTTCCTACCTAAGTTAGAGCCATGGACGAACAGGTCTACCGCCTGTCCCTGCCGCAGGAGTCCTCTGAACATTCAAGCTCGTCTCCCTCTACTGAGGGAGAGGAACACCGTCCACCTGTCCTCCGACGCTGATTTCTTTGAGTATCTGCGCGATTCCTTTCGAGGCTGGTTCAGGAGCTTCATATCTCCCATGTTCTAAGGGCCAATATCAAGCGGGAGGTGCAATCATTCCTTAGTGAATTTGGTGCTAACCATCTCAAGGTGCCCTCCTGGCCCATCCCCTTCCAGGAGGCATCTGTCTGCACCTGGCAGTCTCCAGCTGCCCCTTCTCCAGCCCCGGCAGACTGCAGGAGACAGTACTGTGCCACCCAGGAGTCTCTAGGTTCCCTACCCCACCCTCCTTCGGGCCAGACGACCCTAGACACTCCCTCCGGGCCTCAGTGCCTGGTGCATGACCAACCCCCAGATCCAGATTCTGTATAATTCGACCGGTGGGGACGAAGGGTTTTATCTTCGGCTTGTGCGTTGATGTACATAGGTTCACATCAGGCACACCACGCTGCCTATAATAGGCATCTGTGGTCGATGCTGGCTTAGGTGCTAGCATCTTTGCCTGATACACAGCAATCTAGACAGGCCATTGCCCTCTCTGCTCAAGGTCTGGAGCTTGCAAGGCACCAGACAAGGGCATCTTACGACGCCAATAAGGTGGCTTCCAGACTGGCAGGGACAGCGATCTGCATTAGGTGGACAGCATGACTTCGTCTACCCAGATTGTCACCCACTGGCCGGTGCAGGGTGATCTCCTCCGCATTTTGGGGGCCCTGCCCGTTTTCCCGCAGGGCAAGGAGGGTTCTTCAGGGGCATCCTCTGTCCCCCCGATCAAGGGGGGACACCTCCTCAGCGGCCTTAGACCTTACTCAGTCTAACACGGCTAGGATCTCCCCCTCCTGCTTCTAACCAGTAGGAGGGTGAGGGATCTGTTCCCTCAGGACTGTGCCAGGTCCCCTCCGGTGGGGCTTGGCACTCACCCAGCAGTAATGAATGGCGAAGACTGACAAGGGAAGATATGAAAATTATGTAACTACCATAATTCTTGATCTTCTCTTGTATCTTCACCTTTCATTACAGATTCCCACACACCTTCCCCTCATGGGCCTCAATTCTTGGGCATTTTTCCCCGGCCCTGCTTGCCCTCCCCCTCGAGGCCAATTGGGATGGAGTCCCCCGGTACCTCAGCTCTCTGTTCCTTCTCTAAGATCAAAGAGTGTTCACTCTGGAGAGGGGTGAGTAGGGTCCTCGCCCTGATCCCTCTGAGGGAACTTCTTCCGATTCTCTTACTTCTGGGGTGTCCCCCTTGTGGGGTTTCAATAATCCTCTGGTTTGCCACGCCTTGACTGTCATTGCTTCAAAGTAGTCCTGGAGAATTAGTGGCAGTTTCCTCCTCTCCTTTCATGGTTGTCCCATGGTTCTCTTCCTCTGAAGTGGGGACTACGCCTATACTCCATGTGAAATCTGTACCAGATCTCTTTCCTTACACCCAAGTCAGGTCTCACTCCTCTTCTGAGCAAAACTGTTCCCTCCAAAGGGACAGTTGGTGAGGCATAGTCTCTAGGTTGCCTAATTTTTCAGGTAAAAGGATGGGAAGAGAGGTCGGCCTTCTTCAATCCGGTCAAGACCGGTGTTTCAGCCTTGATTTCTTAGCCCTTAATGGGCGGGATCCTTGTTCCCTTGTCTTCAAATCCCACTGGGAATTTGAAAATCTCAAGCTAGTGATCTTCCAAATCACCTAGGCAGATAATCCTTCCCTCCACTCCCTTTTATCCTTTTTCTGTTCCTTTCCGTCTTTCCTCTCGTCTCCTTTCCCATTAAAACTGCACAAGGATTGAGGCCCTGTGGCCACTTCACGGGTCTCTCTCAGTCTCTGTCTCTCTCACCTTGTCTCGGTCTCTCTCACCACTCGGTCTCTCCCCGCCTCGGCTCCCTTGCCTTACTCTTTTTTCCATAACCTATTTTCTGCCTCTGGCTACACAGAACTGGGATGGAGGAGTGTCTGCAGTGCCTAACGGCCAACCCGCTATGCCCTCACGTGAGTGCACCTGCCACGGGGCACAGTCGGCGAGACTCCTTCCTCCACAAAAATTTTTTTTTTAAAAAGCTCCGCGACAGGTGCGCACTTCCCAGCTTACACCCAGCAGTAATGAATGGTGAAGATACAAGAGAAGATCAAGAATTATGGTAGGTACATAATTTTCATTTCCCGTTCTGGGTTTGAAGAGTAGAGACATGTCCCGTCCACAGAAATGACAGCGCCAACCTCCGGGAGTAAGAATGGGGTGGAAGAGGGTGGCAGGTGCTCACTGGGAGGATGGGGCGGAGGGGTGACGAGAGGACTTTTTTTTTTTTTTGGTTACACAGGAAAACAAAACACGCTATGGACAGTTTTTTATTTACAGGAAAAGAAAGATTTCTTTGGGCCACTGGGTGGGCTCCCAGTGTGCCACATGAGTTGGGGCATATAATGCTGACATGGGACTGGCACCCCGGCGTCGGCGCGCTTGGGACGTGGAACGGAGGAGCCGAGGAAGACAGCAGCAGTGGGAAGGTACGGGAGGAGTGCCATCCGAAAGATGGCAGTGACAACACAACTGCACATGTGCAGCACTCGCGCATGCATAGCTGCAGCAAATGGCACGTTGCCATTCACATGGCGCCAGCAGAACTGCGCATGCATGTGAGTCGCGCATGCGCAGTTCTTGCCCCGGAATGTGGAAGTTACAGCCAAAATAGGGCGGCTGTTATTCCATAGCGGCCAATCGTGGCGGAGTGTTTCAAGGTCTCTTGGACTTTCGAAAGGATACTTCCAAAAGTCCAATGGAAAGTTCCACAAGCGGCCGTTCAAGCTACGATCGACCCCAAAACGGCTGTAGGCGCTGCTTACGGCCATAAAAATGTCCATAAGTTGTAAACCAGTAAGGCATCCAGGGAGATCAGACACCCATGCCTCTGCACTTGTCTCTCTCACCATGGGCACGCTTGTAGCCAATGCTGTGTCCAACTTTCCACCTATGCAGCCACCCATTAAAAGGAAGGAAATCAGTTTTTCCCCACTGCAGTTGCAATCTGTGATGCTTTCTACATGAGTAGTTGGCCAGTTATCGCACCCCTCAGCAGGCGTTAGTAAACCAGAAGAGTAGGGCATTCTCCACCTCCCCATCCCATCTCTCATTTGTGTTTCGGGTTTTGGTTGAGATGCCATTCGTCAAGCAAATGCAGTTTATTTTTTTTTAAAAAGTCAGATAAGGTGGATTTGACTATCCCAAAATGCGAAGCAAGGTCTCGCATAATCATCCAAGGCATCCCATCAATCTCATTTTGATCTCCACCTTCTTAGACAAGAGTAAAGGCAGTACGTTTGGCAGCTATGGCTCAAAACTACAGACACCACCTAACTTTCGTCAGAGCCTACAGTCTGCTACAGAACTTGTAGGGACAGCAAACACAGTGGAACCCAGCTGAACGCTATGATAATCTGCAAGCAACCAACAGGATGACACCAGCACTACTAACTTGATTGACCCCGGCCAAGATGTCAGACACAGCTGAGAGACCAGGTGAGATTAATCTTGAGCGTCAGCTATGGGAGGACTTCAATGCCCTCTGTAATGCTAATAGACTGTACTGCAGTCAACGGGAAGGGTTTGGGAAACAGAATTTTGTCCGCTATAAGCGGACATCTATTATAACCGCATCCGTTGTAAAGTGGGGCAGACTTTAATATGACTAACACAAACTGTATTATGATTTAGAACCAAGTTTGAAGAAGAAATTGCGCTGGACCTGGATTTGGAAGCAAGCCTGGACTGCAGAAAGTCAGCCGGGGGGGAGGAAAATTGTGCACCCCATGGACTACACTCCTCCGGGGGAGGGGGAAGCTCCTTGCGTATGCCCGACCCCTGGTGGAGATCAGGGGTCAAGTAGCCAGCGCTAGCCAGCACTGGAAGCAGGGCAGACGTCGGCGTTCACATCACTGGATGTCCCACTTCTCAGCGCAACAGGAAAAAACCTCCACCACGAAGGATGCCATTCGACCGCTCGTCACAAGCTTCGCATCACCAACTAGGGTCTCTGCCGTGTCACCCCACATTAGCCGTGCTCTGCCAGGGTGGCCCTTCCCACGATGCGTCATTGATGGGAGTATCTGTGGGGCATGGGTAAGGCTGGGCGAGCGGTCAGACTGAAGGCGGCCAGTGGAGCCGTGGGGGGAGAAGAGGAGAAAGACAAAAAAAAAAAAAGGTTATGTCCCTGTTTAACTCTTTTAGGTCGACAGAAATGCATCCATGTTACATTAACAAAAAAAAAACGCTGTTTTTGTAGATTCTTTTTGCTAGCTCCGGTAGACCAGGGCATCTCTCAGAAGAAAAAAATTACTCACCATAGTAATGTTTTTTCTAATGGAGTCTTGCTGTATTCTGACTATATGCAGTTAGCCCCAGCACTTAAACTGCTCCTGAGAGTAAAGGGTTAACTCTATGCCAAGGTGCAGAACTTTGAGCTCGAGTTCGGTTTTCAAACCTCTGTCCCTGGTACTCCTCACTGTAACCGTCAGATTCTTACAAGCGCTATGCTAACTAACAATTTAGAAATTGTTTTTTAAAATGTTTTTGCCAAAGGGCAATAAATACAGGTTACTCACCTGTAACAGGAGTTCTAGGAATGGTATATGTTGTTCATCCACACTGTCTGGCAGGTTCCTTGCCACTTTAAATCTTGCCGGAAGGTCTTCAAGCTGGCTCCTCCCACCTGGATGGTAAAACTCTCGGCTCCGCCCCATGACGCCAGATCTAGCCCGCTGGAAGCCAGGTTGTACGCTAGCCAGGGAGGTAGGAATGGTTAGCTCATGTTATTCCAGAACTCCTGTTGCAGGTAGAGTAAATACAGGTTACCACCTGTAACAGGAGTTCTAGGAATGGTATATGTTGTTCATCCACACTCATTGGCAGGTATCCTTGCCGCTTAAATCTTGCCGAAGGTCTTCAAGCTTGCTCCTCCCACCCACCCGGTGGTATAACTCCTCCGCCCCCATGACGCCAGATCTGGCCCGCTGGAAGCTCAGGGTTGTGCGTCAAGCCGAGGTCGGTGGGATGTGGTGGATGAACAACATATACCATTCCTAGAACTCCTGTTACAGGTGAGTAACCTGTATTTCTAGGACATGGATATGTTGTTCATCCACACTCATTGGCAGACTCCTAGCAGTTCTCCGGGAGGAGGGAGGCAAGACGACACCCCCAATACTTACTTGGGAAAGAGAGACTGAGAACCGAGGCCCCAAAACCAGCATCCCGGCGTGACTCAAGGTCGATGTGGTAATGGGTAATGAAGGTGTTTGCTGACTTCCAGGTAGCAGCCCTGCAGATTTCCTGGATAGGGACGCCCCTGGAAGCAGCCACTGCTGCAGCAGTATGGCGGTAGAATGAGCTCTTATCCTCTGGGAGGCTCCATGCCCGCCAACTTATAGCAGAGATCTATGCAGGAGGTGACCCACCTGCTTATCGTCCGCTTGGCTGCAGGTCTGCCAGATGCGGCTTCAGCGTAGGTGACAAACAGCTGGCGAACCTCTCGACTTCAGCCGCGCTTTGTAATAGGCGAGCGCCTTCAGGGTCCAAGGTATGGAGCCCATATTCGCCTCCGAGGTGTGATTGGGGTAGAACACCGCAGAGTCAACACCTGGTTAAGGTGAAATCACACCACCTTCGGAAGGAATTTCGGTGGGGCGCAGGACAACCTTGTCCCTGTGGAAGACCAGGTAGGAGACTCGATGGAAAGCGCCTGGAGCTCTCCCATCCTTCTGGCTGACGTGATAGCCACCAAGAAGGCGGTCTTCCACGACAGGTGAGAGAGAGCACACCTTGCATAGGTTCCAATGGCTTGCCCATGAGCTTTGCCAGTACCAGCAGTAGATCCCACGGAGGTGGGGGTTCCCGGACTGGAGGAAATGTGATCAAGGCCCTTTGAAAAGCGCCAGACCACCTTCTCCTGCGCCATCGACTGCTTCCCGCCCGCGCCCGTAAGCAGAGATGGCTGCCAGGTGCACCCTTAGGGTCGCACGACCTAAGCCCTTGATTAGAAAGGGACCATAAATAGTCCAAGATGCTTGCCAAGGAACAGGAGGAAGGGTCCAAGCCCTTGCCTGACACCAAATGGAAAACCTTTTCCATTTGAAGGCATAGCATTTTCTGGTCGACTCTACGGGACGCCCAACTACATTGAGGACCCGCGTGAAAGACCCAAGGCCTGGAACTCTAGCGCCAGGAACCAGGCCATCAGGTGCAGGGACTGAAGGTCCGGATGGAACACCTTCCCTGATTGACTGAGAGCAGGTCCAGGCGAGCTGGAAGCTGCCATGAGTCCTGGAGCTGAGACTGAGGAGATCTGGGTACCAGAACTGGTGAGGCCAGTCTGGGGCTATCAGAATCACCTGCGCCTTGTCCCTCCTCGCCTTGAGAAGCACCTTGTGGATCAAGGGAAATGGGGGAAAGGCGTAAAAGAGGCCCGGGGTCCACTGCCTCGAGAAGGCATCCCCTGCAGCGAGCCCTGCTGAGGGGCGGGCATGGAACAGTCTCAGCTTCGCTCTCCTGAGGCGTAACAGGTCCACCTGAGGTGTGCCCCAATGGGAGAACAGATGCTGTACTACTCCAGCAGGAGAGACCACTGTGGAATGCAGCCCCTATCCGGCCCAGGGCATCGGGCCAGGGTGTTGGAGGCCCTGCCACATGAATGGCTAGGAGATCCGCCCCCAGGCTGCGCACGAGTGACCAAATGGAGAGCTTCCTTGCATAGAAGCATGGAGCGGTCCCGCCTCTGGCGGTTTAGATAGAACATGGTCGTGGTATTGTCCGTCCTGGACCGGACCACTTGACCTCGGAGGAACGGAGCAAAGGCGGTGAGAGCTAGGCAGACCGCCTGAGCTCCAGCAGGTTGATGTGGCATCGGACTCCCGCGGACCAGAGGCCATGAGCCCGTGTTCCCCAGATGGGCACCCCAACCCATCAGGAGAGGCATCGGTCGAGCAGAGAGACCGTCGGCTCGGGCGGACGAACGGGATGCCCTCCTGCAAATGATCTGGAACGGTCACCACTGGAGAGCGTTCCACATCCCCTGTGTCACCGACACAAGCTGGTCCAAAGGATCGCAGCGTTGTGACCACTGGCTGGCCAGTCCCCATTGAAGGGGACGCATGTTCCAGCGGGCCCAACGGACCACGCTGGTGCAGGCCGCCATGAGACCCAGGAGGCGCAGGAAGTCCCGGGCAGGGCGCAATTGCCCAACCAGAAATGATCGGGCAAAGGAGGAAAGAACCCCAGCCCTGTCCGCCGGGAGCCGCGCTCTGGCTCGAAGAGAGTCGAGCTGCGCCCCGATGAATAGAATCACCTGCTTTGGCTCGAGTTCCGACTTGGCCTCGTTGATAAGGAGGCCCAGTTGAGAGCAGACCTGGAGGGCCAGATCTCTGGACCACTCCGCCTCCTTCCTGGAGGGAGCTGCTATCAGCCAGTCGTCCAGGTAAGTGGCACACTGGACCCCAGCGCCGAGGAATGCTGTCACCACTGCCATGCATTTGGTGAAGACCCTGGGAGCTGGAGACAAGCCAAGGGCATGGCTTGAACTCAAAAGGGATCCTTCCGCCGGAAGCTAAGGAATCTCTGGTGAGATGGACGGATAGGGACGTGAAAAACGCCCCTGCAAGTCCAGAGAGCAGAACCACACGCCGCGTCAAGGATGGTATTATCTGAGCCAGAGTGACCATCCTGAAGGTTCGAGACCTTAGGAACTTGTTTAGTCGTAGGTCGAGAATGGGCGCCAGCCCCCGTCCGCTTCGGAACCAGGAAGTACCTGGACACAAACCCTGGTCTGAAGGAGGGTCCTCCACCTCTCTTATCACCTCCTTCTGGAGGAGGAGAGCGATGTCGGCTCGACGAGCCGCCAGCGAGGCTGGGGACCCCGAAGCCCCCCGAGGGGCGATGGCTCTGAAGGGTGGTGCCTGCTCGAATTCCAGAGGCAGGCCTCTTCCCACCACCTCCAAGACCCACCTGTCCGTGGTAACAGCGGACCAGGCGGAATGGAAGTGCCGGAGCCGTCCCCCCACGGGGGGACCCAGGGTAAGGTGACGGGAATGGGGCGACACCCCTCAGCCCGTCACTGGGCAGGCTTGAGGAGGGACCGCCGAGGGACCCACTTGGGCCTTTTCTCCTGCCTCCTGTTAGAGGAGGCCGCAGCTTGGGTTTGGGATGCCAAGGCAAGCCTGCTGGCCCTGACGCTGCTGGGCCGGGCGCTGCCGGGGTGCAGAAGGACCGAAAGGGCTTAGGCTGTGGTTTGCGGCCTTTGTCCTTCTGAGCGGAAGAGACCGAGTCCAAGGTAGCATTGGACTCTCGATCCTCTGCAGGTGACCTTCCACCCCAGGGTCAAGAGGTCAGTCCCAAAAGGGAACATCCGCCAACTTGTGCTGGGTATCCGGGTAAAGGTGGATATCCTCAGCCAAGCCTCACGACGATAGCCACTCGCGTCGCCACCCATCTGGCACATGAGTCCCTATATCCAAAGCAGTCTGAGCTGCTGTTTGGCCACTGCCCTGCCCTGGTCCCGCACCTGTTTAACCGTAGTCTGCAGATCGGCGGGAAGATGAGGGATGACCTCATCCAGGGAGCCCAACAGGGCATGAGAAAAATGTGCCATGAGGACGGCCGAACTGGCCTGACGAAGGCCGAGAGAGGACGCAGCGTAGACTTTTCGCCCGACATAGTCCAATTTCTTGGACTCCTTGTCAGGAGGTTTGTCCACATCCCTGGCGTTGCCGGCGCGCCGGAAAACGCGGTCGGGTAACCAACCCCTCAGCAGAGGGTGTTCCAAACCGGACAAGGAACCGACCGCATACTTCCTGGCCATCCTGGCCGAAGGCGCAGGGCAGGAAGCAGGCGCTCAAAGCTCCAGTGCCGGACCCACTATGGCCTCGGCCACTGGAAAGGCCTCCGTTGAGAATCCCTCGGTCCAGAATCTCCGTGAGGGATACCTGGCCTGCTTGGAACGGGTTCGAGCTCCATCCCGTGGACTCGAGATGAGCTCAAGCAGTCCTAGGAAGGACGACGGGCTATCGTCCATTGACTGATTCTCCTGAAGACTCCAAGTCCAGTCGCTGGAGAAAAAGGAGGAATCATCTTCGGACTCGGAAGAGTCCTCAAGAGCTGCCTCTGGCCTGAGCCACCCTTCACCTGCCGAGGTCGGTCGGGAGTGAGGGTAACTGACAGCCGATGGGGTAGACCCTTAGCCGATCGAGAATCTCTTGGTCGGAGCCCCAATTGGTGGCTGTGGAGGCGGAGGTTCCACCGAATCGGTGGAGCAGCTGGTTTAGCGAACAACCGCCTAGGTATAGGCCTCGGATAAGTCGAGGGTTGTGTCGCCGCCCGGTGACAGTTACTTAATGGCCGGGAAGGCGACGGGTCGCTTCCCTGCCAGGAGCTGTTGCAACATAAGGTCCTCGCACGCCGACGTATTTACGCCGAAGCCTCCCCTTGTCCGAGGAGGAGGACGAGCAGCGACGCCGCTTACCGCGGTGCCGAGACCGAGACCGCCTATGACGGTGGGATCGGCTGGACCGCGAAGAGGTCCGAGACCGAGACTCCCGGAATTTCCGAGGTCGGTGCGGGGAGGTGTCGGCCGGAACCGGCACTCCCTTCCGCTCGGATGGTCCATCCGAGGGCTCCGAACCGAGGCACAGGCAAGCCCACAGGATCCTCCACCTCCCGGGGAACCGGGAGGGGAATTCGGCTGCTAAAGGCACAGCCCGTCCAACGGGTCGAGAAAAATCTCGACTTCGTCGGTGGGAGTCTCGGTCAACTGACCTGACGGGGACACCGTGAGGCCAGTGGCCGAAGCCGACGGTCGACGACTCAGGGAGAGGGACCTTTCCCGCTCCCAAGAGCGTCGATGGAGGGACTTACCCTTGTCCTTCTTTTTGGACCGAGAATAAGGTCCAGCAGACGTAGGCCCTTCTCCCTTAGTGGAGTGGGACAGACAAAGCTCCTTAAAAGAAGCCGTGTAGGAAGAACCCAGAGAGAGCGGGGTAAATGCCGCGGCCGAGGAAGACACGTCCCGCGCCGCCTCCTCTTCGAGGGCGATCATCCGCCGAGCTGATCCACGAGCCCCGCCCGTGATGCACCGCCAACCGCCTCCTTTGACTTCACCGAGGGAACGCTCTGGACGCGCCCAGTTGCACCGGGCAGCACGGTCTTCGAGGACGAGGCCGAGAAAGATGAGCACAGGTCGCAAGCCTGCGGGTCGTGCTCAAGGCCTACAGTAGACACACGTGAGTGTGGATCCGTCCAGACATCTTCTGCCCGCATGGGCATCTCCGAAAAGCGGAGTCGATTGTCCATCGCAGCCGCGAGGGATAGAAGACTGAAGTCTTTTCGCAAAATTTATTTTAATCCGCAAACGGAGAAATAGGAACAGTCTCAAACGCAGAGCGTTAAGGAGGAACCTGAGCTCAGCGGTAAGGAAGATCTGGCGCCATGGGGCGGAGCCGAGAGTTATACCACCCGGGTGGGCGGGAGGAGCAAGCTTGAAGACCTTCCGGCAAGATTTAAAGCGGCAAGGATACCTGCCAATGAGTGTGGATGAACAACATATCCATGTCCCTAGAACCTGTATTTCTACGGACATGGATATGTTGTTCATCCACACTGTCTGGCAGACTCCTAGCAGTTCTCCAGGAGGAGGAAGGCAAGGCGCACACCCCCTACTTAAGGAATAAAGAATGGAGAACCGAGGCCCCAAAACCAGCATCCCGGCGTGACTCAAGGTCGATGTGGTAGTGGGTGATGAAGGTATGTGCTGACTTCCAGGTAGCAGCCCTGCAGATTTCCTGGATAGGGACGTCCCTGAAGCAGCTACCGGCTGCAGCGGTATGGCAGGTAGAATGAGCTCTATCCTCTGGAGGCTCCATGCCCGCCAACCCATAGCAGAGATCTATGCAGGAAGTGACCCACCTGCCTATCGTCCGCTTGGTTGCAGGTCTGCCAGGTGCGCTTCAGCGTAGGTGACAAACAGCTGGCAACCTCTCCGAACTTCAGTCGCCCGCCTCCTTATAATAAGCTGAGCCTCTTCTAGGGTCCAAAGTATGGAGCCTATATTCGCCTCCGAGGTGTGATTGGGGTAGAACACCGCAGAGTCAACACCTGGTTAAGGTGAAACTCTGACATCACCTTCAGAAGGAATTTCGGGTTGGGGCGCAAGACAACCTTGTCCCTGTGGAAGACCAGATAAGGAGACTCTATGGAAAGCGCCTGGAGCTCTCCCATCCTTCTGGCTGACGTGATAGCCACCAAGAAGGCGGTCTTCCACGACAGGTGGGAGATATTGCACCTGTGCATTGGTTCGAATGGCCTGCCAATGAGCTTAGCCAATACCAGCAGTAGACCCCACGGAGGTGGAGGTTCTCGCACTGGAGGGGATATGTGATCAAGGCCCTTGAAAAAGCGCCCGACCACCTTCTCCTGCGCCACCAACTGCTTCCCGGCCTGCGCCCGGTAAGCAGAGATAGCAGCCAGGTGCACCTTAAGGGTCGTCGACCAAAGCCCTTGCTGAGAAAGGGACCACAGGTAGTCCAGAATGCTTGCCAAGGAACAGGAGGAAGGGTCCAGGCCCTTGCTCTGACACCAAATGGAGAACCTCTTCCATTTGAAGGCATAGCATTTTCTGGTCGACTCCTTATGGGACGCCTCAACGACGTTGAGGACCTCGTCAGAAAGCCCCAAGGCCTGGAACTCTAGCCGCCAGGAACCAGGCCGTCGGGTGCAGGGATTGAAGGTCCGGAAGGAATACCTTCCCCTGACTGAGATCAGGTCCGGGCGGGCTGGAAGCCGCCTCGGGAGCCTGGAGCCGAGACTGAGGAGATCTGGATACCAGAACTGATGGGACCAGTCTGGGGTTACCAGAATCGCCTGCGCCTTGTCCCTCCTCGCCTTGAGAAACACCTTGTGGATCAAGGGAAATTGGGGAAAGGCGTAGAAGAGGCCCGGGGTCCACGGCCTCGAGAAGGCATCCCCCTGCAGCGAGCCCTGCTGAGGGGGGCAGGCATGAAACAGTCTCAGCTTCACATTCTTCCTGGAGGCAAACAGGTCCGCCTGAGGCGTGCCCCAGTGGGAGAAGAGATCTTGTACTACCTCCAGCAGGAGAGACCACTCGTGAGACGCAGCCCCTATCCGGCTTAGGGCATCGGCCAGGGTGTTGGAGGCTCCTGCCACGTGAATGGCAAGGAGATCCACATCCAGGCTGTGCACAAGTGACCAAATGCGGAGAGCTTCCCTGCATAGAGGCATGAAGCGCGTCCCACCCTGGCAGTTTAGATAGTACATGGTCATGGTATTGCCTGTCTGGACCTGAACCACTTGACCCCATAGAAACGGAGCGAAGGCGGTGAGGGCTAGACGAACTGCTCGAAGCTCCAGCAGGTTAATGTGGCATCGGGACTCCCGAGGGGACCAGAGGCCATGCGCTCTGTGCTCCCCCAGATGGGCACCCCAACCCATCAGAGAGGCATCGGTCGATAGAGAGACCGTCGGCTCAGGGCGGACAAATGGGATGCCCTCCTGCAGATGTGTCAGAACGGTCCACCACTGAACAGCGTTCCACATCCCCTGGGTCACTGTCACTAGCTGATCCAACGGATCGAAACGCTGTGACCACTGGCCGGCCAGTCCCCACTGAAGGGGACGCATGTACCAGCGAGCCCAACGGACCACGCTGGTGCAGGCCGCCATGAGGCCCAGGAGGCGCAGGAAGTCCCGGGCAGGGCACGATTGCCCAACCAGAAATGATCGGGCAAAGGAGGAAAGAACCTCGGCCCTGTCCGCCGGGAGCCGTGCTCTGGCTCGAAGAGAGTCAAGCTCTGCCCTGATGAAAAGTATCACCTGCTTTGGCACGAGTTCCGACTTGGCCTCGTTGATGAGGAGGCCAATCTGAGAGCAAACCTGGAGGCCAGATCTCTGACCGCCTCCGCGCCGCTCTGAGAGGGGATGCAATCAGCCAGTCATCCAGGTAGGGGTACACCCGGACCCTTCGGCGCCGCAGGAATGCTGTCACCACTGCCATGCATTTGGTGAAGACCCTGGGAGCTAGGGAGAGGCCAAAGGGCATGGCCCGGAACTCGTAAAGGGATCCCTCCGCTCTGAAGTGGAGTAATCTCTGATGAGACGGACGGATTGGGACGTGAAAGAACGCATCCTGGAGGTCCAGGGAACAGGACCAAATGCCCTGTTCCAAGGATGGGATTATCTGAGCCAGAGTGATCATCCTGAAGGTCCGAGACCTTAGGAACCTGTTCAGGTCGTGCAGGTCGAGAATGGGGCACCAGCCCCCCATCCGTTTTGGGACCAGGAAATACCTGGACACAAACCCCGGGTCTGGAGGAGGGTCCGCCACCTTCCTGATCACCTCTTTTTCGAGAAGCAGGGTAATATCGGCTCGGCAGGCCGACCAAGCGAGGCTGTGGACCCGTGAGCCCCAGGCGACGGCTCGAAAGGTGGGGTCTGCTCAACTCCAGAGACAGGCCCTTCTCCTTACCACTTCAACACCCAGCAGTCCGTGGTGATAGCGGACCAGGCAGAAAGGAAGTGGCAGAGCCGCCCCTCACGGGGGCACCTGGGGAGTGACGGGCTGGGGCGACACCCTCAACCCGTCACTGGACAGGCTTGGAGGAGGAACCGGCCGAGGGACCCCCTAGGCCTTTACCTCCCTGCTTCCTGCTGGAGGAAGCCGCGGGCTTGGGTTTGGGATGCCAAGCGCGAGTCTGCTGGCCCTGATGCTGGTGCTGTTGGGCCGGACGTGCCGCGGGCGCAGAAGGATGAAAGGACTTGTGCTGCTGCCGACGGTGGCCTTTGTCCTTCTGGACGGAGGTGACAGAGTCCAGGGTGGCATTGGACTTTTCGATCCGCTGGAGGGGACCTTCCACTCCAGGGCCGAAGAGGTCGGTCCCCAAGAAGGGGACATCTGCCAACTTGTGCTGGGTATCCGCCATAAAGGTGGATATCCTCAGCCATGCCCTGCGGCGCATGGCCACTGCGGCCGCCACTGATCTGGCACAGGAGTCTCCTATATCCAGAGCTGTCTGGAGCTGCTGCTTCGCCACTGCTCTACCCTGGTCCCGGACCTGCCGGACCGTGGTCTGGAGGTCGGCCGGGAGATGAGGGATCACCTCATCCAGGGAGCCCATGAGGGCGTGGGAGAAGTGTGCCAATCAGCACGGCCGAGCTGGCCTGGTGGAGGCCAAGGGAGAACGCAGCATACACCTTGCACCCGGAGTAGTCCAGCTTTTTGGACTCCTTGTCGGGGGGCTTGTCCACGTCCCTGGCGTCCCCAGAACGCCGGAAAACGCTGTCGGTGACCAACCCCTCGGTAGAGCAGTGCTCCGAAAACCCAGGCAGAGAGCCGGTAGGGACCGCATACTTCCCAGCCATCCTGGCCGAGGGAGCAGGACAGGAAGCAGGCCGCTGCCAAAGCTCCAAGGCTGGGACGACAATGGCCTCAGCCACAGGAAAGGCCTCCGTAGGTGAATCCCCTCGGTCCAGTATCTCTGTCAGGGGATACTTGGCCTGCTTGGACACGGACTCAAGCTGCATCCCGGTGGACTCGAGATGAGCGAAGCAGACCCATGAAGGACGATGGGCTTGGTCAGTGACTGGCCTCGGAGGACTCCAGGTCAACCTGCCTGGAGAATAGGGAGGGAGTCGCCGCCGGACCCAAGAGTCCGCTGGAAGAGCTGCCTAGGGCCTGAGCCAACCTCCACCTGCCGAGGACGGTCGGGAGTGAGGGTGACTGACAACCTGTGGGGCAGGCCTTGAGCCGACCGAGAGTCCTTGGTCGGTGCCTCTGATTTCGGTTGTGGAGGCAGAGGTTCCACCACAATCGGTGGGGCAGCAAGTTTAGGACGAACAACCGGCACAGACATGGGCATCTCGACTGCAGCGAGAGGTTGTTTCGGCCGACTGGGTGACAGACACTTGATGGCCAGGGAAGGCGTCGGAGTCAACTTAGCCCCGGACAAAAGTAGCTGCTGCCACATCAACTCCTCGTAGCGTCGATGCAATTTGCGCCGAAGCTCTCCTCATCAGAGGAGGAAGACGAGGAGAAGCGGCGTCGCCGCTTACCTCGGTGCCGAGACCGTCGATGTCGGCAGGATCGGCTGGACTGAGAAGAGGTCCGAGACCAAGATCAAGAACCTCAGTGTGCCAGAGGGCGGGTCTGGGAGGGAGCAGGGGACACCCACTCCTCCCTCGGCTCGGACGGCTTAACCAGGGACTGCTGCACCGATGGCGCAGGTAAATCCTCGGTTTCCACCAGGGAAACCGGCGAAGACGGGTTGTCAGCCTCATCAGTCGACAAACCGTCCGACGGGTCGAGAAATATCTCGACCGCGTCGACGGCTGTCTCGGCCGGCTGACCTGACAAGGACGCCGTGAAGCCAGCAGCCTTAGCCGCAACCTCGGCCGAGGTAGACAGTCGGCTGTCCAGGGAAAGGGACCTCTCCTGCTCCCACGAACGCAGACGATGGGACTTACCCTTGGGATCCTTCTTCTTGAACCGAGAGGAATGTCCCGATGGCCCCTCTCCCTTCGTAGAAAGGGATTGTGAATGAAGCAGAATACGAGGTACCCAAGGCGAGCAGGATAAATGCTGCGACCGAGGAGGAGGAGGAGGAAGATGCGACCTGGGCCGCCTCCTCCTCGAGGGCAATCATCTGCTCGAGCTGCTCAGCCGAGCTAGCCGCCACGGTAACCGCCCAACGGCCTCTTTCAACTTAACTGTGGGTAGCGCTCGGGCGCCTGAAGCTCAACCGGCAGCGCGGTCCTCCAAGACGTTGGCAGAGAACGAACAGCAGGATTCGCAGGCCTGCGGATCATGTTCTAGGCCGAGGCAGTAGGCGCACGTGGAGTGCGGATCCATCCTGGACATCTTCTGCCCGCACGGACACCGCCGAAAACCGGGAGTCTATTTGTCCATTGCAGCCACAAGGGAAAAGGAAGACCGAAGTCTTGAAAATTTTAAAATGAGTTTCGGATGAACCAAAGAATTAGGATCCAGTCTAATACGCAGAGTGTTAAGGAGGGAACCCAAGCTTCCAAGCGATAAGGAAGATCTGGCGTCATGGGGTGGAGCTGAGAGTTTTACCACCCGGGTGGGCGGGAGGAGCCAGCTTGAAGACCTTCCGGCAAGATTTAAAGTGGCAAGGAAGCTGCCAGACAGTGTGGATGAACAATATATCCATGTCCTAGAAACATATTTTTAGAGTCCAAAAGGCTCAAGTCGAGAACCCCAAAAAGAATATCTTCTTAAATAATAATCATAAAGACCTCAAGCTAAAAAAAAGAGGTAACCAAGGTACACCTCTGGGGTGCAGCACTGTGCCCGCCAGACCACATCCCAAAACAACTAGGTTCCAGGAGGGGAGGCAGGGAGGGAGGTCAGGATACAGCAAGACTCCATTAGAGGAAACAACATTACTATGGTGAGTATTTTTTCTTCAAACAGCATGAAGTCTTGCTGTATTCTGACTATATGCAGACTACCATGCGTTACCCCCTTGGAGGAGGGAGTTACAGAACCTATTTTGGGAACAGGCTGTGCAGCACTGCTGTGCAAAACCTAGCATCACTTCCTGACTGGATGTCAAGAGAGTAATACTTGGTAAATGTGTGAACAGTTTTCCAGGTGGCTGCTTTACCTTCCACTAAGGGTATGTCTTTAGCTGCTGCGACCGAAGCAGCTGTACCTCTGCTGGAGTGAGCCCTCTGGACTGAGGGTGGCTCTTTCCCCAACTTTGAATAGCAGAATTGGATACAGGAGACAATCCACCCGGCAATAGTTCTCTTAGTAGCAGATTTACCTTCTCCCACTTCTCCATAAGTGAGAAACAGCTGTGAACAGTCATTTCTATGGGCCTTAGTGTGTTCTATATAATAACTAAGGGCCCTCTTTACATCAAGACTGTGTAGTTTTCTCTCCCCAGAGGAAGAACAGTCAGTGAAAAATACAGGCAATGACAGACTGATTCAAATGAAAGTCTGATACCATCTTGGAAAGGAACTTTGTTGGTTCGTAGGACCACCTTATCCCTGTGAAATTAAATGAAGTCAAGATTCCACTGATAAAGCCTGTAATTCACCAATTCTCCTGGCAGAGGTAATGGCTGCCAGGAATACAGTTTTCCAAGTCAAGTATTTTAGCTCGGCTGAAAATAATAGTTCAAAGGGGGGCTGCATAAGCTGTGCAATACAGATATTCAGATCCCAAACAGGAGTAGGCTCCCTTAAAAAGAAGGACTGATATGAACTAGACCTTTGGAAAAATTCTTGAAAACTGGATGAGAGGCTAGGGAAGAGCCCTTCCCAGCTGAAAGAAAGGCAGAGATGGCTGCCAATGTAGTGTCAGTGGCTCAGCAGGTAGCACACTCGCCTCTGAGGCCGGGAGATCAGAGGGCTGTGGGTTCAGTTCCCACATCTGGCACTTGGGTTAATATCCCAGTACTGACACTGTAGTGCAGCATGAGAGGGGTGCTGCACGTCTGAGGTGCCGTCTTTCGGATGAGACGTTAAACTGAGGTCCCATCTGCCTGGATTGGTGGTAGTTCAGGTGGATGTTAAAAGATCCCATGGCACTTCTCGAAAAAGAGTAGGGAATCTTCCCATGTCCTGGCCAAATTTCCCTCATTCACTAAAATACCACCAACAGCTTAATCTGGTTCAAGGTCAGTTGGCATTCATCTGTATCCCCCTCCCCGGGTCGTGCCTGAAAATAGGCAGGGTTTGTCTAGTGCACTTACCCGGTCAACAAAAACTAAATAAACAAAATAAAATAAAAAATGTACTTTAAGAGTGGTAGGCCCGAGGCCTAAACTGTTAAGATGCACCAAACAGTCCCAAGCAGTGGCAATGTCAGCTAAATCTTGCTGAATTTGCCTCTGAGAACACCAGAAGCCAAATCTCTTCCATTTGGAATTGTAAGTTTTTCTAGTAGAAGGTCTTCTACTAACCTTAAGAATGTCCAAGACTGATTGGGAAAGGTGCAGGCTTGCATATTCTTGTTCCTCAACAGCCAAGCTTTGAGTTTGAAGGTTGGGATACAGTATCCTCCCCTGCAAAGAGGTGAGGAGATTGTCACGGACATTGACAATAGTAGGAGGTACCATGGCTGTCTGGTCCAGTCTGGAGCCACTAAAATCACTGTGAAAGGCTGAGATCTGATCTTGACCAGAACTCTGAATATCAGAGGAAAAAGGAGGAAAAGCATACAGAAACTTGCTTGTCCAATTCAACAGGAGAGCATCTTGAGCAACAGACCCCAGAAGAAGGGGTCTGTAGCAGAACAGAGGCAGTTGGTGATTGTTCGGGGCTGCAAAGAGGTCTACCTTTGGAGTGCGCCACCTTCTGAAAAATGACCCATTCGTGGTGACCTTGAGAAATCCTGCTGAGAGCATCTGCCAGTACGTTGTCATTCCCTGGGAGATGCACAGCTATCAGGGAAGCCTGAAGGGAATAACCTAGTGACCATATTTTCATGCCTTCTGTGCACAAGGGAGAGGACCGAGTGCCTTCCTGCTTGTTGGTGCACCACACATTTGTGGTGTTGTCTGTCCTGATCTGCACAACTTTCCCCTGAATTGTGTTCGAGAATGTCTGAAGTGCTAGAAAGACAGCCCTGAGTTCGAGAAGATTTATGTGCAGAAGAGACTCCTGATGAGACCATGTTCCCTGAGCAGTGAGCTGGTCCAGATGGGCTTCCCATCCCAGTAGGGAGGCATCCGTAGTGAGAATCACTGTAGGAGCCTGACTGAGGAAAGGGACACCTTGCCTTAGATTGTCCTCCTCCAGCCACCACTGAAGAGCCTGAACCAGAGTTTGAGACACTGGAACTAACTTGGAGAGAGGGTCTTTTTTCTGAGACCAGAAAGATCTTAATGAAACTGAATCTCTCTCACTTGAAATCTTGCCCCTTGCACTACTGCAGTGGAAGCTGCCATGTGGCCTAGCAACTGTAAGAAGTGCCTGCCAGGGTGACGAAGGATTGTATCCTTGAAAAAGGAAGACATGCCTTTGCCTGGACCATGTCCAGTTCCACCCCTATAAATGTGAGAAGCTGGGCTGGTTCCAGAACAGACTTTTCTAGGTTCAGAATGAATCTTAAGGAGTCCAAAACTTTTTGATTGACCTCTAGAGCTGACTTGATTTGGTCCGAGGACTGACCCACTATAAGCCAGCTGTCCAGATAGGGGAACAGCAAGATGCCTCGTCTCCTGAGAAAGGCCACCACTACTGCCAGACACTAGGTGAACACCCTTGGAGCAGATGTTAGGCCGGAAGGCATTGCTCTGAACTGGTAATGACCTGAGGGCAACTCGAACCTGAGGTACTTTCTGTGGGAATGTCTGATAGGTATGTGAAAATAGGCATCCTTGAGATCCAGGGAGACTAGCCAGTCTCCTGGTCTCAGAGAGGGAAGAATTATTCCCAGAGTCACTATTTTGAACTTAGGATTTAGTAGATATGTTTGTTTAGATATCTTAGATCTAGGATGGGTCGCCAATCCCCTGTCTTTTTCGGGGTAAGGAAGTATCTGGAATACAGTCCTTTTCCCCTGTGACAATGAGGTACCTTCTCTACTGCTTGCAGAAGTAGTAGAGAGGAGACTTCAGCCTCCAAGGCCTTTATCTCCAAGGGAGAGGGAGGACTGAAGGACTCTGCTCTCATATTTGGGAACTTTTTGAAACTGAGAGCAAGTCCCTGGCTCACTACTTCCAGGACCCATTTGTCTGAAGTGACAGACTTCCAAGCCTGGAAATAGTGAGCCAGCCTGCCCCCTACTGGAACTGAGGAGTCTGTTTGGCAGGGGGCTTGGATTGAGTGGAGGATGGAGTCCTGGTCATCCCCCTTCTGCCTCTTCACCTAAAGAACCCCCTCTGCTGGAAAGAAGAGGAGGCCTGGGCTTGGTAAAAAGGCCTGTGAAAAGGCCTGCCCCTGCCAGCCCTAGATTGCTGCTTCTGAGGAGTGGCCTGCTTCTCTTTGGTTGTAGCACTCCTGTAGGTGGTCCTGTACTCATCCATCTTTTTCATGCAAGTCTCGGTTTGCCCCCCAAACAGAGAGTTACCAGGAACAGGAAAATACATGGCCTTAGTCTGGATATCCTGTGACAGATTGGTACATCTGAGCCAAGCAAATCTCCTTATGAAGACAGATGTAGCCATGACCCTGGAATGCACATCATTCGAGTCCACAGCAGCATGGAATTGGACTTTGGATGCCTCAATACCATCCACAACCACCTGCTCCAGCTCCTCGGCCAGCTGGGGAAGGGCATTCTTATCCACCTCCAGAACTGTATCCCACATAGATTTCTGCTATCTGGCTGTATATGCCATGTAATTAACTTGCCAGAATCCAAAAGAGGATGTCAAGTATTGTTTCTTGGCCATGGCATCCACTTTCCTGGAATCCTTATCTGAAGCGTGAGATGCTAGGGGAATGTTAGCCTTGTCACAGGCTGCAGCTTGCACTACCCTAACGTGGCTGCAATGATTTGTGAGGAATTCCATCCCAGGACCTGACAAGGTATACCTTCTGTCCATCCTTTTAGCCACAGGAGGTATAGATGTGGGAAACTGCAATTTTTTTGTGTCCGTTTCCCCAGGAATTTATGCAAAGGAGGAGACACTCTTTTGACTCTGGGACATCCATCATTTCAACATAGTCGGGTTCCTCCTGATCCTGTTCAGCCTCTTCCACTGGAAGCTGAAGAGTATCAGCCACTTTCCTGTAGAACAAGAAATGAGAGGGGGACTCAAAGTCTGGAAGGAGACACATTAGAAGGCCTGTCTGGGGAGATGTCAGGCTCTACTGGCTCATCTAGGCCTTCATATTCCTCTTCTTCATAGTCTTCTCCTTCCCAAATCGCCCTCCTAAAATGCTTCAGGATCAATTTCAGAAGCAACAGTTTCCGACCGAACCGGTCGTCTGAGTCGTTGTCAGTTCGGTCGTAAACAGGCAAAGCGACTGAACAATAATAATTGCTTTTGCGATTTCTTCAGCGGTCGGAACATGGGAACAGGGATCCGAACTGGCCAACTTGCACTTTCTCTTAGACAGAACCGACTCCGCAGAGTCGGCTCTCCTTTTGCCTGAGGAGGTATCACCCAGGTCAGTGGGCACCTCCTCAGGTTCAGTCAGAACCGAACCGGGCTGGCCATCCGGATCAGTGGACTTCTCCGCCTCCCTTTCCTTCAGCCTACTTAAACGTTTATCCAAAGTGGCTTTGGGAAAGTTTCTGCATATTTGGTAGTCTTCTTTGAGGTGGTCAAACCCCAGATAAACACAGACTAGGTGGGGATCAGCCTTAGCAAAGGCCTCCTCACACTCGGTGCAGTGCTGAAACCTAGTGGGACTGGTTTTCTTTTTGGGTTTCTCAGACATGCCGGAATAGTAAAAGTTACCCTTTAACAGCATTTAAGCCAGGCAACTACAAGACCTATTGGTTCCAATCGTGTCACAGATCGGTTAAAAAAAAAAAAAAGACAACTGTTTTTTTTTTTTTTTTTAGGATCCGATAGGTACCAGAAACTACAAAATTATAGAACCCAACCGGATCAACCAGAAGAAAACCGAACAAAAAACTATTTCTACTAACAAAACTCTACCTACTAGCTACACTTACTGTATCATAGACAGAGATCTGAATACTGAATAAAATAAGAAAGCGGTTGAAAACTGACCAATTTTTACTTAAACCGAACCAAAGCGAAGGAGAGAATCTCTGAAACGACTTCAGTGTTGGGCGGAGTAAAAAATTTGACAGTTACACTGAGGAGTACCAGGGACAGAGGTTTGAAAACTGAGCTCGAGCTCAACGTTCTATGCCTTGGCATAGAGTCAACCCTTCACTCTCCGGGGCAGTTCAAGTGCTGAGGCTAACTGCATATATAGTCAGAATACAGCTAGGCTTCTTGTTTTTGGAAGTGCCCACTCAGCCATCGCCTCTACTCCCCGCCGCCTCTACTCCCCGCCTGAGAACACCCTCCTCGGGGAACGAGATTACTAAGCACCCACTTCTAAGGGCCTTCCAGCACCCCGGATCACCCCCGGGGGAGGGCCTGCCTCACCCTCCTGGTGACCTTTTCTGCAAATAGAGGGTTCAGTCCCGGTCGGGGTGGGGGCGCACAGGAGAACCGATGTAGGGATGGTCCAGCGTTGGGGATGTGAGCTACGCTCCTGAAGCATTCGTCGCCTCCCTGGTCCTCCATGGTATTCTCCAATTATGGTTTCCCCCTGGAGCACAGACGTGTGGCGACGTCCAGGCACTGACGTGTCAACGTCCGCTGCCTCTCCGCCTCCTAGTTACAGTACTGCTTCCTTGCAAGCCCCCGATCTCTATCAGGGGCCGCTAAGGAGCGGTGCAGGTCCTGCAGCCCACCCCAGGAAAGGAGAGCAGTCCTCCGAATGCTCAATCCTGTCCCTTCTCTGCTGACCCCCGGTGGTCTGAGTCCGTTCCCAAACCTGAGCCACCAGCGTGGCACGAGGTGTGGCGTTCATTGCCACCGGGCTGGCTAAGAACTCTGTGGTTGAGAGGGACATAAAATACATTATACAATGGCCACTGAAAATCCACTAATTTAATTGACTAACTGGCACTTTTAGCTGGGTAAATCTGACAACCCATGCAAAAACTGCCAGTCAGCCACTGCACCAAACGATATCTCTACATCATCTGTACAGAAACATTTCAGCTGCCATTCCCCCCTTCCCGCTGGTAAAACTAAAATCAAAATACTTTAAAAACAGCCAGATGGGCACCTTACAAAACACTATGAACATCACAAAACTATTTTCCAAGGCAGGACTGCACTGTGGCACATCACAGTTCCTGGACATAGCTGGCCGCAGGACTTCCACTCTCCCCGGGGCGTTTACAATGCAGGTAGGCTCTTTCTCTCTGCACTGCACTGAACCGGTCACTCTCAGGACTGGTCACAGACTCCTCCGTTCTCCTTTCACATTCTCCAGACTCCTGAGCCTTGGACCGACCCACATAAGTCCCGGCCCCCAAACCCTTAGACCAAAAGCAGCCAGAAACCTGGCTGTAGTGCCTGCTACAATGCCTGGATCAGCAGCCCTCAGTTTCTTGCACTGCACTGGATCTTCAGCGTTGTAGACATGCTGGCTTGCATGCAGTTGCTCCTCTTCCTTTCCAGAACTTAGAAGCCCTTCTCAGTTCATTCTCTATCTCCTCCCCCCCCCCCATTTTGTTTAGGTTTCTCTGCTTTTTCCCCACCCACTCTCAGCAGTTCCCCCAGCCCTGTCACAGACCTGTTTCGTGGACTTACAAGTTAACCACCACATACAGCAATACTGGCAGGTGCCTGTGGGGGACGCAGAGTGAGCCAGGGCTTTTTACTCCATTTTCTCCCAGAGGTATCTGTGTGTGATGCGCTCATGCCTGGGCATGCTGCAGCACATGCATGTTGCATCACCACATGGCCTCTGCCAAGTGGCAGGACTCAAAGTCTCCCCTTCCCACAGAAAGGAGAGCTGTCCTTGGGACGTTCAATCCTCCTTCACCCAGCTGGCCCCCAAGAGACCCTAGTCAGCTCCCAAACCTGGGTCACCGGCACTGCAGTATGTAGGACTTTCAGCACCTCAGCCCTCCATGTCACCAAACCGGCTACATTCTCAACTTTTGAGCCCTGGGATGGTGCATCCTAGACACCCACTCCCAGCACCGCAGGTCACTTCACCGCAAGATCTCCACCAGATCTGCCTGGCTCCAGCACAGTCCTCCCTTTATAGGCTCTGCTACAGGTCTTTCTCATTGGTATCTAGGGCTGTCACTCAGTGAAATCAGCAAACCACAGGACAGAGAAAAGGGCACCAGATTCTGAGACTCCTCCTTTTTAAGTCCTCTGGAGTTCTTGCTGTTGCGGGGGTGCGAAGCACAGAGGAGGGCCCACCCACGCAAGTCCATTACCACGACTAGTGTGAGATGACTCCCCTGCATGCCCTTTCATGAAGTCTATTTTATCTGAAAACACTCCTTGGTCGAGGATTTGTACTCTTTGGAGTGCTTCCTTGCAACCTCTGCTTTACACTAGTCATTAGGGGAATTGTTTCAGCTGACATTATCACAGAGAAATGCATTAACACAGGCAACCATCTGGAAATGCAGTTCGCAGGCTGACATGAACTCCAACACACTCGACTGCAGTGTGAAGAAAAAAATGCTACCATGTTAAAACATAGATTTCTAACAAACTAACAGTTTAAAAACTGGAAAAACTACTAAAACTAACAAATTTACTGCTGCCATTACTTGCAGTTGAGACTCTAAAAAGTGTATGTGCCACACCACCAGTACCTGCCTTCCACAACCACCAAACCTGAAGCAGAAACGGGTGCAAAGCAAACTTCCTACAGAGCTCCAGCTAGGTAACAAAGGTACGAAGCCACACAAAACACCTCATGGCAAATTATGCACACCATCTCTCCCAACACATCTGATATGATGCAGTGCACGAAATGTGAGGACAGCTGCTATACTGAAGAAACCGAACAAACGCTCAGAACACAAATGAACCACCACAGATTCACAATCACCCACATTTCTGGAGACTAGACCACTCCACAGTGAATAAACTGTCAGAGTATTAAAAGACAATTTAAGAGCACTCAGGAACAAAGAACATTTTAACTGAAAATGTTCCGACTTTGACACTACAGAAACATGACTAAATAAAGATGTTGGCTATAATCGGTAGATTTTCCGCGATCACAGAATTGCAGACAGAAAAACAGAAACAGCTTTTTGACATAACCCAAGGAACTATTTACACTTCTCTGCATATCTTAAACATCTGTTTTCAGTAATATTTAATGGCATGGTCTGAAAAAGTCTGTTCTAGTCAGTGATGGTCTGGAGTGCAGAAATGGGGTGGATTTGTTTTTGTATCTAAGTAGTAGCAGTGCTGTCCGCCCCCCCCCTTCTCTTCTCAGTGAGTCAGAGGTGTAAGCGCCAAAAAGCATGCAGCTTCAAGGCCAGCCCATCACCACAGCAGTAGCGCTACGGCTCCCAACTTTGGTGACCCGGGTTCAGAAACGACCTCAGGTAGTCAAGGGTAGGCCGGGGGATTAGAGTGTCCCACAGATGCTTGCCTCCTCCAGGGGTGGATCCCATCCTCCGACACAAGTCTGCCACCTGGGTAACCACGGTGGCAGCCATCAGTAGATGAAGAGTGGGGTGGGGCGTTGTGACGCTCCTTGTACAGGACGCCTGGGCGGAGAAAAAAAAAAAAAACAGAAAATGGCCCAGGCTCCATCCTCGCTAATGGCCCGTGGAACTCCCTGGCTCTGACTGCCCGCCGGATCATGGCACACCCCGACAAAATGTAGAATGTCAGGGGAAAGTATCCCCACCCTGAACAGCCAATGCTCCGTGGGGGCATGACCACGACTGGGAGGGCCTGGGAGCATCCCCCGGGAAGGGCCAGAGATGTATAATCAGAAACAACAACAACAACAACAACAACAACAGAATGCAACTTCAGCAATCTTTACTCTCTAGGTGGGAAAAATTTAGCTTTAACTTTACCCACTTGTAGCAAACGTCTTTGGTCAGCGATCGAGTTGCTGAGGTTGGGGACAAAAACCTAACTGCTTGGCCTTTTTTTTTTTTTGTATTATCTGTTCATCTCCCCTGCAATCTCCCCTATCTCTCCTTCAGGCCAATTGCCACAAGGACGCTCACCTCTCGCTTGTCTCCGCCGCCAATCCCAACCCCACATTGCAGCCACCTCAGGGTAACCCGACATAACCCTTGCGTCAGATGGGTCCTCCTCTTCCAGGGAGAAATGGCCTCTCGGCCTAGGCACTGGCCCTGGGTGCTGCTGCTGCGGCCTGATCGGCTGTCGCAGAGCTCGAGGGAGGCACTGGTCTGGGCGGCCGTCATCTGGCAGGAGGAGACGCCATTTTCTGTTTTTTTCTCCAATTCCCATAGTTGCGCCGCATCTGAGTTTCCCCTGGTCTTCACCGGGGGCCGCTGCAGAGCGACGCAGATCCCCTAACCCACCCCCAAGAGAGGAGCAGTCCTCCAGATGCTCAATCCTACTCCTTCCCCTGCCGACCCTCCAGCGCCCGAGCTTGGCCCGTTTGGTTATTCCATTTATGCTATTTTGCTTTGTGCCTCATCACAGGAACCATAAAAGAAATCAGCAATCAGAACCAGACATTTGCATCATTACTGAAAACACATTTTCAGTAATTGTGCAAATGTCTTGTCCTAATCACCAATGCCTTTTTTAGTTCCTGTAAATCAGGCGGGAGAAAGGAGGATAACAATGCAGAAACTTCACTTTTTTTCCCCAAATACAGTGCCAGCTAACAATGGGACACAAATTACGACACAGTAAACGGAATAATCAAACAGGCCAAGCGATCGGGTTTTCATATTCTAGTGCTACGTTGTTTTTATTTATTTTTTTTGTCCTTTGCACTCATGTCACACTTTCCCTCTGCCACCAGGTTCACATGCTGTACTTCTGTTGCAGGGAGAGGGAGCGAAAGAGAGGGGTAGACAGGTTGCAAACTCAAGAAGAACCATTAGCTTGATGCAGGTAATCCTGGGTTGCCCCTGAAAAAATGGGCTTCTAGTCTCAGTGGGCCTACCCTGTCAACAAAATTCAATGAATAAACAGGTAATGGAAGCAGCTGGGGCACAGGTGTGGCCTACAGGTAGGAGGCTGTATGGAGAAGATGCAGGCTTAATTTTCCTATGAACCCCCTCAAAACAAAACAAAAAAAAAAACACAACAATTTACAGTTTTCTAAAACGGAATTGATCACATTTGAAAATGGAAAAATCACTGGCCACAGTTGGCTTTCTAGCACATTACCAGAGTATAATAACTGGGTCTTCCTTTTTCCCATAGGGAAACCATAACGTAATTTGCCGTAATAAAGGAGTGTCTATTACAGCAAACACACGCACAGTTTCCCTCGGTCCGCGTGTGCACCAGCCACATCTCTTCCATTTGAACCGCTGTCCACTTTGTCATCCCCTGGAGACTGAACTGCCAATTGGACTCAGCGGTACATGAATGAGAAAAAATAAATAAATTAAGTACCATCAAGTTAAAAACCACACGTGACCACAGAGCACATGCTCAAACCTAACCGGACCACAGCCCCACAGGAACGTCTTTATTTTATAAAATTGCTGTGGCGAAAAAGGAAAAAGAAAACCCAGCAATTATATAAAATAAAATATGGGGTGATGTTTAAAATCGAAGTTTATACACACCCTTGGTGTTAAGATGCTTTCACAAAGCATCTAACACCTCAAGTGTGTGTAAACTTCTCGTTACACACACCACCCCATTCTTTATTCTATATTCAATTGATCTCCCCCCCAAATGGTTTCTCTTTTCTTTCATCCTCAAACCACATCAGCAACCCCCCTTCAGTCCATTAAACAGTGTAATCTTTAAGCCACCTCTGCAGCAAGCACTCTTAAGACTAGTTTACATGGTCGCTTTTGCAAGGCTGCAGCCAGAGCGCACAGGTTGCAGCACTGCAAAAGCAGCTGTGTGAATACATACCAGATCGTGGCAAGTCATCCTCTGATCCTCTTCATCAGCCAGTGGCATGGTACAGGGATGCGTACCTGAACAAGCAGTATAAGCAGCCATGTGGACAGGTTGCACCGCTTGCTCAAGTGCACAGTGAATGCTCTCAGCATCCTCCTCTGCCTTCACATGCCCAAACCAGACACTGTTGCGGCGTGGTGTACCGGTGTGTTCAGTTTCAATAACATCATCATCAGCAATACAAATACTTTGAATTAATCTGCCATTTTAGTTATCTGGCCATATCGCAATGGGTGAGAGGCCTATGTGACGAGGGCTACATCAGCTGCGCTGAACCTTTTTTGATCGTAGTCCTGCTGTTGATCTGCAGAAGGGGCCCAGTCAGACGTTGGGGAGCAACAGACGGCTATGGATGGGACAATGCTAATGGTCTTCCTGGAGGGGACCGGCACAGCATCTCATGAAAAAAGGTGTTTTATGCTTGTCAGATCTTCACCAATCTTGCACTGCCCAGCTCACTGCTGATGTCTGAGAACACCCACCCAACCCCCAGACACATGGCCCCTTCTACAGCATGACTTGCATCTGTGTTCAAAGGGCTGCGTAAACAGCCCGCAAGATCGGCATGGGAGTTTCGGGCTGCAAAGGAGTGGTTTGGAAATCAAAACGGAGCACCCATATAAACACAGCTTTAAATGTCAATGGGATATTCTGCAATTCTTATTGCCAGTATTTTAAACTTTTTTTTTATTAATCTAAATTGACTCCACGGGGCATTGATGTTTAATGCATTTTATGACTCTGAATAGCTTCTGTGTGGCGTTTATGTAACAGATAATCCACTACAGAGTGTGTGGCTGTGCTCAGATATACGCATGCCTTGGTGTGTGTTGTGAGGCAAATGGCCGCAGGTCGAGTGCATACAACCACCCAAGGCATTAGTATATAAAAGCACAACTGCACACCCTATAGTGGATTATCTGTCTTATAAAATGACCAAAACTGATTTGGAGGGAGGGCAAAATAGAAAGAAGTGCAAACATGCAGTCGTTGTGAGATAATGCACGGTCATGTGGTATGTTTCATCCAATCACAAAACAGCATTTTTACTGATTTTTCTCACCCATTTTATAAGTTTCAACAAATTACACCATATTTCTGTGACACTTGGCCAGCTGGTTATGATTACATAGAGAATAAAGTATGGGTCTGGGTGTGCAACAAGAAATGACATACACCCGAGGGGTTTGATGCTACATAACCCCAGAGAGCGAAGGTCGAGGGGTTTATGCGTAGTGTATAAATAAATTTGAGTTTACACACACCCAGACCCATATTTTATATAATTGCTGGGATTTCCTCTTTTGCCATAGCAAGTTTATAAACTGAAAAAGACCTTCTTATGTGACCGTGGTCTGCGTAGGCGTGAGCGCGCGCTCTACAGTCGTTCATTTTTGTTTACATTTTTTTTTTTTAAATTCAGTTTTGTGTGGGGTCAACATTTTGAGGGTGTTTCCCTCATTTCGATTACTTTCTGCCTGCCAGCACTTACCGCAGAGTTAGAGTAGCGGTCCAGAGGGGGGAAAGAGAAGAGGTGGACAGTGGTTAGGAGGAAGATCTGCAGAGGTGAGGGAGCCTGCACAGTGCGAGGAAAACGGGGTGCATGTTCACAGTTATAAACGCTCCTTTATAACAGCGAATGATGCCACGGTTTCCCTATGGGAAAAAGGAAGTCTCGGTAATTACTGTATGATATTGGTAGTATAAATAAATGGTCAGAGTATGAAAATGTCAGTCTGAGAGATTTGCCCCTTTAAATTACAAGGTATCAGCTGCTGAAACCACAGGATGTAATTAAAACTGATAAGGGGACCAGTTAAATTAACTACCTTCCTTCCAATGGGCTTTTTATTACCTTTTATGACATGCTCAGGCTTTTGAAGTGGGGGGGAAGGGAATCGAAAGTTTATGACATCAGAAAGGAAATGGTAATTTGGCTGTTTCTATCACGTTAACACCTAAATGACAAATGCTGGGATTGCTAAGTTCAAAGGACAAATGGTTAATTAAGGAGTTATATATAGGAAATGTCTTTTTCTTCTGATGTCACATTATTTAACATACCTCCCGATATGAAATCATGTTTGTAACTTTATATTCAAAAAGGAGGAGCTAGATGACTCACAGAAGGGGTGTGGAGACACAGTTTAAACTGATACTTGTGTCTGAAATGTATGGCACATTATTTTGGGACTCCAAGAGACAACAGTTCTCTGATCTAACTAAAAGCACTTCCAGAGGCAATACCTTAGATAGCAAATATCTAAATGTATTGTGGTAGAAGTTTTGCTTTGTAATTTTCCCTTGTTCTTTTATGCGATTGTGAGCTCTTTTATATATTGTTCCGTGTTTAAATTTTTTCATATTATTATCATCTTTTGGTAAAGAACCTTTTCTTTGAAAGACTGCCTGGGTGTCTGTCAGTTCTTTTTGCATGTGACGTATAGGTGTTTAAGTCAGACAACTGTTCAAGGGCTTGATGGTGTTACTAAGCTTGTTAACAGGTAAGAATATACCTAAGGTCTCTTACAGAGTTTTAAGGGTTCATTTTGGATGCCTGGTTAGGTGCTCTTAGGAGAAAGATATATTGCATCCCCCAAAGAGATTATTATCTAAGCCTGTACATTTGGGTACGCTAACATCCCCCAGAAGTTGAGACTAAAGGGGATTCGGACCCAAAAGCAGACATGAGAGTTACCCTGTGTTACCCGTTCACACTACTGCGCTCACAGGTTGGCACTGTGGGAGCAGAGGGCCTGACCGGTGAAGTGCGTTTTTGACAGATTTGGTTGACAGCGGTGCAATAAATTTGGTAACACAAGCTTTAATTGTTCAGTGTGTCAGCTTAATACTGTACAGCTCATTTACAAAATAAGGCAGTGAGTTTTAAAAGAAAAAACAGAACAATATTTTGCTTACAGTCAAAATTTGTTTCATTTTTTTTTCAAAGTGCAAGTTAGAGTAGCAGTAGTTAGGGAAGAAGATGGCTTCCAACTACAGTGAGCACACTGCAGACTACCTGAAGCAGTTGTCCAAGGAGAGAGGAGTCCTGCACGAGGAGAGAGCCACCAAGCAGAACCTCGTGGATACTCTGATGGCCGCTGATGCCCAGAGTGTCGAGTCACAGTCTGTGACTATAAAGGACCAAACCTTGGGTGTGGAGGGGCCAGTGCAGTGTCCAGACCCGGTGAGGAGGACAGCAGGACCAGTGCAAGCCAAGGGCCACAGTAGCAGGGGAAGGTCACTAGCATTCTGGAGCCAGAAGCAATCAGGCTGCAGATTGAGTTGCGCAGAATGGAACTGGCATTTCAGAGAGCAGCTGAGCGGGAACGTTGAGAAGCGGAGCAAGAGAAACGAGCTGCAGAGGAGAAGAGGGAGCGAGAAGCTGAACGAGAACGGCTGGAAACAGAGCGTGAAGAGCATAAGCGCCAGACGGAACATGAACTGGAGAAGCTACGACTCCAACCACCAGCACCAGGGTAGGTAAGTGGCTTGGGTTTAACTGGAACTACAGGACTGGGTTACAAATTAAATTCCAAATTGATAGCTGAATTTAAAGAGGGGGAGGATATGGATGCCTTTTTAAATTCCTTTGAAAAAGTTTGTATTCAGGCAAAGATTCCTAGAGGGTCCTGGAGCTTCCAGCTATCCTCGCTACTTACCGGGAAAGCTCAGGATGTATTGACTCAAATGGACAATGAGGACAGTAATGATTACAGCAAACTCAAAGCTTTACTTTTAAAAAAGTCTGATTTAACTGCAGAAGCATACAGAGCTAAATTCCGTAAGCTCAGGAGAAGCCCTGACATGAGCTACGAGTAGCTAGCCTCGAAATAACTTCAGTGTTTAAAATGTTGGTGGGAAGAAATTGAAGCAAACTCTGTAGATAAACCTGAAAATGCTATATTGTTAGAAGAGTTTCTTTTGAGCATGCCCAGCAGAGCTGAAAACCTGGCTAGAGGACCGAAATCCCAAAACAGTGCAAGAGGCTGCTGAAATCTCAGACTGCTATGCCAAGAGCAGACCTGCTCTGAGAGCGAATGGGGTGGGCGTGGCAGCGCAGAAAGGGAAAAGCGCACCTTCAGGGCAGCTAAAATCCTCACTGCCTCCACCGAAACCAGTTAGCCCCAGGTTTCAAAGAAAAGATTTTTCTGAGAAAAGAAATTAATGTTGGGTTTGCAAAGAAACTGGGCATACTGCCAGACAGTGTCCCAAAAGGACGAGCAATACGCAAAATGGGGCTAGGAAAGAAGTGGGTTGTTTGTGTGTCCCTGTAAGCATGCCTGTGAACATGAGGGAACACGTGCACATAGTCACTGTGAATGGTGTACAGAAACAAGGGTTAAGAGACACAAGAGCATCTCTGACGTTGGTAAAAGGGGATCTGGTAAAGCCTGGTCAGCTTATACTCAATAAATCTGTAACTGTACAAGGGTTCACTGGGGAGGAGACAACATTGCCACTCGCTAGTGTTCTACTAGACCAGGGTGAAACAGGGGGAACTGTGCAACAGGTGGCTGTAGCCAAAGCTTTAGCAGTTGACGTCATCCTTGGCAACAATCTCAAACAGGGAAGGGTGTGTGCAGTTACCCATAGCCAAGCGGGAAGGGGAAATTGTAGTTCCCTGGACCCCGTAGAAGCCACTGTGGAAACCACTGGGAGGCTGGTTCCCCAGCCTGTGTCTCCTGCTATGGAGACTAATGAAAGGGGGGGGTAGAAATTTCCCCGGTAGCAGTTAATCAAACAGCTACAGAGGGTTACTCCAAGGAGAAGTGACCCATGTCAGAGGGTTAGGGATGACAGTGATCCGGAGTGCCCCGACGCTAGAGCTAGGGACCCTAGTTTAGATACTGACGGGAAACTGTCCCATGCCTTGGGAATGTGTAACGAGTTTGCAGCTGCTCAGAAAGGTGACCCTAGTCTAGAGAAGCTGAGGGCTTGGGCAGACTCTGACGGAGGACAGAGAGGTGACAGAAAACAAAGTTTATTGGGAAAATAGACCAATGTATACTCAGGATGCTTAGACAGAGGGAGAGGTGATAGGCAAGCAGCTTGTTATTCCCCAGGGGTACCATGAGCAGTTGCTCAAGACTGCAGACGATATTCCCTTGTCTGGTCATCTGGAAATCGCGCGCACTATACAGTGGTTGGCCCAGAATTTCTATTGGCCCAACTTCACCCAGCAGGTGAAGGAGTATTGCAGGTCTTGTCACCAGTGACAAGAAATAGGGAAGGCTAGTAAGAAAACCCAAGCCGCCCCAATTCCATTGCCCATAGTGGAGGAGCCATTCCAGAGCATGGGAATGGATACTGTGGAGCCTTTAAATATCCCAGCTGCTCCGGAAAGAGGTTCATCCTGACTGTGGTGGATTATGCCACCTGGTATCCAAAGGCAGTCGCCCTATCCTCACTGAGGACAGAAAGTGGCAGATGCCTTACTTGGGATTTTCTCCTGTGTTGGGTTTCCGCAGGAGGTTATCACCAGTCGAGGGGGTTCCTTTGTGTCTGACCTGATGAAATCTTTGTGGGAGAAGTGTGGGTTGGTGCAGAGGTGCACGACACCTTATCACCCACAAACCAATGGGCTTGTGGAAAGATTTAAACAGTACCATGAAATCAATGCTCCAAGCATTAGCTGAACAGCATGGGAGGGACCGGGAGAAATACCTTCCCCACCTGTTTGCATACAGGGAGGTACCCCAAGAGTCGACGGGGTTCCCCCCCCTTCAAGCTCTTATATGGACGCCAGGTACGTGGGCCCCTAGACTTGATCCGGGAGGACTGGAAAGGAAAGCACACCACCCAGGGAACACCCATAGTGGATTATGTCCTTAGGTTTAGGGAAAGGCTGAAGAAGCTTATGGGGACAGCCCAGAGCGACCTGGCAACTGCCCAAGAGAAACAAAATGTGTGGTACAATCGCAGAGCCAGAGCTTGCTCATACACGGTGGGTCAGACATCACTGTCCTTATCCCAGTCCAGAAAGACTAGCTGCAGGCTGAGTGGGCAGGACTGTACAAAAGTAGCTAGAAAGGTAAATGACGTGAACTATATCATAGAGTTACCCAACAGAAGACATACAGAAAGAATGTACCATGTCAACATGATGAAGCCATATGCCAATAGGGCCGACGTGGTGTTTGCAGTGTGTAGTCCTGGGGAGGAGACGGACGAAGGACACCCCTTCTGGACTTGCTGGAAGAAAGCAACCGGGAGTCCTCTGTGGAGGCAGTTAAACCGTCACCCCAGCTGGTCCCAGACCAGATCCAGGAAGTAAGGGAGGTTTTAGCAGACTTTGCCCCACTGTTTAGTGCCAAGCCTGGACTAACCCCCTTAGCAACGCACGATGTGGAGATAGAGACACAGACGCCCATACAGCGGACGGCATATCAGGTGTCAGATGCTGTCCAAAAGGACATTAAGAGGGAGGTGGAGGAAATGCTGGATTTAGGGGTAATTCAGAGATCCCACAGCCCCTGGGCCTCACCCATAGTCCTTGTGCCCAAGGCAGATGGCTCTACTCGTTTTTGTGTGGACTATCGTGGACTGAATGCACTCACAAAGTCAGATGCCCACCCAATGCCCCGGACGGACAAACTCCTGGACAAGCTGGGAGGGGTAACCTATCTTACGACTACTGACCTGACAAAGGGGTATTGGCAGGTAGAGTTAACTGCCAGAGCTAGGGAGAGGTCAGCCTTCATCACTCCAATAGGCTTATTTGAATTTAAAGTAATGCCTTTCAGAATGAAGAACGCCCCAGCCATTTTCCAAAGGTTGGGGAACCAGTTGTTAAATGGTGCCGAGGAGTATGCCATGGCGTACCTGGATGACACTGCCACCTTTAGTGCCAGCTGGGAGGAACACCTGTCCCACCTTAGGGAAGTGCTGGGCAGGATACAAAGGGCCGGACTCACTGTCAAAGCTAAGAAGTGCCAGGTGGCCATGGCTGAAGTGGCATACCTCGGGCATGTTGTAGGCCAGGGACAGCTCCGTCCTAACCAAGTGAAAATAGAGGTGATCAAGGCATGGCCCAGACCCGAAACGCAGAAGCAGGTCAGGAGTTTTCTAGGGACAGCAGGGTACTATAGGAAATGTGTAGCCTATTACAGTGCCCTGGCTGCTCCCCTATTTGACCTGGTAAAGAAAAAGATGCCTATGAAAATTACCTGGGAACCAGCCTGTGAAAAAGCCTTTACCAGATTGAAGGAGGCACTGTGCAGCGCTCTGTACTGACAAGTCCAGACTACAGCAGACCCTTTATAGTCCAGACGGACGCCTCAGATATGGGTATTGGGGCAGTACTGAGTCAGACATCCAACCAAGAGAAAGATCACCCCATAGTGTACCTGAGCAAAAAGTTACTTCCCAGGGAGCAGGCTTACTCTACTGTTGGGGAGGAGGGGGAGAGAGAGTGTCTTGCCATAGTGTGGGACCTAAACCTACATCAGGTAATAACTGAACCGACAAGGACTCCAAATCCGACAAAAATGGGTACCCTGATAGACTGGCTACTCACAAACCGTAATGAGCATTTGCCTATATCTAGCATCCCTTCAGATGCCATAACAGATCCTGCTCCAATTTTCTGTGTTTGGGCCTCAGGTGCTCCCCCATCCCCCCTCCATGCTACATTACTTTCACAAATTTTGCTAATTTGGATGTAAATGCCTTCCTTCAGGACAGCTCCACTGTTGACTGGTCTGAGATATATCACTCAAACTGCGTGGAAGAGGCGCTATGCATCTCTCTTTCCAAATTCGCTGACATCCAGACTAGACACACTCCTAAGGTCACCAGGAGAGTCAGAAGTAGACAAACTAGGTGGCTACATAAGGACCTGCTAGCTGAGCTACACACGAGGGACAAACTCTGGAGGCACTTCAAAAGTACTGGGCAGTTGTCCAATTAGAACACCTATAGGACCCTCAAACTCCTGTAGAAAGAAAATAAGAATAGCTAAAAGCAAGTACTACAAGGATATGCTTACCAGCTCTGCATGTGACCCCAGGAAATTCTGGGCTCACATTAAGTCTTTCCTTGGGACCTCCACACCTAACACCCCAACAGACATGATACTAAATGGGGCAAACTGTAATGACCCCAATACCATTGCAAATGCCTTTAACAGGATGTTCTCTGACTTATCCCTATATACCTCCTCCTTCATACCTCTGGCAAATCAACAACCCCCCGAGGGATTGAGCAAAGTACTTCACACCTCCACAACTTCTCCTGTATCTGGACACAGTCTGCCTTTCTACTTCAAAGCTATAACGGCACCTGAGGTCTTCAAACTTCTTCGCGCAATGTCTGAAAATACTAGTGTTGGGTCAGACCACCTTGAACCTCGCCTTCTTAAGCTTGCGGCCTCCTATATTGTCTCCCCTCTGGCAAAAATATTTACCTTGTCCCTCTCTTGCAGCACTGTCCCAGACCACTGGAAAATTGCTTGCATAACACAGGTTTACAAAAAAGGTGACAAAAAAGACATCAATAACTACAGACCCATTGCTATTCTCTCGGCCTTGTCTAAACTACTTGAAAAGGCTGTTGCCTCCCAAACACTTGACTTTATCTCAAAGTTTAACTTACTTCAGGATGCCCAGTATGGCTTCAGGAAAAAAAAAAAACCACAGCACGTCTACTGCCCTGCTAAAACTCGCCTCGGACATTCTCTACAATATGGACGCTGGGCATCTTACTGGAGCTGTTTTTAATCAACCTTACCAAGGCATTTGAACTGGTAGATCATCCTTTGCTCCTATGTGGCCTGACAAAACTGGGCTTCTCTCCTCCAGTTGTTTAATGGTTTAACAGCTATCTATCAAATAGGTCTCAAATGGTGAAATTTGATTCAGGTATATCGGACCCTGCAGCAATAAACATTGGTGTACCTCAAAGATCCATCTTGGGGCCGCTTCTCTTCTCACTCTTTATCAATAATGTTCCTAGTGCCCTCAGAAACTGTTCATCTCTCTTATATGCAGATGATCTTGTCATCTATGCTAGTGCTAATAAAGTTGATGACCTTAACTTGGCCCTCTCCTGTGACTTCAAGAACATTCAAAACTGGCTCTATGATCATAAACTGGTTCTAAAGGCAAAGAAAACAATGACTATGCTTTTTGGCTCTGTCCATAAACTTAGAGCTGGTCCTTCGACCCTCACGGTCCTCACGTGGGTGGATCTCAACTGGAATCTGTCTCATCTTTCAAATACCTTGGGGTCTTGTTGGATCAATCCCTAGATCTTAACCTGTGTATTCAAACTATCTGCAAAGCAGTAAATAATAAATTAGGTGCTGCGTACAAGTCTAGCTACATGCTAACACCATCAGCTAAAATGGCCATTGCAAAGGGAATTCTGCTGCCTACTCTTAACTATTGTGCCCCCATCCTTGGTGCTGCCCAGAAAACCTCTCTCCAGAAGTGGGATGTTACTTATAATATATGCCACTACGCATCCTCTTCCCCTCGACTAAAGCACTGCTGTCAACTTTACAAAGACTTGGGCTGGCTCTCCCCCACGGCATCTAGACATTACTATATTGACTCTCTTGTCGACTTATCAGGCTGGAAACCCCAACATCACTGGCGAAGATGATGCTACTCCCTCTTACCTCCTCTCATGATTGGAGGTCCGTTGATAAATCCTTACAGAAAATTCCTAGATGTCACACCTCAAGAGGTGCTGCTGCTGCTTTCCGACATGTGGTTCCTCAGTTCTGGAATACGCTTCCCATTGAGCTTAGACAGACTGGATCCCACCCACACTTCAAGACTGTGTTCCGGCATCATCTTATGCAGACTGACCTTTGTACTCATTTTGATCCACCCTAACTATTGTCAGGCTCCCTGACCTCACTGTCCCCTGCTCCCCTGCCCCAGGCGCTTGTTCAAAACCCTACTTATTTTTGACGTTGGAGGACCGCATCATTACATACTGCCCTGATCTGCTCCTCCTACCTTCCAATATATTCTAATTGCAACTGTATAGTTAGCTCCTCTATTTTTTTTTCTTTACTGTACTATCTTTGTAACATTATATGGTCTACCTTTTAACGCATACTTTGCTGTATTGGATCTACTACGATGTTTTTAAACTCTCCATATGATGTATCATTATTAAGTTGTTCATACCCTGAAAATGTAATGTAGCCCTGTGTTCTTCCTGTTATCTTGCTTGGATTATGTTTTTCCATCAATCTCGGCACATATGTACAAAGACTTGTCTCCTTAAAATGTACAGTTTGTTCCTCTGTGTTGAAATGTTCTGTACTTATTTCCATAATGTTTTGTTCTCTACTTATTTCCGTGATGTTTTGTATTCTCCCAGGTCGTGCCTGAAAATAATCATACTGTTGGCTAGTGCACCTACCCGGTAAACAAAAAATAAATAAATAAAATAAAGAAGTTGAGCTGTACTTATATGGGCAGCATTCTTGAGGTACAAACTGACCACAACACCCTGGTTTGGCTGACACAAATGGGAAAAACTAATGGTAGACTATTAAGATGGAGTCTTCCCTTGCAAGGGTATGACATGACAATCTTACACAGGGCTGAAGCAACCAATCAGAACACAGATGGCTTGTCACGTCTATATGAGTGAACTGACTTAGGGAGCTCATCCTGTGCAGGGGATAAAGCCCCCAAATTCAGTCTAGGTGGGGAGGATGGTGACGCTTGGCCAGCAGGCTATGATTATTGTATGATATTGGTATTATAAATAAATGGTCAGTTTATGAAATGTCAGTCTGTGAGATTTGGCCCTTTAAATTACTAAGTGTCAGCAGCTGAAACCACAGGATGTAATTAAAATGGATAAGTGGGCCAGTTAATTAACTACCTTCCTTCCAGTGGACATTTTATTACCTTTTATGACATGCTCAGGCTTTTGAAGTGGAAAAAAAATCTAAAGTTTATGACGTCAGGAAAGAAAGGGTAATTTGGCTGTTCCTGTCAAGTTTATCACCTAAATGACAAATGCTGGGATTGCTAAGTTCAAAGGATAAATGGTTAATTAAGGAGTTACTGTATGTATAGAAAATGTATTTTTTCTTCTGATGTCACATTATTTAACATACCTCCTGGTAGGAAATCATGTTTGTAATTTTATATTCAAAAAGGAGGCGCTAGATGACTCACAGAAAGGGTGCGAAGACACAGAGTTTAAACTGATACTTGTGTCTGAAATGTATGGCATATTATTTTGGGACTCCGAGAAAAAACAGTTCTCTGATCTAACTAAAAGCACTTCCAGAGGTAATACCTTAGATAGCAAAGATCTAAATGTATTGTGGTAGGAGTTTTGCTTTGTAATTTTCCCTTGCTCTTTTATGTGATTGTGAGCTCTTTGATATATTGTTCTGCGTTTACATTTTTTTCATATTTTTATCATCTTTTAATAAAGAACCTTTTTTTTTTTTTTTTTTAAAAGACTGCCTGGGTGTCTGTCAGTTCTTTTTGCATGTGACGTATCGGTGGTTAAGTCTGACAACTGTTCAAGGGCTTGATGGTGTTACTAAGCTTGGTAAAAGGTAAGAATATACCTAAGGTCTCTTACAGAGTTTTAATGGTTCATTTTGGATACCTGGTTAGGTGCCCTTGGGCGAAAGATAGATTGCATCCCCCCCCCGAAGAGAACATTATCCGAGTCTGTATATTTGGGTATGCTAGCATAAGGTTCGCAGTTTGAATCCCCCCAGAACTTGAAACTAAAAAGGTGAGTCGGACCCAAAAGCAGACAGTAGGGTTACCCTTTCTGTTACCTGTTCACACTATTGCGCTCTGAGGTTGGCACTGTGGGAGCAGAGGGCCTGACTGGTGGAGTGCATTTGTGACAATCTCATTTGAATCCATTTCAAGCCTGTGTATCTGGCATGTAATACAACACTGCTTTCACTGACCTGATGAATTTATTTATTGAATTTTGTTTACCAGGTAAAGCCACTGGTGCTACAGGAGGCCCTTTTTCAGGGGCAACCCAGGGTTGATTACAGAGATCATTCACATAACTTGGACAGGACTGAATACAAAGAAGCACTGGACTGGACAGTTACAGTACACTGGAAAGGTCAGGGAGTTTAGCTGTCAAAAGTCAGTCTCAAAACCAATTTTGTTTGTCCAATACAACAGGATGTCATCACCATAATGCAACATATTTGTCTCCCCCCAGACTAACAAGGCTACATTTCTCTGTCAAAACAGTTTCTGAAGCCATACTTGTAGAGCTCACAGTGCCTCAGCATGTCCCTACTCAGATCCTCCTAACACAATTTCCCCTGGCTCTGGAATTCCCACCTCAATCTCCTATACTAGACAGAAGGGCAGAAAATAGGAAAACGCAGCATATTTTATATTGGTATTTTTGCTTTTTACAGCAGTAAAGCGCAGCAAGTAAAAAGCACAGAAAAACACATTTATTAGAGCCTTAGCTCACAGGGACTCACTCACTGTATACAGTGCACCTCCAGAGTATCAGAACCAGCCCCTCCCCAAAACCAGAAGCAACGTCAATCACCTGATAGCACAGTGTTATGAAATTTATTAAAGCACATATGCCCCACTAGACAGACAGACCTAGGTATCAGGAGTCCCAAAAATTATCATTTGCAATGTAGACGTGTTCAAGACGTTAGTAGACGTCCATCCCATACCAGCAGACAAGAACAAGGGTATATTATGCTAACCTTGGCAGAATAATAGCATTTCGCACTCTGTAAACAATTGTTACTTATTTGATTATGCTGGGGGGGGGGCCGGGGCCTGCTTCCAACGGCACTTTTTTTTTTTTTTTTTTTAAACAGGGAGGAGTTAAATGTTTAAAAAAAAAAAATCAAGGTAACCCTAAAACACTATCATTGCCATGGCTCTGCCCCTTACCTCTGCCCACTTGCACAGCTTCACCCACTCTCACTATGCTAACTCCAGAGAACAGTCCTCAGTCCACCAACACTCAAGACATGACCAAGGTCAGCTAGGAAGGAGGCCCTTCAGTAATTTTTTTTTAAACTTTCTGTTTATTCACCTCTCCGCACCGGAGCTCCACGTCATTGGGAGACACCTGTTACTGCCCCGCTTCTCTGCCTTACCAGATATCCCCGGAGGTTCCCCCATGGAGCCGTGGCTATGTCCCCCAGGCGGGCATGAGGAGGGGCCCTTACACCCCGATATTTCTGGTTTCGTCAGGTCCCCCGGTGGGTCAAGCAGGCAGCAGCTATCAGGGCCAGTACTAGTGCTCCGTCTTCTCATCACTCCGGCATTGTTTTTCCCCCATTCTTGCTACATAGTGTTGTGTCCCGACATCAAGGCGCTAGGTGCCAATGTCCACCACGCAGCTCCCCCGACCCACCCGCTTACCAGTAGGACTTGCTATACCTTGGGCCTCCACCCTGGGTCAGGCAAGCTTCGGGCCTTGGTCCCCCCTTCCCCCATGGAGAAGGCGAGCAGTCCCTGGGATGCTCAAGCCTTCTCCCCCGGCCAGCCCTCCACTAACCTGGGTCCACTCCCAAACCCAGGTCGCCGTTGTTGCAAGCAGAAATCCAACCACTGCAGTGGGCCAGCTCACTAATCTTTATTATACATAGTGGTTTCTTCAAGTTCCCATACTTCAACAAACCAGGACATGACTGCCGCTGTGACTGCTTACTGAGACATCAAAGAACACTCCAAGAGGCGAATGTTGGGGCACATGCTACTCTGCATAATTCCAGTTCCTGGAGCCTTTATTTCAATTTGCCTATCTACAGTACATTTGTGCTTCTACAAGGGTGCTGCAGATACGCACTCTGATTGGCCGAGAGGGTCTCACCTCACTATGATAGTAATAATTACAGGCATCAGTGGGTGTACAAGGAAATAATGGCACTGGGCACTACAGACCAGGATTGAGGTCACTATCTACAATGACATTATTCCCAAGAAATGACCCACTGATACCTATAGTTTTATCTCCATTATATCAAGGTCAACAAAGTTTGTTGGTTTCTAACAGCTGCACAAACCATAAAGATTAAGCAATTTTGGTCTCAGTGCTGGCTTTGCTGACCGAACGCTCAAAGTGGTCATTTAATCAGAAACTGGTTTGAACGTCAGAATGCCTTATTGCTGATTTGCCCATTTCACCTTAAAGGGACACTGTCACAGCGTGAGGGAATAAACTTCAGACGAGGAAATTTACAGGCCCAGATATTCAAAAGGGTTGCGCCATGCACAACCCACTGATGCGCCCCGGTGCGATATTTTAAAGGGAAAAGTGCTACCAAGATAAACCCGATGCGCCGAGCGCATCAGTAATGTATGCAGGCACAGGTGGGGGGGGGGCGTGCCCATGCATAACCTGCACAGTCCGATATTCAGCCCGGGATGTGCAGAGTCATGCATGCGCAACCCCTACCTGCGCCTGCACAAAGTTATGCCCCCCAAAAAAAAGGAACAAGTGATGGCCATCCACAGGTGAGCAGTCGCATTGCAGGGTGCAATACAGCAGCTGCCACCTGTGGGTGGCCACTCAAGTTCCTGCCGCACCTGGCGGCGCCCCCATGCCCTGATCGCGGGCATCTATAATCCCTCCCCCAGTCCAATATCCCGTGGTCCAGTAGACCGCTATGTGCCCCGATCGCTGGCATGACTGTATCCCCCCAAGTCCGATATCCCTGGTGGTCCAGTGGACCGTGCATGAGCCCGATCGCTGGCATCATTCATCACCCCCCAAGTCCGATATCCCTGGTGATCTAGTGTACCCCACCCCACCCGCCCACTGAGCCCCACCACCCCGCCCTCCCATCAGCAGGCGGGAGGCAGCACCTCACCCGCCTGCCGCCCGCGCCCACCGCTGACAGTCGGTAGGACTGCACGCCCATTGGTTCAGAGCATGAGCCAATGGGCATGCAGCCCATACCGAACTAGTCAGTCCAGATATGTGAATGAATTTCATTCACATATCTGGACTGAGTAGTACGTGCAGCCCATACCGTAAATCACTACTTAACATCACTAGTTTCTCACAATACAGTCCTGGATTCTAGAGCTCCTAAGACCCTTCTCATCTGCATTCAACAGCTTGTCTGCAATAGCACCTCTCTCCTTCACTCTCAACACGGAACTCTACTAGACTGAACTGATGTAAACTCTGTGCAAAGGTTTTTATATCTTTTTGGTAGGGTCACCTGACTGAGCCCTTACATGTCTGGGCATGTTTCAAAACTAAGGGGGAAGGGATTGTGTCAGGGGATTTCCTGGTTCAGTTAAAGGTACAGTGTATATATCCACAGATATTGACTTTCTATATCTCTGATCCACAGTGACCAAGCTCTTTTATACATAGAACCTTATACAGCAACAGATTTATAGTGTGAATTTATGAAAATACCTTAAGGATTTCTTATAGCTACTAATCATGACATTATTATTGTTTTATATGGCTTCTGAAGCTTTTTTTTTTTTTTTTTAATAAAGGCTTTATTAACTGCATTAAATTCTGCTATCTCAGATAGCCTTAATGCTTTTTGTACACAAAATGCACTTGTGCGCTTTACACAACACCTCTCCAGGTGTTTGGCACCATTCCAGGGACTGGATGGATGGAAATAGAAAAAGAATGAAAGGCAAGAACTAGTAGGAAGTTTGGTAGGGATGGTAAAGAGCTACGCTAGGTGGCCAAACTAGGGTGGTGGGGTGGAAAGAGAAGAAAAGTGTTGGCTGCTGTGCACAGACGTTTTGGTAGCTAGGAAATGAGATGGAAAAGTGGTGCATCAGTCACAGCTGAGGGTGTTAGCCGAACTCTGCCACAGACACATTCATGTACAGTGGCAGACATAGTTTGAAAGTCCATGAAAAGATCTTTTAATTGAGATATTGGGCATACCTGTAGCTGGAAGTAGTCCAGAGATATGGATGTCTGAGTCTGTGCAATATAAATACGACATCAGAGCCATTCTTAGAACTTTGTGATGTCAGGGACATTGCCAGCAGCCTAACTCAATGCAGTTAGGCGCAGCTTGATCATCACTGACATCACAAGGTTCTAAGAATGACTCTAATGTAAATATTTATATTGCACAGACTCAGACATCTATATCTATGGACTGCTTCTAGGCACAGTTATGCCCAATACCTCAAGTAAAAGAACTTTACATGGGCTTTCACACTGTGTACAGTATGCTACTGTACATGAATGTGTCCCTTTAGAGGACAGGAAATTATTTCTAACTGGCAGCTCTTTATAATGTTCCTGTTTTCGGAAATAATAGTCATACCCCAAAATAATCTATAATTAACAGTACCTCAAAGCATAAAATAAGCAGGTTCGCATCACAATTTGCGACCCAAGAGATCGGTAAAAAGCGAGTCAAATCTGGCAATGATTAGCAGTCATTGCCAATCAATACCAACTGGTCCTGGGTCCTGTAAAAGTGCCTTATTGGGCACTGTCATTTTAATTTGTTTTCTTTTTGTCCTGGTATCCATTTTTTGCCCTCCTCCTCCGCCCCATGAACCCCAAGCTGTTCCCCGATTGGTCCAGTGATGCTCCTGCCCCCCCCACCCAGTCTCCATGCAGATGAAACATGACAAGAGTCCTTTTGCAGCGCACCCAGAAGAGGAAGCAAGCGTCAGGAGGTCAAGCAGGAGTCCAAAGGAGAGTCTTTTTTTGTTTTTTTGTTTTTGTTTTTTTTAAATCATCATTGCGCTGTTGTCCAGTTAACTTAAATTGTGTCTTTTTGTTTTTCAGGTGGTCGGAGACAAGCCGGAGCCGGGAGGAGTAGTTGCCACACAGAGGAGCAGCTGGAAGGAGAAAGTCTGGCTGAGACCGCGAGAGGGCACGGGAGGGACCTGGACAGAGTGGAGAGCAGGCAGCTACATCGCGGGGTGAGGCATGGTCAGATGAGCAGATTCAGTGACCGCAGAGGACAGCAGGAGCGCAGCAGAATCGGGGAGCAGCAAAAAACAAGTAAAACATTTTCATTTGGTTGGGGAGCCTGGAGGAGGGAAGAAGGGCACACAGAGTTCAGGGCACGGGGTTGGGGGGAAACGGTGTAATGGCAACCAATGGGCAAGGCCTAGAGCTGGACTGTGGGTGGCGGGAGAACAAGGGCATGATCACTGGGCAAGTAGAGTGTGCCCTGCTTGCAGCGAATTTGGGAACAAACAGTGAACGTAATTGCAGTGAACATTTGGGGAACAGAATAAAGACTATGTGCCCTGCTTTGCAGAGATTAAGGGGGAACCAGAACTTAATGTGCCCTGCTACTATGTTGTGTGCCCTGCATCTTTGCAGTGAACATTTGGGAACAGATAAAAACTAAGTAAGCAGCCCTGCCTGCTTCGAGATCTGAGGGTAACCAAGAAGTAATGTGCCCTGCCAGCTGTGTGCCCTGCTCTTTGCAGTGAACAATATGGGAAAAGAAAAAGAGACTAAGTAATGTGCCCTGCTTTGACACAGATTATGGAGGAAACAGAACTTCTCTTTAATGTGCCCTGCATCTGCTGTGTGCCCTGCATCTGCAGTGAACATTTAGAAAAAAGATTAAGTAATGTGCCATGCTTTGCAGAGATAAGAGGAACCAGGCACTTAAGAATTATGTGCCCAGTGCTTTATCTTGTCAATGTGTGCCATGCTCTTGCATTGAGAAATTTGCAGCTTTGCAGAGAATCCAAGGGGAACCAGAAAATGCGCCCTGTTAAGTGTTGTGCTCTGCTCTTTACAGTGAACTTGGGAACACAGAATAAGACTATGTGCCCTGCTTTGACAGTGTTGGGGGGGGGGGGACTACTATACTTTAACTGTCTGTCCTTTTTCTGGGCAGAAAATGAAAAATGTAAGTGCTGTCATGTGCCCTGCAACTGCAGAGATTTTAACTTGAACTCACTGTGTTGCCCCTGCTTTTTTTAGAGGAAGGAACTAACTGTGCCCTTGCACTTTGATTTTGACTCACTACTTGTCTTATTGTGACAGCAAGCCCACAAAAATGTAAGTAATGTGCCCTGCTATGCAGCGACTTCGCTGCCTGTAGCACAGTCACAATGGGAGGGATTGCCCAGCTTAGGAAGAGGGTTTGGTCTGAGAAGTGCCAGAGAGTGGGCCGGGAGGGCGGAGCTGGGGGTCACACATCTGCTGCCATTTTCTTTTTTTTCCCAGGAAAAATCTCCTGTGTTAATTTAAGTGGTTGCACACCCTGACACCTTGTGTTGCTAACTTCAAACTTTTTAATAATTGCAGTCTGACATAGGTGGAGTTAAATTAGCAACTGCAGAGGGATGGTGCAAAAAACACGATCCAGAAAAAAAACTGGCTACAGATTAGCAGTGAGGGTTAGTTGCAAATTGTGCTTCGAGTACAGAGATGAGTTATGTGGGTTGAGGAACTTAAGTGAGGCATTAATTGCAGGGATTACAGGCTCCCAGCTAAAAAGTTGATGCCATCCGGAAACATCTTCTGACACAGCAGCACAAGAAAGCTGTTAACATTTTGAAATTTGGTAGAACAAGATCACCACTTGAGATATATATTGCCATACCACAACTGGTAAGTTTAAAATGGGGAGGGGGGGCTTAGGAGTTTGGACCAAGACTTAAAACTTTTAATTTAAAATTTGCAGGGCGAGCTTTCATAAATGCAGAGGAACAGCATAGAACAATTCTAAGTAGGCTGATGGAGATCCTGTATATAATGGCCTATTAAAAAGTTTGAAGCAATAGCAGAACAAGAGAAGCACCAATAAATACATTAACACTGTTAGTGGGAAAGAACTCTCAATGTGTATTGGCAAGCACCTAGAAGAAAACCTGCTGGCAACTGTCAAAAATGCAAACCATGGGACTTCTGGTGATGTCAGGAAATCAATGGATGCCTAATCTTGTAGCTCTGGATCAACTCCAGCATAATCTAAGTACATCCACTGATTAAAAGCATGAACTCGCCAGCCAAATCAACCAGATCGAAAAATGTAAACCTGAGACACACCGAAACCCCGGTCTTGCGGCTCCGGGAGCTATTATCCAGAGAGAAAACCAACGGTATGCCCATCGAGGAGGCCGCGAGAGAAAGCATGTCTCCAGAGACCCAAACTGATATGGCAGATAAAGATCTTATTGCCACAACCCTACAAACAGCCAGAACAGTGGAAAAGATAGGTAAAACGCTCACGGAGCTAAAAGCAGATATTAACAACGTAGAACATCGCACTGATCAGCTTGAGCTCGGCCTAACTTCTGTCTCGGAGCAATCGGATCGGCAAGACAGACTTCTTTACCTCCCAGCCAGAGAGAGGAAACAATCACAAAACTGACAACCTGGAAGGCTGTAGTAGGAGACAGAACATTAGAATATACGGCATCCCCGAAGGGGCGGAAGATAAGGCCCCAAATGTAGCATCCTTCATCCAGACAGTTCTCAGAGAAGCACTGGGCCTCTCACAAGATTTCGATTTAAGTATAGACAGAGCCCACCGATTGCTAGCCCCCAAACCATCTAATGCAGGCGCTCGACCTCAGGCATTTGTAGTTCGTCTAACTTACTATGCCACGAAGGAAGAACTGCTGAACAAGGCCTGGAAAATGAGAGAGATAACCTATAAGCAAAATCGTCTCTCTTTAGACAACGATTACACCACGCAGATATAAGAGAGGAGGAGAAAACTTTGGCTTATCAAACAATTAAGAAGCAGAGGGCAAAAAGTACAAATCTTACACCCAGCACGCCTCCGAGTGGAAACAGATCGAGGCCCCAGAACCTTCGAGGATTTACTTTCTGCTCAATCTTACCTACAAAAACTTGGGGATCTCTCTTCCTTCTTTATATAAGGAACAAATGGAAAAGGAGCTCCTCCGTGCAGCATGGTCAGTAGCGCAGAGAGGCAGTAAGTGTAAAGGCTCCCAGCAATTCGACCCACAGACAAACCGAGCGGTCCTAGCCGCGATTATGAAACCGTTTGACTCCCCATGCACAACGAATCCACACCGCACAGGAAGACGAGAGCAAGGGAAACAACAACGCGAAGAACAGAACAACACCTGAAACAGACTATGACGGCACCACCTGAATAACAGCAAGAGCGAACCTGTAATCCATGCCTCCCCTGGGAGTTTACAGTGCCCCGGGACCAGGAAGCCTCTGAATTACCCTTCGACATTTCTTCGGCCTGAGACTTTTGCCATCATGTTCAGACCGACGAAAACTGACTGTCGATCTCTTCAGAAATGCCCTTTATGTTCTAGGGTACATCCACGGTCGGTATACTGTAATTAAAGGGGAAGGGAGGGAAAGAGTTACAATTACCTGCACCAGATCCTTTGCAGCCCTGATAACTACATTTGGGACCTAGTCTCCACTCCCCGAGAGAGACTAAATGACTATACTGCTTCGTACATATGCTCAAATATCGCAGGATTTACTTATCGCTACTAGTTTAATTCCTCTCTGAACATAATTAGCATTGTGTTATTGTGTCATAGTTAAGCTCCCAAATGTTTCCAATGTTTCAAATGAATGTTGAGAGCTACAGACTGCGCCTACTACTCATTAAAAGGCAGACTAGCTTGAGCTGGGTTTCGGGCTGAAATTGGGATTAGGACCCTTTTTCCTTAGCATGGCGAATCACCTGTTAACCTGGCCCCTGAATCTTCGCTTTGCGGGTGCGAACCGACCCCTCGTGAAACGTGGCTTAGAGCTGGACCACTAGGGACTACCCCAAGGGCTAAGCTTCACGCCTCCATTTAGAATACAGCCCAAGTAGAACCTATACAATTCTATAAGAGGTTGAAATAAGACTAGGGGAAACTCTCTCCCCTATTCCCATCCTAGGTAGGGGTCGTTCCGATCTTGGAAAGGGCAATATAAACCACCTAGCCCTAGGATCCTGACGTAAATTAAACTCAGGAGAATTCTATAGCTGTTCTCTAGAGCGAAAGTACCCACTACACCCGACGGGTACTAGGCACGTAACAGGGTGTCCTCTAGTAGCTAAATTTGACTCCTTAAACCTTGGAAGCCTGACCATCTGTAGAACAGGACATATTAAAAATACTATGTAAATAGTTTGTTCTGAGCCAAGATTAGGACCCAAGTCACGGTTTTATTGGATTTCTGTGCATATATAGATTAGATCGAGTCTGCCAGCCTCTCAGTCAATACTGAGGCAAAACTATAGCCAAAGAAAAGTGCTGTGATTCTTATAAGCCTTAGGAAGGGAGTATGCCTCATATACAGACAAAGGTTTTAACGTATAATGTTAATGGGCTTAACAGCCCAATCAAGCGAAAAAGGGTACTTAAGCACATTGGTAAGCAACACAGCTACTTCGTCTTCTTGCAGGAGACTCACCTCGCTCCCCACGAAGCTACTAAACTTAAGTCTAGGGCCTACCCTAAAATCTATCATGCCTCGTTAGATAGAAGGAAAAAGAGGGGTGTAGCATTATTAATTTCGGACGCCATTCCATTTGAAGAGGAGTCAGTGGTGGCTGACCCAGGAGAGAGGTTCGTCATTGTCATAGGCCGCATTCAAGAGGAGTACGTAACGTTAGCCAACGTGTACGCCCCCCCAGGCTCTTCCTTTACCTTTTACTCAGAACTTATTCAGATGATACTAGAGAAAACTAAGGGAACACTACTTCTGGGAGGTGACTGGAACCTCATCCTAGATAGGCACTTGGACACCACATCCCTGATCCCCACACAGAGCACCAGGACCGCCAAACTCTTCCTTCGGCTCCTAAGGGAGGCGGGTCTGAGGGACATCTGGAGGGAAAAATACCCCCTAGCAAGAGATTACACGTACTATCCCCCCCCCCGGTACAAAATCCACTCGAGAATAGATATGTTCCTCACACGGACCAGAGATCTTTCTAATTTTGGACACCTTCAAGTGGGAATGGCAGTTCATTCGGACCACCGACCCCTACTCCTGGAATGCGATCTTGGTCTCCCAAAAAGGAAATCTCAGTGGAGATTAAACACTTCCCTCCTGAGAGATAAAGATACTTTAAAAAAAACTCTCGGAAGTTGTGGCCCAGACATTATCACACAACTCCGAGAAAGACACTCCTCCGCAGATAATCTGGGACACAATTAAAACAATGATGAGGGGGAAGCTAATTGCCATAGGGACATATAAACAGAAGGAAAGGAGGGCACAACTAGAACAACTCAATCTGCAACTTAGGGACCTGGAATCACGGCAAAAATTAAGATGGACAAAGCAATTGGACAACCAAATTAAAGACACCAAAACCCATCTGCATAGGCTCCATCTCCTAGAGGTAGAGAAATCACTTGCCTATTTACGGCAATCTTATTATGAAGGGGGGGCACAGGCAACCAAAATGCTTGCTATCAGACTTGGGCAGAGGCAGGCCAGGGCCACTACTGTAAAGATCAAGCACCCCAAATCCGGGGCCTTGACTCACAAGCAAGAAAAAAATTATGGAGGCTCTTGTGGAATATTATAAGCAACTCTATAAACCCCAACTGGAGTCCCCTAAAGAGGAAAAGGTTCATTTCCTTAAATCCTTGAACCTGCCCACTCTTACCCAAGATCAACAAGAGACCCTGACTGCCCCGTTAAAAATGATAGAGGTAGATCAAGCTATTACAGGAATGAAACCTGGGAAATGTCCTGGCCCTAACTGTTTCAGTGGGGACATTTATAAAAAAACTTAAAAGGGATCTTGCCCCCCACTTGCTTAGGGTTTTTAATGAGGTCTGGGTGGGAGGGGAGGCACCATCGTGGAACTTCGCTAACATCTCAGTAATACACAAGCCGGTCAAGGACCCTTCTGAGTGCACCTCATACAGACCCATCTCCCTACTCAATGTTGACTACAAGATTTTTACCTCTATTATAGCTACTAAATTAAACGCCCTTCTCCCACGCTTAATAGACAAAGACCAAACAGGCTTCATAGCCGGCCGTCAAGCCCCAGACAGTATCAGGTGCACCATTAACATCATAAATAAAGTCTCCATAGATAAAACCCCAACCTGTGTCATGAGCCTCGATGCTGAAAAGCGTTTGATAAGGTATCATGGCCATTCCTTTTTGGCACCCTAGAACATTCTGGCATCCCTCAGAACATGATAGACACCCTTAAGAGTTTATATGCAGCCCCACAAGCCTATATAAGGTTAAATGGAGGCATCTCGGATAGGTTCTTGCTCAGCCGTGGGACTAGGCAGGGATGCCCCCTCTCCCCCCCTACTGTTCGCCCTATATATCGAGCCATTAGCTTCAGCTATACGAGGGAACCCAGAGGTAGAGGGCATCAAGATTGGAGACACCGAACACAAAATCTCGTTATATGCAGATGATGTCCTGCTTTATCTTACAAACCCTGAAATCAATCCCAAAGATCTGGGATCGTTTAGAAGATATCGGCCGACATGCAGGCTACTCACTAAATAAAGAAAAAACAGAAATCTTGACATTTTTTTATTATAATCCCTCACCACACATTATTAAGATATTACCACTTAAGTGGAATAAACAGAAAATTAAATATCTGGGAATACAACTAACAAAACACCTAGGGGGACTTTTCACTGCAAATTATGGCCCACTTCAGGCACAAATTACACAAGACTTAGCTAAATGGCGGCTCCTTAATCTACCACTATATTCTAAAATCCAAACTATTACCCTAAATATCCTTCCCAGGTTTTTATACCTGTTCCAATCCCTACCAATATTTACTCCAAAGAAGTATTTTAAAGAATGGCAGAAGCTGACTGGCAAGTTTATTTGGCATCCAGGCAGACCTAGGGTGAGAATGGCACTCCTACAGACAGACAAAGCCGATGGCGGCAGAATGGTCCCCATTTTAGAAGATTACTGTATGGCCGCCTACCTTAAGAACGCGTTGCTCTGGTCCACTAAAACATATGAGGCTCACTGGAGAGACATTGAGTCTCATGTAACTGAAGGTCCCCCCCTTGGAGCGAGGACTGCGGATGCCTCTATACTGAAGGAGACACCGCGTCCCCCATTAACAGTCGGAAGCACCATAATAATGATTCATAGATCATGGACCAAATATGACTTATCTAAGGAGATGTGGCTGCTACACTGGTTCGCTTGGTCTCAGCATTTCCTCCCAGCTAAGATAGACCACTCCTTTAGAAGGTGAGCTAGATTAGGATTTACCAACCTAGGTCAGATGATCTCTGGGTACACGATACTAGATTTCCACACCATTAAACAAACATATCACTTAAGGAATCAAGACCACTTCAAATATTTACAGATTAGAACACACATACACACACTTAGAAAACTACAAGAGTCAAAACCCCAAGTAAAGAATCTATTGGAGGTCATAACATCTATTCAAGGGGAAGCCCTCAAGAGAGGACACATTTCAGCTCTCTACAGAGCAATAAGACAACTGCACCAAAGACAATCGCTTAGAATTAAAAATAAATGGGAACAGGAATTGGGGCTAAAAATAATAGAAGAGGAATGGAGGGCAATATTCCAGATCGTAAATAAAACTACACTTTCATCTAACTGGTGGGAATTTGCCTGGAAAATAAGGGTCAGGTTCTTCCACACACCTGAAAGTTTAAGTAAGTGGGACACAGGGATAACCCCACTCTGCTGGAGGGGATGTCATGTCCAAGTGGCACACCACTCCCATATTTTTTGGGAGTGTGATGATTTACGCCCTTTCTGGCAGGGAGTTTCCAGAACACTAGAAGGTATATTCTCCTGTAACGCACAATTAACAATAAGAAACTTAGTTCTGGGAATACCTCCTGATGAAGTTAAAGGAGCAGATGGTATGTACCTCTAGGGTATACTATTGGCAGCGGCTCATAAGTCAATTACCAAAAAGTGGCTCTCCTCAGAGGTACCCGACTTACCCCAATGGCACTCCATTATAAAAGAAAAAAGGGAAATGGAGGAATTAACACATAAGATAAATAACAACATGAACAGTTATGTGAGTAAATGGACCAGATGGGACCTGGCTACAGGAACTTAGACCGGTCTGATGGTCTGGGAGGGGAGGGAGGGAGGGACGGACGGAGGGAGATGTAAGAAGGTAGGAAAAGAAATAAAAAAAGAGAACATAAAAGAAGTGAGGAATAAATAAAAATGAGCTGTTGTTGTAGCCTCGCCCTTTAGACAGAAGATGAGTATATACCCTAGGAAAGGAAATGAACTAAGGCGTGGAAATGCAACTGTTTTGGCACTAATGATGTATAACGCTTATGAAATGTGTAAACAATTGTATTATGTATGGCTTGTGATGGTATGCAGACTCTGAAGTTCCAATAAACTTGAATTTAAATAAAAAATGAAAATCATTTTTCAGTTCTTATGGACGGTAGTGTAGTGCTGACAGTGGTGTAACTGAAAAGAAACTGGTTTACGTAATGTATGTAAATCCCATCAATGGTCACGTGGAGACTAAGTTTTTACGAATGAAAGCTGTATCAGATGGCACAAGGCAGGGACTTGAAAAATCTCCTTTCAGACATTTTTACAGAGTGTGGCCTTAATATAAAAAACACGGTTGAGTTTGAGGCCTTGCTGCTCTTTTAAGGGAAAACATACAGTAGTCAGTTGGTGTTCATTGTTTCTCACGCAGATAAGAACTGGCCATAAAAGACGCTTTGGATAACACCTATTTCAATGATGTTTCTAACTTTCTGACCCAATTGTTTTATCTCCATCAGAAAAGTCCTAAGAGACTCAGAGAGTTACCGTCCCTTGCTCAGGCCATGGAGATGTCAGCTGAAAAGCCCAAGAAGGCCCATAGAACACGCTGAGTGCAGCATAAACTTCTTGCCACCCATACTATTACCAAATCATCCCCCGTAATTTGTGCCCGTTTAGAATCTATGGCCACAGACCTAAGTCATGACCAGGCCAAAGCCAAGGGAGTGTTACAAATTATGACTAAATTCCAAATGGTGGCACACCTCTTGTATTTTGAACAGCTGCTTCAGCCACTTGCCAGGATCTCACTAGCACTTCAAAAAGAAGCAGCTGAAATGCCAGAGCTCTTCGCTCTGTTAAAACTTTGAGAAACACTCTTGACCATGCTAAGCAGAGTGGTCCCATAGGTGGCAGTGAACTTGACATTCTCTTAAAAAATGGGTCTGATGTTCTTTCAGGAGCATGTGCTCAAGTCACATACAAGAGTGTGAAATGAACACATTTTAGTGGCCAAGTTGTTAAAATTTTTAAACAGCAAACTATTAAATACATTACAAACATTGAGAACTGTTGTGAACAAAGGTTCGGTTTGACTGATGAAAGTAATATCTATAACCGTGCAAAAATGTTAGATACCAGACTTTGGCCATCAGCTGCAGACAGAACTGGAGCTGTACGGTAAACAGTGACAGTACTGCAGTAGCCGACAACTTTTCAGCACTTTTAAACATAGAAACATAGAATTTGACAGCAGATAAGGACCGTTTGGCCCACCCAGTCTGCCCATTCCCCTACTTAATGGATAAGCTGCAGATCCTAGTTAACTCATTGCCTCCACAGGTTCACTCTGAGATTACACCACTTGCCTCCTGAATCTCCTGTATACTTTTCACAGTGAATCCTGGGCCTTTCTAAGCAAAATCAAGCCATAGTCAGCATGTCGCAAACAAATGCTAATAGCTCAATAACTGTACATGCTAGACACAAAGTATGAGTGGAAGAGTTATTGAGCACAAAATTGCCTTTCCAATGCTGGCATGCATGTAATAATAAGTCATTTTGTTTTTTTCCTATACTGGTTGAAAGAGCAAACTAAATATTTTTTTCACTAAAAAAGGGCAACATAAGCCATTTTTTGTTGGAAAACATGTAAAATATCAACACCAAATTAAGCATACAGACATTAAATGGTGTTTTAACATTATGTTTGTTAAGAAAAAGATATCTTTGTACTATAAAACGTAATTTTTCCCCATTTTAGTCAAGGTGCTTTGGTGAGATTTGAGTAATAAATCTCAACCACACACACCATATCATAAACAAATGCGTATAACTCCAAAAGTATACATGATACACACAAAGTATCAGCATGAAAGTTGATGAGCACAAAAATGCCTTTACAATGGTGCTACGCAACCAGTTGTAATCAATACGGTTTTTATTTTATACCTGCTGAAGTGCCAAAAAAGTGACTTTTATTCAAGCTGCTTAGGTGAATCTTGATGGAAAACATGTCAGCCATACACACCATACCATAAACAAATAAGAATAACTCCTAAAGTATACATGATATACCCAAAATATCAGTGGCAAAGTTGTTCAGCACAAAATTACCTTCCCAATCGTGGTATGCAAATAATAATATGTAATTTTGTTTTTTTTTAAGCTGGTTGAAACAGCAAACAATTTTTTTTTTCACTAAAACAGGCAACATAAGCCATGCACAACATACCATAAACAAATGCAAATAACTCCTAAAGTATACATGATATGCACAAAATATCAGTGACAAAGTTGTTCAGCATAAAATTACCTTTCCAACGCTGCTATGCAGTCAAATATATATTATATTCTGTTACACTATATATTAAAATATATAAGTGACTTCTCCAGACATTGCAACGGCACACTGGGAGTTAGTAGCCGCCTTCTACAGACGTCCTCAGGACACTAGTGTATTTTACTGATCTAATTACAGGCCAGCTAGGAGACGAAGCTAACCAGCAGCCTACTTCTTCCTACCCCACCCCTAGAATTGCCTTATGACTGTCCTGTGCATGCTTGAATTCCACCACTGTTTTTGACTCCACAACCTCCTCCGGAAGGCCGCTCCATGCATCCACAACCTCTCTGTGAAAATACTTCCTTAAATTACCTCTGAGCCGCCTCCATCTTCAAATTGTGCCCCTTGTTCTTGCACATCCTTTTTTGAAAGATGCTACCTCTTGGACTTTGTTGATTCCCTTGAGGTACTTGAAAGTTTCTATCATGTCCCCCCTTTCCTTGAGGCTATACATAAGCTCCTTAAGTCTCTTCATATGTCTTCCGGTGCAGACCCTGCACCATTTTAGTTGCCCTCCTCTAGACAGCTTCCATCCTGTCTATGTTCTTTGGAGATTGGGTCTCCAGAACTGCACGTAGTACATCTAGATGGGGTCTCACCAGCTGTCTGTACAGAGGATAACAACTTCCTGTTTTCTACTGGTGATGTCTCTCCCATGCATCCCAGTATCCCCAGCCCTCCTTGCTGCCCTCTCACATTGCTTGCCCACCTTAGGTCATCTGATATGACTACCCCCAGGTCCCTTTCCATTTTTGTTGTTAGTATCTCACCCCCATTGTGTACTCTTCCCTGGGTTTTGTTTCCAGGTGCATCACCTTGCACTTCTTAGCATTGAATCTAAACTGCCATACATTTGACCATTCCTCTAACCTTGCCAAGTCCCTTCTCATCCTTTCCATCCCACCTTGTGCATCAACTCTGTTGCAGATCTTTATGTCATCTGCAAAGAGACATACTTTTCCTTCCAGTCCCTCTGCAATGTTGCTTATAAAGACATTGAAGAGGACCGGTCCTAATACTGAACCCTGCGGTACCCCACTAGTAACCCCCCCTTTCTTCAGAGTGGACTCCACTTACTATTACTCTCTGTGTCCTATTCTCCAGCCAATTCTTTACCCAGGCTGTCACCTTGGGACCCACTTCCAGGCTGGCTAACTTGTATATTAATCTTTTGTGTGGGACTGTGTCAAATGCCTTGCTAAAGTCTAGGTAGGCCATGTCCACAGCCCCTCCTTGATCTACTACTTTGGTCACCCAGTCAAAGAAATCTATCAGATTCATCTGGCATGACCTTCCCGCTGTGAATCCATGCCGCCTTGGGTCCTGTGCTCCTCTGGCCTCTAGATACTTGACAATTCTTTCCTTCAGAAGTGATTCCATCATTTTCCCTATCGCTGAGGTTAAACTAACAGGCCTGTAGTTTCCTGCTTCTGCCTTGCTCCCACTTTTGTGAAGGGGAATCACATCTGCCCTCCTCCAGTCCTCGGGTGCCACCCCATCCTCCCATGATTTGTTAAAGAGGGGAGTCAGTGGTGTCACTAGTTCTACCCTTAGTTCTTTTACAATTCTGGGATGAATCCCATCAGGCCCCATTGCTTTGTCCACCTTCAGTTTTAAGAGTTCTTTCAGAACCCTTTCTTCTGTAAATGGGCTGGTATCAACTTCTGTATCCAGAGTGTTTCTACTGTTTGTTTTAGGTACCTCCCCCTCTTCATTTGTAAATACTGAGCAAAAATATTTGTTTAGTATCTCTGCCTTTTCACAGTCACCCTCTGTCCACCCTCCCTCCCTTTTTATTAGCCTCACTATCCCTCCCTTTGTCTTCCTTCGCTCCCTGATGTACCTATAAAGGGTTTTATCCCCCTTCTTAACTGAGTTGGCTATCTTTTCCTTGGTTTGGGCCTTTGCTGTTCTGACTGCCTTCCCAGCTTCCTTTTGCTTTAACTGATACAGTTCTCTGTCCTGCTCCTTCTGTGATTCCTTGTACTTCCTGAATGCTTTCTTTTTCTCTTGAACCTTCACTGCCACTTCCTTTGAGAACCATAGTGGTTTCTTACATCGTTTTGTTTTGTTTGTTTCACACAAAGGCTTGCTACCTCTGTGATGGCAGTTTTTATTATTCCCCATTACTCTTCCACCCCTCCTTCCTGCCCATTTGCTAGTGCATTCCTTAGGCACTCACCCATTTTGGCAAAGTCAGTCCTCCTAAAGTCCAGTAGTTTTGCCTTTGTATGGCTTGACTCTATTGCTGTGTTTATTGTGAACCATACTGTTCGATGGTCGCTAGTTCCCAGATGGCTACCCACTTCTACATCTGTGATCCTCTCTCCATCTCCATTTGAGAGAACCAGGTCTAAGATTGCTCCCTCTGGGTGGGCTCCAATACTAGTTGTCTAAGGCATGCCCCTGTGGGCATCTAGAATAACCCACTCTTGAGTGGCTGCTGCAACTGCACTCCAGTTAACATCTGGCATATTCAGATCACCCATCAGCAATATCTCCCCTCTTTCTGCCATTCTAAGTATACTTTCTATCATTTTCTTGTCCATTTCTTCCCCGAGAAGGGTCGTATACAACCCCAGCGGATTGTGGTGCCATTGCCTGTCTCCAAATTTACCCACAGTGCTTCTTCTCCTCCTCCTCCCTGTTTACCCTTTTGTTCTGTTGCTTTGATTCCTTCCCTTTTGTAAAGAGCTACTCCTCCTCTCTTTTACCCTCCCTGTCCCTCCTGTAGATAGTGTATCCTGGTACGTTTACATCCCAGTCATGGTTTTGTGTGTACCATGTTTCTGTGACTGCCACAATATCCAGATGTTCCTCCTCCATCAAGGCCACTAATTCAGGAAGCTTGTTACTCAGACTACGGGTATTGGTACTCATCGCTCTCCATTTTTTGATAGCTTTACCTTCTGTTGCAGCATCCACCACTGACCTTTCTACCTCGGTCATTTTCTCATTTAGTACCCTGTTTTGTACGGGGAGGCTGGGATTTTCCTACTGCTTATCAGTGCCTCCCCCTTGACTAGTTTAAAAGCTTGCCAATGAAGCATTTAAACCAATTGCTCAAAAGACTTGTTCCCTTCCTGGACAGATGCAGACCATCCTGCCAGTATAGGCTGGTGTCCTCTAGGTGGAACCCTAGTCCCCAGTGAAGCCAAACCCTGTGCTCCACCATTTTTCAACCATTCAGTAAACTGCATGGTGCAAAGTACCCTCGCCTCACCCATGCCACTGACAGGCAGCACCTCTGAGAAAGGATACTGTGTGTGCTACTTGTCTTAGGCCCCTCCCCAACTCTACAAAGTCCTTCTGCACTGCTCTAATCTCATGATGATCCAAGTAATTTGTCCCTAGGTGGACAATGACGTCCAGCTCAGACTCCCGTGCAGCTGTTCTCGTGATCCTGAGGATGCGCTTCCTGTCCCTTCAAGCCATGGCACCAGGCAGGCACCTTACTTCAGTTTTCCCTGCTCCCCCCAGTTCTATCCCCCTAATAATTGAGTCCCCCACAAGGAGCTGCTTCCTTTCTCTGTGGTGTCCTCTGCCTCCTTCCTGTGGGCCTCCCTTGTGACAGCTGTCCTCAGCCTTCTTAGTCTCCTCTGCGGGTGCATCCATAGGGGAGCTATGCTCCCCCAGAATGGTGTATGGATTGTGGAGTGGAACAACTGACTGGGTGTGCCTCTGTTCCACCATCCTCACCCTCCCTGAGCCCACTGTGGTCCAACTGCTGTGCTTTCTTCACAAACTCTGAGGTAGAAGTGGTGGCTCTGGTGCTCCCTGGATGGGGGAGGTTCCCTTCCTACTGTCCAGTGTGGCCTGGGGACGGTTCCCTTACTACTGTCCAGTGTGGCCTGAAGACGGGCAACTTCCTCCCTCAGGGCAGAGAGTTCTCTGGGCAGCATCTCAGCCTCCAGAAAGACTCCCAGAAGGCTGCTGCCCCACAGCCATTACATTGCACTACTCCCCACATGTTTATCTACTTTTAACTTCTTTTTTGTGTGTGTGCGCGTGCACGTGATTGATTTGTTATATAGAAATATATATATTATACAATGTGTATGCTTATATTGTCAGTGCAGTGTGCTAGAGAGGATAGGACAGTGATATGCACCTTGCACTCTTGAGGAAATGATGTCAGAACCCCAGGTATAAAGGAACTATTTCCAGGGGTGGGTGGGGTGAGAGGTGGGCAGGGGTTGGGCCTAAACTGTGCCCTCACGAAACAATCAGCTAAAAGCTCTGACCCACCACTGCGATGAGTGCCTTCCTATCAGCAAGATGCCCTACACAACAATTTGACAGGGAAAATACCCTGCTAATCAAACAGAGAAAAATCCAGACATCCAAGTCAGACACAGGTAAACCTCCCCAGCCCCAAAACAGCCTGGTGGTTTGTGCTCTGAAAGCAGTCAGCCCCAAAATAAGTCAGCTGTGCTTTAAACTCTTCTTGCACTGAAAATCTTAAGAATTGAAACAAAAGTAAAGCTAGATCCACCTCCCTCTGTTGCTTGAAAGACTGTCTTTTCCTGATAATTCTAAGTTTCTTATTTCACCTTTCAGTTAGAAGTAGCCTCGACCTGCAGAATATCTGCTACAAACCAAAGACAACTGTAAGGTTCACCTCCCTCTGAGCACAACTCGCTTTCTTGCAAATCCTATGTTCAGTATTGCAGCTTCCAACCAGAGGTAGCTTCACCTGAAGAATATTAACTGTTTTGCAGCCAGACTGTGACAGCACTCTGCTACTTGCAGAATGGCAAGAGTTTAAGATTTTTTGCTCAAACCAGTTTCATCAACATTCCTGCCTCTGCCATCTGGTCAAAGCTGGCATGTGATTTCCAAAATTCTTATCCAAATCTGTTGAAGCTTGTCAATGTGTTGAGAGTATTTTCTGTGTTTAATGCAACTGTAGAAAGATGTTTTTCAACTATGAACAAGGTAAAAACTGACTGGAGAGCAAGTCTGGCAGAGGATACTGTAGAAACATTGGGCCGGATTCACAAAGGTAGGTCACAAGCTACGACAATTGTAGGTTGCGCTAACCATCCCTGCATCCCGGACCCTGCACCCCAATTCAGCATCAGACCGGGTCTAGGGGCCTGCGCCCTGCGACACAGGTCAAACATATGACATAGCGACCACAAATGCCGTAAGTCGCGGGACAAGCAGGAGGCAGATGCACCTGGAATCCCTGCCATGCGTGCCCCCCCCATGCCCACAGTCCCCATAATAGACAGCACACTTCCCAGTGTGGGCCGTCTCCCAACCCCATCCCGATATTGCCAGGTGTGAAGCCCTGTGGGTTAACTGAACACCCTGCCCCAGTCCTGATGCCCACATCCCATCCCCACTGGTACAAACACACACCCCCGCATGCCCCTTGTAACCCTGGTGATCCAGTGGCTCCCACCCCACTCAACAGTGCGAGCCCCCCCCCACTCCCCCTAATACCCAGCCGGAGACTAGCACGGACCACCTCTCACCACCAAGGCCAGCCGCCGACTGAGCAGTCTATGGAGCACGTACAGTTACAATATGTGCACCATGAATGAGAGCACCATCACTCATGGTGCACATATTTATAGTGATGCGAGCTCATAGACTGCTCAGTCGGCGGCTGGCCATGGTGGTGAGAGGTGGGCCGTGTCAGTCGCCAGCGGGGTACTGCGGGAGTGAGGGTTTGCACTGTCGGGTGGGGGCCACTGGATCACCAGGGTTACAAGGGGCATGTGGGTGTGTGTGTGTGTTGTACTGGTGGGGATGGGATGTGGGTATCGGGGCTGGGGCGTTGAGTTAGCCCACAGGGCTTCACACCTGACAATATCAGGATGGGCAGTGTGCTGTCTATTGTGGGGTCTTTGGGTATGGGGGGCAGTGCTGTACACTAGGGGAATGGGGCTGTGGGTGGGGCACTGGCTGCACATTAGCGACCTCTAGTGGATGGCAAAGACCACTTACGCCACTTCATAGCAGGCACACGTGTTCTTTGACAAGTGTCCACAGGGGGTTCTTTCTGAATCCCAATTTAGGGACGTAGACGCCACCCTTATCTGAACAGGGTGTAACTGCCGCCACAAACCCCCTTACGCCATGTCGCAAGGTGGTTTATGGCACATTGACGCAGTTGGCGCAGGCAGCCTGCAGCATGTCACAGGCTGCCTTCTTGAATTTCTACATGATGCAACTCAGGATGCAAGTGCTACTTGCACCATTTTTTCCCCCTGACGTAAGTTGCCTTGCGTCCTGCATTGTCTTTTGTGAATCCGACCCATTGATTCACATTAAAAAAAAAAAAAAAAAAAAAAAAAAAGGGTCCTCCTCCAGCTGAATTCAACCCAGACAGGGCTGTAGACATACTGTATTTTTAGTGCTAAACCAAGATGTCCAGATGATTTTTCGGCAGCTGCAGATGGAGGCCAGAATTACTGGCTACATGCCTGGTGGACAAGAGCAGCAACCCAGTCCTTATTGTTGAAGTTTATGGTCAATCAATCACTGTCCCAGGTGCAGTAGTTTTATTGGGGCAGGGGGGGTCATTTTAAATTTAGATTTGTCACGACTCACGATCACGTCTTCATGGTCTGCTTTGGCAGACATCCTTCACGGCTTTTAAAATGTACTTGTGCTGCTGCACAATTGCTGTATTCTCTGAATGACTAAATAAAACAGCATCAGTCTCAGAAACTTGTGTTAATGTGTATTTTATGAGTATACAGCAAGATAAATAGATTTTATGGGATTTTGGGCAAACGTAAATTTTTGGTAATTGCTTATCAACTTCGGTCAATTGCTAATCATTTTTTACTTTGAATAGTGAAGGCCACTAATTAAGTCAACACTAATTTATGCCTTGTACTCAACTGAAAAGTGATGTGAAAAACAGCATTTTGCACTGTTACATTTTTATGGGCAGCATTCTGTTAGTTTTCTTCCTGGAACCAGAAACAGAGTATACAATGGGTACCAAAATCCTCATTCCTGACTGGCGTGATTTACAACATATAAATCGTGCCATCCACCAACAGGAAGTTCCAGCCGCCAGTCAGCTACATAAAGAAACCCCCAGAACTGGAAAACCTCCAAACTGACTCGCGCTATAATGTTGAAGTGGGAGTTTCAAACAAATTGTGCCCTACAAAACACAAAACTCCTCACGTCTCACTCTAGTTATTCCATAAAAAAGGGTTGAGATTGTATTTTATTTTTCAGCAAACACTAGAAAGAGACTTTTGATTTTTGTCAGTTATTGATATCACACTTGCCAGCTGTGGATGTAGTGGGAAACTGAGCTCATAGTGGCTCTTGTGAAGAGAGGTTAGTCAGGTCCATTGTGCCCGTTTTGACAGAGATGCATTTCTTTTTCTAATCGTGAGAAATAATTACTTGTGAACAATGGTCTTTTGGGTTGTTTTTTTTTCTCCCAGTGGGAGTTTTGACTTGTGGTATAAGGGAGGTAGGAGAACCATGCGGTTTCAGCAGCTCAAATTTATTTATTTAGTTTTTGTTAACCAGGAAAGGGCACTAGACACAAAGTGACTATTTTCAGGCCTGACCCGGAAGGTTACAAGGTACAGGTAGGCAATTTGGAGACACATAACGAATACCATATTTGATACAATACAGAATACAAGGTTACAGCAATTACAGCGGGTAACATTTTTACAGACGATATAGATGCTGAAATCCAAGTATGCTAAAACAAAGGACAAAAAGACAAGATCAAGTTTAAGTGCAGTGCCCGACATGAGAATCCTATTCCAGCAACAGACAGGAACAAACCCATTTAAAGAGATAGCATGGGAGAGGCAGGTAAACAGGAAGATGTGTGACAGGAGGGGTATGAGAGACTTTAGTCAGAGTGAGCATATGTGGGATACACTTAAGGACCAGGGGATAAGGTGGCAGAGGCGAGTGGTTTAGGGAGGTTTGAAACAGGTACAGGGGGCAAAATTCCTAGAAAAAGACCGATGCCATTTTTTGAAGAGTGCATGACTGGGTTTTTAGGAATGTGGCAGCCTGGTGTGGAAACTGAGTCCAATCAGAAGTTACATGGAAGTGGTTGCATAAAATGAATTTAAAATGGGGGTGGGGGGAACTTTCTTTTGTCACAAAAATAAAGGGTGGCATTGTAAAATCGCAATATGCCACTCAAGGCTGTGGGTGATGCCAGGATTTACCCACTTCTGGTGTAGTTCAGTCACTCGGCCAATGGCCTCGTGACCGAACACCACACCAGGCGCGGGTAAATCCTGCCATCACGCACATCCTCTCGTGGTATATTGCTTAAATAGTTAACCCCACTTTGCTGAAAACAAGCAGATTCTCAATGCTGAGTTAGTCTGGTGACATCAGGGGCACGAAAGCAAAATTTGAGTGCCTTCTTGATGTCACCGAAATAACTAAGTATTGAGAAGCTGTGAGTTCTCAATGAACGGGATGGGGTTCTTTTATTATTTACTATTTCAGCCTATTTTTCAATAAGGAAACTTTAATGTTTCTGTCCCATAGAATAATATTAATTCTATGCTCTGTCCCTATTCAAGTATCAGTGCCAAACAGCCAATTTTGAATCCGCGTAAGTTGCTGTATGCATCTCAGGAAACTCAATCTCACACTTGTGTTCTTTAGGTGAGGGAAGCACCTTCTTATTGGCAGTGAAATCAGACCTTGTTCTTCATGTTCAGTAATAATAAAAAACAACAGGTTCTACATTCCAAAACATGAAGAACAAAGTTTTAAAAGTTCATGAAAGAGGCTTACAACGTATATAGAGCAATTAACCCACCTTCACGGAGAAACAGCAAGTTCTCGATGAAGGGTCAGGTTTTTATTTATTTAAAAGTTGATAACCAGGAAAGGCACCAATGAGCTGAGGCTCGTTTCCAGATGTGACCTGGGAAAAAGGTTACATATGAAGAAACAGTGAAATAAAACAAAATATTGGCAATTTAGCAAAAAATTGTGGGTCATGGTTACAAGACCCCAAGAAATAATGACATAAAACAACATCAGCAAATTTGGGTCATGGTTACAAGACCCAAAATACAGTGACATGATCCAACTTAAAGAGCAGCTGACGCCTTCAGGAGAACTTTACCAAAACATAATATATAGACACAGTCCAGCAAGTATTTCACATTAGTTTTGTATTCTTCCTCCCCATTATTTATTACCGCGGCCATCTGCATAACAAAAGGAGCTTTGCTTCTGAAGAGTTCATCTATTCCTGTTGCTGTCTCCCTACAAGAAATCATAATGCACTGCTTGTGACATCACAGTTACTCTCACGGCAACAGACCAATGCCCCAACAGAGGATTATGACTTGAAGTAGAGTCAGCTATAGAGGCAGATGAACTCGGAGGGATACAGATCATGTATTCATGCATATGTTCTCAGTAATAAATACTGGGGAGAAGGAATCTTTAGAATGGAATCTGAATTGTACCCAATTATTGTATTTTTCAAAGTTTTTTTAAGGCATCAGTAGCTCTTTAAGCAAGTAAGCAAAACATAGGTCGTGGATTACAAGACCCAAGACAGAAAGTAAAACAGCCCAATACCATCGGGCAAATAAAGACACCAATGGACCCTCCATTATAATACTAGTACAGATGCGGGACCTACGGTAACACAAACTAAAGGTGGAGTCAGGACAAATAATCACAGGGGCAGGGTAATCAGTTCAGAACTGAGAACCCCTATCAAGGTGTGAAGCGCAGAACTATGGGAGTTGACAGCTAAGGGGGGGGGCCGTTTCAATGCTTAAGAAGGAAAGGGTTGGGAGCATTGTTGCTTTATATAACATAATGTAAGCCTATTTTTCCACAATGGTTTTCACAATTTAAAATGGATTTTTACCAGTGCTTCTTACGTTATCAGCATGTCCACAGTCCTTCCCACACCAAGCGACTTTTCCGACTGCTGCGGGCCCTGAGGACAAGACAGACTTCCACTGGAGGTGGCAGAGGACATGGGGGCTATGAAAGGGAGGTGCCACAAGGCTTTTGAGGTGCAACAAGAGAGGGTCATTAGGAAGGGGCACAAAGGAAGGGGTAGGAGCAACAAGGGACAGAAGGGGCACAAGGGAATGGGTTACAAGGATAAAGGGGCATGTACTTTTGACTTATGGTAAAGGCAGCCACTGATCAGCTCTGAATCATAATGACTAAGTGCGGATCAAATGGCAGATTCTGAATTGGTACGTGAACCTTTCAATTGTCTGCTCATGGTTCTGTGATGCTGAAATCCAAGTCTGTTGCCACTGGTGGATTGATGAAACTTTACTCTTCACGTTCTGAAATTGTTAACAACAGGTTCTACATTTGGAAACGTGAAGAACACAGTTTGGAGAAACAGGCTTACAATGTATTTTATTTTTGCCTGTGTACAGAACCCTAGGCATGGTTCTGATAGACGAACAGTTCATGGTTAGCATTCTGTACACAGACTGTGACACTTAAAACTCAAAACTATTGGCTCCATGAAGAGAACTGTGCAGAATGTTGTACAAAAAAAAAAATTCAGGTTTTTTTTTGTTTTGTTTTTTGTTTTACACATCAGTGTTTATTTGGGTACAGTTAATCACTTGGAGGTATGAATTTCATTTCTGTAACAGTAACATTATTAACTGCTCCTAATTAGTACAAATTGTCTGTCTGCCTTGAGTGTTTCTCAAGCTTAACAGGCCACTTTTACCACACAGTGCTCTGTAAATAAGCAGTCAGATTAGTGTCAATTTAATAAAATAATACACGATTGGGTGTAGCATATCATGAAATACTATCACACTTCGAGAGCATTTTGAGGCATTAGGCAAAGCCAAGTGCCTTCACACAAGAAGTGATATCCCATATATGACACCCTGGAGTGTATTACTGCAATTATAAAACTGCACTAAAGTATTAGGAAATGGCAGGACTTGGTGAAAACTGGACCACCACACCCAAACCAGATCAATAAAAGCCAGGCTGTCTGGTCTGACCAGGCACAAGTTGTGCTAATTTTGCTGGTTTACCCAGTCTGGTTTTTACCAGTCTGGTATGTCAGATTACTTTTCACCCATGCCTGGGGACTAAAGTAAAAACATGGACCCCAGAACCAGACCAGATTGATAAAAGCCAGATAGGCCCATCTGGCTTGACCAGAAATATTTACACAACTTGCACCCAGTGTGGCCAGTCCAACGTTTACCAATGGTCCATTTTTCACCTATACCCAGACATGGCTGATTGATATATGGAGAGATTTAAGGCTGTTTCAACCAATCATATTTCTGGACTTCTCCTACCCATTTATAATGTTACTGGTCAAGAACAGTCAGAACTGGATCTCATCACCAGCATACTTCTCAACTGGCCCTCATTACGAGGGACATCTCTCATTTTACCCCTAAAAATTGCTGTCCCTCATGAAAAGATGCTGCCCAGACTTCCGGTGACATCAGCGACTTAAAGGCCGCTTAGAACAACAGCTCCCGCTCCCAAAATGACTACAATCTATCTACATCGCTGAACAAAAATGTCATCACCAGCCACATCGAAAACAAATAAACCTGGGAAGACACACAGCACTCTGGTGCAAAAATTAAAGGAGTTACTGCAGCAGGATCAGAGGATTGATATGGCAGACCAAATGGCACCAGACGACCTACAGGTAGTGAAGCCACATGGAGAGGTAGCGGACGCAGACCTCATCTCCAAAATCTTGCAAACTGCCCGCACAGTATCAAAAATAGATCAATCTTTATTGGACCTACACTGTCAGCCATAAAATGGAGCAGCTTGAACTGTGCGTTTCGCAGGTTTCAGAGCAAGTTGACAGGCATGATCACCTGTTGCTATATTTTCTCACAAGGGACAGGGAGTGAACACATCGTCTCGACGACTTGGAAGGCAGAAGTCGGAGACATAACATCAAAGTCTATGGAGTACCAGAGGGAGCAGAGGACAACTCCAGAAAAGTTATCACTTTCCTGCAAAAATTCTTAAAAGGGCTGTTGTCACTTCCTGAAGAATTTAATCCCTCAATGGACCACGCACACAGATCGTTAGCCCTGAATCCCCGTAACGTGGACGCCAGGCCCAGATAGCTAACAGCCCGCCTTACCTCGTACCATGCCAAAAAGGAGCTGCTCCAACAGACCTGGCAGCAGGGAGCTTTGCAGTTTGAAGGTCACTACATCTCGACTGATAATAACCACACAACATCGGTCCAGGAGGCGAGAAGAACCATGTGGCCAATCGTTAAGCAGCTCAAGGCAAAAAATATCAGGGCTCAAATCCTGTTCCTTGCAAGGCTCAAAGTGCTCTCTAACAAGGGCAACAGAGTTTTTCAGACCTTCTTGCATCGGTCCCCTACCTTGAAAGCCTTGGGATCGCTACCCCACCCCTCCAAAAAGGGAAGCTAGAGAAGGACTTACTAGCCTCCATGTGGTCGGTGGCTCAGAAGGGGATTCAGCGGCCTGGTACCTCGCAGAAGCAACCACACACCAACCTGCGAGCTAATGTATCCTGCATGCTCAAAAGATATGGAGATCCCACAGAGGTGACTCGGAGGGCAACACACCTGCAAATGGACCCGGAAAAACCCGGAACAAACCTGCCATGACACCTGCCCCCTGTGACCTGAAGAGGAATCGCTGACTGGTCCTACTTGTGCCGGGTCACTAGTTGGCCCAATGCAGTTGATCTCACCCCACCACCCCCCACCGCCTCATCCAGCAACACCAGAAAACTGCAAAATCCCTCCACTAAGGTCACAAAATCTGGCCCTGACTCGCAGCAAACCTACTCACTTTTAAGCTCTCTTGGAAGGCTGGGGAAGCTGAATGGATATAGAATTTGTAAGTACTGCCGGATAATCATTGACTTTGACATTTCCTGAATCTCTCCAACTCTGAGGCTACTGACTGTTAATCCGGGTGGGGGGGTAGAGTGCATTTGAGGGAGGGGTTGTGGGTGCCTGATTAGCTGCGGCTAGAGGATGGGAAAGGAGAGGCTCCCGCTGTATATGGGCCCGTGACCCTGACCCCTGCACTTCGATTTAGCTGCAACCTTGATGCGCGCATGGCGCTATGAAAAATACACCCACAGAGGGCCTTCAAGAACTTTTGTTTTTGCTTTGATAACACGCATGCTAGAACTAACCATAGTGGTAAATGTATTATTTCTGCTGTTGTCACTGTGAAGAGCTATAATACACTACCTAGTGATGCCTTCTCAAACGGACATCTATAACTATTAAATTCAAGTAAAATGTAATGCAGCAATACTATTCATCCTTATCAGCAGTTAGTCGCTCCATGGGGGGCATTTTATTGATATTACCATATATGTCTGCTGACAGTCAAAGGCCAGATCCAAACTGAGGGTTAACTAGAGGATCCTCGGGGCAGCTCTTACTTATTTTGAGTGCCCTTTTTCTGCACACTGGTGCACATGCCTTCTACCTGGGTAATAGTTACCAGAGTAGCCTTGAAAGTCATCTCATTATTCATAAGACTGGGAGACCCGGAGGCTTACAACCCCTGGGGTCCCTATCCATCTCGGACCCCAATGCTGTATGTTCCACAACATGGAGCCTAAAACCCAAGTTGCTGGTTAAAGGTTGTTTTTTTCTTCAATGTTATGTTATTTGTTCTAGTTGTAACTGGGTACAAAAACTAAAAAAAAAAATAGGCCAGGTTTACTAGATGGGGTGTACTTGTTATACCGGACCTGGTGTGACAGTAAGCGTAGGACTTTTATGACTACAAATGATCAAAATACTAAAATAATCTCATTTAATATCAAAGGGGGCAATAATCCAATCAAGAGGAAACAGATCCAAAGATATCTCGCTACCCAGAAACGGGATGTTGCCTTTTTACAGGAGACGCATTTGTCTCCTGCAGAGATTATAAAACTGAAATCCAGGTCATATTCTCAAATCTATCACTCCTCCCTCTCCTCAGGTAGAAAGTGAGGCGTGGCCATACTTTTAGCAGCCACATTTCCATTCGAGCAGAAAGAGGCAATAGACAACACGGGTGCGAGGCATGTCTTGGTGACTGGAAGAGTGCAGGAAACACCAGTCACCCTAGGGAGTGTATACACTCCTCCTGCTTCGCTTCTCTCATTCTACTCTTCGCTGACCCAGCTGATTACTGAAAAAGCAAAAGGCACACTGATAATCGGAGGGGACTGGAATTTAGTTATGAATAGGAACCTGGATACCACGTCCCAGATACCCACCCTGGAACTGCGGAAAGCTCACTCCCTTAAAAAGCTTTATGCACAACTGGGGCTACTAGACATCTGGAGGGAGAAATACCCAAGAGCTAGGGACTATACATACTATTCCCACAGGTTCAAAATTCCCTCATTTGGATACATTTGTAACCTTTGCCAAGGACCTCTTCAGCTTCACCTCCATGTGGATGGGAACCTCCACACTGTCAGATCATAGCCCCATCTTCCTGGAGGTGGACCTACAAATCCCTAGAAGGAATACTCACTGGAGGCTCAATACCTCTCCGTTAGCAGACAAGAAAGTGGTGGAGGATATTAAACAAATTATAGAGCAGACCATCATAGAAAACAACAAAAGAAACCATGCCACAAATAGTGTGGGACACCCTTAAAGCCACTGTTAGGGGTAAACTTATTTCCATAGCATCCCAAAAAAAAAGGACTAGCTAAACAGAAACAGGACCTCCTCACTAAGATTAGAGAACTAGATGGGGCACAGAAAACTAAATGGTAGGGACCAAGAGACGTAGAACTGAAACACTGCAAGAAAGAGCTTCAGAAACTACAGAGGGAAGAAACTGAAAAGACCTTATTTTACCTCAAACAGAGATAGTATGAAGGAGGTACCAGATTTCTTGCCTGCTGCCTACGGCAATATATAGACAAAGCCACTATCAACAAAATAATTTCTCCTGCCACAGGACATCCAATCCATAAAAATACCCAAATTGCTGAGGCCTTTGTCCACTATTATTCCAAGCTGTACAGACCCCGATCTGAAATGCCACTTGCTTAAAAAACATATCTCCAGTCCCTGACCCTCCCTATCCTCACAGAGCAACATATTCAAAACACTAACCAAACCAATATCTCAACCAGAGATCCTGAGTGTCAAAGACCTGAAGACTGGCAAATGCCCAGGCCTGGACAGGTTCATTGCAGAGTTCTATAAAACCTTTAAGGCAGAGACTGTCCCCATACTTTCACCTGTTTTCAACTATATGGAGGGATGGAGACCCAGTCCCACCTTCCTGGCAATATGCCACCATCTCTATAATACCGAAAAGAAAACAAAGATCCGACCCACTGTGTGTCCTAGCCCCCTTCTTAACTCAGACTATAAAATCTTCACTTCTATTATAGCAGCCAGGCTGAACTCCTTCCTCTCAGATCTCATCAATCTAAATCAGACTGGATTTGTCTCTGGCCGACAAGCTCCTGACAGTGTACGATCTGCCATAAACATTATCGAAACCATCTGCAATACTCGAGCCCCAGCCTGCCTGATGGGCTTGGATGCTGAAAAGGCCTTTGATAAGGTCTCCTGGCCTTTTCTCTTCTCAGTGCTTCAGTGCATGTGATTTCCCCAGACCTTTGTCAATGTCATTAGAACACTCTATACAGGCCCACAGGCATATGTCAGAGTAAAACGGAGGACTCTCAGACAGATTTACTTTAGGTAGGTGTACCCACCAAGGATGCCCACTATCCCCCCTATTATTTGCCCTATATATAGAGCCATTGGCAGAAGCTATTCGGAGGACATCTCTGGGCTACAGGTGGGAGGACTGCGCAAGAAAATCTCTTTGTATGCAGATGATTTTCTACTCTCCCTCTCTAGACCAGAAGAGTCAATTCCCCAGGTACTAGAGACTCTGGAGGAGTTTGGTAGACACTCAGGATACTCACTTAATAAATCAAAGATGGAGCTTCTTAGCTTTTATTACACCCCCTCACAGGCTATGAGGGCTCTGCTTCCCCTGGACTGGTCGGCCCATAAAATAAAATACCTGGGTACACACCTCACCAAGCATATCTCCCAAGTCTTTAAAGCTAACTTTACTCCCCTGACAAGCCAAGTGAAAGAAGATCTCAAATGCTGGTCCCTAATAAATCTCCCCATGTATTTCGAGAGTTCAGTCCATTACTAACATACTAAAAGCCAGCAGAATAGGCCTAACGGTCTTTTGTGTCTGCTCAGTAGCCAGCCCCTACTGCGTGCTAGCTCCTCCCCCCCAGCCCCCGAGAGGGTCAACCTTGGCTTCAATACACCCATGCATCTGTCCCACCCCCTCTTGAAGCCCTCCACAGCGCCTTGCTCGACTAGACTCCTGGGCAATGCATTCCAGGGCTTCACCACCCTCTCAGTGAAGTAATGTCTTCTATGTTCTCCCCTCTAGGTCCCCCCCTCCAACTTCCATTCATGACCCTTGTTTTTTCCCCCCTTTTCTTTAGCCCAAACATTTTCTTGGCTCTGCCCCTGTTAATCCCTGTCACATATTTGAATACCTCAATCATGTCCCCCGTCTCTCCTCTCCTCCAGCGAGTACAACCCAAGAGCCTCCAGCCTTTCCTCATAGGTCCTATCACTTATGCCCTGGATCATCCTGGTTGCCCTCCTCTGGACCCTCTCCAACAGTGCTATGTCCTTCCTAAGGTGAGGTCTCCAGAACTGCACCATTACCATGAACATACTCCCTAGGTTTGTATACTTATTTCAATGTCTGTCCATCTATATTCAAAAGGCACATTTTCAAAGCTGACAAACTAAAATCAAAGTTTGTCTGGAATTATAAAAAGCCCAGAATAAACTTCAGAATCCTACAAGCATGCAGGAGTGTGGGGAGGGGGTCACTCCCGGACCTAGAAGATTACTATCTAGCCGACACCTATGGTATACCCCAACATACTCCTCAAGATGGAAGGAGATGGAAACAGGAGAAAAGGAAGAGAGGGATCCACCCCTGGAAACCAGACTTATGATCCCACTAAGTGTCCAAGATGTTCCAGAGGGTGCTCTCTTCACGGCTGGAGATACCTTGAGGGCTGCTCATAGGGCCTGGCAGAAGTATCAACTCAAAACCACATTATGGTCTATGTTACGGCTGGCCTGGGATCCCCACTTCCCTCCTGCAAGATGGGACCATCACCTTTCGGACCTGGGACAGAATGGACCTTTCACACCTGGGTTTGTACCTACAGGGGAACACAGTGATGCATTTTTAGGTGCTCAAGAATACATATGCCCTGAGAAACTCAGATCATTTTAGATACCTCCAGATTCGACCAAACATCACTACATTACAAAGAGCGGATGTAGGCCCAGAGGGGGCGGTACAGCTGCAGGAAGTTTTCTGCACAATAACAGCAGGACAGACTCAGACTGGCCTGATCTCAATGCTATATAAAGCACTGGCGGAATTGAGGAAGGACCCCCTGGAAAATATCAAATCTAAATGGGGGAGAGAAGAGAGAGAGGTGAATCTGATATGATTAAATGGGCAGAGGTGTTCAAAGTATCTGCAAAAACAACTCGATCCTCCTACTGGCAGAAATTTAGCTGGAGAATTAAAGCAAGGTATTTCCTCATCCCCTCGGTTTTCAATAAGAGAAATCCTTCAAGTCAACTGAAATGCTGGAGAGGATGTGGGGAGGAAGAGGCAAATCATCTACATGTGTTCTGGACCTGCCCCAACATTCATAGGTTCTGGGGAGAGGTGGTGGCAACCCTGACAGACTTCTTCATATTAAACTCCCCTCTAGACTGACAGAACACTATCCTGGGTGATCCTCCCCCGGCATGAAAAATGTACACACACTTTATCTTTGGGCCATTTTACTGGCAGCGGCTCATAAGGCAATAACTCATGGAGGCAGGGGTGTCGGCAGGCATATGCCCTGTACTCAGCACAGTACAGTAAAAACAAATCAGGCAAGGGCAACAAATCAGGCAGGGGCAACAAAAGAGGAAAGCAAGGACACAGATTCACACTGAGGCCTTTTTCCTTTGTTGTTCGCTATAGTGCACTGATGCCACCAAATACACAAACAAGAACAACTTACCAGGCAGGCAGAAAACAAAGGAAGGAGGATTACAGGAAGAAACTGATTACTTGAACTCAGACATGGTAAGCGGAGTGGGGCGGAGTTTATTGGCCTACTGTTGGTGTGGCGTGGCAGCGCATATTTTGGTTTATGTTAACATAATGGGGGGGTAGGGGCAACAATGCATTAGTTTGAGTACAAGTTTAAAATACCTGGCTACATCCCTGCATGGAGGAGAGCAGACCCACCCACAGCTCTGGCATGGATCCACATAGTGCAAGAGATCTCAGAGCTTGAGGAGTTGACCTTTAAAGTGAATCAAATGACGACATACATCTACATACATCGATGGACAAGGTGGCAGATTTGGTTAGATGCACACCCACCCCTAGGCTCTCTTACCCAACAGAGGAAGAAAGATTACACTTTAATTGAGGCCGTACCCACTTTGTAGGGGAGAAAAACATAGTGAGCTACCACTCCAAAAAATGAGAACGTGTCCACTTGTAAATAACATTGTACCATTTATGATCTTTGAATTAAAACATATACTTATTTAGAAACTAAAGTAGTAAATTTACGAACCCATATTAACTAATAACTGTATAATTTATTTATTCAATTTTGGTGACCAGGTTAGCCCACTGGGCCCCGGAGGACCCTTTTTCAGGGGCGACCCAGGATTACATAGCATTGATAAATAACAGTATGATATAGAAATAGTACAGTAAAATACACGGAGTACAAGAGATTCTGATGAAATTGTCTGTACCTGGATTTACGATATAACCTACTGTACCCAAATGGTTAAGCAATAAACCACAACATGGTGTGGGTTATGCTGGGATTTACTCATGCCTGGTGTGTATGCCTCGTGACCAAATCCACACCAGAAGTGGGTAAATCCCAGCATAACCCACACCCTGGAATGACTTATTGCGATTATACAATGTCCCCCTTTTTTTGGTGGGAAAGAAAAAAAAGAAAGTTTTTTTGTGTGTTTTAAATCATTTTTAGAGAATGTATTGCTCCGCCAGAAAAAAAATAGTTCTGTGTTACTAGGGAGCTCCTGTTGCTATGGAGACGCTATCCCTGTGGCAACGTGAATTGAGCTGAATCGGGACCTAACCAATGTGAGAATGCAGCACTTGAGAGTTTGTTCTCGGGCCCGTGCTGCTGGGAGAGCAAGAGGCAATCTGTGTGAGGTAGATCACCAGTACTCACTCTTAAGAATAAGTTGCTTCTGCTTCTTGCTCCAAGTCACAGTGAGAGCGCGAGAGATTGTTCAGGATGAGCGGCAATTTTTAAACTCTGATGGAGTGTCAAGCTTCCGATCACCCCATTGAGCTAAAGAAATCTTCTTAAATTCTGTGTTGAATGTTTAATAGGGGAAAGTGAAAGTGTTCATTAGTGAAAACCAAGGGCTAAAAGTTGTAGAAACCATTGCCGAAAAACCAAACCGTGATAGTCAGTAACACGGCTCAGTTTCTCAGTCGTGATTTCTAGAATTTATAGCCCTTGCTTTTCACTAAGAAACACTTTCCTGTTAAACATGGCACATAAAATTAAGAATATTTCTTTAGCTAAACAGGGTTGATCGGAAGCTTACACGAACTGGGTGCCGTGCGCGAGGGAGACAGTCTAACGGCAGCTGCCTGTGCTGTTCAGGTTTTTGTTTTTTTTTAACTGTTTAAAAGATCGGGAATTAGTAGTCACTGGAAGGGAGTCTGGGACAGTGCGAGAAGGGCACTGGGGGTTTGTTGCTGTAAGGAGGAGCGGAGCGAAAGGAAAAAATTGGACACAGGTGAGGCATGTTGTGGGAGACAGACGCTTAGTGAGGAATTCTACATGGCGGCATTTCTGTTTTATGAGGTGGTTGCACTGATTTGTGCAGCTGCGGCTGACTGGTACCTTTTCCTGTGGGTAATGCCAGGATTTACCACAGGTAAAAGTTGCCAGTCAGCCAATCAGAATGCCAGATTCTGAAAACCCATTGTATAATTAAGCAATATACCATGAGAGGGTGTTCGTGATGTCAGGATTTACCCATGCCCTGGGGTGTTGTTCGGTCACGAGGTGTAGCCGGGTGACCAACAACACCCCAGGGGTTGGTAAATCCTGGCATCACCAACACCCTCGAGTGGGATATTGCTATTATACAATGTTGGAATTGTACATTTAGTAATTTTTGGGGTGGGGGGGTTAGTGATTTTTATTTTTTACTTCTTCTATTTCAATAGAATAGTGAAAGTGTTTGTACGGCACAGAAAATAGTGCATTGCGTTGCTGCTTGTATGATGGGATAATGTGGTGTCACGTTGAGCAGGATGAGTCTGGTCCCAAAGTGAGAACGGCACCAAGACTGGAAGACGTGCGTGCTGACTTTCGTTGTGGAGTTCCTGAGTGCTGTTTTCGAGTGTGCTGAGCATCTGCTGTAGCTCCGTTTTCTTAGTTAATAGAAAGGAGCTATACATTTTTTCCTGTGCTTTGTTTTTGGCAATGAAAGCGAGTAATGTATTTTTTGCGATTTTAGATATGGTTTGTTTTGAGTCTCAGATTACTGGAGCAGGTAAGGTCAAAGGGTAACGTGGAATTTCAACTGTGGAGATAACGTCATCAGTATTAGGTCTCTGGGGCAGTGCTGTAATGGAGGGTGAAGATGTTAGGAGACAGATCTGAGAGGACAGCCGTTTTAGCCCGGAAAAGGTTTCTGAAAAAGTGGTTCTATCAGGGAAGTGTCTCGGGCAAAAGAGTGTTTAAAAAAAAAAAAAAAAAAGTGTTGTGGTTTGAAGGGCGGTTTACTGTTTGGGTATGGGAATGGAAGCAGAGCAGCAGTCATGAGAGACAGCCGTTTAGCGGTGATTCACGAGTTTAGCAGTTGTAGAGTTCTGCTGCTCGGAGTGATTTCGGGTGGGGTTACTGATTCGGCTGACTGGCAACTGGCACCTCTTCCCGTGGGATGATGCTAGGATTTACAACGGGAGAGGGGTACGAGTCAGCCAATCAGGATACAGTATTTACGTTCTGTTTTCATGCCCATTGTATAATTGTTAATTTGAATTAAAAACAAATTAAATGTTTGAAAAGATGCTGCTCACACAGAGAATGTGCTGTAAATTCAGACTTTAAAGCATACATTCTTAATATTCTAAAATACTAAATCAAAACTAATGTTCGTACAAGTAAACACTATGTTTTTCAGAGTGTTCCGAGTATCTCCATGTTTGAGGATGTGTCCCTCACTCCTGAGGGTCTGTGTGCCTCACTGTCCCTCATTTTGAGTGTCCAAAAATGCCCACGTCCCTCATTTCAGTGACAAAAGGTTGAGAGGTATGAGCATCAGGGCCACCAAAATCCTCACGCATCCCCCAACTTCTCGCTCTCTCTCTCTCATTGCAATACCACTTCCTTGGGGTTCATCTTAATCCCTCTACGACTTTGCTTACAACCGTAAATATTACGCACTAACTTTTTAAGAAGATGGTGTCTTCGTGATCGTCGCTGCCCATCCATGCGAGCGAGTCGCCAACCGGCAGCCGGCATTTAGTGCACAGGAAAACAACGGGCAACTCGCCATCATCCTCTACATTACTGCCGTTCAGAATGATCGTCTCATAGCTGTTCGTTAACCCCAGTTCGCTCTCCCAGATGGCGCTATAGCTCTCATCGGGACCGAGAACCCCACGGCACTTGCGGGGATTAGCCTGCTTCAGCAACCCGCCTACTGCCTCTGTCGTCCCCGCCATATTTTCAAACACCGATAAAGGAAACGGAATTTAAGGTTGCAAGGGGAGGGTCTATTGCTGACGCTACTTTAGAATGCAGTTAACAAATGCACCGCCTCCGGGATATGTAGGTACCCGTGATAAAAGTGGGGGTTAGCAGGGTGAAAAGGAGGGTCGGTCAGGGGTTACTGCGCTGACAAGACCTGGGAGCTTCAAGGAAACGAAAAAAAACATCAAAAGATGTTCTGGCTCACTGCGCATGTGTCCCATTCCAGCCTATTAGCACTGGGTTCCCCAGTCTCCCTGCTGTCGCTATTTATTGGCTCCTAAGAAGAACGCCTGCATAGTATGTAGAATGACCCACCCCCGCAGATTTTCAACGCCGACCAAAGTTTGGTGACATAACAGTGTGCAGAACAATAGTGTATGGTGGAATGTCGTTCTCCACCGAAATCCATCGCTGTAGAAATGTTGTTCTTCTACACAAGTGACGTTCTCAGTGCAGCAGAACGATTTTTTGTTCTACTGCACTGCGCAACTCATACACCGTGTCCTGGAGCAGCATTTGACAGGGCTCACTACATAGACAGACACATAGCCCAAGCAGCAATGTCGGCGGCAGTACTAATGTTTAAGTTAACACTTTCAAAATGTAAATTTCTTAAACAGTTAAAATGTCAAGCGTGAAAACGTTCAAAATGTAAAGTTCTTTTTCCTTCTAGTAACCCAGTAAAAATGTTTTGAAGCAGAAACATGCTGTTGTGATCCCTCCCCCCCCCCAAAAAAAAAAGACGTTCCACTGTACACTATAAAGAAAAGTGCATGGGGAACAGTTGACAACAGGGCTAATCTTTGACCTCCTTGGCACTATGAGACGGATTACCTCTCGAGCTGCGCTCTCAAGGTAATCCGTGGTCATAGTGCCAACTCTGTGAAAGAATAGCCCTGTTGTCAACTGTTCCCCATGCACTATCCTATATTTAGCCTCAACAAATGCAAGTGTCTGGTAGTGTATGTTAGAACGTAGTTCTCAGGGCCGCAGTAATGGGGGGGAAGTTGTCCGGGACCCTGAGTTCAGGAGGGGACCACCTGAGGAGCTGGCATTATTCCTGGCATTAGCTGGTTTTGGAAACGGGCCCATTTCAAGTGACTTGCCCGGGGCCCCAAAATTCATAGCTGCAGCCCTGGTAGTTCTCACTTGATTTCTGTTACAAGGAAAATGAGGTTCTGTTGCAGTACGGACATCATACAATCTCCCCCACGAGCACGTGTATTGCCCGGCAAATATTCACGCCCATTGCTCCCACCCGTCAAAAATGTTAAAGTTCACCAGTGCGTTGTCAAAGTCACGCCACAGTCGACTTACTGTAACATGAGTAATTGATGTCTAGCCAATGTCAGACAGTCCGTAATGGATGTCAGGGGTAAGAGGTGAAGGTTGACTTTGGGGGGAAGGGGAGTCGATGCTATGAGAGGTTATTGTGACCCCTTGTTCTGCATACAAATCAATCAGTCAAAATGTTGTGCCACAGTTCAAAGTTCATGGGATGCTCTAATACCACACTTGGAACAACAACATGTTGGCTGTTTTTGGAAGCATATGAGCCAGCAGTTGAATTAAATGATAAACAGTGGTGGGTACATACAATTCCAAACAGTAAGTTGTCTGACAGGATGGTGGAGGTTTTTTCCTTAAGTGGCTCCTAGTGGAGCACATAAATTGCCGACAAAGGGAATTAGCCTCTTGAAATCATTTAAAGTTTTTTTATTTTTCTGAACAAGGAGTCACTATACATGGGACAGACGTAAGGCAATTATAGTGAGGGATAGGAGGAAGTAAGATGTTGTGTAACTGGAATCTGCAGCTTATCCAATAGGTAGGAAATAGGCAGACTAGGTGGGCCAAGCGGTCCTTATTTGCCATCAAAGTCTATGTTTATACACTATAAAAAATACTGACTGGGCAACTGTACCCAACCAGTCAGTGCTGCCACCTCGGGGTTCTGATTCCATGGGACCTCTCGAGCTTTGCTCTTGAGGTCTAACTGAATCAGAACCCCTCGGCAGCACAGGCTGGTTGCACATAGTTGCACAGCCAGTATTTTCTATATTTTCATACCTCTGGCCTCATACATGAGGGACAAGACTTAAAAAATCAGGGCCAAAGACCTTAAATCAGGGACACGTCTTAAAAATTAGTACTATTCATTCAGAAAGCTAATAGAATAAGGGGATTTGTATACAATGCATTTTCTGAAGAAGAGCAAGTCTGTAACTTTAATGTCTGACATTATTTTGTGCTTAAAATTCCCACAGTTCTGTCACTAAAACACAAATTTTACCAGGGACAGAGGAACATTTTGTGGCAAAATCAGGGACAGTTGAGTTGTATGCTTATTTTCTCTAATCAGAATTGAAGCTATTGTAGTTTTTTTAATAACTATTGTTCAAACAACATGAAGTCTTGCTATACTATGACAATTGCAGTATGACCGCAGGTTAGAACTGCTCCGGAGGTGAAATAGTTAACTTTCCATGCAGGCATGGAACTTAGAGCGCTAGCTCGGTTGAAAACTCTGTCTGTTGTGCTTCAAACGCAAACTGTCAGATTCTTTACTCCGCCTCACTGAACAGTCGCCCGAGATTTCTCCTTCTGCTCAGTTCATTTTGTCGGTTTAAAAGTATTATTTTTCGGTTTTTAGCCGAAATTAAACCGCAACCGGTCGGTTCAAGCTCTGTCTGTGGTAATGTAAGTAATAGATAGGTTTTACATTTATTTTTTCTCTGTGGAACTTGTAATTCTTTATCGGTTCGGTTTGAACCGATCAGGTTGTATTTAAAATCTACTAGTCCTTTTTTAGAGTGCGGTTCCCATTTCTTATCGGTTCTAAAAAAACTGATTTCATTACGGTTTTTTCCACGACCCGTGACACGGTTGGGAACCGATAAGGGTGTCTTGCTTGGTGGATTGCCATAAATGGGCAAGTTGGTTAGGCTGGCATTATGTCTGAGAAACCCTAAAGAAAACCGACCCACTGGGTTTCAACACTGTAGTGTTTGTGGGAAGCTTTGCTAAGGCTGACCCACACACCAATGTGTCTATTGTCTGGGGTTTGATCACCTCAATTCAGACTGCTATTTGTCACAATTTCCCTGCTGCCATCATAGATAAGAGAGTTGGTAGGCTCAGGGAAAGGGAGGCCAAAAAGTCCGCTGACCTGGATGGCCAGCCCGGTTTGGTGCCAACCGAACCGGAGGGAGTGCCCTCTGACCAGGGCGATATTTCCTCGGGCAAACGAAGAGCCGGTTCTGAGGAGCCGGTTCCAGCAAAAAGTACTAGAAAGTCAGCTAGTGTAGAGCCAAAAGTTCTCTCCCCAACTGCTGAGGAAATAGCTAAAGCAATTCAAATTGTCCAGTCTCTCTCTCCGGTTCCGACCGAACCGACACCTCCAGGTAAGCGTTCGGTTCCACCGGTTCCACCAGTTCAAGATTATGATTTTGAGGATTTTTATGAACCGGGGGGGGGAATATGAGGAGAGTGAATATGGTTTTGAAGATCTGGATGTGCCCATTGATCCGGACATCGCTCCAGATAGACCCCTAGGGGTTTCTCCTCCAAGGCTTTCAGCGTTCCCTTCTCATTTCATGTTTTATAAAAGTTGCTGAAACTCTCCAGGTCCCTGTTGAGGAAGCTGTTGATGACCAAGAGGAGCCAGACTATGTAGAAATGATGGATATTCCAGAGTCTAGGAGACTGTCTATTCCTTTGCATAAATCTTTTCGAAACAGACAGTAAGAGTTTTAAAACTCTCACACTATACCTCCTGTGGATAAAAGGATGGACAAGAGGTATACCTTATCAGGCTCCGACACTGATTTCTCACTCAACAATGCAGCCATGGGGTAATGCAGGCTGCAGCCTGTGACAAGGCTAATATTCCCTAGCTTCACACCCCTGAGAAGGACTCCAGGAAGATTGATGCTATGGCAAAGAAACAGTACATGGCAGCATCTTTGGGACTCAGACAAGCAAATTATAGGCTTATGCTGCTAGGTACCAGAAATCCAGATGGGATACTGTAGCTGCTCCTATGAAACAAGTCCCTGACCAGCTTGCCAGGAGCTGGAACAGGTGGCTATGGATGGTATTGAGGCATCCAGGTGCAATTTCATGCTGCAGTAGACTCTAATGATGTTTCATCAAGAGTCATGGCTACATCTGTGGCACTTCGCAGGATGGCTTGGCTCAGATGTACTACCCTGTCTCAGGATACCCAGTCTAAGGCCATGGATTTTCCTGTTGTAGGGAAATTCTCTATTTGGGGAGCAAACAGAGAATTACATGAAGAAAATGGATGAATATAGGACCACCTATAGGAGTGCACAGGCCAAGGAAAGGCAGGCCACTCCTCAAAAGCAGCTTCCTAGAGGCAGGGGCAGGCCTTTTCATAGGCCTTTTTACCAAGCCCAAGCTTCCTCCTCCGCCTATGCTCAGAGGGGGTTCTTTAGAGGGAGAGGCAGACGGGGTACAAGCAGGTCTGCTTCCACCCTTCAGCCCAAAGCCCCTGCCAAGCAGGCACCCTGATGGGATTGCCAGGGCCGATTCTCCTCTACCTGTAGGGGGCAGGCTGGCTTACTTTGTCCAGGACTGGAAGTCTTTAACATCAGACAAGTGGGTCCTGGAAGTAGTAAGCCAGGGACTGGTTCTCAGCTTCCAAAAATTTCCAAAGCTGAGAACCAGATCTTTTCCACCTGCAACTCCATCAGAGGCACTCGCCCTAGAGGCAGAGGTCTCTACCCTCCTGGCTCTCAGAGCTGTGGAAAGGGTTCCTCCCCTACACCAGGGCAAAGGTTTGCACTCCAGGTACTTCCTTACCCCAAAAAAGACAGGAGAATGGCGGCCCATCCTGGATCTCAGATATTTAAACAAGCACCTTTTAAAGCCAAAGTTCAAAATGGTGACTCTGGGAATTATCCTACCCTCTCTAAGGCCAGGGGACTGGCTAGCTTCCCTGGACCTCAAGGATGCCTACTTCCATATTCCCATCAGAAGCTCCCATCGAAAGTACCTCAGGTTCGAGCTGCCCTCAGGCCACTACCAGTTCAGAGCAATGCCCTTCGGCCTCACTTCTGCCCCAAGGGTATTCACCAAATGCCTGGCTGTAGCAGTTGCCTACCTAAGAAGGCAAAGATTGCATCTTTCCTTACCTGGACGATTGGCTCTTAGTAGGCCAGTCCCTCAGACCAGGTCAATTTACACCGCCAGATAACGCAGCAACTGCTTACCTCTCTAGCTTCCTCTGAATTTCTCAAAGTCAGTTCTAGAGCCGGTCCAGCTTCTACCTTCATAGGCGCAGAACTGAACACACAGGAAGCCAGGGCCTTCCTCCCCCTGGACAGGGCAAAGACCCTAGTCTCCCTGGCCTCCTCATTTACCCTGCAGGTCTCCCAGCCAGCAAGGCATTTTCTGCAGCTCCTAGGACACATGGCTGCTTCCACAGCAGTTGTGCAAGGAGCAAGATTTCAGATGAGGGACATCCAGTTCCATTTGAGAGCTTTTTGGTCTCAAAGAAAGGATCCTCTTACCAAGCTGATCTCAGTAACTCGAACCCTGATCCAAGTCCTACAGTGGTGGCAGGATCAGAGCAACCTGAGACAAGGGGTTCCTTTTGCCACTCAGTCTCATTCTCTAATCCTTACTACAGATCTCGTCCTCTTGGGCTGGGAGGCTCACATGGGCGACCTCACCACCCAGGGTCTGTGGTCTCCCAGGAATCTCTGCTCCACATCAACCTGTTGGAGCTCAGAGCAGTTTTTCTAGCACTTCAAGCTTTTTCCAAATCTGTTCAGAACAAGAGTATTCAGGTCAGAACAGACAACACCACTACAATGTGGTACATCAACAAGCAAGGGGGCACTCGGTCTACGGCCTTGTGCACCGGAGCGATGAAGTTGTGGTCTCTGGCTTACTCCCTGAACACCTCCCTTACGGCAGTTCACCTCCCAGGCAAGGACAATGTCCTGGCAGATGCTCTCAGTAGGATTTCCCAGTGCCACCACGAATGGTCACTGGATCCCCTGGTCTTGGGAGTAGTATTTGCCAGATGGGGCACCCCGCAGATAGATCTTTTTGCAGCCCCAGACAATCACCAACTTCCTCTTTTTTGCTGCAGACCCCCAGTGTTGGGCTTACTCCAACTGGATGCCTTAGCCCTCAGTTGGGAGGGGAAGTTTCTCTATGCCTTCCCTCCCTTTCCTCTCCTGTTCAAAGTGCTAGTCAAAATCAGATCCCAATCATGCAAAGTCATTCTGATAGCTCGGATTGGGCCAGACAGCCCTGGTATCCACTCCTGCTGTCCTTAGCAGTCCATCCTCCCCTGTCCCTTCCCAGGAATCACAATCTGTTAACCTGTGCCCAGGGAAGGGTCTAGTACCCGAATCTCAAATCTCTCAATCTCAAGGCTTGGTTCTTGAAGAGTTAGAGTTTGCTGATTTACACCTTTCCCAAGGTGTAATGGATATATTGAAGGCCTCAAGGAAGCCTTCCACCAGGGCTACTTACAATTCCAAATGGAAAAGGTTTTCCATATGGTGCTCGGAAAAGCATATTTCCCCAGTCTCTGCTGATCTACCCACAGTCCTGGATTATATGGTCCACCTGAATTCTTTGGGGCTGAGACCAGCTACCCTGAAGGTGCACTTGCAGCTGTGTCTGCTTTTATTTCAGCAGGTAAATCCTCTTCCTTTCAGCTCATCCTGTATTTTCCAAGTTTTTAAGGGTTGTTTCACACAACCTCCATTCAAGGATCCTGCCTGCCTGGGATCTTAATGTTTGCATTGCTCAGCTTATGCAACCCCTTTGAGCCCTTGTCTTCAGCTGAGCTCAAGTACTTGACTTGGAAAACTGTGTTTTGGTAGCCATCACCTCTGCCAGACGACAAGTGAATTACAAGCGTTGTCAGTGGAGCAGGAGTTTATCTCTTTCACAAAGATAAGGTGGTCCTTCGGACTAACAGAAAGTTCCTGCCTAAAGTGGTTTCAGATTTCCACCTTAATCAATCTATTTCACTTCCAGTGTACTTCACTGACCACTCCTTCTCTGGGGAGAGGATGCTGCACAGCCTAGATGTGAAGAGAGCCCTTAGTTACTACACATAGGTACCAAGGGTCATAGGTTTGACTCCTTCAACTGTTCCTCACCTATGGCGGTTGGTAAAGGGAAGCCAGCCACTTAAAGATCCATTGCCAGGTGGATTTTCTTGTATCCAATTCTGCTATGAGAAGTTGGGTAAAGTTCCCTCAGACCTGAGGGCTCACTCCACCAGAGGTACAGCTGCTTCTCTGTCTGCTGCCAGAGACATTCCTATTCTAGAATGTCAAGCAGCTACCTGGAAAACAGTTCACACTTTACTAGCATTACTCCCTGGACATCCAGGCTAGGAGTGATGCTTGCGTTTGGCACAGCCGTGTTCTGTGAGCCTATTTCTAGGTAGGTTCTGTCCTCCTCCATGGGGGTACTGCTGTGTAGTTCAATTGAAACATAATATAGCAAGACTTATGTTGTTTGAAGAAAAATTACTCACCTTAGTAATGTTGTTTCTTCTAATGGAGTCTTGCTATATTATGACCTCTCTCCTGCCTGCCCCTCTCAGAACCTCTGTTTTGGGATGGGTGGGCAGTACAGGGTTGGCACTTTTTGATGCCCACCTTGTTGTTTTTCACCTACCTTTTGGGTGAATTGGTGTTGTTTTTGCATTTTGGGTCTCCTGACTTGAGTCTTTGTTTAGGCCAAAATGAGTGTTTATGTTAGTAGCCAGTTGGCTAGTGTAGGGTTACAGCTTCCACACAGAACCTTAGTGAGTTTTAGCTCGTAAAGATCTGACAGTATGCTTGAGCACAACAGACAGAGTTTTCAACCGAGCTCGCGCTCTAAGTTCCATGCCTGCATGGAAAGTTAACTATTTCACCTCCGGAGCAGTTCTAACCTGCGGTCATACTGCAATTGTCATAATATAGCAAGACTCCATTAGAAGAAACAACATTACTAAGGTGAGTAATTTTTTCTTTCTTGTCATTTTAAGGTATTATAGTTTTCTGAAACGTTTAGAGCAATGTAAGAAAATATTTTTCTACTATCAGATCAGAATGTAAAGTATTTTTTCATGATTTTCAGCAGGACACAGCTGTCCAAATCAGGACTGTCCTTCCAAAAAAACAGGACAGGTGGCAGCCATATTTATCCAGTCTGCCTATAAATAGCAGCAAACGCAGGACCTGTTGTCCATGCATAGTTCTAAACCACACTATCCACACCCTTGCCCATTCTACTGCTATCACCTTAAGCAACTACTAAGCCCTTCACTCTGTCCCAGTGGTGTTTGAAACCATTGATAATTTGGGCACCCATCCAGTGGTTAAATTGGGAATTATACAATGGGGTCTGAAAATTCACTATTTTTATATTGGTCGGCTGCTACTTTATGCCCAGGGGAATTTTTGCATATCCACTGCATAAAGTACCAGCTGACTGCATGTTTACAAAAAAAATAGTTAAAATCACTCCACACAGAACCCTTAGTGTTCCAATACACTCTCGCAAAACCGCCATTTTTTCTCCCACTAACCGCATCATTCAGGAAAAGTCAAAACTCCCAAAAAAGTAAGATCTAAACTGCAGTTTTAAACTCGAAGACGACCAAGAGCTAACCGGCACCACTAAATGCAGACCGCTGGCATTTTCAGGTAATCGCTCTTGCAGCACTCAGCTCATTCAAGTTGTGGCCAGCTCTTTTGCTGTAGTTTACTCTCTCTGGCCTGCACACAATTGCATGGGCATTGGAGGGCTTCTGCCCAGCGACAGCAAACTATTTTGTGTAGGGAAAGGCTATTTTATTAGAATAAGCATAAAAAAGGCTTTTCCTTCCCTTTTTTTTTTTTTTTGCAATTGTCATGTTTCCAAATCGCATAATCGGAATAATCCATGACATTGTGTGTGTTGGGATTGGATTTACCCACACCTGGTGTTGGTCACTCAGCCTGCAGCCTTGTGACGGAACCACACCAGACATGGGTAAATCCCATCCCAACCCACACTCTGTTGTGGATTAATCCTTAAATGTTTAAGTGGGGGAACTCTTATATTTAGATTTCTAGGTGGTGGTGAAACTGAGTTCCTATGTGCTCCTGTCCAGTTTAACCCCTGTGCCCAAAACATCAGCTGACAGATTGTTCCACAGCTCCACCACCCTTTCTGTAAAATAAAACTTTCTCACTTCCCTCTTAACTATCCCCCCCTACAGTTTCCACTCATGCCCCCTTGTTCTTGATCCGCTACTTTTGCAAAATAGTTCCTCCAAATTTATCTTGTTCATTCCTTTCAGGAACTTGAAGGTCTCTGTCATATCGCCCCTCTCTCATCTGGACTCCAGTGAATACACATTCAGTGCTTTGAGATGATCCTCATAAGATCTGCCCTGCTGGCCAGCCTGCTGGCACAGCGGTACGATTCACTGCTCTGACGTGGGTGACCCGGGTTCGGGAACAGACTCAGTGATGCCTGAGGGCCGTCCAGGAGTGGGGGTGAATTGAGTGGCCACTGCATGCTCGTCACCTCTGGGGGGGGGAGTTGAGTGTCTCCAGTGCTCCCGGCTGACAGTGGGACATGCTGTAACCAGAGCACCTGTGAGCTTCACTCCTCAGGGGCACGTTGGATGCATGACGCAGTTGCATCGCAGTGTCCACTTAGACACACACACACCACCCAGAAGAAAATAGCCTCTGGCATGCCCAAATGAAGCCGCCCTCCCATCGCGGATCCGGTGGTGCCCCCAAGGCATCCATGATAGAGATCCATTGGGGCTATGGGGGAGGGGGGGTTCCGGCAGCTCTACTCTGGTGGTAATCCAGGCAGCACTAAGTTCAGGGAAGATCCCCAGTCTGGTGGCAGGGCTGTTGAAGGGGAAGCCACCAGAAGATAAAGCATACTAAGTAAAAAAAAAAGAAGATTTACCTTACTGGACCAGAATCATTTTGGTCGCCATACAGTTACGGACAACATTAACACCAATGGTGGTGGCCAAATACTCAGGCAGCACACATGATGCCTTCATATGAGAACAGTCAGGTGTGCATGACATCGTGGAGGGGGACCAGGCCCTAGGGTTTTTTCATAGGTGAGCATGATCTGCAAAACTGTCCACAGACAGTGTGCACTGTATACATATAGTAAGCATTATTTCTGTCTCCTACGGATGACTCCCGAGTATCCCCTGTGATGACCATACTTCATGATCCCCATCAGAGGACCAGTGACGGCAGTAGGGAAGAGATACAGTCCTGTGCACATAGCAGCAAGAGTGGTGATTGAGAAGACATTTGGCATCCTGACAATGTGCTTCCGATGTCTGCATACCTCAGATGATGCTTTATAGTATGCCTCAGAGGCTGCATGCAGGATTGTAACTGAATGTGCAGTGCTCCACAGTGTTGCCATGCGAAAACGACTGCTAGACAACCATGATGGGCTGGACATCTTTGGGCCAATGTAGGGACCTGAACCTGACGATGGGGTGGCCGCAGAGAACATTGATGCAGTACCAGGGGGACGGGCATTTAGGGTTGGCCTGGTGGACAGATTCTTCACAGAATGACTCACACAGATGGCAGATGATGCATAAACACATTTTATGCCCCCAGCAGCACACATGCCAGGAATGCTGTCTGAAAGTAGACAAGATATACAAAACTGAGTATGTGATATGGGGGGCACATATCACTTGATGTGGAATCTGCAGGCCCAGCATAGGGCCCCAAGGAACTGGGCCTTGACCCTCCTAGGTAGCACACTCTGGGGTGCAGAGGTGCTGGGTGTCACATCTGCAGAGGTGGTAACTGAATAGGGGAGGGTCATGCCAGTCGGTGACCTGGACCCCTGCTGCACATGTGGGAGTTCGTGTTGCATGGTGAACCTGCTGGCCCTGCATTGTGGTAGCAATGCTACCTAAAGAGGCTGCCATACTGTCCAAGGTGCCCATTAGTATGGTTAGAGTGTGGGACATAGTCTACAGTATTCAGTTTTATTCAGACTGTCATTGCTGTACCGCTGACTGTCTATAACAGGCTGCAGTTCACGGGCCCTACTCATCCCTCTACAGTGGTTTGTATCCTGGCATCACAGGGACCGGTGGTGGGGGATGGTGCCAACTGTCAAGGGGCTGGGTCATTTTCTGTACAGGTATCCATCAAGTCCAGGTCCCCCTGGAGCTGCTGGACAACTGTCTTACATGCATATCCATACCTATGGGGGGACATATAAGTGTGACGGGTAATACACAGATGGCTGACATAGACAGGCGTGGCATGGCAAGCCTGTAGGGCATGCCATGCATCATACAGCCACATACCAGTGTCTGGATGTGCACCATCTGTGTCCTGGCTGTTATGTGTCTCATCATGTGTACCACCTGGGTCTGGTAAGGGACACGAAGACGCATGTGCACCTGATATACCCAAACTGTGATTCCCCACACATCACACTGTGCCCCCCACACAATACAATGCCCTCCGCACCATATTGTTTCCCCCATACTATGCTGTGCTCCCCATACACCACATTGTACCTACCCACACCAATTTGTTCCCCCTACCACCATGTCATGCAGTCATACACCTCAAATGGCAGGTACACCCACCTCTGCTATCACAGTCAGTGGATGTGTCCACACCCTGTGTGATGCCATGAATTGGTATGGAGTCAGTGCAAGCCAGTATACGGTCCTTAGTTGGGGTTAAGGGGACTGGGATACACTGCCACTGCCTGTCTTTGTGTAGGTCCACTTCAGGCCTGCTGCACCACACAGCTAGTTTTATGTCCCCCCCAGCATCGCTGGACAGCACTGATATCCCGAGGGAGGACTGCAATTCAGCTAATGGACTTGCTAATGAACGTCCATGTAGCACACTTTCCCCTGTTGGCAGTGCTTTAGGGCCAAATAATGCAGGATATTGTGTGGTCACTAGTTCCACTAGCATATCATCTTCTGCTTTGAGAAACCAGGGTTTCCTCACCCTTCCCTGCTGCCCCTTGCTCTTTGTGGAGCTACCCTGTGCAGTGCTGTGCTACCCTGTGCTGTTTTTTCCATGGTGTATCACTCACTTTTCAAGAATTCACCTGCTTTATGTGCTCGTCATTGTGATGTCATCGGCTGCAGCCAGCATGTTGGGTAAGTTACTTTAAAAAAGTGATCAGTTACAGTTGCTCTCAAATCATTGTAATCAGTTACAATTACGTATTACTTTTGTATAAAAAGTAATTAGTAACTATAACTGACTTTATCACGTTCGATGTACCTAGGCCTCGTACCTCCTTTGGCAAACATGCCATCTCGTATGCCCTTCCATCTATATGGAACCAACTCCAATCTAGACTAAAACTAACTAATATTGTCTCGGTTAACTTCTACCAAGCACTATTTGCATTGAAAATAAAAGATACTTGTAACTACCATTAAGCCACCCCTTTCCTTAAGCGTGCTTCTCCTCTATTGTCTATTTGGTCTACTTACACACTATCTTCTGATAATCTACCCCTTTCCCCGCCCCATGCACCCTAATTGTACTATCTCTTTATACAGGGGTATATCACATTATGTTTATCCATGCCATCATCCAGTGATAAAGTGATAAACCTTATTGACTGTACATTTTTTTTTTGTAATTACATCTTCAGCACTGTACCTTGCTATGTATTACCTGATATGACCCTTGATAGCACTTTGTATATTTGTACCAAGGCACTGCACTGTTTAATGTGTCATTAGTTTGTGTATAACCAACAGGACCTCCTTGTGAATGAGCTTGCTCAATGGCATCTTCCTGCAATAAACTTGAACTTGATAACAGTAACACATATTACTTTTTCCATTGCTTTCTATTACTTTTTGATAGCGTGGTCCAGGAAGCTCGGTGCTCGTCAGTGAATTCACTTATTCGAAATAAAAATGTTCTCCCTTGGCCTACATGCACTGATTGGTTACTCCTAACACCTAAACCTCCATTTGTGATCCCATGCAAGTCCCTAACCCACTCCCTCTCTGCATGCCCATTCACAGGACTGCTGAAAGCACTGATACTGATCCAGTAACCACATATAGCCTGCCCCACTAGCAACTCAAAAAAAAAAAAAAAAGCCTGCCCCACTAGCAACTCAAAAAAAAAAAGAAGCCTGGCTGGCACTGTGGCTCTCCTAGTCAGACTACTTAAATTAAATTCCTGCCTGGTCTGGTCACTCAGAAGAAATCAACCCACAACATTGACTAGAGCAGATCCAGAACAAATCAGTCTGTAGTATTTATTTGCCAAATTGCCCCCTACCTTAAATGTTTGTTTTTGACAGTGAATGAGTGACTGACATACTTGGTAAGTAGTATGCCTGCTAGGAGTAGCCAAAGTGGTGACAGATCTGGTTTCTCAAAAGACAAAAGCTCCTATGCAGATTGTAAGCTATTCACTTAAATGTTCATGCTGCAGCTTTGAAAATCAAATGCCCTTAATTGTTAGTGATGTTTTGCCATGCCCAAACCTTCCTTAAGCATTGCTTGGCAAATGCTGAGTTAACCAGACACTTTGCCATGGCTGTCATTGGGGGGGGGGCATACTTCTCAGTTGTCACACACAGTACCAGCTAGTCCACTCATTTTGCTACTCAGAAATCCTTACTTTCACTGGAGAAGGCAGTATTCCACAACTGAGCCATAAAAACAGAAATTCAAATTATAATCTATCATGCTTAGTTATCAGCAAACATTTTAAACATTATTGCAGTGATATCCACACTGTTCTAAGCTTGCAATATCATGTTTGATGACACGGCATGTCCATCACACATTTTTGCCGTTTTTCACATTGTGTTACATGCATGGGCGACATAGAAACATAGAATTTGATGGCAGATAAGGACCGCTTGGCCCACCCAGTCTGCCCATTTCCCTACCTAATGGATAAGCTGCAGATCCTAGTTAACCAGCAGCCTACTTCTTCCTACCCCCACCCCCTAGAATTGCCTTATGACTGTCCCATACATGCTTGAATTCCACCACTGTTTTTGACTCCACAACCTCCTCCGGAAGGCCGTTCCATGCATCCACAACCTCTCTGTGAAAAATACTCCTTAAATTACCTCTGAGCCACCCCCCATCTTCAAATTGCTGCCCCCTTGTTCTTGCACACCTCTTTTGAAAGATGCTACCCTCTTGGACTTTGTTGATTCCTCGAGGTACTTGAAAGTTTCTATCATGTCCCCCCTCTCCCTCCCTTTCCTCGAGGCTATACATATTAAGCTCCTTAAGTCTCTCTTCATATGTCTTCTGGTGCAGACCCTGCACCATTTTAGTTGCCCTCCTCTGGACAGCTTCCATCCTGTCTATGTCTTTGCAGAGATTGGGTCTCAGAACTGCACAGTACTCAGATGGGGTCTCACCAGCTGTCTGTACAGAGGGATAATAACTTCTTGCTTTCTACTGTGATGCCTCTCCTATGCATCCCAGTATCTCCCAGCCCTCCTTGCTGCCCTCTCACATTGCTTGCACACTTTAGGTCATCTGATATGACTACCCCCAGGTCCCTTTCCATTTTTGTTGTTGTTAGTATCTCACCCCCATTGTGTACTCTTCCCTGGGTTTTGTTTCCAGGTGCATTACCTGCACCTCTTAGCACTGAATCTAAGCTGCCATACATTTGACCATTCCTCTAACCTTGCCAAGTCCCTTCTCATCCTTTCCACCCCAACTTGTGCATCAACTCTGTTGCAGATCCTTGTGTCATCTGCAAAGAGACATACTTTTCCTTCCAGTCCCTCTGCAATGTTGCTTATAAAGACATTGAAGAGGACTGGTCCTAATACTGAACCCTGCGGTACCCCACTAGTAACCCCCTTTCTTCAGAGTGGACTCCATTTACTATTACTCTCTGTGTCCTATTCTCCAGCCAATTCTTTACCCAGGCTGTCATCTTGGGACCCACTCCAAGGCTGGCTAACTTGTATGTTAATCTTTGTGTGGGACTGTGTCAAATGCCTTGCTAAAGTCTACGAGGCCATGTCCACAGCCCTCCTGGTCTACTACTTTGGTCACCCAGTCAAAGAAATCTATCAGATCTGTCTGGCATGACCTTCCCGCTGTGAATCCATGCTGCCTTGAGTCCTGTGCCCTCTGGCCTCTAGATACTCGACAATTCTTTCCTTCAGAAGTGATTCCATCATTTTCCCTATCACTGAGGTTAAACTAACAGGTCTGTAGTTTTCTGCTTCTGCCTTGCTCCCACTTTTGTGAAGGGGAATCACATCTGCCCTCCTCCAGTCCTCGGGTACCACCCCATTCTCCCATGATTTGTTAAAGAGGGTAGCAAGTGGTGTCACTAGTTCTACCCTTAGTTCTTTTAGAATTCTGGGATGAATCCCATCAGGCCCCATTGCTTTGTCCACCTTCAGTTTTAAGAGTTCTTTCAGAACCCTTTCTTCTGTAAATGGGCTGGTATCAACTTCTGTATCCAGAGTGTTTCTACTGTTTGATTTAGGTACCTCCCCCTCTTCATTTGTAAATACTGAGCAAAAATATTTGTTTAGTATCTCTGCCTTTTCAGTCACCCTCTGCCTACCCCCTCCCTTTATTAAGCCTCACTATTCCTCCCTTGGTCTTCCTTCGCCTCCTGATGTACCTATAAAGGTTGTATCCCCTTCTTAACTGAGTTGGCTATCTTTTCCTCGGTTTGGGCCTTTGCTGTTCTGACTGCCTTCCCAGCTTCCTTTGCTTTAACTGATACAGTTCTCTGTCCTGCTCCTTCTGTGATTCCTTGTACTTTCCGAATGCTTTCTTTTTCTCTTGAACCTTCACTGCCACTTCCTTTGAGAACCATAGTGGTTTCTTACATCATTTTGTTTTGTTTATTTGCTTCACACAAAGGCTTGCTACCTCTGTGATGGCAGTTTTTATTATTCCCCATTGTTCTTCCACCCCTCCTTCCTGCTGATTTGCTAGGCATTCCTTAGGCACTCACCCATTTTGGCAAAGTCAGCCCTCCTAAAGTCCAGTACTTTTGCCTTTGTATGGCTTGACTCTATTGCTGTGTTTATTGTGAACCATACTGTTCGATGGTCACTAGTTCCCAGATGGCTACCCACTTCTACATCTGTGATCCTCTCTCCATCTCCATTTGAGAGAACCAGGTCTAAGATTGTTCCCTCTCGAGTTGGCTCCAATACTAGTTGTCTAAGGCATGCCCCCTGTAGGGCATCTAGAATAACCCCACTCTTCAAGTGGCTGCTGCAACTGCACTCCAGTTAACATCTGGCATATTCAGATCACCCATCAGCAATATCTCCCCTTTTTCTGCCATTCTAAGTATACTTTCTATCATTTCCTTGTCCATTTCCTTCCCCTGAGAAGGAGGTCTGTATATAACCCCTGTGCGGATTGTGGTGCCATTGCCTGTCTCCAAATTGACCCCCAGTGCTTCTTCTCCTCCTCCCTGTTTACCCTTTTGTTCTGTTGCTTTGATTCCTTCCCTTATGTAAAGAGCTACTCCTCCTCCTCCTCTTTTACCCTCCCTGTCCATCCTGTAGATAATGTATCCTGGTATGTTTACATCCCAGTCGTGATTTTGTGTGTACCATGTTTCTGTGACTGCCACGATATCCAGATGTTCCTCCTCCATCAAGGCCACTAATTCAGGAAGCTTGTTACCCAGACTACGGGCATTGGTACTCATTGCTCTCCATTTTTTGATGGCTTTACCTTGTGTTGCAGCATCCCCCACTGACCTTTCTACCTCGGTCTTGTTCTCATTTAGTACCCTGTTTTGTAGGGAGAGGCTGGGATTTTCCTGCTGCTTTTCAGTGCCTCCGCCCTTGACTAGTTTAAAAGCTTGCCAATGAAGCATTTAAACCGATTGCCCAAAAGACTTGTTCCCTTCCTGGACAGATGCAGACCATCCTGCCAGTATAGGCTGGTGTTCCTCCAGGTGGAACCCCAGTCCCAATGAAGCCAAACCCTGTGCTCCACACCATTTTTCAACCATTGTTAAACTGCATGGTGCAAAGCAACCTTGCCTCCCCCATGCCACTGACAGGCAGCACCTCTGAGAAGGATACTGTGTGTACTACTTGTCTTAGGCCCCTTCCCAACTCTACAAAGTCCTTCTGCACTGCTCTAATCTCATGGTGAGCCAAGTCATTTGTCCCTAGGTGGACAATGACATCCAGCTCAGACTCCCATGCAACTGTTCTCGTGATCCTGAGGATGTGCTTCCTGTCCCTCCAAACCATGGCACCAGGCAGGCACCTTACTTCAGTTTTCCCTGCTCCCTCCAGTTCTATCCCCCTAATAATTGAGTCCCCCACCAGGAGCTGCTTCCTTTCCCTGTGGTGTCCTCTGCCTCCTTCCTGTGGGCCTCCCTTGTGACAGTTGTCCTCAGCCTCCTTAGTCTCCTCTGCGGGTGCATCTATAGGGGGAGCTATGCTCCCCCAGAATGGTGTATGGATTGTGGAGTGGAACAACTGACTAGGTGTGCCTCTGTTCCACCATCCTCACCCTCCCTGAGCCCACTGTGGTCCAACTACTGTGCTTTCTTCACAATCTCTGAGGTCGTGGTGGTGGCTGTGGTGCTCCCTGGATGGGGGAGGTTCCCTTCCTACTGTCTAGTGTGGCCTGGGGGAAGGTTCCCTTACTACTGTCCAGTGTGGCCTGAAGACGGGCAACTTCCTCCCTCAGGGCAGAGAGTTGTCTGCAAATAGGGCAGCATCTCAGCCTCAGAAAGACTCCTGGAAGACTGCTGCCCCACAGCCATTACATTGCACTACTCCCCACATATTTTTGTGTGTGTGTGTGTGATTGGTTTGTTATATAGAAATATATATATTACACAATGTGTATGCTTATATTGTCAGCCATTGTGCTAGAGAGGATATGACAGTGATATGCACCTTGCACTCTTGAGGAAATGATGTCAGAACTCCAGGTATAAAGGAACTATTTCCAGGGTGGGTGGGTGAGCAGGGTTGGGCCTAAACTGTGCCTCATGAAACAATCAGCTAAAAGCTCTGACCCACTGCCGCGATGAGTGCCTTCCTGTCAGCAAGATGCCCTACACAACAATTTGACAGAGAAAATACCCTGCTAATCAAACAGAGAAAAATCCAGACATCCAAGTCAGACACAGGTAAACCTCCCCAGCCCCAAAATAGCCTGGTGATTTGTGCTCTGAAAGCAGTCAGCCCCAAAATAAGTCAGCTGTGCTTTAAACTTTTCCTGCACTGAAAATCTTAACAATTGTAACAAAAGTAAAGCAAGATCCACCTCCCTCTGTTGCTTGAAAGACCATCTTTCCTGATAATTCTAAGTTCCTTATTTCACCTTTCAGTTAGAAGTAGACTCCACCTGCAGAATATCTGCTACAAACCAAAGACAATTGTAAGGTTCACCTCCCTCTGTTGTGAGTACAACTCGCTTTCTTGCAAATCCTATGTTCAGTATTGCAGCTTCCAGCCAGAGGTAGCTTCACCTGAAGAATATGGGGCGGAGCCAAGGAAGATATCACCCGGGTGGGTGGGAGGAGCCAGCCCAAAGACCCTCCAGCACATCCCAAAGGGAACGAATACTGCCAGAACATGTGGATAAGTACACCATATCCACATCCCTAGAAAGGGGAGTTTTTTTTTTTTGTTATGCTGAGCTAGTCACGAACTAGCCTGGCACGCCGCATGGAACCTGGTCTCATAAGACAGGAGCCATGGCCAAGGGGAGTGCCAAAGGCACAAACCCAGGAAGGTCGGCCAGCCAGCCCTTTTCAAGTTGGGGGGGGCGAAGGCACAGCAGCACTGAGCCAGTCATGGACCAGCTGGGGAAAGCCCTTCAGACCCCATGGAGTGTGGGGGAATGCTCCACATTGTCAGGAGGCTGGGCGCCTGACAATGAGAGGTCCATGAGAAGAGGATATGCAAAGCAAAAGTGGGCGCCTGCCAAATCCCAGCCACAGGGGCTATGTGAGGGTGGGGGGCAAGAGAGGTGAAAACATCACCAACAATGGGCCAGGATGACAGGGGAGGCACTGGGCGCCACCGCCGATGGCCTGGGCCAGCAGAAGATGACCAAAGAAACTAGAAAGAGAGATAGTGAGAGAGTGTGTGAGAGAGAGAGAGAGAAAGAGAGAGAGAGTGCTTGATGACAGTCTGCCGGAACAGGTTAAAGGTACCGGTTCCAGGAGGCCTCACTGAAGCAGGGACCCAAAAGGAGGAAATCATTAATCCGAGGAAATCCCAACTGTCACTCGGTTCCAGGGAGCCCAGCTGGAAAAAGATCTGGAAAACCAGGGGAGCTCTTCTCCAGGCTCTAGCCCCCCCCCCCCCGAGGTGGGATCCAGTGAATCCAGGATGGTGGGCTAAACTAAGCTCCGCAAAGGAAACCCGCTACCCCCTATCAAGCCTGTTTCCAGAGGGAGAGAAGTGGCAGTCGGGTTCTTTCATTTTTGAGAAAGGAATAAAAATAGAAAAAGAACCCTGTAAAACTATAAAAGAAAGAAACACCAAAGAGAAAACGTAGTTGACTGCAGCTGGCGGAGTCTTCAAAGGATCCAACGTGGAAAGGTTGCCAGCGGGAAAAGAACTGAGGAAGGTGCGGGGACTGTCCACTCTTATAGGGCTGGTTGACATCAGCTTATGATGAACAGTTGAGCAGTTTGGGGGGCCGGGGCCTTGATCACAGGCTGGGGACACCAGTTCAGGGCAGCTCTTCTTTCCCTCTCACCCATCTTAAACAAAACCACACAAAAATCTGCTTTCAACAGTTCACCTGCACTTCACTCTCTCTCATTCTAGAGTGCACAGAACTGTTTGCAGTAGCTAGCAGTAAGTGATGGGCAGAGGCATATCACATTAGTGCTAGCATATCCCCCCCCTCAAAAACCCACGAACAGGTCACCTGCACTTCACTCTCTCTCATTCTAGAGTGCACAGAACTGTTTGCAGTAGCTAGCAGTAAGTGATGGGCAGAGGCGCATCACATTAGTGCTAGCATATCCCGCCCCCTCAAAAACCCACCAACAGTTGAACTGCACTTGACTCTCACTCTGCACAGCCAGGCCCGCAGAGACTTAATATGGATATGGACATCATGAACTGGGAAAAAAAAACTGAGAATAAAATAATCTATGACAGGGCTGGTGGGCTTGATCTGAGTGACACCTGAAATACAGAGTCAATTAGCTACCTTCATTTCCTTACCTCCAAGCTTTGATGCTGTAACCTGTGTCTTGCTGTGCCAGTCAGAGCACCCCACTCTCAGGGGGTCTTAGAATGCTTGCTTGTGCTGCCTGTTTGCTTGCCCAGTGCCTCTGCCTGCACTGTTGCTCCCAGTCCAGTCCGAATCTTGGCTGTAAAGTCATGTGTGGTGTGCCTGAGTCGGACAGACTGAGTCTCCTCTCCGATTGAGATGTGACTTTATTCTGCTCTGCTCCTAATGTCCCCTTCTCACCTACTGGTTCTGGCTGGTCTGTGCAATGGATGACACCACGGACGTGACCCCCCAACTTGCTGCCAAGCCCTGACTGCACCATCTTTCTTGACATCTTTATTAATTTAGACCAGTTCCACGCACCTCACTGAGCTGGCTGCTGCTGTTTAAAATGTACAGCTAATAGACCCCACAGTCAGTTGAAAAAACAATTATGACTGACGTACCACACATTATGACTGATTTTTTCAACTAGTTTTACATTTCTGGCTTCAACTAACTAAAGAAAATCCAACCAATTTTTTCAACTTTCACCATTGTTGAATTTTGTTATGAAGTAGTTTGTCATACTTTTTTAACTTCGTATCTTTTTTGAATTAAAATTTTATACAAATTAATAAAATGTATGGAAAAGCCCCCCTTCCCTTGAAATCAATGGGGCACACACACACGCACACACACACAGCCTTCTGACATTACAAAACAGGGATGCACGTACCTATGTGTGGGCATGTTGATGGGTTGAGGTCAGGAAGCAGCTCCGTTTTTAGCATTTGGGATTTAGTAGCATTATATAAAAATATACAAAGGATACAAAAATCATTGAGACTTAGCTCCCCTTTCAGTCCTGCCTTCTTTAAGACCCTCTATGATAAAACGTTTGCTGAAATCTGTAATTACTTCTATCGCTCCTAGCAGCTTGACTATTGTTTCTCTCTTCATCAACACTAGTCCCTGCTGCTTATCCAAATCAGCCTTTGCCACTATAACTCCCCCTCCTCTGCCCCACTTGCCCTTAGCACCCTCTGCATCCCTCTTATTCACCACCCTCCTTCTGCTACATTAACCTTATGCGCACCTTCATAGCGTAGGAATTTCCATCCAGGCCTGTAACGTGCTCCTGCTGGACAGGAATATAAATAATCTCTATTTTTCTTCTATGGTTTGTATATGACATCCATACACATCCTGCTCCTGTGGGAATTGTGTATATATATATACATATATATCATGTTCGGGTAGTGGTATGTATATCTTTCTTGTACATGTGCCTTGGAATATAAATATTCTGCTCCTATCATTATTGTAAACATATTATTCCTTTTATATTATGTATATTTATATGTAACTGTACAGTTGTCCCGGGCAACAGCAGGTCCACCTTGTAAATGAGCTTGCTCAATGGTGATCGCCTGGATAAATAAAGATTTGATTAATTGATTGATAACTTTATAAATGGTCAGAAACAAAAGGAATTATTTATGCCCCAACTCCGGGGCAGGTGAGATATTGCACATGTTGGAGGGAGCAGCAGCTAAGAAGCTGGCTGCTCTTTAAAATGCAAATACAAAGTGTAGTGCAACAAATCTACACACAACAGGGACCCACTAAAGCACAATAACCAGTCAAAACAGCAACAAAATATACTAAGTCCCTGAAAGTAACAAGTTGAAGCAGGGCAGTAAAACAGTATACAGTATAGAAAAATAAGCAGCAGTAATAACATGTACTCCCTGGAGGAGAGGAGGGAGAGAGGGGATATGATAGAGACATACAAGTATCTTACAGGGAGGAACAGGGTGCAGGAAAACACTATTTTTAAGCGAAAAAGATGTTTCAGGACTAGAGGGCATGGGATGAAGTTGGAGGAGGACGATTCAGAGGAAACATGAGAAAGATTTCTTCACAGAACGGGTGGTGGACAAGTGGAACACCCTGCCAGAGGAAGTGGTGGGAGCTGAAACAATCACGGGATTTAAGAATGCATGGGATAGACATAAAGGAATTCTAGAGGTCAGGGGTTAGGGGAAATAGACTTCTAAGAAAACAAACTGAACTTACAAGCTCAAATGGGCAGACTAGGTGGGCCATAGGCCCTTATCTGCCGACACTGTCTATGTATCTATGTATCTATGTATAATACTAGTTACTTAGAAAAAAAACAGTGAGTCTAAAATACAGTATAGGTAGGGCCTCTTAAACACCCCACAGAAACTAGAAGGTACCCTTTTGCAAACAGAGCTAACCATCAGTATATGTTAGTTTACTAGTAGTCGTTGAATCTGTGAGACTAAAAATAGTTTAAGGGAGGACCCCTAGAAATACCTCCTGTATGGTATACCATAACTGAGATGTATCCATAGTTTAAATTTAAAACTAAAACAAGCTCATGCATATTAAAAATACATTTTCTAACACAGTTTCTGAACTTGTTTTGCCTTTCAACATGTACATTAATGTGTTTTTTAAAGTTTTATTCATCTTGCCATGAGGACTTTAATATTTAGTCTATCCAATTCCTACAGTGACAAACAAACATTTTGTCCATTGGTCCCAAATGACCATGCTCCGCGCTCCGGCCTCCTATGGGTCTAGGAACTCACCAACCGACCACCTGTGCCTGGCCAGCTCCATGACCTCATGAGGAGTCTGACTTACTCACAATGCCACCACAGTCAGAGAGAGCCCAGCTGGGCTGCCAGCAGTAGATCAATGATGATCGATCGCCTTGACTTTTCAAGTTCGGCCCCCCGGGCCCCACAGCTCCCAAGCCCTCAACCAGCCAGACAAGCCAGCCCAGCACCCAGACAGACTGAGTTCCTGTGAGAGACCATCCTCCTCCTTCCTACTACCCACTGCCCAGCCCTGGCTGGCCTTACATACACATCCCATACAGTACCTTGCTCACTGTAGTAGCCTGTTGCCAGTTCAGTCAGGTGTCGGGTGATGATTCAGTCATCGTCGGGTGGCTGCATGGCTCAGGCTGCTGCTGCTGCTCTCCTCGGTGGTGGTGTTTTTTTGGAGCTGTGTGCTCCCTCCTCCCAACCAACATAGTCAGTCCCCAGCCCAGCCCCACGTCCCCACTCCAGTACTCCGCACAGTGGAACTAGTGCACCTACCACTCCTCCTCCTCACTGACTCTGAAGCCCTACCGAGACTGAGTGAGAGTCATCCGATGGGCCCGGCCAACGAGGTCACGGGCTGATCCCAACCACAACCAGACCACTGACTTGCTGCCTTCACACAACTGCTGCCTGGCTTTGCTGAAGGACTGACTGGGACCTGCACAACTACACACTAGTCTCTCTATAGTCATCGGACACATCAAGACTGTGGACACAGTTAACATTTTTAAATTAAAGGCCTGAACTGCCCAACATTGTCCCTGCAGAAAAACGCTGCTTGCTCCATTGCCCACACACCAACACAGATGCCTCTTCTCCTGACAGTCTCCTCTCCTACCTCCTACCTAGACACGCTGTCCCTGCCACCCCGCGTAGTCAGTCACAGACACTCTCAAGCTCCTGGCTCCTCCTTCAGTCTCTCCTAATTGGTGGATGCTTCGTGTCCAGGAGCCAGGGGTGCATTTTATTGGCTGTAAGGCTTGATGCCAGTGGTTGAGGACCATTAGATATTTGCTAGGGCTGTGTGAATACCTTTTTTCGAATATTTGGCCAAATATTCGGTATTCGGTTTCTGAAATATTTGTTATTCGGTATTCGTATTCGGGTGGCTGGGAGGGGGGTTATTTAAAAATAAAAGAGCACCCCCCCTCCTAGCAAGCATTAAATAAATGTTTTTAGCCCTGGTGTCTAGTGGTCCCAACCCGTCCCCTAGCTGATCGCCAGTCTAAAATAAAGAATCCCTCCCCGCACAGACTTTCAGCAGTATCCCCAGTCCCCAGTCCTCAGATGTATAAAAATAATTCCCTAATTTTCCTGGTGTCTAGTGGACCCCCCAACCTGTCAGGTAGTGCCCCCACCCCCTTCCTCCACCTATGACCCCAAGCGGGCCATCAGCATATTCTCCACTCACTTCGCTGGTAGTAGCTCAACTGAGCAATGAATGAGTACGTGCTTGCACAGGCACGCTGCTCATTCATTGAAAACTCAGTCGGGCTGCTGGCCGTGGAGGTGAGTGGAGGTCTGTGCCAGTGGTCCACTTGGGATCATGGGTGGGGGCACTACCTGACAGGGTGGGGTCCACTAGACACCAGAGAAATTTATTTTTATACATTTGGGGACTGGGATATTATGGACAGTCTGGGCGGTGGGGGATTCTTTATTTTAGACCGCGATCAGCCAGGGGTGGGACCACTAGACACAAGGGCAAAAATATTTATTTATTGCTGGCCAGAAGGGTGAGAAAGACTTTTTTGTCCTTGCACATGGCCGAATACCAGCCGAATAGTGGACTATTCGGTATTCAGTTCCGAATATTTGGATAGTCCATTATTCATGGTTTTTGGAAATTAATATTCGGTATTCGCACAGCCCTAATATTCACGGCCCCCTCCTTCCCCTTCCCCATGAAAGAAGAAAAAAAGAGAAAACACACTGCAGTGCACCACAAAAACAAACCTGGATGGGTCATGGAATCGTCAACTGCAGTGGATTTCAACTCCACTATTTTATGACTGCAATCCAATGCAATTGCAACTGACTGCAACTGCATTGAACTGCAACTGACTTTCAACTGCCAATGACTGCTCCGTGGTCTAACAGCTAAGCACTAAACCAAGCTAAGCCCAGCCTGAGACTGGTCTATCAAAAAAATACCCAGCAAGCTGGCTGGACTGGAGAGGTTCTAATTCTGACCTTCAGTGTTGTGGGATGTCCACCAATTGCTGGTCCAGTTTCCCATAAAGTTCTGCAGCTTGTCACATGGCTGTCCAGAAAAAGAGGTGGTTGGCTCCCTCGCGAGTGGTCCCACTCTTCAACTCCTTCCACCATCCATGAGCTCTCAGCCATCTTTGCACTAGACATCCTGACTGTTCACTGAAAAGCAGCTGGTGCCAAACTGTCTGCTTTGGCCCTAGGCACATGCATGTACGACTTAATTCAGCAGGAGCCAGTCTGACCAGATCAGTTAGTGCCAGCCAGTACCAACGTTTGCACCATACCATTCCTAGGCTGCTGTGCACATCACATGGGGGCACATCGGATGCTTGGCACATGACCGAGCATGGGGGAAGTGCCGGAGTCAGCTTTTTTTCCTATGTGAGTACTCAGACTTTTGGGCAGAGCTGCACGGTGCATGTGTTTTACACTATTTTTCTTGCACAGCCAGAGGGTCATGGTCGACCCAAGTTCTACAAAGAAAAAGTAATATAGTAAATTGGATTACAGTAATGCAATACTTGAAAAAAATGTCATCTACTAGTGTTCCAAGATTACATTTTCTTTCAAGTAATCCATTCCTATTGCAAGTTGCAAGACAATGTAGTTAGATTACAGTAATCCATGACTTGTAACACATTATGAGTCAGCACTGGCTGCAGCCCACATAGCATGTTAAATGGCTCATGAATATTCATCTGGAGCAAAAAAGAACAGTACCGTGGAATTCATGACTGGGACTAGTGTGGCCTGCGCAACTTTGGGAGATCCTTTCTGACTCAGCCGGTGCATCCTCTATGGTATTCTCTAAGAAGTAGCACATTGATAAGTACAGTTTCATGAATCTAGCCCAGGGTGCGGTAACGTTTCAGCTGGTAGCAGTAGTAAAACTACAAATTCGATTATGGCAAAATAACCAAAACTCTGGGTACCCAGCAATTATACTACAGTCCCAGTTCAGGCCTAGTAGCTACATTGCCCAGGTTATTTGAATGGTGTACTTGATGAAAATTAGCAGTCTTGCAGTTAAACCCTCAAACAGGCCATAGTGCATTAGAACTTGAAATCCAAATGAAAAATGCTTGCAAAACAATTTGTAATCCAAATGCAGTAATGGTAATCCAAAACAGGAAAAGTACAAAAGACCCCAGCCAGCAATACCGGCACTCACGTGGCCCACAGATGCTGCAGTTCAGCTGAGGTAGAGGACAGCACACGCTATAGCAACAGGATGGACAGCAGTCAGGAACAGGGTCCAGTGGCCAGGGAATGAAGCACTTCAGGTTCCCTCAGATGTTCTGCAGTAGCACAGCTGTTCTGGCTCACCCCTCTCAGGATACAGCCTTTGTGGCTCACACCTCTCAGTCACAGGTGCACTGTGCAGCAGCTTTCCAGTTTCCAAGGACCCCAGACCCCAGGAGCACCCCCACAGTCCAACTCCCCTCCAGATCAAGAGTACCAGCGTACTCAGGGCACATGCTCAGTGGCTGTCTGTTCCCTGAACCACCCACTAGATAAGGACTAGCAGGCCCCTTACCTGGTTCCAGAGCAAGCTGGGAAGGATGCAGGCCTCAGTCTCTGCTCTGTACAACTCAGCAGCTTTTTTTTTTTTTTTTAAGTTGTTTAACCAGGAGTAGCACACTAAGCTAAAAGCTTTTTTACAGGTGTGACCTGGGAGCACAGAGAAGTTAAGTGACTTGCTCAGGGTCACACAGTATGCAAGTGGAAGCTGTGGGATTCAAACACAAGTCTGGTCTGCTGGATGTCACCAGATTTGCAGCTCAAGTCTGGTCTGCTGGATGTCACCAGATTTGCAGCTCAGAGCCTTAAACCGCTGCGCTATACTGCCTCCCTTTTCTTGATTAAATAAAAAGATGCTACATTTCAAGACACACTCTAACAATTTAATCACACCGCAGTGCAGGGTTCAAAATAAGGGGGAGCTAGGTTCGAAATAAGGGGGAGCTGGATGCTAATTAGCACCTGCAAATTCCATAGTAGCACCTGGTGCCCTCAATAAGAGAGGATCAGTGGTGTTAACCTTAGCACTTTCAGGGCAGCTTTGTGGATGAATTGTGGAGTGCATGCATCACATGCTTGAGATGGAGTGGTGGAGCTGCTTAGACAGTGAGGGCAGGGACAGCGTCTCAGCAACATAACAGTAACCCTTCCCAGAACATCAACTGGAGATGCTCCACATGTCAACTGGAGATCGGGGAGGGCTTGCAGCTGCAGCTGCAGTGCTCTAGTTGCAAAATACGGTATCGCTTTTGCACCGATGTAGTTATGTAACGTACGGGTGGGCAAGTGGGAAAAGAGTCTTACACTCTGTCTTATGAAACTGCAGCAGACCAGTCTTTAAATAAAAGATTGGTGCTATGAACCACCATACCTTTCTGTCCTTTAAGTAAACTTATTTAAGTCTTTTAAAATATTTTCTAGAGTTATAAACTCAGAAATTAACAAAACAGCAACAGCTGAAGCAAATCAAATGGAGAAAAGAAAAGCAAGAGAAGAATTTACACAATCCACCTACGCAGAAGTAAAACTGCTCATTGGAAAAGGTGCAGTTGGTCTAAACTGAGACATACGTGAGGAGGCACTTTGCCATTTGTCTCATTCATCTGCCAATTAATTTAAAAAAGAGGAGTGAATCGGTTAGTGTAGTTTTTAATTAGCAGACTCTCTCCTCTTTGAATTAATTATCAAATGTATAAGACAATTGGTAAACTGCCTTCTTCTGCATACCTCTGTTTAGACCAACGGCACCTTTTCCAATGAGCAGTTTTACCATGAGAATGTGTTAATGTAAATATTAATTTTGTTATCAGAGATATATACCTGGCAAATTTACAGGTATTTAGTATTTATACAATATTCCTAGAGAGAATTGCATTTTTTAATCATTTGAAGTCCTTCAATTTTATTCCCCTTCTATGACATCCCATTGCATTTTTATTTGTGTTACTGTCAACTCCTGGCTTTGCCCAGGTAGATCCTGGTCTGCTGGAAATTGCCACTACCCAGGAGCTATTCATGGCTTTTGCCTGCCAAATCCTTATTTCGTCCCCTGCAGTGCCCCACAGGCTCAAGCCCTCTGTGGTTTCTTCCAACCACTGCTCATATAGCACAACTTCACAGCTTTCACTACACAAATGCCTTTCCCCGGCACAGTCTCTGAACAGGGTAAGCCCCGAATGAGGCTCACAGTGAGTTTGCAGGATGAACCCTGGTGAGGGCTTGCAGGATTGTTGGCCTGGCTAGCCCTCTCACTTTGTCTCAACAGCAGCAGGTCTGAACATTTCAATGCCTCTCTTAGACAGCCAAGAGCTTCTTGAGAGCCAGAAACTTCCTTCCCATAATTCAACGGCTCCCAAAGTAATGCCACAAACTGCAATAAAGGAAGTGGTGAGTAAAGGCAGCCAGCCCCACATAGAAGTCTCGAAGAACTTGCACTGAAAGTAGGTTGAAAGACCATGTTCACACAGTAATGCCTTTATTTTCAGGTTTTCATACACAATGTAGGTGCCGATACCCGTATTGTGTAGAGAACCTGCAAAAAATTGCATTTACTTTATTATTTGGCATTTGCCTCGGTTCTTCATTTTAGTTTGAGTGCAAGTTCTTTGGGGCCTTCCCATAATTCAGCATCCTACTGGACAGCAGGGCTCCCAGACATACTGGGATTCCCATATTTTACAGGGAAATGGAGCCATCTACAGTGAGATTGGTTCCAACAACTTGCATCGGTTATACAGGCAAATGCAGCAATTCAGCTGCATATGGGAATTAATGTAATCTACAAGAAAATTGCCCTGGAGTTACAGGGAAAATGACAAATCAGTCTGGGAGCACTGGGATAGGCAGGGCTGTCCATCAGTCATTTTGCCCTCTCCAGCCCTCTGATTGGCCCTCATAGATCACTAGTGCTAGCCCTCCCCCTTTGTTCCCCCCCTTCCTTCCCCTACCCCCTCTCCCCTCTTTTTCCTCCCCCCTCCACCTCCTGCACCCCTTGGCTCCTCCCTTCTCCCCCTTCTAGCCCACCTAGCACTATTATGACATCATGCACTTGTGACAAAGTCAACTCCCTGACTGCCTTCTCTCTTCACCCCCTTACATGCTCATCTCCCCACACTCATTTAGGTCTAGTTCTGTTGTACCTGCTTCTTGCATACCTGTTTCTTATTGCCTGCACTACCTATATGATTCCAGGTTATTGTATAATGTTGTAAACTCACTTTTTGTATTGTACCCCCACTGTTTGTTTTTACTCTCCTGCAGACGCGGAACCTTTGTAAACGAACCTCTGGTTCAAAGGTATTTGTTATCCTAGTACTCAATAAATCAAAATTAAATAAAATAGTCCACTGGGGAGGGTCTGATTACATCACAATCCTTTGCTTCTGTTTCTGGGGCTTTCTAGCCCTCTGATTGGCTGGGTGTTGGGATCAAGGGGCACAAAACTGGCTGTACTCATGCCTGAAGGAGCCCTTGCTCTGTAGTCTTTCCTTTGTTTTATATACGTGCCCCCTCCCAGGTGTGTGCTGGGCCCAGGAATTTGTGGTAGCCCTCATGGGCTACAATATGTACATATAAAAATACCAGCAGACAAGGCCAAAAGGTCTAGCTTTTCTGCTCATAATGAGGATCTCTCAGTTATTACTGAGGGGATCCCCCCAACCCATTAAGAGTTCCTCCTTTCCAGTAGGAGTCCACCCCAGGTTTTCGCTTTTAATTGCATATTTTCCCTTTATTTTGACCTAGCCCCTCTAAAGGCTCTCCACTGTCTTTAGGGATGCCACCTCATCTGGCAACTCATTCCACTTAGTCACCACCCTGTTGGTGAAATAGTGCCTCCTCTTTTCCCTCTTGAATCGTCTTTCCTCCAGCTTGAGGTAGTGTCCTCCAGTGGTTTTGTTACTGCTAAGGCTGAAGAGCTCCTCAAAGTCCACTTTGTTTATTCCACTGAGATATTTAAATTTTTCAGTCATGTTTCCCCTCTCCCTTCTGTCTTCTTAGAAATACATGTTGAGGTCTCTGAGTTTCTCTTTGTACAGCATACCCTGCTGACCCTGGATCATTGTGGTTACCCTTCTCTGGTCCATTTCCAGAAGACTGATGTCTTTCCTTAGATACAGGCACTAGTATGCACACTGTCCTCCAGGTGCCGATGCATCATGGATCTGTACAGTGGCAGAATGCTCTCCACCTTCCTGCTAGTTATTCCTCTGGCTGTGCAGCCCAGCACTCTATTTTTAAATTTTTTTTTTTATGTAATGCTTTTTGCCACCTGCTGCGGCACACTACCGGCTTGGGGCATCCAGCCGTCAGCTCCGCCCGCCCACCCGGAGAACTAGGTAGCTCAGACTGCACCCAGGAGAATCCGGGACGGCCGTCTTGCCATCCCGCTGGAGGGCTCCCCCCTGCCTCAGCCAGCCAGGACAGCCCCGGACCCTCCCCGACAGGATTCCGCCAAAGTCCTCCAGGCGGCTCGGAGCATGGCCATCAAGCTGCATGGTCGCGCCCAGCCATTTTCCTCCAATTGGTCCCCTGGAACGCGGACATGCAGTGACGTCCAAGCACTGCGTGCCGACGTCCACCGCATTCCCCCTCCAGATCGCCAGCACCTTTAGTGCCCCCGAGCGTCCCCAGGAGCTGCTACAGTGCGGCGAGATTCCCCAATCCACCCCAGGACTGGGAGAGCAGTCTACGGATGCTCAATCCCAGTCCTCCTCTGCCAACCCCCGATGGCCTGGGCTCGTTCCCGAACCCGGGTTGCCTGCGTGGCGTGAGGTGTGGCATCCAGCGCCTCAACCCTCAGCGCCACCGGGCCGGCGCCCAGCACTCTATTTGCGTTGACTCATGCCTTCCGCTATGTTTTCCCCCCATTAGCAGATTATAAAGATCTGCCACTAGAGGGACCTTAGTTCTTTTTTGCAGCATGACGCAAGTAAGAGGATCTTTCACTGTCAACTATAGGCCATTTGCACTTTATAGGAAGCGAACACCAGGGGCGCTAATCTGAACTACTGGCATCCAGTCAGTAATTTAACTTACTACAATGCAACCAGTTGCTCATTACCTCCTGCTTGTGTTCCTCCCTCTCCTCTCTTCCCCTTGCTCCCATGCTTCAAATACTGACTCCCATTCCATGCCTGCCACACCACTACAATTCTGGTCTATTGCATGCTGTTCCCCCCCTCCCCAGCCAGATATAGATGGAGGCATTTCTCACTGCTCCCATGTCCCTTTCTAACTGCTGTCGGTATTTGGAACTCTGTGTGTACCACAATGTCCCACATGACTGTTGAACCTGTAGGGAGCCTCATCCTGTTCACTCTAATATCCCTCACAGGTCCCCCCTGCCGACTGTAACCTCAATCCACACAACTTAACAACCAACAGTCAGTGCTAAATGTATATAGCACTATCACACCTTATAACCTTGAGGTCCCCAGCAACACTCTGCATGGGCAACATATGGCCTGGACTCAGAAACACCAACCAAAAGATCCCTCTATGGTGACACTCTTCTCTGGGTTTGTTGCACACTTTAGCACCATGAAAGAGTGATTACCCACCAAGAGAAAATGGGAACGGAATATTAAACTCTTACTTCACCAACTTACTCGCCTACTACTGCTCCTACTCTTGCTATCAGGCAATGTGCACCTGAACCCCAGCCCACTGCCCCACCGGTTCAATCTGTCACCTAAGCCAACAGGGCTTACTCTTACCTCTATAAATATCTGCAGTTTACTTTCAGAGATGGATAACCTGAAAGTATGGATTACATGGCACAACCCCAACGTTCTCTCTGTAGTTGTCATGGCTCTCTCCCAAAATACTGGACTCTGCCATAATACTGCCAGGAAACACCCTGTTTAGACAGGACCATCTCTCAAAAAGAGGTATGGGCTGTATCTTGTACTTCAGGGACATATCTTACCCACCCCCAGTTGTAGTGACAACCTGCAGGTCCTGACTGTAACACTACTACTGGGATCACATAACAGGGCTCTTACAGTACTCTCTGTTGACATCCTGCCTAAACTAACCGTGGCTGGCACCAGTGACCTGATGAAATATGTGAGCACCCTGAGCCTAGATACTGAAATCGTGATGCTGGGAGATTTCAACATCGGCTAGCTCTCCCCTGCTGCTGCCCCAGTCAGGGATACCTTATCAGCTGTCCATTTCTCCCAAATGGTCAAGACACCAACCAGAGTCAGTTACAAAATTGGGACCAGCACACTTCTTGACTGGATATTCTCTAACTGACCTGCTCACATCTCCAGTGGATCAACAATTTCTGCAAACCACCTCCCAGAACTATAACAAACCATGTACTACTAAAAGGTCACCTTGCTCTGCTAAATGCGGACCTCCAGTGCATAGACTGGTCAGACCTCTATGAAGACAATGACGTGCATACAGCCCTGGACCAATTCATATATAAATTTAACACCATCTGTGACAAGCATGCCCTGATAAAGACTAGAAAAATAAAAGGACATTGCAACCCCTGGATCACCCCAGACCTCTTAGATCAGCTCCACGTCAGAGATCACGTATGGCAGAAAGTGAGAGCACATGGTACTACTGCTAACATCCAGAGGTACAAAAAAGCTCATAATGCGTGCACAAAAGCCATCCAACTCGCCAAAAGCAAATTCTACAAGGAAGCCCTCACCAGCTCCTTGAATAACAGCAAGTCGTTCTGAGACAACCTCAACGACATAACCGGCAAGGATCCCAAAACTGCCGCGTCAATGCTCGTGGTTGACAATGCACCATCCCTGGGCCATCTTTGCATAGCCAACACACTTAACAATGCTTTCACAGACCTAAGCAGTGTACTACCAGCGGACAACTTTAATCCCCCAACCCCGGCTGAACATAATGCGACCCAGCAACCATCTTGTATCCGACTGCTCTTCTACTTTAAAGAAGCCTCAGAAACTGAAGCCAGAAAGTACCTGGAGAAGGCATTGGGGAAATCACGACACAGCGGGGACACCCTGGACCTTAAATTTGTCAACCTGGCCCTGGCGGAAGTTGTTGGCCCACTCACTAAAATAATTAACCTCTCCCTTTGCCTCTCACAGGTCCCCTAGCAATGGAAGTCAGTAACAGTAACCCCAGTGCACAAAGGTGGGGATTGGACTCTGCACAACAATTACAGATCTATCTCCATACTCCCCTCCCCCAAAGTTCTAGAGTGGATTGTAGCACATAAGCTTGTTGAGCACCTGAACCAGTACCAACTCCTCTGTCCTGAACAACATAGCTTCCAATCCAGAAACAGCACCACCACGGCCTTACTTGAATTTACTGGTTTCATCCACCACTCACTAGACCAAGGTCTTCTGGTAGGAGCAACTTTCATTGACCTATCAAAAGCATTTGATACGGTGCACCATGACCTCCTTCTGGAGCAGTTGTCTGCCACTGGTCTCTCTACAGAATCTGCACACTGGTTCAACAGTTATCTTCACAACCGCTCTCAAAAGGTCAGGATTGGTGATATCATCTCTGATAGCAGACCAGTCCATTCCAGGGTCCCACAAAGGTCAGTTCTGGGACCCTACTATTCAGCTTATTCCTAAACCAGCTGCCGGCCACCTACCTGAACCGAATGCTCCTATACGTGGATGACACGGTCATATTCTCCAACAACACTCATCCTGAGCAGCTGGCGGTAGATCTCCAAAGGGGGTTTTCATCTGCTGAAAAATGGTTTAAGGAGTGCAGGCTAGTCATGAACTGCAAATAAACAAAGACATTGATGTTCTCCAGCTCCCAAAACGAGTTCAAGGCCTTCTCCCTTGCAATCATGAATGACAGCTGAGATACTCTGGAGCACGTCCAGCAGTTCAGGTACCTGGGCATCACAATCGGCTCCACACTGTCGTATGTCCAACACATAGTACAGCTAGGGCGATCAACACAAGAGTAGGGATTCTTTACCATCACAAGCACTGTTTAACATATGAAGCACTGAACCTGACCATCAACAGTTCAATAGTCTACCTCATCGACTATGGCCTGGCTATTTAGGGGTCGGCAACTGACATGGCCCTGCACTGCATTTCCATTGCACTAAGCAAGGTGTGCCACCTTCTCACAGATGCTGCAAGACTCACACACACCTGTGATCTCTACACCCAGGCAGGATGGCTCCAACTGAAGGATAGAATAAAATACCAATCCTGCTTCCTCACTAAGAAAGGCTCTCTCAGTCAACTACCTGTAGGGGTCCAGAACCTCCTAACCCTTCACTCGAGCACCCGACTTTACAAGAAACTCCACCACTCAGATCTACAAAGCACCTAGATGCCACACTGCCTTAGCACATGCTTTCTGCTATCATGCTCCTCTCTGGACCAGTGCCTTACCACCTGACATTACCAGTGCTGCAACTATTGGCTCGTTCAAATGCAAACTTCGGCAGCACCTTATTACAACCAGCAACTGTGGCTGCTACCATTAGCACCCTCTTTTAACTACAACCACCTACTTGCACTCTGCCTCACTTCAATACTATACATTGATGCATCCCAACCTCAGCACTTCAAGTCACCACCCTACCTCACACCCAGTGCCTCCTCTACTCCTCTCAAACATGACACCCCACCCACTGCCCCCATCATCTCCCTAACCTGCTCCTCCTACTTTCCTATATGTGTTTACAACTCAGTAGGGTGCCTAACTTCAGACACTGGCAAACTGTTATACTTCCTAAGCTGCTCAATTTTGTGTGTACCTTATTGTAACTCTGTCTGTACCCAATGTAATCCTGCAATGCTGTACCTTAGTGTAACTCTGTCTGTACCAAATGTAATCCTGTAATGCTGTACCTCATTGTAACTCTGTCTGTACCAAATGTAATCCTGTAATGCTGTACCTTATTGTAACTCTGTCTGTACCAAATGTAATCCTGTAATGCTGTACATTATTGTAACTCTGTCTGTACCAAATGTAATCCTGTAATGCTATACCTTATTGTAACTCTGTCTGTACCAAATGTAATCCTGTACCAAATGTAATCCTGTAATGCTGTACATTATTGTAACTCTGTCTGTACCAAATGTAATCATGTAATGCTGTACCTTATTGTAACTCTGTCTGTACCAAATGTAATCCTGTAATGCTGTACTTTATTGTCTTTGTAAACTGACATGGAACCTATAAGTGAGCATTCATTCACTGGTGTAATCCAAGATCTCAGTAAATGAATAAATAAAATAAATGTGCAAAGTGTATCAGGTCACTTGTGATGATGATCGCCCCCAAATCTTTCTCCTCTTCTGATTTGTTAACCTGCACACCACCCAGACAGTATTCAGTCTCTGGGTTTGTAGTCCCCAAGTGCATGACTTTGCACTTTTTGGCATTGAACCCCAGTTGCAAACCACCCAACCACATCTCAGGACTAGCTAGATCAGACAGGACCGTCAGGCACCAAGATCCTATATTCCCTCCTCTGTGTCCACCCTCCCACAGAGTTTAGTGTCATCTGCAGACAGGCAGATCTTATCCTTTATTCTGTATGCTATGTCACTAATAAATATATTAAACAGCCTTGGACCAAAGCACTGAACCCTGTGGGACCCTGCTTGTGACTGTTATTGCCCATGAGAACCCCCCCCAACCACTACCCTCTGTCTCCTGTCCTGCAACCAGGTTTTTACTCAAGTCTTTAGCTTTACTCCTACTCCCAGATCCACCAGCTTCCTGGTTAATCTCCTGTGGGGAACAGAGTCAAAGGCCTTACTCAAATTGAGATACAGGACATCCACTGTCTTGCCCTTACCCCTGTCTTGGTCAGCCAATCAAAGAAGTCAATCAGGTTTGTTTGGCAGACTTGCCCTGCTACAAACCCATGCTGCCTCTCATCCTGGAGCCCATTATCCTCCAGAAAGTACACCAGTCTTTCCTTCAATATGGTCTCATAGGCTTTCTTACTATAAAGGTCAGACTGACCAGTCTGAAGTTGCCAGGGTCATCTCTCAGCCCACGTCTGTTAAGTGGCACTACGTGCACTGTTCTCCAGTCTAAGGGTACCTCACCTGACACCAGTGAACTGTTAAATGGGTCCATCAGAAGACCTGCTAGTGCATCTGTCAATTCCCAGCACCCATGTATGTATGCCATCTGGGCCCAGGGACACGTCCAATTTTAGGGCCCTCAAACCCTTCCTTACCCTATCCTCATCAATATCCTGGTCAGTATCACTTCCACCCCATTGCCCACCACTTTCATTCCTTGAGGCTCGGACCATTCTTCTCCCTGGTGAAGATGAACCAAAAATACTTATTTAGCACTTCTGCCTTCTCTTTGCTTCCTTCCTTCTGCTACCCCCCCCTTGTTTATCTTGACAATCCCATCCTTCATATCACTTTTCTCCCTAATATATTGGAGGAAAGCCTTCTCCCCATTTTTCAGCCCATCTGCCAGTTGTAGCTCTTTCCTGACCTTCGCCAGCCAGACTGTGCTGCCCACCATCCTAATCTTAACACTGTACTTAACACTGTACTCCACCCTGTCTCCCTCCTCCTGGGTCCTTTCGAATTTCTTGAAGGCCAACCTTTTGTCCCTTACTGCTTAAGCTACTGCCTAACAACTGGCTAGCATTTTGGCTTTGGACATTTTACTTTTCAGTTTTGCACACTAATTAGTGCCTGAGAGGTCTGCACCCTCCCCCCCCCTTAGGAGTTTCCCATTCCCCTTCCTGATAGGAGCCCCCCCCCTATGTTTCTGCTTTTAAGTGCAACCCTCCCCTTTACTTTGTCCCAACCCCTCTTAAAGTTGTCCACTGTCTTTAGGGATACCACCTCATCTAGCAACTCATTCTGCTTAGCCATCACCCTCTCAGTGAAAAATTGCCTCCTCTTTTCTTTCTTGCATCGTCCTCCCACCAGCAAGAGGCACTGTCCTCTTAGTGGTTTTGTTACTGTTAAGGCCAAAGAGATCCACAGAGTTCACCTTGTTTATACCACTGAGGTATTTAAATGTTTCAGTTTCAGTCTCTCCCCCCAACCCCTGTTCTGCACTGAGTACATGTTGAGATCTTGAGTCTCTTTTCTTACATCCTATCCTGCTAACCCTGGATCATTTTATTTGCCCTCTGAACTGTTTCCAGAAGACTGATGTCTTTCCTTAGGTATGGGCACCAGTGCTGCCCACTATCATCCAGGCGTGAATGTGCCAGGGATCTGTACAGCAGCAGAATTACCTCGGTCTTCCTGCTAGTTATTCCTCTGCTTATGCAGCCCAGTATTCTACTTGCTTTGGCTGCTGTCTTCCTGCAAATCACAGACTAGGGATTCTCTTTCAAATGACAAGCACCAGCAGCAGGTGGCATGCATTGAAGCTGGAGGTGGGTGTGTGTGTGTGGATTCAGGAGCTATGTAAGGAAATATTTCTACACCGAATGGGTGGCAGACACCTGAAACAGACTTCCAGCAAAGGTGGTGATGGCTAGAATGGTGATGGACTTCAAGCATGCATGGGATAAGCACAGGGGTATACCAGAAAAGGGGTACAACGCAGTCTGCCCAAGTGTTCCCTGCCTATTCCACCTCCACAGACCCTAACTGGTCTCCAGTGACCCTTTCTGCCTCAATGCTTGAAACCCCTCACCATTCTAGCCACCAACACCTTTGCTGGCAGTCTGTTTCAGGCATCTACTGCCCTTTCGATGAAGAAATATTGCTTTACATCGCTCCTGAATTCCACACCCCATCCAGCTTGATCGCATGCCACCTACTGCTGGTGCTCGTCATTTGAAAGAGACTCCCCACTTGTACCCTGTTCACCCCTGTGAGGTATTGGTAGGTCTTTAATATGCCACCTATCTCTCTCCTTTATTCTGTGGTGTACATGTTGAGATCACTCAGCCTCTCCTCGTAGCGCTTCCCTTGCAAACCCTGCACCATTTTAGTTGCCTTCCTCTGGACAACCTCCACCCTGTCTATGTCCTTTCTGTGGTGTGGCCTCCAAAAGTGGACACAGTACTCCAGGTGCAGGTGTACCAATGGGCGATGTAACAGCAGCACCACCTCCTGCTGCTGGAGATATCCCTCCCTATATACCACATCATCACACTAGCCTTGCCCACAGTCTTTTCACACTGTGCTGCCACCTTGAGTTCCCCTAATATGATAGCCCCAAGGTCCCTTTTTTGTCTAGTGGCTATCAGTACCCCATCCTGCACTCAGCAACAGTATTTCTATGCCCTAGGTGCACGATTTTGCACTTTTTGGCATTGAACCCCAGCTGCCATCTATTTGACCACTTCTCGAGTTTCCCAAGATCCCTACACATTTTCTCCACCCAATCCTGAGCATCCACCCTATTACAGATTTCACTGTCATCTGCAAAAAGGCATACCTTCCCCTCCAGTTTTTCTGCAATGTCCCCTATGAAGACATTAAAGAGGACTGGTCCTAGAACCGAGCCGTATAGTACCTATCTGGTTACTCTCCCATCCTGAGTGCCATTAACCACTGCCCTCTGTCTTCTGTCTGTTAACCAGTTTCTAACCAGCAAACCACTTTGGACCACATTCCTAGGCAGGTCAATTTCTTAATTAGCCTCCTGTGCAGCACAGTGTAGAAGGCCTCGTTGATGTCCAGATGAGCAATGTCCACTGACCTCCCCTGCTCTATCTCTCTGGTCACCCAGTCAAAGAACTCTATCAGATTAGCTTGACATTACTATTTCCCCCATGAATCCATGCTGCCTGTGGTCCTACAGCTCCCTTTGAATTCTAGATGCTCAACCAAACCTTCTTTCAGTAGGTTTTTCATTAACTTCCCCACCACAGAAGTTAAACTGACCGGCCTATGGTTGCTAGCCTCCTCCCTGCTGCCACTCTGGTGTTGAGGGACCACCTCAGCCCTTTGCTAGTCCTCCAGAACCATGTAAGAGGAAAAAAGTTACGCTGAAGTGTTGAGTGGTGCTGTGAAAGCGCGAATGAGCAGCAAAGAAAGTACACAGGAGCAATTATAGCACTCAAGCAACAACTGGTTCCTCGAAGTCAAACAATGAGTTTAAAGTTTTATTGTGGCATAAGAGAAACTGCTGACTAAAATCTGTGCCCAGGATCTTGTGGCCTGGATTTTGGTCAGCAGACCTGCTCTGGCTACAAGCTTAAACTACTTTTTGACTCGAGAACTGAAGTTGTTGCTTGAGTGCTGTAACTGCTCCTTGTGTCCTCCAGAACCATGCCTGTTTTCAGTGAGCTGTTGAACAAAGCTGTTAGCAGAGCAACTAGCCCCTACATGAGTTCTTTCAGTACCCTGGGGTATACCCTGTTCGGTTCCATAGCCATATTCACCTTCAGGGCTGTGAGTCCTTTCAGGATTCTTACTCTGAAAATGGACTTGTGTCCACCTCACTCCTGCCCTATTTTTGCTTCTTCCTGGTGGGCCATCCCCTCTTCCTTCTACTGTGAAGAATGAGCAGAAACATTTTTTTAAAATGTCATCTTTTTCTTATTCCCCTTCTGCACATTCTCCCCCTTTCCCCTTGCTTTTCTGTTCTCGATTACTTACCAAGAAAAAAAAGTATCCACTTCAGTCATTCTGTAGCAATCTATTCCTTTTTTTTTAATTATTGTATTTATTGATTTTTCTCCCTGTTTTTCTCCTGCTATCCTGGGAAACCCAGCACATGGGTGTCATGAGTGCATGGAGGTGCAAATGAACCATATGGTGCTGTCTGAGCCCCTTCTGCCCCTCCCCTGGCAAGAGCTATGGCTTCCAACAGCCTGGCACTACCATCATTACTCCACCGGGTGGTAGACAAGGGCCAGGGAACCTCCCACGTCCCTCCCAGGAGGAGAGAGCTGCCTCATGGTGGCTCAGTATCGCTCATCCCCCTTCCCCCAGCTAAAACAGACACTTGGGACTGACTCCCCCCTCTGACTGGAGGAGCCTGGGACATTGTCCACTGTCTCAGGGGATACTCACAGAGAGCTCCTCTGAGGGAGAAGCACATCTTTATGCACCAGGACTTCTCGTGACAAAGCTCCAGTTCTTATGTGTGCACAGCAAATCAGCAGCTGATGAAATGCATTGCCATAGACCTATAAAGGTGCTGCTGTTGAAGGAAAGTTAAAAAAAAAAAAAAAGCTGAATTTATGGTGATGGACTCTTGTTTATTTATCGATTCACTTCATGAGCACAGGACTTACCAGCTAGCACTGTGTCCTAATGAAGCCTTGAGCCGGAGGTGCTATGTAGGGTTGTTTTGCAGCATGTTGGATCTTGCTCCTTAATAAAAGTATTGTCCTGTCTCTCAGTGTTGTGTGTCTTGTGTGTTTTTTTTGTATTTACTTATCCTTACTTATGGGGGCTCAAGCTCACTGACTGTGGTGGGCCAGGACCCATCTGGCTTCATCGCCCATTTCATTTGAATTGGGGTGGCCACCCTGGTGGTGGCAATTTGTGCTCCCAAAGGTGATGTCCAGGCGCTGGAAAGGTGGTGCTCCAAAAACCTATAGGAGGTATGTCTGCCGCATTTGGTGTAGCTGTTATTCACTTTCTTCTTTACCAAGCCGTTTTGACAGTGAGGTGGGAGTGAGGATCTTTGGATCTTGAAGTAAAACCTGCTGCTAATGCCATGATGTGGTTTTCATATATCGTCTTACCGTTGAGGGAAGGGCACCAGGAATGTCAAGGCCTTCAAGAGCACACCCCAAGACAGTCAGTGTGGAGATGGGTCATGTGTTATGTCCTTGAGGTGGGACATTGATAAGACCTCAGATCAGACTCCCCGTTGCAGACAGCACACGCATCTGTGCTGTTTGAATGTTTTCATAGGCATATGGCTGTGGTGGTCATTTAACTCATTCACCAATGTGGTCATTGTCTCCATGGAAGGGGTTCTGGGATCATAACCAGCCAATATCAGGGTGCTTGGTATTTTGCAACTCTCCTACCACTGATATAAATAGGTGGGGGATCCCTGTCAAGAAAAAATTGGTGGGGGATCCCTCAAGAGATACATTAAACTAAATTACAGTATTACATTTAGATCATTGGGGAAGCTCCATACTTCAATGCTAGAGGCCAGAGTTGTGTAAAGCAAGGGAAGCAGACACTCAGCTTTGAGATGCATGCATGTACAGCTGTTTTCAAAGTGCACAGGGGAAGACCAATTCTAATTAAACCCTATCTCACAGCCGATCTTCTCCTTTTATTTCAGATTTGGCATTGGTAAACTTGATACTGTTATAAGGTGAACTTCAACAAAATTACTAACCCCACACAATAATGACCCCAGCACTTCTAATATTGACTGATGTGATTATGATGTGAGCAGGAGACTGCAAGTCATATAGGCACACTTTGGAGAAGTGATCCAGCAGGAGCAGGTGTTCAAGTGAAACCCAGATATGAGAGCATTTTATTTTTGGATGTCATACCTTACCTTCAGAAATACTCGTGATTGACACATCAAGCCTTTAGAACTATCAAAGGCCAGCAGATGTTAGTATAAATAAACCTGAGGAAACAGGTCTATAGCATCCCCAGAAGGGAAGTTTATATGTGATCTTGCCAAGAATTAGAGCAAATAGCAGTTAGAAGTAGGAGTAGGCTGTCTTATAGTGAGCTCTGAGGAGTATTTGAAGGAGGGAGGGAAAGGAGTGGCAGATGGCATGAGGAAGGGAGTTCAATCGCACTGAAAAAACAGTTTGGTCAACAGTGTTTTTACAGCAAGGAAAGCTGAAAGAGCATGGGTCCAAGGAGCAAAGTGAGTAGGAGGAGGCAGTATTGGGTAAGACTAGATCAGGAGGTAAGAAGGGATTAGGGCAAGCCAGTATTTTGAAAGGAAGGCAGTAAAGTGAGAGAGAGAAAGTCACAGAGCAAGAGAGAGACAGAAACAAAAATATTTGAGAGAGGGAATTTAGAAATTCTTGTAGTGGGAACAGAGGTGAGTGAGTAGAATGGAAATAGGAAAACGATGGAAGGAATGGAGGAGGGTTTCCAGCCCAACCAGGATAGATTTAGGGGCAGCACTGTAGACCACATCTGCATAATCAAATGTCAGTAAGATCATCTTTTGGAGGAGCTCTCAGCAGACCGAGAGGGGCAGGCAAAACTGATTCCTGTATGAGGCCCTGAGCTTTGAACAGAGTTTTTTTATGTATAACATTGACATGGGTGGAGAAATCTAAGTTCTGTCCAGTCACACACCAATGTACTTGAAGAGGGTGACTTCTTCAAGTGAAGCACCATCCAGGGTTTGAATGACAGGAATCTGACAGAGCCTGGTGTGGCATTGCCTAGCGCCAAAACGTACTATATCCATTTGGAGTTTAAGGTGAGGTAGTTTAAATGGAACCAACACTGTATGCAGTCAAAGTCACACTGGCATGACACTTCCAACACAAGAACTGAGGCACCAGTGGCAAAGAGGATGGTGTCATTCATGTACATGTATATGTTTGATGAGATAGCCAGTGGGGAGATCATTGCAGAACCAAGACATAAGAATGGGTCCCAATATGGCACCTTGGGGTTCTGCAGAGGAGATAGGGAGGGTAGGGGATAAGGCATCTCCAACCTGAATGGGCTTGTGTCAGTGAGGCCACTGGGCAGTCGGACAGTCCCAAAGCACTCAGTTTCTCCAGGAGGATATGGCAAGCCACAGTATCAACTGCCACTGCTGGATCAGTGAATATAGCAGAAGTAACATGGCTCTGGTCCATCACCTTGAGAATACCATTAGTGGTATGGAGGGTGGAGGAAACAGTGGATTGGGCCTTTTGCATGTCAGACTGGAAGGGGAAGAAGAGGAGGAGAATGAGTCATGGAAGGTGGAAACCTGGGGTAGAGCCAGCTTCTCCTGGAGTTTATCAGACTAGGGATAAGGGAGATAAGGTGGCAGTTACCAGGAGAGGAAGAATTGTGAAGGGGGAAAACAGCCCATTTCCAAGTATGCAGAGCAGCCCAGAGATGAAAGGAGAGAATAAGGAGTGCAAAAAAGAGGGGCAGCAGTAGCTGGAACAGAGAGATGAAGGTGTTTGGGGTCAGGACCATCAGGGCTAGGACCCTTGGAGGGGTTGAGAGACCCTAGAGCAGACAGGGTGGTGGCTGGAGTGCTGGTGAGAAGGAGAAGAAATGTGGGGGAAAGGGCAAGGAAAGGAGAGGGGAACAGTGACAAGAATGGAGGTAACAATACAGTACAAGTAGTGAAGTGGTGACTGAAGGTAGCAACTACTTGTGGGGGAGAGGGAGGAGTGGGTGAGCCTCCAAGTTTGATGGCCAGAGGGATTGACGGATGGGGGGGGTTAAAAAGACTGTGAACATCTTACCAGAATTTATAGGGGGAATTCAGATTGATCTGCAGGTTGGAGGCAAAGTTCTGTATTTTCAGCCACAGGGTAGTGGCTGGGTGGAATGCGTTACCTGCAGAAGTGGTATCCAGTAGAATAGTGGACTGCTTCAAAAGGGGATGGGACAGGACAAGGGGGAGGGTTAATGAAGGGGAAGGGTGGAAGGGAGGGGCAGCTGCAGAATAAGGGGTGCTAGCTGCACATTCGAGCAGACTTGATAGACCTCTAGGCCTTTATCTGCTGGCAAATTTCGTATGTTCGTACTTTGATGGACTTCATGCAGAGGTTTTGGAGTGCATTGTAACTCTGCAGGTCCTCAGGATCAAGAAGACTTGTGGCAAGACCATGTTAAGTCACAAGACCTGAAGAGGGAAATTGAGTCTATGGTAACCCAAAGGAGCTTGTTACTGCATACCCTGACCCTCTTGAGGGGACATTTTTGTCCCAGACTGAAGTAAAGTTGAACTGGAAAAAGGACACAGCTTTGTCATTTTCAGTGGATATGCTGAGAGAGGCCCAGTGTAAAGCATTGATTTCATCAAGGAGGGATTCCAGGTTGAGGGATCTGAGTGATCTAGCCAAGATGAACTTGGAGGAATTTGGGGACTGTAAATTTTTTGGATACAGTAAACCTCGTGATGATCCCTGAAGGAATCTGGGAGAGTACTAGTAGCATGACTGTGGTGAAAAGAAAGAACCCAGTCGAGGAAGGAGTGATTGGAAGAGTGTGGATTCAGCTGAGTTGGTTCTCAGATGAGTTGAGAATGGTTAAGCAACTCAGTTGTCTGGAAGAGGGATTTATGAGAACAGGAGAGCCAGCTGGATATAGTCACCCAAAATAAGGAATTCCCCTTGAGAGGATTGGCTAAGGAAGCCAAAGAGTAGGACAGTGATGATGTCTGGTTAGACCAGAAAGAGAGAGGTCCTACCTACGTATATGAGGAGAGAGAGGATGGAAAACAAAGTTTACACAGGAACATTTAATGGTAGGAGGAGGAGGCAGCCCAAAGGATGACCTCACAGGAGAGACTGCAAAGGGTGCACATCAGCACACCACACCTCTCTTGCCACAGTCCTGTCTATGGGCAACATATCCTGAGATCCCAGTGACCCCCTTCCCACTGCCAGGACTCAGTAATGACTAGGACATCTGAAAGGACCATAGCTTAAGCTGGTCCATCTTAGGTAGTAAACATAGCAGCAGGTGTGGGTGTTTGAAGGTGAATGTAAATGAATTAAATGCCTCTGCAGCTTGGTTGAGGATAAACTGCCAGACAGATGGGCTACAAAGAATTCTGTAAAATGCCATGCTACTTGACCTAAATTATTATGTGGATCTTTGTCCTTTGTGAATCAGTGTGCGTTTCTGAGTGCCCCATATGGTTTTACACCCTGTGGTTCCAATACTATGCAGATACAGAGTACACACAGGTTTTCAATGCAGATACAGAGTACACACAAATTTTCGATGCGGTGCCCTTCTATCAGAGTCATGCAGCCACAGTCACTAGGAGGGTAGGGATGGATAACACTTCAAATCAAACAAACAAAAGAAGCGGCAGATATGGCAAGTTGTGGAACACCAGGCTGCCTGAAAATATTATATTTTGGGCAGCAGATGGTGCTGTTGTCAAAGACAATCACTGAAGCACTTTGCCTTAGAATGTAATAGATCATTATGCGAAAATCACTCCTAGGAATAGATGAGCAGGTTCTTTCAGTTTCTTTAAATACTTCTTTTGGTCTCAGCTGGGCAGATCCTCCTTCCACCAGACCAATGTCTGCTCCCATCCAAAGGAGCTCCTACACACCATAGTCCCCTGGGGAGCCTTGGATTCCATACCACAGCCCACCACCATGTTACCATTTCCAGTTACTCCCTGGGTTAGGGCTGTGCTGTACACTGCTAGGCAGGTGGTTCTTAACTCAGTCCCTCTGAGGCAGGCATTTTGTATCAAGGTTCCTTTTCTTGCCTTCACACTGAGGACACAGATGTGTCACTGGTGCTGGCATACCTAGTATACTGACACTTGTGTCCTCCCCTTCAACATACACTCTGAGCTGCACTTTCTCCTATGGTCACCGTGATGGTGGTATGGCATAGCAGTGAGACCCAGCCCTCGCACTCCAGAGGAGGAGAGCATCCTGTGTGACACTCAGTCCTTCTCCTGATGACCCACAACATCAGCATGAGTATTGGGCACAGACAGGGTCACTCACATGGCAAGCAGCACCTGCCTTCTGATGACTTTTTTTATTTATCAAGCTCTTTTCTCACATTTGTGGTCATCTCCATTTCCTCCAGTCACCCACCATGTCAGAGACTTACCTGTGGGGGAGACCCCCATGGATATTCCCCCTGTTGTGGGGTCAGAGGAGTGAGGACTGCCCTCCCCACTCCTGAAGCACAATACAGACTCCCCTTCCTGAGTCTTGTGGGCAATTCAGGGGCTGCAGCATCCGGGGATCATCCTGTGTCTGCAGTCTTTTCCATTTTCTGTTTCCCCCAGGGCTGAGTCACATGCAATGACATGCGTGTTAACACATGTGCATGTTGCAGGTGTCCATGTCAGGTCATCTTCCCTGTCTTTTGCCTAGTCACACCACCCTATCTCTGCTAGGTGGTAGTGCTGTGGTGAGATGCTGAGCCCCTCTTACTGAAGGAGGAGAGTTGTCCTCAGGAAGCTGAGTCCTCCTTCACCTGGACAGCATCTGTACAACCCTGGTCTGTTTCTGAACCCAGTTTGCCAGTGTGGTATGAGTTTAAGGCACTCAGTCCTCTGTGCCACCTGGCCAGCTCTCAGATGGGTCATTTTAATAAGGAGGTATTTAGACAAGTCTGGTAGTGCAACCATAGCACTACCTCTCGCTATGCAAGTCGCCTAAGTTCAGGAATGGACTTGAGTCACTTGGAGACTAGCCAGGGTAAGAAGGACTGAGTGTCCCAGAAAAAGCTATCTTCCTTCATGGTGGGGGACAGCATGCTTCACTAGGTGACTGTCACCTGGCTGAAGTCGAGTAGTTGTGCAGTCGGTGGTGCTAAGCTGGGATAGGGCCACCACCGGATGCCAGCAGGACTGTGCCCATGGAGGCATGCACCATTGCATGGCAACTTTTCAGGGGTAGAAAATGGTGGCAAAAGTAAAAGGCAGGATAATGCTAGCAAACTGCAGGCTGGGCACTACCAACTGAGGCACCCACCCACAAAGTGGTTCACTGCAAGTCGTGGGGTAAATCCCAGAAAAGGAAGGCGCTGGGGCTTGGGGGGGTTGACAGAAGAGGGCTTGCCAGGGTACCCTAGGAGACAAAATACATTAGAAAAATAAATTATTAGCTCAATAAAGAGAAGGCACTCTGTGAAATGGTACTGCTTTATGTTCTATTAGATTTAGTGTTCCCAGCAAAAGTTGTACATGCATGCCAGTGGTCACTGTTCTGTGCTGCACAGTTTCACATAGAAACAACTGTGCAGCTCCTGGGTATGGCACATTTTATGAGGAAAACGGCATATCATTCATGACAAGAAAAAGAGTGATCAAAAATGGAATATAATGGTATACAATAAGTACAAACTTTGTAATGTCCACTGCTGCTGTAAGTGGCTACTGAATCTTTACCCTCTTTCAGTGCATCTTTATGACATAATTACCAATCGAAAAAAGGGTGAGCTTTTTGCACTGTATGTGGTTCTCATTCAGTGTCCGCTTGACTCTGGTGCCAGAGCTGTAGTGTAGTGTCTGAGCATGTAAAATGGCTTACAGGACCCAAGTCTGCAGTACCATAGCTTACCCTTCTACAGAACAGGATTACTGCTTCTTGCAGCAAAATGTTAATTTCTAAGAATAGTGATGTACAGTATGCAAGATAAATGTGGGGCAATAATATGCTAGCATAAGCAGTATTTAATGGTTTGAAGGAAGTATTGAGTCTTCCTATATATTGACTGTCAAGTTAGAGGCAGTGTGATTTAGTGGTTAGAGCACTTGCTTAGGAACCAAGCAATCACAGATTCAAACCCCGCTAGAGCAAAATACTTACTGTGTGACCTCAACATTCATTTTATTGCTCAGTGCTGCAGTCCTCCCCTCCCCCCATCTGGGAAAGATGAAATGTTTCATCTCAGCTAGGTTATCCTGGGCAAATAAACTGTAAAAAACAAAGAACAAAAAGAAAGGGAGAAATTGAGCTAGGGCCTCTTTAAACCCAAACTTGCTGTTTACACCAGACTAGGATTGTTAGCAGCTGACTGGGGAACATAAAACTGCCAATACTTTTCACTATGAAATGTACCCATGGGTAGTTTTATCTACCTTCCCCCCATCACTCCTTTTTCTTTTTTTTTTGAACCTGTATTTTATCTTCTCCCCACTACCTGTCGGCCCTGACCCTTCAGGGCACCCAAGGAGTCATCCTTCTGCCACCCTGCCCACCAATACTTACCTCCAGATCCCCCATATAGCTTGGGCTTACCCCCCAAGCGGGGACAAGGTGGGGCGGACCCCCCATAAATCAACTTTCGTCGGGTCCGAGGTAGTCGGAGAGCAGGGGGCACATTGAAGGCACTCCCAGGGAAGCCCATCTTCCCAGAGTCAACAGGTGTTTTTCCGCTTTCCTTCCTCCCCCACAGAGCTCCAACCCCATGGCGCTAGTCGCCGATGTCTACTGCGTGCTGGGCCACCCATCTCCCTTTCTAATGGGAGCTTGCAATCCCCCGAGCCTCTGCCAGGGGCTGCGCAAGTGCAATGGGCGATGGCCCTCCCACCCGTCTCTGCCCCAGAGATGGCGAGCTGTCATGGGACGCTCAAGCTGTAGTCCTCCCAGCTGACCCACCAGCAACCAGAGTCCACTCCCGAACCTGGGTCACCGGCGTAGAGCAAAGTGTGGCATCCAGCACCTCAACCCTCAGTGTCACCAGGCCGGCACATTCCTTTTTCTGTCTTCTCACCCATTCTGCTCAGAAAGTCCCAGTGATCACATGCGTAGCAGCATTTTGTACACACTGTAAAGGAGAAATAATAGCAGAGAATAAACCACATAATTGAGTTTTAAAACACTATAATGATGGTGGAACCTCAAAATAACTAGTTAAATAATCCTTTTAGTTGCCTCAGAAGTCAGTTTCTAATTCACATGCTTTCCATGAAAGGAAAGGAAACCAGCATGACATGGCCAGTGCTGTGATGTGACTACTGTAATAAATCCAAACCTGAAAGCAACACAGATTTGTTTTTGAAAAAGTGTGTTTATTGAGTTTTCAGAGAGGATTAAAACATAGAGACACATAAGTAAAAGCTGCACAGAGCTCAAATTCAGGTTTTTTGAACATGGTCTGACTTGCCTATGACAGTTGAGTCCATCCTAAACAGTAAATCAGACTCATAACTATACAGGAACAATCCTGCCTCCATGCAGAACATAGCCTGGAGTTAGGAGAAACACAAAAAATTAACAGGTTGTAACAACTATGCAATGTATTTTGGTGTGTGTTTATTTTTATTATCATCTGTGCTACTATGAAGTACTTCAGCTGAGGTGGGAGGTCTGATGAGAAAGGAAAACTACTTTCTTCTGTGGCCCAGGCTTGAGGGCACTTAGCTGAGAGTGGCTTTTGTGTAAGAAGTCCTTTGTACTCAGAGTATACACAGGGTGGGTGGAGGACAGCAAGAGTTCCTGTCATGTAAAAGCCCTTTACTTTGTGTAAACATCAAAGGGTTGGGCCCTTTTTCATCCAAAAGAGCTGTGTTTTGTCCATAAACTCATGGCTGGTCCAGTGAGATGGTACCATGCCAAGTAGTCTACCTGGATAACCAAAGGGACCAAGCTTCAATCCACAAAGCCAATTTTGAACTGTTCTTGAAAGATGTGATCCCCAGAGATCAAAGACAGGTCCAGTGTGTTATGTCAGAGAAACCGGTCCTATGATACAGGTATAGTGGGCCAGCCAGCCACTGGTATTTCTTCTGTATCCTGAGATTTGAATATTTAACATCACATGTCTGAGTCTGCCATAGCTTACCAGTTCCCAACTGGGGTAAGTTTCTTCTACTCTACTCAGAAATTTAGTTAGCTTTGAGTTATGTTTTTCTGTGTGATCTCTAGCTTTTCAATGGTGTTTATTTTTTTTGTCTTTGTATAATACTGTATTCCCCATAGTCTTTAGTGTGTAATCCTTTAACATATGTAAATATCGTGGAGTATTAAAGAGTAACTCTGCACTTGACCTGAGCATGTATTTTAATAAATAAGATGAATCAGCGGTTACAGTTTACTAGAAAATACATTTTTTTTATTTTCAATTCTCCTTTCCAAGATTTACAGCACATCTTGGTAGTCCATCTAAAAAAGTCTGTATCGAAAACATTTTAAAATATTTGCCTCTCCCCTGTTAACTTCACAGTGCCTCTGTTTATAACATCATAATGTTCACCATGACAACAAACTGTAATGTCACAAACAGCAATTGTGTGGTTAGCAGGGGAGAGTCAGATACATTTTGAAAGACTTGGTGAAATAATTGTTGCATTATCTGTAATATTTAGTACACCAATAGAAGGGGAAAGTAAAAGAACAGACTAGAAAGCAGTAACGTTAAAACACAATTATTGTAAATCTTGTATTTTTAAGCTTTTTGTATAATAGAGTTGCTCTTTAAATGTTATTCTTATACACTTCAGGCTTTCTGTGACTAAGTCATTTAAGGTATAGGTAACCGGGGTCAATTGGCAAGTCTGTGATCTGCTGCCAAAGAGACATGCTGTAAAACTACCACATCTAAAGCGAAAACATTCTGAGCTGTGACAAAAAGTGTGAGTTGTTTGCCTTGTGGGAAAGAGCACTGTACTGTGTGAGCCATGGCTCTGGTGGGAGTTGGACATAAGGATACCGCAAGTGAGCATCACACTGAGTGGTGACAGCATAACAGGGTGACCATTCAGGCATCTGAAGGGTTGTGAAAACTGGTAGCAGTGCAGGTTGAGTCCTAGGAGAGTCTGTGACATGTGTACACAAATATAACCCCCTTGTTCCCAGGGGTTACTAGAATCCCAGTTAGAATTAGTGGTAGGCAGGGAAGGCAGCTAGTGAAATGCCAGTTTAATGGATTTGTAATATGTGCATTAATACAAAACCGAATTTAAAAGGCAATGATTGGTCAGATATTACCACGTATTGTATTTCCAGCGGGTATTAATTCCCAAGTAATGCCCGCTGGCGTAGTACCTGCAGTGGCCACATGTGATACACTTGCTGACTTATGCAAAAGTGACAGTTGTTTCCTATGCAGGCGCTTGCAGACACAGTGATGGAGAAGTCACAGTTGTTTTCCCACCCACCCACCCAGGCTGACTGTCACTTCTCGACGTACAATTGGAATCACCACAAGTAATGTGGTAAAATGTGGTCCTGTTTGTGAAGTGCTAGAAAGGCAGGATAAGTGAAAAAATGCCATACCAGAGAAGAGTGAAGGAATCGTCGACACACATAAGCCTGTAACAGTGGAGCAGAAGCCTGAAACAGAAAAACCCACTTCGTAGAAAATCAAGTATTAATGTTTTTGTAAAAATCCAACAATGCGTTTTGTGCTGTAGGTCCTTCCCACCCACTTGTTCCACCGTCCTCCATGGACACAGCATACAGTGTGTCTCAAGTTTATAGTAAGCTGTAGCTATACTCACTGTGTCTGAGACCCACACAGAGAGCAGGAGAGTAGAATATATATGTAGATGTCACTCGGCAGACACATAGTGCGATCGCTTGCAGGTACAGAGTAGACAGCAAGTGGGGATAGGTGACTGCTATCAGTCGTGTTCCGCGGATCGCATCGGGAACAGTTGTATGTTTCTCGACCACTCGCTAATATGTGTACTATTACAGCGGGACAAGGCGCTTCCGAAATAAAATATCAATTACTTACTTTGCAGCTTGTTAGTTCGCTATTGCAGCTTGTTAGTTCGCTACCATGGAACAGATTCATTAATTAGCTATGCACTGTGTGGTTGCATGTAGGACAGCGTGGTTAGTGTTTCCATTGGTAATATGTAAATGCCGATGTTAATAAGTAAAGAAATCCCATAGTCCTTAGCTCCATCATCGTAGTGATGTAGATTTACGATGTCAGCAGAAAAATGCACTAACTGAGAGGGACACAGAAAACATGGCATGTTATTCTCTGATATGTAGCGAACATTTTGAGCACAACAATGAAGCAGTAGTCTCCACAATGTAAGTAGATGTCATTTTGACAAAAAGATAGGGTTCTGACAATATGCAAATGAATAACAGTTCTGTTACTAAAAATCTCCTAAAACGTCAGTTTAAAACATTGAAAGTGTTATTAAAGGTGTTTGCAGACATGCAGTGACTAAACAAGTTAAGAAAGTGATAATGTTTTGAAGATGTTACTTGTGATTCTGCATTACATCACACATAGAGAAATTGGAAACCACCATATAAATGCATATGGCTCAAAAAACATGACAAATGTCTTTGTAGTCATATATTAAAGCATGTAAATGTTGACATAATTGTTGAAATAATTCTGTTAACCAAATAATAATTTAGATCCATGTTTGTCCATGTTACAAGCGCATTAAGCCCCTAGAAAGGAGGCTTCTATCCTTTCTCGTGGCTTAATGCTTACTTCACTCTGTCTCCCTCTCTGTTGTCAGTCACAGCAGAGAGCTGGGGAGGTGATATCATTCGGAACTCTCGCAGCTGCATAAGCCACACTCAGTAGCTGTGAGTGAGGGAGACAGAATGTTCAAGGGAGTCTGAAGGAGGAGGCTGCAGAGTGCAGCTGCAGCTCCTCAAGCAGCTCTGAGATAGAGTTGCAGTTTTTCTTCTGTTTTTGTGTCTCACCCTAGTGGAGAACAGCCTTGCCAGCCAGTTGAAGTGGTGGAAACCATCTCCCAGTGGGTTTTCCTGTGCTTCATCCCAGGAGGGATGGAGCAGGACTCCAGGATTTCAGGGGCAATCCCCTGATCCTCCCAAGACTTTGGAAGCTGCCTTTGTATGACAACTTTCTGTGAGTACATTGTTTGGAGTTTGCCCAGGAGTACCTGCAGTTTTTCTAAAGGTGGATTCTCTGACAAAGGGACCCTGGGCTGTCACCTTAGACTTTTCTTTAAAAGCTGTCTGCCTACAGTGGAGTCCAGTATGTGACCGTCCATGTACAGAACTTTTACCTTTTGACACCCCTGTGGTGTCCTTTGTAGTATGTTAAGTGTGATATACGTAAGCAATAAGACACGACAGGGTGTGTGTTGAACAGGTATTACCACACGCCCAGGGGCGTAGTAAGGCACGAGGCCCTGCCGAGTGCCTTCAGCCCCTGGAAGTGCGGTAATATCTGTTCAACACACATACCCTGGAGTGTTTTATTGCGCTTATAAAATGGTTCTTTTTTTTTAAAATATTTGTAACCTTCAAAAATATTACTAAACTGAAGAAAAACTGAAATCAATGTGTTAATTTGAGATAAAATAGTCCTTCCGCCTACTAGGTGATGACATCATTGTCTTCCATTCTGCTAGTGCCCCCCGTCCTGATCGAGAGAACAAGTGTGGTTAGAGAGGTTTGTGTCCTTTTAAAAGAACAATTGAAGAACAAGAGTTTATCTATATACATTTTTTTTGTTTGAATGTCAATGCTACTCCATTCTCATGACAGCCCGAGCACCAGAATGGAGCAAGCAGAAGTAACAGGTCCCCTCCGACAGTTTGCGCCATTTTCGCAATAAAAAAAAAACGAATAATGGATGCAGATTTTTTTCTGTTTTTTTAGTTAACTGTAGTGGGACGGAAGCGTAGTTTGCTGTGAGACGGTGGAGTCGGGATGGTGCGGGATCACGAGTGGTGACTACGGCTCAACCTAGTTCCATTACAGTTCTTTATAAAAATGGGCATAGCATAATAGAACAGTTGAATGGCAGTTTTGTCGATAAGCGGTGGAGACAAGTGGGGGTAGCTCATGACCACAGCTCGACATTGTTTACTGTTTGGTATGTGCTTTACACGGAGGCTGAAAACAAGATGGCTAACTGCATTTTTCTCAACATTCCATGCCTAGCTCTGAACATTCCATTCATGGGCATTGATTTAGTTACCTGTTCTTTTTATTCTGTATGTGTAATACGTATTTGACACCTCATTTCTGGCCAATCGCAATGCTTCTTTTTACATGCCCATGTTATAAATTTCAAGACAGCATCAACAGTTTCTACAGTGTGTGAGGTGTATTTACCAGATGAATGGCCGAGTATGAACTAGGAAACAAAAGGTGGGAGACCTCCCCATCTGGAGTGACCAGTTTACCTCTTCGGGTTCTGAAGAGCACCTGTGTTTCCTCTCAGTGCATGTGACAATGCCTGAAGAAACAGTTTTAACCCAGTGAGTGGGATTTTCTCCAGTTTGCCCCAGTGAGTGGGATTTTCCTCCAGTTATCCTTAGTACGTGGCCCTACAGTGTTGAGCCTCTAGTACTCTGTGTGGTTCGTGTACCATGTCTATCCTATGCAATATGGGAAGTATCCAAGTACTGGCCGGATGTGCCTAGGCAATGAAAAGTGACCAAGTACTGGCTGTATGTGCCTAGTCGAGGGAGAGTGTGTTCTACTGGTGGCTAGTCCACAAGTTCTACAGTTGTCCTATTCTAAATGGGAATTCTTGGAGTTCTGTACCTTAGATATCTGCACGTACAGTGTGTGTAACTCTTGGGGGTCTATCTTTGCTTTGTGTTGTTCCTACTGTGTTATGGAATAAAGCCACACTCTAGAATCCCAGCCTGGTATGGACATCCTTGTTATTGCCTCCCATGTGGAATTACTTTGGGTACTTCTGTCCAGAAGTGCAAACCTAGCATAGCTCTGAGCAAATGTTTTCTCCCCAGGACCTGGGTTGTTGACCATGCATTGGTCCCACCAGGTGTGTGCCAGGTATTTAGTGCCACACCTGGTTGTGTTCTGCATTGGTCCCATCTTGTCTATAGTGGCCAATGAGACACAGTTTTCTAGTTGTTGTTTAATTAGTATGTAACTCCCGCCCCTGTCTGTTTCTACCCCTAGACCTGTGTTGGTGGTGAGAGGTGTGCCTTCTGGTTAAATAAAGGGCCGGTGGGGGGGTCACACATATACTGTATAAAGTTCATATGGTACACGGTGTATCATTTAATATTAGTTTTATTTATTTTTTATTTAAAATTTGGTAACCGGGAAAGGCACACTGAGCCAAAGGTCGTTTCCAAGTGCGAACCAGGGATAAGGGAGGCAATACAGACAAGGGGTGTACAAAACCATGACATCAAGACATTAAGTGCAATGTTACAAGCCAAGGTGCAGTTTCAACATGGGTATCATGAGGCATGAGTTACAAGCCAGGGTAAAATTACAACACAAGTAGTAAGAGGCATGAGGTTGTAACCTGGGACCATGGGGAGGCTAAGGAGGTTGAGGCAGTGAGGCTAGAGTAGTAGAGGGGCAGATGTAAGAAGCAGCAGGAGTGAGATGGAGCAGGTGCTTAAAAGCTGGGAGTGAAGAGGATTGGTGAAAGGCAGAGGAGAGCTGATTCCAGAGGAAGAGGAGGCAGTAGGAGAAGTCTGACTGACCAGAGGTTGAGAGGGGATGAGAAAGGTAGAAAAAATGAGAGTCCCTGACATGTAGAGGGTAGGAGATAGGGCTGGTAGGGGATAGAAGAGAGGTAAGATAGGGAGGAAGGGTCTCAAACCAGTATCTGGCAATGACGGCCAAACAGTGAGGCAGGGGTGAGCTAGAGAGAGAGCAGAGTAAAGATAGCAGTGATGAGTACAAAAAGGGGAGTTGGTAGCAAAAAAACAAAAGGAGTTTAGGAGGGTGTCAAGCCTGGCAAGGGAAAAGGTAGGGGCAGTGCCATAGACTATGTTGGCATAGTCGAACACTGGAAGAATTATTTTCATTACTAACTCATGATGGATGGGGAGGGAGAGGCTGTCTTTGTTGCCATATAAAATTCCTAATTTGGGGTGGCGTTTAGAGTGGATGGCATCAATATGGGTAGAATAGTCAAGATTGCTATCAAGCCAGACCCCCAGGTATTTAAAAGTGGGGATCACCTCAAAGGGGGAGCCATCCAGGGTCATGAACACCAGAAGAGTCTGAAGCCTAGCCAACTTTTGCCTGGACTCTAAAGTCACTGAGATAGTTAGCACCCAACTGAAACTTCAAGTTAATACAGTGCTAAGTCCTCAGCAGGCCATAGTCCTGTAGCTTAAACAATCTGTGGCCATAACAGGATGGTGCTCTGTGAGGGTTATGATTCCAGGTATGGTCCACAGACTCTTTCAAATTGCTCTTCTCTGTCTCATAGAGAATAAGTGAGGCATTCCAGAGGCAATACTTTCAGAATTTGATCCTCTCATTGTGTGCTAGTTTGGGTCACTTGGGATACCCAAGTATTTTGGATGCAATGCCTGGCTTGGACCTGCTGCAGTCTTGTATTTCTCTTGTAAGGCAGCCATTCTTGATCATCCTGCTCTTCTATGCCAAAGAACATGTTACCGGAATCCTACATTGGTGAATATGCCCCATGGCGGCAGCCACTTCTTGCCAAAATGGCTGCCATCTCAGACAGGCTGCCTCCAGTTTGATTCTGTCTTCCTGCATCAAACCCATCAGGAACATCTGCATGGGATACAACATTTTAGGCAGTTTGGTAACTTTAATCAAGTTCAAGCAGTCCAGCCAAGACAGGGGCAGTGCCTGCCATATCTCTAAATCAACCATAACAGCTGTCTGCAGGGGTCTATAATTAAGCTCAATTAGCCATGATATGGAGGGTCCCACCTTTATTCCCAGATAGGTGATATAATCTTTGGCTATCATGAAGGGTGTAACAAGAGATCCCACCTACCCCCCTTGTAGCCTTCAACCCCATCAGGCAGGACTTCTCAAAGTTAAATTGTAGCTTGAGAAATGTGAGAAAATTAGGTTCTATGCGATACATCAGAATATCCTGTGCGAACAGTGATCTCATTGTGTTTCCCCAAGTGTGATACTAATCCCTTGATATTCTGATTTTTCCTAATTTTAATAGCCAAGGGCTCTATTGCTAGCATAAAAAAGAGTGCGGACATGGACACCCCTGGTGGGTACCTCTGTGCAGGAGGAAGGGTTCAGATGGACATCCATTTATCAATATTCTAGCTGTAGGTCCCCTATGTAGCACCTTGGTTATGTCTAGTAAGGATTGTCTAAGACCAAAATGCTCTATCACTTCAAACAAATATTTCCATTCTGTTATATCAACTGTCTTCTTGACATCCCAGGGAGAGTAGAAATGCTCCCTCCAGCTGCTGAGAACCAGTGTGTACCACATTCAATAGCCTTCTTACGCTGTGATAAGAGAGACGACCTGGACAAATACCATCTGGTCGGGATGTACCACAAGGCCCAGAGCTTTTTCCAGTCTTGAGGCTAATATCTTAGCACAGAATTTCTTGTCATAATTCAACAAAGAAATAGGGTGGTAAGAGTTGCATTCTAGTGGGTCTTTCCCTAGTTTCAGGAGGACACAGAGCAAAGCTTCGTAACAAGTTAAGTGTTAGGTAGTACTAGAGGAGATGGTATCCTTGAAGTCAGTGGGCAGTTTTAAGAGAGGGTGGGACAGCGTGAAGGGGAAGGTCAATACTATAAGGGTGGGGGCAGGGAGAAGCTGCAGAGTAATAGTCTGATAGCTGCACACTTCAGCAGACTCGATAGACCGTATGGCTTGTATCTGCTGAAATTTTTTGTATGTTCATAGTTTGCCCATCTCTTGATCCTCAGCATACGCCCTTGCTAAGCAGCCACTCAGGAGTTTCTGCAGGTGCTTAAATAATTTTCCTGAAAAGCTATCCAGGTCACAGGCCTTTCCCTTCTTAAGCAACTGAATTGCTTCACTCACCTCCTCTGACATGATCATTGCCTCCAGTATGTCGGCCTGAGCCTGTGTGAGTTGTGGGAATGGGACAGTATGCAAGAAGACCTTGGCCTGGTCTAGTCTACTCTGGCATTCTGATCTATGTAGATCCCTATAGGAAATGCACAAAGGCTCTTCCTATATCCCTGGCATTATTTACAGCGTCACCCAAAGTAGTCCTGAAGTTATTAATGCCATCTGTGCCAATCCTACCTTTGGCTAAGCATGCCAGTAGTGAGCTAAGCTTGTTACCCCATTCAAAACAGCACTGTTTAGAGTAAAACAAGGCCATCTGGTTTAAAGGCACAGTTGAAATTGCCTCCTAGAATCAGGCCCTCAAATCTCTTAACGTAGAGCAAGTCGTGGAACAATTGTGGGTCAAACACTGTTGTGAGAAGCTTCTTTCTCTTCATGGGTGAGGAGAATCCTTAGGCATGCCACAAAACAATATGAATCACTCTTCCCCCGATGCTGTTCCCTCAGACTGCATGGGAGCACTGTGTGCGCAAGGTAAGCAATGTCTTTTCCTGAAACACTTCAGTAAATGATCATGACCCAGAATCAGGAGAAGCAAACAAGCAACACTGTGGTGGCAAGTGATTTTCCTTTTCTTGATTCTATTCTGTGCTGGAGCGCTGGGGCAGCAAAAGGTAGAAAACAGAAAAACAAACAAAAAAAAGACATCCCAGTGTAACTGGGTTGCCATGTAACTTACGGTTACTACCCCTGCCTTGCAGGCTCAACAAGGTCTGTTTCTGGTAGAAAAGGGAGTTCTTTCCCAGGGTAAAAGTAAACAGAGTGGTGCCTCCACCCAGAGTAAATTATAGTGGGCCAGTTGGTGTGATACAACCCCCTGGGATGCTGTACCTCCCCACCTCCCCTCTTAGTCACCCTACACATGGAAAACTATATAACAGATGCAATATTTCAGTAACCATGTGTAACCCCCAAGTGGGGGCTTATGTAGGATATGCTGCAGAAAACAATCCCCCCATAAAATATTTCCAAGTTATGCAAAGATTAATGTACTCTTTATTTTTGAGTTACCTAAAGTTGTTAAATCAGTGTAATTACTAGGCTAAAACCTGCAAGAGAGCTGCAGTGCCTCCTTCCAGTAGGTGGTGCCAGAGAAGAAGTACAGCAGTGGCACTGGCAGGCAGAAAAGGTTGTGTGAAGTTCTGTTTGCAATGTGTGAGCATCAGGCTGGAAAAGCTCAGTACTTCAATGTTTATTTTTATTATTTGCAGACCTAATACACAACTTACAACCTCACTTGAGTGTAAATCATTTCAAGTGTGCAACAGAATTTTGCGAGCCAGGTAGGAGAAGACACCTAAAGGACAACACGTGAAGATGAATTCTTCTCCTTGAGACAAACTTAGAATCTGAGAACAAAGCCCAGGAAGTTTGCTGCCTGCTGCCTGAACCATGGAACTGGAATGACTACAGGACAGGTTGAGTAAAAGCCTGCTGCTGTTACAAATAGAACAGGTCATTGATGTGTGCAGATATATGAAAGTCCCAGGTTCAACTGATGAAACAATAGGAAGAAAAAGCAGACGTGCTTCGATGAGAACAATAGATATAGTATTGGTTGAGATTGAGGAAAGGGAGGAAGAAAAGGCAGCATGCAATTATCTGCAAAAAGTTAGTATTGTATATCAGTCAGCTAAAAGAGAAGGGCCCAACATCCCCAGGCGTGACTGAAAAACAAACAGAAAGAAAGCGAGAGAGCTCAGTTGGAAGCATTAAAAGTAAAATATGTAGCCCTGCAGATATCTTTTGAAGACTCTAGACGAGCTATGGAGATGGAAATGAAAGCTTTAAGTGACAAACTTGGAGTGGTAAGCTTAAACCCAGTCCAAACTGAAATATTCACAAACCCAAAACAGAGAGAATACCAGAGGTGACAACAGGGTGAGATTTTAAAATATTTGGCCAGCTAGGGGAGAGAGGTCAGAAAGATCGATTTTCATACGCAAACATAATGCACCAGATTGATATAGGTCTTCAGAAGGGGCATGCAGAGGCAGACATAATTTAAGCAGTCATCAAAGCAATTAGTCCAGGACTTAATATAAGGGACATGTTGGAAATTAAAAGTGATCTAACCCTTACACAACTGAAAACAATATTGAAAGGACATTATAAGGAAGAAAGTACCTCTGACCTATACCACAGATTGGTTAACGTGCCCCAAGGTCCACAGGAATCCCCTCTAAATGTTTTGTTTAGGACTACTGAACTGAAGGACAGACTGTTATTTGCATCTAGAGAGAGAGGGTCTGAGGAACAATAGCCCCAGTCTCATTCAGAAGAAATGTTTGAGGTCTGTGGGGACTGGACTGCTAAGTGAGCATATCAAATTCCAGACTAAACACTATCTAGACAATTCTGCTGTCACAGATGATGAATTAATTGAGAAAATGAGTGAAAGGCAGTAAAAGCTTACGAAAAATACAATAAATAAAGGTGCCAGGGTAAATGAGTTACAGATAGAAGTGCAGGTGAATGCCATGCCCCAACGTCACAGTGTACCAGAGAATGCTGACATAGCTCAATTGATAGAGCACAGGAAGAACATGGACCAAACCGCATTGAAAGCTGAAAGGAAAAAGAGGGTGTCAACTGATGAGAAAAGACCAGATGCAGGTTTCCAGGATGTGGTGCAGGAAATGATGGCAGAGCTAGTAGAGATGAGAAAAATGTTTGTTACCAATATTGAGCAACCCGATGTGTCACCAAAGTGGTTCCAGCCAGGTAGAAAAAGGCAGGCCAGAGGGAAAGGCTGTAAGGCATGCCAGAAAGCTGACAAGGGAGGCGGATGTACCCACTACTACAGATGCGGCTAGAAGGGTCACCTCTCTTGAGGGTTGCCAAGCACCAAGACCACATCAGGGAAATGGGGAGGGGTTGCTGCCATGGGACAGGCAGTAACCTATCCACCACCAGTGTCCCCCCATTGTCAGAACTTCAAGAAAGAACAAGGACACTCCTTCAGACTATGTGTATGCCATTGGTGCCATACAGCTCTTATTGCTGAAAAGGATGTCAGAGGTTTATTTTTTATTTATTGAAATATTTCACCAGGAAGGTATACTGAGCAACAAGTTGCTTGTCTCCTGGTGTGACCTGGGGGGGGGAAGGGATACAATGGGGATGAAAACATTCTACATTCAAGTTACATAAATCAACATTAACATAAGGCAGGTGTTACATACAGTGTATCATACAATGGGTAAATCGAGAGAACAATAGTAAGCACAAGAGTAAAAGTAAGTAAACAAGTGCAGATGTGAAAAGGTAAGGTGAAATGGAGGGGGGAAGAGCCAAGTCTCAGAAGAACCCCTTCAGGATGCAGGGAACCCTGCAAGGGGACTGAGAGGGCTAGAGAGAAGGGGGAGAGGATGCAAGGAACCCTACAAGGGGCCTGAGAGGGCTAGAGAGAAAGGGAGAGGGCAGAAGAAATTTAGAGAGGGTAGGGAGAGAGGGAGGAAGTGTGAATTAACACCTAAGAGGGGATAGAGCCTAACCCAAAAGAGAACCCTTCAGGATGCTGGGAACCCTGCAAGGGGGCAGGGAAGGCCAGTAGATGGGGGAAGGGGAAAAAAGATAAATCTAGTCCCAGAAGGACCCCTACAGGATGCTGAGAACCCTGCAAGGGGACTGTGAAAGGCAAGGGAGAAAGGAGGGAAAAGCTGGTTGTAGGAATTGGAGGAGGGTAAGGGGGAGAGGTAGAAAGTGTGAAAACTAGCACCTAGGAAAGGCTAGGATCGAACCCCAACCCATGGAGAGCTTCATTGAACAGACTGGCTTGTGGTCACAATGGAAAGACCATCAAACACTCTGTAATAGTACAAAACAACTAGAACTCACTGCTGCAACACAGCCTGTCATGCTTCAGTGAAACAGCCATGTCTGACTCCTGCAATATTAGTCACCTTGGCCCAAAACACCATTCTAGACTTCTAAACTTAATTGGAAAAGGTGCATGATCCATTGCCTGTTTGACGGTATGCCTGTACAGGCCCTGTGGGGCACAGGCCAGTCTGATCAGTGAAGCCTGGAGAAAGAGGCATCTCCCTTACATGAAGCTCAGGAAAGTAGAAGAATTACTCATTCTGGAAACTTTGAGTGGGAAGGCAGCAAATCAGACCGAGATTCCATTTCTTGGATGGATTGAAGTAAAGTTCCAGCTGTATCTGGGAAAAGAGCCACAGAAAGAATTAATAGTGCCAATATTGGTGTCCAGTGACCCCAGTGTAGCTAAGGAACCAATCATTGGCTTTAATGTGATTGAGCAGCTTATAAAAGGCCAGAGTGAAGCGGAGGGGGGAATGCTTCCTCACAGTATCATTAATACAGTTAGCTTGGTATTCTCCATGCAACCAAAGAAAGCGGAGGCCTTAGTAAAATTAATGCAAACAGATAATTCTGACAGTGTTGGTAATACAGTCAGAGTAGTCAGGAAGAGCCTGGTCATTCCAGCTGGTCAGATTATTGGTGTGAAGTGCTGTGTGCATACAGGACCACTGCAGAAAGAACAGAAAATGTTGTTTGTGCCAGAGTAAAGTCCTCATTGGCCAGAAGGTTTAAGTATCAGTGAAGTTTTGGTAATTGCAAAAAGGGGCACCTCATCCAAAGTGACCATCCCAGTGGTAAATCATACCAAACATGATATCACCGTAAACCAGCGAACAACCCTGGGCCAAGTTCAGCTTGTGAAAGCAGTATATCCTGCAGAGGTCGAGCCAGTGGGGCATGCAGTATATAACCTGAGTAACCACAAGACAGACAGCAGCCCCATCAGGAACCCAGGGACACTCATAAAACAGCAACCAAATGACATACTACAGGAGGTGGATAACTGTTCTGAAGGGTGGGACCCACCAGTACCCTTGGATCACCTGACTGGGGCACAAAAGACAATAGTATAATGCACACTTAGGGAAGAGCACAAAGATTTTTCTAAGGATAGTACAGATATAGGATGTATTCCTTCATTGAAAATGCACATTAACATGAAGGATAGTACCTTGTACAAAACACATACATGTCGATACCAAAGTCATTGCATAAAGAAGTGAAAGAGTACCTACAAGATTTGCTGAACCGAAGATGGATAACAAGATCAAAATCACCACATTCTTCACCTGTTGTTTGTGTCAGAAAGAAGGATGGGAGTCTGTGACTCTGCTGTGATTACCATGCGCTAAACCAGAAGTCAGTTCCTGACAGACACCCTATTCCCAGAATACAAGACATGTTGGACAGCTTAACTGGGAGTTCCTGGTTCTCGGTCCTTGATCCAGAAAAGGCATACCATCAAGGATTCATGGATGAGGAAAGTTGGCCTTTAACTTCTTTCTTAACACCATGGGGACTGTATGAATGGATCCATATCCCATTTGGCCTGAGCTCAGCCCCAGAAGAGTTCCAAAGGTGTATGGAAGAGTGCCTGTTTGGTCTTTGGGATGAGATCTGCCAGCCATATCTTGATGATAACCTGGTCCACAGCAAAACCTTTGAAGAAAACCTTTGAAGACCATGTGCGGGCAGTTCTGCGCAGACACGAGCAGTATGACATCAAGCTCACAGCCAAAAAGTGTGAACTGTTCAAGAGAAAGGTCCAATTTCTTGGAAAGATTGTATCACGAGAAGGCTATTCAGTGGACCCAGCAGAAATTGCACCAGTGCAAGCCTTTAAACAGAAGAAACCAGCCACAGTAGGTGAGCTCAGGAGGATTCTGGGGTTTATTTCATGCTATAGATCTTATATGCAGGATTTCTCACATATAGCCAAGCCACGAGGGCACCAGGTACACATCAGAAAACACAGGAAAAGAGTAAAGGTAAAGGTCATCTTTCACAATGACAGCCAATTGTCTAGACAGAACATCACCAAAAGATTCTCAATCTACTGACTGACCACTTGTCAAACCCACCAATTTTAGGGTACCCTGACTTTAATCAACCATTTGTCCTCTGCTGTGATGCTTCCCAAGAAGGCTTAGTAGCAGTGCTTTATCAGCGACAGAACAACAAAATGGTAGTCATTTCTTATAGCTCAACAACTCTTATTCCCCCTGAAAAGAAATTATCACATGCATGCCAGAAAACTTGAATTCCTGGCCCTCAAATGGGTAATCTGTGAATGTTCAGAGGCTACCTGTACCATGCACCATAATTTGCATCTGTACTGACAATAACCCACTGACTTATGTTCTCACTGCAGCCCAACTCAATGTCATAGGGCACAGGTGGGTGGCACAGTTAGCTGACTTCAGTTTTACTGTAGTATTAAGTATCGTCCAGCGTGAGCAAATGCAGATGCAGATGGGTTCTCTCCAATACCCTTGAACATTGAGCAACACATGCAACAGTGTTCAAAAAAAGTACATCCAAAGGTTATAAGTGCAATGATGCTGGCAACAAATGCACAACAAGAGGAATAGACACCATGGATGGTTTCGATAGATAGCAATACCCTAGCATCAACACAAGGGAATGTGGGTAATATCACAGCAACAAGACAATCAATACAGAGAAAAGACCTTAAGAGAGCTCAGGAGGAAGATCCTGTGATTAGCCGGGTGCTACAATACAAAGCTCAAAACATACAACCAAAGTGGAGAAATAGACACAGTGTGCTTCATGACTCTCCGGCACTGCTAAAGGAGTGGACCAAGCTGCATCTTAACCAGGATGGGATTCTATACAGAAAGACTGCAACCTGTTCCCAGCTGGTATTGCCAAAGAAATACCACCAGCAGGTCTACAGAGAACTACATGAAGAGATGGGACATATAGGAGTTGAAAAAGCAATGAATTTAATCAGAGACAGATTCTATGCTGGCCTGGTGGCGCTAAGGGTTGAGGCGCTGGATGACACACCTCACTCCACATCGGCGACACGGGTTCGGGAATGGGCCCGGGTCATTGGGGGTTGGCCGGGGAGGGAAAGGTTCGAGCATCCGTAGGACTGCTCTCCTTTCCCTGGGGATGGTCTGGGGCATCCACCGTGATGCAGCAGCCCCTGATGGAGATCAGGGGCACTGCAGGAGTGGGGATACTTGTGGGGGAGAAGTGCAGTGGATGTCGGCATTTTGTGCCCTGACGTCATTGCACTTCTGCACTTCTCAGGAGACATAAAATCAGGAGGAAAATGGCAGACAACAGAGGCAGCTTGATGACCATGCTTCAGCAACCAGGGGGCCTGTCATGGAATCGCACTGTGGTATTGGTTCCTGGCCCAGTTCGGGGGGACTGAGGGGATCCGTCCGGCAGGTGCAGCACTTTGCCAACTGGTATGTGAGTGAGCCTGTGGGCTGATCGGGAATGAAGTCTGCAGCTAGATATAGGCAGATCGGGCTGCAGGAGTATAAAGATTGATATGATAAAAAAAAGAGACAGATTCTATGGCCGAACATGCAAAGAGATGAGGAACGCTATTTAACTAAAGTCTGAAGTTGCCTCAAACAGAAAAAGCTCAACAAGCCAACACATGCGCCACTGAACAACATTATGACCACCTATCCATTTGAAATGATATCAATAGACTTCCTGCATCTAGAGAAATGCAAAGGTGGCTATGAATATATCTTAGTGGTAATGGATCATTATATCTGTTTTTGCCCAGGCATACGCAACCACAAACAAATCTGCAAAAACAGCTACTGATAAGATCGCTAATGACTTTGTTCTACGCTTTGGCTACCCTACAAAAATTCATTATGATATGGGGAATGAATTTGAAAACCAGTTGTTTGCAAGGCTAGAGAAGTACTGTGGAATTCTGCACTCACATACTATGCCCTACCATCCTCAGGGAAACGGACAAGTTGAGATATTCAACTGCATTCTTTTAGCCACGTTATGAAAATCTGACTGGAAGAATTCCTTTGCTAAAGTAGTTCATGCATATAATTGTATGCGTAATGAAGCCACAAGATTTTCACCATTCTATTTACTATTCAGAAGATTTCCAAAACTTCCTGTCGACATCGTCTTTGATCTGAAGCCAGAAGGTAAGCAGGGAACATACCAGGACTATGTAGAGACCTGGTGGAAAAGAATGGCAGAGGCTTACCAGAATGCATCAAAGTCAGCATCCAAAGAAGCAGCACAGGGGAAAGCATACAATGACAGGAAAATCTATGGTGCTGATCTTCAACCTGGAAACAGAGTATTAGTGCAGAACCAAAGGGAGAAGGCAGGTCCAGGAAAACTTTGATCATATTGGGAGGATGGAATCCATGTTGTGATCAAGAGGAAAAGTGATGATAGCCCAGTTTATGAAGTGAAGCCAGAAACCAGTAGAGATCAGACCAGAATCTTACATCGCAATTTGCTACTTCCTTATGATTTTCTACCTGCTGAAGAACCTCCACAAACTCAACCGAAGCAAAGGCAAGCCAAATCACAAAGCAAGAGACCAGCAAAAGTACATCCAGCTGAAGCAGAGAGTGACACTGATTAAGATGACAGTGATTATCAGTTAGCTTACTACATCAGACAAGCGACAAATAATTCCCAAAGTCCTATTGGCATCACTTTGGACTCAGAAGCAGAATTACAAACTTTGGACACCATAGAAAACTCAGAAATGCAAGAGATAGAGCAGGATACAGAACCAAGCATTATGGATAACACAGAGATCAATGTAACATTACCCATGAATAAGGACTCAAATGAAGAAGTTAGAAGCAACCAAGAGGGGAGCAGTGAAAATCACAATTCAGTTTCAGAGGTGAGGAGATTCCCTACAAGAGGCAGAAGACAGACAAAGACACTGACATATGACCACCCAGGACAGCCCAGAATAGTCTCAAGGGACATGACCACACAGGTGGTGAATATGGTAACACAACCATATCCTGGTCCATATGGATATTGGACACCTTGGAATGCTGGAATTAGCTATGGATCATATCAGGGTTATCAGAGACTCATCCCATGAACTGAAAATGCTACTATGTTATAATTGTGAGCATTTGATATAGTGTAAAAGTTAACATCTGAAAGTTATATATGTTGTATAAAAGGTAATGATTTAAAGAGTACATGTAATCCAGAGAAAATGCCTGACACCATGCTATAAGAACTGGATAAGGTAAGAAGTGAAAAGTGTTGTGTTTTACTGTAGGCCAAAACCAAAACGGGTATGCCCATTGCACTCAAACTCAGATAAGTTATTTTGAGGGGAAGCTCTGGGAAGCAGCCCACCTGTGTCCAGTCATTAACTGTGCTATATGTTCTAATACAATCTAAATCATTAGATGGAGACATCCCTGCCAACAGATGCAGAATTTCAAAGCTTTGCTTCATAGTGCACAATGGGCTCAGCCTATGTACCCATAGTAGCTATGGAGCACAACTATCACGGGAATGGGTAATAAATCCAAGAACTTGTCTCCATACTGCCCCAAGAACGTACTAACATAATGGTTACAAAACATTGGAAGCATGAACACTTAATAAGATAGAAATGTCAGATTGACATTATTTTTGAGAGGGAGAGTGTAGGATATGTTGCAGAAAACAGGCTCCCCCATAAAATATTTCCAAGTTAAGCAATGATTAATGTACTCTGTATTTTCAAATTACCTAAAGTTGTTAAATCTGTGTAATTACTAGGCTAAAACCTGCAAGAGAGCTGCAGTCCCTCCCTCCAGTAAGTGGTGCCAGAGAAGAAGTACAGCAGTGGCACTGGCAGGTAGAAAAGATTGTATGAAGTTCTGTTTGCGATGTGTGAGCAGCAGGCTGGTAAAGCTCTGTACTTGAATGTTTATTTTTATTAATTGCAGATCTAATAAACAACTTATAACCTCACTTGGGTGTAAATCATTTTAAGTGTGCAACACTTACCAGATTTTGCCCCTCGGGGGCTGCTCAGTGTCTTCAGTTTCCCCCCGTTATGCCCCCACCACCTGGCCAGTCCAGTAATGCCACCTGAAGCCTCCGTCCAGCCCTTGCATAGTTTGTAGTTGGAAATGGGGCCAGAGGAACTAAATCGCTGAGTTGTCGCTCTGTTGGCTTCCCTTCTGTGCTAGTGGCAGTCCGCGCATGTGCACTAGCTTATTGCTGTTAACTCACTGCTGCTGCTGTGGCCATACAAAAGCCTCTCCGGTGGTCCAGACCCCCTGTATCAGCTAATCAGGGTCAAAGACACGGAGGAGACACCCAAAAAGTGGAAAGAGTTTTTATTTTAGAAGCGCCAATGAGCACTCTTGTTGGGAACTGCCTCATGCATATTAATGCAACTAATAAATATTAATGAACCTAGCTGGCCCGCCGCCGCAACGGTGGATTTCCGCCAGGACGCCGGGCGACCGGGTTCGAGCGACTCGGGTCGCTGGAGGACTGGCCAAGAAGGATAGAGTGTCCTATGGACTGCCTCTTCTCGGGGAGGGATGGGTAGTGCTGGGGTCTGCGCGACTCCCGGTGGAGACCAGGTGTCGCGCGACTACCGACCTCAACAGTGTGTCGCGTTGGAGAAGGGCAGGGGCGGCTCGCGTCATTGCGTCCGCCTCCTGGAAAAGGAAAAAGGAGAATGCCACGGGGGCCTAGATGAAGCCGGTCACCCAGCTTCAATTAGCCCCCTCAGGCCAGCCCTCCGACCTAGTCCGACGCCGCGTGGCTGTGTCCTGTGCCGCAGCCCCACCGTGGGGGTAAGCCACGGGTATCGGAAGGGTGCGAGGCGGGGGGGTGGAAGCGTGACCGGCAGATGGTTCCGGGCTACCGGCGGCAGGGGCAGAAAGAATAAAATAGAAAAAAAAAAAATATTAATGAACCTGCTCGCTGCTTGAGAGGACTATGAATAACGAAGCTGGCAACAGCTTGAAAACTTAATCAAAATATTAAACTCTGCAATTGTGTATTATGGCACAGGGACTGTTATGAGACAGTGGGGGCAATTATTAAATAAAAATAGTCATTCTGGCTGCACCAGGACCTTAGAGTTGGAACACTAAATGGATTGCAGTTAAACTATTTATGACAGCAGCTGTATTTGTAGCCTTTGACCTCAGCTTAGCCAATTGGAATGCCAGGATCTTTGTAAAAGGCTTATAGGACTGTATACTGGACTTATTGGGGAAAAAGCAGGGGAAACTCGTGGTGCCCATTTACAGAACCAATCAGGCATCAAAGGAGCCTAATGAATATTAATTTTCCAAAAGGACCAGTGTTTTAGCCAATCAGAAGCTGCCAAAAGCTCCCAAAACCCAAGAGACTTTTGGTTCTGAGTTCAGTTTTGCAGAAGCCCCTTCACAGGGAGGGGGTTCCATCCTCTTTGCAGAAGGATGTGGCTGCAAGGCTTAAGAAGGGCCTGCCTGGGGGTTGCTAGTTACCTGTCCCCATGGCCTGCATTTTGCCTTCCCACATTTTAGAGGAACTTTGTTCAAGGAATCCTGTTTTGCAACTACAGCTGTAAGGATCTTGAAACATCCAGCTGTGAGAAAGCTGCTAAACCTAGCAAGATCCAGCTGTGAGAGAGCTGCAAATATGTGCAACCTCAGAGGTGAGAGCTTTGCCTGGAGGGCTCCTGAGTGAGAAAATCATCTGTGGATTTCAAGTAAGATGCAGATCTTCTTGGGGCAGAATTGCCACTTGAGCCAGTAGGAGCTTAAGTTCTGTCTGTTACCCTGCATTGACTCAGCGTCACAAAAAAGGGAGTGGGTGTTTGTCTGAAGGAATGACCATGTATGACCCGGCTAAAGGAACAATGGCTGGGAGTCTTGCCTAAATCTCTGTCCGGTAATGTTATCAGTGAGAAGAGTGATTGCGAAGATGTGAAGAGCATCTTGTTCAATGGTGGGGAGACTTGCCTCAGTCTCCATCAGGAAACGTTACAAGTGAGAAGGGAGAGTCTCTTTGACTTTAGTGAGCCCCTGCACTCTGTGAAAAGTGATGTCCAGTATTATGGGAGTGTTTGAGTAAAAGTGTATGTTTTCAGTGCCTGGTTCAGGGTCCTTGGAGGAGTCCACTGTATGTGCCTGAGTCCCACTGATATCGTTGTCTCTGGTAAAAGTCTACAAACTGTGTCCTGATGAAAAGGGCCACAGATGCTATGCTAGCAGATGCAGCAAAAGATGCCAGTAGTATTCAGATGTGTCTAAACTTCTAGAGAGAGAGGAAAAATGGACAAGTCTTCTATGAAGGTCAGCGTTGGGAATCAGCCTGGTAGTGTCATCAGCTAGGCACTGCCATTGTGCCTCCCCTGAGGGGTCATACATGAGGGGTCTGAGGCATGCCGGACCAGGTCCCTGTGCTGTTCTGCATTCCAGATTGTGACTTCAGCCTGTTCAGAGTTTCATCTGCTATGGGAACTGAGAAAGGTGCCAACCTTCTAGAGCTGCAATAGCCTGCTGCAAAGAAAAGGTCCAAGCTGCAAGAGCCTGCTGCAAAGAAAAGGTCCAAGCTGCAAGAGCCTGCCGCTCGTCTCAGTTTCCTAGTATCCAAGTTCTGCTCATTTTAACCACCCCAGATCTACAGTTCAGTTGCCACCCGAGACTGTCTGCAGAACCGTGAGTAAAAGTAGGGATTGTCCTACACCTGGGGAGAACTGTAAATAGTTGCTTTCAAGTGTTTGCCAAGTTCAGTGATGAAACCAAATTGCTGCAGAAAGTTTGTGTTTTGCCTGGCTAAAATAAAGCATCAAGTTCCGACCAATAGCTAATAGATGCTCAGAAAAGTTAACGTTTGATTTAGGCCAAGTATGCCAACGCTGGCCAATGAGCTGCATCATACAGACCTGCAACAGTTAGTACTGGGTACCGAGAGGCAGGATTGTGGGGTCCTTATCTGGATTCAGGACTGGTACCATTTGGGGGTTTGGGTAATTATAGCAATATAAGCAGCTAGTCAGTCAGAAAGCTAAGTCTGGTTCATCAAAGGGTTGGTGTGTGGCTTGCACTAAAAAAGTGTTTTGAATTAAAAAATGCAAAAATAACTATTTACTGTTTTCTGATGCCAGTTACTAAATGTCATTTTCCAAATGCGATTGCTGTTTAGCCTATGTCTCCAATTTCCCATTCCTAACCCTCCCCCGGTGAATAAAGTGCTGGTTAACCGCTTTTACGAATCTTGACTCGTGAACATATCATTTGTACTACATGTGACCATATTATTAGCTCAAGTGAATAATTTCCAAAGTACTGAAAATGTGGTTTGGTTTATGGTAATCCATGTGTGGGGTGACTAGATGGGGTAGTGGGTAGGTACAGCGTCCCAGGGAGTTGTACTATAAAAAATCAGACCCATTTGTAATTTTACACTGGGTGGAGGCACCACACTATTCATTGCCATCTTGGGAAAGAACCCCCCTTAATATCAGGACTACAACAACCCAGGCCCCTCAACCTGATTTGTGGCCACCCAGGCAGGAGTAGTAGCCTGTGGGGTATGGCATCACCTGGGTTACACATGCAATTATTGAGCTTAGCAAATAATATACTCACAGTGCTAAACAACAACAATAAACAGTTTATTAAATAGGGAGGGGAAGAAAAGGGGATGCAGAAATAAATAACAGTTTAGTAACACTTGATGTAATCATTAAACAAACCAGTGCCCACTCCAACAGCAACACACAGTTTGCAGGCCTCCCCACTGGTACCAGTGCCTCCCAATGTCTGTCTTGGTACCCAGGAGTAGTTGCAGGCCTGTATGTTGCAGTTGGTTGTCCGGCACTGGTGCACTCTAGAAAGGTAAGCAGAAACTTTGCGTGAGCTTATGTTACCCCCCAAGTCAGGGCAGGCCCTGTGGTTACTCATTGTTCTGAAGACAGTCTCATGGGGTCTGACAAGGATAGCAAATGCAGTCAGTCAAGCTGGGGCCTTGAGCTACACAGAGTGGCAATTGTCTTGGCTGTGCCAGGGTCTGGCAGCTTGTTGCCTTCAGGGCTGTTGCAGGCTTTGGCAACTTGTCACCTTCAGGGCTCTTTCTTCATGGAAGTTGGATCAGGCTAGTACTGAGGACCAGGGTCACATGCCTACCCCACACATCCAGGCTTCTAACTCCAGGGGAAGATGATGAATAATGCCTAGCGGTAGCACTACCTGGCTGAATCCCCAGACCGTCTTCGCTGGCAATCTCTCTTCCTGGAGCTCAGAGTTCACTCTCTCCCTTTCTCTCTGCAGGCAACAGACTTTTAGACCTATGGAAACAACCAGCTAACCCACCATGGCTGGAGGGGCAAACAGTCTTTCCAGGGGTCTCCAAACTGCAGGTTCAAACCACAAAAAATGACTTCTTCACTTCAAACTTGATTTCTCAGACTATGGGAATCTTCTACAGATGGCTCCTGACTCTGGCTGTTTGAACACAGGAAGCGTTCAGGTTGTTAACAAGAACACAGTTCACCTTCCTCACCGGCAGAGGGCTTTTCTCAGGATGCATCAGGGCTTTCAACAACGCTCTGCACACTTCAACTCTGACTTTCCAGATTGTGGAACGCTTTGGTTAAGTCTCAGAGCAGACAGATGTAGAAGCTTTAGGCCAACTTCCAAATATTTTCCTATACACATTCTAAGCCCTCCTGTCTCACAGAGAGCTTCGACCAGACTGCCCTGAACTGAACCTGACCTTGGGGTATGAGGAGAGAATGGCAGCTTCTGACTGGTTGAACACAGCTGTCCATCTGCAGAATTAATATGCTTCAAGTCCCCTCGATGCCTGACTGGTGGCCCGAAAGGTTGCCAAGAGCATTGTCCTTTCCCCCTTCCCAGGAGCCATAGCTGCAGTCACTCGGGCTCCTTGATTGCTGATTGGCTGGAGACAGGGGTCAGGGGTAACAAATATGGCTGCAACAAAAACATTTCATGTAGAGTTTCAACTTTGAGTCCCTCCTGCAGACAAATCAAAACATTTAATAATTAAATGCCCCACAGTCCCTTAGCTGCCCCTCTGCCCTATTGATGGTGGCAGAGTGGGCTGTGGACAAGACTTCCCCTGCCTGCCACAAGTGCTGTAGTGCTGACTCCCCGGGTGACAGGCAGAGCTATACAGTTCATTTATAGCAGCCTCAGCTGCTCTTAAAGATACGGTGCCCTTTTATACATAGCACTTAAGAGCACTCTTACAACTTTTTATTTGTCCTCCCCTTTTCCTTACGTGCTTCTAGACCCCCAATTATGTTTTTGCAGTCCCAGGGATTGAAGCACGTGAAGGGAGCTACCACAAGCTGCCAAGCAGCTTTACACATCAACTGCTATAGTGTTAGAAACAGTCTGGAAGCCGCCCGCAGCAGCTCGCACATCCAAGCAGGATCCAACTTGAATATGCACTGACTCAGCTGCACGATGACCGGCAAACTGCCAAGTGGGTAGTCTGACTTTTAAACTTCACTGCTCTGGTACACCACAGGATTTGAGGCCAAGAGAAGAAAATAGGGGCACCAGAATTGCCAGGACTGGTAGGATCAGGTGGCTGGGGGAGAAGTCAAGGTAAGCCCGAGCTGGGGGTGGGGTTACACCAGTAAACTCTTCATTTGTAACTCCTTCTTTGAGAGTCAGAAGAAAGATTGAGAAAAGTATCAGGTGTAACCTTATGTTAGGAGCAGCGGCTGGGGAGTGGGGCAGGTCAGCATCAGAAAGGCAGACGGGTGGGAGCTAGAGTGAGCGAGGCCCCTGTGTGCTACATGCCACTGCAATAAACACTGCAGTATTCCTGTGACTCTTACTAAAAAAACAAAACTTCAAACAGTAAAAATAACCATGCCCTGGCGTCAGGAGCTGCAAACAGGCAGTCTGTGGTGGTTAGTAGTTTTCCTTTTTTGTTGTTGTTGTTTTCCCAACTCCCCCTCAGTCTGCCATCCCTACCACCTTGACCCATCCCCTCGGAACTTACCTACTGCTCACCACAGTGCACCCTGAATTGCTCCCCGGGGTGGGGCTGCTTGGAAAACCACCCCCTTTACTCCCCTTGTGGTGCCATGGTCAGGATCCAGTGGTAGAGTGCCTCGGATAGCTGCATGGTCCTTTGTAAGCTGTAACCTGTCCTTTGAGTGCCCTGGGAGTAAAATAAAAGTTAACTTAAAAAAATAAGCACGTCCCCAGCATCCCAGTAATCTGTTTGCTTTAGCTTTTTTGCTAATTATATTTTCTTATTTTGCACCAGAAGCAACTTATGGGCAACACAGGAAAATCTGCTAAATTTCGGCACATTGATCATCAAGCAAGGGAAGCAATGAGGCACCTTGACCATTAATATTTCTGGTAAACTTGGGAGACATGAAAGTCAAATTATTGTTTTATTTTGAGTGTAGTGTTACCCCAACCTGGTATCTTATTCCTTGGCAGCCAGAAGAAAGTTGGAGAAAAGTAAGAAACATAGAAACATAGACTTTGACAGCAGATAAGGACCGTTTGGCCCACCCAGTCTGCCCATTTCCCTACCTATTGGTTAAGTTGCAGATCCTAGTTAACCAACAGCCTACTTCTTCCTAACCCCCACCAGAATTGCCTTATGTCTGTATGTAAGGTTCTCTGTTGCTGGACTAAATCCCTTTACAAGCACAGTGGGCTTGATAAAGTACATCTTATTAAATATAATCTTGGGCTGACTAATGTCTGATTTTTTTTATTTATTTATTAAAGGTCTAGGAATTATAACCCTTTGAGTCAGGGACTCATTTACAAAGGTTCCATGTCATACAGAAAAAGAAATACAGAGCATAATAAAGACAAGTACAGTGAATAAAATACAAAGGCAAAGTGCATAACAATACATAGAGCAGCATCAGTAATGAGTATAGTACAGTCATTCACTGGAGTCAAGTACGTATTCAGCATAGGAACTTGTTACAGGGAACGAGGAGTTATCTCCAGTCACAGTTGGAGCTGGACAAAATGTAGTCACGTAGATCAGTTTTAAACTGCCTCAGTCTGGGGACTGCTAGGGTAGGCTCAGGTATTGAGTTCATCCAGAGTGGGGCCTTATAACGAAAGGACCTTTGGCCAGCACTGGTCTTGACAAAAGGGATGTGAAAAGCAGTAGTGTCAGAGTGTCTTGTGACCCGTCTCAGTATACTCGGTTGGCAGCGAGCACAGCCGGGGTGGGATAGGCCTAGCTGAATTTTCTTGGCAAGAAGGCAGGTCTGGTAGAGTAGATGCCCCTGAAAGTTAAGCCAGGACGAATGTTGGTAGAGGTCACAGGCATGCATGAGCCATTCACTGCCTGTAGCCAGCTGGCAGGCCTTATTCAGGGCACGTTTGATAGTGGACAGGACAGTGTCCAAGGCGGCGTCATAGACAACTATGCCATAGTCTATCAGAGAAAGGATAGAGCTTGAGATGGCCAGTCTGAGGACGTCAGGAGGGAGACAGGGTTGGAGTTTATACAGGAGGCCAATTCTGGTATTAATTGCAGAACATGTTGAATCTATGTGTTATCTATTATTTATTTGTGTTGAACACTTAATTGCAGGTCAGTGTGTACTTGAGGACTTCAAGTGTAATTGATTTGTTTTCATTTCAAACCATGATTGTTGCTTAATAAAGTGTAACTAATCCTAACTATTTGTCACTACTTGTGAGACTGCACTGCACTACTGCCAATCCTGTCACCCCAGGACATCCCTGAAAACAAGGCCTGGGCCTATGTGAGTTTTCCTGCTAAGAGAATGACGTTTTAAGTATAATAGAAGCAGGACCATGCTGAAAAGTGGAAGTTGCATCTCAGTTGTACTTGCTTCGCTAAATAAATGTAAAAGCTACATCCACAGTGTGTGTGTGTGTGTGTGTGTGGGAGGGGGTTGGCATAACTAGCAAAGCCAGTGATGTGTTTTTCAGGAGCTGATTGGCTTGGTTCTGGTATGAGTGCAGAATAGAGGCTGGCACTAATCACGTTCCCTCCTCAGTGGAGTTTCATCACATCACTGATATGCATGTGATCCCTACTCTGCTCCTGTGTCTTTCTGTGCCCCCCTTCTTCCTTCCAGATCTACTTTGCCTGCCACAGATTCCTCTTCCTGACCCTGCTGCCTGCCTTGGGGCCAGGAAGCTTTTCTCTCTCCCTGTCCCAGGCCCTCCCCATCTCTCTCTCTCTCTCTCTCCCCCCCTCCCCTTCCCAGTCCCAATGGATGGGTTTATGGGTTGGCCTCCTCCCTCCTCTTCCTCCTGCTAGACCTACTTTGTCAGCAGCCAATTTCTGTTTCTGACCCCGCTGTGCTATGTATATCACTTCTCTCTCTCTCCCCCCCCATACTAATCACCATGTGCATCGCTTTTCTCTTTCCTCATCTCCCGATCACCATGTGCAATTGTGCATTGCTTTCCCCTTCCTCTCCATAGTGTTGTTGCCCATTGGTTAAAAAGCATAGCAGCTATTCTAGTAGCGGCTCCACCCTCTGACTCCCCAGTCCCATTCCCCTTCAGGCACTAGCACCCGATGGTGCCTTGGTAACTGGTCCCACCTCCACTGCCTGCCCTGGAGTCCAGCACCTGTGGTTGGTGGAGAGTTGGGTCCATATTGAAATAAATGGAGGTTCAGTTCCCATTGCACGTTTTCACATGCACCCTTTGACGGAGCCAGCAACCATACTTTCCGGACTGCATGCTCAGGGGATGGGAAGTTCATAATTTTGCTAGAGGATGCTCCTGTATGGTTGATCCTGGCCTCAACCTTTCAGCCTATACTGGGGTCAGAATTGCAGGACATGAATGATGGCTCTAGCCATGAAGACCTGGCAGGAAGCCAGGCTTGACTCCTGCCAGAACTCCTGGTCACTGCTGTGTCCACCTGGTCCCACTGAGCTGTCGCATCAAGTGAATAAATTGTGGTTAGAGCCAATATGGCTGCAAAATGGTGTTATTGATGGTGGTTACATCCTAGCTGTTATATCCTTTGTAAATATTCAGTTGTCTGTCCCTAAAGATTCTATGGGGTGAATCTACTGGTGACACTCACTTTAAGATGGGCTACTGTCTGCTCTTTCAGATAAATTGGTACCTGCAGCATTCACATGATTTTATTTGTATTTACAAAGGATATAACAGCTAGGATGTAACCACCATCAATAAAGTACAGTTCTGTAAGAACTCACTGTAACAGTAGATCTTCAAGAGGAGCTCTTGCAGAAGGCAATCATTGGTAGGACTAAGCAGACAGGTGCCAGGACCACATGGAAACCTTTCTAGCTAGCAGTGTACCACGGGGGACCACCCACCACCGATGTCACTCTGCTAACATTGGTCTATCCTAAATAGGTGGGCAGTCTGCCACACCCTCCTCAGTTCTTCTGCCAGAGACTCGGAAGGGGCAGCAGAAGAAGAAACTAGGAGGTTTCCTGAGAACTAAAACAAAGAAAAGAGAGAGCAGAAGACTCACCCCTCATGGAAGAGGAGAAAGGCAGACAGAGAACAGGGGGAAGGCTGGAGGGAAAACTAGAGCCTGCTGCAAGAGCTCCTCTCGAAGATCTACTATTATGGTGAGTTCTTACATAACTGTGCTATCTTACTTTAAGGGAGGCTGTTGCAGCAGGCAGTCACTGATAGAACTGAGTTCCAAACAGTTTCGATAACCAAAGGAAACAGCAGCGGGAGAAGGAGGCACAGCAGCCAGAGGCATGTGAGAGAAGGCCCTGGAGAACACCCAGGGTGAAGTTAGCCCTACGCCTAGAAGCAATGCCCAGGTTGTAGTGTTTCGTGAAGGTATGGACGGAGCTCCAAGTGGCGGCTACACAGATGTCTGCCGTGGACACATTTCTAAAACAAGCTGTGGAAGCAGCCATACCCCTGATGGAATGGCCCTTAACAACTCCTGGAAGTTCATTGTTGTACTTTCAGTAACAGAAAACAATGCAATTGGCTAACCACTTAGACAAAAACTGTTTGGACACCAGAGTGCCCTCTGTTTGGGGCAAATGAAACAAACAACTGATCAGACTTCCTCAAAGTCTTAATCTGGTGTGTATAGTAACGCAAGATTCAATGCACATCCAAAGTATGGAGCAAAGCCTCCCCTTGATTGGAATGCTCAGGAAAATTAACAGGAAGGTGGATAGACTGATTCAAAGTAAACTCTGATATCACCTTAGGAAGAAATGTAGGACTGGTACGCAAAGACACCCTGTCTTTGTGAAAAACAAAAATAAGGCTCCTTACACATGAGAGCCTGAAGCTCGGAAATCCTTTGAACAGAAGTAATGGCAACTAAAAAGAGTGCTTTCCATGACAGATGGTGCAACTCACAACTCACGGCCAGTTTGAAGGGAGGCAACATAAAATTTTCCAACACAAAATTGAGGTCCTAAGGAGGGACCAGGTCCTGAATGGGAGGTTTGAGATGCAGAATGTGTCGCAGAAAAAAGTGCAAGACACATCAAGCTGGGCTACAGCTCTGCCCTTGATAGGTAAATGGTACGCAAAGATGACAGAAAGATGCACCTTGATGGAGGAGTACCTCAATCCAGAATCAGAGAGGGAGAAAAGATACTCCAACACTTGATCCACTGGGCATGTGAAAGGATCCAACTGGTGGGAAGTGGTCGATATGGAAAAATGCTTCCACTTCATAGCATAGGTCACCCTGGTGGAGGGCTTATGGGCAGCCACCAGTATGTCAGAGACCCTAGGGGAGACTCCAAACTGGGTTATGGTTACATCCTTAGGAGCTATGCATTGAGATGCAGAGATTTGAGATCTGGATGGAGCAGTGTTCCTCGCTCCTGGGAGAGCAAGCCGGTGCACAGGGGCAAGGGCACTGGAGGATCCAGCACCAGCTGTTGCAGCAAGGGGAACCAGATCTGATAAGGCCAGAGAGAGAGCTATGAGGATAATTTCATCTCCCTTCATCTGAAGCTTGAGCAGAACCCGCTGAAGGAGCGAGAAGGGAAGGAAGGTGAACAGAAACCGCCCCTTCCAGGAGAGGGACAATGTGTCTCACCAGAAAACTCCATGCCCTGGATCAAGCAAGCAGAAAAGCAGCAGTTTTGCATTGAGTAGGGACACAAATGGTCCAGCTCTGGACACCCCACCTGTCGAAGAGGTCTTCAACTACTGGGATCAGAAGTTCCCACTCAGGAGCCCTAGAATGGAAGTGGCTTAAACTGTCCACCAGGATGTTTTGGATGCCTAGAACATGGACAGTGGAGACCTCCAGACCGCACTTGATGGCCCAATACCAAACCTTCATCACCTTCCTGCATAGGGAGTAAGAATGTGTCCCCCACCCCGCTTGTTTATGTAATAAACCATTCACATGTTGTCCATCTGCACTAAAAGTGGACCCAGGAGGAGATGAGTCTGGAAGGCCTAAAGAGCATACAAGATGGCCCGCATCTCCAGGACATTGAAGTGGAGGCCTTGTTCCATGTCTGTCCAAATGCCCTGAGTCTGGTGAGCTCCCAGGTGGGCTCCCCAGCCGAGCCCCGAGGCATCCAATATCAATACCTGGCAAGGGGTCAGAATAGCAAAGGGAACCCCCCGAAAGAGGTTGGCCAGCTCTAGCCACCAGGATAGAACCCATCAGACTGGATCAGAGACCATGACCAGTTGGTCGAGATTGTCTGTGCACTGGTCCCATTGGACCCACAATGTCTACTGGGGAATTCTCACATGTAGACATGCTAGAGGCACTGTGGCAATGGCCTCACCCATGTGACCCAGAAGATGGAGGAAAACCCGGGCTGGGACCTGACGGCTGGAGGAGACCAGATGGGTCTGTTTTATCAGATGCTTTGCCCTGTCCATGGGCAAGAAGGCTATGCCTTGGGATGTGTCCAGGATGACCCCTATGTACTGGAGCCACTGGTAGGGTAACAGACAGGACTTTGGCACATTAATAATAATCCCCAGGGCCTGGAACAGACTGAAGGTATGCTCCAGGGTCTGGAGAATGCATTCTTGGGATGGGGCCACTAGGAGCCAGTCATTCAGGTAGGGAAAGACATAGAAGCCCTGCCTCCTGAAGGCAGCTGCCACCACTGCCAGGCACTTGGTAAAAACCCTGGGGGCTGAGGACAGGCCAAAAGAGAGAGAGCCCAGAACTGAAAAGGGGCACCCTGGAAATGAAAGCAGGGGAAGCATCTGGTGGAAAGGAAAATCTTGATATACAGGTAGGCATCCTGCATGTCCAGAGAGCAGAGTCAGTCCCCCTGGTGCAGGAGTTGCAGGAGCCCCTGAAGGGTGACCATCGGAAAGCATTTGTACTCTATGAACAGATTCAGATTGCTCAGGTCTAGTGTGAGCCTCAGGTCCCCGGTCTTTTTGGGAACCAGGAAGAAGTGGGAGTAATACCCCCCTGCCACACTGAATATGAGGGACAGGCTCAATGGCTCTTTTTTGTAGCAGAGCGTGAATTAGCTCCCAGGTGAGAGGCAGATGATCTGGGGGGGTAGAAGGAGTTGCTTGGAGGGTTGTCGGGAGGCCACTCGAGGAGTTCTAGAGTGTGGCAGTGTTCTATGAGCTGCAGAACACAGTTATCCAAGGTGATCTCCCTCCACCCGTCGCGATGGAGGGAGAAGTAACCCCCTGGTGCCTCCCCCAGGATCTCTACTGGAGGGGGGTCTGGCAAGTAGTCAGGAAGTAGGGGCAGGCACCAGGAGTACTGGGGCAGCCACCTGGGAAACCTAGTGGTGGCTACAGGAGCCAATAACTGTTTGTGCTTGCCTTGGCCCTTGGCCAGAGGGTGGGGCTGCCTGCGAGATGAGCAGCGGAAAGGCAGCCACTGGCCAGACTTTGGCTGGATATGGTACAAGAAATGGACGGACCTGAGGTCCCGGCCCTATTCCTGGAGGGAGGAGATCCAGTCCTGCATGTCTCCTCTAAAGAGGACAGAACCCCGAAAGGGGGCATCCAGAATACTACAGTCTGGCAAGGCGTGTTGTGACACAGCTCAATGGTCGGTGCTTACTCAAAAACAGGCAGCCAGCCCAACATATGACACCACAAAGAAAAAGAGTAGCACACAGTGTGTTTCTTCTGCAAAATTATTTACTGAGGTAGAAATAAATTCAAAAAGTGCACAAGTGTACAGCTGAAATAAAAACACACAGCAGTTAAACAACCAGCCTAGCAGATGCCCAGCGCTTCGGCTCTAATGAGTCTTCATCAGGGGGTGGCACCAGTGAGGAAGAGTTTAAATTTGTACATCACACTCATGAATATTAAATGCCCAAAAACCAATCAGTGTCACAGTGCTATACATAAAAAGTCACATAACACTCATGAATATTAAATGCCTAGAGACCAATCAAAGTGTCACAGTGCTATACATAAGAAATGACATTACCTTACATAATGTATTTAAAGTTTTACAAAAAAGTATCAAACAAAACACCATGTTACATGTGTTATAGTACAATTAATTGTAACTAAATTCAACAGTATGATATGTATATCATAGAAGACAAGCGAGAAGAAAACTGAATCTGGTGGATACTTCAGAAGCCAATACTGACTTGGACATTGGTAACATTAAAACTGCCTTTATAGAACTTGAAAAACTGCTTATTAAGGAAATAGACATCACCTACAATATCTCCACTCTGGAAGAATAATTGTCCCGGGGACAAGCTCCACGAGGATTAAAAATTTCGACCTCGCCCTCGAGTGGAATTGAAACATTTCACTTTAAGGAAGATTGGATAAAGGCTGCCTGTGAGTGTTCCAGGGTATTTATTGAATTATTAAATAAAGAGGACACTTGTAAATACGAAAAAAATTGCTATTTGACCCAAAGGATGTTAAGTTTAAAGGCCTTGAATGTGTACCACCATTAAAATTGGGTGGTGAGGCTGAATATGTTATTGCAGAAAGAAAGCAAATGGATTTATAAGTTGAATACTGTAAAACCCAAAGGTCTAAATAGCCAATGGGATTTGAAGCCATTTTTAAAGCAAGCTAGGTATTGATGGAGGTTTTACTGTTACAGATGTCTCTGAGGATGTTTTTTCTGTATATCTGATCAGGTAAAAAAAGACGTTCATTAAATTAGTGCAAAAGTTACTGTAAAGCTGCTATATATGTTTTTGATAACTTGTAACAATAACATTGTTTTTCTTTTTCCTCGCAGGTCTTCTTTTCAATCCTTTGCCCTACCTGCCAGGGATTGTTACCTTGGATTTATCCTTTTATTTTGTATAATGTTATCTTAGTTACAAGGGGGTCCTCCTTTGGATACCTTGAATATAACCTTGACAGGTTGGGAGCTTTTACTTTAATGTTTACCACAGTCTGTATTACGCTATTTTAGCGTAGTGTAGCGCTTCTTAATCTGCTTTATTTTGCTGTTTGACAATATGCATATCACACTGATGAATTTAGTTACAATTACTTGTACTATAACGTAACACATGTAATGTGGTGTTTGATACTTTTTTGTAAAACTTTAAATACATTATGTAAGGTAATGTGATTTCTTATGTATAGCACTGTGACACTTTGATTGGTCTCTAGGCATTTAATATTCATGAGTGTTATGTGACTTTTTATGTATAGCACAGTGACACTTTGGTTTTTGGGCATTTAATATTCATGAGTGTGATGTCTAAATTTGAACTCTTCCTTACTGGCGCCACCCCCTGATGAAGACTCGTTAGAGTCAAAGCGCTGGGCATCTGCTAGGCTGGTTGTTTAACTGCTGTGTGTTTTTTATTTCTTTTTTTTTTTGCTTTATTTCTTTATTCTCCTTCCTGTCCCTGGTGTCCCCCTCCTTCCGACTGCACATATCCCCGTAGCCCCCCTTTCAGGATCTGCCCCTAGAGTGCCATTACCTTCTCCTTCTCCTGCACAGCGGGGTCTGTCCTGGGTGGACTCTCTGGATGGGGCAGTCTTCATCTAGGGACACCGAGGACTACCATTTTCCGTTTTCTCCCACTTCCCCGCCCCTGGGACGCCGGCACTGGGGCGTCACGTCCTGAAGAGGCGATGTAGCACGCCTCCCTCAAGTGCCTAACAACCCTCCCTCCCTGGACTCCGTAATGGAGTTCGATCTCTGAGCGCCGTACCCCACCGGCATACTAAGGTTGAGAATCCCCGAGGAGGAGAGCATCCGCTGGGACGCCAATCCTCCCTCCCCAGCTGACCCCTGATGACCCGAGTCCATTCCCCAACCTGGCCAAGGCAGGCACAAGGTGTGGCGCTTCCAGCGCCTCAACGCTCAGTGCCACCGGGCCCTGTTTTTTATTTCTGTTGTACACTTGTGCACTTTTGGAATCTATTTCTACCTCAGTAAATAATTTTGTAGAAAACACACACCGTGTGCTACTCTTTTTTCTTTATAGTGTATGGTGGAATGCTGTTCTGCATGGAAACCCATGCCTGGAACAGCGTTGTTGTGCTGCACTCGGTACGTCACGATCTTGTTGTGCTGCACCAAGTACGTCACCGGTGCAGCACAACAAGATTGAACGCATTCGTGCATGTGCAATTGAGCAGCCAACAGCAACGTGGAAGTAAGCGCGATGGTACAGATGCCAAAGTAAGCCTTATTTTTTCTTCTAGACTTGTTTGGGGGATCACGGAGTGCTGATTATGGTTGCCCATACACTATAAAAGATTGTGTATGAGCAATCATACACAAACAAGGCAGTTGAAAGATCTCGAGGTTTCCGTGGTAACGGACCTCTCGAGCTGCGCTCTCGAGGTCTTTGGTTACCATGGAAACCTCTCGATCACAGCTGCCTTGTTGTGTATGCTTGCTCAAACATAGTGCTCTATGTGGTGCATCCAGAATACTAGACTGCATATCCGAGGCAAAGCCAGACACCCTGAGTCAAGAGTGGCACTAGAGACAAATGCCCAAGGCTGACCCTCTGCTGGAAGCATCAATGGCATCATAGGCGGCTCGCAGGATGTGATTGCCAATGTCGAAGCCCGTGTTCAGGATCTGGGCTAGCTGTGTCTTAGTGGGATCGTCAGGCAGGGCCTGAACTAAGTCCCTGGCCTGGTCCCACAACACATTCTGGTACTAGACCATATGGGCCAGATAATAAATGGCTCTAATGGCCAGAGTAGATAAGGAAGGAGTAGACCCTCTTACCCAGGTGATCCAACTGTCTGGACTCCTTGTTGGGTTGGAGAGCTCTGAGGTGTTTAGGTTTCTTGGTGCAGTCGTGGGCCACATTGATAACCTCCAGGTTAGCCTTTGGCTATCCCCCAAAGAAGGGCTTACTGGCGGGGGCATGGTAGAAGTGGCCCACCTTTTTGGGCACCGCTGGGGTAGTAGAGGGGTGATTCCAGGCTGCCTTATTGGCATTGTCATAGGAGTCAATCGGGGGAGGGACCACCAAGGGAAGGGCATCAGGCTGGCATAGGTAAATGGCCAGCCGGCTACACTCTGGATCCTTCTCTTCCATCTCCCAGCTCATGGTGGTCTGAATATGCTGCATGATGTCCAAGAAAGAGGTATCATCAGGAGGAGACTTGGGGACTGCCTTGAGGTGCTCCTCTTCCCCTGTCAGAGAGGAAGAGTCCGAATAATCAGGGTCCTCTTCGTCATTGTCATCTGGCTCACTTTCTGGGGACTGACATTGATCCAGGCATCCACCCAGACTGGCGTCAGACCTGATGCCCATCATTTAATCATCACTGGGACCCGGCCTAACAGGATCCAGAGGCAGCTGGGTCCCAGGAGGACAGCAGGAGACACCAGTGGTGGCCTCGCTGGTGTTCGGTTCTGCTTCTGCACCAGAGTCCACCATGAATTGAACAGGGCATTTCCATCCACCAGTGGAGGGTAATTGTAGACCAGAAGATAAGGATAGGCCGGTACTGGGTAAGGGTGACCCGGCACCAGCCAGCCAGCCAGAACTGGCATCAGGTACTCCAGTGTAGGCCCTGCAGACACTGGAGGAGGAGCCAGTGCTGGGTTTGGTTGAGGCAGCACTGGAGGTGGCCCAGCAGGTGCAGGCCATGGGAGCCTGGGAGGGGTGTCCACAGGCACTGTCAGATAAGAGACCAGCATGGGGGGAACTGAGACCTCACATGTGAAGGCTGAGGTGAAACCAGACATGGGGAAGCACCAGAAGCCTGTAATGGGTGCTGCCTAGAAGGATTGGTGCTGGCCCCCACGGAGGGGACTGACTCAGGCAGTGCCTTGGCTGGGGGGGGCATCAGCTGAGGGACTGGCACCCAAAGAACCATCACTGGCCAAGCCAGTTGGCTGAGAGCTCATGGAAGAAAGGGGTCTGAGCATCAGGGACTGGGGTGTAGGAGATGACGTCCCCTGCCCCATGGAGCTACCACCTCCACCATGTTAAGAGTGGGCAGTGGGGCCACCAGTAGTCCAGGGGGATTGAGGGCTGGTGGGGCCAAAGAGGCCAACCTCTCTTGGGAGGAAGACCTAGATGTGGCTGAAGGCTTATGGAGAAACCACGAGCGGGAAGTGGACCGGGCCCGGTCCCAGTCTTTATCTCAGTGTTTATGCTTCCCACTAGACTTTTTACTGGGAAGAGAAGAGGAGGAAGCCCAAGCCAACTGAGGTGAAGTCGTAGCGCTTCTGGCTTTCAGCTCCTATTCCATCACGATGAGCTTCTACTTAAGGAGATGGTCTCCAAAATTTTCAGGCAATGTCTCCATGTGGCCTGGTTAACTTTCCGGCAAAACTGGCAGGCTTTAGTGTTGTGACTAGGGTCTAGGCACAGGATGCAAGCAGAATGTCTTTTTCTGGAATCTGTTTGTCACTGGCACACTTCGTGGAGCAGTCAGAAGATGAGGCAGGTTGAGAAGACATAAACCTAAATCCGGTAACACTGAAAAATTGATGTTAATACTTAAAAGAAAAGGAAAATTTAAAAAGAGGAATGAAGCATGGGAAATGGCGGTTGACTGTAGCTGCAGCAGTGTCAGTGGTCCAACGTGCACGGGTTGACGATGGGAAAGAACTGAGGAGGGTGTGGGGGACTGCCCATCTTTATAGGATAGGCCAACATCAGTGGAGTGACGTCAGTGGTGGGCAGTCCCCTGTGGTACACTGCTAGCTAGAAGAGTTTCCATGTGGTCTTGTTGCCTGGCAGCTTAGTCCTACCAGTGATTGCCTGCTGCAAGAGCCTCCCTCGAAATAAGATCTTCATTTTGCAGCCATATTGGCTATGACTAGAGTTTGTTGTTCTCTGTGGCAGTGGTGTCCTGCTCTGCTCTTCCTCAGCTGATGGACCCCTGCAGCTAGCATGTGCTGCTTCCACAGTGTTGGGCTAGAGTCCTGTTGTGTCCCCACTAATTGCTGCTGTTTCCTCCCAGGGCTGTTTCCTGAATCAGGAGGCATGAAGCAGAACACACTACCTGAAGTAGTGTGCATTTACCATACAATATTTCTTTCCTGAATTCTCCCAAAGGGTGGAAGTTACACAGGGGTTCATTTTTTGGGACTGTACCTTTTTGTCACAAAAAAGTACAGGCCCAAAAGTGAACCCTTAAGTAACTTCGCCCAAGGATATTTGGTGATAATCAGGTAGCCTCAACCCAAAAGAAACTTTGAAAAATGATTGGAAGAGTATGATCCAAATAAAGCCAAGGCCAAACTAGACATCCAAAACTCACAGATAGCCTCTCTGAAAGCACCTGATGACTGAGAGTGTCAAAAGCAAAGATAAAATCCAGCTCTTATTGCAGTAAGGATGTCATCAATTTTCAAAATGGCAGTTTCAGTCAGATAGTCCCTCTTGAACCCAACTGCAGAAGTTTGAGGAGAGAGCCTCTGATTTGAGTTAGTCCGTTAACTGAGCAGCAACTAGAGTACATGCTCCAAAATGTTGTAGACGAAGGGTGGGAAGGAGATTGGATAATAGCTAGAATATACTTAGCAAGCTGAGGAGGGGTCTGGAAGCCAGGACTTTTTTTGTCAAATTATGAAATAAACAAAACAGGTGATTTGATATCTTTTATTGAACCAACAAGTAATTTTCAGTAAACAAGCTTTTAAGCCTCACAGCCCCTTTCTTCAGGTGAGAAATGATCAGGGAAAATACCACTTCCGAGGAAGAGGTTAACAATCTCAGCGATGGTAGGGTAACTACCAGTAAAACATAATTTGGTAATTTTGCCAGTATGGGATTATAAAAACATGCAATGAAATGCATAAATTTACCAGCTCTACCGCTGGATCCACATCAACCTGTGAGAAGGATGAAAAGGTGAACCTAAGCTGATAATGGCAGGGAAATTAAAGTTCAAACAGCTAGAAGAACGATCAATAGTTTTCTGAATTTCAGAACTCTTAACAAAATATGCTACAATGCCCCAACTGTAAGGATCGAATCTGGGTGGGGGTGGGGAGTAATAAAACCTTATGGCTAAACAAGGAGTCAAAGATATTATACATTGAGGACACCTAATCAGAATAATAGCCCACCTTAGTGTAACAAAATACGGTATTATAAGCTTTTAGCTTTTCAGAATAAATCTCATGATTTATGACACTTTTACAGGAGCACCCAATATGCTCAGTCTTTCTGCCCTCTCTTCTGTGCGCAAAGATCCAGGGACAACCAGGGCTGATGAGTTGATCTCCTAACCACTTTTTTGACATATGGGCAGCAATTTCCAAGGATTGTTTCACTTTTAACATGGGCCACAGAGTGAGAATTTACATCTTGATTATTAAAATTATCAGATAAGGGACTCTGAAAAAGAAGCTACATCCAAGGTAGCAAGATTCAGAGACTGAAACTCTCTGGGCTTGATCACTGTACATGGGAGATTAAAATTAAACCTTACAATTTTTTGGTCAGACAAAGGCACAGATAAGACATTTTTTTCTGTAAAGTTTTTATTGGTTTTTCAATTTTTACAGAACAATAGTACAACAGCCAATGATAAATTGTTGTTGTACATTCACTACAACAATCAATTATACAAATCTGCCTTACTACTAAGGTCAACAGTGAATTCACACATTAAGGCTGAAGCATACCTTTTGGAATAATTGATTGATTCTGGTCACTGTCTAGTAGGATGATAACATTTAGGAACTCCCCATCAGAGTGGCAACTCATAGTACATGTGTAATATTAAATTCAGGATGAGTAACCTTGCACTTTATACCTGCTGCCCCTTATTGCTATTAATTTTTAGGGATATGTTTTGGCTATGTAGTATGTCCATTAGGAAGATACTTGGGTACCATACAGTCTGGCTCCATACTGCTTGATCAAATAATGTAAAAGCTTATGCAGTAGTAATGGGGGTGTAAAGAGAAGTTCTGTTTCATGTGCAGAAGAGATATGGGCAGTGCTAGATAAGGGCCGAGAAAGAAAAGATGTCTAATGAATCTCATGAGGTGACCTAACTAGGGAAGGGGCAGGGAGAGGAGATACTTGATTGGTACTCCTAGGGACATGCCTGCAATGGCTTCTCAGTTGGGGTTAGTAGGTCAACTGTTTCCGGCTTATGCTAGGTGATGTTTAGGTTATTTATCAAATTGTAGTAATACTGTATATATGTCTCTGCCATAATGTGCCTATCTTCACATATTGAGATGTGATTCTTGGACAGTGTTGCAATGGTTTCAAGGTAAAGTATCCAGGGATCTAAATATGTCTGGAGTTTACCTGCCATGGTGTAGACTATCTTTTCATATCTGTCAGTCAGCGCTAGGAGACTGCATAATTCTTGAGGAGAAGGTGGAGCACGGTCTCTCCAATGCCTCAAAAGTACATGTTTGGTGGTTGCCAAAGCACCATGTACCCATGTTAGTTGGGGCCTCGTTAGGGCCTGTGGTTGAGATGGGAGTCCCAAGAGTACTAGGGAGGTGTCTCTGGCCCTCAGCAGTGGTACAACCTTGTAGCAGGTATCCCAGACGGTTGCACAGTAAGTTTCCACAGTGAGACCATGCCCACATGAGCGTGGGCTGAGGAGAGCAGCACCTTCAGCAGTCACTATGATTTAGTAATCTTGCCCTGTGGAGCCATTGTGGAGTATAATAAGCTCAGTGCAAAAGCTTAAACTGCAGAGTTTTAGCCTGAAGCTCACAGTTGGAGTAATATGCATTTTCCCACACTCTGCCTCAATCTGAGAGAGGGATAGTGATGTCCAGTTCTGTTTCCCATTGGATCATTGGTCCTTCTTCATGAGAGAAGGTGAGCAGGCAGGACCTGAGCTGTTTGAACTTGGCAGCTATTTGTTGGGTGGACTGAAGGCTACCAACATACCTCTTAACCTCTATGAATTTTTGCATTCTGATATGATTTTCACATTCAAATTTACCCTTGCTCCACATAGGTTTACTGATGTTCTTAATCAGGTTAGAGCTATTTCTGGGCACATAAACTATTAAATCATTGAACTAAGTTGTTAGAAACATTCCTTATCACTAACTATATGGGGCCGACTATTTGCAGACATATTATTGCTTAAAATAAGAAAGTGCTACACATTCTAGCCATTTGCTATGATTTTTAATTTTTATTTTTGTATAAAACACAGCCATAATTCTTGAGGAGAAGGTGGAGCACGGTCTCTCCAATGCCTCAAAAGCCAGTATAATACAGGGAAATACATCTTAGACATCCAATACATAGAATAAATAATATTATTAATAGCAAAAACTTGTTACCAGCTTTGGGAGAGGAAGCAGTTCCTTTACCTTCTAGTACAGTCAAATTTATCGTCTGAAACCAGTAGAAGTCAGATAATTGCCACTTAGCCTGTTCATACTAACATACTAAAATGCCAGCAGAACAGGCCTAACGGTCTTTCGAGTCTGCTCGATTGGTCAGCCCCCACCCTGAGTGCTGACCTTGCTGCCCCCTTCGCCTTCTCTGGCTTCTCCCTTCCCAGTTCCGGATATTCTTGCTGCATTGGATTTTGCTTCCAGAACCCTTCCCCTGTACCTGTCCCACCCCCTCTTGAACCCCTCCACCATCTCTGCCTCCACCAGCCCCGTAGGCAGTGCATTCCATGGCTCCACCACCCTCTCAGTGAAGTAGCACCTCCTCCTTTCTCTCCTGAATCTTCCCCCCTCCAGCTTCCACCCATGCCCTCTAGTGGCCCCCTCCTCCTTCCTTCGAAGCACCCTGAAATTCACTGATTACTGTTTCTGTTAAGACTAGGGGCCTCATCTTAAGCATAAAATTAACTAATAGAAGGGTTTGGGTCGTAATATGGTGCAATAAATTATCTTGAAAACATAACTCCCTCATGGAACAAATTCAGGGTAATGTTCCAATTGGTAAGAGGTCCAAAGCCTCCATTTATTATCAAAATTTGTCTTTCTATTATTCAATCTGGCTGCAATACGTTCTAGATTATACACCTCATAGGTTAGGCTTTTCCATGCCTCTTTAGTAGGGATTTTGTCAGTGAGCCAAAGCCTAGTGAGTACCTTCTTGGCTATCATTATTAAAAGTGTAACTACTTTATACTGCACCCAATTTATTTTAATTCCAAATGGAGGAGTAGCAGTCAGGATGAAAGATGGTGTACACCATTCTAATATACCAAATATGTCTGACAGTTCAGATATAATTTCGTTCCAGTATCCATTAAGTAGAGGACAATACCAAAATATGTGTGCATTACTTGCTCTTAAGCACCCACATTTTCTCCAGCAGGATCCCTGATCTGGCCCCTGAATCCTAGCAGAAATATCTGGAGTTTTAAAAAAGCAAACTCTGACCCTCCACACAAACTCCCTCCAGTATATCGTGGAGGTAATTTTAGAGTAAGGGAGGGTCACTTGATGCCACCTGTCTACCTCAATCGGAGAGTCTAAATCCTTAGCCCATCTCTGTCTGACCACATATAAATCATCTTTTTTATAATGCTGTAATGCTTTATAAAGACTACTAATAATATGCTCTGAGGTTTCACCTCTCAAATGGCTGGTAATAAGCAACACCGATCCGGGGATTCCTCTATTTTAACTAATGGATCTTCCAGGGGAAAAGCGTTCTTTTTAAGTACTAGATAAGTTGAATAGTTTGTCGAAGGTAATTTATATATAGACTGTAAGTAAGAAAAGGAATACATTCCCATGGGGCCCACCATCTGAAAGATAAAGCATAAGGAGTGTTGTTCCCAGCCCCTTAGTGATTTATTTATCTGAGGTGTACTGAGGTCTGAATCATAAGCCATAGCTGTTAAGCAGTATTTCTCACATGTGGATAAAATGTATCTGGTTAAGTACATCCAGGACTTAAAAAATTATCCTTTAACTTTTAGAAAGCGCGTCGTGGGTACACATCTTGGGGGGTTTCCAACCAAGTAAGGGTAGAATGGTTCCAATCCATTAATAATCACCTCTATATCCTTCCAATGTGCCACGTAATAGGTAGATGCATGTAAAAGGGCTATACAGGTTTGTGCTGCTAGTACATAATTTTTTTAAATTAGGTATGCCAAGTCCCCCCTGTGCCCTAGGGCATTGTAGTAGAGTAAATTTCACTCGTGGTATCCCACCCCTCCAAATACATCTAGAGATGAGCTTATCCCATGATCTAAAGTAAGCCTCAGAAGGGGTAATTGGAAGGCTTTGCAGGTAAAAATGCAACCAAGGTAGGATGTTCTGTTGTATAGTTTCTGCACGGTTAAGAATTCCTAGGGACAATTGTGACCATTTGGACAAGTCTGCCTTGATTTTTTGGGAGACTGGTTCAAAGTTCACCAGCTCCAGGTGCTTCATATTGGAGGGGATTTGATACCCAGATATCGCGTCTCTACTATGTGCCAACAAAATGGGAATGCATTTCTCAGGTTACGAGAGGGGGAAAATGCGAAGTTAAGCACTTCTGTCTTAAAATTATTTATCTGATATCCTGAGACTTTACCAAAAAGATCTAATTGATCCCAAACTGCTGGCACAGAGATTTCAGGTGTAGCCAGGGACAACAAGATGTTGTCTGCAAAAAGAGTGAGTTTATATGACTTCCCCCCTAATGGGATCCCCTCTATATTAATTTGTTTTCTAATATTGGCAGCTAAGGGTTCCAAGTATAAGGCAAAAAGTAAAGGGGATAGTGGGCAACCTTGTCTGGTCCCTCTAAAAAGAGGGAAAGGGGGGAAGGGATCCATCCAACTTAAGATAGGCTACTGGGGAGCAGTACATGGCCTGGATTTGATAGAGAAATCTCTCCGGGAAAGCAAATTGCCTGAATGTAGCCCATAAAAAGGGCCACAACACCCTGTTAAAAGCCTTCTCAGCAACAAGGCCAAGAAGGACTAGGGGTATTTCTCTTTTTATAGCATATTCAGTAAGCAGTAGCACCCAACGTACAGCATCATGTGCTTGACGTCTCCTAATAAATCCCACCTGGTCTGGATCAAGAAGCTGGGGTAAGAAACTGTCTATCCTGTGAGCTAGGATTGACATAAAAATGTAATCACAACTGAGTTTTGAAATCAGGTGGTAAGAAGACATCAGAGTAATATCTTTTCCAGGCTTGGGGATTGCTGCAATTTCAGCATATCTCCAAGATGGGGGGAGGGCACTCCTTCCTGTATCTCTCGGAAGGCCAACAGCATTACAGGAATGAGTAAATTCTGGAATTTCTTATAAAATTCATTTGGATATACGTCAGGACCCGGGGCTTTCTGAGATTTGGTTAGCTTAAGAATAGCTTTAATTTCCTCTCCTGTAATGGGACAAAGAAGGTCTTCTGCTTGCTGGATGGAGAGGCATGGCAATGGAGAGGCTTCCAGGAATTTGGCTATCTGGTGGGGGGAAGGGTGGGTTTCTTCTGAGTATAAATTATGGTAAAAGTCAGCCATAGCCTGCCTAATCTCTCTAGGCTGCAGCAGTAAACGTTTAGTCTTAGGATCGTATATTTTTGTGACTATCACTCGCTGTCTGGCACCCCTCAGGCACTTGGCTAAATGTCTAGCTCTCCTGGGGCCTCCTTCTTGTAAGTTAAGTTTTAAATAGTATAGTTGCTGTTCTATGCTTTGATCTGCCAACCTCTGAAGTTTTTGTTTAATAGCCAATAGTTAAGGTTTGACTGATAGGTCCCCTAAATAAAGTTGTTTTTGTAATTTAGCTAAAGTTTCCTCTAATTCTTTCCCTATGAGTTCTCTTTTTCCTTTTTGATGGGCCAAATATTTTATTATATCCTCCCGTAATACAGTCTTGAGTGTGTCCCACTCAATAGCCGCTGATGTATGAGAAGGGGTATTTTCCACCAAGATAAGTGGGATATGCTTTTTAATCATTAGTAGAAACTCTGAATCTTGAAGATGAAGTAAATTCAATCTCCAGAACGCCTGTTTTTTTGGTCTTGTAACCTCTATTTTTTAAAAATAGAGTGGCATGGTCTGACAAAATAGGTGTCCCAATGGAAATATCGCTAATTGATTCCAAATGCTCCACAGATGACAAAAAGTAATCCAGCCATGCCGATGTGTTTGTTTTCGAGGCATAGTGTGTCTATAGGCTCTAACAGAAGGAAAAAAATTGTCTCCAAATGTCTGTCAGACCGAAGGTAGGGAGAGTACGCATTAAATATTTTTGAAGCGCCGAGGCCCTGTATCTAGAGGGAGTAGAAGTATCTAGATTCATATTTAATGTCACATTAAGATCTCCTCCAATTATACAATGACCCTCAGCCACCAGTAAAAATTAATCTAGAAATGTTTGAGCCCTTTGAGGTGTGCTACCTGGGAGGAGATACACTGATGCAAGTGTAACTTGCACCAAATAACGCCGGCCCACCACTATTGCATAATTCCCCTCATTATCCGTAATTTGCTTCTGGATCTGAAAATGTACCCCATGTGGTACCATGATTGCAGTACCCCATCTTCTCCCTGAAATGTGCGAGGAGGCGATTACCACTTGAAACCCCAGTGACCTAAATTTAGAATGTTTAATCTGTGATAAGTGTGTCTCCTGAAGAAGAATGATGTCCACTTTAGTTTGCTTAAAATAATTCAATAAGCGCTTGAGCTTTATCGGGTTGTGCACACCATTAACATTAAATGACAAAATACGTGCAGTGTCAGCCATTATTATTGTCAAAAGGTGTACATCCCCTCAGGCAATCACCTCTCTAATCTCCCCCTTCCCCAGCTGTTTTAAATCAAAAAATATCAGGCAGATCATACTCAGCAAATAAGTTCTACCATTTCTCTTTGCTTCCGTATCGCTTTTTGGATGCTATCAAATAATTTTTCCCATCTAATATCAGCTGTTTGATATAGAAAAGGTTGAACTAGCATGTCATATACAAAGCTATAGAACAGTAACTGCCTTGTTAACAGAACAAGGCAAAAGCTAAAAAAGTAACAGGAACACTGAAGAAACATTTTAAACATGTTGCTCTTTTGAGAGATAAAAACATTTAAACCATAACTAATAATCATTACCCCAACATAAAAAACTTCCAGGGTAGGGGAAATTGTTTTCCATTTCCCTGTGTGAGCTGGGTAAGCATGGATGTAACTAAGCTTCATCCCAGGTTGGGGGTTAACTCCAAGGTATTGTATTCCCCGGGCCCCTCTGAGCCTATTCGGCTCCAAAATAAATCAATAAAGTTAGTGGAACAACTAAAAAGGGTTACCAAGGTGAAAACAGCTCAGTAGTAATAAACAGGAAAAATGGTGATCAGAGAGCTCGCTTGTCCACCTCTTTCCACCTCCCCATCTTTGTTAGAAAGATTTTAATTCAAATGAACCACTAGGTGCACATTTGAGCTGAAGTATGACTAAATAGGTAGCTAGAACAGCATACAATGAAAATAATAAATCGGCCATCCGAGTGAAATGATCCCTAGAGAAAATCAAAATTAGACAAACCACATGCGTTTATGTTCATATCCATCATGAGAGGCAAAAGGGAAAATTAAAAAGAGAAAAGCAAAAACCCTATAGTGTCCCTCAGTTTATGCATTTCAAGTTGAAGAGGAGTCTGTATTTAAATCCTTCACTATACTCCCCTTTGGTGTTCAGCAAATGCCTTTTAATAAGTATTGCCAAACGTAGGTCGTAGATCAATATTCAGGTTAGGGGGTATGGGGCATTCAGGAGGCAATGTGGCTCTCGAAGTGGTCCGCGACAAGTGACCTGAAGTCTCCCAAATATAGAGGGGTAAACTGTGTGTTACTCATGCGGTCTAGAGTTGGGTCCCCCTCAAGCCAGGAACAATACTAAAAAAAACAAGGATCATCCTTGCCACCTCGTCCTCCCCCCCACACACACACACGCACGCTCGACTCATTACCTCAGTCTTAGTCGGGTGTGTTTGAGATTGTAACAAACGTATACAACCCTCGCTGTTCAGGAATTTTTCAGCGTTGTTGTCTCCCTTCGAAATTCAGCCAAACGACGCATGGGGTCTGCAGCAGTGGGATTATTCTTCCTCGTCTCCTTGGTGCTAGCTTCTTTGTGGGTGTTCTGCCACTTCGTTGGCTGCGGAGAGGAAGTACACACTCTATCAGGAAAAACTACACCTTTATCCAACAATGCCCCCCCTAGCTTCAGCAGCTGAAGAAAATTCTTGTTTCCCTTCCGGCAGAAAGACCACCAGTTTTGTGGACAAGGTGTGTTAAACCTTATCCCTTGAGCTTTCTGCATGGGGAGCAAAGGAAGGTAAGCTCTGCACAGCTTCATAGTATGGGGTGCATAGTCATGGTCCATATAATATCTGGTTTGGCTGCAGTAGATCTTTTGCTTGTGCCATGAAGTCAGCAATAGTTGCTCCTTAACTGCATAATTATTGAAGCGGATAATTATTGGGCGTAGGCTGGCATTTGGCGAAGTGGGCTAGGGAGCAAGGGCCCTATGAACTTGTTCGAGGTCCAGAGGCATGGTATCTGGGAGGCCAAGAGATTTTTGAAGCAGGTTTATGATAAACTCTTTTATATTCCCACCCTCTGCCCCCTCCGGTATTCAGTAAAGGTGTATATTCTTATGCCACGCGCGGTTCTCTGCCTCTTCTTGGCGGGCTGCAAACATCTCTTGTTGATCCTGTAACTGTTTGACTAAGGTCTCCATATCATCAACTCTATTCTCTGTAGCAGTAAGTTGGTGCTTGTTATCATCAGCCCGTTGCTCCAACGAGGTAATATCTTTCCTCATTTCACTGTACAGACTTTTTATATCCGCTCGGAACGCACATAGTTCATCATAAATCATATCCAATTTTATTTTCTTGTTGGCTTTGCCTTTAGGCGTGCATGAGGCATTGGTTTTTACTGGAGTTGGGGCCTGCTGTACCAATGCAGTATCTGACTCGGAGGCCTATGATTTGGATCTTTCAGCATCCAGAATGAAATCGTCCATTTTTCCAGTCTTCAGTGGTTCGACTCCTTTAATCCCCCTCTTGTTCAACTTTTTTAGAAGTTTTATTCATTTTAAATTATGATATTAGAGGGGAATTAACTGTGGAGGTTGAGCTAGCGAACTCTCTAAGCAGCCATTCAACCCGGGGGCGGAACCAGAAGTCCCATTTGCTATGATTTTTGAAGGCCAGTGCTATGATTTTTAATGCTGAGAGGTATGGCTACCAATCTGTTTTTCCACAGGTACAGCTGGAGGAAGGATATGTGAGGAGGAAACCTTCTATTTGAGCATGCTCCTCAGTTGGAGGTACTTCAAGAAATGGCTGTGCAGGAGGTGGTACGTGGACTGCAATTCCTCAAAAGTGCACAGTTTTCTTGTATTGGGGTGGTAGAGGTTGCCAAAACAATGGATCTCATTAGATTGCCATAAGCTCCACTTTAAAGGTGAGCCCCTAATTGTTAGTTGCTGGTTCAACCAAAGGAGTCTCTTAGTGACTACCTTTTGGTTCCAGCCCAGTTGTCTGCGATGTTTGTCCCAAATGGACTTCGTGTAGCTGACACAGGGTGAGATATCAGTCTGCGAGGACCAATCAGGAAGTATGAGGGCTGCAGATTCCAGAAGTAATAAAAGAACCAGCACTCCAGACATCATATTCAGTGACATTTTTTTTACTTGTTTGATTGCATACTTACAAAAAAACATTAAAATCCAATACATGGTGAATTTAGTTGATGCTCTCACACCCACTCCAGCCTCAGCGCTTCGGGGTCTGCTACCCCTTCATCAGGAGGTGTGGCTTACAATACCCCTCATTGCTTTTTATGCATTCATTTTCAAGTGTTTCCAATGAATCAATTATAAAGTTTCAAATAAATCAGTTTTAAAGTGCTACTGAATTTATAGTGAAAACCACTTAAGTTGCTGCTCATTGTTTGTTTTACCCATGTCAGCTCAAAAATAAAAGCACCATCTCAAAACCAGGGCTGAAACTTTGAAAATTAATATTTCTTAAAAAACAACAACTTCAATAGGTACTATGTCGCCATAGTAGAAAAAAACACTCCATTGCCAAACAACACATGGAATTATACATATAGTATCCACTTCAAATACAGATGCAAATTCAGATACACATGTATATGTCTGACATAAGATAAACCATTTATTGTACAATATTTTCCAAAACTCTTTTTAGATGTAATTTAATTTATATAGGATTGCCAATCCATGTGAACATTGAATCCAATGGGTTTCAAAGTTTTCAACTTGAAAATCCACATGGATTCCTTGTGGTCAAGAGTGTTAGCCCTCCACCCCCCCGCAGTTTAAAGGGGACATGATCAATAGCGCAATAAGGCACCTCATGTTGTTTAACATCACTCATTTCTGCAAGGTGTTTTCCAGTCATGGCATATGATCCCAGAAGCGGCCCATTGATATGGACTCTGTGAAAACAGTCGGGGTACACAACCTTCATTCAATGGTATAATTTGTGATTTTGAGGTATTGAGTTTGTACCCAGAGAGGCAAGGTAGCAAAGTTGAGTACCGGGTCAATACTGCACAAGATATAAATGGTATTAATCACGTTGTGTAGAGAGCACATGGATTTACTGTGACATAGGTATAACAGCAGTAGGGAATTACTGCTACCCTTGTCGCTGTATGCTTTTCTTGCGAGGGATCAAGTTACCATGTGCTGGGTGCCTGGTCAAGCTGCTCCTGTGGTGGAGTGGCTAAGGCACCGGCACACAGCAGAATGGGAGACCTGGGATTGTGGTTCGGTTCCCCCAGGTCTCTCTGTGCTACAACTTTTAGCGGCTGTTTAAAAAAAAAAACAACAACAAAGTTCTCAACCCTTCTGAGTTTCTCCGTATCCCCAAATTCCACAGGCCCCCCCCCCCGGTGTTTGTTATCTAAATTCCCAGTGGTGGGAGGCGAAGGCCTCTGTGTTTGTGGGATGTGGGGGGGTTAAGCCCCCCCTGCAAAAAACAAGGAAGCCCATGTTTTCTAAGGGTGTGCGCTGTTTCTGTGGTTGTTGGTGTTTTACCCGATGTTATTTAAGAGCACACCCTTATGCATGCGGCATTCATTGCCACACAGTTTTTGTTCTCAGCAAGACGACCCCATGCAGAAAGTTGAAATCTCAGTTAGATGTAAAGAGATATCGTCCACAAACATCACAACAGATTAGCAAGTGGATCACAGTAGTGGGACTGACAGTGTGTTTTGCCACGCAGATATATATATATTCGATTTTAAACCTTTGGTGTGATTGCTTTGGAGCCCTACTTCGTAAATTATCCCGGGAGTAGAAAGGGCAGCACAGTAGTTCTATTGCAGGGAGCTGCAGGACTACAGAAAGACGTGCTGATTTGAAACTTTTAAACCCTGCATACACGCCCTGTGCCTGGACCTCGTATGAGAGGTAGACGCACAGAGGACGTGTAATCTGTGATTTTTTAAACAGATTTGTTTGTTATTTTAAAACTTTGTTTTGCAAGACTCACAACCCCTAACAGCACTTCCGGGGCAAAATCGCTATACATTGCTGGCCAGCAGCAAGCAGGGCGAGCGCGGGCAGGGCGCGCATTGTCACATGTGGAGATGCACACAGAGACACACGCGTCTTGCGTGTGTCAGCTGTGTTCGCTGTGGACAACTGGGGAACTGGGGTAAATACATATTACTTGAAATACTACTCCAGAGGAAAACTTGAAGCCAAGGTAGGCTCTTCTGAAACAAATAGTGGCACAAACACAAGTAATATATACAACAAGTGAAAATAAACATGGATAATATGATAGTATGTACCCAATGTTATATGTACACTGAAGGGGGATTTTCAAGATGCGTTTGTTTGTGAAAAATGTACCCTTATAACAGTCCTACAAAGAGAAATTACATCCCTGCAAAATAGGATACAAATTCAACACGATATAATTGAATTAGAAAAATTCATTGAGACTGCAGAAGAGGTTACTTTGGATTTAAATACTTCTGTAGTTGGGGTTCTGGAGGACCCTGAAACAAAGAGAAATATAGGTCAAAGTGGTTCAAGTTAGCAAAGTAGGCCTCGGGGAGACCCAAATATGGTTGAAATTCAGGGAGAAATCCACTATGATTCAAGTAGTGATGGAGTGCTAACACAAGATAAAGACAATTGGAGTGTAGTGCAAAAAGGGATAAAAAAGGGAAGGCGTAATATAGGAGGGACCTTTTCTTTGGAGTTACAAAATGAATTTGAAATATTAGAAGTAGGAAAAAACCCAGAGGTGGAAATCTTAAACAAAAATCAGGACTTGGGCAAGGGGGCACCCTTAACACCTGGTGATGTACTTGTAATAGGGGACTCATTGCTGAGAAATACTGATCGCATACAATGTAAGTACAGAAACAAGTATACCACAGTTAGTATCCTACCGGGGGGAATAGGGGATGTTAAAAAGTTATTGCCAGGACTTCTACAAAATTGTATTAAACCAACTACTGTTTTACATATAGGAGCAAATGATATCGGGAGAAGGAATATGATCGAAATCCAGCAGGATTTTGAGGAAGTGGGCAAATCCCTAAAAGGGAGGGGGTGTGAAGTTTTCATTTCAGAAGTTCTCCCAGTTCCAAGAGCTGGCCTGACAAAGGCTAGGGAAATTAGATATTTAAATGGTTGGTTAAAAAGGTGGTGCCTGAGGGAGGGCTATACTTTATAGCAATGATGGCTTACATATAAACAAACAGGGGACTAGAATTTTAGCCCAGGACATCCAAAGAGCAGTTCAAATGAAACCTATACATTTAAACTAGAAACCTGGGCATTGAGGGGAGAAAAAATGTATAAGCAAAATTACAAACATATCACCATGGGAAATAAAAAAGACTCCTTTTTGAAATGTTTAAATAATAATGCGAGAAGCATTGTCCAAAAATTTGACGAATTGGAACACACAATTACAACAGATAAGATACAGATATGCACCATCACAGAAACTTTGTGGGATATAGAAGATCAGTGGAACCGTCAGATTCCAGGGTACCAACTGTACTGTGCAGATAGGTCCTGGGAAAAAAGGGGGCGGGGTTGCTATCTATATTGCAAATAATATCACAACAGAGGAACTGGAGGTTCAAACATTAGAAGGCATTGACCAGGTATGGATAAGGGCCTCCCCAGTAAATCAAGCTACTATCACTATAGGTGTAATATATAGACCCCCTTCGACCTTACCAAATACAGATGCACAATTAATGGATAGATTAGAAGAAATTAATATACCTGAGAACCTAATAATATTAGGAGATTTTAATCTGCCAGGTATAAACTGGGAAAACTATACAGCAGGGACTACAGTGGAAACTAAATATTTTGATACCTTTAGCCTTATGGGTCTGGAGCAATATGTACAACAGCCAACCAGAAACTCAAATATACTTGATCTTGTATTAGGTAATATGGGAGAATATATTAAACAATGTAAAGTAAATACACCTCTAGGAACCAGTGATCACGACAGGGTAGAATTTACCATAGAGGGACAAGGAAATAGAACTTCTGGAGAAACTTCAATTAGAAATTATAATGATGCTGAATACAACAGAATAAGGAAGTATTTCAGAAACTGGGACTGGAAGGTTGATTTACAACAGAAAACTGTCACATTGATGTGGGATAGTCTTACTAATAAACTGAAACAGATAGTGGATAGACATGTCCTAAATAAAGAAGAAATATAATGGATCAGGGAAGATTCCTGTCCGGATGACAAGAAATATTAAACATTTGATAAATAGAAAAAAAAAGGCATATGCTACAGCCCAAAAAAACAGCCATGAGATAAATTGGAGGAAATATAAACAGTTGCAAAAAAGGACAAAGAAATGTATCTCAAGAGCCAAAAGAAATCATGAATATAAATTGGCAACTAGAGTAAAGGACAGTTATAAAACCTTTTATAGTTATACTGGCAGCATAAAGGGAGGACAAAAAGGGATAGGCTCACTAAAAAAAGCTGATGGTAGCTTGATTCAGGATAATGTTTTAATGGCTAAGGAGTTCAATGGATATTTTTCATCAGTATATAACCCAAGTACCAGTGTCACTAAGCAACACCAGGAATCAACAAGTCAGCTAATACTAGATAAAGAAGTTATTAAACATAAATCTATGGGCCCAGATGAGATACACCCCAGACTGATCAAGGAATTGGCACACCTATTGGCTGAACCACTGACCCATTTATTCCAGGCCTCTTTAGACCAGGGAGAAGTTGTAGATGCATGGAGGGATGCAAATGTCACCCCCATTTTTAAAAAAGGCACCAAACATGAGGTAGGTAACTATCGATCAATAAGCCTGACCTCAATACTAGGGAAGATGTTAGAGGAGATCATAAAGGAATATATAGAAGCAGATATGCAAAATAGGGGAGACATTGACGTATCACAGCATGGCTTCAGGCATGGAAGATCTTGCCAGACAAACCTCTTGGGATTTTACGAGAATGTTAGTAGAGCTCTGGATGAGGGACATCCAATGGATGTCATATTTCTGGATTTCTGCAAGGCCTTTGATAAAGTGCCCCACGGAGAGGTTGTGGACTCTCTAATAGAACATGGCATCCACGGCAAGATAACTCAATGGATTAGCTCCTGGCTTTCTGATAGAAAACAGAAAGTGACAATAAAAGGAAGTAAATTGTGATGGGTACAGGTGACGAGTGGTGTTCCGCAGGGATCAGTCCTGGGACTCTGTCTCTTTAATATATACATCCACTCTATGGCAACTGATAAGGATATTTGGGTAGCCAAGTTCGCTGATGACACAAGGATTGGCACTATAGTGAATAATAGCTTAGATACTGAGAAAATACAGGATACCTTGATTAAATTACAAAACTGGGCAAACGCTTCAAGACTAACCTTTAATGTAGATAAATGCATAGTCATGCATTTTGGCAGAAACAATAAAAGGGCCATTTATAGGTTAGATAGCAAAATCCTAACAGAAGTAACTGATGAGAGGGATTTGGGAGTGAGGTCCAAAATGACCTGAAGTTCAATAAACATTGCAGCCAGATGGTGAAAAAGGCAGGGAATATACTGAGCTGCATAAGCAGACATATTAAGTCTAGGAGGAGCGAGGTGTTGTTGCCACTTTATGGTTCTTTGGTATGACCACACATGGAGTATTGTGCTCAGTTTTGGTCTCCAGGCTACAGAAAACAGATTGTGGCTTTGGAGAGGGTCCAAAAAAGGGTCAAACATTTGATTGATGGTAATCAAGGTTGTGATTATCAAACTCGTTTGAATAAGTATGGATTGTACATGTTAGAGTACAGGAGGTTGTGAGGAGACGTGTTTGGTTTATAAGGCACTCTCTGACATCAGTTTAAGGGAATCATTGGGGTTAAATGTAAGAGTACAATTATATCATACTAGAGCACACCCTTTGCAGCTAAAAATGGAAAAGTACAGGACTGCAAGAAGAAAGCATTGGTTCAGTGTTAGAGCAGTACCAATATGGAATAAGATGCCCCAGGAAGTGGTATCTAGTAATACTATGCAGGATTTTAAAAACAAATTTAGATAAATATTTATTAAGAAGTAGTATTTTGAGATACTAATAATTTAGGCAAGCAGTATGGACCAAATAGGTATTTTATGCTTTGTTGCAAATTATGAACTTACTTATAAATTGTGAAATTTTGTGAGGGTAACCTGCCACTGTGATATCAAGAAAGCTGGGGAGGATCTGATCTTCTGAGCCAGAGGCTCAATAGCCAGCAGAAATAGGAAAGGTGACAGGGGGCATCCTGACAAGTACCATTTGCTACTGAAAGGTGGGGAAACCACTGAGCTGATGGGGACTACTGCTGAGGGGGAAATGTAGAGAAGTCATACCAGGGAGATAAAATGCTGGGGGATTCAAATTTGGCAAGTGTGCTGAACAGATATGTCCATTCCACCCTGTCAAATGCTTTTTCTGCACCTAACAAGAGGATGGTGGCAGGGGTGGCTAGAGATTTTGCTTCCCAGATGATATCCAGTGTTTGACGAATGTTGCCAGCTCCAAATTTTCCTGGTATGAACCTCACTTGATCCAGAAGTATGAGGGAGGGCATGATGCTCTCTCTAGTCTCTTAGCCATAATCATCGCGAGAACCTTGGTGTCCACATTTATGAGGGAAATGGGGTGGAACTGTGAACATGGTATGCTATCTTTGCCCTTCTTTGGCATAAATGTAATGAGATCCTGGCATAAGGAGAGGGGAAGTGTGTCTCTCTCCCATGCTTCATTGAACATTTTGGCCATGTGTGGAGCCAAGACATCCACCAGTAGGCAATAAAACTCTGGGGAAGCTGTCAGGTCCAGGAGACTTTCCCTGACTCATGGACTATATGGCCAAGACAACTTCTGAGGTAATAGGGGCAGTCAGTCCCTCTCTCAGGTCTGGTGCAACCTGTGGGAGGGTGAAATCCCAGAAGAAGTCATCTATTTGGGCTTCAATTGAGGTTACTTCTGATATGTATAAGTGGGTGTAAAAGTCTCTGAAAGTTGAGTTGATATCCAGTGGTGCAGTCAGTTTACTTCCATTGAGTGAGTGTATCAAGGGGATGTATTTATCAACCTCCTGTGCTTTCAACTGAGCAGCTAGGAGTTTTTCTGGCTGTTCACCAGATTCCCAGTATTTTTGGTTTAACCAATAGACAGCAAACTCTGTTTTATATTTGAGGGCTCTTCTACCTCCGCCCCGAGTGGTTTTATCTGGGGGGCAGAGTATCAATGTTCTCTGGGTGTGTCTGGATGTCATGTTTCAATATTTTTATAGTTTCTCCTTTGGTTCTTAGTATCGTGTTACTCTCTTTTTTAGTTTGGATGCATGAGCTATATGTTTTCCCTGAAGTATTGCTTTAAGGGCTTCCCAGTGTGTGACGTGTGAGATCTGAGGGGTGTCATTAAGTTGGTAGTACTCTTCTATCTCTTTGCAAAGCCATACAATGAATCGTGCTGTAAGAGGGTAGTATCGAGTTTCTATATGTAACATTGTCTAGAGTTTCCTTCCCAGGCTAGGGATAACAGGACCTGAGCATTGTCTGAAATAAGTGCAGTGCTCTCTCTCTATAGTGAACACCTATGGAGCCAGCTGAAGTGTTCACTATAGCTAGGTGTTCACTACAGTGAGGTGCTACTATTCCTACTTAGTGAATATGGGAGCCATCAAAGGGAGTTTGTTATAGAGGGGTTCTTTATGGCAAGAGAGCAGTGTATTTACCATCTGTGACCCCAGACCTGATTGAAGATCCCCTGTGACACAAAGATGAGGTCTATCTGACTGTAGGAGTCATGTGTTGTGGAGTAACAGGAGAAATCAGTGTCTCTGGGGTGTGTAGCTCTCCACACATCTTGAAGCCCACTACGTGCGAAGTTGGACAGTACAGGACTAACTAGTACAGTCTCATTTCTAGGACCTGGATCAGTTCTGTCCACCTGTAGGTTTAAAGTGAGGTTGAAGTAGTGCTCTACAATAACATGGGCAGGGCCCTCTGGGACTTCTGCTAGGATGAGGTCATAGAAGCTTGTGACTTGTGTGTTAGGTGCATAGACACTACCCAATACAATTTCTTCCCCTTGGTGCATCCTGTAAAAGAGAAGGCATCTACCTTCTGGGTCTCTGAATTCCCTGTGGATTCTCAAGTGTATCCCCTTTTTACAGAGGATCACTACTCCCCTCTGCTTGGAGGCATAAGCACTGCAAAAATGCAGATGGCTCACATGCTTTTAAGCCTATGAGAGTTTAATGCCATCATGTGGGTTTCCTGCATTATTGCAATAACACATTCCATAGTGTTAAGTTTCTGAAGTAACTGTCTTCTTTTAATGGGGCAATTAAGTCCTCTTACATTCCAGGAAAGGATTTTTAAATGCCCGGTGTAAGACATGGTTGTTTCCTTCATGCAGAGATAGTGGGTAGACTCATTCTCTTTTGGGATCTTGTCCCACAACCCCCCTCCTCCCCTTAACTTGTCTTGCCCCGTAAGTGAAAAGAGTAATAAAGTAAAGCAAATATTGTAAGCTAAAGATTGCAGGCCATTAGGCTTTAATACTATATACTTCTACACAGGATTTGCATAGTTTGTACACTGCACACTGAACTTCATGTAAATGTGGTAAAACAATTTAAATAAGTTAACTGAAGAGGTGCAAACACAAATAAGTACTCTCAATTAGTCCCAGCTAGCTATGGCACACTAGTCACTTCCCTAATGGAAATGGGGGCTGCAATTAAGCCAATGCTCACATGGTACCCAAAGGAAATTTGGCAGGGACAGACTCCTGCCACCTCCTTTCTGCAGCACAAGTCCATGTGGGGGTGATTGGGTGGCCATGTCTTCCTATATAGAAGTTTAAGGGTTAGGGAAAATAGGGCCACCCCTTTTCAAAATTACTAGGGTCTGACTGGCCCCCTCTGTGTTATTACAGGTAGTCCATACTACATTTGGGCTTCTGGGACTAGACTGGGAACCCACAGGCTATGCCGTTTGCTGAGCATGCTGTAATTTGACCAAGGGACATCATCCCCATCCCTGTTTGTGATTGAAGGGTTGGGTCGGGTGTTAGAGCTTGGAATCCGGAGCTAGCATTAGGAGAGCCATGAACACACCCACTCTCATCAACCACCCAAGCTAGGAAATGCTTTTGTAAGCAACTAGCTTGGGCTCTTTCTCCAAGTCAGTCTTGAAGTCTGACATGGGTAGAGCGAGGCAGAGCCATTTTAATAGTTTTTTTCCTGTTTTTTTTCCCTTCCTTTCTTCTCCTTTTTGGCACCAAAATCTGATGCTTAACCCCACAGATCACCAACACTTTTAAAACCCATTATTTTGTTATATGTATTTAAGGGAAAAGACAGAAAGGAAAAAAAGAAACAATATTCTTGATATTTAATTCAGGGGCATCTCTCATTTAGCCAGTGGGCATCATTAACAGTATAACTTCATGTTAAAGAATTACATTCTAATAACTGTAATGAGCTAAACTGAATCCAGCTATGGATTCTGGATTGTGGATGAATATGGATTTCAACTAATGAGTATTTTATAACTGATGCTTATGGCTGTTTGGGGCAGCTAACCTCACCATTCTGCCCTGTTGCTATACACAGCATGGTTCTCACCCAAGGATTGGCATTAGCCCTCCTCAGGATATTCAGGGCTTTGAACCATATGGTGCCAGACTGCAATAGATGAGACAGCTAAACTGGGTTGGGGGGAGGGACTGGCTAAACAAACAGTCCAACTTGTCACATCCTTTCCCTGCAGTATTCTGTTTAAGGGAGTGTGCTTTACAAATCTATGAAAACTGGCAGAAGAAACAGGCCTTAGTGGTCTATTAGGTCTGCTTCAGTGTGCAGTTCAGTCTATTTTACTTGAGCTGCCCCCTCCTCTTGCCCCCCAAAGTGGTCCTCCCCCCTCTTCCCCATCCCCTTTTTTCCCTCCCATTGCTTTGGGGGGAGACTTTCAATCCCATTCCTTATTTTTAATAGGGTCAGTCATGAGGCAGTGGAGCGCATCACCTCAGGGCAGTCAGAAAGCCAATCTGTGGGTGGGGTGTTTCTGCCATGTTAGTGTTGGCCTGTTTGGCACCAAAATAGGGCCACCACCTTCTGCTGGTAACTATCACCAGAAAACAATGTTAACTTTAAAAGTTAAAATATATAAATTCTTATCTGAGGGCATTAATTGTTAAACTTTTATGACCCCTTTTACAAAACAACAAATTTTATCTACTGTGGGGTCACCTGATATGAGGTTACAAACACTGAACCATAATCATGTAAGCTGTGGCAAAGTTTGACTTGTGGGTGAGTTTTAATCATCTTGTACTTATTTCAGCCTGGGGCTTGGAGCTTAGTCTGGTGTTTGTCCATTTCTATGTCAGCGGTCACTGCTGAATACAGCATGCAGAGCTGAACAGGAGCAGGACTCTCGAGGATTCTTCTGTGAGTCTCCGAGTAGCTAAGATTACAGCTGAGAGGGCGTAGAAGTGGGAGGGTGACCAAACAATCAGCAACAGAACTTGCCAAATCCCTTTCACCTCTGGTGGAGATAAGGTCCATGAAGAATGTGATTAGAAAAGGACGATTTGATGTGCTTATGCAACTGAATGAGATAATATGAGATAATGCTTGTGTAACTTGAGTTTTCTTTGTAGCTTTCCACCTCTCTATCCGCAGGTTATACCACCCTGTATGAGTACAACGGAAGGAACACTAGAGGAGGGTTCCCCCCTCCTGGTGCTGGGAATAAATGGGTCAGCTAAAGGTAGGGTAGGAAGAAGCCCACGGGGAAGAGAGATGAGCCACTGGAGGAGGAGGGGTGGATGGTGGGCAACGAAAAAGAATCCTGGCAAAGCCCAGGATGTAGTGACCTTTTAAGTTCAATGGGGGAGTGATGTAGTTGCTCTGCCCATCGAACCTTGGGCTTAAAGCCCTCCCATTCGATGTGCTTATGCAACTGAATGAGATAATATGAGATAATGCTTGTGTAACTTGAGTTTTCTTTGTGGCTTTCCGCCTCTCTATCCGTGGGATATACCACCCTGTATGAGTATGACGCAAGGAACCCTAGAGGAGGGTTCCCCCCCTACAGGTGCTGGGAATGAATGCATCAGCTAAAGGTAGGGTAGGAAGAAGCCCAAAATGAATACCTAAAAATGTCAAGCATCGAAGAGGCAAGGATGATGAATAATTTCTGTGAAGAGAAGGGCTAACTTCCTAATGAGAGAGGGGAAAGCCGGGGCCACCATCTGCCTCCATCCAATAGCGGAACCTAACTAACTAACAAGAAGAAAGCACTAACTCTAACTAATATTATGACCATTGGTACGGAGGAGAGGAAAAAACAGCTTTGAGGAGGAAACCTCTGGGAATCCAAGGCTTAGGTCACCTTCCCTCCAGGCTGATGACGTTTGATTTGAGGACATATGTTGGTAAAGAGAATGGTTCATAGATGAGGGATATAAGTAGGGAGGAGGATGATGATGGGATAGGGAAAAACCCCAAGAAGCATAGAGAATTAAGGCACATGAGGCTCGAGTAACTGATGGGAGAGTGTATATCAGAGGAGCAAGGATGGGAGGAAGTAGATCCATGTACGAGTCAGAGGAGCAAGGGCATCCAGATGTGCTCATGACAATATTCCAGATGTGCTGATGAGACAGATGAAAATACAAGCTGGCTTGATTGAGCGATGTGAGTAATTGAGTGATGTGAGTGAGCATAAACTGAGGTTGAAGAGGCATGCTTGATTAAGCGATGCAAATGATTAGACCCTGAATGATTAGACTCTAAGGTTGTAGTCGATGAGGTAGTATGGAGTTCAATGATAGGAATGTTTGAGTAGCAAGGTAAATAGAGAAACCTTGAGGTAATGCTGAGTGAATGATAACTGGATTTATGAACCCTATGTGACTGGAGTTAAGAACTCAATACAAGCATCAGGTTAGCCACGGTTGATAGGTGGCATAGGAGGTACGGTAGGAATGCCAAAAGAATATCAAAAGCAGGCCACAAGTGGAGTGAATCCTGGATGGCCGATATGGAGTTGGAATAGGAATAGATGGGAATGAACTTGAGAATGACCAGTACGAAGGAATGAAAGGAAGTAGGCTCCTTGAAAGGAGGTAGATGTCAGAGGCCAAGAAGAAAGATCGGAAACCAAAGGCAACTCAGGTGGAGCGATCGAGGACCACGACTGGATGAAGTATGATGAATAGGGAAGCTAAGAGTTGAGTGAAGCCACGATAGCTGGTACTAGAAAAGGCGCTAGGACAAGGAAGGCAAATAAGGAAACAGATGAAGCATGACGAGGGATTGAAGCCATTGAGGCTGGTACAGGGAAGCAAGGTATGAAAGGACAAAGGACGGAGGGATGACAGCAAGTTAGCATAGGACCCAGCCGATACAGGATGAGAACTGCAATAGGATGAGCTGGATGAGGTAGAACGCAGGCTAGGGTTGATGGAAGGCTACATGCAGTCAGCCATAGATGGCCCGACGATGCGAATAGTAGAGCAAGCTAAGAGAAAAACCGAGGCATGATGAGATATGGAAGCCACGACCGGAGTGATGCCTTGTCAACTGATGATGGATGGAATCAGGAACTTGATGAGGTGTGAGGGCCGTGGATTGATGAGGCGGTCATATGAGCAATGATAGGTATGCCCACAAAGAAACATCGAATGCAGGCCATGATGGGAAGTAAACCCTGAAGCCAAAGTGGATGAGGTAGCACAGGAGCTGGTCCAGAGAGCTGAGGAGAGGGAGCAAAATGAGGGCATGCAGAATCAAAAGCAATGAGGCTGGATGGAGTCCACCAGAGCCTGAGGCCATGGAGGCTGGCGTTCAGGCCAGACTGATTCAGCCGAGGCATGGTAGGATGGGGGAATTCCCAAAAGAAAAGCACAGGTGTAGCAGAGGAACGGACGAGGTATGAGGTCTGAAAGGACAGAGCTCAGAGCCCAAAACCTTAGCTGATGGAGACAAACTGGCAGGCGAGGGCAGGAAAAGGTGGTAGAGACATGCAATCAATGCAACGAAGGTAGGAGGATTGAAGTAGATGAGCATGGAATGACCAAGGAGATCAGCTGCTTAGGGAAAAAGAGCCATACAAAAATACTGGATATATACGATTGATGAGGTGGGCACATGAGTAATGATAGGGATGGCCAAAAAGAAATATCGATGGCAGGCCAGACAAGGTCAGCCAAGACTGATGCAGTCCCAAAGATCACTGGGATACTGCAGTGGAAACCAAGGGTAACTAGAATCCAAAAGAAGAATACGCAGTGCAAACTTGATGGGAAACAAAAGGGAAATTCTAAGGGTGTCACCTGGGTCTAGCACCATGGACGTAGTTGGTGTATGATTCCCTGGTGCAGTAACTGCACCAGGCAGATAATACCTATTGGTATGCAAACCATAGGGGAAGCTCAGGACGGCATTCAAGGGGAGTCAGATCAGATGACATGTGATGAGAAGGAAAACCATGAGTGGAAAGAATCCACTACGGTCAGGACAAGAATAAGTGCTAGGCTAAGGAAGGTAACAGGAATGGATGAGGTACAATGAGGGATTGACGCCATGAAGGCAGGTACCGGAAAGTGAGGTAGGAAAGTACGAAGGACGATAGGGAGGTCAATAGGGTAGCATAGGATCTTGCCGGTAAGGGATGAGAACTGCATGGGGCGAGTTGGATTAGGCAGTATATGATCCATGATAGCTATTGATCGATGTGAGGAAGTAGACCCTGAGGCTAGTGAGGCAGGCTAATGTGGATGACGGTGAAATGCTGTGATAGAACAATGTGACTAAGTAAACTCCATGAAAAGCGGTATATTCGGAAATGAATAGAGCGATGCGAATAAGTAGGTTCCTCAAAAGGAGGCAGAGGCAGATATGAACCTGAAGGAACTTGAACTATGGTGGAGAGCCCCCAGCCAGCCCATAGTGAAGGGTGGCAGACAGGAAGGCTTGGCGCATGAGTGGAGATCGAGTCGAATCGAGGTGCAAGATGAGAGATGGAAGCATGAGGAAAGATGGAAGCCAGGACTGGAGCAAATCCATGAAGGCTGATGATTAATGGATGAGGAGAGAGTGGAGGAAATCCATGATGGCTGGTATGAAATAAGTGGTGAATGATGACTGGAGTCATTAACAGTACACATGTGGCAAGAGGGGCGTGGGTCGATAAGGTGGCATATGATCAATGATAGGTAGACAGATACAGGATAGGGGGAAACCCCAAAAGAAGGCATTGGACAAGGCAGGAGGGAAAGTACCTACTAGAGGGAGGAATACAGTGATGTAATAGAGCCATGGAGGCTGGTACCGGAACGGAAGTAACAGAGCTGACTGGGCGGCGGAGGGAGGTGAAATAGAGGCAGACTGACGGAGTGATAGAAGTGAACGCTGGAATAACTGAATATGAGACAGGACCATATTAATATGAAGTGAAGCCTAGAAGGCCGGTAGAGGTGCAGCAGGACCCCCCAACAAAACTATGTAAAAGTCAAAATCAGGGGTAAATCAGAAAAGAATACTGAGACCAGAGAGGAAAGAGCTAACAAGAGGGGGAGCCAGATGTGGTGTTGAGGAGTCCCGAACTCAGAACTAGGATGGCAATGGAAACAAAACAGAAAAGGCATCAGGGTAGGAGAACCCCAAAAGAAGAGGCAGCCGAGTAGTTTTTTTTTTTTTTAACCAGGCATTCATATAGAAGGACTTCAACTAGTGAATGAAAAACAAGGGACAACATCGTTCCTGAAGTCTCAGGCAATAATGAAGCCATGGCAGCAATGGGCAATCATGGGCAGGAGTCTGAAGAACCCTTTACATCTTGCACGAACTTGCACACCACAGAGATGCAGAAATAGAACACCTGCCTCACCAGTAGTATGCTCCAACAGCAGCCAAAAAAAAAGAAGGCCATGTACACATTAAACACGTACAATCGAAAGGGATCACTGACAATGAGAGACACGGTTCTTCTTTAGCAGCAATACCAGGGAAAAAGCAAGCAACTATGCGATACAACAAGCAAAAGATGTTCAATGTGCTACACAGAAAACAAACAAACCCCGCATTACTCCAGAGTCAACACAGCAATTGGAAATACGGCATCATAGGTCATGGAAACCACGAGAGCTTACCTGACAAGGGAGCTGATATGAGCGGCTCGCATGAGAAGAGAGCGCACAAGAAATGCTGGTATCCAGCACAGCGACCTTCAATGCTGGAATAGCAGTTTTGGATGTGCACAATGTGGGAGAAACGGCCATACACACACAACGGAGCTGCAGTAGGATGTAGGGTGCCCGAAAAGAGACTGCACACCCCAAGCGCAGAGAAATTGAGCCACGGCAGGTGATATGGCAGAGAAAAGACAAAGGGGGCTCAAGGAACAAAACTAACATGGAGGGAGAGAGGAAGGGAAATGCAATGAAATGGAAGCGGCAAAGCTGAGGACTGGAGGACTGAAGAAAAAGCAGAAAAAATGACCAGGGGAAAAAAACGAGGACAAGAGAAAGGGAACAGGGAGGAGAGCCAAGATAGCACACCAGGAGAGCAAGCGCTAGGCGAGCGAACATAGGAGGGAAGCAGTAGCATGGGGGGGTGGAGCAAACAGAGCGAGAGAAGCACTCAAAAGCACTGATAGAGAAAGAGAGAAATGAGGAAGGGGAACGAGGTGAGAGGGGGCAGCCGGAAGTAAACGAGCAGAACAGAGCAGGAGCAGGTACAGCCAACGAGGCCTCCAGATGCAACGAAAAAGAATCCTCCAACGAAAAAGAATCCTGGCAAAGACCACAATGTAGTGACCTTTTAAGCTCGATGGGGGAGCCCTCCCACTATCAGGCCCAGACTCTTTGCCAGGGAAAAACAGAGATCAGTAATGGCTGAGCTTACAGATCTGTGTAAACAGAGTCAGTAGGCACTGGAATGGTTAACAAATTCTTGTGAGGTGAAGAAGGAGAATCTGCAGCCGAGAGTTGCCATTGGTCAGCTCTCGGTGAACCAAGGTGTTCCTGTAAATACTCATCTGCTTTGGCAGGTGTATGAAACTGTAGATTTTCATCTTCCAGTGTAACTGATAGGGTAACCAGATACAGTAGGGCATATAAGATGCCACAGTTTCTAAGCCCCAGTTTAATTTTATTGTATGCCTGCCATTTATCCAGCATACTCCGTGGATACTCTGCATAAGAAGAGATCCTGTTCTGATTGACTATGATATCCTTCAGTTCTCTGGCTCTGCAGAGAATAGGTTTCTTGTCCTGAAAATGCAGGAGCTTAAAGATGAGAGGACAGGAGCATCAAATCTGTCCGCCACTTTGTGCCCTGCAAACTCAATGACCTCTGTTGATCTCAAAATCATACTCCTGAGGGTGATTTGTAACCAGATTGGAAGGCTATCTCTGAGGTATTGTATGGGGCCCCCACCCTTGGACCCCTCTGGTAGGCCAATTATTCTCATATTCTTCCTTCTTCCCCAGCCTTCCAAATCTTTGTGTTTAGAGAAGAGCCATCTATCTGAGATTCAGCGGCCTGCATGCGTTGGTCATGGTCTGTCTGTTTTGTGGCAATGTCCATTACTTGGTTCTCTACCTCGGTAACCCGGCCAGTGAGAGCAGAGATGCTAATTTGGGTCTCAGTGACTGTATGTCAGATGGCCTCGACTGATGCTGCCATTTTCTCAATGAGGGCTGCCTGGCACATCAGGTCTGGAAGTGGGGCTGCGGGACCACGCTGAGCTGTCATTTCAGGCTTCAGCAGATTGTTGGTAGGGGCGAAGTATCCAGTCCTTTTCTTCTCTTAGGTTTGTCTGCTGGATTCACGATTTCCACCCACAATGTAGCCACAGTCTGTAGACTTCCTGAAGGAGTAGTTTTGAGGACCTTCCAGTTATGTACAGTGAGTGGACTGTCAATTAATATAGGTGGGATGGAGCTAGTTAGTTAGGTGGCCATCTTTCCCAGGAGCTCGCCTGAACTTCTGCACAGCTAAGAAATGAACAATATTAGTGACATGGTGAGAGGAAATAATTCAGTCCAAGCAGTGACCAGCAATGTGTGTAGAGCCAGATACCCATTGACAATGAGGAATTTGACAGCTGACAGTATCCTAGAGGTCAGATCAATGAACTGTGAATGTACTTGGTACATCCAGCAGGCATGGATCTGAGACCCACAACCTCCACATGCATACTGTGTGACCCTGAGCAAGTCACTCTTTGTTCCTAGGTTGCCCCTGAAAGTAGGCCTTGTGGTCAATGGGCCTTACCCAGTTACCAAAGAGTAAACCAACAAATTACAAAATAATGATATGGAAGTAGTGTGGGCAAGTGGTTAGAGCACCAGCCAGAAAACCAGAAAATCAAAGGTTCAAACCCTGCTATAGCCAAATTCTCATTTTATGACCTTGTGCAAGTAATTTAGCATCCCATTGCTCCAGTCCGCCCAATTGCAGAAGTGGGTATAAGCAGGATCTCAGCTGGGCTATTCTGGTATATAAACTGTAACAAAAAACAATACAAAAACCTTGAAGCAGGTTCAGAAATGTTCTCATAAGGGGACTCTTGGTAGAATCACAATAGATATTAAATTCACCCCAAATTAATTGCTGTAATTTTAGGCACAATACCACACGTCTATTTTCTGCATCATATTTAATTTTTTTACTTCTGTACATGACACAGTGGACCACGATTTGCTCCTGGTGACCCTGAAGAAAGTTGGGGTGGACAACGTGAAGAAAGCAGGGGTGGACAACCTGGCCCTAAATTGGTTCGAAAACTATCTTGTGGACAGAGAGCAACAGGTCAAGGCTGAAGGAGATCTATCGCCCAAAAAAATGCTCCTTAGGGGTGTCCCCCAAGGATCCATACTTGATCCACTTCTCTTTGCCATTTACATTAATCAAATTGACACCGGTCTAAAGTCATCTAGTATCCATCTCTTCGCTGATGATACAGTGCTATACATTGACAGATCAACTCCGGAGCAAGCCATTTTGGACCTCCAGAACGATTTTGACATCCTCCAAAAAAATCTACTCAACTTGAAACTCCTGCTCAATGCCAAAAAAAACAACCAAAGCCATGATTTTCTCTCCACTGGCCCCTCATCTCAAAAAAAAAAAAAAAAAGATAAGGTTCCTCACATAAGCACCCTTTTGGGAGAAGCCCTGGAGTTCGTAGAACAATTCAAATACCTGGGGGTCTGGATTGACTACAGATTGTCCTTCATTGATCACATTGAAGAACTCACTAAGAAACTGCATCAAAGGCTCGGTATTTTCTTTAGGATCAAGCACTCACTAACCCAGGAGGCTAGAAAGCTCCTAGTCCAAGCTACCTTCTTGCCTCTCCTAGACTATGCGGACTTCCTATATGGCCATAGTACTAGTACAGCTCTCTCCAAGTTTGATACCCTATACCACAGAGCCCGTAGGTTCATTTTGGATGCCCCTTATGACATGCACCACTGCATCCTCTATTCTTCCATAGGCTGGAGCTCCCTTAGCTTCAGGAGGCAAAAAAATGCTATTCTATAGACATATAAGGCAATCACTCATAAATTACCTCAGTACCTCACAAGCTGCCTAACTCCCTACATCCCTAGTGCCTATTCTCTCAGAAGTCTTACCATCTTATCTCTGGCTATCCCTAAAGTTAAAACACGCTTTGGTAGAGCCTCAATAAACTTCACTCTTCCTCGATCTGGAATAAGATCCAGAAAACCTTAAGGCTCGCTTTCCCTGTCACGTTCTCCCTCTTCAAATCCTTGTTTCTGAGGACCTTCTCCGAGGCCTGTCATTGCTTCAAGTCAAGGTCTTAACATCACGATTTGTTACTGCTTTAAATTCTGGACTTAAACCTCAACCATTGCCTGAGGCGTCATTTGAGTCCTCCCTTCTGTCATTGTCCAAATCAAGGTCCCAACATCACGATCTGTCTGCTTCAAATATTGGACTTAAACCCCAACCATTGCCTATGGCATCTGTTGTGTTTCTCCCTTAGAACAGTCCTTCTTCCCTAGGCCATCATGTCCAACCCTCTCCTATCTCGTCTGACCTTCCCTTCCCACTCCCTATACCCCACCTTCCCACCCCACTTGCCAGGCCAAGCCTACAGTACTTATCAAAGGACTCTTGCATCTCAATCTTCTTCGCACTTTGATGCTAGAGGAACTGCCACTTCTGCTCACTATGACTCCTCCAATGATATTTACTGTATAAACTTTAGCTCATTACCTTACGTCCATATAATTGTATCTATGCAATTGTATTTAAATGCCACTGCCTCCTGCTTAACCTATTGCTATGTTCTGGTGGAAGTATCTTGTTATATGTGACGGTTATATGTTATTATGTTGTTATTATTACTATGTAATTGTTATGTACGTTCACTCAACTTGTTATGTCTTAACCCTGTTGGCAATTGTTTTGCCCCAGGTCCATCTTGTAAATGAGCTTGTCTCAATGATGTTCCGCCTGGCAAAATAAAGATTTTGATTGATTGATCGATTGATTGATTTGAAAATGTTGTGCAATATATTCTAACATTCTTCAATATTATTTTTTAATATTAACAGATTAATGTTATATATTTTTTCACGTAGTCTATGTTGTCTTTATTTTAGGTCAGATGTTTACAGAACATAAATTATTTAATGTTAAACAGTACCAGAGTATCACTAAATAATGTGAGAGTTTCCTGATCTACACTTAGTACTATACTTGGTTTGTATGACAACCAGAGGCCTATTAGACTATCAAGACCATCCCCCACCTCCCAGCAGTACTTTGACCACAAATAATTACCCATGCTCAGATATTTGTCTAGATTTCCTTTAAAGGAGTTACAATCTTTTGACTCCACAACTTCTTGTGACAAAGCATTTCTGGGGCTCACAATCCTTTGAGTATAAAAATACTTTTATCAGCCTTGAAGGATTTGCCTCCAGTTTTATAACATTGCCTTTGCATATAGTGTGGAGTTGACTTAGAGCCAAAAATTTAATTTGTTAAAAAGCCCTGGATCATTTCAGATCAAAAAGCCCCAGATTGCTGGCCCGTCAGTGCAGCAGTTGGATTTCTGCTTGCGATGCTGGCGACCCAGGTTTGGGAGTGGACCCGGGTCACTGGAGGGCCGGCTGGGGGAGAAGGCTTGAGCGTCCAACAATCACTGGCCTTCTCCAGGAGGGAGGGTGGGGATGCGGTCCAGCATCTACTGACTTCCGGTGGAGACTGGGGGTATAGCAGTGCACTGTCCGACTGACTGGGGGGGGGCGTGGTGGACCTCGGCATAAGACTAGATGTCGAGGCATGCTGCGCCCCCAAGGAGAAAAAGGAAAAACTCTCCACCACTCAACAAGATGATGGCCATCTCGTCCCTCTGCCACCACGAATGCCCTGGTCGGGCCCCAGAGACCACCTCAGAAGCACTCGAGGGGCCAAGAAGTTGCACTGGATGGCCCCCACTGGGGCCTTTCTCCTCAGAGGAGAACCCATCTGGTGACGGGTTACACCGGATTACCCCAAGGGTGGCTGCCATCTGAGGTGGTGGACAGTGACAATGGGTGGGGGCACAAGTGAACGGTGGAGGAGAGACCATAGATGACCCAAAGGAGAGGCTGATAGGAAGGATAAAAATGGAATACAAAAAAACAAAAAGCCCCAGATCTTTTTGTGCTTTTTCCTTGCTGTGTCTGATTTCTCAGACACTTTTTCACCATTCTGGCACCGTAAAGACTCATTTTAATGTTCGCTCTTGCATGCAAGGGTGAACATTTTGATATGATAGTTGATTTTGAGAGGTGTGCCCCTGTTGCTCCAATGCAGGGCAGTCTGTGAGGGGCTTGACAGTGGCAGACCAATCATCAACCAGGCTGATCATGACACTCTTCCAGTCTTGCTGGGTGGAAACTTCATGTAGTTCAAAGAAAAGAGCTGCCTGAATCATAGGGTGGCTCTTTCCTTTGATCTGCATAATGCCACCCAGCAAGCAGAGCTGATCAGCATCCTGATCAGCCAGCTGTGGTCCCCCCTTCCCAGCGTAAAAACAATCTTTCCCACCCCTTCCTTCTTACTTTTCCAACATGGGGGTGCCCAACCCCTGGTGCTGGCTAGTACCCCCACCCCACCCATTTTCACTGTGTGACACTGGGGAGCCCACCCTTGGTGCTGCCAAACATAACACTGACACTGGGGTGCCCAATCCCCATTGTCAGTACCTGAAATAAAGAAAACTGTCTCTCAATTCCTCCCACCCCTGCCTTTTTAATTTTCCGATACAGGGGTTCCCAATCCCGGATGCCAGCTAGTACCCCCCAACTCTGCCCGTTTTCACTTTTCAACACCGGGGGACCCACCCCATCCCTCAAATTCTTTTTTTATATCTAAGTTTTTATTGTCATTTCATAACAGACGTACATATTGAAAAACAAAGTATTTGCATACACATATGTTGATATTCAAAACATTTTGTGCCTTTTTTTTTACACACAAATATTATTTCTTGTCTTGTTCCTGTCATGATCATTACGTAGAATCAGTTCTTAAAATTTGATGTTTTACTTTTCTTGGGGGTGACTAGTAGTTCCCCATACACAAGGAGTCTGTTAAAACTCAAAGCAGGTATTGCTGTCTCAGGTAGGTATTTGGTTTTACCATCTCTTTTCAGGCCTTTGTTTTATCAGAATGCACCTTCATTAGAGTCTCTACCCCCTCCCTCCACCCAAATGTGGATTACTGGTCCCCTCACCTTTACAACATTTTCTCCTGATTGATATACCTGTGATCATTAATCTGTACATTTAATACATCTGTATCAAGAGGAACTGCTGGGTTACTAATGGTTTCAGGGGGCCCCGAGACCATCTCAGGTAGGTAGCTACATAGAATTTGATGGCAGATAAGGACCGCTTGAACACCTAGTCTGCCCATTTCCTTACCTAATGGATAAGCTGCAGATCCTAGTTAACCAACAGCCTACTTCCTCCTACCCCCCCAACTAGAATTGCCTTATGTCTGCCCCATGCATTCTTGAATTCCCCCACTGTGGCTGGCCCGGTGGCGATGAAGGTTGAGGCACCGGACGTCACACCTTGCTCCACACCGGTGACTCGGGTTCGGGAATGGACTTGGGTTGCCGGTGGTTGGCATGGTCTGAGAGGGACTGAGCATCCAAGGGACTGCTCTCCCTCCTCCGGGAGGGGCTTCGGTGGCGTGACTGGCAGCCTTCAGCGGAGGCTGGGGGGTGGTGCTCTTGCACTGTCCTTAGGGGGAGTGAATTGAGACTTGGCACTGGGAGGGAGCATGTGTGGACATGTGCACATTCCCCTTCCTTGGTGTCCTTGCACGCCCTGCTCATGCTACAAGAAAAAGGGGGGGAAATGGTGAACGATCGCGGTGGCTTGATGGTTGTCTACAGGACGCCCTGCCTCAGAGACACTGCTGTGGATACTCAATCCTGGTTCCAGTCAGAGAGTAAGGGGGACTGTCCACCACCTCGCCGTGGGGGGTAAGCCATGGGGGTAGCTGGCAGTGGGGGTTCCACTGGGGGCCAAGAGCAGACTGGACGGTGGCCGGATGAATAGGATGCCGGGACGTACAAGGCAGATCGGGAGCCTTAGGTAAAAAGGACTAACTAAAAAAAAAAGAATTCCCCCACTGTTTTTGACTCCACAACCTCCTCAGGAAGGCTGTTCCATGCATCCACAACCCTCTCCATCAAAAAATACTTCCTCACGTTACCTCTGAGCCATCCCCCCCCCATCTTCAAATTGTGTCCCCTTGTTCTTGCACATCTCTTTTTCTGAATGATGCTACCCTCTTGGACTTTGTTGATTCCCTTGAGGTACTTGAAAGTTTCTATCATGTCCCCCCTCTCCCTTCTTTCCTCAAGGGTATACATATTAAGCTCCTTTAGTCTCTCTTCATATGTCTTCTGGGGCAGACCCTGCACCATTTCAGTTGCCCTCCTCTGGACAGCCTCCACCCTGCCTATGTCTTTGCGGAGATGGAGTCTCCAGAACTGCACGCAGTACTCCAGATGGGGTCTCACCAACTGCCTGTACAGAGGGATAACAACTTCCTGTTTTCTACTGTTGAGACCTCTCCCTATGCATCCCAGTATTCCCCAGCCCTCCTTACTGCCCTCTCACATTGCTTTCCCACCTTTAGGTCATCTGATATAACTACCCCCAGGTCCCTTTCCATTTTTGTTGTTGTCAGTATCTCACCCCCCATTGTGTACTCTTTCCCTGGGTTTTTGTTTCCCAGATGCATTACTTTGCACTTCTTTGTATTAAATCTAAACTGCCATACATTTGACCATTCCTCCAGCCTTGCCAAGTCCCTTCTCATCCTTTCCACCCCACCTTGGTATCAACCCTGTTGCAGTTCTTTGTGTCATCTGCAAAGAGACATATTTTTCCTTCTTGTCCCTCTGCAATGTCACTTATAAAGACATTAAAAAGGACCGGACCTGGTACTGAACCCTGCGGTACCCCACTAGTAACTCCCCTTTCTTCACTGTGGACTCTGTTTACTATTGCCCTCTGCGTCCTATTGTCCAGCCAATATTTCACCCATGTTACCACTCTGGGACCCACTCCCAGGCTAGCTAATTTGTTTATTAATCTTTTGTGTGGGACTGTGACAAATGCCTTGCCAACGTCTAGGTAGGCCATGTCCACAGCCCCTCCCTGGTCTACTACTTTGGTCACACAGTCAAAGAAATTGATTAGATTCGTCTGACATGACCTTCCCACAGTAAATCCATGCTGCCTTGGGTCCTGTGTCCCACTGGCCTCTAGGTACTCAACAGTTCTTTCCTTCAGAAGTGACTCCATCATTTTCCCTACCACTGAGGTCAAATTGACAGGTCTGTAGTTTCCTGCCTCTGTCTTGCTCCCACTTTTGTGAAGGGGAATCACATCAGCCCTCCTCCAGTCCTCAGGTACCATACCATCCTCCCATGATTTGTTAAAAAGGGTAGTCAATGGTGTTACTAGTCCTCCCCTTAGTTCTTTTAGAATTCTGGCGTGAATCCCATCAGGCCCCATTGCTTTGTCCACCTTCAGTTTTAGGAGTTCTTTCAGAACCCTTTCTTCTGTGAAAGGACTGGGATCGACCCCCCCTATCCAGAATGCTTCTATTGACTGGATTAGGTACCTTCTCCTCCTCTTCTTTTGTGAATACTGAGCAGAAGTATTTGTTCAGTATCTCTACTTTTTCACTGTCCCTCTCTGCCCACCCACCCTCCTCTTTATTCAGCCTCAGTATCTTTGTCTTTCTTCACTCCCTAATGTATCTATAAAAGGTGTTATTCCTCTTCTTAACTGAGCTGGCTATCTTTTCCTCGGTTTGGACCTTTGCTATTCTGACTGCCTTCCACACGTCCTTCTACTTTAACTGGTACAGTTCTCTGTCCTGCTCCTTCTGTGTTTCCTTATACTTACTGAATGCTATCTTTTTCTCCCTAACCTTCCCCAACACCTCTTTTGAGAACCATAGTGTTTTTTTCTTTCCTTTTGATTTGTTTATTTGCTTCACACAAAGGCTTGTTGCCTCTGTGATGGCAGTTTTGATATTTCCCCATTGTTGCTCCACCCCTGCTTCTTGCCTATTTGCTAGTGATTTTCTGAGGCACTGTCCCATTTTGACAAAATCAGCCCTCCTGAAGTTCAGTACCTTCACTTTTGTATGGCTTAACTCTACAGCGAAGTTTATCATGAACCACACTGTTTGGTGGTCACTTGTTCCCAGATGGCTACCCACTTCTAGATCTGAGATCCTCTCTCCATCCCCATTTGAGAGCACCAAGTCTAAGATTACTCCCTCTCAAGTGGGTTCCAACACTAGCTGTCTGAAGCATGCCCCCTGTAGGGCATTGAGAATGGCCCTGCTCTTGGATGTGGCTGCAGCAAAGGTGCTCCAGTTAAAATCTGACTTATTCAGGTCCCCCATCAGCAATATCTCCCCTTTCTCTGCCATCCTAAGGATGCCTTCTATCATTTCCTTGTCCCTTTCCTCCCCCAAGACAGGGGTCTGTATAGAACCCCTGTGCAGATTGTGGTGCAATTTCCAGTCTCCAGGGTGACCCACATTGCCTCCTCTCTTCCTTGTTTACCCTTTAGTTCCATTGCTTTGATCCCTTCCCTTACATAGAGAGCGCTACTCCTACTCCTCTTCTACCCTCTCTGTCCCTCCTGTAGATTGTGTACCCTGGTATGTTGACATCCCAGTCATGGTTCATTGTGTACCATGTTTCTGTGACTACCACAATATCCAGGTATCCCTCTTCCATCAAGGCCACCAGTTCAGGGAGATTGTTACCTAAACTATGGGCATTGGTTCTCATTACCCTCCATTTTCTGATGGCCTTACCCCTTTTTCTCATCCCTGTCCTTACTGCCTTTGTCTTTTTCTCCATTTACCCCTGCCCTTCTCCCTATTGACTTCTCTAGCTTGGTGTTTACTTCACTAATTACCCTGTATTTTGGGGCTAGGATTTCCCTTCTCCTTTTCAGTGCCTCCACCCTTGGCTAGTTTAAGTGCTTGCCAATGAAACATTTAAACCTATCACCTAGGATCCTGGTTCCCCTCTTGGACAGATGCAGACCACCGCACCAGTATAGGCCTACATCCCTCCAGGTAGACCCCCAGTCTCCAGTGAAGCCAAAACCATGAGCTCTGCACCAGTTTTTCAACCACTGATTGAATCCCATGGTGCAGAGCACCCTAGCCTTACCCATACCATAGACAGGCAGCACCTCTGAGAAGGTTACCGTGCAAGCTACTTGTCTAAGGCCCCTTCCCAACTCCACAAACTCCTCCTGCATTGCTCTGATCTCTTTCCCAGCAAGGTCATTTGTCCCTAGGTGGACAATGACATCCAGCTCCCTCCCCCGTGCAGCTGCTCCCATGATCCTGAGGATTCACGCCCTGTCCCTGCAAGCCATGGCGCCAGGCAGGCACCTTACCTCCTTCTCCCCTCCCTCCCCCAGTTCTACCCTCCTAACAATGAAGTCCCCCACCAGGAGTTGTTTCCTTCTCCTGTGGAATCCCATGCCACACTTCTGTGGGGCTCCTTTGTGGAGGTTCTCAGCATCCTCCTTGGTTTCCACTGTGGGTGTCTCCACAGAGGAACCACACTCTGCCGGAATGGCATATGAATTGCGGAGAGGTACAGCTGGAGGGATGCACCTCTGTTCCACCACCCTCACCTTCCCTGAGCCCACTGTGGTCCAACCACTCCTATTTCTTGGCAACCTCTGAGGCAGCGGCGGTGGCCCTAGTGGTCCATGGGTGGGAAGGCTTATATCACAAGTGTAATAAATATACATGTTACCTTACATTTTGGCATGCCTGTTATTTCATTTGGAAGGAAATCTGAGATTGTAAAGTACATATCTTTCCTGCACCAGTTTGATGGCTGTGAGAAGGTAACATATGGTACTTACTCAGTCACTGTTCCAGTAGGCCTCATTGTTGGTGTTACTTACTTTAAATTTAAAGGGGGGGCAGATAGTAGACTCAATGGTGAACTAGAAAACAGAATATATCATCTTGTTTGTCAGCTGTAGCATCTTTGCTCCTTACTAGTTAGCTTAACACATCTTTGTTGGGTTACTATCATTCCAAGGTTGTATCTCTGTCAAATTCCAAAGGCTTCTACATAAAAGTTAGATGTCATACATTCAAACAACATAGAGTGGGTATAAGAAGAAGTGAGAGAAGGAAGAGAAGGACATCTAGTGCAATGGTTCAAGTGTTATACTATTTACACATAGGAAGTTCTCTCCCTGAGGTAAGAGTTCCTGAGATGTATGATTCAGTTCATTGCACTGTGTGTGTGTGTTGGGGGGGATCTCAGCCCAAGGGACAAAGTCCCTGTAGTGTTTCAACTGATACATGACCCATTTGAGCCATTTGATTTCAAAGGAGGAGTCTCGGTTTTGTAGCTTTGTTGTTACTCTTTCCAAGTTTTAGATTTCTAGGGTGAGTTCTCTCCAGCCTTCCTTGGTGGGCAACTTTACAGTGTGCCATAAACTTGTGATGGCTTTTTTGGCCACTAAAATCAGTAACATCAGCAATTTGTATTGGGCAGCGGGGAGCTTCCTGCTGTCTGGGGGATGGCCATTAACACTAAGATAGGGGTGATAAGACCAGAGTATTCAAATATGTCTATTATTTCATATGTTACTGCCTGCCAGTAGTGGGCAAGAGCTGGACAGTCTCACAACACATGAGTTAGGCCTGCCCGTCGATGCCCACATCCCTGCCAGCAGCACCCCTCTGTGTTGTTCGCATATTTTGCTACTGTAGCCAGTGTTCGAAAGAATCTGGTCTGACATTTCGAAGAATACTCCCTCCAGTAGTTGGCAGATGTTACCTTATATGAGGGGAGCGCATATTTATGTCAAAGATCTATGGGGAAGGCTACACCCAGCTCTGTGTTCCATTTTTTGAGGATTGTTGCTGTGGAGTCCATGGGATGAGCTCGGAGGGCATTGTATAACTTACTAATTAGGTGAGCCTGGGTTTGGCATTGGATATAGGATATCAGGACACTAACCAGCTGAGAGGGGTGCCCATTATCTGGGTTAACGCTTCCTCCTTAGGTTGCAAGTAAGAGCATAGTTGGAGATATTTGTAAAACTCCTGTTTTGGGAGTTGATAAGTTGCCTGGGGTGAAACAAACAGCAAAATTCCTGTTGTGCCTATCAGCTAGTACATGTGCCTGAGTCCATAGACCCACCACCTTTTAAGTGCTTGATCAGTTTTGTTCGGTAGAAAGGCGAGTCATAGGCTATATCTTGTAAGTAGATCTTTTCTGTTGGTGTGAGGTACTTTTTTTGTATATTTTTTTTTGTAGATTCTTTTTACCCCTCCTTGGCAGATCTCCCTTGCGTCAGCCAACCGTACCAGATTCTGGGGTCTTTTGGGGACTTCTAAACACTATGTGTGCCTCGGCAGATCCTCTGGCACTGGCCCAGAGGCATCATCTAGGAGACCTCCGTAGTTTCCTCCTTTTCTACCCTTCCTAGCCCCGGAGCCCTGGAAGTGATGACTACATGTGGGTGGAGGCCCACAAGAGCTCCACAGCTCCAGTCGCAGCTCCTTCCCCATCCCCTGGCTTTGCGCCCGAGCCCTCGAGTGTGGCACTGCCACCCAGCCTCTACTGGGAGGCTGCCAAGCACCAAGAGACCCATCTCTCCCTCCCAAGGTGGAGTGCTTGCCAGCTGGCAGATACTCACAGTCCTCTCCCTCACCCCCCGCCCACCCAAGCTTGTTCCCGAACCGGGGTTGCCAGCATGGTGCAAAGTGTGGCATCCAGCGCCTCAACCCTCAGCACCACCGGGCTGGTACTTTTTTTGTATATTGATCCATTGGTGGAAGGTCTCCGCAGTGTACTGGGTAAATCTGGTTAGTGGGGTACATCTTGGGGGAGTTACCAAATAGATATGTACTAGTATCCTGAGTGTTGTTCAAGATTTGCTCTATACACTTCCAGTATGGTTGGTATGACTCTGCTAACCACTGACAGATAATACGTAGGTATGATGCCAATGCTTATTGTTCTAAACTAGGGAGGTTCGCACCTCCCCTATCCCTGGGAGAGCTGTGGGATCGCATATCTAATCCTATGTGGCTTGCCCTGCCATATAAATCTTGATATGAGTTTGTCCCATGCTTGTAAGTACGATTTACTTGGCGGAATCGGCAGAGTTTGAAGGAAATAGAGGAAACGAGGGAGCACATTTTGTTGGACTGCTTCTATTCTGTTAAATAGCCCTATGGTGAGTTGTGCCCAACTTGTCTTCAAGTTAATTGCTGGGTTAGTGGCTCATAATTCAGGAGCGCCATAAGAGTTACATTTTTAGTTAATTTTATCCCCAGGTAACGTATGGCATTCCTATTCCATTTAAATGTAGTTATTTTTCATCTGTTGTGAAGGAGTATAATGATATAGTAACACTTCTGTCATTTGATCATTCAGTTTATAGCCAGACAATTTATCAAAGTCTTCTAGGAGCTTCCAGACTGCTTTGATGGACCGCTCTGGGGAGGTTAAGGTTAACAAGATGTCATCAGCAAATAAAGATATTTTAAACTGCCTGCCTCCAATCGGTAGTCCCTCTATCTCTGGGTTAGATCTTATTGCAGCTGCTAGTGGTTCGAGGTACAGCATGAAGAGTATTGGGGAGAGGGGGAATCCCTGTCGGGTGCCTCTAGTAAGGGGAAATTCTCCAGATAGGGCTCCATCTAGTCAGAGATAGGCTCTAGAGGTTACATAGACAGTGTCAGCAGATAAGGGCCCACAGCCCACCCAGTCTGCCCATTTGAGCTTGTAAGTTCACTTAATGTTTTCCTAGAAGTCTTTTGCCCCTCACCCCTGACCTCCAGAATTCCTTTATGTGTATCCCATGCATTCTTTAATCCCGTGATTGTTTCGGCCCCCACCACTTCCTCTGGCAGAGTGTTCCACTTGTCCACCACGTGTTCTATGAAGAAATTCTTCCTCATGTTTCCTCTGAATCCGCCTCCCTCCAACTTCATCCCATGCCTGCTAGTCCAGGAACAACTTTTTTGCATAAAAATAGAGTATTCCTGCACCCTCTTCCTTCCTCCCTGTAAAATACTTGTATGTCCCTATCATATCCCCTATCTCCCTCCTCCAGGAAGTACATATTCAAGGCCTTCAACCTGTCCTCATAGGACTTGTGATGCAATCCATGTAGCATCTTTGTTGCCCTCCTCTGAACCCTCTCTACCCTGTCTATATCCTTACATAGGTAAGGTCTCCAGAACTGTACACTGTACTCCAGGTGGGGCCTCACTAATGTCTTGTATAGTGGAATTATGACCTCTTTTTCCTGCTGCTATGCCCCTGCCTATGCATCCCAGCATCCTATTTGCTTTAACTGCTGCCTTGTCAAGACTGTTTCCTTACCTTGAGGTCATCATCAGAGATCATAACCCCAAAATCCTTTTCCTGCTTAGTGCATGCTATATCCTCACCCCCAACTGATATATTGTGCCAGGGTTTTGTGCCCCATATGCATTATCTTGCTGTTCTTTGCACTGAATTTCAACTGCCAAACCCCTGACCATTCTTCAAGTTTCTGCAAGTCCCTTCTCATTCTGTCTACGCCCTCTGGTATGTCCACTCTGTTACAGAGCTTTGTGTCATCAGCGAACAGGGAAATTCTGCCTTCTAGATCCTGCGCAATGTCACTGATGAAGATGCTGAATAGGACAGACCCCAGCACTGATCCCTGTGGTACCCCACTGGTCACTCTTCCTTCTGTGGAGTGATAGCCATTTACCACCACCCTCTGTGTCCTGCAGCCCAGCCAGTTACCTACCCACTGCACTACTGTCCTATCCACACCCATATTACCCAGTTTGTGTAATAGTCTTCTATGTGGCACAGTGTCAAAGGCCTTGCTGAAGTCCAGATACGTCATGTCCACTGCCCTCCCCGATCCACCTCCCTAATCACCCAGTCGAAAAATTCAACGTGGTTGGTCTGCCATGACCTCTCACTGGTGAAACCATGCTGCCTTGGGTCCTGTAGTCTGTTGACAACCGGGTGTTCCTCCAATCTCTTCTTCAGTAGTGCTTTGATGATCTTCCCCACTACTGAGGTGAGGCTGACTGGTCTGTAGTTCCCCGCTTCCTTTTTGTTCCCACTTTTGTATAAGGGGACTACATCTGCTGTCCTCCAGTCTTTGGGTACTTCTCCTGTTTCCAGTGATCGGCTAAACAGGATTGCCAGAGGTTCAACCACCACCTCTCTTATTTCTTTAAGGACCCTTGGGTGCACCCCATCTGGCACCATTGCTTTATCAACTCTTATTCCTTCCAGTTCCTTCGGGACCCTTTCTCGTGTAAATGGGCTTGTGTCCATTTCAAATCATTCCCATCCCTTTTACTCCCTTCAGCCCCATTACCCTCCTCTTCCTCAGCAAAGACTGAGCAGAAATACCTGTTCAATATGTCAGCTTTACTGTTGTCATCCTCCACGTGGCCCCCATCCTCCCCCTTCAGTCTCACTATCCCTGCCTTTGCCTTTCTTTTTTCACTTATGTACCTGTAAAAGGTTTTGTTCCCTCTACCCACTGATTTTGCAATGTGCTCTTCTGTCTGAGCTTTGGCTTCCCTTACTGACCTCCCTGCTTCCCTTTGCTTCTCCTGGTACTTCTCCCTATCCCCTTCTGCCTGTGTCTTTTTGTATTGCCTGAATGCAATCTTTTTGGCTTTCACTTTCTCCACTACCTCCATAGAAAACAATAATGGTCTCCTCTTCCTTTTCCCCTTGCTAACCTGCTTAATGCATAATTCTGTTGCTCTTGTAATCCCCATTTTAAATACTGCCCACTGTTCCTCAACCCCGATTCCCACCCCATTCCCCTTAAAGGGGAAGTCTCCCATAGTTTCACACCAATATTTTCCCCAACTCCTTATGTGTAACTGTTGTGTGCCTCCTCCAGTTGCTAGCAGTCTTATTGCTGTCCAAATCTAGATTATAAATAAAAATATACAGCTTCCAGAAGTTAACAGTGTGATTTTCCTCCATTTTACCATAAATGTTGCTGGAAGATGATGTCATCAGAGCAACAGATAATGGTGCTGCACTAAATGCAGTTCCACCAGTAAACCAAACCCACAATGTTTGGTTCTCCACTTGAGTAATGGAGGAACCCTTTAAGTGTTGTGCACATCATGAAATGCAGGTCTAATAGAGACTAGGACCATGTGAATGTAATGCAGCACTGATTTGAGGTATATGCAGTATTCATATAAGGAAGTGCCTGTATGTGTTGTGTTACTGTTAGCAAAAAACAGTTTACCCAATAAATGACTCTGGGTACAGCAAGAGTTTTAAGTGGTATTATACAGCTGTTGTTTTATGTTCTGTGTGTGTTAGCATTCTCTGTTTTGATTGACACCAACAGTGAGAAACAATCTTGCAAATATGCCCCTTTCCCTTTGTAGCTAGGCAGTCAGTGATTGGATGGCTGCTGTAAGGCAATAAAAAGTTCAGCTATAACAAGGAATAGGCTACCAGGAAAGCATCAGCTGCTGCAGCATATGGAAGAAGAGTAATCTAGTGGTTAAAGCACAGGCACAAGAACTGGGAGATTCTGGTTCAAATCCTACTAGAGTCCCTTACTCTCTAACCTTAACAAGTTCCCCTTAACTCCTTTGAACTGTCATGGTCCCTCAGCTCCATGACTTTAAAAGTGCCCCCATTCCCATTATAAATCATTAGCAGTGATGTGAGAGCTACAGCACTTCACTTTGAAGGTACTGAAAACAAGCTGTGGCAGCCCCCCAGCTTTGTACTGCCAGCATTTGAAGTAGGATGTCCCTCACAAATCAGATGCTACACTAAGTTCAGCTGTTGTAGGTAAAGAAACTAATCAGTCTCTGTGTTTGTAGTGCTCTGTATTTGCTTAGCTCATTCCTTCCATGTCATATGCATGCTGTGCCTTGGTATTTCCAGTCAGAAACTCAGATTTAAGGAGCATTTGAAATGTAAAATAATACACTTTATAAAGTAAGTGATCTAGCTCTCCACTTTCAGGCTGTTGAAATTGGGTGTGTATCATTTGTGCAAAGGAGGAATTCAGTCTTGTGCGATCCTTTGGGAAACTGCTTAGCCCACCTTGTAAATGAATCTTCTCAAGAGTGTTCACCTGGTTCAATACAGATTGACTGACTGACTACTTGATTGACTGATTCAGTCTACTGCTCTCCATAACATGTTACAACTGTCTCACAGAGAGAAAGGAGCAGTACACAGAAACAGATTATGTTTCCTGTGAATGAAATACTATTATACGTATTATTTGCTCTACACATACAGTATAAAGGCTACAAACACTATTCCCTGTGTGAGTTGCATGACAAAACTGTCTTAAGCCATTGCAAACTTAAACTAAAATCAGGATAGACAGCACTGATACCCTTATGTTTTCGTCTGCTCTGTTGCTGCAGTGACATCAAGGAATGGGAGGGGCTGTATTACAAGTGACACTTTACTACCTTGTATCAGAGCCTCAGACTCTAGATACGTGTTGCAACAGAAGAAATGACTGCTCTCTTATTGACATATGTACAGTAATTGATGTAATGTATAATAAATACATCAGATATATACAAATCATAAATACACAGGAGTCTTCTCCTTTAATGCCTCTTTCAAGCATCTCCCCATTTTCCCAAAGTCTGTCCCCCTAAAATTCAGGATACGTGTTTTTGTGTGGTTTGGTTCTGCTCTTTCTGTGATTTCAAACCACAATGACTGGTGGTCACTGTTCCCCAGGTGTTCCCCCACTGTTACCCCCATCACACTGTCCCTGTTTGTGAGCACAAGGTCCAGTATTGCCTTCTGCCAAGGTGGTTCTATGACCAGTTGCTTGAGGAAGGTACTTTGAAGGGGAGTCCAGAATAAATCTACTCCTGGTTGAACTACTGCTGGGATGCTCCAGTCCATGTTTGGAATATGTCCGGAGTCGTATATTTTTTTGAGCATTCAAATGAATTTAGTCGGGAATCCAAACTGTGCTAGTGTGGCCCACAAGAATGGCCAGGCCACCCTGTCGAAACGCCTTTTCTACATCCAGGCTTAACAGTGTCAGTGGTATTTGTCTTTGGGTTGCATAGTCTATTAGGGTTAAATTGCATCTAACACTATCATGTGCCTGGCGCTGTCTAACGAAGCCCATCTGCTCTTTGATCGACAAGATGCAGCAGTAGCTGTTACAATCTCCGAGCCATGATAGACAAGTAGATCTTATAATCACAGTTTAACATGGAGATTAGATGATGCGAAGCTGCTTGTTTAGGATCTTTTTGAGGCTTGAGGATGGTCAATATTACTGCATATTTCCATGTGATGGGAGGGGCTTCTCCTTTCTGCACCACATGGAATGCTTGTGTTAGCAGAGGGAGGATGGGTTCTTTGCATTTTTTGTAAAATTCTACTGGATATCTATCTGGGCCTGGGACTTTCTGTGTTTTACGAACATACGAACATACAATAATGGCAGCAGATACAGGTCTCACGGACTATCGAGTCTGCTCAGTTGTGCAGCTAGTCCCTCATGCTACAGGCTACTACCTCCTTAGGCAGAGTATTTCATTTGTACACCAACTTCTCTGTGTAATACTGCCTCCTGACTTCCCTCCTGAATCTTCCCCCCTCCAATCTCAGTTGGTGCCCCCTCTTGACCGTCCCCCTTCTGATCTGGAAAATCCCTTCAGTACTAGTCTTGTTTATCCCCTTTAGGTATTTAAAGGTTTCAATCATGTCCCCCCATCCCTCCTCTCCACCAGGAAATACATGGTCAGCTCTCCCAGCCACTCCTCATAGGAGTATCCCTCTAATCTCTGGATCATCTTTATCAAAAACCCAGGGGAAAAGTACACAATGGGGGGGGTGAGTTAATAACAACAACAAAAATTGAAAGAGACCTAGGAGTAATTATATCAGATGACCTAAAGGTGGGCAAGCAATGTGAGAAGGCAGTAAGAAGGGCTGGGGGGATACTGGGATGCATAGGGAGGCATCAACAGTAGAAAACAGGAAGTTGTTATCCCTCTCTACAGACAGTTAGTGAGACCCCATCTAGAGTACTACGTGCAGTTCTGGAGACCTCATCTCCGCAAAGACACAGACAGAGTGGAGGCTGTTCAGAGGAGGGCAACCAAAATGGTACAAGGTCTGCACCAGAAGACATATGAAGAGAGACTAAAGCAGCTTTTTATGTACAGTATACCCTTGAGGAAAGGAGGGTGAGGGGGAACATGATAGAAACTTTCAAGTATCTCAAGGGAATTAACAAGATGCAAGAGGGTAGTATCTTTCAGAAGAAGAGATGTGCAAGAACAAGGGGGCACAATTTGAAGATAGAGGGGGGACAGCTCAGAGGTAATGTTAGAAAGTATTTTTTCACAGAGAGGAGACAAGTTTTAAAAAACTTACGTAGAAACAAAGTACGTGGTGTGTGTGCTCAGCAACCACTAGTAAGGCTAAGCAGGTTTAGAACAGTTGTACAGAGTCAAGTGGCAGTGGCAGCTCACTAGCCTGATCCTTAGGCAAAAAAAAGGCCGAACAGGAGTGACAGGGCAGTGGCACTAGCACTCAACAGTCACCACACCACCACAGCCTTCTTTTCTCCTTTCAGGTAGTTGGCTGTTTTTAATGGCTCTGCTCACTTTTTTTTTTTAATTATTAAAGCTTTTACTGTTAAATTGCTTTTTTTTTTTATCTAATTCTGAATACTTCTTTTGGTTTGCTGGGCATTGTTCCCAATCCCATGATCTCCAACTCCCCCCAACTTCGGTCCTTTCCAACTGCATTCCTGTTACCAATTTCCTCAATCTCTGCCCCCTGGCTTCAGTCATTTCCACATACAGAAACACTTTTTTCTTTCTGCTTTCTGTTTTGTTTTTTTCCCGATTTAAATGTGTTTTTTTTTTCCTCTGCTGCCACTTTCTTGGCATCCTAACGGTACCCTGGCCCAAAGATCACTTGCCCACAGTGAAAGGAATGACTGTCCGCTACCAAACTGAAGAGTGAAATGCTGCTTCTTCACGAGTGCCAGCATCTGTCCTTCTTCCGCCTCCTACCCCTCACCAACACTACAGCCCATTGCAAAGGACTGACAGGTAGTCTCCTAGCTCCTATTGGCTGACTCACCTGTCAGTCCTGTTGAAGATGTTGTGCTGGTGGTGTTGCGATGCCGGGGGAGGGTCCTTCATTCCGTGTGTCTGTCTGCCGCTCTCACTCCTGTGTAGGCTCAAGACGTGAACTCCAGCTCTGCTCCAGGTCCCACATGATGCTGCCTCAATGCGTTCTCACCACCATATGACTGCCAGCCAGCCTGTGATAAAGAAGCAGAGTTGATGCAGTGTGCCAGGCAGCACCAAGTGGTTGGGACAGGACCTGCGCTGCAAGTTAAAAAAAAAAAAAAAAACGTTGGCAGCATTGAGTTGGTTGTCTGTGGGACAACCTGCTGCTGCAAAAATGCTTGTCCGGCTGACAAAACTTGTAGCTCGGGACAACAGACTACTGGATTTGTCAAACCCTGCCTCATTATCTGATCTTTGTTTTTCCGCCTTTCATTGATGTATCTGAAGAAATCCTTTCTCCATTCTTAATGCCCTGCACCAGTCTCAGCTCACTAGAAGGCTTGGCTGCTCTGACCAGCCTGGTAACCTCCCTGGACTTCTTCATATATACATATATATATATATATATATATCCCTGTTGTCCTCCTCTCCCAATTTCTTGGCCCTCATCCCCTCCATGACCTCCTGCATCAGTCAACTAGGTTTTTTTTGCCCTCCCTTTCTTACTCCTTGTTGTTTTTTTGTACTTTTTGTTTATGGATTTTATGCATACATACAGCACTCAACAACTCCTGTGCAGTACAGTTCTACATGTGAAATCTGACAGAAAATAGATATTCAGATAAGAGAGACACTGCAACATGTAATCAAGATTAGGGTGAATAGCCATATAGAGTAAAAACCGGAAATATTATTTTATCATGTGGCTATTGCTACCAATGCTCTTCATGGAAAAGTCACATTCTAAGTATCATTCAGTACTGTAAAACGGGCTATAATGCCCTTAATCGGTGCACTCTTAATACCGCAAGCTCAATAATAATCCCCCAAATAGCTCCCCCAGCCTCGGTAATCTGTTTTGCCATCAGCCCACTCGTTTTGGAGATTATTGCAAGAGATCCCGTATGCTAAATCTGGGTACAATTAACAAACAGCAGGAACATTTAACAGAGAAAAAAGGAAACAAGAACATCAATGTCGAAAATGTGTCCAGAATATCTGTTACCTGCCTAAGTGAGGGCAGCCTACATATTGGAACCCATTTTAACCTGGCCCCATTATCAACTGAACTACAAAATAGATACTACAGTCTCACTCTAGGTAAACTGGACTTTTTAACACAGTGAATATGGAATTAATCTCCATCTCACGGAACAATTCAGGTATCTCCCAGTTTGGAATCCAACGAGGAGTCTCCCTCTCGAGCAGCCCTTTTGATCTCCAGCCTTTGCACCAGCTTTGCAGCCTCCTTAAGGTCCGTATAGATAACTGCCTTCTTGCCAACTGTAACGTGCAGGCGAGCTGGCATTAACAGATTATTCAGGACCTCCATCGATCGAAGTTGCCTCCTTATAGCATCAAATCCTTTCCGCTTCATCTGGGTGGTGTAGGAAAGGTCAGAGAAGAGCAAAACTCTGGAGCCCTCCACCTCTAGGCTCCGTTTAGCTTGTGCTGCCTGAAGGATCTGGTCTCGTGCTACCATGGAGGTAGTCACTAATATCACGGTCCTGGCACCATCCGGGGAAATAGTCAGTCTCCGGGTATTGACCCAGTAGGCTCGAACAATCAGTCCTTGTACATTTATGCCCATGGTCTCTGACAGCCATCCAACCAAGTAGCCAGGCAAGTCCTCTCCTTTTAGGCCCTCCGGTAGTCCTATTATCCTGATGTTAGCAGCCCGGGTCAAGTTTTCCAAATGTTCCAGTCTGGATTTAATCAGATTTTGCTCTCACACACATTGCTGCCGTTGCTTGGGCCCATTCCACAGACCGCTCCACTGTTTGAGCTGTTTCCACCAGCCCCTCCAACTTTTGTTTGACCTGGACCATTAGGGTGTGGTATGTGTCCAATTTTTGGTCCATAAGCTGGACCGTTGTGGTCAGATTTAGTACAGCAGGCTGTAGAGTCTCCAAAGTCACAGGGCCAGGCTCCCCTATCATCTCAGCAGAAGCAGGCAAGTTCCCAGGCGTGGCTGGCGGTATGGAGGCCCCACCACGAAGGGCAAAGAAGTTAGTTTTCTGCTCCATATTTTTCTGGCCCATATTGATAAATTCAGTATGCCCGGATAGCTCTATACCTCAGGAGACCCAAGTTGACAAGTTTCAAAGTCAAAGCTTGGCAGAAATATGTAAAAAAAAATGACTGCAGCTGAATGCAGAAATGGGAGCTTTCTGGAAGTGCGTCTCAACAGCTAGGTAGCTAGCCACACCCCTTACTTACTCCTTGTTCTTGTACATGTCCCAGTAGCCTCCACCAGCCCTTTCTTAATAATATCCCATTTTTGCCTAGCATCCATGCATGGTCTGATACCTGCCAGATGCCTGTCCACAATATTCCCCATCATTTTAAAGTCCACCCCCTTGAATTCAATCACCCTGGTACTTGTACCTCCTGATTCCCTGCCCATATTGTGCTCGAGCAGGCCAGATCTAATTGAAGTTTTTGAGTTTACAGAAAAAGTGGCAAGCTCCACTGAATACTTTTGGAATAGTATTGGCGATTTCCCTGGACACAAAACCTGTTCATATTGAGCGTGAACCATATCGTGTGGTGGTGACTCCCAGCCAGGGGGTCCTCCACCTCCAGATCCCTCACAGCCTCCCCATTTGACAGAACTAAGTCTAGAGTCCTATCCAGTCTAGTTGGCTCCCAGACTAACTGCACCAGAAAGCTGTCCTGGAATGCCTCTAATATGACCTGCTCCTTTGCACTTCTGGAGGTTTGGGTGCTCCACTCCACCCCGAGTAGGTTGAAGTCCCCCACCACCACAGTGTTCCCTTTCCTACAGACCCTTCTGATTTGCTCAGCTAACTCCCTATCCAGGTTGTTCCCTTGGGCCAGTGGCCTGTACACCACCCCCATCCTTAATGTCCTCCTTTTTAAGTCCTGGAACTGCAGCCATAGGGCCTCTGTGCTGCCTTTCTCCCCCTCCTCCCTTATGCACCTTATCCCCTCATGTACATATATTGCCATACCCCACCATTTCCCTTAGCCCTGTCCTTTGTGAATATCCTATAACCTGGGACTGTCACATCCCATTCCTGGTGCTGGGTGGCCCACGTTTCCATGATGGCCACAATGTCCACCCTCCCTATTGCCAAGAGAGCCTGTAATTCTGCTGATTTCATACCAAGGCTTCTCGCATTCAGGGGGACCACCCTCCAGTCTGACTCTGCCCTCTCCTCTCTCTGGGATAACCCCCTCTTAATCCCCCCCCATGCCACTGCTCCAAGTACCTCCCTGCTAGCCTGGGGGGTTAGCTCATTTGGCTCCCCTCACTGGGATCCCTGCCTACCATCTGTCAACTCGCCACCCTCTCACCTAGTTTAAATCCACCTTCATAGCTATGTATTCCCCTACCCTGTGCTTTAATACCTCCTTCCCCTCCCTGCTCAAATGCAGCCTGTCCCCTGCATAAAGTTCATTGTTATCCCAGAGTCTTTCCCAGCTCCCTACCAATCCGTATCCCCTGGAGTGACACCATTCCCTCAGCCAGCTTTTGAACTCCCCAATCTTTACCTTCCTCACCGTGCTAGCTCAGGGTACTGGGAGCACCTCTGAGAAGGCCACTGATTCCCCCAGTTCCCCAAAAAGCCTGCCCAGATGTTCAAACCTCTCCCTCACTACTTCCACCATCTCCCCTGCCAGGTCATTCATACCCACATGCACCACAAAATGCAGTTTCCTCCTACCACTGCTAGCACACTTAAGAACTGACTGCCCCACCCTGCCTGCAATTAAGCCAGGTATGGACTCCACCCAAATACAACTATGTTGTTCCCTCTTACTGCCCCATCTTATCCCTTTCAGTATTGAATCCCCCAGCACTAATACCCCTCCCTCTCCAATCCTTGTCCCCCCTCACCCTTTTACCTTGGAGACTACTACTAGATTCCATCTCAGCTGAAACCCTCCCCTTCCTTCCTACGGATCCCCCTCCACCCCAGACCTATCTCTGCTCTCACTCAGTGCTCCCTCACACTCCTCCACCACCTTCCCTTTCACCCTGGGCTCCCCTCCCCCTCTGCCAAGTCCCTCCCATACACCTCACTCGCCTTGCTCCTCTCCCATTTACCCCTGCTCTCCTCTTCCATCCTTCCAGCTGTGCCCCCCCCTTACCATTACCACCATCCTCTGCCAGACTCCTGTCCCTCGTGCCAATCTCTCATTTCCCCTTGCCTACCCCCTCCTGGAGATCCCTCACCTCCCCTCCTCCTCCTCCAGTGTTGCCAACACCCAAACCTATTACCTGTCCAGTCTGCTGTGCTGGGTGTGGGCTCCTTCCTCCCACCCTACCCCCTGTGTTGTGCCACACTTTAATATTGCCCCCACTCCTCCTCCTCCCCATCCCATCCCCCTAACCATTGTTTCACCCCAAGGTGTCCTCCTGCTGCTCTCTGCCTCAGCAGCCCTCCCCCTCCCTCCAACCTCCTCCCCACCCCAGCAACCTCCCCCTCCAACCTCCTCAGCTCTCCACCAAGCCACTGCACTTCACCCTCGAGTCTCCTCAGCCTGTCACAGATCGGGCACTCTCCTAGCTTCCACAGTACATTCATCCAGACTGCCACCCCACAACCACTGCAGCACACTATTCAACCCCCGTAGGCCCCTCTAGCTTCCTGCAGCCCCCTGTTCCCCCCTCCTCTGCTGTCCCCATCCTCCCTCGCTAATGCATCTCCATCCCCTAGTGTGTCCTTTCCTACCTCCCTCCATTTGCTCACCTTGGCATCTCCCTAATTCCTGAAATACCAACCAGAGTGTAGCACTTCTTATCTCTTGTGTCCCTAACAAACCCCTGCCCTGCTTCCTGCAAAGACTGTAGACCTTAGGACCCCTCAACCACGAAGCACCTACGGATGACTTATCCCCTAGAACAACAGTTACAAACCCCATCAATTGTCATACCTCAATCACTTTAATTCCCCTAGAATACAGAACCCAACCAGCTTCCACACTCCTCTAGTGGCAAGTCCAGTCACAGTGCCCCTGTTCTGAAGCAGCTCCTCCAGAAGTGAAAAGTCACAATACCTTATTCTAGACACATCCCCAGTGTCCCCAACCTTATAACAGAGTCATCAAAAATTTAAAGTCACAGTACCTTAGCCCTGTAGCAGTGCCCTTCCATCTGGATGTATCCCTACCTTCTAGGCCACCCAGAGACCCCTCCTTCCGGTGAGCTCCTCCTCCTCCTGCCCCTTTTGATAGGTCCTCTTCACTACCAGGTGTGGTTTACCTCCCTATTTAATAAAGGAGGTGGTGTGAGGCAGGTGGGTCGGTGGAAGAAAATATTAGCGCTACAGCTCCTTCCCTGCACTTCTGGTTACCCTGCGACTGGGCTGTGCCTTTTAAAGCCCAGTTGCACGCTCGAATTGGCCTCCTCTCTGCCGATTGGCACACTGAAGAATCCTCCCTGGAGCTGAGTGCTTTCTCTACAGTGCAGCTCCTTTCTCCATCTCCAGGTCCCTTCTTGCTCCCCGAGGCCACTGACATAGAAACATAGACTTTGACAGCAGATAAGGACTGCTTGGCCCACCTAGTCTGCCCATTTCCCTACCTAGAGGATAAGCTGCAGATCCTATTTAACCAACAGCCTATTTCTTCCTACCCCCCACAAAAATTACCTTATGTTTGTCCCATGCATTCTTGAATTCTCCCACAATTTTAGACCCCACAACCTCCTCAGGAAGGCTGTTCCATGCGTCCACCACCCTCTCTGTGAAAAAATACTTCCTCACATTGCCCCTGAGCCATCCCCCCTTCTATCTTCAAATTGTGTCCCCTTGTTCTTGCACATCTCTTTTTAAACATAGAAACATAGAATTTGATGGCAGATAAGGACCGCTTGGCCCACCCAGTCTGCCCATTTCCCTGCCTACTGGATAAGCTGCAGATCCTAGTTAATCAGCAGCCTACTTCTTCCTACCCCCAACCCCTAGAATTGCCTTATGACTGTCCCATGCATGCTTAATTCCACCACTGTTTTTTTTGACTACGACCTCCTCCGGAAGAGCCGTTCCAGCCATCCACAACCCTCTCTGAAAAAAATACTTCCTTAAATTACCTCTGAGCTGCCCCCATCTTCAAATTGCTCTCCTTGTTCTTGCACACCTCTTTTTGAAAGATGCTACCCTCTTGGACTTTGTTGATTCCTTGAGGTACTTGAAAGTTTCTATTATGTCCCCCCTCTCCCTCCTTTCCTCGAGGCTATACATATTAAGTTCCTTAAGTCTCTCTTCATATGTCTTCCGGTGCAGACCCTGCACCATTTTAGTTGCCCTCCTCTGGACAGCTTCCTTCCTGTCTATGTCTTTGCGAAAACTGGGTCTCCAGAACTGCACGCAGTAGTCCAGATGGGGTCTGACCAACTGTCTGTACAGAGGGATAATAACTTCCTGTTTTCTACTGGTGATGCCTCTCCCTATGCATCCCAGTATCCCCCCAGCCCTCCTTGCTGCCCTTTCACATTGCTTGCCCACCTTTGGGTCATCTGATACGACTACCCCCAGGTCTCTTTCCATTTTTGTTGTTGTTAGTATCTCACCCCCCATTGTGTACTCTTCCCCTGGGTTTTTGTTTCCCAGGTGCATTACCTTGCACTTCTTAGCATTGAATCTAAGCTGCCATACATTTGACCATTCCTCTAACCTTGCCAAGTCCCTTTTCATCCTTTCCACCCCACCTTGTGCATCAACTCTGTTGCAGATCTTTGTGTCATCTGCAAAGAGACATACTTTTCCTTCCAGTCCCTCTGCAATGTTGCTTATAAAGACATTCATTAAAGAGGACCGGTCCTAATACTGAACCCTGCGGTAGCCCACTACTAACACCCCTTTCTTCAGAGTGGACTCCATTTACTATTACTCTCTGTGTCCTATTCTCCAGCCAATTTTTTACCCAGGCTGTCATCTTGGGACCCACTCCCAAGCTAGCTAACTTGTATATTAATCTTTTGTGTGGGACTGTGTCAAATGCCTTGCTAAAGTCTAGGTAGACCATGTCCACAGCCCCTTCCTGACCTATTACTTTGGTCACCCAGTCAAAGAAATCTATCAGATTTGTCTGGCATGACCTTCCTGCTGTAAATCCATGCTGCCTTGGGTCCTGTGCCCCTCTGGCCTCTAGATACTCGACAATTCTTTCCTTCAGAAGTGATTCCATCATTTTTCCCTACCACTGAGGTTAAACTAACAGGTCTGTAGTTTCCGCTTCTGCCTTGCTCCCACTTTTGTGAAGGGGAATCACATCTGCCCTCCTCCAGTCCTCGGGTACCACCCCATCCTCCCATGATTTGTTAAACAGGGTAGTCAGTGGTGTCACTAATTCTACCCTTAGTTCTTTTTAGAATTCTGGGATGAATCCCATCAGGCCCCATTGCTTTGTCCACGTTCAGTTTTAAAGTTCTTTCAGAACCCTTTCTTCTGTAAATGGGCTGGTATCAACTTCTGTATCCAGAGTGTTTCTACTGTTTGTTTTAGGTACCTTCCCTCTTCCTTAGTAAATACTGAGCAAAATATTTGTTTAGTATCTCTGCCTTTCACAGTCATCCTCTGCCCCCCCCTTATTAGGCCTCACTATCCCTCCTTGGTCTTCCTTCGCTCCTGATGTACCTATAAAGGTTTTATCCCCTTCTTAACTGAGTTGGCTATCTTTTCCTCGGTTTGGGCCTTTGCTGTTCTGACTGCCTTCCCAGCTTCCTTTGCTTTAACTGATACAGTTCTCTGTCCTGCTCCTTCTGTGATTCCTTGTACTTCCTGAAAGCTTTCTTTTCTCTTGAACCTTCACTGCCACTTCCTTTGAGAACCATAGTGGTTTCTTACATCATTTAGTTTTGTTTATTTGCTTCACACAAAGGCTTGTTACCTCTGTGACGGTAGTTTTTATTATTCCCCATTGTTCTTCCACCCCTCCTTCCTACCCATTTGCTAGTGCATTCTTTAGGCACTCACCTATTTTGGCAAAGTCAGCCTTCCTAAAGTCCAGTACCTTTGTCTTTGTATGGCTTGACTCTATTGCTGTGTTTATTGTGAACCATACTGCTCAATGGTCGCTAGTTCCCAGATGGCTACCCACTTCTACATCTGTGATCCTCTTTTCATCTCCATTTGAGAGAACCAGGTCTAAGATTGCTCCCTCTCGAGTGGGCTCCAATACTAGTTGTCTAAGGCATGCCCCCTGTAGGGCATCTAAAATAACCCCACTCTTCGAAGTGGCTGCTGCAACTGCACTCCAGTTAACATCTGGCATATTCAGATCGCCCATCAACAATATCTCCCCTTTTTCTGCCATACTAAGTATACTTTCTATCATTTCCTTGTCCATTTCCTCCCCCTGAGAAGGGGGTCTGTATACAACCCCTGTGCGGATTGTGGTGCCATTGCTGGTCTCCAAATTTACCCACAGTGCTTCTTCTCCTCCCTGTTTTCCCTTTTGTTCTGTTGCTTTGATTCCTGCCCTACGTAAGAACTACTCCTCCTCCTCTTTTACCCTCCCTGTCCCTCCTGTAGATAGTGTATCCTGGTATGTTTATGTCCCAGTCATGGTTTTGTGTGAACCATGTTTCTGTGATTGCCACGATATCCAGATGTTCCTCTTCCATCAAGGCCACTAATTCAGGGAGCTTGTTACTCAGACTACGGGCATTGGTACTCATTGCTTTCCATTTCTTAATGGCTTTACCTTCTGTTGCAGCATCCCCCACTGACCTTTCTACCTCGGTCTTTTTCTCATTTAGTGCCCTGTTTTGTAGGGAAAGGCTGGGATTTTCCTGCTGCTTATCAGTGCCTCCCCCCTTGACTAGTTTAAAAGCTTGCCAATGAAGCATTTAAACCGATTGCTCAAAAGACTTGTTCCCTTCCTGGACAGATGCAGACCATCCTGCCAGTATAGGCTGGTGTCCCTCCAGGTGGAATCCCAGTCCCCAATGAAGCCAAATCCCTGTGCTGCACACCATTTTTTCAACCATTCATTAAACTGCATGGTGCAAAGTACCCTTGCCTCACTCGTGCCATTGACAGGCAGCACCTCTGAGAAGGATACTGTGTGTACTTGTCTTAGGCCCCTCCCCAGTTCTACAAAGTCCTTCTGCACTGCTCTAATCTCATGTTGAGCCAAGTCATTTGTCTCTAGGTGGACAATGATGTCCAGCTCAGATTCCTGTGCAGCTGTTCTCGTGATCCTGAGGATGCACTTCCTGTCCCTCAAGCCATGGCACCAGACAGGCACCTTGCTTCAGTTTTCCCTGCCCCCCAGTTCTATCCCCTAATAATTGAGTCCCCCCACCAGGAGCTGCTTCCTTTCTGTGGTGTCCTCTGCCTCCTTCCTGTGGGCCTCCTTGTGACAGGTGTCCTCAGCCTCCTTAATCTCCTCTGTGGGTGCATCTATGGGGAGCTGTGCTCCCCAGAATGGTGTATGGATTGTAGGTGGAACAACTGACTGGGTGTGCCTCTGTTCCACCATCCTCACCCTCCCTGAGCCCACTGTGGTCCAACTGCTGTGCTTTCTTTGCAACCTCTGAGGTAGTAGTGGTGGTGGCTCTGGTGCTCCCTGGATGGGAGATTCCTTCCTACCATCCAGTCTGGCCTGGGGAAGGTTCCTTACTGCTGTCCAGTGTGGCCTGAGACGGGCAAATTCCTCCTCAGGGCAGAGGTTGTCTGCAAATAGGAGCATCTCAGCCTCCAGAAAGACTCCCAGAAGACTGCTGCCCACAGCCATTACATTCACTACTCCCCACATGATTATGTACTTTTTTTCGTGTGTGTGTTTGTGTGTGTGATTGGTTTGTTATATAAAAATATATATTATACAATATGTATGCTTATATTTTCAGTGCTGTGTGCTAGAGGAGGATATGACATTGATATGCACCTTGCACTCTGAGAAATGATGTCAGAACCCAGGTATAAAGGAACTATTTCCAGAGGTGGGTGGGGTGAGGGTGGGAAGGGGTTGGGCCTAAGCTGTGCCCTCACAAAACAATCAGCTAAGAGCTCTGACCCACCGCTGCAATGAGTGCCTTCCTGTCAGCAAGATACCATACACAACAATTTGACAGAAAATCCCTGCTAATCAAACAGAGAAAATCAGACATCCAAGTCAGACACAGGTAAACCTCCCCAGCCCCAAAACAGTCTGGTGGTTTGTGCTCTGAAAGCAGTCAGCCCAAAATAAGTCAGCTGTGCTTTAACTCTTCCTGCACTGAAAATCTTATGAATTGTAACAAGACTGTCTTTTCCTGATAATTCTAAGTTCCTTATTTCACCTTTCAGTTAGAAGTAGCCTCCACCTGCAGAATATCTGCTACAAACCAAAGACAATTGTAAGGTTCACCCCCCCTCTGTTGTGAGCACAACTAGCTTTCTTGCAAATCCTATGTTCAGTATTGCAGCTCCCAGCAAGAGGTAGTTTGACTTGAAAAATAGTAGCTGAAAGATGCTATCTTCTTGGACTTTGTTGATTCCACTGAGGTACTTAAACATTTCTACCATGTCCCCCCTCTCCCTCCTTTCCTCAAGGGTATACATATTAAGCTGCTTTAGTCTCTCCTCGTATGGCTTCTCTTGCAGACCCTGCACCATTTTAGTTGCCTTCCTCTGAACTGCCTCCATCCTGTCTATGTCCTTGCGGAGATGGGGTCTCCAGAACTGGACACAGTACTCCAGATGGGGGTCTCACCAACTGTCTGTACAGGGGGAAAACAACTTCCTGTTTTCTGCTGGTGATACCTCTCCCTAATCATCCCAGTATCCCCCCAGCCCTCCCTACCACCTTCTCGCATTGCTTGCCAACCTTAAGGTCATCTGATATGATTACCCCTAGGTCTCTTTCCATTTTTGTTGTTGTTACTACCTCCCCCCCATTGTGTAATCTTCCCCTGGGTTTTTGTTTCCCAGGTGCATTACTTTGCACTTCTTTGCATTGAATCCAAGCTGCCATACTTCTGACCATTCCTCCAACCTTGTCAAGTCCCTTCTCATCCTTTCCACGCCTCCTTGTGTATCAACCCTGTTGCAGATCTTTGTGTCATCTGCAAAGTGGCATATTTTTCCTTCCAGTCCCTCTGCAATGTCACTTATAAAGACATTAAAAAGGACTGGACCCAGTACTGAACCCTGCAGTACCCCACTAGTAACCCCTCTTTCTTCAGAGTGGACTCCATTTACAATTACCTTCTGTGTCCTGTTGTTCAGCCAATGTTTTACCCAGGCTACCACCTTGGGACCCACTCCCAGGCTGGTTAATTTGACTACTAATCTTTTGTGTGGGACTGTGTCAAATGCCTTGCTAAAGTCTAGGTAGACCATGTCCACAGCCCCCCTCCCTGGTCTACTGCTTTGGTCTCACAGTCAAAGAAATCAATTAGATTCGTCTGACATGACCTTCCCGCTGTAAACCCATGCTGCCTTGGGTCCTGTGCCCCACTGGCCTCTAGGTACTCAACAGTTCTTTCCTTCAGAAGTGATTCCATCACTTTCCCTACCACAGAGGTCAAACTGACAGGTCTGTAGTTTTCTGCCTCGGTCTTGGTCCCACTTTTGTGAAAGGGGAATCACATCCGTCTTCTTCCAGTCCTCAGGTACCAAACAATCCTCCCATGATTTGTTAAAAAGCGTAGTCAGTGGTGTCACTAGTTCTCTGCTTAATTCTTTTAGAATTCTGGGGTGAATTCTATCTGGCCCCATTGCTTTGTCCACCTTCAGTTTTCGGAGTTCTTTCAGAACCCTTTCTTCTGTGAAAGGACGGGATCAACCCCCCTCTCCAGAGTGCTTCTGTTAATTGGATTAGGCACCTCCCCACTTCCTCTTTGTGAATACTGAACAGAAGTATTCTTTCAGTATCCTACTTTATCACTGTCACTCTCTGCCACCACCATCCATTCTATTCAGCCTCACTATCCCTCCCTTTGTCTTTCTCGCTCCTGATATACCTATAAAGGTTTTATCCCCCTTCTTAACCAAGTTAGCTATCTTTTCCTCAGTTTGTCCCTTTGCTATTCTGACTACCCTCCTTGCTTCCTTCTGCCTTAACTGGTACAGTTCTCTGTCCTGCTCCTTCTGTCTTTCCTTATACTTCCTAAATCTATCTTTTCTCCTAACCTTCACCGCCACCTCTTTTGAGAACCATAGTGGCTTTTCTTTCATTTGATTTGTTTATTTGCTTCACACAAAGGTTTTTTGTCTCTGTGATGGCAGTTTTGATATTTGCCCATTGTTGCTCCACCCCTCCTTCTAGCCTGTTTGCTAGTGCTTTTCTAAGGCATGCTCCCATCTTGCCAAAGTCAGTCCTCCTGAAGTCCAGAACCCTCTCTTTTGTATGGCTTGACTCTGTAGCAGAGTTTATTGTGAACCACATTGTTTGGTGGTCACTTGTTCCCAAATGGCTACCCACTTCTAGATCTGAGATCCTCTCACTGTCCCCATTTAAGAGTATGAGGTCTAAGGTTGCTCCCTCACGAGTGGCTTCCAAAACTAGCTGTTTGAGGCATGTCACTTGAAGGGCATCAAGAATGGCCCTGCTTTTGGATGTGGCAGCCGCAAAGGTGCTCCAGTTAACATCTGGCATGTTAAGGTCCCCCATCAACAGTATCTCCCCTTTCTCTGCCATCCTAAGTATGCCTTCAATCATATCCTTGTCCATTCCCTCCCCCTGACATGGGGGTCTATATACAATCCCTGTGCAGATTGTGGTGCCATTTCCAGTCTCTAAGGTGACCCACAGTGCCTCCTCTCCTCCCTGTTTACTCTTTTGTTCAGTTGCTTTTATCCCTTCCCTTACATAGAGAGCTACTCTCCCCCTTCCGCCCTCCCTGTCTCTCCTGTAGGTTGTGTACCCTGGTATGTTAACATCCCAGTCATGGTTCTCTGTGTACCATGTTTCTGTGATTGTTACAATATCCAGGCATCCCTCTTCCATCAAGACCACCAGTTCAGGGAGCTTGTTGCCCAGACTACAGGCGTTGGTACTCATTACCCTCCATTTCTTGATGGCCTTACCCCCTTTTTGCCCCATCCCTGTCCTTATTGCATTTTTCACTTTCTCCATTTACCCCTGAGCTTCTCCCTATTGACATCTCTATGTTGGTGTCTACCTCACTTAGTACCCTGATATTTTGGGGGGGCTAGGATTTCCCTGCTCCTTTCCAGTGCCTCCCCCCTTGGCTAGTTTTAATACCTGTCAATGAAGTATTTAAACCTATCAACTAGGATTCTGGTTCCCCTCCTGGACAGATGCAGACCATCATGCCAGTATAGGCCTGCATCCCTCCAGGTGGACCCCCAGTCTCCAATGAAGCCAAATCCCTGAGCTCTGCACCAGTTTTTCAACCACTGATTGAATCCCATGGTGTGTAGCACCCTAGCCTCACCCATGCCATAGACAGGCAGCATCTCCGAAAAGGTTACTGTGTGTGCCATAGGCGTAGATTGTGGGGGGGCAGAGGAGCAAGCTGCCCCCCCCGAGAAATTAGACCAGGACTTTTTTAGGAGACCAGCCACCATTCTCCGGTTTTCACTTTTTTTTTTTTTTAATATTGAATGGGCTCAGGGCTATGCCTGGACTGCCTGCACCTCTCCGGGGGAGGGAAGGGGGGTGGCGGTGCGGCGCCGTGTCTCTTAAACAAAAACTATCCCCTTTTCCAATTGGCTGCAAGCCTGCAACTATAGTAGCATGCATGTTACAGCCAATCAGAGAGTGCTGCAAGCTGGCGCCATCGCGTGAGCAGTACTCCGTTAGTGGCACCATTTAGTTGTCTGTCTGCCTTCCATGAAGGAGCAGCAGCAGCATCCATATAGCGTAGGGCTGAGGAGAGATAGCTATTCGAGGATGTCGAGCAGCAGTCGTTGGTTGTCTGTCAGGTGTCACCAGTGTCTCAGTCAGTCTAGTGTTCCCACACTCCTCCTGTCCTGAACAGCCCAGTTTAAATATACCTCTCCTGAGTCCTCTGACTACCTACTCTCTGTTTCTCAGTGCAGCCAGCTGTGCTCTGGGCTCTTCTGCTGCCACCTGAGCCTCCCATCCCTGAGATCCTAGGAGGCCTGCGGCCACAAGGCCTCTACCACCGGACAGACCAGGCAGAGGAGCGAGTAGTACAATTACAGTGAGTCTGAGGCACGGCCAGGCTTACCTGCACACCCAGCTCCTGTGTCCAGCAGGCCAGAAAAAGATTTACCTTGTTGTCAGTGAGTCTCACACCACGCCCATTGCCCACCAGTTTCACGGTCCACTGAGAGGGATTATTCAGGTCAGTGAACAGCCAGGCCTGGAACAGTGAAGAAGCCAGCAGTCATGCAGGCTATAGCAGACCCATAATGCGACATGTTCATCTGGTGTCAGAAAAAATGAGTCACTGTCTCGTCGGGGGATTAGTCAGGAGAGGAACAGGACTGTTGGGAGAGACTCGGCTACCTGACCTGCCTTCTTGGCCTTGCTGTGCCCTGCTGCATGCTGCCCTGTCTGTGCCCTTACTGATTTGGTGAGTAACTGTGCTGCAAGCTGTTTGTTGGAAATTAATACCATTCTCATCCCAGAAGTGTGTCTTTGGGGGTTGTCTTAGCCATGGTCATGTGTCTGGGGGTGGGTGGAAGGTTTGCTGTCAGCTTGTGTTTCTTTGGGTGGGAGGATTTGCTGGCTGTTGAGGCTGTCCATGTTGGTGGGGTGGGTGGGGGGCCTATTTGTTTGGTATGATGTGGACACTGGTCATGTTGGTGGGGTGGGGACACTCAGTTTCTGTGCTACTGGTGTGTTGGGGTTTGTTGGGAAACTCACTGGATGGTCTGTGTTTGGTGGGGCTGAGGGATGGTCTGTTTGTGGGGTTGGGGTCAGGAGACAGTCTGTGTGTTTTGGGGCTGACTCACTGAGAGGATGGTCAATGTTTGGTGCTGGGGGAGGGCCTGCGTTTGGTGTGGCTGGGGGGATGATCAGTGTTTGCGGCTGGGGTGGTAAGTGTTTGGGACTGGGAGGGCGATCAGTGTTTGGTGGGGCTGTGGGGATAGTCTGTTTTCTATGCTGGGGTCTGGTGTGGTGCAGACACAGGCCATGGTGATGTGGGGACACTGGCTGTGATGGTGGGGTGGTGACACTAGCCATTGTTTGGTGGACTTGGTTGGCCATTTGTCTGGGGGGACTGTCCATGATGGTGGAAAAGGGGGGACTATTTGCTGGTCAGGTGTCTGGGGATCTTTCCATTGGCTTATTGAGGAGTGAATGTCGGTGATTGCTGATCAGGTGTCTAGGATGGACTATCAATGTTGTTGGGAGGGGAACTCTCCGTGTTTGCTAGCCAGGTGTTTGAGGTTGTTCATGTTGGTGGGGCGGGGAAATTCTGTGTTTGCTAGCTGTGTGTCAGGGGTGGGGACTGTCCTTGGTGGGATGGGGGACCTTCCATGTTTGCTGGCTGCCTGGGTGTCTGGTGGGACTGTCCTTGTTGGTTGGGAGTGGGGGCATTCTATGCTCGCTGGCCCATGTCTGGTGGGGAGGGGGGACTGTTCAGGTGTCTGGGGGACTGTCCTTGTAGGTAGGGTGAAGGGGGACTGTCCATGTTTGCTGACTGGGTTTCTGGTGGACTGTCCGAGTTGGTTAGGAGGGGGGACATTCTGTGCTTGCTGACTGGGAGTTAGCATGTAAACATAAGTAAATGTTAAAACATAATTTCCACCTCATCCTTTACCTGTCAAGGGATGTATCTCACTGACCTGTGCCCACAGCTAACATATGAACATTAGTAAATGTTGAAACATTATTTCCCCCTCATCCTTTACCTGGCTGTAAAAGTAATCTTTCACTTTTTTTGATTTCTCCGATCATCCACTGTGGAAGGGTGAAACAGACAGATTCCTTGGCCTTGCTGTCTCTGTCTTCATTGGCTGGCAAACACAACCAAAGGGGTAGCTTTTTGTGTTCTCCCCCGTACAGTGTTACAAGACTAGCAAAACAAATCTTGCACTAAAACATGCACCCTAAAGAAATGATTATACTACTACCTGGCTATTGTTATAGCGACTACTGACTGGCCATGATTTTTGGGGGGGGTTGGAACACTGGTCGTGTGTGTGGGTGGGGTCTCGGACACTGCTGGTCGTGTGTGTGTTGGGGGTTGGGGACACTGCTGGTCATGTGTGTGTGTGTGGTGTTGTGGACACTGGTCATTTGTGTGGGTGGGGTTGGGGATTCAGGCATTGTGTGGGTGTGGTGGGAGCACTGTTGTGTGGGTGGGTGGAGGCACTGGCATTGTGTCGGTGGGGCAGGGTTGTAATTGTATACTAGGCAAACTGTGCTGACTGGTAGCTCAACATCTCTCTTTCCAGGCAAAGAAAGAAACATAAACAAAATGCAGTATAGAATGTGGTTTTATTTATTTTTGTGTGCCAGTGATGGGGAGGCACAGACCTGGATGCCTGGAGAGGATACCAGATAAATGGAGCTGGAAATGGTGTTGGTTGGGTGGGGTGGGTGGGGAGAGTGGCTGTGCTGGTGGGGTGGACACAGAGTGTGAATAGTAGCTGTGCAAGTCCATCAGGGTGCAGGAGTCTGAGCTGGCCAGTCTGGGTGGAGATAGTGGCCTTGCAGGTCTGGGGTGGGGAGAGTGGGCTGTAGCTTTTGCATGGACATTTAATTCACTGTTGCTTGCTGTCCTTCTGTTGCCCTGCCAGCTTTGTGCTGCTGTGCTGACCAGGGTGGACTGGTACATGCTGAAAAAATGGTTCTGGTCACTGGTGATGGAGGAGGGAAGGGTGGATGGGCATACTGGCACAGAAATTTTTTTTCAACATGTATGCCAGTCTGCTGGGTCCATGCCATGCTTACCTCCCTCGTACAAAAAGCTTCTGAGCATTAAAGATAAGTTTCTGCGTCAAAATTAGGAACTGTTGGAAAGTATGAAATCCTACAGTATAAAAATTGTGCATGTTTATGTAGTTTCACCTTACTGTGTGGTTTGACAAGATGTTCTGTGGTCTCTACTCCTCATTTAGCACCCTGACCTGTGACCTAGCCATTCCCCCGGCCGGGCAAGGGGAAGGTCTGTTGTTTTGTGGTCTTTTGGTGGTTTGTTGGGCATTGTAAAATGCATTGTTTCATTTACTCTGTTGTACTGCCTGGACCTGCTTTACCCTGTCACTATCCTGAATGTAAACATGGCATAAAAAAAAGTTCATTTTTGGTGGTGTGTGTGTCTGTCTGAGTCTGTGTGTAGAAGAATAGAGACACATGCACGGACAAAAAAAACTATATTAAACCACATCAAACTGAAGCAACCATGTTTCATTTGTGCCCTTCAAAACTGTCAGATGAGACGATTTTGAAGTAGTCTGTGGGGGAGGAAGCATCCATGGCAACCTGGGCTACCACAACTGGCCCACCACACACTGTCATAGGTGATGCTAATAAAAACCACCAACCAAGTACTTACCTTTCAGGGTGGGTCCTGCGAGGCTGTGCACAGGTATCTGGAGTCGTTGTTCCAGCAAACTTCCTGTGGTGTCTGTTCTCTTAGGTTATGTGATGCGACCACTTTTGTGCCAGGGCAGTCCGTGTTTGCTTGGATGGGGTTGTGTAACCCTGGGCATGGACAGAGATGCATATTCCTTAGGATCCCATGGGGAGGAGAGTGGTAGGGGTTGTGGTGTGACCGCACCATGCCCATGATCATCTTGAACAATTAGGGGATTTACATTGTTCTGCTGCACTGTCCCAGGTACATCAGCATGCTTGTTAAGAGCACTGCCTGAGGGATATCAACAAGTCCCATGCTTATGTATGCAATGCTTGCTTGCTTGAGGAGAGCATTATCCTCTTTGCTTACCTTACCTAACCAGATTCAGGCATGTGACATTGAATAATATGGGATGGGATGGGAGACTAATGAATTAACTTGGTTATAACAAAGAAAAGTGTTAACACTGGGTGCAAGTAAGCAATAATGCCCGACAGGGCATGTGTCATGCTGGCATAACGTACGCCTCAGGTGGTTGGGCACGAGTGCATCCAATACATAAGGCATAATGTTATCCTACCATGATACACACCCTGGAGGGCATTATTGCTATTATACAATGGCGGGTTGTTTTACAGAATTAAAAAAAATAATTTGAAAGATGTCTTATATGGTGTGGAAAAATATTTTTAAGAGAAGATACAAAAAACCACACTAATGCTAACAATCATCAAGAGGTTCATGGAGAGGCTGAGACTAGACCTGTGATGAATCGGATGTACTGGGATAACATCATGGGTCTAGCCCAAGACTGACCAATCAGAGGCCAGCATTCATTCTTGTCATTGTATAATCGCATTTTTTTATGTAATCTTTGTAAATAAGGGGTCATGCTGTGAGGATGCACATGCTGGGATGTTCCCATACCATCCATGTTTATAGGTATACTGAGGTGGCACAGCCATTTGCTACACTTCCTTTAAACGTGCTTTTTGCATTCCTCAAGGGTGGGAGGGCTAGCTCAAGCAGACATTTCAAGAAGTTCAGGATCCACTATAAAGGCTAGACTTGGAAGGGTTATGTAAGCAGCAAAGGGGGGGTGAGAGACTAGTGATCTATCCACCTGGAGGTTCAGGTGGGGGCAAAATTAGGTCAAGACTGATTTGAATTGAAGCTGAGGGGAGGTCCTGTCCTCTTCAGAAGGAAGTTAAGTTCCTTACATATTTTCAACTTTACAAGTAAGTCCTCACTCCCAAGGCAGAAGAACGAAGAACTGAATACAAAACAGATCTCGGTCAGTTTTTCGACTCTGGTCTCAAGAGGAGTTGGGCCGAGAGCAGGCTGCAGTAAAACTGGTGGGGTGGGGAAGTGCTCTGACTTGGCCTGGGCTGGTCCCTCCAAGAAGTTATTCAGCTGTAGTCTAAAATATTTTTTGGACACTATTTGATGCTGGTTGATTTGTTTGCATTACACCAGCCACCCGCCCTCTTCACTGTCGTGATATGCGAAAATCAGGACTTTTTTGTTACTTTGGCCCCCCTGTAAAAATAACAAACTACACCCCTGGTGTGTGCTATTTGTCTAGGCCCCTCCCCATCTTCAACAACGCTTCTTGCACTGTTCTGATCCCTTTCTTAGCCAGATCATTTGTCCCTAGGTGGACAATGACATTTGTCCCTAGGTGGTCCCCTCCACAAGTGGCAACAGCCGCGGATGATTCCAGCTCTGATGAGCCCTCTAATAGTGCTACAGTTCCTTTCTTGTGCTTCTGGCTTTAAATGCCATTAATGCTCCTTCTATTTCTAGTTGAGATATTGGTAGCAGTAAGTTCTGGGCTTGTTCCTGGGTTAATTTAGGTAAGGCTAGGTTTTCCAGAAAAGTCTGCATTGTTTCTGGGGAGAACTCCGTGGTGTACAGTTGTTGATAGTATTTGACTAGGGCCATTCTAATTTCTTTAGGTTTATTTAGTAGTTTTCTTGTATTTAGGTCATGTAGGAGCATTACCCAGGTCTATGCTCAATTTGCTCTTAGTTTATGCACTAGGTTTCTCGCTCCCCGTGGTCCTCCCTCATATCTCTTTAGTTTTAGGTAGAAGAGCTGTTCAGTTTTTTGGTTTTGTATTTTCTGTCATTTCAGTTTCACCTGTTTTATTTGTGGAATGATGGAGCTATCTCCTTGAAGAAGAAAGGCCTGGAGAGTGGCCAGTGTGTCCTGAAGCTCTTGTGCTTTCCCCTCTCTCTCTTTTTCTGAGTCAAATAGGCTATTATCTCTCCTCTATGGACCACCTTAATAGTGTCCCATAATATGGTGGGGGCAATGTCAGGACCCTTGTTTTCTCTTTGTATTCTGGGGATTGCTTCTTCTATTAGCTGGTTGAATTCAGGGTCTTTCCAATACAAGAGGTTCATCCTCTAGCTAGTATTATGTTCTGGTTTCCCCAGTGTAAATTTAGTATATACAGTGGTGTGAAAAAGTATTTGCCCCCTTCCTGATTTTCTCTATTATTGCATATTTGTCACACTGGATGTTTTCAGGTCTTTAGACAAAATGTAACATTAGATAAAGGGAACCTGAGTGAACAAATAACACTTTTTTTTTTTTTTTATTTCACTTATTTAATGAAAAAAAGTTAACCAACACCAATTGGCACTGCGTGAAAAAGTAATTGCCCCTTACACTTAATAACTGGTTACGCCACATTTAGCTGCAATGACTGCAACCAAACACTTCCTATAATTCAATATCAGTCTTTCACATCGCTGTGGAGAATTTTAACCCTCTTCCTGTAGAACTGTTTTATTTCAGTAACATTTAGTAGGTTTCGAGCATGAACTGCTTTCGTTTCAAGTCTACTACAGCATCTCTATTGGTTTAAGTCTGGACTTTGACTAGGCCCTCCAAAACTTTAATTTTACTTCTTTTTCGTCATTCTGATGTGGACTTGCTTTTGTGTTTTGGATCATTGTCTTGCTGCATGACCCAACTCGCTTCAGCTTCAGCTAGCGGAAGGATGACTGGACATTCTCCTTAAGAATTTTCTGGTACAGAGCAGAATTCATGGTTCCTTTAATTATGGCAAGTCATCCAGGTCCTTAGGCAGCAAAGCATCCCCACACCATCACTACCACCACCATGTTTGACTGTTGGTATGGTGTTCTTACTGTGGAATGCTGTGTTTGCTTCTCGAGACATTATGGGATCCATGTTGTCAAAAGTTCCACTTTGGACTCATCTGTCCATAGAACATTTTCCCAAAGGCTTGTGGATCATCCAGGTGCTTCTTGGCAAATGAGAAACTGACATTTATGTTCTTCTTAGTTATGATGGTTTCGCCTTACTACTCTCACATGAGCCATTTTGCCCAGTCTCTTTCTGATTGTGGAGTCATGAACACTGACCTTAGCTGAGGCAAGAGAAGCCTGCAGTTCTTTGGATGTTGTTTTAGGATCCTTTGAGACTTCTTGGATGATTTTACACTGCGCCCTTGGAGTAATTTTGGCAGGCCGTCCACTCCTGGGAAGGCTCACTACTGTTCCAAGTGTTCTCCATTTGGAGATTATGGCTCTCACTGTGGTTCGATGGAGTCCCAGAGCCTTAGAAATAGCTTTGTAACCCTTTCCAGACTGATAGAGGGCAACAAAATGTTTTTCTGATCTTTCAGGAACTTCCTTTGATCATGGCATACTGTGCTTGTTGAATCTTTGTGCTGGCAATGTGACTCCAATGGTAGGGCCAAAATAAGTGAGGTTTATATTGAGCAGGGCTGGCTGTAATCAAGCCTGACTGTGTTCAATCAGCTGACTCTAATTATCCCTTTAATTGGGTTGATTTAACTAGGGGCAATTACTTTTCACACAGTGCCAGTTGGTGTTGGTTAACTTTTTCATTAAATAAATGAAATAAGTAAAAAAAAAAAAAGTGTTATTTGTCCACTCAGGTTCCCTTTATCTAATATTATATTTTGTCTAAAGACCTGAAAACATCCAGTGTGACAAATATGCAATAATAGAGAAAATCAGGAAGGGGGCAAATACTTTTTCACGCCACTGTAGAGAGGAGTGGTCAGAAAGCAATGTCACCCCATATCTAAGGTCAATGGCCATATCTAAGTATTCTACTGTCGTGAACAGGTAATCCAGCTGTGATGCTGTGCCTGTGTGGGGAGCAAAGTGTTTATATTCCTTTCCCATTGGGAAAAAGTGTCTCCACAGATCTATCAAACCAAGGTGGGTCAACGTCTGAGGGAGATACTTTTGCATGGTGGTGGTTCTGTGCTCTATTGGGCCTGTGGTATCTAGTGCTGGAGACAGGGTTACATTAAGATCTCCCCCCAGGATTAGTTGTCCTTTCATCACCGGCAGTAGTTTGTCAAAATATTTTTGAGCTGTTGTTTTCTTGGAGTCGGGCAGGAGGTACAGTGAGGACAGGGTGACTGGGGCATTGTTTTTTGTTTTTTGATATTTTTGTTTATCCACGTCCTACATCCCTGCCAGTGCCACACCATTGGGAGTCACCCATTAAGCCTGTCCCTGCCAGCACCTTACCTGCCAGTCCTGGTCCCTCCATCCAGCCCCGGATACCCCCCGGTTGGGGTCAGGTTGGGGGCAGACTCTTGCAGTCTTGTCAGGGTCCCAAACTGCAGGCAGGCACTGGCACATTGGGACCTGGCTTGGTGCTCCATCTTTCCGGCTCTGGAGTTTTTGTTTTTTTTCCCATGTTCTGTGGGACGTTGCATGCCCAGCATCATGGCGCGCCCACTGACATCCACAACTCCCCCCCCCGTCCTTGAAGGAACTGCTCCTGAAGCTGACTGTTCCCTAGGCCTACACCTGTGACCAATGATACCCCAGTGACTCTGGCATGCTGTCATGCCCCTAGCCTCCACCAGGGGTCACTGCTTGCCAGACTGAAATCCCTCCCTCCCCTTGTAGAAGGAGAGCTGTTGTTGGATGCTCCAGCCTTTCTCCTCCTCCCAGCCAACCCCCGGTGGCCCAAGTTCACTCCCGAACCTGGCTCGCTGGCATGGTACGAAATGTGGCATCCAGCACCTCAACCCTCATTGCCACCGGGCCGGCAGACTGGGGCATTGTAAAGTGATCCTACCACGATGACGAAAGTCCCCTCAGGATCTATGTTTTTTTCTTGTAATTGGAATGGGACTCCTCTAGGTATTAGTATGGCCACTCCACTTCTCCTTCCCGAACTGTGTGAGGCTGCCATAACCGTGTGATAACCCAGCTTAGTGAATTTTTGGTGTTCTGTTTCCAGTAGGTACATTCCCCTTTTCAGTCCTATTAATAGTCAGCTTCTTTTAATGGGACTATGTATCCCAATAATATTGAGTGATATAACTAGGGATGATTTATCCTTTTTGTCTCTGGTTAATTGAGCTAAAGTTCTGGTAGGTCGAATTGCCCCCCTTGGGCCCCCTGTGTGTCTGATTATATAGGTGGGAGTGGGAGAGAGAGAGGAAAAAAGTCAACATAGAGGTAGTTTAGAGGACAAAGCAGATTAAGCATTACTATCTGACAAAGTAGGAAGCGTAGATAGAATGCAACTTGAGTAGATAACCATAACCATAACTTCATAACTATTGTGCCAACAGGGCAACTTTGTGATTGTATGGTATTCTTCTCTGGGTGGAGGTTCCCCACATCTTCATGTAAAGGTCTCTCCATTACCAGAGCCATTAGAGGTTTCTGTTGAGCTTCCAAGGTAGGGGGAGGCATATCACCTCCACTCTGCAGGAGTAGATCTTGACTCCTGATGGGGGGAAGGTCACATGCGACCGTGAGCCCTCGTAGGCACATAGTGCTACTAAAAGAGAAATAGGCACCAGTCTAAACCGGACAGCACCTGTTCACTAGGTCTGCATCTCTCAAGGGGATGTGCAGTAACGAAACTAGGGATTGTTATAGTAGGTAGACTCCCCCTGTTTCATCTGAGTTTGGCAATAGGTAATACAGTTGGGGACGTATTGTTTATTCCCAGCTCCAGGCTTCATTCCCCGGAAGGGATGACATGAAGAGGGAAGGGGGACCATGACCCTCCAAGAGGGGGTCCCCAATTCTAACACTGCGCCCACACACCACTGCTCCCCTGTCCCCCTACCCACACAGCAGGGCAGGTGAGGGGAAGGGAGGCGGCGGGCAAAGCATAGGTCTGTGGTTCAATTACCATTGCAGCAGTGTTGCTGTTTATACTTTATTCCCTGCTCTCACCAGCTGGAATGTTACCATTCGTGTTTCAATATCACTTCCTGGGCTGCCCAAACAAGCAGGGTATCTTCCCTCCGCACTCGGAGGGTCTTCCACTCCCGGAGTGACCCCCATGTAGTCATTTAAGGCGCAGGTAGTGTCTTGTAGGATTTTTATTGGCCCTGTTATTTTAGATATCATCTGCCCATCTGTATGGGGAGGGGAAGGTAGTCAGGGACATATCTTGCTGTGGTAGGCCAGGGTTCCCTGACTCTCTCTCTGTGGTCCTAGTCGTGTGGTGATATCTCACCCAGTGGGCAGTTGTCTGTGCTCCACTTTTTCCCTCCAATCCATGTGGATTCTGGTCCAGGCAAGGGAGGACCCCTGGACCAGCACAGGTTTCTCTGGGTTGGTAATCTTTGGGGCTCCAGGGACCACCATATGTCTGGTCAGTCTTTTCCTATCTGGTCTGATCCATCTCGTAGGGCGGGCCCACATGCCTCCTCTGGCCAGCAAGATAGAGAGGTCCCGAGGTCTCCGTTTTTAGCTTTCTCCTTGTGCATCCCACCCTTATGTTATAATTCTATGTGTGGTACATAGCTCAGTGCTTGTGATACATACAGTAGAGCTGAATGATATAGGTCGTGTTCAGGTACATTGGAGCTAGAACAGTAGGTAGGACAGTGCCTACAGTATGAAGGAGTTGGATGATATGGTTAGTGCTTAGATATGTAGATCAGTGGTTGTAGTACATAAGAATTGGATTGGATATGATTGGTGCTTAGATACTTGAACAGATGATATAGCAACTGTTAGAACTTGATGTTTTGGCCTTTCTCTGTATCCCACCTTTGACAGGATGGTTCATTGAGTAAGACTGAAGGCCCCCGCCAGGTGAGATAAGAGTGCTGGAGGAGGAGGCAGGGGAGGATGGAGGATGAGTGCAACTTGCTCTAAGCAGAGTGGCCGTAGCTTGAGGGTTTAAATAGGAGATGGTGGAGGAGCTACCCCCCCCACCCCACATAGAACCTCAGGCTACAGCCTTTCAATTCTGTGTGTGGTACATAGCTCAGTGCTTGTGATACGTACAGTAGAGCTGAATGATATAGGTCGTGTTCAGGTACATTGGAGCTAGAACAGTAGGTAGGACAGTGCCTGCAGTATGAAGGAGTTGGATGACATGGTTAGTGCTCAGATACATCAGCACTGGATATGAACATAGGTCAGTGGTTATAGTACATAAGAATGGGATTGGATATGACTGGTGCTTAGATATTTGAACAGATGATATAGCAGCTGTTAGAACTTGATGTTTTGGCCTTTCTCTGTATCCCACCTTTGGCAGGATGCTTCGTTGAGTAGGATTGAAGGCCCCAAAAATAAATGTAATTGCTGGTACGATTGCCTCCTCCAACTCTGGAGAGTGTGGCCAGTAGCATGCAGGAGAGGGAAAAAAACCTTGGGGGAACCTCCAAGGACCCATGGCTACTAACCTGCCCATCCTCTGGGTATACTAAAGGAGAGTAATCCTAATTTGACCAACATTAAGTTGTTTAATTCAACTTCTGAGGCTGATTGAAGAATGTTCGGGGTTTTATTTAACTCCAAAAATTGATTAGCGTTTTGCTCATAAAAGTGCTAAAACATTGTGAAAATGCATAGCTCTTGTAAGCATATAAGCCCATTAAGGGCAAGTAGGAGTAGAGGAAGCCTCTTGTTTTGCTGTGTTTAACAAACATAACACTTCTAGAAAACCTATATAAATGCTTTCTGTACAGTTGGCATTGTCCCAAGAAAAAACTGCTAATCAATTATTTAAAACTCTGACCTTGAGTTCGATTGTAAGCAAGCCATCCTGGATTTGAGGTACTGATGTTAAGAGTCCAGCAAGAAGACAGTAGCAATATCTTGTTAGCGAAATCCCAGTTCAGAAAAAACATAGGTGTACAAGGTGAAAAGTTTGATACAAGGTAAACTCGATAAACAGTTGAGAGAAGAATAACATCTTAGAAGAGCGAATGTAGACTGGTTGAAGAGCAATCCAGAACCAGAAGGTGAAGAATTCCTTTCTGAAAGCAGGAACTATGAGCGAACAGCTATTTCCTTGCAAGACAGAATAGGGAGAACGTTGATCCATGTGCCCCGATTTGTAATTTTCCGTAAAGCACTAAGCCCTTGGTAGTGAAGCGAGTAAGCCGAGTGCAGGCTGCTAAGCTGTAAGAGGGAACAAATGGAAAACCTCCAGGCTCTGTGTGGGGTGAAGCAGGTAAGTGTAAAGTAGGCAATATAAGCCTGATGAGGGCGAATTGGGCAAAGCCAGGTCATTTCAAGTTAGGCGGATAGAAACCTCCATGCCCCCTTGCGAGGCGAGGCAGATTTCTAAGGAATAAACATATGAACCCATAGAGGGCGAGTAGGAAGAAGTGGAGCAGAAGCAAGCCCTGATAGGCAAGGTGGATAGAAACCTCCATGTCCCATTTGCAGTGCGAGGCAGGTTTATAGAGTAAACATTAAAAACCTCCATGCCCCTTTGGGGTGAGGCAGGTTTGTGTATGGTAGATGTCTGAAGCCCGTTGAGGGGAGTAGGAGTAAGTCGAGCAGAAGCCTGCCCTTTTGCAGGTGAGGTGGATAGAAACCTCCATGCCCCCTTATGGGGCGAGGCAGGTTTGTGTAAGCATATAAGCCCATTAAGGGCAAGTAGGAGTAGAGGAAGCCTCCTGTTTTGCTGAGCAATATAGCCCTGTAGAGGGTGGTATAGATGTTTGCTTGAGCATGAGCCAGGGCCAGATGGGCGAAGCTGCAAAGGCGGACTTTATGAAGTTGGGTATGACAAGGTCCAAGAAAATGTCAAGTCCCAGATGGTCAAGGCATGGCAGAAGAATGCGATGTAGAGAAGACTAAGTCAGATGAATTGGCAACTCACCCAGATACAGTAAGCCTCATATCACTGGAGTAGGTTATTATCCGAGGCCAGAACCTATGAGATCAGAAGTGGCATGATGGAATAGAGCATGTCTAAGATGTTCTGGCAGGAGAAGGCAGCAGCAGTAAGTCCCAAAACAAGCTGAAGCAAGCATGGCGAGAAACATGAAGTGGAGCAGATTACAAATGTCCTGTGATGTTGTCAGTAGAAGCAGAGGTAAGGTCCACAGCTAAGCAATCAGGGACATCCGTGATGAATGGAAGTTAGGTGCAAGCAGGTGGAAGATAGGCTGGCAAATGCCCAGTACTGGATAACTACAACTGAAGGAGAGACATCATGGTAGAGTCCCCAAACATGATGTGTGAAGTCTGCGAGGAGGTGATGTGAAGATCAAGAAGTCTGATGAAGAGCTTGGTAAATGATGCCCAAAGTAGTACGATGGCAATCCGGAACAGTGGGCAGAGAGTGAAGCAGCAGGAGCAGAACCAGGCCAGTCTGAGGAGAAGGGAAACACCTCATATGCACAGGGAAGGTTGGCGGATGAGATGAAAGGTCATGATACGGTCCAGATCCAGATGAGCAAGGTGATTAGCAGGTAGACAATACTGAAGAGGATGGTCTGGCAGAAGGAGATCTAACTTGCAGAGAAGGAATGGGGAATGAACGTGCAATCTGAACTTGGAGCTGGAGCGAAACAGCAGGAAGAAGGAAGCTTGCATGGAGCTGCAATCCAGTGGTGCAGTATAACCACAAGGCTGCAGAAAAGACAATCCTCCAGAGCTCAAGAAGTGAGGGTTACTCATGAATGTCCCGGCATAGACCAATGCTGAAGGAGACAAGAGGATGGAGGAGTACTGTAGAAGCAGGAAGGAAAGATGCAGTAGGTTAGGCTTCAGATGAAGGTCAGCAGGAACAGATTTGAAGCAGGTCGTAGCTCACCATGAATGAATGAATGCTGGGACGGCCGAGGAAGCCGAGTGCGCCAGGGATGGCAGAAAATAAGTAACAAGATAGGCTCCCACGTGGGCTAGCAAAAAGACAGAATGGCTACGTAGGGTTGCCTGAGTAGTGTACAATTGAGTGATTCAAGCTGGGCAGCCATGTAGGTCAGCAGAGGTAGGGTAGGAGAGGCTGGACCTCCACGTAGGTCAGCCTGAGGAAGCTGGACAGGCAAGACCTCCATGTAGGTTTGCCAGAGTAGCAGAATGAATGAGTCAGGCTAGGCCTCCACGTAGGCTAGCTGGACTGGCAAGACCTCCCATAGGTCAGCCTGAGGAGGAGGAGGAGAATGGTCCACTGCAGGTAGTGTGAAGGAGTCGAGTCAGCCCCATGGGGGCTGGTTGAGACAGGCAAGTCAGGTTGGCCGCTTTGTGGCCTCATCCAGGTGACATGGAGAGGATGCCAGGAGGAGCAATATGAGAAGCAGGTACACGAAAAGTAGGTAGTCAGTGACTGAGCAGCAACCAGAAGCCCAGTGTTAGACAATATTGGAAAGGGACTCCCATGGTCCAGTATAGAGAGGAGTCCTGCAGAGAAGGCATTAGAAAATGGTGCAGACAGACAGCCAGAGCTCACTCAGGGTAAAGCAGAAGGCTGACTCTCACGAGGTCCACTAATGTAGTGGGGCAACACGTCAAAAGGGGCAGAATAGCACCTTAATCATTGAGAGGTGAGAGGGACTGCAAGCTTACCAAGTGAATGAGCAAGAGTGAGGGTGATGTTCCTTAGACAGGGCTATAGCAGCAGGCCAGAATGCCCCAGGCCATAGGCCTTGCTTGTAAGTAAGAGGGAGCACACCATGAAATCTCTGGGCACAGCTCTCAATTCTTCCCAAACAGCAAGGATGTCCTTAAAAGCATCAATGGTAGTCTGGATTGCCAAATGTTATGTGCTCATAATGGGACTCAGGTTCGGTATTAGAAAAAGAAATGACCATCAGGAAGGCAGCTGGAAGCAGATCAATGAGTCCCATAAGCAGGAACAATGTGGATAAGTATGAATGGGAAGCAGAGTACCTGAGAGATGACCATGCCAAGAACAGTCGGAAGCCGAGGTCCTAATATGTGGGGCAGGAGGAAAGATGGATGAGCAGGGAATGGTTGTCCAAGCAGGAAGGAAGGCCGATAGGGCCCGGCAGCAGGCACAATGAGTGCCGAAGTGGAAGTAGTCCAGATTTCGCTGCTTTGCAGAGCAGCAAGAAGGGATGGGAAGCCCAGTTCAGAGGTGGTGGTGTTCAGCCACGATGGAGGCGCTGAACGTTGCAGCGTGGGCAGGTCCAGAAGTGCTGTAGCCAAAGAAACAGGAGCAATGGAGGTTTCATACGCGCGGAGACTCAGTGGTAGCATGGAGCGGCGGCTTCTCAGTGACATGGGGCAGAACAGCAATGGAAGCAAGAAGCAAGTATGCAGCAGAGAAGAGCAGTCCACAGGAAGCTGTACAAGAACAGCGAAGGAAAGTGAGTGGCCACAGGGAACACGGCTCAGTATGGCAAGGAGGAGCAGCAGCTGGAATCCACAAAAGAGGAGAACAAGGTACGTGCAGAAACACCAGACAACGGGAGGAGGGGGGGACAAAACAGCCAAACAAGCCGAGACAGAGGGAACGGGGGGCAGACGAGGGGCAAGCACAGGTAGAACAGATATGAAGGAAAGAGAGCAGACACACACCAGCACCACAACACTAGCAACTGCAACTCACTCTAAGCAGAGTGGCCGTAGCCTGAGGGTTTAAATAGGAGATGGGAGGAGCTATCCCCCCGCCTCTTGGAAACTCAGGCTACAGCTTTTCAATTAGCTGTTAGCCCTGCGGGTTCAGGGAGATTTCTCTTATTTCTCCAGATTACTGGGCATATGATGTGGTCCCCTATTCTAATTTAGTTCATTCTGTTCCTTTATTTGAATGCCCCCAGCCTGAATCAGTTCCCTGATCAAAACAGCCTGTCTATAGCTACTTGGGGGCACAGCCTAGGAATGGGAATCACTTTGGGCACTCATGTTTGTTGCCCTCAGGATGTCAGTCAGTCTCATTCCTGGGCCTCCACCCCTCCATCTGCCCTTCAGTTATGTGTTAGTTTAAATTCAATTACCTTTTCCAGACGGGGCTCAGAAGGCCCTTCCCTTGGGTACCCTTCAGCAGGTGATGGCATTCATAACTCCGCTCCTTTGCCCGATCGCCATGCACATCATCACTAGGCCCGTCCCAGCATCCCAGTTCCCGCAGCTCAATTTCATCCTCACGCAGTTAGAGGCGGGCCTCAGTTGACACACATTAGTGGTTGGCAACCACCACTTTGTACTGGGGAGCCATATGTCAGGCCCTCTTCACCGTGCCTCCTATGGACCTGGATTACCAATTAGCTTCTCCACCCCTACTTGGGCAGAGCACTTGTCAGACAGAGCCTTCCACCTGCTTACAGTTTGTTATAGGTCTCAAGGGGTTCTGAGAGATCCGCCGTATATTGCAGTAACCACGTGATCTCAGCTAGGCCTCTGACTCCATTAGAAACTGTCCCACTTACTTATTTGTGCGTCCCCTCCTCTAGTCAGATTCCCAACCCTTGTGGTGCCCTCCTAGCGAGTTACAGGCCTCACGGTGGTCCAGGATTCCCTCTAAAGACCAGGTCACTTCATTTCCAGGGAGCCAGCATATGCTCTTCCCAGGCCTCCCTCTTTCCGCTCACCTCTCTGTTATATTTAAACAGGGGTGTAGTCACCCCCCCCAAAGACATGGTTCAGAATTCCTGTCCTTTGTGCATCCTTTGCCAGGGGACTTTTTCCTAGCTCTCTGGCTCTCTCATCGCCTGCCTGGTGCACACCCATGAGGTCAGTCTCATTATCTCAGCTCCCTTGGCTTAAGTTTATCTTCTTAGTGATAGGGGCTGGCCTCAGTCCACGCAGACCCACCCTGCGAGTCGCCTTGCTTCTTGGGGACCCGTGGAGCGGATCTTGTCTCCTTTACCATAAATATAGAGTGATATCTTGATTGACTGGTCCCATTACACCTGGATCAAGGCGCTTCGTGGTCGGTGCCCCCCCGGTGGGCTTCGAGGCAAGAACAGTCCTGATCCCCCTCCATGCCGACCACCCCCGCAGCCCAAGACTAATCTTCAGTTTTACCTTTTAGCTGTAGATACAGTAAATGTCATTACTGTGGAGAAATTCTCCCTTTTTAAATATTTTGGCAGTGTCCCACTCTCTACTGCTTTGTCAACTTCAGTTTCTTTACACCCCATGTTCTCCCCCACATGTTCTGCTTAAGTCTCTGCATGGGAATACCTGTTTTCCTGCAGGTAGTAGGCTCTTCATTCGGGTTGCATGTGGGTGAATTTCTTCAGGAGTTCCTTTGCATCCTTCGGTGCCATGTTGAGTCTCCGGAGTGTCGGGTCTACTTGGGTGGACGCTGGTTGTCTTTGTAGAGGTACTTGGCTGTCTTAGAACTTAGACTTTAGAAGGCAGCTTGATGCTTCATTTGGGGGGCAGGTAGACACAACCTATTAATAGTTTTTTGACACTGCCAAGCATAAGTGAGAGAAAGAATGATTCAGCTGCTGGGACTTCGGGAGTTGGGGTAGGTATTTCAATGGCATCTAAGCCGGTCCAGACTTACAGGAGGACGACACTGCCCCATTTTCCCAACCTCTCCTTCCTGAAGCAGTTATGACCATATAAAGCCACCTCATGTTGCTTGACACTAGGCTTCAGCCAGGATTCAGAAATACCTGGGATGTCTGGTGAGTTTTGACTGACCCAAGCCTCGAGTTCAGCCAACTTGTGGTGCAAGCTCTGGGCATTTATGTGGGCAATTTTTTAGCCCTTTAGATGACTGACATTGTGTAGTTGGTGAGGAAGGTGTGAAAATGGGGTATGTGGGTCCCGGGTTGCACTCGATATCACCTGCACAGGTGAGAAGGGGTAGGAAATCCCTGAATAAGGTGCAGAGCTGTGTTACAGTGAGGCAGTCAAGTGTTGCGGGTACCCTTAGTCTTTTACGAAGCCAATGTCCAAGGTACACGACATCCCATTTGTGGAGACGGGGTGTGAGGAGATGCCAGCGTACAGGTTTCGAGGGTACATTCCTTGGCAGAGGGTGTACACTATACTGATGCAGGTGCATCAGGGAGAGGGCAATAAGATAGTCGGCAGTGTAAAGGGTCAGAAGACAGAAAAGGGAACCACGCATCCTGCTTTACTCATAGTGGGAGAACAATGAATACCGTAAGTAACTGAAAAGGGAAGGAGGCTAAATTGATTCAGTAGGTTATCACAGGATTGTGATCACTGAGGTGGCCAGATGGTTAGAGTGACAGACCGCCGCAGTGTCCTGAGTAGAGAAAAAGGAGTAGTACACAGTTTGTACTCATACAGTCTTAACTAAACAGGCAGAGGTACAGTAGACTGGATTTTGAGGATATGTACAGCTATAGACCTGTAATGGCCCTCTAGTGGCTGAGAAGAATACGGTGCTACTGGGAAAATGAGGGGATAGATTACCCAATCAGGGGAGCTGACCAATCAGAGGAATGTGTAGTAGTTATAAAAGTAAATGATCAGATAGGGTGGGTGGGGAGATGCTCCACAGTGTCGGGAAGTTACAGCTACCTTAGCTTCAATTAAATGAATTAAGCTTGAGACAGTCATTAACTGTAACTTCCCTTAAAATGCTTAAAATAGGAATTAACTTTCTCTTGCCTTAAATGCACTGATTCAAAAATTAATTAATCTGCACAGGCAAGTAGGGCAAGGCTAGCGCAGTATTTCCTACAAAGTATTTTAACTGTGGAGAATTGCCAAAATGGCGAGTAGAAAAGGTGCCAAGTTTGAATGCAGCACAAGAGCAGGGGCACAATCTCCGGCTGTGTCTTTGTGTCCGTACCTTGAGGATTGCTGATGGGTGGGCATCATCAGCAAACTTAACTGAAGATGACAAGGTCTCTTTAGTCATGTCTGAAATAAATGCAGTCCTGAAACAATGATGGTCCCGACACAGAGCCCTGCAGCACCCTGCTGGTCAATAACTAACCATTTATTAGAACTCTCTGGGTTCTATCTGATAACCAATTTCCCATCCACCCTACAGTAAGCTGTGGAGCTTTTAAGTTTTTCCATCAGAGCCCAGTGTGGCATCAAATCAAAGGCTTTACTAAAAAAGAGAAACATTACGTCACACGCAATTTTGTTGTCAAGTAATTCACTAATCTGTTTGTAAAAACATTAGATTAGTAAGGCATCCTCTTCCTTGTTTGAATCCATGGTGTTCTGTGTCCTTATTAATTTTTGGTGTAATCTCATCTTTTATTAAACTTTCTAATACCTTACAAACTGCAGATGTTAGTCCTATTGGTCTATAGTTACCGTAAACATTCTTGGAACCTTTTTATATATCAGTATCACATAGGCCAGTTTCCAATCATAAGGAACATAGTTATTGTTTATACAACCCTCAAACAACTTTTGCAAGGAGTAGAACAGATCTTCTGATAGTAGATCTAACATGTGCCCAATAATGGGGCTTGCCACTAAAAGGCAGGCCAGGTTGTCTGATGACCCCTGCCAGGAAGGAGCATAAAGGGGGAGGGAGGGAAAGAGCAGGTAGAAGGGGAGAGGCTAGTGACATCTCCTAGCCAGGTAGAACGGTAATATGACAAGGCAATGCCGGAGCCCCAGGGATTGGCTGGGGGGGGTGGAGCCTCAGGGGTCCTGAACAGGGGTCCTGTGGGAGTATATCAGTCCAGGACACCTGCAGGATGACCTCTTTTTGCCAGGAAATTTCAGACTGAGAACTCAGCACATTGTTGGCAAGCATCAGGTAAGGCACATGCTGCAGCTAGGCCTCGTAGGCCATGTGGTCCAGTGTAGCTAGCTCATTGTGGGTTGTTGGTTTTTCTCAGTGCATTTAAAATAAAAAAAAAAAAGTGCTTGGGCAGCAAGCATGTTTCACTATAAATGCTCATTTGTTCATTTAAAATGGTGGTTCAGGAATACAGAGCTCATTGGGTTGGTTTGTTTGCTCATGGCGTTAGAATTGGAGAAAGCGTGGGCAAAAAAACTGTTGCATTGTGAATGGTCATTTATTTTCTTTTTAAATCGTGGTTTTGAATTCAGAGCTTAGGGTGGTTGGTGTCTTTTGCACTGCGTTTTAAATTAGGGAAAGCTGGGGCAGCAAACAGGTTTCAAGGTGAATACTCATTTGTTCGTGTAAATGGTGGTTTAGGCATGCAGAGATCATTGGGGTTTTGTTTGTCTCATTGCGTTTTTATTTAGAGAGCAAGCTTCAAGAAAAAAACATGTTTTTCTCTGGGAATGCTTCTAGGTTTGGTTTGAAATGGTGGTTGCAAAATGCAGAGCCAGAATGGTGAGTGTGGGGGGCATCTGGGCCTTGGAGACCATGTGGTCTGGTGCGGCCTATGCACGGAGCGAGTGTTTGTTCCTTTGCTCAGTGGGTGTTGCTAAAACGAGAAGCGTGTGTGATGGGGACGCGAGGAGATGAACACCGCATTTGCCCGTTTTGTACAGTGATGTACAGGCAGAGCCAGGGGCGCGGTGAGGGCTTTCAATGGGTAAAGCCTGGGGAAGGAGCAGAAACGCAGTCTTTGCTGCAATGGTTTGGTGGGCTGGGTAGCTGCAGCGATGCTGCTTGTTCGGGAAGTGAGGGGTTTGATGTCGGGGCAGCAAAACGACATGGAGGCCATAGGGAGGTGTTTATGGCCTTCTGGCATGGTTGAGTGTTTCAGGCCTGCAGAACCAGGACCAGCGCAGCAGGAATGCGGCCACGTGGCACAGCAGGGCTGCGCATGTGGATTGGGGCAGCATGTTTGGCAGAATTTAAAAAAATAAAATAAAAAATATATAAATATAAAAGGTGCCTCCATCTATCTTGGGGACAGAAGGGGGGGGGTCATATCAGCGTTCCAGGTTCGGTGGCTCTGGGGGAAGACGACAGCATGCGGGCAGATTTAGGCAGGCCCAGGGGCTAAAAGGGGCCTAACTTTGGTGAGAAGAAGTGGCAAAACAAAGGAAGGAAAGTCTGCCTGGCTGACTGGGGCCCAGGACGGCCCTAATTCTGGCCATTTGACTGCAGTTTCAGCAACTACACAGCAAGTCGAGGCTGCAGCCAGTACTGAGATAATTGCTTGTGTACGTGGGTGGGGGGTACACACTGAAAAAAAAAAAAAAAAGGGAGAAATAAATACCAGCATACTATTCGGGCAGAAGAGGCAGTGAGCGGCCTGCTGGGAGGTTAGGCCTGGACCGGGGGGGCACAGGACGTGGCACAACAGAGTGCAAGGGCCCGGCAGCCTGGAAGGACTGGGTGCCATGAAAGGCAGGGCCAGTAAAGGCAGCTGGATAAATAAAAAGGGGGGAAGAGGATGGCTTCCTGGTACAGGAGGTGTTCGGGGCAGGGGTAGGCTCGAGGCCCCCCCCCATGGCGGGAGGACAGTGGCGGAGCATTTCTGGCACCACCTCATGGGGAAGGAGGGTGAGCAGGGTCACAGAGAAGTGATGAGCCCTAAAAAGGGTTGTGGATCCTGCAGGCGGGACCATGAGACCAGTTGGGCTGTGGGGGGGGGTGCCAGGCCATGGGGGAAAAGAAAAGGACAGGCTTCTGAGGTCCCTACATCCTTGGTTTATGGGTGGTCGGTGTACACAAGTCTGAGCATTTGTTTCTCGCCCCTCTGCACACAGTGATGGAAGAACAGCGATAGCACCCAAGCGAACCCCAATGTCCAGCGAAAAGATGTTGCAGGAAGCGGCAAGATTAATGGGGTAGATGTCGGAGCTGGTGGCAGCAGTGAAGCAGAAAGAGGCAGAGGAAGAGGTGCAGAAAAAGTGTAAGGAGAGAGAGGAGCGCCCAAATGGGAAAGGGAGGGTAAGAGACCCAGACGGGATGTGCCACACTCCACACCCATCCCAGTGCCTCTGCCCGCACCGGAACTGGATGAGGAGAGCCCAGATGGGGGGTAAGAATGACGTGGATCTCACTGATGAAAACGGTTTGAAGGAGTATTTGGAGGGGTTGTTGGGCAGCATGGGGGACGCAGGGATCAAAAAGATGGAGCAGACCATGCAGGCCTTAAAAAATAAAGGTCCAGGGTGGAAAGGGGGGGACAAGCCAATAGACAAGAATCTGTACGAAGGGCCCCCGGGCTGCTGGGTCAGGGACCATGTCCTGGCCTCAATCAAGGAAAACATTTGGAAAGGAGACTATGTCGACATCTTCGGACTGGTGGACGAGGATACAGCCACGAAATACGAACAGAAGGAGTCAGTGGGGAAGTCAGAGATGGCCGTGGCTCTGGCAGTGGTAGGGCACAAGGCTGAGGAGGCAAAGTGCAAGGGAAGTACCATCGATAATTGGCAAGGGCGTTTCATTATCTACAGCGTGTTGGTACTAGAGAAGCAGCCAGAGCTAGCCATCACCTTACTGATGTACATGTCCATCATAAGAGATGCGTACAAAGCAAAAGTAGGGTATGGGTGGCTCAAATATGATGAGGCTTTTCAGAAGAGAATGGCAGTAAAAAGGGATCTTAGATGGGATTGTACTCACTCGGAGTTGTGGGTGAGGACCCTTTCTGGGGAAGGGAGCGGGACCGCGGGAGATCAGGCAAGGAAGAACCCTCCTGCCGCAGGGTCCAAGACCTGTTGAGGCTTTAACAAGGCCACCTGCACCTGGAGCAGCTGTAAGTTCAGGCACACCTGTTTGAAATGTGGAAGGTCACACCGGGTCTCCAGCTGTCGACAAAGCAGCGAAAAATGGGGACCAAGCGGGGGGCAGTACTTTGAACAGTCCTTTCGGGGCACTTGGGGGGGCAGGACAGGGGCAGGGAGCAGCCACAGGGGCTGCACTACACTCAATAGCTGGCATTAGCGAGGAGCCAGGGAGAGGTGTGGGGTTACATGCTGGTTACACCCCATTTCCCTAACAGTGACAGAGGTGGACCATGGACTACCCAGTAAAGGAGCATCAGCGCTGCTCAGGAAGGTTCGGATGGATTTCCAACTGGGTTTTAAAGGCAGGCAGGTGGGGATGTGGGTTAAGAATCTCCAGTCAGTGAAGGGGAAGGAGAGGGTTGTAGGGGCCAAGATAGGAAAAGAAATCAAGGTGGGCTGAGTGGAGGGGCCACTTGGGGCTCCCCCATTTGCACATTTCTGAGTTTCCCCATTGGGTATAGTACCCAAGAAGGCAGAAGGAGAATTCCACTTGATCCACCACTTATCCTGCCCCGAGGGCTCATCGGTGAAGGAGGGCATACCAGACCATCTTAGGGCAGTGTCATATGCCTCACTGGTGAAGACGGACATCGAGTCGGCATTTCGACTCTTTCCCGTCAGGCCAGTGAATTGGGACCTGTTGGGCTTCCAGTTCCAAGGGAACCTCTATTTTGACAAAGCCATGCCAATGGGGTACTCAGTGGCTTATTCCACCTTTGAAGCATTCAGCACCTGGGTGCAGTGGATATTCAGGGCCAGGTATGGGCACAGGAGGGTGGTGCATTACCTAGATGATTTCCTCCACATCGGGGAGTCCAGGGAGGAGGCGCAGAGGATGTTGTGGGATTTCAAAGAGATGTGCCAGCGTATAGGGATACCGCTGGTGCAGGGCAAGATGGAGGACCCCGCCTGGAGATTAGAGTTCTTGGGCATAGAGGTAGACATGGAGGGGAGATGTTTCAGACTTCTCGGGGTAAAAGTGGCATGGCTTAAAGGGCTGCTGGCCCAGGTGATGGGGAGGAGGAGGGTGCCGCTGGTACACATGCAACAACTGCTAGGGCACCTTAATTTCACCTGCAAGGCCATCAGCCCAGGCAGGGCATTTACAAGGAGACTGAAAAGGGCCACAGGGAAGGCTAGGCTGCCACAACACATGGTAGATGTGTTGAAAGGGGTGCAGGAGGACTTTCAGGCATGGGAGGAGTTCCTAGAGAGCTATAATGGGGTGACATTTTGGCAAGATGAGTGAGTGCGAAATACGGACTTGGAGTTGTTCACAGATGCCTCGGGCACCCTAGGGATGGGGGCATACTTCCAGGGATACTGGATGTTGGAGGCTTGGCCAGTGCAGTGGAAGGAGTGGGGAGTATTGAAGGGCATCACATTTTTGGAGATATTCCCAATATGGGTGGCTCTGGAAGTTTGGGGCACCAGGATGAAGGGGAAGCGCATCCTTTTCTGGTGTGACAAGAAAGGGGTGGTGGAGGTTATTATAGACAAGGGGAGGACAGAGCCAGTAGGCAGGTTGCTTAGGCGCATGGTTTTGTTGGGCTGCAGCTGATCCTGTCTTTCAAAGTGCAGCATATTGAAGGGTTGAAGATCGAGGTGGCTGACAGTCTTTCTCGTTTGCAGCTCAGAAGGTTTCAAGAGCTGAGACCGCAGGCAGTGACACACAGGACCAGGATCCCAGACCAGTTACAGGAGGCTGGAGGGACACAGCTAGGGTGCTGTACTAGGGTTCCTGGTCAGCCAACACGCTGAGGGCCTATGAAGCGAGGTGGGTGAAATTTCAGGAATTCAGAAGGAAGCATAGGTGGGGCGGGGATGAACCAGCCTGGGATGAGCAGGTAAGGAGGTTTATAGTGGAGAATTGGGAAGATGGGCTGGCTCACACCACAGTGGTAGTTCACCTGGCCAGCATCAATTGGGTATGCCAGGACAGGGGTTGGCCCAAAGTAGCAGCCAGCCGGACAATAAAAAGGATGGTCGCAGGCTGGCAGAGGAGACAGGTTGCCAGGATGGATGGGAGGCACCCCATAAGAGGGCAGTTGCTGGCGAAAGTGCTAGGGGCAACACAGCAGGTGTGCACCTCTGCCCAGGAGGCGATCCTATTCAGGGCAGTTTTTGCGGTCATGACAGCAGATGCATTTCAGGTGGGGGAGGTGGTGGCCCCATGAAAAACAGCTGCCATGCAGGCTTTGCAGCACAAGGACATGTTATGGGGGCAGCACAGAGTGGTCATTAACCTGACCAGGTCCAAAACAGACCAAAGGGGGAGGGGGACCATGGTGTCACTGGTGAGGCAACCACAGTCCACTAACTGCGTGGTGGGTGCACAGGAAGCATATGAGAGCACCCGAGGAAGGGCTGAGGGAGGCTTTGTTCCAGCATGGGGACGATTCCCCAGTCACCGGTTTTCAGGTGAGAGTAGTACGCAAGAGGGCCCTGGCTTTCACTGGGGAGGATCCAGGTGAATTTGCCCCACTTTCCTTTCAGATCGGGGTAGCCACAGAGGCAGAGGAAAAGAGGGCCGCAGTGGAAGAGGTAAAGAAGGTTGGGCACTGGAAGTCCAGCTGCTACAAGAGGTATGTCAGGTGTGTATAACAGCGACTCACACTGTTTATCTTGTCTCCATGGCAAGTTTCAAGAGGAAAGTTTAGATAGTGGGGCACTCCTTCATTTATTGGGCAGAAAGGTTTGTGATTGCTATTTCCAGAGGAGCATAATTGCGATACAATACTGAGCACACCAGGGTGCTATGGAAAGGCATTTAGGGGCATGAGGTGGGCACGGCTTTTGCCACTGTTGGACAAATTAAGGGCGCAATGGGGAACACCAGACTGCATTATCATACACTTGGGGGGAAATAACTTGGGGGGCCTGCCATGGGGAGAACTGGGGCGGAACATCCTGGGGGAAATGGAACAGATTAAAGGATGGTGGCTGAGAGTGACAATTGGCTGGTCCAACATCACCTCCCAGCGGGTTTGGCGGGGGGGGGTCAAAGACATCAGGCTGATTGAGAAAGTCAGGAAGCATTTGACTAGGAGGGTAGCAACTGCAGTAATTGAAATGGTGGGTGTGCACCTGCAGCACAAGGACATTTCCTTTGACCAGGCTGCGGTGTACAGGTCTGACGGGGTGCATTTATTGGAATTTGGCATGTGCCTATACCTGAGGCCAATTAGGGAACTAGTAGGAGAAATAGCCAAGAAAGGTTTGAGATATTAGTCTGCAATGGGGGAGCCCCTCTGTCCATTGCAAGTTGGAGGTGGGGCAGGGAAGAAGGAAAGGAGGAGTGGGAAGGAAGGAAAGGGGTAGGATACATGGGCTGGGGACAAGGAACCCAGATGTGGTGTTAAAGTGGGGAGGGGGGGATAGGTCCAGGCACCAGATTCAGAAGTGTCTGGACCTGGAGGGCGAAGGGCCGGGTAGGTGGAACTGGCCTGGTTCTGGTGTGGAGGAGGGGGCCGGACTCACAGTGTCCAGACCCGGAAAAGACAAGATGAATGAACAACCAGAGGAAGGAAGAGGCCGGAACCAAGAAAACTTTGAATGAATTGTTATGAGTGGAGATGAAGTATTAATATTGGTGATGTAAATATTCTTTGTGCCAAATAAATATCGCCAATGAGCAACCAAAAAGTAAAATGAATTGTAGCATCTATCATTCCTGGGAGGGATTCAGGAAACAAGGGGGCTTGCCATTAAAAGGCAGGCCAGGTTGTCTGATGACCCCTGCCAGGAAGGAGCATAAAGGGGGAAGGGTGGGGGAGGGAGGGAAAGAGCAGGTGGAGGGGGAGGGGCCTTTGACATCACCTTGCCAGGTAGAAGGGTAATATGACAAGGCAATACTGGATCCCCAGGGATTGGCTGGGAGGGTGGAGCCTCAGGGGTCCTGAACAGGGGTCTTGTGGGAGTATATCAGTCCAGAACACCTGCAGGACAACCTCCTTTTGCTGGGAATTTTCCCAACCACCGACCCAGCCTTATTAAGGAAGGCACTGGGGGGCAAGGGTGGCACAGAGATAGGTGGCAGGCAGAGTGTGTGCCCTTGGGGCCCTGGGCAGGGGGCCGGTGCGGTAGGCTGTGGGTAGGCAGCTGCAGGCCCAGGGGGCTGGGTCATAGCCCCCAGGAGGGTGGGCAGCAAGGCCCAATGGCAAGTGGGAGATGCGGCAGAAGGCGGAAAGGAGAGCAGGGAAGGGAAAGGGGAGGGGTAGGATATGGGCTGGGAAAAAGGAACCCAGACTTGATGTTAAAGGGGGGAGGGGGATAGGTCCAGGCACGGGATTCAGAAGTGTGCAGGCCTGGAGGGCGAAGGCCCAGGTAGGTAGAACCGGCCTGGTTCTGGGGTGGAGGAGGGGGCCGGCTTCACAGTGTCCAGACCCTGAAAAGTCAAGATGGATGAACAACCAGAGGAAGGAAGAGGCCGGAACCAAGAAAACTTTGAGTGAATTGTTATGTGTGGGGATTGAAGCATTAATATTGGTGATATAAATATTCTTTGTGCCAAATAAATATTGCCAAAGAGCAACCAAAAAGTAAAATGAATTGTAGCATATATCATTCCTGGGAGGGGTTCAGGGGACAATTCCATCATGGCCTGGTGATGTTTTTCCCTTTTGGTTATCTAGTTTCTTTTTTAATTTTTCTGTAGTAAAAGAGACAGGTATAGTATCCAACTGATCAAGTGATTCGTTAATAGTGTGTTCTAGACCATCTAAAACAAAAACTTTTATTGAATATCTTTGCCATATTAAGTTGATCAAAAATCAAGACACCATTATGTAGTATAGGGCCTACTTGACTAGTTGTTTTTCTCAGAGAATTAATATAAGCAAAACAAGTTTTACTATTGTCTTTTTTAGCATTTTACACTAATCGATATTCCCAATCTTTGTTTGTTTTTCTTATAGCCTTTTTGCATCTCTTTTGTATAGATACAAATGCGTCCCAAGATGCACTGGTTTTATTTTTTTGGTATTGGCAGTATTTTTTGTTTTTATTTTTTATTAGTTGTTTTAGTTTTTTGTTAATCCATTTTGGGTAATGTTTGTTTTGCAAATATTTAAGTTGTGTAGGTATATATTTATTGCAAAGAGACAGAGTATTTTTAAAATATTCCCAACAGTCGTGTGGATTTGTGGGGAAAACTCATTATTCCTGTCAATTTGACTAAGATGATATTTGATTTTACTAATATCTGCCCTACCATATAAAAAGATTATCATCTTTCCTTTATTTAGTACGATGTTACATGAAAGGGTAAACTCTATAGTGCTGTGATCACTGCTTCCCAGCGAGAACATAACAACACATTTATTTATAGTCCAGTTACCTGTGCAAAGTACCAGATCTAGGATATCGTTGGACCTTGTGGGTTCTGAAATGTATTGTTTTATGTGTAGTTGTTCACAGATGGATAGGAGTTTTTTACCACTAGCATTATCTGCTGATTGATTTTTCCAGTTTATATCCCCCAAATTAAAGTCCCCCATGATTATAACTTCTCTGAGTTCACCTACTACTTCTGTTTCAGATAATATTGCATTATAGTTTTCACATGTGCAATCTAGAGGGAGATAACAAGTTCCAAATATCAAGGGTTCAGCTCTGTCTGCTATAAGTTTTATCCATATTGTTTCTGTATCTACTTTGTGTTTTTTAACTTTGTCTGTTATGTCAATTGCTTTGATATTGTTTTTTATAATTATAGCAATGCCACCCCCTTTTCTGGAAGTTTGATTACATTTATAGAAATCATACCCTGGCATTTTGAAGTCCCATGATTACTTACCATCCCACCAAGTTTCTGTAATGGAAACAATGTCACTGTCTTGTTGCACATTGCATAACTTTAATTCATCAGCCTTTTTATTTAGACATCTTGTATTGAGTAACATGAACTTAAGCTCTGTATCAGCATGTATAATATACTTGGATGTGCGTTTTGGTCTCATAAGGAGCCAAGAGGTACTACTATGACCCCAAAAAAATAGTTTAAATCAAACTCATGGAAACAACGTTCAAAGTTAATTCTTAGAATTTTAGTGCCCACATTATTTAAATGTAGACCATCCTTGGAATATAGCTCTTTTTTGTTTATAAATGAGTTCTAGTTCTTAATCAAGCAAATATCTTTGTTTTTACACCAATCAGATAGTGTACTATTGATTCTAGAGATGGTCTTGTTTTTTTTCTGGATATGCCCTGGGGATAGGCAGCATTTTGGATATGGCTACTATATGACCCCTATCTCTTAGTATAGTTCTTAGGAGAAGTAGGTCATAACAAATGTCCTTCTCATGACTAGCCTTAGTCACTCCATATTTTAAGAAAGTTGATGGAGGTAAACAGGAGAACTACAGGCCGGTCAGCATTACATCAATACTGGAGAAAATGTTCATGAGTTGAATAATAAAAGACTGCACTGAGATTTTTTTTTGACAACACTGGCCAAGTTGATGCTATGCAACATGGATTTAGGGAAAATAGGTCATGTTTAATAACCTAATGAAGTTCTTTGAACCAGTTAGCAAGGCCATGGATCAGGGAATCCCTGTTGAGGTGCTATATTTAGATTTTCCAAAGACTTTTGACTCTGTGTCCCACACAGAGTTAATGAAAACACTGACAACAATTTGTTAAGATGGATGGGCTCTTGGCTAGAAAATAGGAGACAGAGGGTAAATGTTAGGGGGTATTTGTCAAGCTGGGCAAAAGTCGTGGAAGGGGTCCCACAGGGATCGGTCCTTGGGCTATTATTATTCAATCTGTTTTTGGCATTTCTAAACTGTAGTGGTCATACATGGATGAGTAAGTTTGCAGAAGATGTCAAAATGGGTTCATTGGTAAACTCCATGGAAGATGCTGTAAAATTTCAACAAGAAATGGATAGGTTAGCAGCATGGGCAGGAGACAAGAAACTCTCCTTTAATGTGGACAAATGCACGATAATGCACTTCAGGCAAGAAATATCAGGGCCAAGTATAGACTAAACGGAATTGGATTAAAAGTAACAGAAGAACAGAAAGATCTGGGAGTATTTATCAACAGTAAACTGAAATTCGACAGACAGTGCAGGGAGGTGATAAGCAAGGGGAATAGGTTGCTGGGCTGTATAACAAGAAACATTAGGAGCCGAGATAGAGAGGTGGTGATGCCATTGTATGGCACCCTGGTGATACCACATATGGAGTACTGTGTGCAACTTTGGTCCCCAAGTAATAAGTTGTACAACAGGAAACTGGAGGCTCTGCAGAGAAGGGCAACCAGAAGGGTTAGGGGTGTGAGGGAGAAGGGCTACAATGAGAGACTGTGTGAGCTAGAAATGTACTCACTTCAATGCAGAATATGGAGAGGGGATCTTGTCTGGTTTACAGAGCCTCCGGTAATAAAGATCTGTGGGAGTGTTTGGGCCTGGTTAAAATGGAAATTGCTCATGTAGTCAATAGCCCGTCTGCCCTCCCAATCAGACCAGAAAGCCCACTTTTAACAGCTTGACATGAGAGGGTATGAGACATTGGATTAGAGGGTAGGAGGTCAGGAGATATTGATATCTTATTATCTTATTTCTAGGTTCCACTCAACACTCAATGTTTTCAGAATGTTGATGCCTTTGACATAATTTTAGCACTACTTTGTATACCATATAAAATTAGGAAAACCCTTTTCTCCCGCCCCTTCAACATCACTCTAAATAAATAACTGAATAAAAAATGGTATCTGGAGTTTTCATAGCTGTCAGAATTCTGGGGTTGGTCAATTGCTGCAGGATACAAAGTGGTGGAGAATTTCTTACCTTGTCAGGTTTTTTCTTCTTCAAACTGGAAAGTTCATCATCAAGACTTTAGAATTACTTAATCTCAGCATCAGGGAATGAGGTTATTCATCTGCCTTTGGGTGAGGCTAGTTTATGAACATCTTGACTGAAGAGAAATTCAGATTTTGTTTTTGCTTGGTGCTAACTGTGAAGGTTGAAATTAGGTCAGCCTCCTTTCGACACTGGTTGGACACTATTACTCTAACTGATGGCAGTAACTGCAATGAATATCCATTACTTTGTTTATCACATTCCAAAGGATTCTCATTTGTTTTCTAGTTTATAGCCACAATTTATTTTAATCCAGATAACTTCTTTCAGCATGAAGCAATATCAGTGAAAACATAGTCTCATGTTACTTATAACTGAATGTACATTTTGAATATAGTATATGGTTTGGTCTTATTCTGTATAGAAATCAGTCACCTCAAAAATGTTATAATGTATGGTAGAATATTATTATTACCTAAATCCAATCATTTCACAGTATTGTTGTACTATCAATGTGACATTACAATGTTGTTGTACCATCGTGAGTATTTAACATTGATGGTATAACAACATGGAACGCATGCACGCATGCGCATTACGTGAACCTCTGTCTTCCTGAACTGGCTGCAGTGGTGAGAGCTGGACACAGAAGAGAGCGGCGGTGATAAAAAAACAAGCATTTGTCAATGCTGAATGTTTGCTTGCTGGCATTGGTATTGGTAGTGTAGGAGTTACAGAGCTGCATAATAGGAATGGCAGTGAAGTACTGAACTGAAACCAACCCCACCACCACCCTGCAGATGCTGACAGGCACTGGGATGTGCCTTTGGGTCATCAGGCATAACAGCCATGCCATTTCACCACACCCTACCCAGCAGACACCAACAAGTGTCACAGTTTCAGGGTTTTATTTAACTCTAAAAATTGATTAGCGTTTTGCTCATAAAAGTTCTAAAACATTGTGAAAATGCATAGCACTTGCCTCGCTGTGTTTAACAAACATAACACTTCTAGAAAACCTATAAAAATGCTTTCTGTACAGTTTATATTGTCTCAAGAAAAAAAGTGCTAACCAACTATTTAAAACCCTGCAGTTTGCCTTCGGGTCTTTGGCCCTTATGTTCACCCCATTCCATCAGGAAATACGGTGAGATGGGTGCTGTATAGGAGAATAGGGTGCACTTTGAGGCCGAAGAGTCCAAGGCACACCTCGATGCCTCTCACTGTTTGCAGGGTGTGGGTGGGGGTGGAATGGTATGAGCATTACAGGCGACAGTCCCAAGTCACACCCCTGATGCCTGTCATTCTCTACAGGGTGGGGCATTGTGGTTGGAAACCCTAACACTTCAGGTGTTCATTTGTATTTTCACTCCAAATTTTCAACATGTTATTTTTGTGACCCCCACCTCATGAACAGTGGCAATATCAGTTCATTAGCCGAAGGCTGCTTTTGCACAGCGACTATGTCATTTGGCACCACAGGTGCGAAAACACATTTCAAACAGGATGTGAAAAGTGACAGCTGGACTGTTCATGGGGAGGTGTAAAAAATGGCAATGTTGAAAATCTGCAGTGAAAATATTAAAAAAACTAGTGAAGTCACGAGCATGTGTAGAAACTGTGCGACGCACACCCGTAATGTAATTAGTTTGGGGATTTTTTACAGCAGATTGTCAACACAGGCATTTTGGGACCTCCGCTCATGAACAGTGTCACTGTGATTTTCTTAATCTGTCCCGAACAGTGACTTCCCACAGCGACCAAGCATTTCTGCGCTGGAAGTGCAAAAACACATTTTGGCCATAGTGTGAAAAATGACAGCTGTACTGTTCATAAGGAAGTGTGGAAAACTGCCAGTGGTGAAAATCTGGACTGAAAATATTACAAATTCATGAACTTACAAGGGTGCATGGAAACTGCACAATGCTCGCTCGTAACACAGTCATTTTATGGACTTTTGTCACCAAATGTTTAACATAGCCATTTTAAGACCTCTGCTCATGAACAGTGTCACTGTGATTTTCTTAATCTGTCCCAAACTTTGATTTTGCACACCGACTGCGCCATTGTGCGCTACATGCACAGAAACACATTTTGAGAAGATGTGAAAAATGACAGCTATACTGCTCATAAGGAGGTGTGGTAAAATGGCAATGTTGAAAATCTGGAATGAAAATATTGAAAATTCGCGAACTTATGAGCGTGCATAGGAACTGCGCAACGCACACTCGTAAATCAGTAATTTTTGGGAATGTTTTCACCAAATGTTCAACATAGGGATTTTGGGGGCCTACCTCATGAACTGTGGCAGTGTCGTTTCGTTAATTGGTCTCGAAAGGTGGTTGCTCGCAGTGACTGCGAAATCACCTTTCTGGGCTGATTAGTGCCATGACAGTGACAGCATTCATGAGAAGGGGTCCCAAAAAACCCCATGTTGAAAATTTGGTGCAAAAATTCCAAGAAATGCCTGAGATATGCAACAAAGTTGAAAAAACCTTATCTATCCCATTATACAGCTTACTGGCATTTCCTCAGTTCGCGGTCGGCTTTGAAGAGTGCAGACATGTTCTAGTCCACGAAGATCATCTACGCCAGACTCCGGAGGGTAAGTATGGGGTGGGGGTGTGGGGAGGCAAGGTGCGCAGTGGGTGGGTCTGGAGGTTGTGGGGGCAGGGAGACTGCGTGGGACCGTTTTTTCTTTACAGGTTTTTTTACAAGGCGATGGGGGCGTTTGCCACGCTGGGGTGGGCTCCCAGCGTGGCATAGAGCTTAACTGATTTAGAGGCGTGGAGCAGGCGAGGTTGGGCACCCCATCGGCCATAGCAACTTTGCCATGCTGGGGTGGGCTCCAGCATGGCACCTATCTCGGGGGGGGACAGTGGAGCTATACCATGAGTTGCCATGCTGGGATGGGCACCCAGCGTGGCATGTGGAAGGCTTTGGGAGGGGAGTGCAGCACACATTGGCTATACAGTGTGTGCGTGGGGGGCAACATGCAGTATGCATGCGTGTGTTTGTGTGTGTGTGTAGGGGGAGCTGCACATGAGCAGGCAATATCTTATCGCTGCTCACTGAAGCATAGCTCCCCCTTTCAACTGTATGCCACTGCATTTTGCAGCTGTCATAGACAGCTCCAGCATGCATTGGCGGACTGGGTCCGCACCTGCCAACACACTGACTGAATTGGAAGAGGGGGTGACACACCTCTGAAAACTCGGATGATGGCACTATGTTTCTTGCACATGTGTGCAAGCAAACATAAAAATTGAACAGTAAGGATCCTGCTGTTTATGTGGACCATAAACAATAAAAGAAATGTTGGTCTGCTATCGGCAACAAAGCGTCTGTTGCCATCTCAAGGTAGACATGTTGACCAAAACCTCTCGAGGTTTAAACGGCCGCCATGGCAACCTCTCAGTGGCTACACATGCTCATTACTGATAGCTGACCATACATTCTCCTTTATGTTGTGTGCTGTCTAAATGCTGTTGTGCACGTTTGATTATCAGCTCACCTGTGTTTCCCCCTCATGCTGACTGCCACCACTTTCACTTTCTTACCAGTACATCTCTCACTCACATAGTGCTAAATGCAGCCAGATGCCACAGTGGTGATAAGGGGCACGGTTGAAGCGGAGACAGCAGGGAAGTTGGCTCAGTCAAGCCCAACAGACCACCCACTGAAACAGCCATCCCTGAAACCTGACAAAATGACCTGTCTAGGGTGGTGAGTTGTGGCAGCACCAGGTGCTGACTGCCCAATTGTTTTTTTTTTGTAAGTATTTTCTGATTGATGGCACAGAAGACAGTGCCCAAGGCTGCAGAGGCAAGCAAAGTCCCACGCTAAGGACCCCTGATCTAGGACCTTAAAACCATATACTATACAAAATAAACTATGGGCAACCATACACAACTCACCCTTTATTTCTATCTTGGGGTTGAGATAACAGAATGGATCCCTTGATCTTCACTTTCAAGGTCCATATGCTGTTATCTCAACCCCTTGATAGAAACACATGCTTGTTGGGAACAACTGCCCATACATAATTTCTTATGTATTACATGTTCCTGTGCCATTCATGGTTTTTGAGAAAAAAGTTTTCTCTTTATAAAACACCTTTTGAACCTCTTGTAGTCTTCAAAAAGAACACTTTAGACACAGTGGCCCGGATATTCAAAAGGGTTGCGCCATGCGTAACAGGGTTGCGCATGCACAAGTCCAAAATTGAGCCATTTTGCGATATTCAGAAGGAGGCAGTTGCGCCACCGAAAACATGCTGAGCAACAGCGCAATGAAAATGAAGGCATGTGCAACCGAAGGGGGTGGATTCATGCATAAAGAGCCAATGCGAAAGACTTGCACGATGCTAATAGCGGCACACCGAAATTGCGACTACGAAATGAGCCAAAATAAAAAGGCTCAAGGAAGAACGCTACAAGGCTGCCAAGTGGGGGAGAGAGAGAGAGAGAGACAGACAGACAGACAACAGACATGCTAGGGCAGGCAAGGAAAGCGTGGGCCATAGGCTGTAGAGGCCAGCGGGGGGTGCCCGGTGCAGTGAAAGTAGCAGTGAGGACAGCGGGGGTAACACAGCAACACCAACCAGGGGGGGTCAGAAGCCAGGGAGATGGACAGTGCCAGCTTCCACATGGAAGCTGTAATGAGGGGTGAGAATGCATGCTGCAGGGGCGTGGCAGTGGAAGGCCCCGTCGGGTATCCCCCAACAGGCAGTACCGTGCCCGCATCAGCTTTGAGCTGTACACAGATGTAGAGATCGTGGGCCGGTACCGCCTGAACAGGGCAATACTGAGACGGCTCTGTGAGCTGTGCAGTGATGTGATGCAGGCACCCTCGGCGGAGTCATGCTCTGTCGGTGGAGACCAAGGTGACAGCCTGCATGTGCCTGCTCACCACGGGCACCTTCCAGAGGCCGACAGGGGACACCACAGGCATCACACAGTCGGCCCGTCGCATCCTCACCAATTCCTCAGCGCACTGCTGCACATGCCGCGGAGTACATCCATTTCCCCAGCACCGCGGCAGAGCGCACAGCAAACATGCAGGAGTTTCACAGGGTAGCACGATGCCTGGCATGCTAGGGGCTAAGACTGCACCCACGCGGCCATTCGACACCACCTGGCCCCGATGGGCTCGCGCATATAGAACAGAAAGGATTCTCCAGTGTCAACTGCCAGGTGGTGTGTGATGCCACTGGGCACATAATCAATGTCTGTGCCACACACCCTGGCGGAGCACATGATGCCTTCATATGGTATCAGTCCGCACTGTGCCATCGATTCGAGAGGGGACATCCCCACAGGACATCTAGTGGGTGAGTACACATGTATGGAATGCAAACTCGGGGCAAGGGTGGGAATGCCACAGGTGCCATGGTAGTGGCACACAGGGATATGGGCAATATGGACCTGAATATGAGACTGATCTCCACTATCTCCACACAGGTGACAGCGGATACCCACTCCATCCCTGGCTGCTCACACCGTAGCGGTGCCCCATGACCCCATCGCAGCAACGCTATAATGAGGCACATGTTTCCACATGCAACATCATAGAGCAGGTGTTTGAGATGCTCAAGACACGCTTCCGATGCCTAGACACCTCCGGCGGTGCCCTACAGTACAGCCCCCAAAAGGCCTGTGGGATATTCCTGGCCTGTTGCATCCTGCACAACATGGCCAAAGACTATGGGATAGCCGTACAGGTTGAAGAGGGGGACAGCGATGGGGACGCCAGTGGCGCCGGTGTTGATGGTGATGAGCAGCCCCACCTAGGACGGCGGGACCCCCGACTGATCCGGCAGGCCCAAATGCACTGGGACACCATCACAGAGGAGCACTATGCACAACACAAGTAAGTCAAGGGGACATGTGCAACCAACACTGTCCATGCGCAAACCACAGGCACACAGGGTAACACACCAGGGGTGCATGACGCCCAGGGGAGTGGAAGGGTCCAGGCATACAAACACACCATCAGGGAGGGGTGAGCACTCATATGGACACACACACACCAGGCACAGAGTGTACATGGGCAGATGCACAGCACAGCAGAACCGACATTGCTAACACACAGCACCACCAACCACCCCCACCACCTGTACTGTCCAAGTACATGTGTCAGATGCTGGGCACCCTTGCACCTTGGTGTACAGTACAATGCAGGCATCATCATGCACATGCACCTGTGGACAGCAGTTATGAGGGTGTGCAGGTGGTCCGTGTGTTGGCGTGGTGAGCAGAGCACCCAGCAGTGCACTGCCCACCATGACACACATTGCACACATGGCAGCACCAGACAGGGCCCGCACTGGGAGACAGCTCAGTCATGTAGCACTGTCCCACGGCCACCGTGGATGCGTGGGTGGCCCCGCCATGACCCAACAGCACTGGCAGGCTGAGCAGGGGCCACATGGCATGGCACTGTTGCACCACCAGGGGTCCCACTGTGCGAACGCGACCTTGCCCGCACAGGGGTCTGCAGCATGCCGAACAAACCTGCACCAGGGCTGCTCGGGATGGCCACAGCAGAACCCGGTGTCAACAGGCCTGGTGTCGCACGACACCGGGAACGGGGAGTGGAGAGTGAACTGTGTGGGGTGTGCGGTACAGGGGCACCTAACTGTGTGCCCAATGCGTCCATGACAGAGACCAGTGCCTGGGTCAGCCTGTCAATGGCGGCGGTCACATCCGTCTGCATCGCACCAGCTCTGCAGGTCCAGAGCACATTCCCTGCTGTGCCACTCCACAGCCACAGACAGTGCCTCCACGGACATTGCAACCCGCCTCTGCAGCTATTGTACTGATTCCGCCTTGGCGGAGTGTACTCAAATCAATGGGTACTGTTCCCCCAGCGCATCCTGTCCCCAGGGTGTGGAAGGTCTGATGCACAACACCCTTGAGGGTGGGCGGCTGTGCCAGGACCAGGAATGGGTGGATCAAAAGGCGGGACATGTGCCACTGCTGACACTGCTGCCCCCAGACCTGGTGGGTGACTGCTGCTGCTGCCCCGCCAACTGCTGTGCCCCAGGGTCCACTCATTCCACCGCTGTGCTAGCAACAGTGCCAGACACCTGCACAGCCACCGGTGCTGCCCCACCAGTGCTGACAGGCACAACCTGGGACTGTGCCAGCATGCTGGTACACAAGTTGGAACCAGAAAGGCCCAGGGGCACGTGCTGGCCTGATGTGTGTCCGTCATGGGACACACACCTATCACTGCCCATTGCAGTCCTTGCATCATCAATGGTGCAGGTACGTGCTACAGCCATAGTCACAGCGTGCTGGCATGCTTGCATGCCAGACTGCTGAGACACAGGCTGTGCACCCCCCACACCCGAATCACCGACACCAGAGTTGGCGGCCCAGCATGCATGCTGCTGCAGTGCCTGCTGGCTGGTGATAGAGGTGGATGGACTCTCCTCCATGTCCAGCAGGTCATCATCACTGCCTGGACCCACGACCACCATCTCCTGAAGATGAACAGGATCTGTAACAGAAAGAGAGCACATGTGAGTGCATGTGAACAACCTTCCCCCAACCCCCAACACCACCACCATGTCATACCGTGCAGTGATGGGCTTCCACCTGTCTGGAATCCACCTCACAATGGACGCCCTCAATACGCTCTGCTGCATTGATGCAACCAGTGTCTCCTCAGCCGGGGTCAGCTCCAACACCACTGGGGCCCCGCCAGTGCCAGCGCGATTGCCATCCTGAAGGCTGCCACCTTCTCCTTCAACCTCCTGCGGTCTGTCCCCATCTTCTTCTTGCATTCCTGCATGGAGCGCTGGTGGCTTCCGTGGAGTTCACGGCCCGAGCTACCCCTCCATGCAGCCAAGACGGGACTGAGGGGTGCCCTCTGTCCACTCAGTACTGGCTCCTCATCCAGGTAGGCCTGGAAGAGGGCCTCTGTCTCTGCTGGGGTAAAGTTGGGCCTCCTCCTACGCCCACCGCCCTCACCCTCACCTTGGCTCTGCTCAGTCATGGCGATCTGTATGGGGCAAGTGGACACCTGTCACTGTGCAGTCTACAGCATTTTCCCATGACCATTGTCCAGAACATCACACAGCATGCAACTCACCTCTCACCTGCAGTAACGAATCTGGCCAAGCGGCCCAGTATCGCACATTTATAGCGCAATGCTATGCAAATTAGGAGTGGAGCAACTATAATGACATGCAAATTGCTCCACTGCGCCTTTGAATGGCTGATCAGATGATTTGCATGTGTCAGCTGAATATCGCGAATTTGCACTTTGCACAATACGGTTGAGTCGGCTGAGCCAATGGCGCAGATCTGTGACTGTGTGGTACACTGCATTGCACATGCCCAGATAGCTTACGCAGGCATCTGCCGCACTGCTGACATGCTGTGCGCGATCGGCAATTCAGGCCATGGCCACCATTGTGCCAGTGGTGCTACAGCACTGGGCACTGTATGGCGCTGTGGCACTACTGCGCAATAGTCCACTGTGGCACTGGTACGCAGCTGGTCGGTCGCGCAGGATGCGTATACGTCAGATGGCGCTGTGTGTGGCCTTGTGTCATTGCCCATGACCTTGTGTCCGACCTTTGCCCCCGGCCCTGTTCGGCTGCCATGTGTACGGCCCTATTGCGCTGTCTGGTGACAGCGCTATGTGAAGTGACGGCGCTGTTTGAACAGCGCGATTGGAACCTGTGGTGGTCTATTGCGCAACATCTCCACGTGGGGTTACGGCGCGGTGGGCGCCATATTGCCTGCTGTAAAGTTGGTACCATGGCTCACAGAAGAGCAGTTCAGTGGAGCCCAGTCAAACTGGCCAACTTGGTGGCCCTAGTGGAGCCCCACTATGGGGCACTTTATGGTGAGGCGCCCCTCACCATTGCCAGGCACAGGTGTGGCAGCAAGTGGCCACTGACCTGGTGGGGGTCACTGGACGGTGCCGGTCAGCTGAGCAGTGCTGGCACCGGTACGGTGACCTCCGCCGGAGGGAGCCGGATCGTCTTGATCGGCTGCGGTCACGTGCAAGGCGGGTGGTGCCTAGGCCAGGTGGGTGTACCATCTATGCACCTGTATTCTCTGTAGGGGTGTGAGTGTGTTTTGGTGGCTGTTCATAGGTGATGGCTCTGCCATGGTTGGCTGTGTCAGTGTGTGCAGGTGTGAGATGCATGGGTCTGGCTGTGTGGCAGGCACTCTCACTGGGGCAGGGGGCAGTCTGCTTTGGAGTCACACTGATGTTTGTCTCAACATATGTCTCCCACAGCCGGGATGTGAGGATGCAGGCACGGGGTGAGGAGGGCCGTGCCAGGGCCCCGGTGCTGGTGGGTGTTGCACCCCAGCAGCAGCAGCAGCATCATCAGCGGCAGACCCAGCTGCTTGAGCAGTGTGAGTATCATTACTTCATGGATGCTATTGCATGCTGGGGAGACCACCAGCCCTGCACAACACAACCATGCAGGAAAGGGGAGGTCATAATTCTACTATACAAGACACTAGTGAGGCCCACCTGGAGTACAGTGTACAGTTCTGGAGACCATACCTACGTAAGGGCATAGACTGGGCAGAGAAGGTTCAGAGGAAGGCAACAAAGATGGTGCATGGATTGCATCACAAGTCCGATGAAGACAGGTTGAAGGAACTGAACATGTACTCCCTGGAGGAGAGGAGGGAGAGGGGATATGATAGAGACATACAAGTATCTTACAGGGAGGAACAGGGTGCAGGAAAACACTATTTTAAGCGAAAAAGATGTTCCAGGACTAGAGGCATGAGATGAAGTTGGAGGGAGGACGATTCAGAGGAAACATGAGAAAGAATTTCTTCACAGACAGGTGGTGGACAAGTGGAACACCCTGCCAGAGGAAGTGGTGGGGCTGAAACAATCACAGGATTTCAGAATGCACGGATAGACATAAAGGAATTCTGGAGGTCAGGGTAAGGGCAACAGACTTATAGGAAAACAAAGTGAACTTACAAGCTCAAATGGACAGACTGGGTGGGCCATAGGCCTTATCTGCTGACACTGTCTATGTATCTATGTATGTATGCACGACACAGGTGACATGCATCACTGTCCAGTATCACAGCACGTCTGTGTATGCGTCACTGGTGGTCCATGCATGCACTGGGCACATAGCTATGTAACTGGCATCGCACCACGTCACCACGTCACTTGACAGCCTTGTTTGTGCTGTGATGGACATGGGCAGTGTGTGTGTGCAGTGGTGCACATAGCTGGTGCCGCCTGTTTGTGATGGCCATGTGCATGTTCACTGTGGGTGGGTGCATGCCATCACAGGTGCGGGGACATTAGGCTATATGGCTTGCAGGTTGGGTGGTGTTCAGGGTTGTGGTCAGTCACAGCCATTGACTGTGTTCCCATTTTCCTAGGCCTCGAGGTTCTCCGGAGGATTCAGAGAGACATTCGGGGCCTGACACAGGTGTCCTTTGAAAACCAGGCCATCCTTCAGTCCATCAGGCGCCATGGCCTGCGGAGGAGGCGTCACAGGGGAGTGCGGAACCAGGCAGAGGATGACCAGCCGGCTGGGCCTTAGGACACCATACCCTTCCCACTTCTCCCATCCCTACTACCCTGCCTTCCCTCTCCAAGTTGTTCATCCCTACCCCTTGAACACCCCTACCTTGTACCCGTCCCCCCCCTTGTAAATAGTTGTTGTTTATTGTTTTGGTTCTTTACTATTTGAAAATTTAAATATACATTTATATTTTGATATGAATACTGTGTTGGTCTCTGATTTGCAGCTGGCTATGGGTGCTCAGTTGCAGTGGTGTACATGCCATCTGGGGTGGTATGGTCCTGGGTATATGTGTGTGTGTGTGTGTGTGTGTGTGTGTGTGTGCGTGTGTGTGCATGGGGAGGTATCTCCGGCATGGCAGTGACTTTCTGTTGGTCTTGCCATCTGCTGCCACCCACTGCTGGGTGCACAGGGTGTGTCTGGCTTGTATGCTTCTGTGCTGCACGGGGTTGACGTGTGCTGGGGGGGATGCATGGTTTCCTGCAGTGCCAGTCACTGCACATGGGTGGTGTCTTGGGGTCACGGTGCAGGGTGTGCTGTGCGTGACGGGGCTGATGTGCACTGTGGTTGTCAACCCCTGTGTGTGGCACTCTCAGCCTGCCAGTGGTTGTGCTGGGGTGTCATGGCTCTGCTGTGCTTTGTTGGCTTGTCCCCATGGGCCAGTAGATCATCCGTCACACCCCCAGTGATGCTGTGCTTTGGGTGTGCAGGTGTCTTGTTGGTTCTGCAGTGTGTTCCTGTGCCCATGTGTGGCATGGCTGGCGGTGGCCCCAGCCTGCCTCCCTGGATGTGCAGTTCCATTGCTCTTGGGGGGCTCTGCTTGCGCTATGGCACCTCTGGACTGCTCAGCTGGGCTGCCCTGGTTGCGCTATAGCACAACATTTCTGCTCAGCTTCTCCTTCCTGGTTGTGCTATGGTGCAGTTAGTGCAATATTCAGATGTTGGCTGCTTGCGCAATTTGTTCTGCTCCATGTTTGAATATCGCACCTGTTGCGCATATGCGCAATTGGTTTGTGCTTGCTCCTGCTGTTGCGCACTTTTTGGGCGCAGTTTGAATATCCGGGCCAGTATTTTTTGTAACAGAATAAGTTAACATGGACTATCATTTTGATATTTTGCTCAGAAAACTAGACAAGTTAGACCAGCCTGGTGGCACCGAGGGGTGAGGTGCTGGACGCAACACCTTGCGCCACGCCGGCAACTTGGGTTCGGGAGCAAGCATGGCTCACCGGGGGCTGGCAGAGGAGGAGAGGGATTGTGTGTCCGGAGGGCGTCTCTTCCTCTCCGGGGAGGGGGGACCACAATGGTTGGCGTCCGACTGCCCACTGGTGGAGGCTGGGGGTCAGGGATGCACGCTGTACATTGGGGCAGAGTCAGGTCAGACATCTGGATGTAGACGTGTGTGGACGCATGCGCGCTCATGCCCACTGGCGTCATTGTACACCCTCCAACTCAGGGGAACTGAACAAGGAAAAGATGGTACCAACCATGGCTTGATGGCCATCCGCGAGTGTTCGCTGGGTGCTGGCACCTGAACTGGATCCATTGGGGTGGAGAGCTAGGGGGCTCCCTGCCACCCCACTGTGGGGGGTAAACTGCAGGGGTTACTGGGTGCCAGCGGTCCCGGTCGAGACGGATGGCGGGCAGATCCCCTAACAGTAGGGATGTGAAGTCTAAGGGGGGGAGCAGTTTAAGGTGGCCACAGGAGGATAAACAATAATGTAAAAAAAAAAAAAGAGAAAAGAAAACCATTGACAAGTTCACGACAATCATAGAAGCAATATTTTTTCCTGTAAGCTGCTTTCTTATCTGAAGTCAATTGTAAATCGTGTCACAATTCTTTCTCCATCAGTTCTCAAACTGATTTCTTTAGGTTTACATATTTTCTGTACCTACAGACACACTGTTGTTCAATATAAATCATCTTTTTGGTTTCTCCAATAATAGCTATTTCTTGTGAATTTGATGAATTCTGCAGCATTAAAAAAATATGTATTTTCTCTTTCTTCATAGAGGAATGTCTTATAATTTAAGAGATAATGATTTTTGCCTGCTTCTATCTTTCTGAATGTCACACAAGCTCGTAGGTAATATTTGGTAGAACACAACTAATCCCTTATAAGATGGTTTAAAATAATAAACATTTAAACTTCTCTATAATATGCAGAGAACATACAGAGAAAGTCTGCCCAAAGACATCTCTTTTATATTATTCTAAAGCAAGCTGCTTTCAGCCACCATATAATATGCCAGAACTGGAGGTTTATGTTCTGTAAGGGAAAAAAAAAGTGTTTTTTTTTTCAGTTTATTTATTTTATATACTTGGCTGGGAGGGTTGTGCCTTTGGTCCCCCCGCCCCCCATCCAGCCAACCTTCATGGCAGCTGCCCCAGTTGCAGACAGAGCTCAAACCTCCCCGTCACATCCCCTCCGGCCACACTGCAGTGGGTACTTACCCCACAACTGCGGAGATCTGGAGGGTGGACCCAGGAGGAAGCTGACTTGTGTGCAACCATGGCGTTGTCATTGGGACAGCCTTCATGCTGCCGAGAGATTTCTTGTGGTTCTCCCCTGCAGGGAGGGGCATGCATTGACGCCAGTGGAAGGAGCACACTTGCATCCACTTGAGCTCCTTCTGGTGTCTGCCCCTTCCTGCCCCTTTTTTTTTTTACAGTGCCAGAAAACTGTCCCCAGTCTCCACTAGGGGCCAGTCGAGTGCCTACCACTGATGTCCCCCCCTCCCCAGAGAAGGAGAGCAGTCCTCCAGATGCTTAGTCTTTCTCCAACCCTGCCAACTCCCAGTGGCCCATGCTCATTCACGAACATGGGTCACCGGCATAGCACAAGGTAAGACTTCCAGTGCTTCATCCCTCAGCATCACCTGGCTGGCTCAAGGGAAAAAAGGTTTTTTGAAGTCTTCAAATATTTATAACTTCTTAACACCTGGATGCATCATGGTATAGTAAACATTTTTGGAAAGTTCAGACCAAATGTTTCAAAAAGATACGAGGCATGTTCCTTTTTGTAACTTGTTGTTTGCAAGAAGTCTACTCAGGCATTTTTCTCACATTCTAGATATCACACAGCTATGTACTGTAAATTAATTTATTGGGATGGATAATGTCTCCTTAACCAGATATGTATTCCACATGTTATGTTATGTTTAACACATTACAGCAGTGCCAGTTGCTCAGTAGGTAGAAGACTTCTCTCTAGGGCTAGAAGATCAGAAACTTGTGGGTTAGAGCCTCACACCAGGTACTTGGGGTAATACATGTAACTGTCATTGTAGTGTAGTTCAGTAGGGGTACTGCACTGCTGAGGTGCTGTCCTTCGGATGAGGCATTAAACCGAGGTCCTGTCTGTCCATCTCTGGTCACTGTCCAGGAGAAACATGAAGATCCAGTGGCACCTACTGAAGTAGAGTAGAGGCATTTTTTATTGAAAGAAATCAGAATAACAAGTTTCACAAAAACATCATTTCAACCAGGACAAAAAGAAATAAGAACACAATAAATTGCAAGATAAATACATTAAAGTATTCTACACAAAACTGTTTACACCATCTTTTCTTCACCATACACTTAATGGTTTATTCTTGCTATATTTTTCCACCTTTTTTTGAACTGTACGCTAGTGAGACTGTGAATATCATATTGATAAAAACTAAATTAATCAGTTGTTGTCTGTATACAATTTTTTTGTTGTATAAAGGCCTGCTGTAACAGAAATATGCACCAAATTTGCCAGTTCCAGTACTGACATGCACAAATTAGTCTCAAGGTACTAATGTCAAATTTCTTTCATGCTGGAGAGAAAAGTCCATGAATAAGTTCATCATAGGTTAAAGTCAGGAAAGAAGGCATATTTGTTTTGTTTGTTGTAAAATTTTAATTCAAATTCATATGAAATGAACAAGAATAGAAGGAACAGGAATAGGAATAGGAAAGAAGGTGTATTCCATGTAGTAGATAATAAGATCCAAAAATGTTGTATATAAGGATATTCAAAATATAGGTGATTCATAGTTTCCAAAACAGTTGTACAAGTGGGTCTCGGGCAGTATCTTTCTTAAGTGTCTTTATGTTTTCAATTATTTCTTACATTAAGTTTGTCGTGATGGACTTCCAGTTCTGCCATGGCCAGCCAGACAACCTAGATCCAGAGCTCCCCCCTTGAGGGATAAAAAACCTTGTGTCTTCCCACATCAGACAGCCAGAAAATTAACAATAATGACTCCAAAAGGGAAGGGAGACTCGAAGCTTCACAAAAACCAACATGAAAGAGGGCAGATGACAATTGATGGCTCCAGATATCGACAGCTACCAGAAGGGCGGAGCACCAGTGCCTCGCCTACGTGCCACCCCCAGCAGGCCACAACACAAACGCCCAACAGTGCGCTGCAAGGTAAAGTGCAACTAGACACAATGCTGCTGGAGATATAGGAGATGTGGAGGGAAAACTAAGCCGAGTTTCAGAAACTGCATAACAAACTGACAGACATGGATACAGCATTGAAAGAAGTGGACACCAGTGTTTAAAAACGGGAATTCGACACCTTGTTGCATACCAAAGCATTCACCGCAGTGTTAGACTTTGCAGATCAACTGCAGGCAAAATGAGTTGATTTGGAGGCCAGGTCACGCAGAGATAACCTATGACTTTCAGGACTGCTGGAGGTGACTGAAGTGGGAAATATGGCACATTTCATGCAGGATCTTCTACAAGATGTACTTGCCTTACCAGCTACTATGCAGGTGAAGACTGAAAGAGCCCACAGGACCCTCAAACCTAAACCCATCGATCCAGCAGCCAGACCTCGACAAATCCTTATGAAATTTGCCAGTTATGCTACTAAGAAGGAGATGCTATGTCAAGTCTGGCAAATGGGAGAAATAAAATGCAAAGGCAGTTAATTATATTTAGACCAGGATTATCCTCCTGAAATTCAGAAAATGAGACTACAATACCGACCTGCCATGAAAGCACCAAGATCCAGAAAAATTTGTTTGCAAACTCTCTACCCAGCAAAAATGAGAATATTCTGGGAAGAGGGTACCCGTTTGTATTCCACTCCAGATGATGTTACAGAAGCCCTTAAACAACAAGGCATTGCAATGGAGAGTCATCAGAGGGCTATCATAGCAGCTGAAGAGGGGAACCTTAGACACGTGGGAGGCCATTTGCAGTGGGGGCTAGACAGAGTGATGGACATGTTCTCCATGCACAAAGCATTGAAACGTATCCGCAGGAAACTGCTGCAGACTAGAGCACCTCAATCACTAAATGACTCTCACATCCTGGATACCTGAAGAACAAGATAAACCACCTCAGGTTTCTACTCCTCATTACTTTTGGCTTCCTCATGGTGGCGACGTCAGAGATGGTCGGTAAGCCACAAAAGGGACTGCAAGCCATAACTGAACTTTCGGTATGTGATTTACAGCGTAACAGAAAGCTGAGACTCTTGGGGAAGGGGGAACAAGCATTCTTCTGTTAAACATTTCTCCTAGGTCGTTAATAGTGTGCTTTTCTTTGAATTGTTGGGGAGATTACTAGTGTCAGACACGTTGCTTTGCTTATAAAAAGAGGGGGTGTGCTCTGGAGTGAGGAGATATGGTTTAACTATACTCTGGGCCTGCTTTATGATAACACTGAGAAAAATGACAATGAACCTTTCTTGCATGTTCTTAGCGGTACATTTGTAGCCCTTGGGGGGGGGATACGGGGTAATATGGAGAACTAACAAAATCTCAACCTAATAGTGGCGATCTAATATAGATTGGGGCAGAGTCTAGCCAGAATATTTCCTGATTATCGCTGCCCCTGTAGTGATCCCCTTGAGCGGGGATAAGAACCACACTACACCTCTGCAGGGAATTACTCTGCACAGCCAGGGAACAAATGTTGTTCCCCTACCTTGGAAGAACCATAAAAGGTTGTTGGCAGTTATAGTTACAAGTTTTGGCTACTTATTTAGTTTTGATAATAGCCCAAGTTAATAGTTTAATGTTACTAGGTGAGAAATCATTTATAGCAAAAAAGATGGTGCGCTGGGAGCAGGAGGAGCAAAGGGGGTCATTGTTGAGCCACTGTCAACTGATCCAGCTCTTATTGAATAATGGGGATTAAAGTACTCAAATACAATGTGAATGGGCTAACAAGCCCAATTAAGTGGGAAAAAAATCAGCCATATTAAACATTATAAGGCAGGTCTTATTCTAATGCAAGAGATTCACTTATCAGCAGATGAGCATTTGAAATTAAACATTTTTGGATTTGCTGATATTTGCTTCTCATACTATCAGGGAGGCAGGCGTAGGGGGGGTCACAGTTTTGATTCCACACAGCACTCCTTTTGAGGTGCTGGATAAAATAAGCAATAAAGAAGGCAGATTTGCTCTAATTAAAGGGAACCTAAATGGGTGCATGCTGACGGTGGTATCGATATGTGTCCCCCCGAAGCGAACTCACCGTATGATACTTATAGACAAATGCTAGCATTAATCATAGAGAAAGCAGAGGGGACATTGATTGTAGGGGGAGATTGGAATATGGTCCTAGATCAAAGAATAGATACTACTTCCAGCATCTCTAGGTGGGCAATTAAACCGCAGAAGCAGATAAAGTCTCTCCTACAGAAACTGGGGCTCCAGGATGCTTGGATTTTTGTAGAAGGCCCAACAAAGGGATATACCCATTATTCAGCTACCTACCACTACCTATGTATTCCAGATTAGACTATTTTAACTTAATCGGGATGCATTGCCTATGGTACAGAAATGTAAAATAGTTCTGATTGCCCTTTTTGACCATGCTCCATTACTATTACATTTAGACGTGACCCTTCCCACCCATAATATGTTTTGGAGGTTGAATGTATCCCTACTTACAGATAAAGAAGTACTAGAACAAGTTCCTGAACTAATAACCCATACCTTATAGGATAATGAGAATAGCAGAATTAGTAAAAGTATGATTTGGGATATAATTAAAGCAGTCATCCGGGGGAAATTGGTGGCTATAGCCTCAGCCAGGAAGAAACAAAGACAACAAAAACAAAATATACTCGAACAACAAATACAATTATTGGAGAGACAACAACAGGAGAAATTATTGAGACAGACAGAAAAAGAGTTGATAAAAATTAGAAAGGAACTAAATAATATTTTGTATGCTAAAGTAGAAGTTTACCTCCAATATTTAAAACAAAACTATTACGAAGGCAGCCCAAAGGCTCTGTGATGCCTTGCAATTCGTTTACGAGCTAAGCGAGCAAAAGTGCATATAGCCAGAATACTTCACCCCCAAGCCAAATTAAAGAGTTCTAAACTGGAACATATTTCAGAGGCGTTTCTGACTTACTATAAGCAATTATATGCACAAAAGGAAAACTCCACATGAAGAGAGATACAAGAGTTTCTGAAAGACTTGCAGCTCCCACATGTTTCAGAAACTTGGAAAGCTCAGTTACTGGCCTCTATATCGGAAATAGAAATTAGTAACGTAATAAGAGATGGGAGAACAGGAAAGTCCCCAGGGAATGATGGACTCCCCATGGAATTCTATAAGAAACTCTGAAAGACAATAATCCCTATTATGAAAACTGTCTACCAGAAAATTATGAGGGAGGGCTCAGTCCTTCCTCCCTCTTGGAGACAGGCAATCATTTCCATCATCCCCAAGCCCGGCAAGGACCCCACCCTCTGTACATCATACAGGCCCATTTCGATCTTAAATGTAGACCATAAGATTTTAACTTCAATACTAGCTAAAAGGTTACAGTTCCTTATCCCCAGTCTAGTTCATAAAGACCAAACTGGCTTTGTGGCTGTTAGATAGGCAGCAGACAGTGTCCACAGAACAATACATATTATTGACCATCTAAATAAATAAAAAACGCTGGATATTCTGAGGAGTCTGGATGCAGAAAATGCTTTTGATCAAGTAAGTTGGGAGTTTCTATATGGGGTCCTTGCCGGGTTTGGTTTCCCAAACGAATTTATAAACACTGTAAAGCGTCTATAAATAGAACCTCAGGCCTATATTCGTACTAATGGCATAATTTCTCAGAAAATCACTTTATATAGAGGAACTTGACAGGGCTGCCCCCCTATCCCCACTTTTATTTGCCCTTTACATTGAACCCCTGGCCCAATGGATTCAAAGTGACCCGGAAATAAGAGGGGTACAACTAGGACCAGGAACACATAAGGTAGCATTGTATGCTGACGATGTGTTGCTGTACTTGACCATACCGGAGACTTCTTTACAGAGGGTTATGGATAAGATTAAGGCGTTTTCTGCCCTATCAGGGTACTCCCTCAATACTGCAAAAACAGAGGTGTTGACATTTAACTATATCCCATCTCATCAGTTAAAGGCAAAGTATAACATGAAATGGGATCTGCATGCCTTAAAATACCTGGGAGTGACCTTGAGGGCAACTAACACTTATTTATTTACAGATAATTTTTAACCATTGGATCAGCAAATTAAACTAGATATCATGAGGTGGACTCTGCTCCCCTTACACATGTATGCTAGAATTCAGGCCATAAGGATGAGTCTCCTCCCCAGGCTGTTATATTTATTTCAGTGCATACCGGTCACACCATCTCAGAAATAGTTTCAAGACTCTCAGACCCGAATATTCCACTTTATATGGAATAAACAAAAGCCTCAGGTCCGTAGGTCCCTACTTCTGGCTAGCAGGCATGTGGGAGGATGAACGGTTCCTGGCCTTAGAGAATGTTGGATGGCAGCACAGGTTAGGTGGGTGCTGGTTTGGATGCAGTCCCCCTCAAGAGCACATTGGCAAGATATAGAAGTAGCCTTATGCCCTAATTTACATATACACACCTGCCTTTTTAATTCAGACAGATCATCTCATTTAGCAGCTTATACCACTATCCAGGTGGCTATTAGGGCATGGGATGTTTTACAAACATATGACAGACCTAAAAGAGAAATATGGAGAGTGAAATGGTTCATAACGGTTAGCGATTTTAACCTGGGACAGGAGGACCCTTGGTATACGAGGCAGGCAGTTCGGGGTCTTCGTACCCCAATGCAGATAATGTGAGGGGACAATATTTTATCATTTCCACAATGTTCTATACAAAGGGGGTGGACCCCTAAAGATAAAATATATTACTTGCAGTTGTACACCTATATACAACAGATACTCCGTAAGAGACATGGGGTCCCTTTACCAGAGTCCGGACTGTCCCTTTGCAATCTGTTTTCCTTATCAACCTCAAAACAAGCCATAACTAAAATATACCAATAACTAAATTCATATAGTGATGAGATGGCTAAGCCTATACAGGTAAAATGGGAGGGGGAAGCTAAATGACACCTCCATACTACTGACTGGGTCAAGATATGGAAATCTGCATCGAAGGCCACAGTATCCCCCCCTCTGGCAGGAGTACCTTTGGAAAACCAGGGTATGATTTTTTTTGACTCCAGATAGGGTAGCTAAATGGTCCAATACTGGCTCCTCTAGCTGTGGGCGACAGTGTGGTGAACAGAAGGCCACCCCCACACATGTTTTCTATGCATGCCCTAGATTAGAAGATTTAAAAAAAGGAGTGGTAGACAAGATAAATAATCTATTTCAGTTATCTTCCCCTTTGCTGCCACAAAACTTGATATTGGGTCTTGCCCCAGAGGAGATTACAGGGAAGATTGCCTTATATTTGTGGTATATTTGTGTACTAGCTTATAATAAAGCTATTACGAGAAATTGGTTACAACTTACATCACCGGATCCGACAGAATGAACACAGATTATGATGGACATACAACACATGGAAGAATTGTCCTACCAGTTAAGGGATAATCAGGAGAAAGGCCCGAGGAGATGGAATAGATGGATATTACTATTGGGATGAACTGAAACAAAGATTGTGACCCCAACAATATAAGATACATTGAAATAAACGGTTTGTTAATGTTAATGTACCATGAAAATAAAAATGTTATGGGTAAGTATACTCACAAGAAAGTGCACCATCTGATAAACTGATGGAGATAATAACTAAGTCTAAGATAAAATAATAACTATGCTGAATGCATTTGCTCCCCTATGTTTCTTAATTAATTTACTAGCATAATATTCTGTATGTTAGTTTTTTCCTTTTGGAAACCTTTTAAAAAAAAAAAAGGAAAAGATGTATTGTCATACACAACAGTAATGAGCGACTGTGAACTGACAATAAAGTAAATATAAAAAAAAGTTTGTCATGATAGCATAGCCATTCAATGCCCCACATTTTTTTGGAGTTCTGTCAACAGTTAAGGTCTGTCCAATCAAAACCATTTGATCTTGAGATTCTCTATAGAAAGAGGGCTGGTCATCAAAGGTATTTTCTAGAACCTCTTTTTATTAATTCTTTTTATTGCTATTCACAAGTGATGCTATTGTTATATTCCATTGCTTAATATAATAAAAGTAACCATCCATATAATAAACTAAAGGGGGAATTCTTTTATTTTTTTTTTTTGTTGAAATTTACATTTCTTCCATTCTTCGAGAGTGCTACTTAGTTGCAGTAAAACCCATGCCACCCACTGAATTCTGAAACATTGGAGCTACATTCATTATATATATATATATATATATATATATATATATGAGGAACATTAAAAATATAGTTAGTGGTTCCTCCAACTGTGGGGTCTCTGAACTGCTCGTGTGTGGGTCTAATTGTAACAATCCACTAACTATTGCCAATGCATTCAACTCCCACTTCTCGAACCTGTCCGCCTTCACCTCCCTGTTCTCTGTTGATGGAAGTGACAGTCATCTTCTGACCTCCACCCTGCCATCTATTATTTTACTTTTAGGCTGTGACAGCACTGGAGATGCAGAGACTTCTCTCTGGTCTCTCCCTCACATTTTAGTGCTGGCCACGATGGCATGGAACCTAAGCTCCTCCATCTTGGTGCCCCTTTTATAGCCTTTCCAGTGGCCCATATCTTCAGTATGTCCCTTACCTGTAGTGTCATCCCTGATATCTGGAAGGTGGCGAGGATTGTCCCTGTTCTCAAACAGGGCAACCTTAAGATCCTTGACAATTACCGACTGATAGCCATCTTATCGGCTATCAGTAAACTTCTAGAGAAAGTTGCGGCTGGGCAACCCACGGATTATATCCAGGCCCATGAGCTACTGTCCTCTGTGCAGCATGGCTTTCAAAAAGGGCACAGTACATCCTCAGCCCTTGTCGCTGTCTCCTCTGGAATCCGGGCTGCCATGGACCAGGGCAAACTCACAGGTGCCATATCCATTGACCTATCCAAGGCCTTCGACCTAGTTGATCATGTCTTACTTTGCTGTCAAATTCGGTCCCTTGGTCTGTCCCCACCTGTCCTGAGTTGGTTCAGTAATTACCTCCAGGGCAGGCAGCAACTTACCAAATTCAGCAAGGTCCTCTTGGGTACCACTCCTGTGACCTCCAGTGTCCCCCAGGGATCAGTCCTGGGGCCCCTTCTCTTCTCTATATTTGTCAACAATCTACCAGCTACTGCTACCAACTGTAGTACTATCCTGTATGCAGAATCTGGTCATCCTCACCCATTCCCAGGACATTGGGGTCATCAACCATCAACTGAGTGAGGATTTCAGAAATATCCAGTCCTGGGTAATGACTCACAAGTTGGTCCTCAACCTAAAAAAAACTCAGGCCATGCTTTTTGGGTCCCTTGCCAAGATTAAGGCCTCCCCTGCCCCTCTATGTGTTACTGATATAAGTGGTACTCCTCTTTTAATCACTGACTACATAAAATACTTTGGGGTGACACTGGACCTCCAGCTTGACCTTGGGTGCCATATCCAAAATGTATGCAGAGCTGTCAATGGCAAACTGGGTCTGGCCTACAAAGTGAAGAAAAATCTTATGTCTGCTGCTCACCTTGCATTGGCCAGAGGAGTGTTGCTTCCCTCTGTTTGCTATGGACTTTTCCTGTTTTCACGCACCCTCAATGTTCACCTCACTAGATGGAACACAACTTAAACAACATTTGCCGCTTTGCACTTGCTGCCCCTTGCCTCACCTACCACTGTGACCTATGTGACAAACTCGGGTGGCTCTCTCCACCCAACCACATGAACTTTGTCCTGGGCTACTTCATGGGCAAGGTGCTCAGTACTGGCACTCCCCCAGGGTTGGCTGAGTTTCTTAAACTGGCTGTCTCTTCTACCTACTCCCTCAGGTCTCTGGGCCCTGGGGTTCTTAAAGTCCCTATCAACTGCACGCAAATGGGGGACAGGGATTTGGCTTCATGCGCCCCTAGGCTATGGAACTCCTTTCCTGCTCAAGTCTGCTCCTCCCCCTCCCACTCATGCCTCTGGAGCTCCCTGTGGTATTACTTGAAGCTCTCCTCTGCATGTGGGTGTCCTAGACCTCCATAGCTAGTTCTGGTCCCCTGCACCGGACTCACATGTCCTTCCTGACACCCCTCTTACAGCTCCTGTTGTGCAGTCTGTCTAACTGGACTCTGAGGTGCATATAATGTATTTTTATTTTTTCTCTGTTTCAGGAGATACTCAGACTGTGGCTCTGTTTGTGGCTCTGAGCCATGTATACCTTGTAAAATTGCACTGTTCTTAGCCTTGGTGTCTCTATGTATATATATTTCTGTACATATCTTTACCATGCTTACTGTCTGCTGGTTATGTTCACATGGTTCCATTTTGACTCTGTATACTGCCTAACTTGTGTCATGTTGTCCTCTGTATGAACCTGTATCTCACTGTATCTGTATCTCATTGTACTCTCCCAGGTTGTACCTGAAAATAGGCATATAACTTGTCTAGTATACTTACCTGGTCAATTTGTGATCACTGTTGTAATGATCTACTTTATGTGATGTGGAGCCTTTGTAAATGAGTCTTGGACTCAAAGGTATTTTCCGAAACTGCAATAAATATAAATAAATAAATAAATTATATGTATATACATACATATATATACTGAAAAAGAAAACTAAAGGGCTCACCATTCAAAGACCTCCACTTTTATACTCAGAAAGTATGTGACTTCACATTTTATTGGATTGAGTCTACCACTCCATAAACACTGAAAGAAGATACTAAATAGTCTAGTTTCTAGAGATCGTTGTATGGGATAAACATAACTAAGATATAACATATTTTTATGATGTAAACTATTTTTTTCTTACACGTATGCCATTTGTTCCATTGTTCAACTTTCTTTTTATCAATCTGTAGACAGTATTCCCAGTTATATTTCACCCTATCTCCAGGACCAAAACATTCCCTAATATTTTAATGTTTTACTAGGAGGGTTTACTAATCTAATACTTGCAATTTTTTCCACTTGTATACTTCCTTGTCTGTGTAAACAAAGGCCTGAGCTTTTTTGAAAATTAACCTGCACTCCTGTAACTGCAGAAAAACTATTTCGAATTTGCTCTGCTTCTTCACCTGATTCTGGGTCTGCTACAAAGTGACACATAACACCTGTATAAACAAGAATCTTAATATTTTTTTTTATTTATTTAGTTTTTGTTTACCGGGTAAGTGCACTAGCCATGGCAATGACTATTTTCAGGCACAACCTGGGAGGGTACAGTACATCAAAACATATAGAAAAACATTTTATGACAAGTGCAACATGCTTTAGAATAGTATACATTACATTTCAAGTATGACAAAAAAAAGATATGACAATGGTATATATTTATATACAAGTATGACAGGCATGTCAGTGCTGGACAAGGGGAAAAGAGAAAGGAAAAATGGTGGCGATAGGCAAGGTAGGAAATAATTACAGTATGAGGAAATGTAGTATGCAGAAAGAGAGAGTGGCTACCTACAGGGTAGAAGCAATATTGCAGTAGTAAAACAGAACTGTATCCAGAAATATGGATTACCTAATATATATGTTGAGGAAAAGATAGAATGTAAATGCTGTAGTGGTAAAATGGGGTTGATAGTTGGGAGAGACTAGGGAGTACAGGAGTAAGTGAGATAGGAAGACCAGGAAGAGGATAGGGGACAGGTAGGAGTGGGAGGTGGGACAGACAGGTGGAGGGGAAGTGCAATTAAATAGTATAGTAAAAGTTGCAAAGCTGGAAGAGACTAGGTAGGGCAGAGGCGAGGGCTAAGGGGGGTTGAAACAGCTGCACATGCAGGAAGACTCAAGATGGGAATGCAATTTTTTCTTAAAAGTTTCATGTGATGGTGCTTGACGCACGGCTCAAGGGAGGGAGTTCCAGTATTGGGGGGCATGGCAGGCGAAAGCACTTGCACCTTTAGAGGTATGGTGCCTAGGTATGAAGATGGGGGCATTCTCAGAGGATCTCAAGCTGTAGGAGGGGGTTCTGATTTGGAAGAAGGCCGCAATGGGTTTGGGTATTTGTAGCCTGAAAATATTGTCTATGACTGAGCCACATGTATAAAGCCGTAGCTCGAGTGGAGGAAGCATCCCAGTTGTGAATAAAGGAGACAGTGGTGTTTCAGCTTATGTGAGGAGGACGCATAGCGACAAATGTTGTTGTACGTTACGTTCCACTTTCGAAGACTTGTTTTGCACGTGGAAATATATGTAGCAGCTCCATAGGTAAGTGAGGGCAGTAGAATGCCATGTGCTACAGCAAGCATTGCCTAGGGGGTAAGTGCATAACTGGTATGGTAAGCTATGCCAGTTTTAGTGTTTACCTGCTTGCAGGTCAGCTGTATGTGTAGGTCGAAATTTAGTGATGGGTCAAGTGTGACACCAAGATATTTGAAAGAGTCCACCACCTCAATAGTTAAGCCATTTGGGGAGCAAACTTTAAATTTTGGATGGGCATCCTTGAGTTTGGAATGTGATCCGAAGAGCATGGCTTGGGTTTTGGACTCGTTTAGTACAAATTTGTGACTAGATAATCATTGTTGGGTGAGCTGAAAGTCAAAAGACAGTTTACTATTTATGTCTTCAATGTTTTTTTGCACTGGCATATAGAACAATGTCATCTGCATATAGCAGGGACTCTATCATATGCAGGTTGGTGGTGATGTTATTTATGAAGATAGAGAAAAGCAGAGGCCCTAGAATTGATCCTTGCGGTACCCCAATATTTATAGTGGCCTTGTCTGAGAGGGTAGAGTTGTATTTCACAGCCTGGGTCCTGTTGGATAGGTAGCTACTGAACCATTTTATGATGCTTGTCGAGAAACCTAGTGTTCCAAGGGAGGCTAGGAGGATGGAATGATCAGCTAGGTCAAATGCCTTTGTCATTCTGTGAATGATCTGGATTGGGCATACTTCTAATATTGTTTGAGTTATTAATTTTTCACATTAGGGTGTCTAAGCAAACAATGTATAATAATGGGCTGAGAGGGCAACCCTGTCTCTCTCCTCTTTTAACCAAGCATTTTCCCCTAGCCAGTCATTTATAAATAGTGTTACATTTTCTTTCATATAACACATTTTTATCCAATTTATGAATTTCTGTGGTATCCCATAATGTTCTAAGAATTTAAAAAAAAGGCATGTACAATCCTATCAAAGGCTTTTTCTTGATCTATCATAAGTAAATACTCTGATATTCTCCCTTCATTACCCCTTTCAATAATTTCTCATAATAGAATCAAAGCATCACTTATTTTCCTCCCTGGAATGGAACAAAACTGCGCATTATGGGCCCGATGTTCAAATGTGCACCTGGTGCATGCGCAATGGAATGCACAGTGCAATGCAGGTGCACCAGTGAAACCACATGCCATATTCATAACATGTGCCATGGACATGTGCAGGTGCAAGCCACACTGAATATTGCAAAGATGAGCCACTGCACAACCAGACATGCACCGGAGCAACCAGGACTGTGCAGGAGCTTGACAGTAGGTAGCAACAGGCATGCTGAGCAAGCACAACAGGCAAAGGGGCACACAGGCAGGGCAGCACAATAGCAGAGTGCCAGGCCAACCCTGCAGTCTCAGGCCACATGGGGAGCATGACCACAGTGCACAGTACAGGCACACAGCTAAAGGGCCACAGGGACCATAGTCCGCTCAACAGAAGCACACAGGCCAGCAAACACACCCAGCCACCCACCCAGAAGACAGTGCATATGGCAGGCCCATGGCACTGCACCACCACAACCCTGACAGGCAACACAGCATGGGACAAAGCCACAGTGCACAGGGGCACAAGAGCTGCACAGGCACAGGGAAACAGGGTGCACAAGCCACACCACCAAGCAATGACACAGGGCCCAACACCGCACCACACACCAGCACCAGCAAGGGCAACGGTGTAGGTGGAGGGCAGGCCAGCACAGCCAAACAGGGACGTGATGCAGTGGACCGCACTCAGGCCAGATGCACAGCCACAGCCCAAGAGCCCGTGCCGCAGAGGTAACCGGCACACAGCAGCCACCGCACATGGGGGCATACCACAAAGGACACAGCTGTAGAACACAATGCGCACACCCAAGAGCAGCACAGAACAATGGTGGCACAGTGCAGCACTGCACTGGCAAAGCAGATGCAGACACAGAGGTGTATGTACAAAACCCTTTACTAGAAATGAAACACAGAGGTGTGACAACAGGGCAAAACAACAATAATAATGGAAAGGAGTGGGAAGGGTGGGTAAGAATGCCAACAATGGGAATGGGAGCGGGAATGAGAGTAAGGTCACAGGAACAGTCAGATGATGAAACAGCAGGAGGGAGGAGGTCATCCAGCGCACAGTGGTGTGAGAGGATGTGTTCAGTGTTGCGCTCACTGCTGTGCCTCCCGCAGCTGGCGCACCTCCCAGATCAGTGCCTGCATAGCGCTCAGATGCCGCTGGCATATGTGGATGAGAACATTCATCCTGGTGAACAGCAGTCACACAACTCCACATAGCACATGGGGCCCACCACCCAAGTCCTGCCGATGCCGTCTTCTCCGAGGCCTGGCCTGATCTGCAGGAGGGGAAACAAGACAGGCAATAAGTGATGGAGTACAAGTAGCCCTGGCCCACCCAAAGGTGTGATTGGGACAGCTGCTATGCCCATGGGTGGACAAAAGCTGACCTGGCATGTGCACAGTGAACAACAGCAGCCAACACCACTGCGCCCCATGGGCCGACTGTGTGGACATCAGTGACAGTCCTGCCCCAACACCCGAGCAGTGGACCACACAGTCCTGGTGCAAGGGCCCCCCAAGCAGCACAGTACACCCTGTGCAGCAGTCGAACACCATGGGATATGTACACAAACCCACCCTACCAGGAACGGCAACAGCCCACCACCATGCACAGGCCATGTGCAAGGCAAACCCCATGCGCAACATGGCTCAGGCAGTGGGGCCAGGTACTGCCCAATGCAGTAGGCATGCAAGGCCACACTGCCCCATGCAACAACACACAGCATACCCCACAGCCAACAATGACCCACACACAGTGCTACACACACTCACGTGCCTGCCCAGGCACCAGCGCAACCATGCCACCACCATCACCACAGCGTCTGTCCTGGTCTGCAGCCATCCTGGCCCTCCTGCGGTCCTCCGAACCTGTGGATGGAAGAGAGAGCGAGAGAGACAATGGACATGAGTGCCATGCCAAGCATACACCCACCCACCACCGACACAGTGCTCAGCACTGGCACAGTACGGGCATGCACACAGGCCCGTGTGTGGGGCATGGCCAACCATCAATGTGCACAGCACAGGCATGCAGTGCAGCAACAGAGGACATGCACCAGCCACCAGTGCAGCCCCCCCACAGCTGCACAAGCAGCGCACAGCACAGCACAGGATGTGGACATCAGCAGCATGCACAGTGCAATGAGACACCTACCTGGCTGCAGCACAGACCCCCTGTGTGTCTGCTCGTGTAGCCGCTGGAGACTGCCAGGCTCCTTCCTGCGGAGGTCACCATACCTGTGCCTGCACTGCTCGGCAGTGCATGCACCCCGGTCCTCCGCTCCATCCCAGTAGCCACTCTCTGCTACATCTCTGTCTGTGGCATCTAGAGCTCTGCCACACCAAAGAGACAGTCCTCCACTGGCAGGACAAGGGCCACAAGGTTTACCAACTCAACATCCATCCAGTTTACCGCCCAGTGCACACGCTGTCCCGACCCTGCCATTGCTGCCGACTGCTGCATTGTGTCCAACCACATGTGCCTACACAGCCAGCACGAGTAGCCATGCAGCACCAGATGCACAATTGGGTGTCCCGTACCATGGCCGCGTAGCACGGATCTACGTGATTGAGCTGCACAGCCGCCGCCTATCGCGCAGCACTGCAAATGCACAGTGCAGCCCCATCAGGCAGGAGTCAGGGCCATTACCCCACAGATGCACTGCATGACCTTGCATGGTGGCGTGCATGCATGTGCGCAGTGGTGTGCAATGCACGGTAGGGGGTATGGCTCATGCGGCACCATTGCACAATATGGCCCAACAGTGCAGGACATCAGCATGCGTGGTGTGTGCACATGGCCACAGGCACAATGGGGGCACATCCTGCAACATGCAGCAGTGCACCATAGGCCACACATGCCGGCCAAGGTGCGCATGACAAAGGAACCACCACACACTGCGCATGTGCAGGGGTTGCGCCAGTGACCCTCCCCAGTGCATTCCGAGTGCACAGAGAGCAACACTGCAATATTCAGCTGCAGTATGCAAATAGGCCACTGAGCCAATGCTTGGTGTAGGCAGGCACATTAGCATCCCATTACAATTGTGCTGCTGCTCATTTGCATGAGATGAGCAATAAAAGCGCCACAATACAGCTCTGGGCACTGACAGGTATTGCAGCCATTTCGGTAAGGAGCAAAAAACAATGGGATGGTACTGGGTATGTCATCTGTACTGCAGTGTTTCAGGCTAGCCTGACAGGCCACTAATTGTGCCAGTGTGTTACCATCCACAGACAGCATCTTGTCAGAGACTGAGGGAGCTAAGGAGCAGGGGCCTGCATGGAAGCGCAGGCCCAACTTTACCAAGGACGAGCAGCAGGCCCTGTTCGAGGCCTACCTCAACAGGGAGGAACTGCTCAGGGAGGCCACGGGCAGTCTACAGGAACATGCCATAGGATGGAATGAGGTGGCAACATATGTCAATGCCAATGGACAACATCAGAAGAGTGCACAGGAGTACAAGAAAAAAGATGAGTACCGACAGGTGGCGCATCAAGGAGAAGGTGGCCACCATCAGGGCGTCCTGCAGCAGAATGGGCGGGGGCCTGAGAGCCACCCCTGTACTCACAGTGGGGGAGAAGATGGTAGGAGCAACCATCAGCCATGCTGCCATTGAGGGTATACTGGGAGGTGGATTCCAGACGGGTGGCAGCCCCTCACAGCACTGTGAGTTACTGGGAGCCATGGGGGTGTGTGTGCTGCTTGGCAGTGTGCAGGCGTGGTTGCAGCCATGCTGTGGGCCCCATGCATGTGCAGCATGCAGCAGCGCAGGGCACACAAGGTGCCACCGTGCATGCCTGTGTTCACTTGTGTGCAGTGCTGTGGCAGTGGGGGCACTGGACCCCAACTGTGTCCCCGGCCTCAGGGTGTGCAGCACCACTGGGCAGCCTCACAGAGGGGCATGCCTGCAGCCATGGGGCTCAGCATGACCCACAGGGGTGCAGAAAGATGCAGGGCATGCCACAGGTGGTGTGGCCCTTGGCAGTGTGCGGCCATGGCATGCCCCCCATCATGTGCTGCTGCGCCATGTGCTGCAGCCACTGCACATGGCCAGCCCTGCATGTGCCCCATCCACAGCATGTCCAGCCTGCTGTGTTGCGCAGCGTGCATGCCCTGTTCCATGATGGCCCCACATTTGCGTGCATGCCCCCACCCCCACACTGGTTGTGGCTCGGAGTGCACACTGCCAACCTAGTCATGTGTACACTGTTGTGTATTTCAGCACCATCATGCCTCAGGGGTGGGATGCAGGATGCAGCTGATGACGCTGGACCCACCAAGGCAGAGCCATCCACGCCCACCGGCATCAGGGCCATGGACCATCAGCAACGCAGCACTGTGGGGCTGCTTGATTTCCCAGGCCTAGGCAATGACGACACCCTGTCGGACCTACTGCTCACTGAGGACCTGCCCATCCTCATACCGAATACACAGATGAGTGGGGCGTCTGACACAGATGATGACCTGACACTGTGCATGGGTGGCACAGGACTATACACACCTCCCAGGGTACAGTGCATAGCCATCCCAGACACTCCCGGCGGTAATCTTTTTGTTGGCCTGTTCATGCCAGTGAGGACCCGGTTGTGTTCTCGCGCATCTACCCCCGAGAGTGTGTTGAGTACACTTCCAGTGGCTGTTGAGCAGCCTTTGGCTGCGGCACAGTCCAGGCGTGGTCATCTACGTGGCCGTGGTGGCTATGCTTCTGCGTGGTAAGCCTGCTGGTCATGCTGTCCCATCCCACTGCCCGCTGCTGTTGCCTTGTGCACTTTGTCTGTGCACACACGTGTGTGTAACAGCACGTATATGTGAGGTGCAGTGTGGCCTCCATATGTGTGTGCTGTGCTGCAGGGCCATGTGGCACGGGCATGATGAGGTCAGCACTGTGCCAGCCTTGCCAGTGTGCCAGTGCCTTCTGTCTGATCCATGCCACATGCAGCTACTCGTGCGTGTGCGTGGCCTACCACCACAGCTGCCGCATTGGGCCATGCCAGCTGCATGGCCTACTGTGCCCAGCTGTGTGCCTGGTATGGTGTTGTTGCTGCATGTGCACATCATGTCGCAGCATGTCCTGTGTCCAGCACAATGCCCACATGTGTGCATGTGAGCACATGCATGTGCACAGTGCTGTGGGTGTGTGGCTGTGTGTCTGTGCTGTCCCTGTGCATGCCGTGTGTGTGCCAGTGTCTCTGCATGCCTCCCTGTGTGGTCATGCACCTCCATGTGTGTGTGTGGGTGTCTGTTCTGTGCATGCACTGCTATCATAGCTCATACTCACCTACGGTTCCCAAAGTGCTCCTGTACGATGGATGCCCTGCGCGCCCTGGTACATGCGGCAATCCTTGGATCCCTCCTTGGCATGGGCAGCTGCACACCCCTGTCCAGGCCATCCTCATCACTGCTGTTGCCCTCATCCACCTGGATGGCTATCCCATGGTCAATGGCCATGTTGTGCAGCATGCAGCAGGCCAGGATAGTCCACATGTTTTTGCAGGGCTATATTGTAGGGCACCACCGGACCTCTCTAGGCAATGGAAATGCATCTTGAGCATGCCAAAGACGCACTCTATGATGTTGCATGTCATGATGTGGGCCTCGTTATACCTGTCCTCTGTAGGGTTGGATGGGTGCCGAATGGGGGAAGCAGTCAGGGTTGCAGGGGGTATGCACTGTCACCTGTGTGGGTAAGACATATAGGTTAGCACATTGCCATGCTTGTCACCCTTCCCTCTCCCATGCCCCCTTCAGCCATGCCGTCGGCACCTGCTGTATGTGGCCTGGGCTTCCGTCCCTGAACAGCCTCCTCCACTCCCCATCACATGCCATACTCACCTACAAGATGGCCCATGGGGATTTCCCCACTCTTGAATCTCTGGCACAGGATGGAGCTGTGCCAGATGAATGAATCATGTGCACTCCTGGGGTTTGTGGCACATACATTGGTAATGCATCCCATGGCATTGCACACCACCTGGCAGTTGACTGATGGGTACCTCTTTCTGTTCATATAGGTGGCACCCTCTGGGCCAAGTGGAGAGTGTATATGGTGACGTGGGTGCAGTCCATTGCCCCGATCATGCCTGGCATGCATGCCACCCTGTGGAAGTCCTGCATGTTTACTGTACACTCTGCCTGTGTGCTTGGGGATCGAATGAACTCTGATTCATGTGGCAGCAGAGCATTGAGGAACTGTGTGAAGAGGTGGGACGTGGCCAACTGGGTGATGCCTGTGGTTGCCCCTGTTGAATTTTGGAAGGTGCCCGTGGCAAGCAGGTACATTGCTGCTGTCACCTTGGTCCCCACTGTCATTGCGTGGCTCCTCCTGGTGGGTGCCTGCAACTAATCATGGCACAGCTCGCAGAGCTGCCTCAGAATTACCCTGTTCAGCTGGTACTGGCCCACGATCTCTGCATCACCATAATCCTCGAAGGTGAGGCAGGCACAGTACAGTCTGTGTGTGACATACCACCTACGGGCCCTTCCTTGGCCTTGTTGTTGTTCCTCCCACCTCCTCACACTCCTCATTACTGCCTCCATCATAAATGGCCCAGCATCCATGCCTCAATGGTTCTGTGCCTTGCGCATCTGCTGTGTATGTATTTGAGCCTACATTTATAGGTTCAATTCTATGTGGCACATTCTCTCTGTTGCTCTTGATTTGCGCCGTGGTGTTCCACTGAATATGCCATCGTGCTGCTTACTCACGGCTATGCCCCCATGTACTTGCGCCACATATATTACTGTTGCGCTGCTGTACATTGCGTATTGCACTGAGCATTTGCATTTGTTGAATATGGCTCTGGGGCGCATGTCTGTGGTTGCGCATTGTGCAACTCCTCTGAATATCTCCCGCTATGTGTCACATGCTTCATTGATTCTAAAAGCCTTTTATTAAGAATTTTTGTAATTTTTTAAAAATCAGTGTTCAGTAAGATGATTGGTCTCCAGTTCTGGATATCCGTCTTGTCTCCTTTTTTGTTTAGAAATACCAGAACACCATCATACATGTCAGAAGGGATACAGTTACAAGTCAGAAAGGTATTCTAGAGGCCTAACAATTCTCCAGGCATCCATTCCCGCAATTTCTCTTGTACGTTTCCTGAAAGACCATCTAACCCTGGTGTTGTACCTGATTTTAACTTTTTGATAGTGAAACGTAGCTCTTCAGAGGATATCTTACTTGCCATGAAATGTATATCCTCTATTGAAGTCGGAGGTAAATTGTAGTCTGTCATGAAGCTCTCCATTTGTGGGAGATCTTGTAAGTCAGAACCAACGAAATTTCTTACATGTAACTCAAAGGTATACAGAATGTCTTTCTGATCTGTTATTACTTTCTCTGTTTCTCTGTTATTTTTTTATACTTTTATGTTTCACCCTTTGTATACAGCTTTCATATGGGTTTATTTGTAATTTTTTGCCTTGCATGCCAAATTGTTGCTCTTTTTCTAAGGATCTTGCTCTATCGTATTGGAATTTTTTTCATTTCTGATTTAACATTTGAATTTGGGCTTTGAAATCTCCAACCACTGAGTTTTGTAGGGAAATTCGCTTGTGTAACTGAACTCTATTGCTTAAATATTTCTGATATTTTGTTTTTTTTCTTGGAGGATGGCCTGATGGTGAAAAATAAAAAGCTTTAAATCTTGTTTTGCATCCTCCCTCCACTGAATAATTGTATCATACAAAAAGTAAACGTACTGTCTTGCTGCTACTAAATCCTTTAACTGTTTTAAAATGTTTACATTTTTCTAATAAAGAAGAATTACATTTTCCAGTAAACTAGTCCCAAAAAATGGATCTTTTAGTCCTGTTATCTCTGTCAAAAGGGAATCTGTTTTTTGAGGCAAGGAATTTGAAATAAACCAAAAATCAATCCTGATAGATAGCGTGCCTCTAAAATTGGTGTGCTGAGGTTTCTTATCCATATGTTCAGGGGCACCTACTAATCCTGCTTGCTGATACATTTGTTTTAGAAAATCTGTGTCACAGAAGAGTTTATTAGTTTTAGCCCCACTTTCTACCTGGGAGAGTACACAGTTAAAATATCCCCCAAGCAAGACATTTCTTGAAGTGAATAAATAAGGCTGAACTAAATTAATTCTATTCTTGCCACCTTTGTCTACGGGGCATATACATTGATTATCCTGAGTCTATGGCTGTGCAAATCAAACTCGAGTACTAATGCTTTACCTGGTAGAATCTCTACCAGTCTATGCACAGTAAAACTCTGTATTTTAAAACAAATGCATATGCCTGAACAAGTAACTTCTCCTAATGATCAAAAAGAACTTCCCCAGATCCAAGCTTGTTTTTTTTGTTTTGTTGCTTGACTATCATAGGTGTTTTTTTTTTTATCTAGTATCTTGTAAGAGAAAAAACATCATAGAGAGTTTGGCCTAGAACTGAAAAAGTAGTTTTCCTCCTGTTAATATTTTTAAGCTGTTTGCATTCAGGGAAGCACACGCTAGATATAAAGGAGATGCCTTGGCTTTAATAAAAGGAGGGGGGTAGTTCTATGTAGGATTACCATCTCTTTTCTTTGCTACTGATGTTGTTTTCCATTTCTTCTTATGCAGAGGTGAATGCTGAGGTCTAACTTCTGCAGTGTCTAAAGAGTGTCCTTTCCGTGAGGAAGTCATTAGGGAGGTAGCTTCTGGATCCTCTACCTCCTCTGTATCCCCCATTGTCTTTCTTGCCACAGTATTTGAACCTTGTTCTGCAAAGGACTTGTTCTGCTTTAGGAGCTGTTTTTGCATCTTGCTTTCCTCCTTTCTTTTGAACAAGTTGGAAACCATCTTCTAGAAGGTGCTGAAGGGGCATTTTTGAAGTAAGGTCTCCATTATTGTTCTGTTCTGCTGTAACATTTGTAGCAACATGTTTCCTTGTTTCTTTCCTGATACCGTTATTAAAGTCATTCTGTAACTGTGGCTGTTTTTTTGGTAAAGTGCTAGTAGCAACAGAAGGAGAGTCTTCTTATGTATTGTCAGTATTCACAGGTAGTCCTCGTATAAAAATGTCTGAGGGGCCTGGTTCTGCAGTTTCTCTATTTGTTTCTTAAGTTATTACTTGGTTTGGGGGGTTTGTTTTTGTGCTTTGTGAATATAATAGTCTTGTCTCATAGTGTCTGGGGAGTTATGGGCAGCCCATGTACATGAATAAAAAGTGTGTTCTTCTTCTTTGCAGAGATTACATATAGGGGTATTAGTACACTGTAAAGGTGTGTGGCCCAGTTCTCCACATAACCTATATTTTGTTCACAGGCACTGATAAGATGTTTGAGGGATCCACATATGCAACAAGATTTAGGTTGGCCTTGATAGAATAAGATTCCTCTATCACAACCTAAGAAACACTACTAGAGACATGTCGCAATCCATTTTCAGTGTGGTATAGTTTTACTCGAATTATCCACCTCCCCAGTCCAAAACTTTTCAGAATCCTTTAAAGTTCAGGAGTATTTTGGATATCACATATTTTTTCTAACCAGAAAATTATATATGAAATGTTCACTCCTTCATTCCAAAATAAAACTGTAATGTATTTAAAAGCAGGTTTGATTAGGGGGATTACAACAAAAAGTGACCAGAGAGGTGTATCTTTGAGGGTAGGATATAGATTCCAGAAATCTGCCAGAGATTTTGCCATTTTAAAACTGATATCAAAAGTACTTTCCCCTGGTACATGTATTTAAGCGTGCATTTCTGAGGGTAAAAATTGCATGGATTGTTTAATAACAAATTTTCCCAACATAAAATCTGTCTGGTTGATCTGAAATTGATTTATACAGCATTTAAGCAACAATGACCAAACAGCCTGTCATTTCCTGGCAACTAACGACTGGCTGGAGGGGAAGGGTGGCCTGAGGTGAAGCCGAGGGCCAGCCCCACCCAGCCAGTTGTTAATCAAAGGAAATAACCGGCTGTGAGGTCATTATGGCAATTATAAGTCTAATTGCAATAATGACAATTCTTTTCTTCATGCTTTTAGTGCCCAAAATAGTTTTGTTTTGGTGCCACTGCTGTTGGTGTACACCACATGAGCCCAGGCCTCTCTCGTGCTGGTCATTTCTAAGAGATTTCAGACCAGCATAGCAGCCAATCAGTTCAGCTCGTGAATAATTAATTAGACTTATAATTCTTCTTTTTGCAAGTTCCACTGGATGGTGAAAGAGCCCTGCGTAGCTTGAGGGACCAGGTTTTGCTGTCAACTCATCGCAAATTATCTCAGCGCACACAAGTACCGCGCGTCAATATCAGCGCATATAAATTCATCGTCACACTAATTCATCGAATAGCCTTATAATTGAAAAAAACCTGCAAGTCAATAATTCACCGCATAGCAACACACTAATTCAGACAATAGCCTTATAATCGAAAAAACCTGCAAGTCAATAATTCGCCACATAGCAACATACTAATTCAGACATACAGACAATTAGTAACAGATTTCAGTCAATCACCTAATAAATGCATTTAAATATATTCATTATGTTAGTCTTGATTGTATCACTGATTCCAACATGCCTTTGTCATTCGTTCTTAGCCAGAGAGGGCAGCAGCTGCTTTCAGAGCAAGGATATTTGTACCGTAAAGAAAGAGTTCACTCTGGTAAAACATATTGGAAATGTGCAGGGTACGATAAACTCAAGTGCACTGCAAGATGCCATACTATCGGCAACGATATCGTATGCTACATTAATTCCCATAATCATGTGCCAGATGCTGGTGAAATTTAAGTTAAAAAAGTAATTGCAGTCATGAAGGAAAAGGCAATTACCTCACTAGAGGGAACACAGCAAATTGTGGCAGGAGCCACCGGTGAGTTACATCGAGCTGTTGCAAGTAAACTGCCTTCTGTTAGCTGTCTGAAACGAACAGCACAGCGTGCGAGGCAAAAGGTTTGTGTTGGTCCTGCATTGCCTTTAAGTTTAGCTGAATTAAAATACCAAGAATACTGCCTGTCTGATAATGGGGATCAGTTTCTCTACATGACAGTGGTTGCCAAGACCATGAACGATTGCTAATTTTCAGCACCAAAAAATCTTGAATATATGGCAACAGCAGATAATTGGTATGCAGATGGCACATTTAAGGTTACTCCACCTTTATTCTCTCAACTATACACAATTCATGGGGTTCGATTTAATGCTGCTATTCGACTGTTTTTGTTTCGTGACTGCATGCACAACTTCAGCTTACATCGAGCTTCTTTCCATTTTGAAGTCCCTATGCCCTGCACTCTCTCCGCTTTCTGTGATGACAGACTTTGAGCAAGCAGCTGTGCGTGCTTTTGCATGCCAGTTTCCAGAAGCACAAGCAAGGGTTGTTTTTTCATCTTTGTCAGGCATTATGGCGAAAGGTGCAGGATTGTCCAGAAATTTTAAAGAAGTACACTGTAGACCTAGAACTATGCACTAAACATAAGAATGACTGCAGCCTTAGCATATGTTCCCATAAATGATGTTGTGGATGCATTTGAAAGTCTGCGAGATTCAGAATTTTATGCTGAGCATGAGGAGGTCCTAGCACCATACATAGATTATTTCGAGGACACTTGGATCGGGAGACCTGTGGGACGGCGCGGTCGAAGGTGCCCACTATTCCCGATCCAATTCTGGAACTGCCATTCAGCTGTTTCCCAAGGGTTGCCACGCACAATAATGCAGTATGGGTGGCACCGCAGTTTCAGTAGCCTGATAGAGCCAGTCACCCGACAATCTGGAAATTTATACAAGTCCTGGAGAACGGAACAAAACATGAACGAGCTATGTATTGAGCAGTATTCTGGTGACACGAACCTCCAGCTCAGCGTAGAAGTATAGGGACACTGCAAGACGGCTGTGCGTGGTAGTAGAAAGTTATGGCACCTGCTCCATCATTGATTACCTGTGTGGAGTGGCACATAACTGTCAACTTCAAGTCTAAAAGCTGAGCTTTTATCAGATTTTAAATGTTTTATTAATTAATAAAGGATTTTATTTTCACTGCACTGCGCTTAATTGACACACGGTAAGGGTATTTCGGTATTTCACGTACAGGGTAAACAGTTTAGAGCCAATATATTTTAATGGACTGTCCTATCAGTGAAAACTGAAGTAGAAATGATGTCCAGCAATTTTATTTAGGTATTTCATGTACTGGGTAATTGAAATTTTATTAACTTGATGTATTGATGTCGCTAATTTATTTATTTTATTAACTTGATTTATTTATTTATAAACAGTTTAGAGCCAATTTATTTCAATGTTTAAGCTGAAGAACATTTTTATTTCCATTTCGGTATTTCGGCATTTAATGGACTGTTCTATCAGTGAAAGCTGAAGTTGAAATGATGTCCAGCAATTTTATTTCGGTATTTCATGTACTGGGTAATTGAAATGATGTCGCTAATTTATTTATTTTATTAACTTGATGTATGATGCGCTGAGCGGACTTGCTGCAGTTTAACAATTACGCTGAATTTTATTTCACTAATTTATCTGCGCTGTAATGCTTGCGCTGTTTTGTTTGCGACGAATTGACATAATACCCCAGAATCCAAGTACCTTCTGTAGTTTGTATCCAGCCTGTATTTCACAGCGAGTTGTCAGGAGACCAAATTTCTTCTTGTGGCAATGTTGCAGGTTGACCGTCTGAATGTATATTTCTTGCTTGCATCTGAGCAGTATTACACTCTTGGGCCAAGATATTCAAAAGAGTTGCATTTTGCGCAACTGAGTTGCACCAGCACAACACCAGAAATGAATCCTGGGGCAATATTCAAAAGGGGGAATTGTGCTGGGGCACAAAAATAATGTATGTGGTGCATCTCCTGGGGGGTGTGCCCATGCATAAGTGGCACATCTCGATATTCAGCTGAGATGTGCGGCGCATATGCTAGCACATCCCAGAGATGTGCTGCATACCTGGGCACAAAGTTGAGAATGGATAAATTATGCTCACGTGGAAGCCACCCACAGGTGAGCTGCTGTAATGCAAGGCACATCACAGCAACCACTAGCCATGAGTGCCCCCCCCAGAACACCGTACACAAGCACACACAATAATCCCTGGTGGTCCAGTGGTTCCCATCTCCCTGCCCGTATCCCCAATCGCCATAATAACGGCCAGTCTAAATCCCTGGTAGTGCAATGGTTTCCCCCTCCCCACCCATATCCCCAATTGCCATAAAAATGGCCAATCTCAATCTCTGGTAGTCCAGTGGTTCCTCCCACCCCACCTGTACCCCTGATTGTTGTAATAATTGCCAGTCTAAATCCCTGGTAGTCCAGTGGTTCCCCCTCCCTGCCCGTATCCCTGATCACCGTAAAAATGGCCAGTCTAAATTCCTGGTAGTCCAGTGGTTCCCCGCCCCCCCAACTGTATCACCAATTGCCTTAAAATGGCCTGTCTAAATCCCTGGTACTCCAGTGGTTCCCCCCTCCCTGCCCGAATCCCCAATCGCTGTGGTAATGGTCAGTGTAAATCCCTGGTAGTTCAGTGGTTTCCCCCCTCCCTGCCCATATTCCCGAATGCTGTAAAAATGGCCAGTCTAAATCCCTGGTATTCCAGTTGTTCCCCCACCCGTATCCCCAATCACCGTAAAAATGGCCAGTCTAAGTCCAGTGGTTCCCTTCTCCCCAGCCCATAACCCCAATCACCATCATTATGTATATTTTACTCTCCCTGGTAGTCTAGTGGTACCCCCCACCCACACAGGACTCCCAGCCCACCTAGCTCCACCCCCGGTCATCGGGCAGCATACCCCGCATATCTCGTGGCTGCCTGCCGAATGACAACTTACGGTATGTGTTGAAGTTCATTGGTCCACACTGTGGACCATCGAACTTGCAGTGCATACCACAATAGTCATTCACAGCTTTGTGAATGAATCATTCACAAAGTTGTGAATGACTATTACGGTATGCACACATGTAACACAAAACCCAATACTCATCTTCCAATGAGCTGTCCCAGCACAGCATGCCTGTCTGGTCACAAGCTACAAATAAATATGTTCTGTAGTTTTAGCAAATTCTTTTAACTGGTTTTCCTGAATAAAAGCTGCTCTGGTTTTCATTGCTTCAGGATTGTAAGAAATGCAGACATGTAGAGACTCCTCCTATCTCTGTGGGTACCAGTAATGAAAAGGCACAGAACACCACCTGCTAGTCTTACATCCTGGGAGATGCTATATTCCTTTTCTCTTGCTGTATTAGTGATGTTAACATTTATTTTAGCATGTAAAGCAAACCAACTGAGGGGCTCGACTCACTCACGGTGAGCACTTCAAATCTGGTGCAAGAAGGTATCAGAGTTTCAGAGTCAAAGCCATCACTTTTGGAAAATCAAAAGCCAAACCAACTGCACTTCACCCACCAGTAGGCCCAAAACAAATTCAAAGTGCACAGCTTACCGTATCATCACACTTTATTTGGGTGCAGAAACTGTTGAAACATGCAGCAAAAGTAGAGTGCACAGGCGAAGTACTACTCGATTAACATTTAAAAATAAAGAAATACATACACCATCATGGTGTTAAGAATTAAGCACCCATTTTGACCAGGCCGCCCAGCAGAATAACCACATGCGACGACGACAGGATCAGCTGACGTTTCGGCTTACGCCTTCATAAGAGCTGATTGGTCAGAAAACACACCAACCTTTATACAACAGAAACATACATATTCATGATCCATACATGTTTAAACCATCCTCTGCTCATAAGTATGACAAACATTCATTCATACACCACATACAAATACAAACAGATTATAAATAGCAGTGTAACAGTAATTCCTCATTCAATCCTTTCGGTTGTAGAGTTCCAAGTTTAAAATCCAAAACATTCTCTTTGGTCTAACTTAATTGTTAGACTCCCACCACGGGGTCCAACACATACTTTTTCGATTCCAAAAAACTTCAAATTTGCAGGAGAACCATGACCCACAGCTGAAAAATGTTGTGCCATAGCATTAGTCTGAACATTATTACGAATGGCTGATTTATGTTCACTTATTCTTTCCCTAAGTTGACATTTAGTTTGTCCCATATAGTTCAAGCCACATGGACAGGTAAGCATGTATATTACACCAGTACTTCTACAATTAATGAATTCTTTTATTTCAAATTCCTGATTTGTATGTGGATGCTTGAATTGTTTACTGTCATTTGTGTTATTACATTGTGCACAGTTGCCACATTTGTAATTTCCTTTTGGGAATGCTGGAATCCAAGTGGTCTCGATTTTTCAGGTTCTGCACACTATGAACCAGTAGATCTTTTAATATTTCTACCTCTTTTATAAGTAATTGAGGCTTTTATACAAATCGTTTCTAAAACAGCATCTCCTGCAGTACCATCCAATGTTTTTCACAATGTTGGCAATTTCTTCTGATTGGTTGGAAAACTCAGTTGCAAAACTAATTGGACCCTTAAAAGAGTCAGCATTTGAAATCTTCGTTGTAATAGTTCTCTGTCAGTACTGATTGCTCTTTCCATCCCTTGTGTATAGAGATCGATCATACCCTCGATTTCGGAATCTGTTAGCAACTTCTCGTGCATTTTTTTCAAATTGTTCAGTATCGCTGCAAATTCTTTTTAAACGCAGCATTTGTCCAACTGGTATATTGCGCTTCAGTGTTTTCAGATGATTACTTGCATTATGCAGCAACGTATTTCTACTCATTGGTTTACTGTACAGTGTAGTTTTTAATCTTCCTGCATCCTTGTATATTAGCATATCAAGAAACGGAATTTCATGCATGTCTGCTTGCACAGTGAACTTCAAATTTGGATCAAACAGATTAATTGAGTCCACAAACAAGTTTAGACTTTCCAAATTGTCTGTCTAGATGAAAAAGCAATCATCGATATAACGTTTCCAAAATTTCACACATTTTTTAAACATCTCATTTGTGTATAAATACATTGCTTCCCACTGTCCAACATATAAACAAGCAATACTTGGAGCAAACGTTGTTCCCATCGCAGTACCTTTATGCTGCATATAAGCTTGATCTTTGTACATAAAATAATTAGATTTGAGTACCATATCTGCCATATTTGCAATAAATTCCACATCAAAGATATCATCATTCTGATCATTTGAAAAGAATTTAATAGCTTCAATTCCTTCATGTGGCACATTTGAGTACAAACTCTCTATGTCCAAAGTCACCAACCAATACTCAGATTCAATTATCATATTTTCAATATTTCTTATCATATCCCCACTGTCCAGAATATATGAAGGTCATTTTGTCACCAGAGGCTTCAAAAAACAGTCCACCATTTGTGAAAAAGGTTCCATAGTTGAACCAATACTTGAAACAATCAGCGCCTCTGGTGGGCTTTGAACATTCTTATGAATCTTTGGTAGTAAATAAATTACCGGTCTGATTGGTGCATCAACTTTTAAAAATCAGCCTCTTGTTTGTTTAAATGACCACTGCCTCACTTCTTTTGATAAATTCATCAGCTCAAACTTTAATTTCAGCTGTTGGGTCCTCATGATTTATAGTATTCCTCATTATTCAAATGCCTATTCATTTCGCACTCGTACTCTCTGATACCCCATAAAACAATAGCGCCCCCTTTATCAGCTGGTTTTATAGTCAAACTTTTATCTTCCATCAGTGCTTTTAAAGCAACATGTTCCTGATATGTTAAATTAAATGTTTTTCCTTTTTTCTTCTTTAATAGCATATCAACATCTCAATCCACTAATGCTGAAAATGTATTGACTGCATGATGACCATAAACTGGGGACAAAATTTACTTTTCTTTTTCAGATGTTTCGTTATATTGCCTTCATTCATGTTTTTATCACTTTGATCCATCACACCAACACAGTCATTATTACTCGCAACATCCTGAGCATTAGAGAAAAAACACTTTAGATGTAGTTGTCTATGCAATTTAAAGAGATCAATTTTAAGTTGAAATGGGTTGACATGGTTTGGCTTTTGATTAGGGTTGCCACCTGTCAGGTTTTTTACCTGGTGATCAGGTTTTCAGTGTCCCTATCAGGTAATCCGGTTTTGCTCTGTGCTGGTCAGGTTTTTGAGCCATTTTGAGTGCTCACATACTTTTGAAACAAATTTTGTCATATCATTCATTGTTTCAGTTACATGTCCAGGTTACAGACAAGTTCTGTTATCAATGTAGCCTTTTGCTTGTGAATGCAGTTATCCTGGGAGGTGTAAAGTATGGCCATTAACACCATTAGCACTTAGGTAACCTAATCTTTCCACTGCATCTTAAAGTGGCATAGCAGCACAGCTGCCCCCACCTTTTGTAACAGTAACAGAGCCAGCTGTCCTCCACTTTCATTTGCTAGTAAACACTTTCATTTCTAATAGAATTTAGGCATTTTTAAATGTTTTAAATTATTTTTTTTCCTCAAGAAAAAAGTATAGTCACTTCTTTGGCTTTGAAATAGTACTGTGGACAAGAACAGGAAATGGAGCCAGAAAAAGATATAAAGTATGTATACTGTTGTATGCTATTTACAGTACAGTATTTCCTTTGTCTCCCCCAGATCATATCTGTAAATGAGATTTCTTTTATCTCTGTATGTTTATCTGGTTAACCAATGTCAATAAATAAATACGTAAGTAGATAAATAATTAGGAAGACTTTAGGAAAGTAACTTTTGCAGGTGCAATACAGTATCTTAACATTTTTGTTGAACTGCTGCTTTAACGGTTGTCTTTTATTGATATAAAAATGGCTTTCTAGGAGGAGCAATGCATGATGAGTCATGAAAAGGTGTGGGGCTAGGGGCGGAGTTTAGGATCTGGTTTTTGCCTCATCCAAAGGTGACAACCCTACTTTTGATTTTTCAAAAGTGATGGCTTTAACATTTATTTTAAACATGACTTTTCATTTGCAAAGCAATTGTTCAATAAAGCCAAAAGTCAGTATAACCTAGAGGTTAGAGTAGTGAGAAGATCCGGATTTGAGTCCCACAACCTCAATATGCATACTGTGTGACTCTAAGCAAGTCACTTAATCTTTCCAATGTTCCAGGATTGCCCTTGAAAACAGGCACTTGTGCCTAGTGGTCCTAACCTGGTTACCAAAGGGAAAAAAGTAACCATTTATTTGTGCTGCATAAGCACTCTTCTTCCTTCTGCCACTGGTGTTTATGTTGTATTTCAATCAGGCACAAAGATAAAACTCCTTAACTCTGTGTGTGTGTGTGTGTGTGTGTATATATATATATATATATATATATCTTTGTTTCCAGTGATGAGTTGTGGTGTACGTCACATTGTGTCATGTTTTATTCATGTGATATGGCATTTGTTAACTGTTGTTTTGTATTTTTGTTGTTTATGTTTGTTGGTTGTTTAAAAACTTTTTCAATAAAGTATACCATTTTAAAACAAGCATTTGTCAATGCCGAATGTTGTCTTGCTGGCATTGGCATTGGTAGTGCAGGAGTTAGAGATGCATAATAGGAATGGCAGTGAAGTATTGAACTGATGCCAACCCCACCCCCACCCTGCAGAGACTGACAGGTGTTGGGGTGTGCCTTAGGGTCGTCAGCTATAACACTCATGCCATTTAACCTCACCCTACCCTCTAGACACTGACAAGTGTTGTGGTGTGCTTTGGGGTCTTTGGGCCTTATACTTACCCCATTTAATAAGGAAATACACTGAGATGGGTGCAGTATAGGAGAATGGGTTGAACTTTAGGGCCAAACACTCCAAAGCACACCTTAATGCCTGTCACTGGTTGCAGGGTGGGGGTGGGGGTGGAATGGCATGAGCATTACAGCCAATGATCCCAAGTCACACCCTGACGCCTGTCAGTCTATACAGGGTGGGGTGTTACAGTTGGAAACCCTAATGCCATAGGCGTTTGTTGGTATTTTCACTCCAAATTTTTAACATGGGCTTTTTGAGACCCCACCTCATGAAGAGCGGCACTATCAGTTTGTTAGCCGAAAGGTGGTTTTGCACAGTGACTATGCCATTGGGCGACACAGGCATGAAAACACATTTTGGGCAGGATGTGAAAAATGACAGTTGTATTGTTCATGAGGAGGTGTAAAAAATGGCAACGTTGAAAATCTGGAATGAAAATATGAAAAATTGGTGAAGTCATGAGCATGCATAGAAACTGCACAACACACATCCATAACCCAATTATTGTGGGGATTTTTTTAGCCACATTTTCAACATAGGCATTTTGGGACTTCCCCTCATGAACAGTGGCACTGTGATTTTATTAATCTGTCCCAAAAGCTTATTTCCCACAGCGACAATGCCATTGTGTGCCACAGGTGCGAAAACACATTTTGGGCAGGATGTGAAAAATGACAGCTGTACTGTTCATAAGGAGGTGTGGAAAAATGCCAGTGTTGAAAATCTGGCATTAAAATATTGCAAATTTATGAAGTTACAAGGGTGCGTGGAAACTGCGCAATGCATGCTTGTAACACAGTCATTTTATGGACTTTCATCACCAAATTTTCAACATAGGCATTTTGGGACCTCTGCTCATGTACAGTGTCACTGTCATTTTCTTAATCTGTCCCTAAAACTGATCTCCCATAGCGACCGTGCTATTCTGCGCCGGAAGTGCGAAAACAATTTCAACCAGGATATGTAAAATGACAGCTGTACTGTTCATAAGGAGGTGTGGAAAAATGTCAATGTTGAAAATCTGGACTGAAAATATTACAAATTCACGAAGTTACGAGCGTGCGTGGAAACTGCACAATGCACATTCATAAAACAGTCATTTTTTGGATTTTTTTCACCAAATTTTCAACATAGGCTTTTTGATAGCCCACCTCATGAACAGTGGCACTGTTGTTTCATTAATTGGTCCTGAAAGGTGATTCCATGCAGTGATGGCAAAATCACCTTTCGGGACCGAATAACACCATGACAGTGACTGAATTCGTGAAGAGGAGTCCCAATAACCCCATGTTGAAAATTTGGTGCCAAAATTCCCCAAAATGCCCGAGATATGCACCAAAGTTGAAAAAAAACTATTTATACCATTATACCGCTTACCGGCATTTCTTCAGTTCGCAGTCAGCTTTGAAGAGTGCAGACGTGTTCCCGGTCCACCGAAGATCATCATGCCAGGCTCCGGAGGTAAGTATGGGGTGAGGGGGTGTGGGGAGGCAGGGTATGCAGAGGGTGGGAGCGGGTAGGAGGAGGGGGCAGGATAGACCGCGTGGAACCATTTTCTTCCTTTACAGGGACAAAAAAAGACAACAAGGGTCAGTTTTCTTTTTTTGCAGGTGTTTGTTTGGTACACTGGGGTGGGCTCCCAGTGTACCACCTGCATTACGGGGAGAAGGACCACAGCTGATGGGGATTGGGCCCCCCACTGGCAAAGAAAGACTGTTGGGGGGTGCATGATGCCGAGGGGGATTGGGCACCCCCTTGGCACACAACTGGAATGGGAAGAGAGCATTATGCCGATGGGGAGTGGGCTCCCCATTGGCAAATGAAGTGGGTCGGGACATGCCGACAGGGGGGATTGGGCACCCCTGAAGTTGGCACTCTGCACAGCAGCACTCAGTGCCACCATGTTTATTGAACTGCTTCACCAGGAAAGGCATGTCGGGAGGCGTGTTATTGTGCTGCTGCGTGACGAACTTGGCTCTCATTGCAGTGGCACTTTTCTTAGATCTGGTGGCCATTTTACATATTGCTGGTGTCAGGGCCTGCATGCTGGCTTATTGGGGAATGAGGGACGCACCTACTGATGCGTGCCCTGCATTCACCCACAGTGACTGCACCTCCAAATCTGCTACTACTGCAATATGTTGGCTGGCGCACAAGCGCAAGCCAACATAAAAAGACCTTTATTTTGATTTATAAAATGGACAGAGAGAGTAACGGGACATGATTGGCTGACATTCCATATAATTTCATTATACCGCACTAAACAATAAGTTCTAAAAAATAGCAACTGACTTGTGAATGGTATCATTGTGCCACCGTGGTTTCTGAACTCCAAATCTGCCATGTTTGTTGCAGCTTAGAAAAAGTCAGAAATGGCTGTGGAAATGGAGTGAAACTGTGAGCTGCAAAAGTAATTAAATACACTGACAACACTTTAAGAAGTGTTATTTTAGCTTGCAAAACCTCCCACTACTCCTCCAGAGCCACTTCCTTCCCCTCCTTACCTGCAGTTATTAAGGAATCTCTGAACTTCCTGCAGAGCCGCAACCAGAGTGAGGTGGACAAGAGTTTTATGAAACTTGCTACCACAGGTATTAGCATGCTGCCAGTAAGACCAAAAGAAAATCGTGGTCTTGCCAGCGGCCTGACATAGGAACTTGCAGCTCTCTTCGGTGCCTATAGTGACAGCAATGTAGTGCCCCAAGTGACACAAATTGATTTACCAGCATCCTTAGCAACTAGGACAAATGGAAGGACTGTTTGACAAGTGCAATAACACACTCTGGGGTTTGGTTTATTCTGGATAAATGCACTTCTTGGGACAGTAAGGCATGTGTTTGAAGTGTGTTTATCCAGAATTACCCACACCCTGTCATGTGTCCATTGTGTGTTATTGCTTATACATATCGTCTCGTAACTGCATATTTTAACTGAGTTATAGCTTTTTAAAATATGAAAAAAACTAAGTACAAATTCTTTTTTTATATGAAGGGATTTTTTTTTTTCGTGAGATTGTGTCATTTATACAAAAAAAGATTTGTTCATACGAAAAAAGAATCTGAAAGAAACCTAGTCCAAATTCTTTTTTCAGATGAGTGAACCTTTTTCGTTTGGCCCTATTCTTTTTTCATATGGCTATACAAAAAAAGAAATTCGGGTCACAAAAAAAGATTTAAAAATGTATTAACAACACATTTCTGGGTGATTTTTTCCAACAACTGACTGCAGAATTCACCTAAGAGGATCCTGATTAGCAAGATACGTGTTGATATCTCTGTGGATATCATTTTATGGTTGTAATTTTTTTTTTAAATGGAAACAAGATGGCAGCCATATGAAAAAAGAAGTTTTTCTCTCAAAAAAAGATAGCCCCCCTAAAAAAACAGAAAATTTTTTTGTAGTAGTCAAATTATTTTTTTGTATGAAGCAGCTATCCAAAAGATCATACTGAGCATGCTCAGAACTGAAATTCTAATCCTTATAACTCTGGAACAAATTAATATGTTTCCACTAAACCAGTGAACGGCACCACTGTCTGTGGCCAAAGCCCTTTCTACTCTGAAAATTTCTAAGAAAAATTCTAAACCATCTGGGTGCAAAGTGATGACAAAAAAAAATCCCCTGATTTTTTTCATGTTTTTCATTATATGGATCTCAGAATCTGTACATCTGATGGGAACAAAACTTGACAAGTCAAGAGACTGTGACCCTGAGACCGCACATGCAAATTTTGTGTAAATTCGTTAAACAGTGGTGAAGCCATTAAAGTACAAACTTAGGGGTTTAACATTGAACAGCCTATTTAACCTTAAATATAGTGGCGCTACTATGCCAATACAGTTAACTGTTATCTAGCAAGTGTATTGTAATTCATTTTAGCATCATTAAATGAGGAAATGCAGTCATGTAGTTGCATCCCAAATGTATACATCTGAATGAGTAAGCTTCTTACAACAGACTTTTCCCCCTTCTAAAAGCTTTGAAATTATATAAATTAGTCTTAAAAAGTTCAAATGAATAACATTTCCAATGGTGTGAAATTAAACTGAGTGTAACGGTCATATGGTGATTTCAGCTGCAATCACATTTGTTTTCAGACAGGCTTCCCTGGAGTTAAAATTAAGCATCAAGTACCTAATTAGCCACCAATGTCACAGAATATGCATTACTTATTACGTTTTTAAGAGCAGTTGAGTTTCCTGCTGGTACTGTAGCTGCAGAATTCCATTTTTCTACCACTTCAGTATCTACTGTATTTTCTGATTAAAAAAACAACATTGAGCTAGAAAGAGGTCACAGAAAGTTCTGGCAGTCCATTGGACCATTTGCTCAGATGCTAGAGCACCTGGACAATAGCCAGGTTACAAGGAATCAATTCCCAGCCAGGTCACAGTAGCTTGTTCATATTGCAATTAGTTTCTCCTTTGGTTGCCATTTGGCTTGAAGAAATGCAGCATCATTTAGCGTGCTCCTTCTTGGCGTCCAAATTCTTTTTTTTTAAACTTCTTTACTAACTAGATCATGCATACAGAGCAGAGAAAACATAAAGCAATTGCTCAGAATACAATGTTAATAAACGTACTACAGTAATCCCTTTAAAACATTCTCCTTGTATTTTTCTTGGCGGACTATAAAACCATGCATTATACAGGATTACATCTGACTTGATGTTAACATTACTAATCTATAAATCAGGAATTTCATTTTAACTAATTATGAACTGTAAATGAATTGATGCATGACCTAAAACTTATCTTTCTATTAAAGCCAGAAAAAAGGAATACCTGGCCTTTCTATTAAACCCAACAAAGTTAAGAATAAAAAAGGGCAAAGGACAGAGAAAGAAAAAAAAGAAGTAAGGCCGTTGACTAGAAATATATACTTATGAAGCTGCTGGTTAATATATAGCAATATGGCGTGAGAGCTAACTTGAATCTGGGTGGCAAATTCAGAGTGGGTCAATAACCTGAAGCCTGCTGGGACAACACTGATCTGCCTTCCAGCTTCTCTATAAGACCCATGAAGGGTAACCATGCCCCCGTGAATTTTTCTGTTTGTAACTGAAGATCTGCGAATGGTTATTTTTTCATCCGATAGATGTTTTTGACAACATTAACCCAGTCCTGTGTCATCAGGGATCTGGAGTTAGCCATCTTTCAGTGATAGCTTTACCTGCTGCTGCCAAGAGGGTTCCAAGAAATGACCATTGATGGTTATTTCTTTTCCTTTTAGGTAACAGCCTCAGGATCATATGGTCATAACTAGATGTTCCTGATGTGCCTACCACAGTGTAATATTTGTGTCATACGTCCTCCAAAAAGGACTGCAGGACAGGGCAGCTCCAAAGGATATGATAAGGGGTACTCTCTTCCCCACAACCTCGCCAACATCCCATTGATTTTTTTGTGTAATGTTTTGTTCTGGTTGGGGTGAGAAAACAAATGACTGAGGATTTTTCAACAAAATTCCTTCCAATTATTTGAACTGGAAGTATGGAACACTGCCTCCCATACATGTTTCCATGTTTGAGCACTGAGACCAAGCCCATATTCCCTTTCCCAGGCTAGTTGATAGGAGTGTGGGGGCAGCTCTCTGCTGCGAGAAAATATATGAACCAGAGTGGAAATTTATTTCCTTTGCAACCCACCATCTGCAGCACATTCCAAAACCAAATAAAGAGGATGGGGGTCTGTCTGTGCTTCCTCCCATATGGACCCTGTACGTAGGAAGGATGTCACTTACAAGTACTGAAAAAAGTCTACCGGTCTAAGTTGAAACTCTGTCCGCATTTCTGCAAAGTTCTTAACTGACCCCTCCTGGATGAACTGTGAAAAGTGGGCCAGGCCCAGCCTTTTCCAAAGATAAAATGTTTTGTGTATGCGGGGGCAAACTCTGCACACCATATCTGTGTGTGGGAGGTAAGACTGCCCCTGATTTCCAGTTCTTCAGCATAAAGCTGAACTGAGGCTCCCACACAGTTCTGGGGTAATTCTTTGATAAACAGTGAAAAGAGAAGGGGCCCAAGAACTGATCCTTGGGGTACCCCATTTGTGATTGACCTTGGGTGTGAGATCATACCCTCCTATTTGGCACTCTGCCTGCACCCACTCAAATAATTTCGAAACCACCGACAAGAGAAGTCATCCATACCACAATCCTGCAGTTTAGTGAGTAACAGGTTATGACTGACCAAATCAAAAGCCTTTGTTATGTCTACAAATATTGCTCCAGTTACCATTCCCAGACTCATAGTTCATTGATTATGTCACTGGTGACCTGTACCAGAGCAGTATCAGTGCCATGGTTTTTGCAGAAGCCATGCTGGAGGTGTGTGAGTGTATTGTTTCATTTGAGGTAGACTAGGAGTTGCTCATAAAGGAGCCTCTCCTGAAGTTTGGCAATGGCACAGAGGAGAGATATAGGTTGATAATTTTCTATCTTGTCCATACGTCACTCCCTTATGTATGGGCACCATGAGAGCCATTTTCCATTTGTCAGGAACAGTGCCAGCTATAAAGGATTTATTAATAAGGTTCCTGATTGGGGTGGCTATAACTGGAGTTGCTATTTTCAGGAAATGTGGTTCTCGAGTGTTAGTACCTGGAGAGCCTTCATGTTTTGGAGTGCTGTTCCTGTTTCAGCCAAAGAAATAAGGGCCTCCAGACCAGTTGCTTCTATCTCTGTTAGCTTAGGGAGAGCTACTTGATCCAAAAAATTTTTAAGCTCTTCCCCTTGGTTCTGCCCTGTGGAGTCCTTGCTGTAAAGAGATCTGTAGTAGCCCTGAAATGCCGTGGCTATATCCCCCAGGGTGAAAACCTCCCTCGTACATGTACCTTCTCCCTTCTGTATTTATTTAACATAATGGTCCGCCTATGCCTTATGCAACCAAAAAGCCAGGAGGTGACCAGCTCATAATATTTTTGGTTCAAGTATCTCAGCTGACCCTCTGTTTTCAATTCCAAAAGTGTTTGAAGGTCCTGATAGACCCGTAGCATCTCCTAATAGAGCACTGGATACCCTGACCTCTTGTGACCTTGTTCCAGATCCTTAAGATGGGATTCTAATTTAGTTTGCTGAGCTATTCACTATTTTTTCAGGCCCGAGGCATAGGAAATAATTACACCTCTGAGTGTCACCTTCAGGGCATCCCAGCTCCATTTTTCCTTTAACCTCAGACCCCCCCCCCCCCGATTATCTAGGAGGAACTTATGTATTGCATCTTTAATTAATTGTTTGAAATCCTCCTGTGCTATCAGAGAGGAGTTAATTCTCCAGAAGGTGGTTCTGAACTAGTTCCCAAGGTACAATTCCATGGTGACTGAAGCATGATCTGAATGTACCTTAGGCTGAATGTTACATGTTTTTGTTTTGTATAGGTCTATTTTATTACTCAGAAAAAAAATCTATCCTAGAATATGATTTGTGTAGATTAGAGTAAAAGGTATAGTCCTTCGTGAATTGATCTAGCTCCTTCCAAATATTTGCCAAAGCTAGTTCTTCCATGCCAGCTCACACCACCCTATCAATAAATGTGTTAGTCATTGTAGATTGCAAGGAGGGGTCCTTAAGGAGGTCCTGGACAAAGTTAAAGTCCCCACCCAATAAAACCATACCCTCCCTTAGACTAGCTTAGCAATTTTATGGGAGACTCTTCTAAAAAAGTCTGGAGAGTCACCATTTGGTGCATAAAAATTAATTAAATGGATTTTTTGAGCAAATACCGTCCCTGAAACCACTACCAGTCTCCCATTTTCTCCCATTTTGGAGTGCTGCACTTCGAAGGGTACATCCCTGTGAAGAAGGATGGCAGTTCCTGCTCTCTTTCCGAAGGATAGAAAGCCACCACCACCTGCCCCATCCACAGCATAGTTTGCCATGTTCCTCATCTGTAAGTCTGATTTCTTGTGAAAATCCAATATTGGTCCCCAGACACTTCAAATAAGTGATCATTTTAGTTATTTTAACTGCAGAGTTAATACCCTGTACATTCAGGGTAGTAATCTTCAAAGACCCTATGTTTGCATAATAAGTAAAGCAGATACAATTACATCCTGCCCCTCCCAATTCTAAACCTAGGGGTACCGAGCCCCTCTCTGGACTGCCACCCAGGGTCCTATTAAACAGCCTCACTTTAAGTTCAATTTGAAGTAAAATGTTAAAGGTAACCAGAAGGTACAGCACAACAGTTGCTTTAACATGTGCAAACAGCAATCATCTCATTCAGAAACAGGTAAAACTGAAGTGGAAGTTAAAACTCTCCCAAAATGTAAACACTTCCAAGGCTAGGAAAAATAACTCCCTGTTTAAGCAGGGATAGAATGATTGAAGCTACAGTGCTTGTGATGGTAGGCAAGCCTGACCCACATGAAGTGCTGGTCAGTAGTGGTCCAGGGCTGAGGGACAAATGAGTGATGGTCTATGGAGCTGATGAGATAAGAGAGCTATAAGAGCAATCAGCTCCTGGCCCCGGAACCACAGACAATACATTCCCAGACAGCCTTAAGATAACTTCTTTCCCTTCGCCCCACTCTATCCCCACTTGCCAAGTCCCATTCCTTGGCTTTTTATGAGCCCTTTCAGGTCTCTTTCGTTGTCCTTATATCGTCGGCCTGGAGAAGAGAAAAAAACTAATAGCACACCTAGACTCCTGCCCCCATCTCTCCAGCTATTCCCTCAGCACCCCCCCTGCCACCCGATAGAATTTAGGCAAAATCCTTAAATGTCCCGTAGCTTGTATGTTCATATATGAGACCCAGTAAGCCCTCCTGAACCAAATGGTACAGTTCAACACTGTGATGAGGCAGGGGAGGAAGGCACCTACAAGCAAAATGTGGGATTGACCTGGGCCCGGCCATGCAACTTGCCCCTGATTGTCAGATAGGTTTACCCCTCCTAGTCCCATTAACCTCTCCTATCCCCTTCTTTTGTTCTTCATCGGGGGAATACTCAGCAATGTCCAAGTAATGTAGCCTTCCCCAGCAATTCAAAACCAAGAGGAGCAATTGCCTTCACAATGCTCACCATACTATGTCCAAGGGTGGTAGAGGTGAAGGCACTACATGGGGCGTCAAATCAATACAAAGAGAAGGGAGACGGTCTGCATAATAGCAACACAATTAGATCACCCAACTACCAAATGGTAGTGAAAGTCTGAAAGTGAATTCAGTTTGTCCAGCTGCCCGAGGATGATTAAAATGGATATCCTCTGGGTCATCCCCCAACTCAAGAAGTGGTTCCAGCTGCATGAATATCAGTGTCAGAAGTAAAGCCATTTATGTCTCCAAGCTCCTGATCCAGGAAGTGCTTGATGTCAGCTTGAAGATAATGTGGACAAGTTGCTGGAGTTAAGTTGGCTCATTTCAGTCTGCCATCATGGCGCCAGGCCATTAGTGAGAGATGGTGTTCGAGCTCTTCCATGTCAAATGCAGGACATTTGAGATCCAGTTTATGGAGGGTGGGCGCCACTTTCCGCAATGAATCAAAGAACTGAGTTCCTGCATCTGTGAGAATCTTTAACCTTGCAGGATAATTGAGCTGTACTTTAATATTCTTGTCTTTGGCTTGCTTGATGATGTCTTGGATCATTCATTGTTTATCATTGAGTAAATCTGAAAAATCTTGATCGAAGTAGATCCATCTGCCATCTAAGTGTATTTCCTTTTGGCACCATGTGGTACACAGAATGAGCTGCCGTTTAGGAAATTGCAACATATGGACAATGATGGACCTAGGCCTTGCTTTCTGATCCGTTGGGTTTTGGAGCAGTGGTTGGTGTGCCCATTCAACAGGAAAAAATACATCCTCCAGAGTTTTCAAGGCAGAGTGTACAAGGTGGGTGACAAAGTCTTCCATGGTTTCAAATGATTTCTCTATGTCCTCTGGAACTTCGTGAATGTGGAAATGATTCCACCTAGCGTGGTTCTCCTGGTCATCAAAGCAATTTTGAAGGTCCCATTCTCTGTTGAGAAGATAAAGTATAACTCTGTCATGACAGCCCTCAGTATCCATTACAGTGCCCAGGGCTTTCCCTGTAGCTCTGGTCCTTTTTTCCGTCGTTCTCCAACCAGCCCTTAAATCAGCAACTGATAACTCCACTCTATGAACAGCTTTTATAATTTCATCAAGTTTGTGAAGTATAATGCTTTGATCAGAGGCTGTGTTCCCCTCATCAGCATCATCCATACTTAGAGTCCAGGAGCTAGGACGGCTTCTCTCTATGCAGCCGGGAAGACCATCCCCGTCCATCAGGGCTTTCAGCTTTGCCAACTGAGACTGATTTTTCTTTGACTGGTTAGACGTAATTTTCCCTGTTGCTAGAGGTATATTGCAATCCAATAAATGAGGGAAAAGAAGGTTTTTATGTCAAGATTTTGCTCACGGCCCACAGAGCTCATAACTCAAGTGACCATCAGCCCTGTGATGTTACTGGAAGTCTGGCGTCCACATTCTTGAATGTTCTTCTGGCGACCCCTCATCATTCTCCTTCACATATGATTTTCAGGCGAGAACTGCAAGGGTGCTTGCATGCCTCAAATGTTTGTGCCTGTGCTTCACTGCTTCATCATTGTTTCTTTGTGCTTATGTTGATTACTCAAGTTATGTTGCTCTTTACTTTGATGCAGTACATTTATTTCTGAACTACTATGTTACTTGGTAATATTTCATAGAGTGCCATGTTCTCTGTCAGATGTTTTATCATATCTAAGCTGTATTCCCTGTAATTTTCTGTTTCATATCTACAGTTAGTGTTACTTGTACTCTCGCATGGCTAGGCCAGATAGGCACTTTTATGTCTAGTGCACTTACCTGTTAAAGAAAAAATAAATAAACAAACAAACAAACAAAATAATAGTAATAGGCATTATTAATAATGTCACCAATGCCATGAGGCAACTACTTTCAAGTCTGTACAAGCTCATAAGCATAGGAATCTTTAGAAATATTGATATGGCTAATAATGTTATAAAAGTAGTAAATAGTCACTAATCTTACTTGCCTATGTTATTATACTGTATTATTTACTGAGAACTATAATCAATGCTGGTGCAATAACTGTAATGGGTTGCTTACAAGAGGCATTTGTCTTTTTGTATACCTTATTGTATAGCAAGTTACTGTGTTTTCCTGACCCTAATCTTTTTTTTATTCTATCTGAATATTTGTGATGATGTACATAATATATTAATTTCAACGGCTCGGTTTTTACCTATGTGGTGCAAGCAAGTATATCAAATCACGTAGGATAAGTACAGCTTCCTTCTGTTGAGCTATTTGCACCTGCAGGACATGCAATATAGAAAAGAAAGTGGTCACAGCAAGCTTCAGAAAATCAGTGGGTCTAGTATCTCGGCTGGTAAGAATCCATGGGTAATATTAAGAGGGTTTGGGTTCAGGGGCAGACCTACACACAAGCCCCTTAGGGAGTAGAATACAAATGATGAGTAAGTGTGGTATATAAGGAAATGAACAAATCAAGGGGGCTAACTAGATCATAAAACCACAAGCCTGAATGACGAGTAGCTTTATGATCTAGTTAGTCCCCTTGCTAGGTTTATTTCTAAGTTTTGCAAGCGTACCCATCTTTTAGTTTACACTGTATAACACATTTGGATGTTTACTGTTAGTTTTGATCAAAGCTGCATATGCATGGAAGGGAGATACAGTGTAATAACTGAACCACTTCTATGGGGAAAAAGTTCCATCCATGTATTATCACAAAGTGCATCATCAGACGAGGCATTCGGATATAGTACAATACTGTTTTCCCCACAATCCTTTAGCTAACAGGGTACATAGTTCCCTAATCTTTACACCAAGGACTGAAGTGGGGGTAAACATAATTAAATTATGAAGTGAGGTGAACAGTAACTGGTAAACCAAACTGTAGACTTAAGTGTTACAGAAAATATTCAAAAAGAAAACCTTTTCCTTCACCATATGCAGCTGCTATCAACCATAAAATAAATCTTTTTTTATTTTGTGGGGTAGATTGTTAACATCTAATGGCCTACTAGTTAGTTTATTGTTTATAGTTATTTATAAATGAATTAATGCTGTTCTTAATATGCTGTTGTTTTTCCTAGTACATCACCCTGAGTATATGGGAAAGACTGCCTTAGAAACAAGCATTTGTCAATGCCGAATGTTCGCCGCTTGTATTGCTGTTGCACTAGCTCTTGCTTGTACACATTTATTTATATTTTTAACCAGCATAGACCAGAAGAGATGCAGTATCTCGTTTTCAGTGGTATCCTGCTTTCTCACATTTTTAGACTGTATTTACCCAGGACAGGACAGTTGAGAGGCAATATCTAATTTTCAATGGGCTCCCACATTTTGACCCCAGATTTCCAACCATCTTTTTATGACCTGACGTTATGCTCAAGACACGTTGAAGTTATCTGAAAGGTGATTTTGCAGATCAACTGCAAAAAAAAGTTTCAGAGTGGATCTGAAAAATGACATGTCATGTTCAGGAGATAAGGAAACACAGGAGATCTGTTGAACATTAGGGGCCAAAATCTGCAAAGTAAACATTGGAGCAATTCAATGTTTCTTCATAACTTTGTTGTTTTTTCACATTTTGACCCCAAATTTTCAACATAGTCTCTTTATGACTGCTCCTTCTGAACATGATAGATACATTTATAAAATAGTGGCCAAAATGTCATTTCACGCCACAAGTGTGAAAACATATTTTGGCCAGGATCTAAAACTGACAGCTGTCACATTCATGGGGGGTGAAAAATGGCTATGTTGAAAATTTTGGGTCAAAATAATTAAAGTTATGAGTGTGTGGCGAAATATTTCAATGTACACTCGTAAATTTGTCATTTTTAAATATTTTTATTGCAAAGTTTCAACACAGCATTCTTGTGACCCCACCTCATGGACAAGGGTGCAGAAAATGTTCAAATCCTGCCCAAAAGGTGATTTCATGCAGTGACTGCAAAATCTCCTTTTGGGATGGATTTGCATAATTTTGCTGCATCTGTTCATGAGGTGGGGTCCCAAAAAGTCCATGTTGAAAATTTTGGGAAAAATATTCAAAAATGACCAAGTTATGAGAACAAGTTCAAAATCCATTAAAATACATTTAAATGCATACCTGAGTTCCTCAGTTCCCAGTCCAGCACTGAAGAGTGAAGAAGACACGTCTCCAGTCCAGAGAGGATTACAGTGTTGGATCCACAGTAGGTAAGTAAGGAGTGGGGGAGGGGTGCTAAATGGGAGGGTCTGGTGAGGAGAGGGTAACAGTGGCAGCAACAGACATCAATGAATGTTTTTCCTTTTTACAAGGTATATAAAAATAAAAAAGTCTACGAGACACAGTTTTCTTTATTTCAGGTACTGACACTGGGGATTCAGCACCCTACTACCGGTCTTATGTTTGCAGCACTGGGGGTGGGCTTCCTGGTGTCGCACAGTGAAAACAGGCAGGGTGCAAGGTAGTAGACAGCACCAGGGATTGGGTGCCACGGTGTTAGAAAATGAATGAATGCTGAGTGGGAGGGTAACAGTGGTAACAACAGACATCAATGGACGTTTTTCTTTTTTATAGGGTGTATAAAAATAAACACAAAGACTACAAGAGATTGTTTTCTTTATTTCAGGTACTGACATGGGGGAATTCGCACCCCATTGTCGGTGTTATGTTTAGTGGCACCAGGGATGAGCTCCCCAGTGTCACACAGTGAAAATGGGTGGGGTGGGAGGTAATAGCCAGCACTGGGGACTGGGTCCCCTGGTGTCAAAAAATCAACAATGAAGGTGTGGGAGGGACTGAGGGATGGTTTTCTTTATGTCATGTTATGTTGGGGGGGGGACCACAGTAGGCTGATCGGGATGCTGATCAGTGCTGCTTGCTGGGCAGTGTTAACAAATCAAAGGAAAGAGCCTCCCTACAATTGGGCCAGCTCTTTCCTTTGAACTACTTGAAGTTTCCACCCAGCAAGACCAGAACAGTGTCATGATCAGTCTGACTGATGATTGGTCTGACACTGACAAGCCCCTTGCATTGGACTGGCAGTGGCACACTTCTCAAAACCCAACGATCATACCAAAATGTCTGTTCAGTACAATGGGAGCACCACAAAGAAACCAAAGAAGAATCAAAGTACTAGTGGTACTAAAGGCACAAAAGAAGGTCTGCAAAGTGTGAAATAATTGTTTGGCCAGAAAGTAGGCTGACGGACTTCCCCTGGTAATGAAGGGAAGTGGGTTGGGGGTTGGGGTCTGAAACACAGCATTTATCAGGGTTCTGGGTATACCAAGGATTTGGAAGCACAAGGCCCCCAGTAATTAACACAGTTTGTAATGGGGAAAAGGCAAACAATGGGGTTCATTTTAGACCTCAAGAACACTAGCACTCCTACAGCACTCAGTCAGTGGCTGGCAGTGGAGGTGAGAGGTGGGCCGTGCCATTCGCTGGTATGGCTGGGTGGGGGGCCACTAGACTACCAGGGTAATGGGGGCGATATTTATCTATTTTACATTGCTCGGGGGGGCCCACTAGGCTACCAGGGATATGGGGGTGATATTTATATATTATATATTATACAGTAATGGGGGCACTAGACTACCAGGGCTTAACTGGGTATATGCCACATTTGTGGCTGGTGACTTGGGGTCGGGGGCACAGGTGGGGGTTGACTGTGCCACCCTTCGGGACGCTGTTAAAGGGGGATTCAAGGGATGGGGTGTAGGCAGCCTGCTTGGTGCCTATGGCTTGTGGGCATGGTGGGGCACCTTAACCCAGTGCTTGCAGCTTTCAGACATGCCTACTGTGGCACGCCCCACAGTTCGTACCTGCCACATGTTGCAAGTTGCAAGACTTAGTTGTGATGTCCCTGCCCCTTCTAGAATAGGGCACAGGATCAATGTCGCAGTTGCAGGTGACACAAGTTGCATTCGGTGGCAACTTGCGCCACCCTTCTAGAATTGGGCCCAATGGGCCTGATTCTAGTACAGTTATGCCTGGCATAACAGCACTTGTGCCAAGTAGAATGGCTCATGTAGCAACTTACTCCAGCAGTTGTGACATGCGTGATTCTACAAAGTGGCTCATGACATGGGGTAGCCCACTTGCCCAAACAGCAGTTACGTCATAGCTGTATTCAGGAACCCCCGCCCATGGTGCTAGGGGGTTACGGCAGCAGTTGTGCCCTATTCCAGAAGGGCACAAACAAAGTCCCCAATGTTGGGATCCTACAAGAACCCCCAGAGGAGAACCGGCAATGTAAGTTACACCAGCTTTTAGCTGGTATAACTTGCGTACACCCCCCAAGGGTCCTGTAGACCCAACAGCTGTCCTGCAGTCATTGCACAGTGACTCTCCCTGCATGCCCAGCATACCCCTGTGGGTGCCCCGCAGGGCTGCCCCCTGAGTCCCACATTAATATCCCCACAGGTCTGGCCACACCAACTGCCCCAATTCCCACAGTAATTGCCCTGCAGGGCTGGCCACGCCAACTGCCCCCCTGACTCCATCTGAGATATGCCCTGCAGGGTGGCACAGTAAACCCCCAACCATGCCCCAACCACGAGTCACCAGCCGCAAATGCGGCAAAAGCCCAGCAAAGCCCTGGTAGTCTAGTGCCCCCATCACTGTAAAATATGTAAATATCATCCCCATATCCCTGGTAGCCTAGTGCCTCCCGATCATTGTATATAGATATATATCACCCCCATTCCCTTGTAGTCTAGTAGTCCCCCGATCAATGTAAAATAGATATTTATCCCCCTCAGTTCCTTGGTAGTCTAGTGGCCCCCTGAGCAATGTAAAATAGATAAATATCACCCCATTACCCTGGTAGTCTAGTGGCCCCCACCCAGTCATGCCAGTCCACACAGCAACCCCACCCATCCCCAGCTGGCAGCGGGCACAGCCACCTCTCACCTCCATGGCTGTGCCAGTTGCTGTCTGGGTGACAGGTGGGGGTGCTGGGTGGACTGGCATGGCTGAGTGAGGTCCACTAGACTACTAGGTAATGGGGTGATATTTATCTATTTTACATTGCTTGGGGGCAATAGACTGCCAGGGACCTGGAGGTGATGAATATCTATTTTACAATGATCGGGGGCACTAGGCTACTAGGGATATGGGGGATATTTATATTATACTGTGATGGGGGCACTAGACTTCTAGGGCTTTGCTGGGTATATGCAGCATTTGTGGCCAGCGACTCAGGGTCAGTGCACAGGTGGGGGGGTTGACTGCACTTCCCTGTGGGGTGCTGTCTAAAGGGGGATTCAGGGGTGGGGTTGTAGGCAGCCCTGTGGGGTGCCTATGACTTGCTGGGCAAGGTGGGGGCACTTCCAACCTGCATTGTGGCTTTCAACATGCTCGCCAGGTGCGCCCACAATTCAGCATACCTGACGGCATGTCACAAGTCACAGGACTTAGCTGTGATGACCCTGCCTCTTCTAGAATAGGGCACAGGATCAATGTTGCAGTTACGGGTGGCACAAGTTGCGTTTTGCGGCGACTTGCACCACCCTTCTAGAATAGGGCCCAATGGACCCAATTCTAGTGCAGTTACACATGGCATAACAGCACTTGCACCAAGTAGAATGGCGCATGTAGCAACTTACGCCAGCAGTTGTGACGTGCTATTCTACAAAGTGGACTGCGACATGGCGCAGGCCACTTGCGCCAAACAGCAGTTCCACTCGCAGTTGTGCCATAAACCCCCTGCAACATGGTGCTAGGGGGTTTACAGCAGTAGTTGTGCCCTATTCCAGAAGGGCAGTAAAAAAGTCTCCAATGTCGGGATTTTACAAGCACCTCTGGAGGAGAACCAGCAATGTAAGTTACACTAGCTTTTAGCTGGTATAACTTACAGATGCCCCCAGGGGTCCTGTAGACCCAACAGCTGTCCTGCAGTCATTGCACAGTGATCCTCCACCCATGCCCAGCTTACCCCTGTGGGTGCCCCGCAGGGCTGTCTACCCCTCTGCCCCCTGAGTCCCACATTAATAACCCCGCAGGGCTGGCCACACCAACTGCCCCAATTCCCACAGTAATTGCCCCACAAGGCTGGCCACACCAACTGCCCCAACTCTGTCTGAGATATGCCCCGCAGGGTGGCGCAGTCAACCCCTACCCATGCCCTGACCCCGAGTCGCCAGCCCCAAATGCAGCAAAAACCCAGTGAAGCCCTGGTAGTCTAGTGCCCCCCATCACTGTAAAATATGTAAATATCACCCCCATATCCTTGGTAGCCTAGTGCCCCCAATCATTGTAATATAGATATATATTGCGCCCCATTCCCTGGTAGTCTAGTTCCTCCCTGATCATTGTAAAATAGATATTTATCTCCCCCAGTTCCCTGGTAGTCTAGTGGCCCCTGAGCAATGTAAAATAGATAAATATTGTTCCCCATTATCCTGGTAGTCTAGTGGCCCCCCACCCAGCTGTGCCAGTCCACCCAGCACCCCCCATTCTCCAGCCAGTGACTGGCACAGCCCACCCTCTTACCTCCATGGCCAACTGCCAACTAAGTTCTGTAGGGAGTACTTACTGTAAGATGTGCTCAGAAATTGAGTTCTGGTGCGTCTTTGCAGTAACCACCTACAGCACTCAGTCGGCAGCTGGCAGTGGAGGTGAGGGTGGCTGTGCCAGTTGCTGGCTGGGGATGGGTGGGGTGCTGGTGGACTGGGCTGACTGGGGCCACTAGACTACAGGGTAAAAATGAAGTGATATTTATCTATTTACATTGCCTGGGGCCACTAGACTACCAGGGATCTGGGGTGATGAATATCTATTTTACAATGATCAGGGAGGCACTAATCTACCAGGGATATGGGGGTGATATTTACATATTATACAGTGTTGGGGAGGGCACTAGACTACCAGGGCTTTGCTGGGTATGTGCCGCATTTGCAGCTGGCAACTTTGGTCAGTGCACAGGCGGGGGGGTTGACTGCGCTGCCTTGCAGGGTGCTGTGCAAAGGGGGATTTGGGGGATGGGGTGTAGGCAGCCCAGCAGGGTGCCTATGGCTTGCTGGGCATGGTGGGGGCACTTCCAACCTGTGTTGTGTCTTGTGACATGCTCACCGGGTGTGCCCACAGTTCAGTGTACCTGGCCGCATGTCACAAGTCACAGGACTTAGCTGCAATGACCCTGCCCCTTCTAGAATAGGGCGCAGGGTCAATGTCACAGTTGTGGGTGGCTCAAGTTGCGTTTGTCGGCAACTTGCGCCACCCTTCTAGAATCGGGCCCATAAAGTTCAGCTTTTAGGATTAACAATATTTGTTTACCATATTCAATATATAGTTTATATATAATTTGTCTTTTTAGTAGTTTCAAAACTTTGAAAGCATTGGTGTTAGCAATACATTTAGAAATACATTTTTTAATTGTCTTTACAGTTAAACATGCAGTTTCATGTCAGAGCACATTTTTGGGGGGAGGGGGTTCAAATTATTTTAATCATGAAGCTTTGGTTTCAGTAAACAATTGGTGATTTTAAAAGATATTCTGAACAAAGCTGACATTAAAGAAATCTCAACTGTATTTTTTATTTCATGTTATCAGGGACACTAGAAACAGGATGGTAACATTTACTCCATGGAACCTGTTCAGGTTTTTTATTGCATCTTGTCCCAGTCAATCTTCCCAGAGTGCAGTTTGCCAGGGCACATTTTTTGGGGGAAGGGGTTCAAATTATTTTCATCATGAAGCATTAGTTTTAGCTATGCATTTAGAAATAAATGTGTTAATTGTCTTTACAGTTAAACATGTTGTTTCATGTCAGGGCACATTTTTGGGGGAAGGGGGTTCAAATTATTTTAATCCTGGGCACAGTACTTGGTAAACACAGCCTTTGATGATAAAGTGTGTTTTTTATCTTTTGTTGTTGAAGATATAGAGAACTCCCTGTTGTGGTGGTGCCAAGTTCAAAATTAGAAATGCTGCTATGACACACAATGGGACAGCACACATCTCATTTCAATGGAGTAAGCCAACCTCCTTCATTTTCCATTTATGTGGGTTCAGTGATTACCGTTGGCACATCTTGTGATACTAGTGCTAAGACAGCTCTGTATTGAAAATACAGGTGTCTCAATACAAGATGATAAAGAGCAGCTAGAAAAAATAACATCCATGTAGAATTCTTACATATTTGTTTAAGACACCAGCTCAGTGTTCAGCTGTTAAAATTCCCAACTGATGTTTTACACTTTGTGCATCCTCAAAGTACTGTGCAGCAATTTGTTAGCTATAATTAAAGTTCTGCCAGTGTGTCTAATAACCTGGCAATGACCTTCCATTGATCCCATTCTTAATTACATGCCTACATTGCTTTGGCCTACAGTTGCTAGGTAACCATAATGTCACCTGTTACACATTCATTCTTTATCTTCTAAATGGCAAAACAGTCCATTATGCACACTTAAAACAGACATTTAAAATATGTTCTTTTCAGGCTAGAACAGGAGACAAGATCAACATGAATTTTTTCCATTTCAAAAATGGATGCTGCAGTCCCAAACAACTCTTGCCTCCCCAATTGTTGCACCTCTGCATGTCTCGTTGGTAGAATGACTGATCTGTGTGTTTTTTTCTGGTTTTGTTTTTTTATAACAGCCTACTGTCTAGCCAGCGAAGGAGCACACCTTCCTCCTGGGGACACTTAGCATATCCCAAACCTCTGACTGTCATAATTTACATTAGTCCAGTCAGAAGAAAGGTGCTACTTCCTTTTATCATTAAATTAAAAAAAAAGAGGAACAGCCTAATATCTTGAAACAGATTTAAGAAAAATTATTCAGCACTTACTTTGAGACACATTTTTTCAAGTCTCCTCTTTATAATAAGAGCTGCTGATGCCACAGTGAAAACTTTGAAAAAACTAATAACTTGGTACAACTCGGCTAACATTTTAAATATATTCTGTAGATTTCTCCTGCCCATCTTTTATTACAGAGGACATTTGGATGAGTATATGATTATCTGTTAGAGTTCATCTGCCTCTGTAGCTTACTCCCTACTTCAAGTCATAATGCTATGTTGTGACATCACAGTCTGCTGTCATGGGAGTAACTGTGATGTCACAAGCCATGCATTATGACCTCAAGTAGGGAGAAAGCACCAGGAATACATGAACACTTCAGGAGCAGTGGTCCTCTTTTCATGCAGATGGCTTCAGTAAAAATAATGTGGGGGGGGGATACAGAACTAATGTGAAATATAAACTGATCTGTTGTCTAAATATGATATTATCTTTCACTTATCCTGAAGGTGTCAGAAGCTCTTTAAGACTGGCACTCTACTTGGGGGAGGGTGCTCATTGGAGCAAGGTGGCAACATGTATGTTACAGTACTAAACTGTAACACAATTGCTTTCATTGTTTTTCCTGTACTATAACTGTTTTAAGACATTCCAATACATGCTTAAACCCATAGGCGATTACTGACAGCAACATAGTGCTACTTGAAAAGTTTTTCAACCCAAATTAGTGAACATGACTGTGATTCTAGGGGCAGTTGCCTCTCCAAAGACGGTCATGACTATAACTTCTCCCTCTGTCTCTCTGTCTGTCTGTACTGTATGTCTATCTATGTAATTATCTATATTTCTATCAATTGCATCTATTCCTATTTTTACCTACTGTATATGCAACATAAACCTGCATATTGCATTTGCCTGCACTCTGAACACATACTTATGATACAGTGCATATTTGTACTCCACACCTGTATAGACCTCATACTGTCCTGATAGTCCCATTATCACAAGCATAACTACCTTAACCTTATCAACAGTGACATAGAAACATAGAAGATGATGGCAGATAAGGACCGCAAGGCCCATCCAGTCTGTCCATTTCTTTTTCTACCTTATGGATGTGCCATCATCCTTTGCTCTGTCAATGGCCTATATATTCATACTCATCTGTATTGCCCCCTTATGCCCATCCCATGCCTGTTTGAAGCCCTGCACTGTATTCATATCCCTCACTTCCTGAGGTAGGCTGCTCCATGCATCCACCACCCTTTCTGTGAAAAAGAACTTCCTCACATTACCCCTTAATCGGCCTTCCTCTAATCTTATGCTGTGTCCTTTTGTCCTGCTATTTTTCTTATATTGAAACATGTTAGACTCTTTCACCTTGTTAATGCCCTTAAGGTGTTTGAATGTTTCGATCATATCACCTCTCTTCCTCCTTTGCTGTAGGGTATACATATTGAGCTCTGTTAATCTTTCCTCACATGTTTTCTGATGCAGTCCCTACACCATTTTGGTTGCCCTTCTCTGGACTGCCTCAATTTGGTTAATGTCCTTGTGAAGGTGTGGCCTCCAGTACTGCATGCAGTACTCCAGATGGGGCCTAACCAGTCTCTTGTAAAGAGGGATTATTATCTCCCTCTTCCGACTTGTGATACCCCTACTAATACACCCTCCTAACATCCCCCTAGCTTTACCTACTGCTTGAGTGGCCTGCTTGGATGATTTCAGGTCGACCCCTTATAAAAGTTACTATCACATTTTCTCTCCTAATGAAGTCCATCATTACACCTGACTGCCTGACATCAACACACTACTTAAATATAACTTACATCACCGCACGGACAAACCCCTTGTTTTTCTTTATAAAACTGTTAATAATCCCAAGACTGAACATATGCCAGTCATTACTTTTTCATGTACTGCCACCTATTCTACCTGTTAAACTTATATTGCTTACCATTCCTTTCATTGAAATCTACACTTCCATATCTTTTCCTAATAATGTGTCTGCCTTCCTTAGAATGCAAAATAAAACAAATCTTACTAGTTAAAAATCATTGTCTTGTTTCTCCATGTCTCCTTAACATTTCCACACAACCTCACTAACTTCATTATGCAGCTGTGGTGGATCTGACCAGAATTTGTTATTGTCAGTACTGGGTATTAGCCCAAGTTCATGGTGTGGAGTGAGACTAGAACCCATAACCTACTGATCACTGGGTTAGCCTCCTCACTTACTAACAATTTAATTTATAAAACATAAACTGTAGTGAGAAAGAAAAAAATGTTTTTCATTGGGAATTGTTGCAGGGTTAAGGCCTGTCACAAGTTTGTCAGGGGATTAGTGGTAAGCAACACTGCCATGACACAGCACCCTTGCTTAGTCTCAGTTAAAGAAATAAAAACGATGTTCTGAGAACGTAAACTATCTAGGTACTATTTAAAGAAAATAAAAGAGCACTTACCTGTTATTCTGTTGTGCAACAGTCTGCTTTCCTCTACTCTGCTACTATGTGTTTTCTGTAACCCCCCCCATCACCACCACCACCACCACCACCACCACCACCACCGAGGTTTGATGCTCACAGCAGGGCTGTATTGATGTGTTAAATCAGGAGCCTATATTTTCATTTTAGTACAGTTTGCATAGTTTTATATAGAAAATTACAGGGAGCCCTGGAAAGCTGTTGTTCAAAGCTACATTTATGAAAATAAACCAGTTTAGCCAATGTTCTGCATATAAACTGAATGTAAGGAAGACGACTGTTATCCCTCTAAACAACCTCGTCTCCAAAAAAGAAATAGTGGATCTGGGCCTTCAGTGGGAGCCTTGTCTGCTCATCTAGTTAGGCATCAAGTTTACCCACCATCTCCCAGACCTAAAGAAAAACAATCCAGACTCACTCATCCCACCATTACTTTAGACCTGCAGCAATGGAATGTGCTGCCTTTGATCCTGTGGGGCAGGTTCTGTGTTATTAAAATGAACCTGCTTCCGAGGCTCCTGTATCTGCCAGAGATGCACTGTTTTGCCCAAATCATGGTTTACCCATCTACAAACACTCCTCATGGACTTCCATGACAGGTAAAGAAAGCTAGGAGATCCTACTTTAAATTAACTAACCCAAAACAGAAGTGGGGGGGGGCCTTCATCTCCCGAGCTCGTTCCTTTAGTACCTAGCACTACATGATAGTAAATACCTGCAGTGGAGGCAGTCGAAGATGAATGAGTCAGGCTCGGGATATGGTGGTTGAGGATACAAACAGATCTAATGGCTCTAGCGGGAGTTAGATGCAGGAGTCTACTTTTTGATAAACACTCCACACTACTGGATCTCTCAAGTGGACTCCAGTATGGTGGTCCCGTAGGGCTCATGCTCAGTTTAGTGCCTGTCTGTGTCTAAATCTTATATGAGATGTGGCACAACCAGTATATTATAATCCAAAGTTCAAAATAGCAAACAAGATGATTATTGAGGTTTTCTGGCCACAGGTACAGATTGCAAAGCTGGCTCATATCACACAAGGAGGAAGGATTATAGATTTTAGGACTTTGCAGACTCAGCAGGGGATAATTAGGGGAACCCTACTTTAAATTTCTATGCTGATGCATGGTGTGTCTGTGCACAGGAGTCCCATCCCATGTCAAGATGCTGGGGGTGACATACTGGAGGCCCTTGTCAATTATGCCATTCAGCCCCATGCCATCTCACTGTTATATAAAAAGCAGCAGCCTCTAGATCTGAGAGGCTTGTCTGGAGTGTGTCAGTACTGGAAAGAGACTCTTCAAGTAGATTTGACTTCAGAGAATTGGCAAAGAATTTGGAGTAAAGTTTACATTAAACAAAATATAGACCGACGCAGTTTAAAATACTACAAGACATATATTTTATGCCTGTTAAGTTACAAAGGATGGGTCAACTAGACAGTCCTAGCTGCACATGATGTGGGAAAGAAGAAGGGTCTTTAAAACATATTCTCTGGGATCGTGAGAAAGTCACCCCTTTCTGGTCTGACATAAAAAGCAACCTGGATCATCTTTTGGGTCTGGAAGATGCTTTTACCCCGGAAGTGTGCTTAGTGGGTAATTACCGGAGTAAAGTACTACGCCCTCCCCCTAGGAAAAGCCATATAGCCTTGATTGCAGCTACTGCCAAAATGAGCAGACTGAGGTATTGGTTGGATGATAATGTGTCAAGTAGAGTTGAGTGGCACAGTGAGATGTTGATGGCCCTGAACACTGAAAATCAAATAGCCAGCATTAACAACAGGTACCTGTGTACCGTAAAAGGTGGGAATCACTCCATGCTTTACTATCAATAATGTGAATGGGATCAGACATAGTGTATGCATATAGGACTGTTTTCTAAGTGATGTCACGTTATGCCCTGTACTTGTTATGGTACAACAGTAGATAGTACTTGATTGTAAGATGTACTCTGAGGAAGGGTAAAATGGGATGTGTACTTTATGTGTTCCATGTGTTGCTTTGTAATGTGTTGCCTTGTAAAAAGTTGAGCATTAATTCGGTAAAGTACATTTAATGCAAAAAAAGCTACATTTATAAAACTCTTATGGGGAGACTAACATGATTCAAATCAGTGCCCAGCACAGTGTTTTTTCATTGACTTATAAGCATATATCTCGATGCTAAGCAAGCAACATAGACTTTGATGACAGAGAAGGATCACTTGGCCCACCCAGTCTACCCATTTCCCTACCTAACGGATAAGCTGCATATTCTAGCTAACCAACAGCCTACTTCCTCCTACCCACCACTAGAATTGCCTTATGTCTGTCCCATGTATTCTTGAATTCCCCCACTGTTTTTGATCCCATGACCTCCTCAGGAAGGCCATTCCATGCATCCACCTCCCTCTCCGTGAAAAAGACAGAATGCTCCCTCACCTCACTAAATAAAATAGTGTTAAAAAAGGACACACAAATGTACAAAAGTGGGGACGTGGCCTGCTGTGCTGAAGATGGCTGCTTGATTCTTCATCTCCCTGGATTCACCAAATATCATCATCCATCCATCCTACAGATTCCAGACTTCCTATCTTCACCAACATCTGAGATCTTACTATATGTACATCGCAGAACAGCTCTGGTACAGTATTTTTATTGCCTCATAATTACTGAGCAGATTATCTACAGCTTTCAATTTCTCTGTTAAGGCCTACAATAATGGCGGACCAATCTCCACATAACAGTTCTCTTAATAGAGTGGAGGCAATGTTCCAGCAACTAATAAGTGAAATCAATGTATTAAAAATTGCATCTCAACAAAATATAAATAATATGCAGGCACTTGATCAAAAAATCAGCGCTACTGATGTTAAAGCATCTCAAAATGAAGATTCCATTAACACACTACAGGCTACCATCAGGGAGCAGGACAGAGTTATTAGGAACCTTCAGGACAAAATAGATGATATTGAAAATAGAAACAGACGTAACAACCTTAGATTTCTTGGATTTCCTGAAGGTGTTGAACTAGGAGACACCAGTGCTCTTCTAACTCATGTACTTCCTTCTTTGCTTAAATTACCAACCGGCCAAGACCTAACCATCGAGAGATCTCACCGCTTTTATAATCGAGGCCTGGACCCAACGAAACCCAGGCACATCATTGTCAGATTTCTAAACCACGACATACTGAACTGATTCTTCAAAAGCGAGGCAATTAGGTGCACTTACTTGGCAAGAAAACAGAACTCTAATTTTCAGAGACTATTCTAAAGAATTATCCAACAAACGAAAAGCTTACAACCCCATTAAAACGATCCTTCATCAGCATGGAATTAAGTTTGCACTGCATTACCCTGCAACAATCGTCTTTTTGAATGATTCTACCGAGATTTCAGTACCCCAGAACTCTCTGAATTTCTGAATCGGACACAGCCGCACCCACATTTGCCTTGCGATGCTAATGCAGATCATTCCTGCTCCAGCACAAGCACTTCGCAATTACAATGTCTTGCCCTTCCTGCTGAAACTGTCCTTCAGGTCCCTGAGAAATCTGCAGCCATCATATCTGCCACTGTAGCTCCTGCCAGAAGCTCCGCACGTATACAAGAAAAAAAAGCATCTGGTTCTTCTCTAAATAATAATACCTGTTGTTTAAATAATATTTCCACCTCTCCAGCTTCCCATGTGGAACGTCACATCAGTTTTTCTACTCCTCTTACCTTGTCTAACAAATTCTCCCCACTCCAAGAAGATCTGCACTCATCTACGGAGGATTTGAGATAGACTGTATCCGACACATTTACTCAAGACCCGAAGAAGCTCTCAACGGGTAATGACTCTACCGACTCTTCTTGGGCTGACCTTGTGTCCAGCTCTCCCTTTAAATCATCTGAACCACCCAAAAAGAAAAGGAGAAGAAAATCGAAGAGCAAGGCTACCTGAGGCTTTTCCCAAAAAAAAAAAAAAAATTTGTAATAACTACTATGGCCCATAATTAGATGTGGTATAGCAGTTTCTCACCAGAATCCTCCTTTCACACCACCTCACTCGATTCCTTCGGTACATTTACCGCAAAGCGCAGTCTCTATCGCACCCTACAGGTTTGGAGCACTTAAATGCAGTAAATCGCTGCTGAGAAGCCTGTATCTGTCTGTGGGAGGTGAGCCAATTGACACTGGAGGTATTTAATCTATGCGGGAGTTACTCTCAATGTATTCAATGGAGAAAAAAATAAGAGAAAGAATGAATATTACAATGTTTGTAAGATCTCTTCTAATTAATCCTTGTGTGGTGCCAGACATTAGTATATATAATTGCTATTTACATTCTAATTTTTCATAAGCTTTAGCGCCACTGTGTGGTCAGGCACATACATACATATATAGAGTTCTGTACTTCATATTAGTGTGCCCTTAACCCCTACTATTATAGCATTTTTCCATAAATCCTATCATTTGGAATGTGGAGGATGATTAGACAAATACTCTAAAATCATTTACTTATTTAATATTTATTTTGCATCACTTCTGGTATGTAGTGCATCAGGTGCATTCCATTATATCTCACAGATTTTGCCAAAGTATGCTTCCAATTGTACTTCTATACATTGAGTTTTTCTGCCTTTTCACATTATTCTTCATCCCATTTTCTTCCAAATCATTGGAACTTAAAAATGATTCCACAATACACTGATGCACTATGAACCTATAGTATATACTGCATTCCCTAACCTAGCTTATGTGGATTAATACACATCGGGCATCAATTTATCTGGCTCACACTGTTCCAGCATTACCTGCCATCATGTTGGTATACTTTATTTAATATTGGACTTATTGCTAGGTCCAAGCTAATTCATTATGTTTGGAATTTAACACTATTACATAATTATCCTTTTTTATTTGGTAGAATGATGTTTTGGTCTTTTCCAGGGTAATGCTTTAATTACCTCAGCACAAATCTCAATTACACTTCTTTAATATACTGTTATATAAAGTTTAGTATCTTAAGATTATAGGGTAAACCGTATCTTGAGATTCACTAATTACTCTACACGCCTAGTAGTGTAGAGTGAGAGTCCTGGTATATTTATCGACTCTTATTGCTCTGCATTTCATAAAAGTTTCAAATTAATATTCTTGTTACTGAGTTTATACTAATGTTTGTTGGTTCTAATGTTTAATTACTTGATATTCCTATCTCTATACTCTCTCTTTGCAAGACAAAATGAATACAAATACTCAATCATCTCAAACCTCTACAAGTTAAGGGCCCTGCATACATTTGTTTATTATATATATTTATTTACCTTTTGAATCTGTGACATCCTCCAAATTAATGGTATTGAGTCCCTCATTCCTATTTGTAACTAATTACCTTATATCCTAGTACCATGATTGATCTAATCTTACATTCATGGAATGTCAAGGGACTCAACTCACCTTGTAAACATAAGCAAGTACTTACCTATCTTAAAAAGCATAAAACACATAGGGCCAGATAGTCAAAACTTTGCCTGGGGCAAAATTAGCACTGCCCGGTGGGCAAACCTAGCCCGGAGCACAGAGCAAGCTATATTCAAAAGGAATAGCCCAGGGCAAACAGCTTCCGAATATAGCATGGTAATGAGGCCATGCAAACTGGGCTGGGAGTGCAGGGCAAACATAGCCCTGGAATAAGACAGCACTAAATAAAGCAACCAGGAAGTGCAACCCACAACAACAACACAGTACACAGCAACGTGAGGGCAGGTACAGATGAACTACGTGGCCAATGTGTGCCAGCAAATGCATGGACTCAGTACAGCTGCGGGAAGCAGCAGATGTGAAAGAACAGTGATAAAAACTGTATAATATTCCCTGTACCCGTTAGCGCGCTAACACATGGCTGCGGCATTGGCGTGGAGCTAAGCAGTTAGCCCGAGCAAACCGCGTTTGTCGGAGCTAAAATGTGCCATATTCAAAGTGCCATGCAAATGAGCCTACTTAGGTAGTCTCTGGGCAAACAACCGGATTAGCATCTCATTATACCTGATTTGCATGCAGTTGCTCCAGCGTTACTGCAGGGTCCCACAGAGCCACCTGTAGGTCAGTCTGGAAGTACAGGGGCTGACCAGGTCAACCGCAGCTCCACCTGTAGGTCAGTCTGGCAGTGCACGATGATAGCTGCAGGCTACATGTAAACAGTACAGCATAGCATAGCATATTGTACCCCAGGGGACAGGACAGCATAGGCACAGGTGGTGGTGGTGCTGCATGCAACTGTCACACTGTAGGGCATGCTACAGTGCACAGCAGCAACTACAGTAGTAAGGGGGCCAGTAGTGTGTGGACACAGCAATGCCTATGGTGTGTAGGGCAGTGATGATGACTGCACTATACACAGTGAGAGGCCCAACCTGCAGATGTTTACTGACACTGGACATTACTGTTACGCTGTTGTGTGACCCATAGATGCTGCACCTGTGGCATGGATGCTCACAGTGATATGTACATTCCTGGCTTTGTGTGCTATGGCAGTTGTACAGCTGTGAGGTATGTGGCCGGGGGGGGGGCATATATTATCTGAAAGGCACACTGGTGTTGGGGTATTCCCAATACTGGCCCATGTACACTGCATGATGTGTCCCAGCCTTGTGGCCACACCTGGTCTGTAGCACAGCCTCGCCACCCATACATGCTCCCCTCAACATCCTGCATGCCCACAGTGCTGCATGTGTGTGCTGGCATCTGTTGGTGTCCACGGCAGTGTGGTCCACAGGTGTGTGCTGTACCGCCACACTGCCATGCTGTCCACTGGTGGCAGGGTCACCACTTACTGCCTGGCATGGCTGGGACTGGTGGCAGATGATGGCATCATTGTGATGCCATCAGTTAGCAGCATGCTTCCTCTATGTTTGGCTTTATCTATGTGTCATATTTATTTGTTAGGGTCACGCAAAACTCGCGCTAAATCCGCGCAAACACTGCGCAAAGCCATAGTGTCGTGCAAAGCTGATTACCCAGGATTAAGATGAGCTTTTCCTGGGCGGTAATGTGCACCGTGCTAAGTGTCGCGCTAGGTCGCATAACACCACTTAGCGCGGCGCTAGCCGCTGAATATAGCATTGCGCCTGTATTCATGTCAGTTTGCCCCTTGCATACATTATAATTTTGCCCAGCGCTAATGCAGTTTGCCCGCGCTATTTGACCTTTTGAATATGGCAGACCCGCGCTAATCCCACGCTAAACCTGTGCAAATGGTTTTTGCCTGGCGCAAAGTTTTGAATATCTGGCCCATATTGCTTTCTTACAAGAAACTAAACTTTTATCAGAGGATGTCGACAGACTTAAAAGGGACTGGGTCAGTCAAGTATATGCATCATCTTCTCTATCCAAAAAACATGGGGTTGCTATCTTAATACATAAATCTCTTAATTGGCCCCCCATAAAAATCACTAGAGACCCGGATGGTAGGTGGATTATAACCCTATTAAACACCACAGCAGGTCCGCTTATGTTTGTGAATGTATATGCACCCAACTTTGATTCACCCATTTTCTTCCATAATCTATCCCAACAAACTATGATTAATAATAAAAATAATTCACCTATTCTTATTGGTGGTGACTTTAACTTAGCACTACAAGCATATTTAGACAGAAGTAACTCATCACATGATGCCCACCCCCGTAGTATTAATGCTCTATCAATGCTCATGAAGGATTTAGGTCTCTGACATTTGGAGACTACATCATCCCAGACAACGAGATTACACCTTTTATTCCTCTTTACATAAATCATATAGTAGGATTGATTATTGGTTCTCTTCTCCCCTCATTACTGAAAAAATTATTGACACATCGATTCTCCCTATTGTTATATCTGATCATTCCCCTATCAGTTTGCATTTACTCTGGGGTCCACCTTCTTCTAAATCCCCATCTTGGCGTTTAGACCCACTTTTACTCAGAGACCCTGAATTCACTCCTTGGATTAAAACCCAGATTCAAGATTTTCTTTCTAATACGATACTCCAGATATGTCTCAAGGTACTATCTGGGAAGCATTAAAAGCCACTATTAGAGGTAAAATTATTAGTTATGCAGTGCATAGAAAGAAATTAAAGAGAACAACAATTAGCTAATTTAGAAAAATCCCTTAAAAAAAGAAACCCAATACTATAAATTAAATAAACCCAATCATAATTCACAGCTTCATCTGGAAATTCTACAATTAAGAATTAAAATTAACGAGTTGATATCCAGGAAAGCTGAACTTGCCCTTTTAGGATTAAACACGGTTACTGGGAACAAGGGATAAATCGGAAAGTTGCTCTCTTACCAGCTAAAAACTCAACAGATGCAGAGACATATAGCAGGTCTAAAAGATCCGATCAGGTCAGACACACACAGACAACCTTTCAATCAATCGTATTATGCAATCCTTTTACCATCAACTATACCGCTAACCTAATACTACAAATCCCAACCTAATACAACATTTTTCTGGAAAAATTGAATCTACCCCACCTATTCCCTCAGGACAAAGCTATGCTTGATAAACCAATCACTTTACAGGAAATCCAAACTGCTTTATCATCATTAAAAAACGGTAAAGCGCCTGGCAGTGATGGGTTCCCTACTGATTTTTATAAAATCCTATCTGACACTCTTTGTCCTGTATTAGTCAATGTATTCCAAGAAGCAACCTTAATAAAGAAACTCCCATGCACAATGACCGAAGCCATTATAACAGTCTTACCAAAAAAAGACAAAGACCCTTTTCTTCCTTCAAACTATAGACCGATCTCACTTCTTAATACTGAAGGAAGAATCTTTGCCAAATTATTAACTCTCCGCTTAGAATCTTTAATGACTAAATTCATCCATACTTCTCAATCAGGATTTATCAAAAATAGAAACAGTTCCGATCATCTTCACTCATTACTCAATTTAATTCACAAAGCAAAAACTCTTAAAACCCCTGCAGCTGCAATAGCCATTGACTTTGAGAAAGCATTTGACTCTCTCAGTTGGGAATATCTATATCAGGTGCTATCTCATTTTGGCTTTACAAATAATTTTTGTGCTTGGATTCAATTATTGTATACCTCCCCTTCAGCTCGAGTTCTCACAAACTCTATTTTGTCCCCCTCCTTTTACTTAGCAAGAAGCACCAGACAAGGATGCCCTTATCACCTTCATTGTTTATACTTGCCATGGAACCTCTTTCTGCGTCCCGTCAATCCAGTACAATTAAAGGCATTACTATTGGTAACTCTCACTATACTTCCTCTCATATGCAGATGATCTCCTTATTTTACTTGAAAACCTCGAAAGTTCGGGCAACCTTTAGTTAAACTACTGAATGACTTCACCTCCGACTCTGGACTAGCTCTAAACCTTAACAAATCCAAAATGCTACCATTGAATACCCTTTGTAGTCCCTCATGAAAACTCATTAGGCTTTCGTTGGGCCCCCCAAGGTATATCTTATCTTGGCATTCGGATCATCCCGACATTGAATAAATTATGGGATGCTAATCTTTCCCCTCTGTTAACCAGTATCCAAACAACACTTGATAGATGGAAGCTACTTAAATTTCCTTTTAATGGTAAAATTTCCGCCCTTAAAATGTCTATAACTCTAAAATATTATACCTGTTTTCCAATATCCTTTGATACTTCCTCTAGTTTTCTTACCAAAATAGACAAAATTATCGGCAGCTTCATTTGGAAAGGCAAAATACCTAGATTTAGTCATAATAAACTTAGATCCCATTGGTCAAAAGGTGGCTTTGGCCTTCCTTGGTTCCAAGCCTACTTATGGGCTTTCCGTACATCTCAAACAATTAAATGATTTAATAAACCCAACATCCAGTCTCCTTTATGTGACATTATGAAAACATCCTTATGTCCTGGTAATGTGGCGACTTCTTTCCTTTATAACACCCTTACCTCTTCTTTAAAGTCTCACCCTACCATAGCTGCTTCTATGTTCTATTGGAAAATCATTCACAAGCATATTAAATCTAACCCTAAACCCTTAGCTTACTCCCCCATCTGGGGTAACCACCATATATCTCTTGATAATCACCCCATTTTTTGTTGTACCTGGAAAAATAAGGGTATTCTCTTTTTGCAGGATATACTTGAACCCAAGTCATTAAAGTTAAATCTTACACCGACCTATGAGGCATATGGAATCTTCCCCATCAGGATTTTTGGAAATATCTACAGCTTCATACCACATGCAACTCTTACCTCACACCCTTCTCTATCAATTCTCTGTATGATAAGCACATCTCTAAATGGATAAAAACAACATCCAATTTAAATAGCACTGTTTACAAAGATATTTGTGATATCCTTCCTGACTACTCTGTCAATGCTAAAAACAGATGGAGTACTTTGCTTCAATATAATATCACCAATGCACAATGGTCCAGATGTTGGCTGTCCTGTCACAAATCTTTTAATGATAAGCGCAGTTTCCTTATTCAAACCAAGATCCTTCATTTGTGGTACAGAACTCCTGTTGTATTACAAAATGGGTTTATTGAACAATAACAATTGCTGGCTGCAATTCCCCCATGGGGATTTATTGCATATCTTATGGCACTGTCCCTCATACAAAAGATTTGGCACTGTACTCACAGATTTGCAATGAAAGTGGTAGGTCAACCTTTTACACTGGACCCTAAACATTGCATTCTTGGTATTTTTAATCACCATTCTTATAAAATTTCATATTCGCAGAGCAGATGGTTAAATATACTCTTCCTTCAAGATAAATGCACAATCCTCATGCATTGGAGATCCAACATAATCCCTACCCTTCCCAGTATCATTAACCAACTATTGCAATATGCCTCTCTGGACCGTATGACATATATCTTGTCTGACCGACTCATGTTATATAACAATTGTTTGCAGGGCTTTTTTAATTTTTTGGAATCAACTAAATCTTCCAGCACCAATGTATGGACTTAATATATATGGATTTCCCCTTTTACTGATACATCATTGTAGTCTCGCTTTTTCCCCCCTTTTTTATAGTTTCCCTCTCTCTCTTCTTAACTTTCTTATATATCTTTTCTTTCCTATACTCTGTTCTCAATCGTTCTTTATTACTCTACAATCCTTTTACGAATGTACTTTTTTCCCTTTTGCAGCATCATATATAATTATGTAACATTTTAATATAAACCGTATCTAATCATACTATCCACTTTAAGTTCACTACAAATGTCAAGTATATGCTGATTACATGACCTGTATTGTTTACTATATTTTAAACCAAAAGCTCCTTGTATTATTGTAGCAATGTTCTTATTATATGCTGCCTCAATTTCTTCAAAAAAAAAAAAAATCCTCACATTGTACTGTACTGTAAGAGGTTTGTCTGTATATCTTATGAAAAATTAATAAAAAAGTTTAACTGTAAAAAAAAACAAATGTACAAAAGTACTAAAAGAGGCATTAAATGGCAGTAAAGAGATTAGAACATACTGCAATGGCAATGGCAAAGTCAGTTACCTAATTTTCAAACCTTGGCATCATGGGATACCTGGGTCTTGCACTGGTCCTGTGATGTTCCTATAGGTGCCTGCCAGGTATTCCTTGCCCCTAGTTATATGCCTATGCAAATTAAGGATGACTGGAAGGAGGAGTTAGAGGTGGAGTTAAAGTGATCCTTGCACCGAGTATCACCCCTAATTAACCTTATTTTGAAGACTGTTCAGGTTTAACTCAGCGTTCTATATTTAAAATGTATTCATGTCTGTTTAAGGATCTTAGCCACTATGTATGTGATGTTCTTGTATGTTGTAAATGAAACCATCCTATGAATATGTAATAGGTTAATGAGTTACTCAGGTGACCCCAGGGGCAGGATATAACCTCTCCCCCCCCACACACACACACAGACAACTGCAGTGGAGTTTAAATAATGAACTTTGCCAGCTTGAAGTAATGCTTCCCACTGTTTAACTTTGATTTGCCAGGGAGGAACTGTAGCTGGTAGATATTTGCAGTCATTTGTGACTAGACCTGTTACTTAAGCTCTGTGAAATAGGTGTCTGAAAGGAAGGAAGGCACTCCCTGGGGTGGAGAGTCGGAGTTGTAGTTGATTGTTTCTGGAGGGCACAGGTTTACTTCCCCCAACCCTTCTCCTCACCCCACCCACCCCAAGTGCATAACTTCCTTTATATCAGGGGTTCTGACATCACTTCCCCAAAATTGCTAACAACATATACCCATTCATATCTTTAAAGGCACAGCACACTAAATGGGGGTAGAGATACTCACAGGCTTGCACACACTAAAAACAAGAACAAAAAAAAGAAAAACATCTGAAACAGGGAGGGAGAAACACATGTGGGGAGTGGTGCAATGCACTGGCTGTGAAGCAGCAGTCTTCTGGGAAACATTCTGGAGACTGTGTTGCTGCCCTATTTGCAGGCACCTCTCTGGTCTAAGGGAGGAGGTTGCTTGTCTCCATGCTGGCCTGGCAAGGATTTGGGAAACCTGTTCCCCCATCCAGGGACCACACAGGCCACCACCACTACCTCAGAGGTTGCCAAAAAAGAGGAGTGGTTGGACCACAGTGGGCTCAGGGAGAGTGAGGGTGGTGGAACAGAGTCACATCCCTCCAGTTGTGCCTCTCCACAATTCATTCACCACTCTGGCAGAGCATGGTTCCTCTAATGGAGACCCAGAGGAGGATGGCACAGGACCCCACAGGGGAAGGAAACAATTCCTGGTGGGAGACCTAGTTGTTAGGGGGGTAAAACTGGGGGAGCGAGGGGAAAGGGAGGTAAGGTGCCTGCCTGGCATTATGGCTTGGAGAGACAGGAAACAAATCCTCAGGATCATGGGAGCAGCTCCTAGGGGGAGTGAGCTGAATGTCATTATCCACCTAAGGACAAATTACCTGGCTGAGAATGGGATCAGAGCAGTGCAACAGGAGTTTGTGGAGTTGGGGAGAGTCCTTAGATAAATAGCAAACATGGTAACTTTCTTGGAAGTGCTACCTGTATATGGCATGGATGGATGAGGCTAGGGTACTCCACACCATGGAATTCAATGACTGGTTGAAAAACTGGTGCAGAGCTCAGGGATTTGGCTTCATTGTGGACTGGGGCTCCACCTGGAGGGATGCAGGCCTATACTGGTGCGATGGTCTGCATCTGTCCAGGAGGGGAACCAGGATTCTAGGTGGTAGGTTTAAATGGTTCATTGGCAAGCATTTAAATTAGCCAAGGGGGGAGGCACTGAAAAGGAGAAGGGAAATCCTAGTCCCCCCAAAAATCAGGGTAGTTAGTGAGGTAAACACCAAGATAGAGCAGTTGATAGGGAGATGGGCAGGGGTAAATGGAGAAAAAGACAAAGGCAGTAAGGACAGGGATGGGACAAAAAGAAATAAGGCCATAATAAAATGGAGGGTAATGAGTACCCATAGTCTAGGTAAAAAGCTCCCTGAAATGGTGGCCTTGATGGAAGAGGGATGCCTGGATATTGTGGCAGTCACAGAAACATGGTAAACAGAGAACCATGACTGAGATGTCAACAAACCAGGGTACACAATCTACCGGAAGGACAGGGAAGGTAGAAGAGGAGGAGAAGGAGTAGCTCTCTATGTAAGGGAAGGGATCAAAGCAACAGAACTAAAGGGTAAATAGGGAGGAGAGGGGGCACTGTGGGTCACCCTGGAGACAGGAAATGGCATCGCAATCCACACAGGGGTTGTATACAGACCCCGTCTCAGGGGGAGGAAATGGACAAGGAGATAATAGAAGGCATCCTTAGGATGACAGAGAAAGGGGAGATATTGCTGATGGGGGACCTGAATATGCCAGATGTTAACTGGAGCACCTTTGCTGCAGCCACATCCCAGAGCAAGTCCACTCTCAATGCCCTACAGGGTGCATGTCTCAGACAGCCAGTTTTGGAACCCACTCAGGAGGGAGCGATCTTAGACCTGGTACTCTCAAATGGGGACAGAGAGAGGATCTCAGATCTAGAAGTGGGTAGCCATCTGAGAACAAGTGACCACCAAACAGTGTGGTTCACAATAAACTTAGCTGTAGAGTCAAGCCATAAAAAAGTGAAAGCACTAGACTTCAGGAGGACTGATTTTGTAAAAATTGGAGAGTACCTCAAAAAAAGCACTAACAAACAGGCAAGAAGGTGGGGTGGAGCAACAGTGAGGACACATCAAAACTGCCATCACAGAGACAACAAGCCTTTGTGTGAAGCAAATAAACAAATCAAAATGAAAGAAAAAAACACTATGGTTCTCAAAAGAAGTGGAGGGGAAGGTTAGGGAGAAAAAGATAGCATTCAGGAAGTATAAGGAAACTCAGAAGGAGCAGGGCAGAGAACTGTACTAGTTAAAGCACAAGGAAGTGGGGAAGGCAGTCAGAATAGCAAAGGCCAAAACCAAGGAAAAGATAGCCAACTCAGTTAAGAAGGGGGATAAAACCTTTTATAGGTACATTAGGGAGCGTAGAAAGACTAAGGTAGGGATACCGAGGCTGAATAAAGAGGAGGGTGGTTGGGCAGAGAGCGACAGTGAAAAAGCAGGGATACTGAATGAATACTTCTGTTCAGTATTCACAATGGAAGAGCAAGGGGAGATACCTAATTCAGTCAATAGAAGCACTCTGGATAGGGAGGGTTGATATTAGCCCTTTCACAGAAGAAAGGGTTCTGAAAGAAGTCCTAAAACTGAAGATGGATAAAGCAATGGGGCCTGATGGGATTCACCCCAGATTTCTATAAGAACTAAGGGAAAAACTAGTAACACCACTGACTACCCTTTTTAATAAATCATGGGAGGATGGTGTGGTACCTGAGGACTGGAGGAGGGCAGATGTGATTCCCCTTCACAAAAGTGGGAGCAAGACAGAGGCAGGAAACTACAGACCTATCAGTTAGACCTCAGTGGTAGGAAAAATGATGGAATCACTTCTGAAGGAAAGAACTGTTGAGTATGTAGAGGCCAGTGGGGCACAGGACCCAAGGCAGCATGGATTCACAGCAGGAAAGTCATGTCAGACAAATCTAGTTGATTTCTTTGACTGGGTGACCAAAGTAGTAGTCCAGGGAAGGGCTGTGGACATGACCTACCTAGACATTAGCAAGGCATTTGACACAGTCCTGCACAAAAGATTAATAAACACATTAGCAAGCCTGGGAGTGGGTCCCAGGGTGGTAGCCTGGATAAAACATTGCTTGGACAACAGGACACAGAGGGTAATAGTAAATGGAGTCCTCAGTGAAGAAAGGGGGGTTACTAGTGGAGCACCACAGGGTTCGGTAGTGGGGCCGGTCCTTTTTAATGTCTTTATAAGTGACATTGCAGAGGGACTAGAAAGAAAAGTATGTCTCTTTGCAGATGACACAAAGCTCTGCAACAGGGTTGATATGCAAGGTGGGGTGGAAAGGATGAAAAGGAACTTGGCAAGGTTGGAGGAATGGTCACATGTATGGCAGCTTATATTCAATGCAAAGAAGTGAAAAGTAATGCACCTGGGAAACAAAAACCCAGGGGAAGAGTGCACAGTGGGGGGTGTGACACTGACAACAACAAAAATGGAAAGGGACCTGGGGGTAGTTATATCAGATGACCTAAAGGTGGGCAAGCAATGTGAGAAGGCAGTAAGGCAGGCTGGGGGGATACTGGAATACATAGGGAGAGGCATCACCAGTAGAAAACAAGAAATTGTTGTCCCTCTGTACAGACAGTTGGTAAGACCACATCTGGAGTGCTGTGTACAGTTCTGGAGACCCCATCTTTGCAAAGACATAGTCAAGGTGGAGGCTGTCCAGAGGAGGGCAACCAAAATGGTGCAGGGTCTGCACCAAAAAAAATATGAAAAAAGATTAAAGGAGCTTAAAATGTATAGCCTTGAGGAAAGGAGGGAGAGAGGGGAGACATGATAGAAACTTTCAAATACCTCAAGGGAATCAACAAAGTCCAAGAGGGTAGCATCTTTCAGAAAAAGAGATGTGCAAGAACAAGGGGGCACAATTTGAAGTTAGAAAGGGGACAGCTCAGAGGTAATGTGAGGAAGTATTTCTTCACAGAGAGGAATGTAGATGCGTGGAACAGCCTTCCTGAGGAGGTCGTAGAGTCAAAAACAGTGGGGGATTTCAAGAATGCATGAGACAGACACAAGGCAATTCTAGTAGGGGGTAGGAGGAAGTAGGCTGTTGGTTAACTAGGATCTGAGGCTTATCCATTAGGTAGGGAAATGGGCAGACTAGGTGGGCCAAGCAGTCCTTATCTGCCGTCAGATTCTATGTTTCTATGTTTCTATACCCAGACAGGCCTCAGAGTCTCAGCAGGAACTTATTACGTTGTCAATAACAGAAGTAACAGTTCAATATTAACAACATAAACTGTATTGAGAAAGAAAAAATGCTGACAACTGGGACCAAACTCAGGCCACCTAACAACTACTGTCCCGGTAGCCGGTATCTCTAACACTGTACTGTGGTTGCTTGACAAGAGATGCATGCTGTTGTACAACACATCCTGCAGTGAGTGCAGACCCCATACACAGCTCTGCTAACTTGAAGTAATGCTTCCTACCAAGTTGCATTCAAAACTAGACAAGCCTCGAAGTTTCAGGCCCTGTCCACACTCGCGATTGCAGGAGCGTAACGCTTTCAAAAATGGTTTAGCGCTTACCGTTACAGCCAGTCCACACTATCCAGCACTGTGTAGTGAGCAGTTTTGAGAGTGGTCATCTCGTGTCCACACTGTAGTGCTCCAGAATGCAGTAGCGATGCCTGCCATGATGGGAGTGTAGTGGTTACATTCCAGGAACAGCATTAAAAGTGTGCATTTTCAGTAAGTGTACATTTCAAGTGGGGGATGCGGTGTCTTTTTCTGAACTTGTTCAGAAATGTGATTTCTAGGAGTAATGTTGTTAATTCTGATCATGGGCTAGAGATACATTCTGGAATCCAGTTAGGTTGTACATTTTGACAGTAAGAAAGAAAGGGAGCACATTTCCTTAGGTCCTGGATAAGTGGCTACAAAGTACAAAATCTGAGAGTGGTACAGAACAGAATGCTCTCCCATTTGCACTGGTGAGTGTAACCCCCCTACAAATGGGGGTTCCCAAAAGACTTCTAGGAGCTTGCTTGAATGCTCCAAGCCTGAATGGTGTTTGGCATTTAAGCCATTTATCAGTGAGTGTTTTTAGAGCCTCTGGTACTGTCTCTTTAAGAGCTGTCTGCTTGCAGACATAATTAGTTTGTATGGGGGACTGTGTGCTTCTCTGAGTACCACTCGAGCTGCTGCCAATTCACTTCATTTTGCAGTCACTAGGAGTGCAAAGGAACCTATCTGAAAGATGTAACTGTTTGCCAGAAATTATTTAGAGTAATAATGAAATTACAGTTTGTCTAACCTGCTTTCTTTGCAGTCAGAACTGTGTCTGCTAGTTCCCATTCTAGTTTTGAACTGCTGAACTGGACCAATCAGTGTGGGGTAGCTAGCTCTAAAATGGTGCCTTGACGAATCAGAACTTGGACTCATAATCTGAGCCAGCCACAAGAGGATTGTATGGGCAGTGACTCTGGGAGATGTAGTTTAGACTTCAGTGCCTTTTGGACCAACAGCAGCAGTCTATTGTGAGTGACAGCCAATCCAGTCAAGAACTGGGAGGAACTCAAAGGAAACGCCGGTTTTGTCGGTTGGAGTTCAGTTGAGCTTTGGCAGTGAAGAAGGAAGGAGCCCTGTGCTTTTTCAGTGTGCAGTTTTAGTCAAAAAACGTGTGTAAGGCCCAGAGTTCCGGTCTGCAGCTTGTGTAACAGCTTGTTAGGACTGAATCCGTCCTGTGAAAAGAATCAAAGGATCTCTGAAGAGTAGAAACCAGGCTCACCCTGTAGAAGACTGGAGAAATTGTTGAATTACACTCGGTCTGTCAGGAACTGAATCTGCTGTGTGTTCTCCGGTGTGTGCAGTAATTGCGATCGGGATACAGATGCAACCTGCCTGGTGTAGTGCTTTCTTGTATATGGATGTGTGAAGAGGTTTGTGTACCTCAAGTGAGCCCTGCTGACATTGAAGGACCCTATCTTATTTGGAGGTGAAGTAGTACTAATTCAGGTCGCTCCCTGTTGAATTGCCACATTAAATCCAAATGGAATTACTGTACTGCTGACTGTTTAATTCTCCTTTTCTCTGTGTGAAAGGGCCCTACCAGCTGCCACGGTTTGGACTAGCCACTGGGGCTTGGGTACCCAGGGACAGTAACTGATAGGGATAGACTCTATGCACAGAGCCATGGAATTATTAGGTGATAAGCTAATTAACCTGATTTCCCCTGTCCTTGTTATATCCCCCTAAATAAATCAGAGCTGCTTGTTTCAGCAAAGTTATACTGCCTGAGGTATTTGTCTATGTTAAAAGTACTGTACTGTGATTGTTGCACTGTCTCATTTCACAGGAGGGTCCCAGTGCGGAACCAGACCTGGGGTAAGTGTATACTGTGAAGGTAATTCTGATATATTGTGTGGGCCACTAGTGGGGAAGAAGGGGGTTGCAGTGTCCCAGAGGGCTGTGACCAAGTTAGTTTAACTATTGCAAACCCTGACCTCTGGGTGGAGGCACCCGCCATTGGATCCAGGCCCCTCAACCTGTTGGTAGCAAATCAGGCAGGGTAGTAGCCCCTGGGATAGCGCCATCTAGGGGTTACATCTTGGAGGCTCACCGCTGGGATTGTGTGTCCTCTAGTGGCTATATTTACAGAACCACTGTTAAGAAAAAAATGGGTACCCCGACGAAGTGGCTGTGCACCGCTGGTGGAGTGGTGTACTGGGGAAGATCGACCCCCAAAACTGCTTGCTTATCCTGGACATCCCCTGGGTATCAATACGGACACTGTGCAGGGAGTACTTTCCAAGGTGGAAGGTTTACAAAACCCTGTGGTGGTGGGTCGGCATGCTAATCTGCTCACCCACACTTTCCTGGCCCTAGTAGAGTTTAAGGATCCCATAGATAGCTCCAAAGTGCCACAGACCATTACCCCAGAGGAGCCCTCACTGCTTGGAGAGTGATAACTAAGGACAGTAAAGACCGGGGAATCAGCCCCACCACTATCTGAAACTTTGAGGAGAAATTTGCTGAATAGTTTGCTGGGAGAGGGAAAACTGTGGAGGACTTGAAGAAACTATTCTTGCCACCCGGGGTGTTCCTCCCCAACACCTCTCCTGCTCCAGTGCCCGTAATGGTGGCTGAACCAATGCAGACTCCCTATTTCTGCACCTGCCATTAGTCACGACTCTTACAGAGGTTGAGGATCTTCTCTGGCACCCTCCCACCCCCAAGGGAGGATGACTGGGAAGACCTGGATAGACTATATTGCCCCCAAGTGCTAGAATGGCAATGCTCGGAAGGAAGGAAGAGGGTTAGTGAGAGCCTCCAGGGTCCCACTCTGGCCACCATCCGCAAGCAAACGGCCAGCAACTCTGAAGCGACTGCACAGGCCTATCTTGAGGCCTTGGAGAATGTGTATGGAGCCCAGATTCTGATGAGGACCTATGGTGGAGAGTAGAAATGCACAACAGTACCAAGGGAGTTGTTGTCTGTGTATGTCTCTCGGCTGGAAAAAATTGTTGCAAGAATGCCTCAGAAAGGGTAGTTTGCCAGCGATTGAACTGGACCGAACCAGACTGGACAGAATCATAAGTCTGCCCCTTCTCAGAACTGCTGTTGCTTCAGTTCGCCTGGCAAATCGACTGGAATCCCCACCCTCCTATGATGAGTTAATGAGAGAAATTCGAGGAGTTGAGAAAGGCGACCTCGGGAGGTACCTGCACCAACAGCTGTGGCTACGACCCGAGTGACTGAGGGTGACCCATCAAGTGAAGTTCAGGGCAGAGGTTGACAGTCAATGAGTGCTCTGACAAGGAAAAGATATGCCACAATGGGGCCGAACTGTTTGAGAGAGATCGGAATTCAAAACAGTCCCTTATGAAGGCCACGCCTGCAAGTCACAGGCCCTGACCTATATCCGACTGCATCTGCTATAGGGGTGGGGGTACCCACCCGTGTATCTCCTGCTGATAACAGCTCCAAACTCAATTCCTTGACCATGGAAGTGGAGAAACTGTGAATGCATGTCTCAAATCTTATCACATACATAGACAGAGATGGCACCCAGGTTTCCAGTTAGTAATACCCCGCCCTGGCTCCCAGTGTGCGCCCGGCCAGCTCAAACTCCAGAAAGTATGTTTTGCTATAATTGTGGGAAGATGGGCACATGAAAGGAATGCCAGTCCCCAAAAGACACTGACAAAGTTGCATATAGGCTACAAGGAGAGCTTGGGAGAAAATCCAGTGGTTAAGAGCTGCGACACAGTCCCAGTGAGGCACCAAAATGCTAATTCATGTCCTTTTGTGGCAAGGTCAGTTGCCCAGGCCCCCACTACCGCCTCTCCAGACTGGTCCAGAATAGTGGGTCCTCCATGGAGACCACTGTAAGGTGAATGGTGTCTACAAGAGCTGTATAGACAGTGGCTCCCAAAGGACAATTATGTTCCAGGATTGGTATCAGAAGCATTTGTCAGGCGTGCCCTTACAACCATTGAAGGACTGCATGTATGGGGGTTAAGTGAGAGGCCTACCCTATTCGGGTATATCCAATTTGGCTGCCTTTCCCCACCTCCGTGGCTGGAGTGGCCGAACAAGTAGAGACCCTAGCCTTAGTGTGTCCCCCACTGGGCTGTATGATGGTGTCCCTTTGTTGATTGGAACAAATGCTCATATGTTCGGAAGGCTGGCACAGTTGTGTTATGAAAACAGGGGTCAAAGACTAGTAGAGCTTTAAGAGTTCGGCTTTAATTAAGAAGGCCTATGAGGCACAGAGAGATGCTGAAAAACAGAACCAGAGGACCGGTCGAATTGTATGGAAGAAGGATCCTGAGTCTCTGATCCTGCGCCAAATGCCCAGTGTACCTTACAGGAGGTCCGTATCAAAAGGATGTTAGAATAAAAATATTAATGTTGGATGCACCAGGCGATGGAAATTGCCAGAGGGACTGCTGGTCAAGCCTAGTATTTTGCCGCTAGAGCCATGCTTATGCCAGAAGGGTAATGGTCCAAGTTCATAATGTGTCTGAAAGAGACATTCGAGTAAACAGAGGTTGCATCCTGGCTAATGTGCATTGTGCAGACACTGCAGTGCTACCCAGCAACAGAGTTCAGGAAGAATGACAGAGTAGCCTGACTTGTTTGATTTCGGCGACTCCCGCTGCCAGCTGAATGGAAAGTGAGGATCAGTGAGAAAGCTTGCCAGAGAGACCAGGTGTTTTCTTTAAAGAATGGGATGTAGGATGCGTGCAAGGGCTGAGCACAATATCCGACTGCATGATGAAAGACCATTTAGTGAGAGGTCTGACGCCTGGCACCTGCTGACATAGATGATGTGAGCGGCAGCATCTGCAAGAGATGTTAGCTGCTGGTGTAATACAAGAATCCAGAAGCCCTTATGCTTCCCATTGTGGTAGTGAGGAAAAGAATGGAACAGTAAGGATGTGTGGATTATCGCACCTTAAACGGCGGACTATCCTGATCAGTACACAATGCCCCGCATTCAGGATGCTTTGGACTGCCTAAGCGGGAGCAAGTGGTTCTCTGTGCTGGATCTCGCCAGTGGTACTACCAGATCCCGATGGCCCAGAGGACCGTGAGAAGCGGCCTTTATCTGTCGCTTGGCTTCTATGAATTCATGAGGATGCCTCAAGGGATTTCAGGTGCCCCAGCCACTTTCAGCGATTGATGGAGGCGTGCAGTGGGGACATGAACTTACTAGAGTGCCTGGTATACCTAGATGATGTTATTGTGTTTGGCAGCTCACTGGAGGAACATGAGGCAGATTATTTAAGGTATGGACCGACTGGAGGACTTTGGCCTTAAACTGTCCATTGATAAGTGTCAATTCTTTCAAACATCAGTAAAGTATGTGGGACACATAGTATCCACCGAGGAATAGAGACCGACCCAAGTAAAGTTGAGGCCTTGACCCACTAGCCTGACCAAAATCTAAAAGAACTGCAAAGATTCCTGGGATTCTGTGGTTATTATAAACTTCATCAGGACTATTCAAGAGTGATCCGCCCTTTACTTAACCTTACTCAAAGTTATCCCCAACCCACAAAAAATACCAAAAGTCAGCGTCCCTCAAGACTGAAGAGTGTATTTTCATCCAGTGAAATATTTGGGGCCGCTGGACTCCTGATTATGAGACTGCTTTTCATGAGATCATATATCAACACCCATGCTCCAGTGCTGGCCTATGCGATCCAAGAAAACCTTATGTCCTGCACACTGATGCTAGCTTGCAAGGGTTGGGGCTGTGTTGTACAAGGGGAAACCGCGAGAATGGCCTGAGACCAGTGGCCTTTGCCAGTAGAAACCTGACCCCATCCGAAAAAGAACTATCCTGTACATAAGTTAGAGTTCCTAGCTTTGAAGTGGGCTATTGTTGACCAATTCCATGAGTACTTGTATGGGGCTAAAATACTAGTAAAACTGACAATAATCCTTTGACCTATGTGCAGACCTCAGCTAAGTTGGATGCCACTGGCCATAGGTGGCTTTCTGCATTATCTACATATGACAATGCTATCGAATACCGAGCAGGTCTGAACCACATAGATGCTGATGCTCTCTCCCGGGAGGCCTGTTCCCCAGAATGATTGGGTCAGATTGGCAGAACCTGACATTCGGGCACTCTGCCGGAAGTTTGACAGGGGAGGAACAAATGTCCACGGGACGATGGACTGCATGGTGGATTGCTTGAGGCCTCTGAGGAATTGCATACCTGCTGCTTGTGCCACTTTTCTGCAATAGACATTGGTGCACTGCCTCAGCTGGACAATGACAGTATTAGGCGGGCTCAATCCCGCGGATCCCATGATCAAAGCAGCTTTAGAAGCCCTCTATGCAGGAAAAGATGTGTCAAATTACGCTCCACTGATTTGAGAACTGCACTGTTATACAAAGAAGGTCCTAGTTGAAACTGATCAATAAACTGTTATACAGAGAAACAGTGAGACAGAGGGGACAAGTAGACAAACAACAATAGTGCTGCCCACTGCCTTTCGGGACCTCAGTACTGAGGTCCTTGCACAACCACATGGGGCACCTTGGTATAGACAGAACACTTGACTTGGTGAGATCCAGATTCTATTGGCTAAGATGGGGGCTGATGTGGAGCAACACATTCGAACTTGTAGTACGCCGCTTACAGAGGAAAGCTTTGCCCCAGAGGCTGCCTGTTAACATCACCACCAGTGCACCCATGGAGCTGGTCTGTATTGATTTTCTGAGTTTGGAGTCAGATCAAAGAAATATCAGTAATGTGCTGGTGGTCACTGACCATTCACGAGATATACCCAAGCTTTCCCACAAAGAGAGAAAGCATCCACTGTGGCCCAAAGTACTTGTGAAAACTTTTGTTCACTATGGGGCTCCTAAAGAATCCATTCTGATCAAGGGAGACTTTGAAAGTAAATCTGATCGAAGAATGCTTTCTCTGTGGGGAGTCACGAAGTCCAGAACCACTCCTTACCACCAGGGGATACAACCTGAGCGTTTCCAACCGCTTTGCTAGATATGCTGGCACTGCACCCAAAGACAAGCCTAGATGGAACAACAAATTAGCACCCTGGTACATGCTTATAACTGCAAAAGTGATGCCACTGGATTCTCCCCCTACCGCCTGATGTTTGGAAGAAGCGCTGACTACCAGTAGATGTGTGTTTGGGGTCTCTCCCTGATGAGGGTTCAAGCTGACAACTATTTACAGTATGTGCAAAGTTAAAGGCCCAGCTAACTCATGCGTACCAACTGGCTCAAACCATGGCTGCCAAAGAAATCTGGCCAACAAAGAAAGGTATGATAAAGGTGAAGCACAGAGACTCCAGGAGGGAGATCGGTGTGCTAAGAAATCTGGGACTGCATGGCAAGCACAAGATTGCTGACAGATGGCACCATCTCCCTCACATTGTAGTGGGCAAACTAGATGATCTATGATGTACAAAATGAGGCCTGAGAATAATTCAAAAGATGTAAAACAATGCATAGAAATCATTTACTGCCATTGGACAAATCTTAATTGAGTCTGAGCCCTAGAAGATGCCCCCTCTGGACCAGTGACTAGAGCTGCTGCTGAAAAAAGATCAAGAAAGTCTGCACCTACAGAAGCAAAGTTAAAGTGTTCCCTCCACAAGTCAGTTGAGCATGACTGTCAGTCCATATCGGAAGAAAGTGAGAGTGACTTTGAATACTATCCTTCTTGAACTGAGTCAATTGTTTGGGGCAATCCCTAGTCAATACTGGAGACAAAGCTGGGCCTTCTGGACTGTCTAAGCCCCAGCTTCATCCCTGGAGCCAATGCTCCCAGAAAGTGAAGTGCAAAAGCATCAGATCAGATGAAATGGAATCATTGTGCATGGTTGAACTGTTTGAGCTTTCAGTGGAGAAAATGATAGAGTTAGGGCAGACTGGTGATACACCCGAACAAGAAGAGTATTTTGAGTGCCCTGACAGTCCACTGCCAGTGTCCAGAAACTCTCCATGCAGCCAAATGTTGTGGACTCCAGAAACTGTAACTCCTGGAGCTGAAAGTGCCCCAAGTTCTAACCTCTCTACCCCCATGGAGACTCCCCTGACAAGTGAGGACAATGCTGAAAATGAGGCTCAGAGTGCAGAGACTATAACAGTTCCCCCTAGAAAGACTGGTCGAGCTGTAAAGCCTGTGGTGCACCTCAGTTATGATTCACTTGGGAGGCCTGTGGACGCCTCTCAATGTTGTCCATAAAAGGAGTGTATGTGTCCCCGGGCTCATTGCCCAAACTGAGCATCAGTGCTAACTCCAAGTTACTTGTGTTGCACCCTCTAAGTATGGTACCCCTTGCCCACATCCAGCCCCAAGGTAACTGATAGGGAAGGTCCCCCTCTCTTCAGGTTTCATGTACAAGAGGTAACAACTTGAGTTATGGTACAATGTGTATGTAATACTGTGTAAGTGACGTACTGCAATGTTTCAGAAATGTGTTCTTGGTAAAATCATATATTGACTGATGATTACATATGCGAGCCTAATGCAAATGTATATGGTTGCAGTTGAAACTTATGAGAATGACTTGTGTGGCAGACATCCAAGCTTTCCAAACCAGGAAGGGTGTAACCCCCACAATGGGGGTTCCCAAAAGACTTCTAGAGCTTGCTTGAATGCTCCAAGCCTGAATGGTGTTTGGCATTTAAGCCATTTATCAGTGAGTGTTTAGAGCCTCTGGTACTGTCTCTTTAAAAACTGTCTGCTTGCAGACATAATTAGTTGTATGGGGGGACTGTTGCTTCTCTAGTACCACTCAGCTGCTGCCAATTCACTTCATTTTGCAGTCACTAGGAGTGCAAAGGAACTATCTGAAAGATGTAACTGTTTGCCAGAAATTATTTAGGTAATAATGAAATTACAGTTTGTCTAACCTGCTTTCTTTGCAGTCAGAACTGTGTCTGCTAGTTCCCCATTCTAGTTTTGAACTGCTGAACTGGACCAATCAGTGTGTGAATGAGCTAGCTCTAAAATGGTGCCTTGGACGAATCAGAACTTGGACTCATAATCTGAGCCAGCCACAAGAGGATTGTATGGGCAGTGACTCTGGGAGATGTAGTTTAGACTTCAGTGCCTTTTGGAGCAACAGCAGCAGTCTATTGTGGTGACAACCAATCAGTCAAAACTGGGAGGAACTCAAAGGAAATGCCGGTTTTGTCGGTTGGAGTTCAGTTGAGCTTTGGCAGTGAAGAAGGAAGAGCCCTGTGTTTTTCAGTGTGCAGATTTAGTCAAAAAACGTGTGTGAGCCCAGAGTTCGGTCTGCAGCTTGTGTAACAGCTTGTTAGGACTGAATCCGTCCTGTGAAAAGAATCAAAGGATCTCTGAAGAGTAGAAACCAGGCTCACCCTGTAGAAGACTGGAGAAATTGTTGAGATACACTCGGTCTGTCAGAACTGAATCTGCTGTGTGTTCTCGGGTATTGTGCAGTAATGTGATCCGGGATACAGATGCGACCTGCCTGGTGTGAATGCTTTTCTTGTATATGGATGTGTGAAAGAGGTTTGTGTACCTCAAGTGAGCCCTGCTGACATTGAAGGACCCTAATATCTTATTTGGAGGTCGTGAGTACTAATTCAAGATTAGCTCCCTGTTGAATTACCACATTAAATCCAAATGGAATTACTGTACTGCTGACTGTTTAATTCTCCTTTTCTCTGTGTGAAAGGGCCCCTACCAGCTGCCACAGTTTGGACTAGCCACTAGGGCTTGGGTACCCAGGGACAGTAACTGATAGGGATAGGCCTGTGCACAGAGCCATAGGTAGATTATTAGAGTGATAAGCTAATTAACCTGATTTCCCCTGTCCTTGTTATATCCCCTAAATAAATCAGAGCTGCTTGTTTCAGCAAAGTTATACTGCCTGAGGTATTTGTCTATGTTAAAGTACTGTACTGTGATTGTTGCACTGTATCTCATTTCACAGGAGGTCCCAGTGCGGAACCAGACCTGGGGGTAAGTGTATACTGTGAAGGTAATTCTGATATATTGTGTGGGCCACTAGTGGGAAGAAAGGGGGGTTGCAGTGTCCCAGAGGGCTGTGACCAAGTTAGTTTAACTATTGCAAACCCTGACCTCTGGGTGGAGGCACCCGCCATTGGATCCAGGCCCCTCAACCTGTTAGTGGCAAATCAGGCAGGGGTAGTAGCCCCTGGGATAGCGCCATCTAGGGGTTACATGAGTATTTCATTTTGAAGAGCAATTTCACTACGGACGGTTTGTGCTACTGATCTCGAGACTACCTTCCAACAGGTCTCGAGATCGGTAGCCAAAACACTTCAGGTACCGTTACCAGTGCAGAAGCAAACCATTTTTTACATGGGACGTAACGGTTGCGACCCATGGTGACGGTACACCCTGGCAAGTGTGGACAGGGCCTCAGTGTCAGGACTTATTAAAGGATACCTAAACCATTATTTTTTGCTGACTGAGATCATAAAATCTGGCTCCGTAGCTTTGTAAAGGAAAGCCTCCTCTGTTAAACAGTTTAGCTGCTTACCTCTAAAAATTATGTTTAATACAGTTTTTGTAGCTTTCAACTTTTGTAAATAAACCCATCCTCTGCAGGGAAGCCGGTTCAGAGATTCGCTCCTAAAATTGTTGGGACGTCATATGGAATGATGTCATTGAAGAGAGACTGCCAGCAAGCATATGTTGAGTTCCAGTGGGGACTCTCTAAAAGCCTTTTTATTTCAGCTCTGTAATGCCTCTTGATATATTAACTGGTGTCAAATACATGTATTAGCTTGTACTTAGCTATGGAGCTGGATTTTGCAATCTTGGACAGCAAAAAATAACGGTTTTGATGCCCTTTAAGTTGTCTGTAACATACAAGAAACAGTTCAAAGGTACCAGCATGAATTGTAGTGAGAAAGAAAACATGTTCTCAAGTGGGAATCAAACTCAGGCCCCTCCAACCCCCCATTATTGTCCTGGTAGCTTGTAGCTCTACCAGTATACTATGGTTCATTGACAAGAGCTGCATGCTGTGGTTGAGCACATCTTACATTGAGTGTAGACTCCCCGTCACCTACAGTGGATTTTAATAATGAACCCGCTGCACATTGGAGGAACTGCTTCCCACTAAGTTGTATTCAAATCTAGACATGTCTCAAAGTCTCAGCTGGAAGTGGTTGAATTGTCTGCAACATAGCAGTATGAGTTCAATATTAGCAACATAAATTGTAGTGAAAAAGAAAAGTTTCCACCAAGCCTCAGCGACAGGAATCCCGATGACACCCCTTACATCGATGCAATCCCATCTGAATATGCCAGATGTTAACTGAATGACATGTACAGCAGCCACATCCAAGAGCAGGGTCATTCTCGATGCCCTGCAGGGGGCAGGCCTTAGACAGCTAGTGTTGGAACCCACTTGGGAGGAAGCAATACTAGACCTGGTACTCTCAAATGGAGAGAGGATCACAAATTTAGAAGTCAGAAAACATCTGGGAACAAGCGACCACTGCACAGTATGCTTCACAATAAGCACAACCATAGAGACAAGCCATACAAAAACAAGCATACTGGACTTTAGAAGGGCTGACTTTGGCAAAATGGGTGAATACCTGAGGAATACATAGCAAATGGCCAAAAGGGTGGAAGAACAATGGAGAAAAATCAAAACTGCCATCATAGAGGCAACAAGCCTTTGTGTGAAACAGATAAAGAAAACAAAGTGGAGTAAAAAACCAATATGGTTCTCAAAAGAGGTGGCAGGGAAGGTTAAGGAGAAAAAGGCTGCTTTCAAAAAGTATAAGGCATCACAGAAGGAGCACGACAGGAAACTGTATCAATTAAAGCAGAAAGAAGTGGGGAAGGCAGTCAGAATAGCAAAAGCCCAAACTGAGGAAAAAAATAGCCAAGTCAGTTAAGAAGGGGGATAAAACCTTTTATTGGTACATTAGGGAGCATAGAAAGGTTAGGGAGGAATAGTGAAGATTAATAAGGGAGAGGGGAGGTGGGCAGAGGGAGACAGTGAAAAGGCAGAGATACTGAATGAATATTTTTGCTCAGTATTCACAAAAGAAGATGAGGAGGAGTTACCTAAACCAGACAATAGAAGCACTCTGGGTAGATGGGTTGACACCAGTCCATTTACAGAAGAAAGAGTCCTGAAAGAACTCCTAAAACTCAAGGTGGAAAAAGCAATGGGGCCTGATGGGATTCACCCCAGAATCCTAAAAGAACTAAGGGAGGACCTAGTGACACCACTGACCACATTTTTTTAACAAATCATGGGAGGATGGCGTGGTACCTAAGGACTGGAGGAGGGCAGATGTGATTCCCCTTCACAAAAGTGGGAGCAAGGCAGAAGCAGGAAACTACAGACCTGTAAGTTTGACCTCAGTGGTAGGGAAAATGATGGAATCACTTCTGAGAGAAAGAATTGTTGAATACCTAGAGGCCAGTGGGGCACAGGACCCAAAGCAGCATGGATTTACAGCAGGAAGGTCATGTCAGACGAATCTAATAGATTTCTTTGACTGGGTGACCAAAGTAATAGACCAGGGAAGGGCTATGGATATGGTCTACCTAGACTTTAGCAAGGCATTTGACACAGTCCCACACAAAGATTAATAATCAGTTAGCCAGCCTGGGAGTGGGTCCCAGGGTGGTAGCCTGGGTTGCAAACTGGCTGCACAACAGGACACAGAAGGTAATAGTGAGGGAACATTCCGATGAAAGGGGGTCACTAGTGGAGTACCTCAGGGCTCAGTACTGGGTCCAGTCATCTTTAACATCTTTATAGGTGACATTGCAGAGGGTCTGGAGGGAAAGGTATGCCTCTTTGCAGATGATACAAAGATCTGTAACAGAGTTGATACACAAGGGGTGTAGAAAGGATGAGAAGGGACTTGGCAAGGTTGGAGGAATGGTCAGACATATGGCAACTTAGATTCAATGCAAAGAAGTGCAAAGTAATGCACCTGGGAAACAAAACCCCAGGAGAAGAGTACACAATAGCAGGGGAGGTACTAACAACAACAAAAATGGAACGGGACTTGGGGGTAGTCATATCAGATGATCTAAAGGTGGGTAAGCAATGTGAGAAGTCAGTAAGGAGAGCCAGGGGGATACTGGGATGCATAGGAAGGGGCATCACAAGTAGAAAAGGGACATGGTTATCCCTCTGTACAGACAGTTGGTGAGACCCATCTGGAGTACTGTGTGCAGTTTGGAGACCTCATCTACATGCAAGGACATAGACAGGATGGAAGCAGTCCAGAGGAGGGCAACTAAAATGGTGCAGGGTCTGCATCAGAAATCATATGAAGAGAGACTGAAAGAGCTTAATATGTATACCCTTGATGAAAGGCGGGACGGGGGCACATGATAGAAATGTTCAAGTACCTCAAGGAAATCAACAAAGTCCAGGAGGGTAGCATTTTACAGAAAAAGAGATGTGTAAGAACAAGGGGACACAATTTAAAGATAGAGGGGGGGGATGGCTCAGGGGTAATGTGAGGAAATCTTTTTTCATGGAGAGTGGTGGATGCGTGGAACTGCCTTCCTGGGGAGGTTGTTGGGGCTAAAACAGTGGGGGAATTCAAACATGCATGGGACAGACACAAGGCAATTGTAGTGAGGGGTGGTAGGAAGTAGGCTGTTGGTTAACTAGAATCTGCAGCTTATCCAGTAGGTAGGGAAATGGGCAGACTGGGTGGGCCAAGTGGTCCTTATCTGCCGTCAAAGTCTATGTTTCTATGTTTCTATGTGACATCGCCGACACCAACGCATCCCAAAAATGACCCGCAAAGTGCCAACACCAACCACCACTATAGACTGTATCAATGTGGGGGGCTGCACCCCACACACACACCTCCATGCGGGGGGGCTGTGCCCTCACACCCTCCCTACTTTAGATATCTAACTCCACATCACACAGACAGTGGAGTTAGGTGTCTATCCCCAGTGGCAAGAAATCCCCCTCGTCGCAAAGTCCATTGACAATGGGATTTTGATGTCAGGGAACTGCTGTAGGAATGTTGCTGTTGTAATGGTATATGCAAAGAAAAAATGTTCACAACTGGGAATTGAACATAGGCAAGCTATCAACTGCTTTCCTGGTAGTCTGTACATCTATCAATGTATTATGGTTCCTAAACAAGAGATGCATGCTGTGGCAAAGGATATCTTGCTTTGCGTGCCAGCCCTCTCCTACACAGCTGAAGTGGAGTTTAGAAATGTGAAGTAATACTTTCTACCAAGTTGTATTCAAAACTAGACAATCCTTAAAGTGAAACTTATTACGTCTGCAACATAGGTGTAACAGTTCAATGTTTATAACATAAATAGTAGACAGAAAGGGAAAGGAAACATTGTTTAACCAGGAGTAACACACTAAGCCGAAGCTTGTTTCCAGATGCGATCTGGGAGCACAGGGAAGTTAAGTGACTTGCTCAGGATCACATAGTATGCACCTAGGCAGCTGTGGGATTCAAACCCAGGTCTCTAGATCTGCAGCTCAGAGCTTTAACCCACTGCACTATACTGCCTCCTAAAGAAAGAGAAAACTTTTTTTTGCCTCCCCCCGACAGCCCTCCTTCAGAGGAGCACCCCAGCCCTGTCACCCTGACATATGGCGAGACTTACCATTCTGGTCATAATCCCCCAGGGCTTGCCCCACCCAGTGGGGATGGCAGGGGTTCCCCAAGCCTCACTGAAACATGGATCCAATTCAGGCTGGCTTGCCCAGCTGGTCGGGTGTGGGGCCTGCAGGTCCTCTTCTTCATTCTGCTGCTGGGAATTTTCCAGTTTTCTCCCATGAGATACATGGAGTGCACTGATGTAAAGGCTAATATGTTGATGTCTACCATGTCTCCCTGCCTCTTTTGGCTCAGGCTGCCTTTCTCCTGGCTTCTGCCAGGGGCCAGTCAAGCATCAAGCTCTTCCCCACCCTCACCCGGAGGAGGAGAGTGGTACCTTAGATGCTCGCTCCTCCTCCCCCTGGCCAACTTGGGCTCGCTTCTGAACCTGGGTTGTCGGCATCGTGAGTGGTAGCACTACCACTGTGCCGGCAGGCTGGAAATTAAAACTGTTCACACGTGGGAATCAAACCCAAGCTGCTACCCACTAATGTCTGGGTAGTCTGTAGCTCTACCACTGTACTATGATTCCCTTACAAGAGATGCTTGCTGTAGCAAAGCACATTTTGCATTGAGTGCAGACCCCACCTACACAGCTCTAGTGGATTTTAGTGATGAACTGTCTGCCAATATCAAGTAATGCGTTCTTCCAAGTTACATGTCTCAGCCAGAACTTATTAACTTGTCTAGAACATAGAAGAAACACTTCATTGTTAACTGCATATGACCTTATGCACTAATGGGCCCATTACCCGCTATAGTGCCATGTAAAGCAGGCACAAAACTATGCAGATGTAGCACCACAACTCTGCGCTCACAGAGTGGGGAGGTGCAGGCCCCACCTAAATGATACTGTAAAACACACGACTGGCCACTCTCTCTGCAAAAATAAACTCAGACTTTAAGCTTATTCAATTGCCAGTCCATAAGAATTTATTTCAGAGCCCAGGTGAGCCAAACAACCTCCACACTTTGCATCTCAAACATGATGCTTCGTTAGGAGGAGTTAGTGCAACATACATGCCTTTTAAAGTGTATCTCTTAAAGTTACAGTATAGTCATACAAAATAACATTCTATTTTAATACTCTCTAACTTATTTTGTGGCTAAGCAACTCCAAAAATAGTAGAAGTCAAGGGTCTATCATTAGACAAAGTCACCCAAATTCAAATTCTCAGTTTGTAATTGTATAACATATTTTACAGGAAAGGAGAAATAGCCACAATTTTGCTATCTAGGTCAAGTGCTGTATTAGCTTGCAAAGTATAAATCCATCTGGCCTCTTGCTGTAGCAGGACATTCTGTCTGTTACCCCCCTTGGATTGAGATGCGTGTGTTCTAAACCCAAGAAAGCAAAATCTGCCACAGTTCCATCGTGCTTTTCTGCAAAATGAAGTCCTACCGGGCTTTCAGGATCAACATTAACAATGGCACAAACTATTGCTATTGTTAATGTTGATCTTGAAAGCCCAGTAGGACTTCATTTGAATTTGGGTGACTGTTTAATGGTAGGTCCTTGACTTCTGCTTTTTTCTTCTATATTTTTCCCTTTCTTTGCTACAACCCCTCTCCCTTCCCCTCCTCCTTTTTTTTTTCCTTTTCCCCTCTTATTTAACTTTCTATCACATATTGGGCTGGATATTCAAACTGCGCTATTCTGTGGCGCAAACCCTTGCGCTGCACAAAATAGTTGCGCAGGGGTGTGGCCAGGGCGATATTCAACGGAGTTGCTTTATTGAGCAACTCCTTTGAATATCACCCCCCGGCCACAGCCACTGTGCATGGTGCAGTGGAACTTGCGTCACCGCAGGTGGTCAGAGTGGAGCATTCAAGATGCGGTGGCGCAAGTACCATTGCGCCATGCGCAAATTTCCGATATTCAAAGGTGACATGCAAATGGGGCCATAATTCATGCAAGGTGCAGGGGCCATTTGCATCTATTTACTCAGCCCCCATTTGCATGCCATTAGCATGCAGGTGCACCGATCCCGAGGACTTCGCCTGGCGCCTGCCAGGCAGCAGCCGTCGAGACCGGCGCCCTATGCGATGCGGGCAGAAGTTAAAAACCCCCACCCCGACTGGCCCGATGGGGCAAGGTTGAAACATCCCTCCACCCCCGACTGGCCCGATGGCGGGCAAAGTTTAAACATCCCGACTGGCCCAATCGTGGGCATAAGTGAATAAAAAAACCACCCCCAACAGCCCGATCGCGGGCAGCAAAGTCAACCCCAAGAACATATCCCTGGTGGTCCAGTGGACCTCAAAGCCCGATCGCGGAAGCAAAGAGTCAACCCCCAGAAACATATCCTGGTGGTCCAGTTCACATATCTGGACTGCCTTGTCGCAGTATGGGCTGTACGCCCATTGGCTCTTGCTCTGAACCAATGGGCGTGCAGCCCTACCCTGAACCTGATCAGTCGGAGCGGCGCGGGCAGCAGGCGGTGGGATGCTGCCGGCTGATGGGGGAGCGGGGTGGTGAGGTTTCATGGGAGGGGTGGGGGGCCACTAGATCACCAGGGTAGGTGGCCTTGGGGTTTGAACACTTTGCTGCCCATGATGGCTTCACGGTCCACTGGACCACCAGGGATATGTTCTTGGGGGGTTGGACTCTTGCTGCTGCCCCAATCGGGCTGGTGGGGGGTGGGTTTTTCACTTTTGCCCGTGATCGGTTCAGTCAGGGGTGGGGGATGTTTCAACTTTGCGCGTCGGGCCAGTCGGGGGGTGGGGGCTGTTTAAACTTTACGCTGATCGGGCCAGTCGGGGGTGGGGGCTATTTAAAATTTTGCCCATAATCGGGCCAGTCGGGGGTGGGGTATGTTTCAACTTTGCCCGCGATCGGCCAGCCGGGGTGGGAGGTTACTATATGTCCCGATTGGGCTGCAGGTGGGGCACAGGGAGTACGTTGAGGGCCACCCACAGGTGGCAGCTGCTGTGTTGCGCCCTGCAATGCGGCAGCTCACCTGTGGGTGACCCTCGACTTACTCCTTTTTTTTTTGTGGCTCAAAGTTGTGCAGGCACAGGTTGGGAGTTGCGCCTGCACAACTCTGCACAGCCCGCTGAATATCGGGATGTGCAGTTTATGCATGGTTCCTCCCCCTCCGGTTCAGCATGCTTTCATTAGCATTGCGCTGTTGCTCAGCTTGACTTGGGGGGCGCAACTGCCTCCTGCTGAATATGGCAGAATGGCGCAATTTCGGACTTGCACAGGTGCAACCCTATTGAATATCCAGCCCATTATCTTTATTCTGTTTCTCCTTTTATAGATAGTTTGACTAGAGACTGATAAATTATCCTTAGAGTTGTCCTTTAGGCTAATTTAAGTAATGTTTTTGATATTTAACTATCTTATGCCTGACATTATAGTGCTATGAAATTTATTTATTTATTTAGCTTTTGATTACTATTTAGTATTTAAATAACCAAGAATATAATAGGGTTGCTGTAAAATATGTATTACATATTTTATGACACAGGTTTTAATTATTTCACATTTTTCCATTTTCACTTTTAGTGTGTTGGTGTCTATAGGGGTTATTTAGCATTATGTTTTTTGTGAGCGCAGCAGTTTCTATCATTCTATGTAAAGAGTGCATATACATATACATTTTTGGCAAGCATCCAAAATGGCTGCAAAGTCAATTAAACAAAAGTACAGAATTGGAATTTTATGATTTGATTATAAGTACTTTTATACGGAATATTTTTGGACTTGCTTAACCACAAAATAAGTCAGACAGTATTAAAATATAATGTTATTTTGTATGATTACAGGATTTAGGATACTGTCCTACGCTGGGCCACTGGAGATCTTAGGGCTCAACTCCGGGCAGCATGGGCAGAGATTGCACGCCTCAAATTTCATATTCAAGAGGAAATACATTATAAGAACCACCCACCATTTCCCCAGCATCCAACAGAAAAACCTCGACCGCAGAGGGTAGTTGGACCAGGAGGTTGGCAGGTGGTTAGGAGGGGCAAATCGGGTGCCCCATCACTCTCTGCTCTTCAACATATTACCTCCAAAAACCATATAAACACTACAAACAGGTATCTGCCTCTATCTCTGAACTCAAACAAAGAGGCAGAAGACACTGCAGAGCAGGACACTGCGGCACAGGAGCTAGCACAACAAAACTCACCCAAATCAGGAACCAAAACAAAAAAAGCAAAAAGGAAATCCAAAAAACTTCTGATCATAGGAGACTCCATGATTCGGGGAGTTGATACCCATCTCCAGCCAGGGGTAATGGTCAGATGTCTCCCAGGTACATCAGCATGGAGAGACACTGACCGCATTACTAAAATTGTTCACAAAGCAGGAGAAAACATTGATGTCCTAGTACACATAGGGACTAATGATCTTGCCAGCCGGTCAGTGTGGAGACCAAGGAACACCTGGCCAGGCTGGTGACAAACTATCATCCATTTCGTCGGCATCTCCTTCTCTGAGATCCTGCCAGTCTGGGAGAGGGGGGCAGATGGACAGAAGGTCAGAGAAGGGGAGATAGGGGAGCTAAACGTATGGCTCAAGGGCTGGTGCCAGGAAAAAGGACACAGATTTGTAGGGAACTGGCAACAGCTCTGGGAGCAAAAGTTCTTTAAATTTGATGGACTGCATCTGACTAAGGAGGGAGTCAGTGCATTGGGGCAGAAGTTTGACGTCTTTGCAGAATATTTAAACTAGCAAATGGGGAGAGGGGTGCAGCACCCCATACATCGAATGGGAAGAACACCCCTCCCCCCTCAGCTAGTGGTCAAACAGGGATTCAGCATGTTTGCAGTTCATTTGCATCACCAGGTAAGAAAAAAGGTTTGTCTCCCCATACGACGCACAGGGGTAATGCCAAACCCCACCCAACAACTAACACACCGAAAATCTGGCCAATGGAAAATCATGTACACAAATGCTCACAGCCTGGGAAATAAGATCCCAGACCTGCAGGCAATAATGTCAGAGGCTAAACTGGACATAGTAGCAATTAGTGAGACGTGGTTTACCAGTAACCACACTTGGGAGACTTCAGTACCTGGCTATGTATTGTTCAGAAGAGAACGAGGTGCAAAAAGGGGGGGAGGAGTGGCCCTGTATGTCAATGAAAATATCAAAGCTACAGAAATTCAGAATACACATAAGGAGCCAGAAGAACTGTGGGTCACCCTGGAAACAGGAAATGGGACAGCCATAAGAACTGGGGTTGTCTACAGGCTCCCAGACCAGGGGGAGGACATAGATACGTTATTGTTAGAAGATATACAAAACATGACAGCTAAAGGGGAGGTTCTGATAATGGGAGACTTCAACATGCCGGATACAGATTGGTCAATACCAGCAGGAACATCTGCCAGAACTAGACACATAGTGGATTCCCTGCAGGGGGAGGGCCTCAAACAACTGGTACAACAACCCACAAGAGACAGAGCTATCCTAGATCTAGTACTAACAGGGAAGGGATCACAGATCTCCAGGTAGAAGGTCACCTGGGGGCCAGTGACCATCACATGGTGTGGTTCAATTTGGCTACTACATCTAAATCATCCCATTCCAAGGCAAAAATATGGGACTTCAGAGGAGCTGACTTTGATAAGATGGCCAACAGTGTTAGGCTAGCCCTGGCAAAAAGAAACACAGGTGAGGGGGTACTGGCAAAGGGGGCAAGCATTAAGGATGCAATACTTGAAGCAACATCCCATTGTATTAGACAGAGAAGGAAGTGCAAAGAAGAAGGAAACCACTTTGGTTCTCAAATACAGTAGCAGAAAGGTCAGAGCCAAAAGGCTGGCCTTCAGGAAATATAAGGAACACAGCGGATGAAGATAGAGAGGCATACCAAACTGCCCTAAGGGAAGCAGGGAGGGCAGTAAGGCAGGCAAAGTCCCAAACTGAGGAAACACTAGCACGAACAGTAAAAGAAGGTGACAAGACTTTCTATAGATACATTAGTTAAAAGGGGAAAGTCCAGAGGGGGTATTGCTAAGCTTAATGGAGAAAAGGGAGCATGTGAGGAGGAGGACCATGTAAAAGCATATATCCTAAATAGATACTTTTGCTCAGTATTTACTGAGGAGAAGGTAGGGCAGGGCCCACAGCTCAGCACCATGGACACAGGGGGGAGGGAGGTGAGCACTACTCCCTTCACAAAAGAAAGGATCTACAAGAGCTTGCAAAGCTCAGGGTGGATAAGGCAATGGGACCTGATGGCATACATCCCAGGGTACTTAAGGAGCTAAAGATGGAACTAGCAGAGCCATTAACAGAACTGTTTAGTGAGTCTCTGAGCATAGGAGAGGTCCCAGAAGACTGGAGAAGGGTTATGTGATCCTGCTCCACAAGAATGAGGCAGGGAGGAGGCAGGGAACTACAGACCAGTCAGTCTTACCTCAGCAGTGGGCAAGATTATGGAGGCACTCCTTAAGGAAAGGATAGTGCAACACCTGGAATCCATAGGGGCACAGGATCCAAGACAGCATGGGTTTACAAAGGAAGGTCCTGTCAAACTAATCCCATAGATTTCTTTGACTGGGTAACCAGAGTGGTGGACCAAGGGGAGCAGTTGATGGTAACCTTGACTTCAGCAAAGGTTTTGACACTGTTCCACATAGAAGATTGATAAATAAGCTGGTAGGCTCGGTGTGGTGAAGTGGGATTTGGTCAACTGGGTGGCAAACTGGTTGATGGGCAGAAAACAGAGTGGTGGAAATGGTATACAGTCAGAAGAGATGCAGGTCACAAGTGGGTACCTCAGGGATCAGTCCTGGGGCCAATCCTTCAACATCTTCATTAGTGACCTTGCAGATGGACTAGAGGGTAAGGCTTGTCTGTTTGCAGATGACACCAAGATCTGCAACAGAGTAGATGATCCAGATGGGGTGGGCAGAATGAGAAGAGATCTGCATAAACTAGCAAAATGGTCAGAAGAGTGGCAACTGGGATTTAATGCAAAGAAGTGCAAGATCATGCACATAGGGAAGAGAAACCCTGAAGCCACCTATAGACTGGGAGGGGAGTTGCTAGCAGTCACAAAGGAAGAAAGAGACTTGGGCATCATCATCACTGATGACCTGAAATCATCCAAGCAGACCTCTAAAGAAGTAGGTAAGGCTAGGGGGGTGTTAGGGTGTATTAGTAGGGGTATCACAAGTTGTAAGAGGGAGGTAATAATCCCTCTTTACAAGACACTGGTTAGGCCCCATCCGGAGTATGCGTGCAGTATTGAAGGCCACACCTTCACAAGGACATTAACTAAAATGAGGCAGTCCAGAAAAGGGCACCAAAATGGTGCAGGGACTGCATCAGAAGACATATGAGGACAGATTAACAGAGCTCAATATGTATACCCTTGAGCAAAGGAGGAGAGGTGATATGATCAAGGCATTCAAACACCTTAAGGGCATTAACAAGGTGAAAGAGTCTAACATGTTTAAATATAAGAAAAATAGCAGGACAAGAGGACACAGCATGAGATTAGGGGGGCGATTAAGGGAATGTGAGAAATTCTTTTCACAGAAAGGGTGGTGGATGCATGGAATGGCCTACCTCAAGAAGTGGTGGCTATGAATACAGTGCAGGGCTTCAAACAGGCATGGGATAGGCATAAGGGAGCAATACAAATGAGTATGAATAGATAGACCACTGACAGAGCAAAGGCCGATGGCACATTTAAAAGGTAGAAAAAGAAATGGGCAGACTGGATGGGCCTTGCGGTCCTTATCTGCCGTCAACTTCTATGTTTCTATGTCAGCTTCTATGATTATACTGTCAGTTTAGGAGATACACTTTAAAAAGCATGTATGTTGCACTACTAACTCCTCCTGATGAAGCGTCACTTTTGAGACTTGAAGCGCTGAGGTTGTTTGGCTCACCTGGGCTCTGAAATAAATTCTTATTGACTGGCAATTTAATAAGCTTAAAGTCTGAGTTTATTTTTGTAGAGAGTGTGGCCGGTCGTGTGTTTTACTAAACTACGTGGGATAGAAATATGTAGCCCACCATGGCATGCACTATGGAGAAGAAGGTGACAAGCTAGGCATGCACTGGCTGCATAATTACACACAATGATGTGTACAGGGAGGGATGAGCAGGCTGTGCAAACCTGGGAATGCCCCACAATTCCACCATAACTGGACAACCACAGGCTGGAGTGCTCACCTACTATGAAGGTATGCTGAATACCGGTGGTGTAGAGGGTGATAGCGGCAGTCATGAAAACGTGCAGCAGCTGGTTGGTAGGGCAGGTAAATCCCACTGTACTATGTGGGGACCCAGGGATGGGGACAGGTGGTGGGACGGCAGAGTGGGTGGGCAAGAACAGAGACACCTGGGCACGTCTCCTCCAACCACAGCAGCAAGCATTTGGGTAGCCGAGCCCACAGCCCAAGGGGAGTGGGATGGGCACTACAGGGGTTCCTTTCAGTGGATTGCAACAACCATGCACCAGCAGCAGAGTCTGCATTGCCAGTGCCAGGCACTGCAATGCCAGGAACATCACAGCTGAGCAGGTGAGTGCTGCAGTGTCAGACATCAGTAACAACTATGCCACATCCCAGCATCCCTACGAGCACAGCTGGCCACCAAGGTCAACACCTGAAGGGATGTCCAGAGAGCTGTCGATGCAGTGGGGCTGGTACCAAGGTCAATCGTGGCCATCAAGCACAAATGGAAGGACCTGGGGACGGCCATCTTTAAGAAGTTGGCAGGAGAGTAGTGGCCATGGAATGCCACTGGATAGGGCCCACCATCAACCCCTGAGCTCACACTGGTGGAGGACATGGTCATGGACACCATCAGTCAGGCAACAGTGGATGGCAGGGAGAAAGGCCTGGACGCCATGCCAGGTTAATGATCATAGCCCTACACATGTGGCACAGTGCATACTACAGTGACAGTGACCGTAGCATTCCCTCTATGCATGCAGTGGACCGTGCCCATGTCACTGGTGGAAGAAGAAGAGGAGGAGGAGGATGACAAGACATTGACGACTGACATCCACACAGACGACCTGCTGACACTGCTGATCGGGACTGTGCCTGCTGACACATGATAATGAGTACAACGACAGTATATTATATGGACCACAACAGTCCCCTGCCCAGCCACTAACCAAACTGCATTCCCCCCACAGATGCCAATGAGGCCAGTGCAGAGAATGACCAGCAGGATGGGGAGACCTAAAACATCATGCAGAGGGGCTGGCCAGCCAAAGCACAGAGCACCTGGTCACTGCCCCTCATGGAGGGCAGCCCCCACTCCCCAGATCCACAATCATGGAGCCCTGTGCACCCTCCATGGCAGGGGGGGACACGGACATGGATGGTTAGGGGCATGCAACACAGACATCCACTGCACCGGGTACTGCCGTGAACACTGACACCCCTACACACAGCCATGCCACCCAACTGGGCAGCACTCAATGGTGGGGCACCTGGCAACACTTGCACAGCTCGAGGTAGCAAGCGATCCTGGCCCTGGCAATGGTGACAAGGGTTTATTGTACAGGAGAGGACCCTACAGTAGGGGCAGTGCCTCCGCATGCCAACTCAGTAGGTACCTTCCAGAGATGTGGCTGCAGCAGGACAAGCTACAGGCTAAAAGGGACAAAAATGATCAGCTGTATGCCCTCACAGTGTAAGTGCAGGGGCTCTGTACTGAGCTCAGGAGGGTGGGAAAACTGCTTGGGGGCATGCTAGGGTACCTAACAACCCCGGCCGGTGGTGACTGCCATCTGCCACCTGCAGTCCACCTTGCAGCCACTGCCCCATGCCAGCCACGCCACCTCAATGCAACAGCACAGTGCTACACAGAATGGTGGGCCCTTCCCTCCTATGAAGCCCTCAGCCCCTGATCTCCCCTGGACTGTTCACCTGTGGCAACCAGGGCCAGTCCAGCATGGGCAGAAAGGCATGTCTGTCCACCAGAAAGTGGGCCAAGGCGACTGCAAAGACCCACAAAACATGGTCCTCTACCCAGTGAGAGGGTCAACACACCATCAGGGCATCCACCATTTTGCTCACATACCCATGGGTCAGTGCACCCACAGGGACTCAGCATTGTCAATCATCTCTGTGCACCTTGGTACGTGGTTATGCAGTATCCCCCTTCCCCCAGACGTACAAACACACACACACACACACACACACACACACACACACACTGGCCAGGTCCAGAACACACTGCACACCAGTCCATGCTGTGCCTCCCTCCATGTGTCCAATGTCTCTTCTGGCAGCACACCCACATTGCCTCCTGATGGTCCACCCTCTGGCCATGGGGTTTCTTAGCCACAGGTAGGTCCTCGGGTAATGGCAATCTTTTCCTCATGGCAATATTGTGCAGCATGTAGAACAAGATGAAAATGTGACACACCCTGCCCAGGGTAAGCAATATCATGCCACTCATCTTGTCCAGGCATCTGAACTGCATCTTCATTTGCTCAAAGGTACACTCCACCACCATCTGTGTTGTCCTGTGGATATCATTGTACCTCTGTGTAATTTTTTTATTTTTATTTTAGTCTTTGGTAACCAGGTAAGGACCACTAGGCACAAGTGCCTGTTTTCAGGGGCGGTCTGGGAGCACTGGGCAGTTAAGTGACTTGCTCAGAGTCACACAGTATGCAAGTGGAGGTTGTGAGAATCAAACTTAGGTCTGGTCTGCTGGATGTACCAAGCTCATTCTCAGCTCATTACTCTAACCTCTAGGCTATACTGCCAGCCCAATAATAATAGGCAAAGCCCCTAGTTCTAAGGGCCAGAATTTTTGCGAGAACTTGTAATCTAATACAGAACTTCTCATGTGCCGAGAATCACTCTTCTTGTTGATTTTTTATTAAGATTTCTGTTTTTCCATAGAATCTGGTTCCCTTCCCCTCTTTTTATATCCTAAACCCCCTATATGCTCAGAATGTGATGTTGTCATTGTTATAACATCATACATTAGCTAATGAAATGACTGCAATCTGCAACAGAAATGAATAGTCACTTATCTAGCACAGCTCCCACTGCCAGAGGAGGTGGCACAGCACATCAGGCATGGTTATATTTGCTCAACCTGCACTACAGCCTGATACAACTTTCAGTCTTACATTGTTGCACTAGGGCCAACTTAAACAAAACCTTGTCAATAGCACAGACCTGTTAAATCCATACCTCACTTTGTATAAACCTATTTGTGCCTTTCACTAAAAATACCACCAACAGCTTAATCTGGTTCAAGGTCAGTTGGCATTCATCTGTATCCCCCTCCTTCGGGTCGTGCCTGAAAATAGGCAGGATTTGTCTAGTGCACTTACCCGGTCAACAAAAACTAAATAAATAAAATAAATTTATGGTATAGAGATGCCATCTGAAATGAATAACTTGTAAAATAAATGTAACTGTCATTTTTAAGAAAACTAAAGTAATTATGCCCAGAAAAGTAGAATATAATAATGTGTAGACCTGTTGAAAGGATAGACCTGTTAAATAAATAATTGCACTGTATGCATTTTTGCCAGGGTTATTGATTACATATTGTCATTGGTTGATAGAATCACATAAAAGTTATGGAGAAATGTTGTGTGCAGGGACAGCTGTTGAGCCAGAGAGTAGCATGCTGTGTTTCTGTGCTGGCAACTCAGGTTCACAGATTAGCTCTGGGAGCTGGCTGGGCAGCACAAGGTTTGGTGGAATACATCATTGCTCGGAGCCTGGGAAGGTATGGTGCAGTGTTTTGTCACATGGTAGACACATTGTGCTGGTCTAGAGAGCTCTGTCTCACAATCGGTTCACATGCATGTCATGGCCTGATGGTGTTACGCAGTGTGTCTCGGAAAGCAGGCTGACATCAAAAATGTGTTTTGCAATAACTGCTCGATTCCATTTCAAATTGGACCTGTATGAATGAAGATGCAAGTTCATGGAAATTAAAAAATATATATACACACACACACACACACACACACACACACAAACACACACACACAGTATATCTCTCTCTCACACACACACACACACACACACTTGTATGTATGTTACAGATTGCATATAAATATATGTGATACACAGTGGGAACCTCACGAGTGGTGCAGAAGGCACATACAAATATATAAGTGATAGACAGTGGAAACCTCATTAGTGGGTTAGATAGCATGCATATAGAAATCCTTTATTTATCACATAAGATCCCCTCTGCATATGTCATTTATTTAACAGGCTAGGACCTTAAGGGAGAGACATTTGTTTTGCTTTTTTTAGGCATCAAATTATTTTTATAATTCTGTTATTTTTTGAACTAGTGTTACTGTGCTTTCCACCATCCTGATTGCTATAAAAACTGCCATGAAAGTGAAGTCAGGATGACAAGCTGTCACTATGATGTGGTAGTTTGTTAGTGCCGCAGAACTTCCACAGAAATTACAAACCACCGCCGCAGAAGTTCTGCGGCAAATGGTAGTCTTGCCGCAGAACTTGGTCCCACTGTGCCGCAGAAAAGTAGGGGCCCTGATAATAGGTAATAGGCAGGGAACACTTGGGCAGACTGGGCTGGCCAAGTGGTCCATTTCTGCTGACAAATTCTGTTTCTATGTTTCACCTCCACTGCAGAGGCCAGGAATGGTGTCATCAGGTAAGGCCTTAGGGGGGTACCCACTGTCCCTGTATTGAATACAAGAAAGAAGTATGTCACTACAGACAGGTGCACAGCATGTCATGCTTCTTGCCAACATGGCACATGTGATACATACCTATCAGTCACCCTGACTTGCCTCCAGCAGTGGCCAGTATTGGCCTCAGCCATGACTGTTGGAAGATTAAGGCATCATGCGTGGAGCCAGGGTGCTTGACACTGACATTCATGACAATGACCTCCACATCCACAACCACCTGTACATATATTCATGTTGTGGAATCCTTTCCTGTTCCTGTAGTCCTCCTCATTGACACTGGGGAGCCAGGATTGGCAAATGTGTGGAGTGTATAGCACCTCTCACCTTTGGGAACCCATACCACTTGTAGAATGCCTCCTACACCTCCTGTATGCCCAGCCAGTTCATGGGGAACTGGATGTAGTCCCCCACAAGTAACAGCAGTGCTGCAGTCACCTAGAGTAGGGTCTATGACAGAGGACTGCTTCACCCCTGTCATGTTGTCTGCAACCCATTGGAGGACCCTGTGGCATAGTATGTCAGTGCACACATCACGTTCATCTTCACAGACATGGTCCTGGACATGTGGATGAGGGGGCATATAGCATCCCTGATCAGGTCACACAACTCACCATGGTGCCACGGTCAAGTCTGAACTGTTCCAGGCAGTGGGTATTGAATATGGCCCAGGGTGACACATGGGTCCTGAAGATGTGTGGCCTGGGACCTGTGAAGTCCTCCTCCTCCTCCATAATAGCATCCACACTGTACTGGAGGGTAACTCTTTTATGATGCCCCCCCCCATGTGTGTAGCCCTTTAAGCATCTGAGCTTCCCACAGATAGTGCCAGGTCACACTAAGGATGGATCAGGAGCAAGAAGGCAAGTAGCCCATGAAAGCTTTTATATTATTAATGCTCCGGGTAATAGCAAAGTTTCCCACCTGCCAAGATATATTTATCCAACTTGTTTTTAAATTCTTGTTTACATCAACTGATAATAATATGACTAGGCAATTTGTTTCACAAGTTTACAATTCTCATTGTATAAAAATATCTGCGTTTGTTGGTTCTAAATGCCTTTCCTATAATCTGCAGCGGGTGTCTACTGGTATCTCTTGTGGGAGATTTCTGTTAATAAATATGGGTTCTGCATAATGTCAAACATAAGAAGTAATTCCTATATGTAAATCCCCCCAGGTGTGGCATGGCATTCCATAAAGCCCTAATCGTGCACACCACACCCTGGTTGCTGCCCCATCTCAGAGTACAGTTGATGAGAAGTATGGCTGCAAGACACACTTGCCAACAGCTTCCTTATGCACTGAGTAGGGAAGGCCCTCTGTGGTATGGTGGTAATGATGACAGCTGGTGGATGCTGAAAGTCCTATCCTGAGTAAATTTGGTGGTGGCATCCCACTGTTGTCACATATGTGTACTTCAGCCAGGTATTTCTCTGTACCTGACACTGATGCATGTCCTGTTTGTCATTACAGCCTTTATAGGGATGCCCGGGAGATATGTTGCTCTGCCTCGGAGATCTGCTTCCCATTGTGCCACAGACCTGCTGGCAGAGGGTGCTTACAGTGGCAATGAAGCTGCCAGAGGGGCTAGAGTGAGTGGATGATGCCTGCTATGTTGATGAGTTTGGCACACCCTGGTTTATTGTGGACCCTCTATGGTCAGTACCTCCCTTTGCCTGAGGCCGGGGGCTGAATGAGTGATGGGTGGTTACATAAGGGAGGGGGGTGGCAGTGTATGGGGGATAGTGGTGATGCATAGGGATTGGCAGGTGCATGGGGATGGGGTAGAGGTGCATGGGGATGGAATGGTGGTGCATGGGGAATGGGCAAGTGCATGGAGCATGCGTAGCACTCCCTCCATGTCACTCATTCCTGCCATTCCTTCCCCTACAGGATATAGCTGGGATTCCCACTGCACTGCATGTGGGAGGGCCCAGAGGAGATGGACGTGGATCCTGAGCCACCCCAGAGGCCAGTGACAGCAGGGGAGCAGGTCACCATGCCAATCTTCCTTTAGGCAGTCATGACGGGGGTCCCCATTGAGGAGTAGGAGGGAGGACTACACCAGGGGTAACTTGACTTGTGGGTCTGTGCACCTCAACATACGCCATCTGCCATTGGCACGGCTTGTACTGGATGTTTACTGACCCTTGTGAGCATCACTCTGGGGCATGGATTGCCTGGACATTTAATGGTGGTCATCACTTGTTTTTAGTTTCATACTTTATGTTGCTGTCCTACGACAGTGCTCTTTTTTCTGTCCATTGTCTGTAGTGCTGTGCCCCTGTATATTAAACCTTTGCATGTACCTGCCCATGTCCTGTCTTCATTCTAAGAAGGGAGGTGCACACCGGTGTTTACAGCTTTCCTTTTGGCCTCACAGTGCCTGATGTGATCCACACTGTGCTACATTGCCATCCATTGCAGCCCGCACTCTTGTGCATACACGCTGAGGGATCCCATATGCAGATGCAGATGCACCCCCTTTTCACATGTACCACTGGAAATAGTGCAATTGCACATCTGGCCCATGCTTGTGGTGTGTATACCCATAGTGCATGCGGAGTAGGGCCACCTGCACTTCGTATGGCCCTGTGCTCCCAGAATATGTACCATGTGGGCCCATAAATTGTAGTGTGAATGAAGAAATCTTCACAAATGGGAATCAAAACCAGACCCCTACCCACTACAATCCAGGTCGCCTGTAGCTCTAACACTATACTATGGTTCATTGACAAAAGATGCGTGCTGTGGTAAAGCAGATCTTACACTGAGTGTAGACCCCCCCATACATAGCTGCAGTGGATTGTAGTAATGAACCCACTGCACACTGGAAGAAATTCTTTCCACAAAGTTGCATTCAAACCTAGATGTAACCCCCCTGTGGGGGCTTACCTTAATTGCCCCCGTTATCTTCCGCTCTCTGGAGTGTCTTCTGTTTCTGCCTGCTGGTCCCCGTATTATCCCCCAATGTGCACCGCCTGGCCTGAGTCCATATTGTTCCCCAGGGCCCCCAAACAGCCCCTGTAAGTAATTTTTGCCCATAATGGGCTAGCAGAGCAATTGCAGAGCTGCTGGCTTTTTCCCATACACTTCACAGCTGGCTGGCAGCTCAGCATGCAAAGAAGTGCGCTCTGATTACCAACCGTAATCGTGGTCCAACAAGTGGCTCCCTAGTGGTCCCAGCCCCTGGAAAAGATAAAGAGGGGACCGGTGGCCAGAGTAAAGGCCAAGAGAGCCTGCTTTTTGTAATAAAGAGTGCAGAGAAGTGCTGGGCCAGAACTCATGAATATTGATGAGAATCCTTGGGAGTCCTATGAATATTAATGAGCTGCCTAGGGACACTGTATTGTGGTGGCAGTAACAGGTCAGGGACCCCTCTAAATGAAAAATAATGTGAGCACTGTACAGGGCACGAAAGGGGCCATTAAATAATGGGGTTATTGTGAACAAATAATAATTATACTGGCTGCACCAGAACTTTGAATAAGGGACTGTGATGGACTGCATGGGGACTGAAAATGGTAGCAGCCATATTTTGCAGCCAGCAGCCAATCAGAAAGCCAGGATACACAACCAGAGACTTTGGGACATGGTCAGAGACTCATAGGACAGTGCCAAAGGCTTGTGGGAAAAAAACAGGGACTTAATTTAGGCACCTTAACAGGAGGCCTATCAGTCTTTGAGGAGGCATAATGAATATTCATTTTTGGGACAGACAAGTGGACTCAGCTAATCAGGAGCTGCCAAAGACTACCAAAAAGCCCAAGAGACTTAGAGCTGAGTTCAGTTGGATGTGAGCCCCTCCACAGAGAGGGGGGCTCTGGCCCTCTGCAGAGAGAATGGGCCTAGTGTGTTCAGCAGGAGCCCCTCCACAGGGGAGGGGGGGCTCTGTCTCTTAAGAGAGAAGTGGCTGCAAGAGATGAAAGTCGCTGGCCTGGAGGTTGCCAGATATTGTCCCCCAGGGCTAGCATTTGCCTTTCCACATTATGGAGAAAATGTGGGAGAAACCTGAACTATCGTCAACTGTGAGAGAGCTGCATGAAACGTTCTGCCTCAGCAGTGAGAGGGCTGATGAAGCTGTAACTTCAGGAAATAAAAAGCTTTCTGAATCATTTTGATTGATTAAACTGCTGCTTACAAGAACAAGTATTTGGAGACCTGCTTGGGGCCGAGAAGCCCAGAGAGCCAAGAGGCGCACAAGTTCTGTCTGCACCCTGCGATTGATCAGCGCCTAAGATAGGGTGGACATCTGAGCTGAGAGTGACCATGGATGGTCCAGTGACTAGAAATGCTTGATGTGACTGTTTGAAAGTGTCTATGGGACAGAAGGGGCCTGACTGGAAGGGAAGTATCCTGATCACGGAACTTTTCCCTCACATTGCCTGTGAGGACAGTGCATGTCCAATTGGAGCTGCAAAGGCCAACACAGCCAAGAGGGACTTTTGATATTGTGTCTTGTGTTTTAAGAAGCGTCTGAAAGAGTTAATTACTTACAAGTAAAGTGCTATTCTGCAGAGGAGTCACACCTTGGGCTCCTGTTCTGTTTTGAGAGAGCAAAAGATTTTGTCTGATAGAGACTGTGCAAGTTTGAGTCCACCCTAGCCCTAGGGGAATGCACCCATCTGTGAGAGACTGCATCTTGAAAGCTAAAAGGACCATGTCTGCCACGCTGGCTGCATGGCTGAAGAGGCTGTGACCACTTAAAGCATTCAGAATATGCTGAATGTAAAAATGTGCTGAATGCAAGAAAAGAGGCTGTTTTCCAGTTGGCCTGGGAGTCAGCCTGGTAGTGTGCCGGCTATGCACTGCCATATATGCTTCCTCTTGAGGGGCACAGCCTAGATGTGGGGGTCTGAAGTGTGCTGGCCCTGGTCCAGGCTCAGTCTATTCCTAATGTGACTGCCAGCCCAGAAGGGAAGGAACCACCATCCAAAGCTGAGAGAGTTCCAGTCTGCAAGCTGCAAGAGCCTGGTGAAAAAGGGGTTAGCCAAGGCTCCTGCCCGCGCCTCAGCTACAGTTTCTTTACACCAATGACTTCAAAACCATGAGTAGGCAGAGCCATCCTCTGCCAACCAAATGGAAACTGTAAATTGTTCAAAGCTGTGTTTGCCAAGTTCAGTAATCTAAGGCCTGAACACTAGAGCAAGGGAGCTAACTGATTCTACAAGGTTTAAATTAAAGATAATGAAAGGAAAAGATATTTAATCTGCTTTTCTTCTAAAGGGCCACAATGCTAGCCAACTCAGTTGCAACTTTATCGGGCCTGCACCTAAAACGTTAGTACTGGGTACCCAGGTACACAGTAGAGTGTAGAACTGCGGGGTTCTACGAATGCCTGGGACTGGTACCAGTGTGGGAAATATGTCCACTGGTTATATATGCAGCTAGATGGCTAGATAGTATTTGAGACCTGAATCTATCAGAAGGTTGGTGGATGGCCACTGTGATTGATGTTTGGTTATCTGATTGTAATACTAGAAATGCCAAATCCAATCTACCTAATGCCAGTCTAAAAGCCAATCAATGTAAATATCTAACCTCTGCTTCCAAGTCACCCAACCTAACCCTCACCCCTTGTAAATAAACTGGTACTTGTTTCTATAATTCTTGTGTCATGAGCATATTATTAGAGTGAACCTTTGGTTATTGGGTCATGTGTGGGGTGATAATATGGTATTGTAGGTGGGTACAGTATCCCAGGGGGGTTGTACCAGGTAATTTCTAGACCCATGTAAAAGTATACTCTGGGTGGAGGCACTGCATGTTAATGTTATCTATGGGAAAGAACCATATTTAAATCAGAATGGGAACCCAGGCCCCTTAACCTTGTTTATGGGACCACAAGGCAGGGGTAGTAGCCCATTGGAACATGGTGTCCAGGTTACATAGACATGCCTCAAGGGCTCATCTGGAACTTATCAAGTTTTCTCAACACAAAAGTAACAATTCAATGTTAAAAATGTAAATCGTAGTGAGAACAAAATGTCCACAACTGGGACTCAAACCCAATCCCTTACCAACTACTTTCCCAGTATCATGTAGCTCTCCCAATGTACCACAGTTCCTTGGCAACAGATGCATGCTGTAGAAAAGTACATCTTACACTGACTGGCTGCAGCCCCACACACACACACAGCTGCAGTGTAATTTAATAACATGAAGTAATGTTTCCTAACAAGTTGCATTCAAACCTAGACAAGTCACAAAGTCTCAGCTGGAACTTATTGAGTTGTCTGTAACATAGAAGTAACAGTTCAAAGTTAACAACATAAACTGCAGTGACTAAGAAAAAATGTTCTCAACTGGAATCGAACCCAGTCCCCCTACCAACTACTTTCTTGCCTCAGACAGGAAAGGGCTGCTACTGATGTGGAGGTGGTGCAGCCGGTAAAAACTGAGTACACGGAAAAAAGACAACTGGTGGAAGTTACCCATGCTTTCACAATGGCACAAAAGTCCAGAAAGCCTATTAAACTGCTGGTGCCAATTTTATTAAATGAATACAACCACAGCAGAAGTGCCGTGATGCTGGTGTACACAACACATCTCAATGTTTGAAGCCTTGCTGTTTGTCAAGAGACAGGTAAATGATGTTGGGGGGACTGCAGCCCTGGAACATTTCACTGCCTTGTAGTGTGCTAGATTTTCAAAGCCCCATAAATTGCTGCAGCTATGGGAAAAAAGTGGCACAAGTGGTCTCCTCTTGTGGAGCTGCAGTTCCTCCCACAGCTATGGTATTCTCAAAGGTGGAGCCGGTTTATGACCAGCTCCATGATTGACAGCAGATTGTGGCTGTTTTTTTCAGCGCAGCTATGCCAGAATGTTATCCCTGGCGGGACAAGGCATAACATCTCCCACAGCTGCGTCACGGCTGAAAATACAAAACTGTGCAGCTGTGGAGGTTTTTTCCTGTAGCTGTGGCTGCAGCTTGGGACTTAGTTTCCCATATCTTTTGAAAATCCAGCCCAATGTCTTTACCAGCTCAGAAACAGCATAATTGCAAGACAACAATCATGTGCAAACAGGCAGGTGCAAATAACAATGTGCAAAGTGGATACAATAAAAAAATGCATATCCAATTCAGAAAACTGATTTTAGACAAAAAGCCATGATGGCCTAAGTTCACTAGCCAGATGGGCTAGTAGCCAAAAGTGTGCTAGAGGCATGGGGAATTGATTCCTCCCATGTGTGCTGTACATAAGGGATGATCCATGAGACAGCTGCAGGATGCATGCCCTCAGTGGTTCATTCTGCAAGAGATACACGGGTAACAGTTAGTACACACATTTTAACCAAATGGAATTTCATAAAAAAGACATAATTTTAATTCTGTCAAGTCCTGGAGGGGCTACTGCCTGCAACTTAACAATTCAGAAGGATTCTCTTTCTGCAAGGTGTGCCTCTAGGTCTCCCATCTCTGTGCATTCACAACTTTCTCAATACCTTTAAACCTCCAGGTGTGGGAGCTCCCTTGGGTTGATGGTACACAATGTCGGCAGAAAGTGCAGAATCCAATTATTTGTGTTGTATAGCCCTAATGCACTCTGCTATGCATTCCTTTAACCTACTTTTGGTATGTCCGACATAGTATGAGCCGCAAGTGCAGTAGGCAAGGTAGGTGGTGTCACAATATATTAATTTTTTAATGGGCATGGATTCACTAGTCACTGGGTTTGGAAATGAATTGGTAACAGTAATAATGTCACAGCACTTAAACCTGCCACAACAGTGAGTACCAGAGAGAGAGAGATGGTAACCAGGTATGTGCAGCTTCACTGGGTTGCAGACTGTGAATCATTGTGTCACTAATATTTGATGGCCTTCTGTACACCATGCATGGCAGCTGTGCCACATACAGTGGTAGCCATCGTCATTTTCAAAGATTTTGCGCCATGGCTCCGGGCATCATATTCATGGTGTTATTGTTTTTGTTTGTTTCGTTCCAATATTGGAATTTTTCAAACACAGAAGTTCCTACAGTGGCCTGCAGATGTCAGTGTTCAGCATTTATACTGCACATGCATCACCCTCAAGCATGGTCTAGGGAGAGCAGTGTAGAGGTGCACCAAGTAATAGGTTATCTAGGGCAATAAACACTCTAATACACACTTTATAACACTTTGCAATAACCAGGGGGTGGGGTGTGGTGTCCTTTGCAAACACTGTGTGCCATTCCAGTCTGAATACTAATGATTCAGCAGGCCAGATAATACAGCTTCAACTAACGAGAGGTGCATATCTCGCAACATTTTAGGTTCCAAGTTGAGGAGAGGGGCCTTTGGAAGCACTCTGTCACATTCTCAGTTTAGGTGAGGGGGCCATTGGAAACACTATGTGACATTTCCAGTTTAGGAGGGGGGGCCCTTGTAAACACTCTATAACATTCCCAGTTTAGGAACAGGGGCTCTTGGAAACACTATTTAACATTCCCAGCTGAACACGGTATGACAGACCTGGCAGGTGGCATGTCATCGCCTGCCAGAATAAAAAAAAAAAGAGACCATGTAGTACAGTATATAAATATTTATTTACTGGATATGAAACAAAATCAAACTGTCCTGTCAATGGATATAAAAATACAGCTTGACAAAGGGGTCCTAGTACTCCTCCTCCTCCTCCTCCTCCTCCTCCTCCTCCTCTTCCTGAGAATCTTCACTAGATCCCTTGGGGGTGATCAGTGTGTACCCTCTCCACCAGCACCATCCTTCTAAGCAGACCACAACGTCACTGAAATGAGAAGTACACAGATGACAGTTGTGAGCTGGCTGCACTTGCAAGCTTTCAGCTGTATACATCTGGCACAGTGCCCCCCACTACACATATAACTTTGATGGCTCCTCCAGGGCCGACAACTTTAACTAATGAGAGGTGCATATCTCGCAACCTTTTAGGTTCTAAGTTGAGGAGAGGGAGCCTCTTTATAGTGGGCATCCTGGTTGCCCACTCTCCAGGACAGGAAGTCAGGGATGAAGAGTGGTCATGGCCACCAGTGCCTCCAAGTCATCACTACCAATATTGCCCCATCAGGTTGGTCCCACTTCTCTAGGACTATATGTCCCAGATGTCCTTGGTAATTCTGTGGAGACATAAAGATGGAGACATCAATGACAATGCACACATGCACATACGTAGACAGGTAAAGAATGCACCATCAGCCCATGAAAAGTGTGTACTGTACTTACCTCTGCAGGTTCAATCACCTGACAGATGACCCTCCCCAAAGGAGTCCTGATATGTGAAGAGGGACACCCTCCACAACTTTTGGGTGTATACCCCAAGCCTCCCCACACTTGGCGCCAAAACACCACATGCTTGTATAGCCATTCCCCCTCCCAAAATCCAGTAGGTGGAACTAGACACAGCATCAGCATCAGCAGCCTACCGGGACTATATTACTGGGTGTGGTGGTGCATGGTTGCATAGTGTGCAAATGTGGAACACTGCTTCAACATCAAAGTTGGAGTTCCATCACCACTGGGACTGGATTCAGAGATCAAACTTGCCCTTGTTTCTGTGAAGCAGATTTGATACACTTGCTCTGTGTTCACATAGTACTACATTTACCTACTGTACACTGCCCCACATAATCCATTTCATTAGAAATTAAGATGATAAATGCATAGAATTTCAGAGTTTAAATGGTGATATGATACCATGATGCCAGAGCTTTCACAGCAGAAATTAGTAAATTACAGTAACTGCATTTTTTGACAAAACCGCACCCCTACAGACAGGATTAGCAAAGCTAAAATCACACCTCGGGATGGTGCCCAGCTAGGTGTTAAAGCTTGACACCACAACACAATCTGGGTTACTATTCCATTGCTGTTCTGTATTTGAAAAATGTTTATGAAAGAATGGAGCTGTTTGCTCAGAGAAATTAAATGTTTTTCTTACTTATACTAGATGCATAGACACAAATTCAAATGTAAAATATAAAAATTAGTATCTGCCCATATCCAGTACAGTACTGTATGTATGAATAATTTTAGAAACAGGACGTTAGATAAAAGTAGAATTACTGTTGAATACAGTGTAACCCCTCACCCTGCCTTTTTTTAGCAAAATGACAGGTGGCATGCTGTTGAAGCTGACAGCAGTACCTGGTGAGGACTGGGTTCAGAGAGGATAAGGTTACTCGTCACAGGGGGCCTAGGTTTGGCTACTCTGCACAGGGGCACCCAAGTAAATCCGGAACACAGGAAGCAATAACTGTAATGTCCAGAGCCAGGAATGGGATTCTACAGTGTGGCTTTTATTCACATCCAAGCTGAACAAACAAAGCATAGATGGACCCCTATGGGGCTACATTCCTGGCAATGCAGATTAGAAACAACAGAACACTTTATCACTATTTCCAGCCCTCAGGCTCTGAACCCACCAGGCACACAGCCTGGACTTGCACGCAGCTTTGGGTACACAGCCTGACTTGTACACTACTTGGGTTTTCCCCACTGGCCTGGCTCCCCCGCCGGCCACTTGATCTGTGGTCGATTTTGAGAATGAACCAGTTATCCTGTTGTGGCTCCCCAAACCACACCAGAGCCTTCGCCTCCTAGAGGGAATTTTCCTTTCAATCCCACATCTGGGTACTTCCCTCATCACTGGCCAAGTGCCTGAGGCAAAGTAGAAATCCACAGAGCAAATCCGTAGAGGTGGACCTGGTCACTAAAGATGGGGTGTCTCCCACCTCCAGCTCCCACAGCCCATACCCGGCCATTTCTCTGGAAACTAAACAATTCCTTTACTGAAAGCTTGCAAATGTAGATTCCTGGGTAGATGTATGTCACATCTCCTCTACATATCATTTTGATCCCAATAAGCTCTGGACTTGAACCTACTTTTACTTGTTGGCTTAGCCTATTACTCTAGGCCTCCCACTATCTCAGTAGTTCAATCCCCACATTGTCACACAAGTCCCAGGGTAAAAAACATAGGACCTTTCAGGAAGAGCAGACACTTACCCTCCGGTTGCAGGTGCCCCACAGGCAACTCACAAGTCTTCTTGTTCCCCAAAAGAACTCTTGAACCAATAGGCAGCTTCTCCATTACTAGCAGAACTAGGGGGTTGCTCCAGGAATTTGCAGGGAACCCTTTCCTGCCCCCATCCCCGGAGAGAGGGGGCACTGAGACCCGAAAACAGTGGTCTCCACCACTTCAATTATCTTCTGTGTCTCTCTTTTGGTGGAGACACACACCCTTTTTACCTAAAAGTAGCCCTCTGTCAGGGCTAAGGCTCCAAGAGCCTACACTGAGCTGCTGTGCTGCTTTCACAGCAAGCTCCCAACTCCAACTGACCACAGACTACTGTTCAAATCTTCCAACATTCTATTCCAAACTCCCTTGCTGCAGATTCCATTGTGGCTCATGCAGCTGCAATAGTTCTATTGGTGATGTCATCCCTCAGTCTCAGCTGAGACTGAGAACAGAGTGAGACAGTGTGAAACCCATTTAACTGGAGTTTCACAAGCTTCCTTCCCTGCCTACCACTAGGTCTTACTGGGATTCTAGTAACCCCGTGTAGCAAGGGGGTTACACTCGCCCTTGACCAGGAAAATGACTGTCCGCAATCATTGTTTACCTGGCCTTAGGCCATCCCACCCTATGTGCTACCTGTGGAGGGGGGTGATCAGGCCCACTCCTACCATGTGCAAGCACAGGCAGCAACACTAAGGGCCTAGAGGCCTTTAGCTGACATATCAGCCTCTACACTATCCACTTACTATGGACACCTAGTGACTCTGGTAGAACTATCCAGAGCATAGCCCTGATAGAGCAGCACTGCGGTCCCTACTGCAGGTCAGGGCCACAGCCTGTCTATCCTCCCTAACCCTCTAGGGAAAACCTATCTGCCTTTAACTTAATAGCCCAAAAACCAAAACAACCCGGGGACCTCCCCGACCTTGGGCAACCTGCAACCAAACACCATTAAAATACCACATTTTATACCATTTTACTGCCTCCTCCCTACCCCTACAACCACACCTGTGGAAGGAAAGGGTTAATACAGTAACAACAACAATAACAACACCACAGTACTTCAAATTACTACACACTAAAGTACTAACGAGGAACTCCGATGAGCCCGTCCTACTCTTCTTGTCTTTTCTTCTGTCTTCTCCAGGAACACCTGCAAGAAAAAGAAAGACAACACACACTCCTAATCTGCATACACAGTCTACCTAAACCCCTACCATCAAAACACTGAAGAATCCCCAAAAGATTTTTTTTTAGAAAAAGGTAGAAAAACAGTATTTACATTAGAAAACAACAACATTATTTACAATACACATTTGGGGGGATGGAGTGCCCTAAAAGTCCCAACTAGTGACCACAATGCCCGAAGGCTAGTCCAATAAAGAGTCTCTCCTGGGCCGCAGCCCGGTGAAGCACAGTTCTAGCAGGCCAAAGTCCCAAAGGGGAGAGTCTTTGAAGACAGTTCACACATTTTTGGAGTCTGCTAGTGTAGGGTGTGTACTGCAATGTCATAAAGATAGAAAAGTTTGGACTTACCAGCCCCTTGTAGAATGGAAAATTCTGCACTGACCTGCACCTCTGACGAAGACTCTCCCTGGCAGCATTTCTTCCGATACAGCTGGGCGGACATCTTCCGGGAACCACAGGAGGGCACATCTGGGAACTGCTGGGCTGATGTCATCTCTGGAGATGGAACCTTAGAACAGGAACAAAAAGAAAAACAGCTGGTCTGACGTCATCCGATTACCAGGCGATGGCTCAGGATACAGCTGGGTTGGTGTCCTCTCTGGATCTGAAGTCATCTGGTGGGCCAGTCGATGGATTCTGGAAAGGCCAGTACACTGTAGAACTGATGAATGTGGGGCACCTGAGTCCTGGATGTCCATATTGGTGAATCAATAAAGGCACTTCATAGTCTGGTGTGGCAGTATTGACTACCGCTGCTCGGCTTTCCATTTAGTAGGCACGGGCACATTTGCTGGGAGGTCCTTGCACTGAGGCCAATAGTACCGGGTGTCAGGAGCTTGAATTATTACCCCGGCTGGGCGCACATAATTCACACAGTGGGAGATGTCACATCCCTCTCCATCCACTATTCGCACTCTGTCCATAAACAGTGTCCTGCCTCTCTTCCACTGGGTATATTTCTCGTGAAACAGTCTGTTCTTTACATGCTGGTTGGCCCCAGGATGCACACTTTTCATTGCTTCATCCCAGATCCAGGATTTCCTGCTGTTCTCAATCTTCTCCCAGACTTTCCAAAGAAAGGTAGGAAAGGCCATACCATAGATCTCATTTGCCTTTCTATGAACCAGTCTCTCCTCTTTACTAGCTTTGGTCAATCTAAGACCATTGGCCTGGCTTGGGGGTGGCCAGTCCTGGCTCTGCCAGCTACACATCCTTAAAGAAATTAGAAACGGATCCCTGACTTCTTCCTCTTGCAAAGCCAGGGCAGTGGCATCACCACTTTCTTCCATGCATTCCTCCGAGGCAAAATCTTGAGGCTGTGTACCTGTTCCTTTTCACAAGGCCACATAGGTTCCCCCTCATCTTCCTCTTCACTGAGGATCTGAGCCCAGGAGTGAGCAGTCGTCCTCACTCCTGAGACTATCCACTCATCAGTAGGCGCGTAGGTCGACACCTCCCACTCAAAGGCCTCCCTCATCTCATCTTCGCCTAAGAGACTTGGGCTAGGCCCCCCCCAGGGGTCTATTGATGCTTTATCCGAACTTTCCTTCTGGGATCCAGCATCCGAAACTTCAGCTTCTGGTTCTGGCTCTAACTCTGCACCCTCTAGCTTTGTGCCACACTCTCCCAAGGGGCCTTCCTCCACAGGCTCCACCTGGTGCTGTGTGCTGCCAACTGCAGATTCCTGAACCTTTGTCCATGTGGGAGCCAACTGAATTTGAGGCGCTTTATACATGCCATATTTTTCTAGGCATCCAGCACAGTGAGGAATCATGAAGACATCCCTTCCATCTTTCAAAAAAAGAGGTGTGCAAGAACAAGGGGGCACAATTTGAAGATAGAGGGGGGCGGCTCAGAGGTAACTTAAGGAAGTATTTTTTCACAGAGAGGGTTGTGGATGCATGGAACGGCCTTCCGGAGGAGATTGTGGAGTCAAAAACAGTGGTGGAATTCAAGCATGCATGGGACAATCATAAGGCAATTCTTGGGCGTGGGGGTAGGAAGAAGTAGGCTGCTGGTTAACTAGGATCTGCAGCTTATCCATTAGGTAGGGGAAATGGACAGACTGGGTGGGCCAAGCGGTCCTTATCTGCAGTCAAATTCTATGTTTCTATGTTTCCAGCTCTCAAGCATATTTGACATACATGCACTGGATATCCAGGAACCACCACATGAGGAGGCAGTTGTCCTCCATAGCACCACTTTTCAATATCCCTCAGTCTATTTATTGCTGCTGTTACTGCAACCTGGGCATGATCCAGATAGCAAGCTGGTTCTGAGGCCATAACTGCAGAAAAACAAACAAAACTTCACTGTAACTGAAAGTCCCACTTTACTGAATACTCTCTTTAGTTGTAAAATGGCTCCTCTGCTGATGTGTTTACTTTACTACCCCACCCTGTAATGGCGGCAGCAGCACTCCTGTGCATCAACATTCAGAAATTGGGTCAAGCCACTGCGCACCCGATTTACACAAACTACTGATAACTTTTGCTCAAACTGCACAACTTGCTCTGTTCTTGCTTTAAACACATTTACTGTATTTTCCAGACTTTTCACATGCTGGAAACATTTATTTGATTCACAGTCCCTTAAAGCTTCAGGTTTTTAAGCACAGGATTGCCTGTATAACTAGTGCTGCGCTTTGGGTACAACTCACTGTCTCTCTCTGGCTTTAAACTTTAAACTGAAGCTGAACTCATTACTATGCACACAGTCAATGGCTTAACAGACTTGCACTTGCTGGCAGGACCTGACACAGTCGTTACTTGCAAAGCGACTACACTGCTGCACACACATTTATATGGCATAGGGCAGAAAATCACTGTTTGAGCAGTTTTTTTGTTGTTACTTACTGTTATCAGTAGAAGTTTGCTGCGGTGGGGAAAAACGGCCTGCAGCCAGTTCTTGGAGGCCTCAAAACAGAAACAGGTGGGCAGTCCTGCCGATCATCTTCTCGACCACCACACTTGCAATTCCGACGATCGATTAGCGGGTTGAGCCCGATTTTAAACTAGAAAGTCTATTTTTACAAAGTTTACAGCGATTTTAACACTCCACGATGCTCCTCCACTAGCCAGTACACGCACTCCACTCACACTCCCTCTCGAATGCTGGGGCAGTCACTGTAGAGCTGGCTGAGGGGCGGGACTGATTGCAGCCTGACCAATCACATGACGCCATGCAAATGAGCCTCTTCTTCCTTGCAAAGGCTCTTCTCCTCACGGCGATCGTCGAGCAGGCAAATTTAAACTGCAGAATGCAACTTTTTTTTCTTTTTCAACTGACTCCACGGCAGGAGCCCATTTCAGCCATTTAACATAGCCATTACACACCTGCAAGTCTCTCAGTTCTTTCAGAAAGCATTTCCAACGTCCAGAGCACAATTTTCCTGTTGCTACCCCTAGTCTTCCACACTTTTCTTTACAACAGTTCATTTTAAAAGCATTTCAAATGTCCGGGGCACAATTTTCCTGTTGCTACCCCTACAGTAGTCTTCCACACTTTTCTTTACCACAGTTCATTTTAAAAGCAGGCAAAAACGCTGTAAACAGTTGATGCAGGACAAGGGCACACTCTTTGGCTTTACTGCTCCTTGATAAACAGTTGGCAATTTTAAACAGCAGCATAAGATCCACAGCACACAGCAACACACACTAGGTAAATTGCTTCAGCTTTTTGGGCTACCCACTGCCAGATAGCCAAAACGCTAGCCCCCTTGCCTGAGCACCTTCCTCCCAGAATAAAATCCAAAGCGGTGCCTCCATTTTTGTAACCCCTCACCCCTGCCTTTTTTAGCAAAATGACAGGTGGCATGCTGTTGAAGCTGACAGCAGTACCTGGAGGGCACTGGGTTCGGAGAGGATAAGGTTACTCGTCACAGGGGGCCTAGGTTTGGCTACTCTGCACAGGGGCACCCAAGTAAATCCGAACACAGGAAGCAATACCTGTAATGTCCAGAGCCAGGAATGGGATTCTACAGTGTGGCTTTTATTCACATCCAAGCTGAACAAACAAAGCATAGATGGACCCCCATGGGGCTACATTCCTGGCAATGCAGATTAGAGACAACAGAACACTTTATCACTATTTCCAGCCCTCAGGCTCTGAACCCACCAGGCACACAGCCTGGACTTGCACGCAGCTTTGGGTACACAGCCCGATTTGTACACTACGGTTTTTCTCACTGGCCTGCCCCCGCCGCCACTTTGATCAAGGGTCCATTTTGGGAATGAACCAGTTATCCTGTTGTGGCTCCCTAAACCACACTAGAGCCTTCGACTCCTAGAGGGAATTTTCCTTCCAATCCCATGTCTGGGTACTTCTCTCATCACTGGCCAAGTGCCTGAGGCAAAGTAAAAATCCACAGAGCAAATCCGTAGAGGTGGACCTGGTCACTAAAGATGGGGGGTCTCCCACCTCCAGCTCCCACAGCCCATACCCAGCCATTTCTCTGGAAACTAAACAATTCCTTTACTGAAAGCTTGCAAATGTAGATTCCTGGGTAGATGTATGTCACATCTCCTCTACATATCATTTTGATCCCAATAAGCTCTGGACTTGAACCTACTTTTACTTGTTGGCTTAGCCTATTACTCTAGGCCTCCCACTATCTCAGTAGTTCAATCCCCACATTGTCACACAAGTCCCAGGGTGAAAAACATAGGACCTTTCAGGAAGAGCAGACACTCACCCTCCAGTTGCAGGTGCCCCACAGGCGACTCACAAGTCCTCTTGTTCCCCAAAAGAACTCTGGAACCAGTAGGCAGCTTCTCCATTACTAGCAGAACTAGGGGGTTGCCCCAAGAATTTGCAGGGAACCCTTTCCCTCCCCCATCCCCAGAGGGAAGGGGCACTGAGACCCGAAAACAGCGGTCTCCACCACTTCAGTTATCTTCTGTGTCTCTCTTTTGGTAGAGACACACACCCTTTTTACCTAAAAGTAGCCCTCTGTCAGGGCTGAGGCTCCAAGAGCCTACACTGAGCTGCTGTGCTGCTTTCACAGCAAGCTCCCAACTCCAACTGACCACAGACTACTGTTCAAACCTCCCAACATTCTATTCCAAACTCCCTTGCTGCAGATTCCATTGTGGCTCATGCAGCTGCGATGGTTCTATTGGTGATGTCATCCCTCAGTCTCAGCTGAGACTGAGAACAGAGTGAGACAGTGTGAAACCCATTTAACTGGAGTTTCACAAGCTGCCTTCCCTGCCTACCACTAGGTCTTACTGGGATTCTAGTAACCCCGGGTAACAAGGGGGTTATAACAGCAATAGCAAAAACAGATGGCAGGATTCTCAAAAGGGATGCACCCAGCACGTCCGAGATGCGCCGGTGCATCACTGACTTGCTCACTGGTACGATTCTGCAAGGGAACTGATGTGCCAGCACATCCTCAATGCGCCAACGCATCACAGATGTGCTGCATACCTCCCATAATGATATGCGGCACATCTGGAGGGACTGAGAAGGGGGCGTGCCCATGCATATGGTGTGCAGCCCCATTCACAGCCTGACCAGGAGGCACATCTTCGGGGCAAGTCTGGAGATGCACGTCCTAGAGATAAGTCTACAACAAGACTTAGGTCTCTTGCCACCCACGGGCAGGCTGTCACACTGCAGACAGCAGTACAGCAGCCTGCCCACCATGGCAGTCCAGTGTGCCCCCCCACTCCCTGCAACGAATATGTAGAATACAGAACCCCCCCCCACCCAGCATCCACATTCACAAGCCACTCCCTGTGGCAAATATGTTGTAAAAGCAGAACCCATACTCCCCACCCTGACCCGAATGCACCATTGTCAGCAATCCATAAGCCCAGCCCAGTAGCCCAGCAGACCCCCACCCACTCAGGCACCCCAACCCACTCTACTCCCCTGTCTCAGCAGAGTTCAACCATCGGTGGGCAGCACAACCCACCCTCATAGTGCCACGGCTGCCCACCGACAGAGCTGTCTGTGAATGACAGCTACTGTACAACTGTAAGTCCATTGGTTGACTGTGTCGACCAACGGGTTTGCAGTGTGTACTGTACACTGCCATGCACAACTTTGTGAATGACTCATTCACAAATTTGTGCCTGATAGCCTACAGTACACACTGGAAGCCCATTGGTTGACATGGTCAATCAATGGACTTACAGTGCCCTGGGACTTCAAATTGTTTTTGTGGCATGCACTGCCCAGAAAAACTGTCTACATAGTACATGCAGTGGCCTCAGCTCTTATTACACTTATAAAATAGCACTAAGTAGTTTTTGTTTGGGGGAGGACACAGAAATGTACTTACGTGCTCTGCCATAACTCCATCCATTTTGGCATCACGTTCGTCTGACTGATGAATCGGATACTGAGTACTGAGTACCCCCATTCTGCCAGTTTCTGATGGACCTCTGTTGCACTGCTGTCATCATCCTCCATTGTTAGCTGATCCACAGTCTAGGAAATCTCACTGCAAGAGACAATAATACACATTAGTTAATGATAGGACCTCATGTTTCAAAATATTCCCATGAATTAAATCATGACATTTAGATATTAATTGATGTGTAGTGTACTGTGGCCTGCTCAGGACCACGGAAACAGCCCTGGAACATTTCACTGTCTTGTAATGTACTGTGTCTTGCTCAGGACCGTAGAGACAGCCCTGGAACATGTCACAGTCTTGTAGTGTACTGTGGCTTGCTCTGGACCATAGAGACAGCCCTGGAACATTTCACTGTCTTGTAGTGTACTGTGGCTTGCTCAAGACCACAGAGACAGCTCCAGAACATTTCACTGCCTTGTAGTGTACTATGGCTTGCTCAGGACCATAGAGAAGCCCAAGAAAATTTCACTGCCTTGTAGTGTACTGTGGCTTGCTCAGGACCACAGAGCAGCCCTGCAACATTTCACTTCGATTTCACTGTCTTGTAGTGTACTGTGGCTTGTTAAGGACCACAGAGACAGCCCCAGAACATTGCACTGTCTTGAAGTGTACTGTGACTTGCTCAGGACCATGGAGACAGCCCCAGAACATTTCACTGCCTTGTAGTGTACCATAGTTTGCTCAGGACCACAGAGACAGCCCCGGAACATTTCACTGTCTTGTAGTGTACTGTGGCTTGCTCAGGACCACGGAGACAGCTACAGAACATTTCACTGCCTTGTAGTGTACTGTGGCTTGCTCAGAATCACAGAGCAGCCCTGGAACATTTCACTGTCTTGTAGTGTACTGTGGCTTGCTCAGGACAACAGAGACAGCCCAGGAACATTTCACTGCCTTGTAGTGTACTGTAGTTTGCTCAGGATCACAGAGACAGCCCCAGAACATTTCACTGTCTTGTAGTGTACTGTGGCTTGCTCAGGACCATGGAGACAGCTCCAGAACATTTCACTGCCTTGTAGTGTACTATGGTTTGCTCAGGATAACAGAGACAGCCCCAGAAGATGTCATTGTCTTCTAGTGTACTGTGGCTACCTCAGGACCACAGAGACAGCCCTGGAACATTTCATTGTCTTGTAGCATACTGTGGCTTACTCAGGACCACAGAGACAGCCCCAGAACATTTCATTACCTTGTACTGGGCTATGGCTTGCTCAGGACAACTGAGACAGACTCGGAACATTTCACTGTCTTGTAGTGTACTGTGACTTGCTCAAGGCCACAGAGGAAGTCCTGGAACATTTCACTGCCTTGTAGTATACTGTGGCTTACTCAAGGTCCCAGAGGAAGCCCCAGAACATTTAATTGCCTTGTATTGTACTGTGGTTTGCTCAGGACCACAAAAACAGCCCTGGAACATTTCACTGCCTTGTAGTGAACTATGACTTGCTCAGGACAATGGAGACAGCCCTGGAACATTTCACTGCCTTGTAGTGTACTGTGGCTTACTCAGGACCACAGAGACAGCCCCAGAACATTTAATTGCCTTGTAGTACACTGTGGCTTGCTCAAGGCCCCAGAGGCAGCACTGGTCCATGTTGCTTGTGGTGCATATAATGTCAAAGATGCCCACCTAGTGCACACTGTCTTCTTGTTTGAATGGTCTTTGCTGCCCCGGAGTATTTCACTGCCTTGTAGTGTACTGTGACTTGCTCAGGACCACAGAGATAGCCACGGAACATTTCACTGCTTTGTAGTGTACTGTGGCTTGCTCAAGGCCACGGAGACAACCACGGAACATTTTGCTGTCTTGTAGTGTACTGTGGCTTACACAGGACCACAGAGGCAGCACCAGAACATTTCATTGCCTTGTAGTACACTGTGGCTTGCTCAAGGCCCCAGAGGCAGCACTGGTCCATGTTGCTTGTGGTGCATATGATGTCAAAGATGCCCACCTAGTGCACACTGTCTTCTTGTTTGAATGGTCTTTGCACGGTCAAATATGTCTGTAGAGGGCAGAGAGAGAAATCATGATTCCCGCTGCTGCGTGGTAGTTCAGTATATCCAGCACATTGGAGTCCCATTTTTGCAGATTTTATGAACAGCACTGCTATGTCCCTCATCCAGCTTCTTGGTGATAGTAGTAGTGTAAAGGTGGTGGTTTCTCAGTCTACAAATCTCCTCCAAAAGGGATAAATGCCACAAAAATGCACAGTATTCATACAGTAGAGGGGCAGGTACAGTACATATGGCTAGGAATTGTGATAAATCACAAGCTGGGGATTAAGGAGCAGACAAATCAGAAGCTGAGGATCCAGGAGGCATGACGTAACTATGAAGCGAGAAACAGTGTTATCCAATCAGCTCCAAACTGATGACTTTCTTGAAGTCGGTGAACAGTATATAATGGGGTTTTTGCTGAGCTTGAAAAATGTAAATCTGACTGAGAGGCAATACTCTGTATTGGACTGAAGATGATTACTGACTCCTAAATATTTTTTTCCCCATTTGTATTTGCCCCTGAAATGTATAAGTGTAAAAAGTGTTGTGCTATTTGTGTGTTTTTATTTTTGCTTGCACAATACTGTTTGGTTATTTGAAAATAAAAGTCTTTGAAGGAATCAGACTTCTTGATTACTCTATGAACAAAAGAAGTTTTTTTTTTAAGATAGTTATGTTTTTTAAGATAATAATGACTTGACACACCAGGACTTAAGTAGGGCATAGCAATATAGCAATAACAAAATCAGGGATGGGATAACATGGGCTAAAGTTTGTTAAAGAGCAGGGGCCTGATATTCAAAAGTTTGTGTGGGCGCTAATGGGTCTTTGACCTCAAACCGGGGATTGTGCTAGATCCCCATATTCAAAATGGACTGTTGCACGGGCAAAGAGGGTTAGCTCCCATGCAAAACATAATGTATGCATGTGGGCAAGGGGAGGGGCGTGGCCGTGAATATGCACGTTACCCCGTATTCAGCGATTTTGCACTGCGAAAAAGGATTTAAGGTTGTCCTTTTGCACAGCACAAATACTGCCAAATAAAACCCCAACTTAACTCCGGACAACCTTAGTGGCTGCCAGAGGTAATGCAGGCACCTAGCTGGTTGGCCACTGGAGAAGCACAGCCACCCTCAGTGATCCAGGGCACCACCAATCTCTGGTCTGTTCCATACAATAATACTATCCCTGGTGCTAGTGGTCCCCTCCCTCTGTTGCTGTCCCTGGCATAAATAATATGCTCCCTGGTCCCCTATCCTATAAACAAGAAGTGTGCCCCCTGCCTGGACATGTGGTAGCTGGCCAAGGTGGTGTGAAGAGGGCTGTGCCAATCACTGTATGCACCCGTGGCACCATTACTGAGGATATGGTGAGTGAGGGGTACCCGGTGCCACATGGGGGTGTGTGGAACCACTGGACACCTGGGAGGGGTTGTTGGTACTTCTGGGCTGGCAACTGGGGGGGGGGACACTACCACCAGGGATATAAACTAGTACGATGGGGCTGGGTTTGGAGTAAGGGAGGACACCATTACCACCAGGGCAGTTTTTCAACTTACAGGGCTGGGATCGGAGGGAGGGAGGGCACCGCTACCATCAGAGTAGTTTTTCAACTTACAGGGCTGGGATTAGAGGGAGGGAGGGCACCACTACCACCAGGGATCATATTATTTATGCCGGGGATGGTGATCATGGAGGAGAGCCACTAGCACTAGTGATAGTATTCTTGTACAGAATGGGCTGGTTATCGGTAAGGGGGGGGCACTAGCATCAGGGATATGTACTCGTCTAGGACTGGGCAATTTGGGGGCAGTGACACACTAACTAGCCTCACTACCCATGCAAATGAGCCTATAATGGGCATGCAAATGGACCCTTAGCACCTTGCATGCCCAGTGAGCTCATTTGCACGTGTCTCTTTGAATACTGAAACTAGCACTCTGGTGCTATCCATTCTGGCAGTGTACTTTGGGAGCCCTGTCGAGCCAGCACTAAGTGGCTTAGTGCTGGGCTGACATGGACCTGTATTCAGTTGAATAGCGCTGGTGTGGTGTTCAACTGAATATAGTATCTTCAGAAAACCCAGGCACTCGCAAGACGCAGTGCAAATTTTAGCACTCCACTTTGTGCATATTTGAATATCTTGTCCCAGGTGTTTATCTCTAATAAATAGACAACTGAATATTATATTTGTTGTACTTGGATGTGTTTGTGGCTATGGTTTCACATTTTGTAATACAATATTTGATAGTGCACTGAAACAAGGGGGTCACCTTTGCTTTCAACAATGCTAGTAAAAAAATTCTTATTAATCACTTTCTCTTTAAAGTAGCTGTTGATTTTTGACTTGGTGTTCTGCCAGAGCTGTAGCTAGATGAAGAGAGAGGGAAGGGGGAGGGTAGGAAGGTTGCAATGGTGACCTTACACAAGGTACAAAAATGAGGGCTATCAAACGCAAATGTGTATTGGTTATTAGGTGTTGCATCTTAAATGTAAACTCCGCATCACCAGTGGCTACGCAACCATGCCAAACTACGTAATGAATCACAAGACATCTAGTGACAGGCTAAAGAATTACAAATTCGGCATTTGCTCCTCCGATAGTGGATGGCACATTGACAGACCGATCGTGCACTGTTGTGTGCTATAACATATGATATCTTTGAAAGTGGCAATGGCTACCACTGTACTCTGACAACTTGGGTTCCGTTAGGAGGCTACCCCAGCGTTTCCATAGAATGCCCTCCAGTTGTCAGGCTCTGGTACTGAAGGTTGTTACAAAGTTCTGCCCAGCATCCTGCCTGGCCTCACATTGCTGAAGTACCAAGAGGCCGTCTCTATTGGTATTTTTTGCCTTTCAATAAGCTGTGTCAATATCATTAATCTCTAACTCCCTGTAAGCAAATCTGTTTTGCAGTTCCTCTGCCCTTTTTCAAAGCTTTCCTCATTGCTACAACTAATTTCCTGGCAGTCTGTAGTTCTACCACTGTACTATGGTTCCTTTACAAGAGATGTGTGCTGTGGCAAAGCACGTCCTGCATTTAATGACAACTGCCCAACACACACACACGCACACACACACTTAGTAATGAGCTGTCTGCCAACTTGAAACACTATTCCTATCAAGTTGCAATCAAATCTATACAAACCTTAAAGCATCATCAAGAATTAATTGTTTGTTTTTATTTTTAACCAGGAAGTAACTGGGACCAGCCCTTTTTCGGTTACGCCTGACATAAATACATACAAAGTATAAACATACTGACTTAAAAGCATCATACAAAATATTAACAAACAGTGGTAGAGCACATCAATAACATCTCTATATACTTCATACATAACAGTTACAGTCAGTGTTCATGTCATAATATTCGAAAAGCAGTACTTTAAATTGATTAACATCTTTTGCCACTTTAACTAGACTTGAAATACTATTTAAAAGTGTTGGTGCATAATAAGAAAAGGACCGATTACATAACTGAAACTTTACCTGGGGTAAACGAAAGAGAGTGTCTAACTGCTTTCTGGTGATATATGAACTGTTAAATTGAACAAGTTTGTTGTATAAGCCAAGTGGTGTTAAATTTTTATAAACAGAAAAAGTGAATGCTGTAGCCAAGTAATCAATACGCTGTAAAGGAGGAAGAATATTCATCCAGTCATACAGAATGCAATGATGCATCCGAGTTGGAGCTCTCAAACCAAACCTACAAATGCTGTTTTGAATAAGCTGATATCTGTTTAAAAATGACCTGTCCTGATTTACATAAAGAAATGCCCCATATTCCAATGTTGGTATCAATATCTGTTTTGCAATGATCATGCTAGCCTCATTTGTCAAAAATGTATATTCCTATTTAAGTATCCCAGCTTCTGATTAATCTTTTTATCAATATTCACTAGATGATCCATAAAACTTAACACTGGATCTAGGTACATCCCTAGGTATTTTACCAACTGAACTCTGGGGATATCAACACCTTCAGTTCCGCTGATGGACAGATCTTCCCCAGCCCAGGCCCACCTCTGCGTGGTGCCAACAAAATCACATTTGTTTTCGTCTCATTCAGCCTTAATTTGTTTTGAACTATCCACTTCACAAGTCTGTTGTAGTTACCTTGCAGTGACTTTTGGATCTCAATGGTTGATTTGCCCAAGATGAGGAAGACCGTATAATCTGTGTACTGTATACACTTAGTTTCAGTAAGTGCCTTTGGAAGATCGTTCCCAAAAACTGAAAATAATAAAGGGCCCAGCACGGATCCCTGTGGGACTCCTGACCTCACCTGCAGGAGTTCTGAAAAGAAATCTCCAATTCTAACCTTTTGCACTCTTCCAACTAAATAGTTCCTAAACCATTCCAGGCCAGTTCCTGATATACCACAAGAACTGAGCTTCCTCAGTAAAATTTGATGGTCAACAACATCGAAGGCCCTGGTCAGGTCAACAAACACCACACCTGTCATCATCAATTAAGTTGACTGCAACAAAGTAACAGTTTAATATTTTGAAAGTCTGCTTTAAACCTTGCTGAAACTCATATCACTGACTTCAGCAATGACATTGAACAATTTCTCTCATACTAAATAAATTTTAGTGACAAAGAAAAAATATTCTGCACTAGGAATTGAACCCAGGCTTGTGTAGGTCTGAAATGTTACATCCAGACCTAAAGCCCTGTCACTGAGATAAATTACATCATGCAACCAAGTCAGTCAGAATGCAATCATAAACTTGACAAATGCAACAAGAACATGTATGATGGCAATAGGCACTTACTAGCTCCACTAGTTTGTACGTCAAAAGTAAGTCCTGATTCACCAAAATCATTTTATAAGTGTAAACCACTATTAAGAAACAAAGCCAAAGAATCTCTTGGTTCCCTTCACAGTTTAGCAGCCTAGCATAATACTGTACATATGCAGCGTCCCTTGCTCCAGTCCTCATCCTGCTCCTGACTGAGTTCCTCTCAAGCTTGAAATCCTTGTGTTTTCTCTGTCCATCAGCCCGCATCTGCCTGGTCACTACAGTTTATCCGCCAAATATTATCCTGAGGCTAGCATACAAAAGGAAAGAACTAACAAAGCTATATCTAATGCCCAAAGTTAGTAGCTTGTTGTCAAATCTCTTTGGCAGTTCTGTTATGCCTGGGTTATGCCCCCTATCGTCCCACATACACTTCACATACACCCCACACTGTATTCCTGGTCTGTTGTACTGTAATACTGCTATTTTGCACTAACATTATAGATCTGGGCACCCATCGTATAAGCATGGGTGCTAGGAATGTGCTTTGCTGCTAATATATGCTAATATTTATCATGCATGGTTCATTATACCTCACTATAGTACATTTATCTAGATTATGTATGTCTTTTACATATATTCCATATATAATCTACCTAATCACTGATAAGATGACTCTGAGGGATCATCAGTGATTACTGTCTACTTATATTCTCATATAATTATATGTAGTGTGTGTTTTACACTCAGGCAGATATGTCACATGCAATGGAGTCCTGTCAGCAGTTCTCTTTGTCTCTAAGCAAGCTGACAGGGAGAGAGAGACAGAGAGAGAGAAAGCCTTTATGTCTTTATGTCTTATACTGTACTTAAACAAGAAATGCCACATGTAGCTTGAACCCGTCAGCATTTCTTTCGTCCAAGCTGTAATGCTAGTGGAAGCATATTCTGTCTCATATGATACTCATTAGTAATTCTTTCTCCTAAGTCATCATCCAATGGAGAATGACTTAGGACCAATACTTGTTGTTCCTCATATCTGTAACTATGAGGTAATCTCTGCTGCTATGCTGTTATCTGTAGTATTTAGCTATCTGTAACCCACTGCAGTCTCTAGAAGGGCAGAGAGCTGGAGCGTGGGGAGAGAAAATAAGATCTTAGAGAACCTAAGATCTGCAATCCTGGAGATTATGTACATTCTTCAGGAGAGTTGTGAGAAACCCATCTCCCTTGTGATTTTCTCTGTCACATACTTGGCGTAAGGAGTATAATAAACTTCATTAGTACTCCTTGCTCGTTTATGAATGTTTCTTGGCAGACTCTGAGACACAAGAATCTGTATTATTATTATTTACCCTACACACCAAGAGTGTTTAGGTAACAGTTCCTCATTTAAAATAAGAGGTCAGCGTAAAGTTTTATGTCCCGTTCATCAGTCAGTATGGTATCCACCGTTCAAGACTGCAAACAAAATGTTACAAACCTCAACCTCTGAGGATTTAAACAAGACTGTATGAGGCAGATTTGAGTGGGGTGCCTCTCCTGCTAGTAGGATAGGCCTTTTTAAGAGATTTATATTTAAAGCCCCCCCCCAGGACTGGAAGAACTATGGCCAGCTAGCTCTTCAAATACATTAAGAGGTCACCCCCTTTAGTCACCTCAGAGATTGATACAAGTGAAACATTTAGCGCCCTGACCTCCTTCTCTGGAACCTTCTGCGTCTGTTCTCCTCTAGTGTGATTTAACTTACCTATTTCACTAAATAGATATTTATTGATTCCTTAGTAACTCTTGAATTTGGCACTGAAGTCAGGCATAAGAAAGTCCAATTAAATAATGAGCTTTTAGCAGTTTTAGACTCATTTTCAAGCATTGCTCTTTGCACAAGTCTGCTGTAATTAATTTACCTTGTAACTTATTTATTTCTCTGCTCATTTCTGTTTTGTTGTGTTTGCTGTTATGTTTTGTACTGGATGTAGAACCTTTGAGAACGGGCACTGGTGCTCAAATTTACTTCCTAATAAAAAATATCAAATATATATTTTCAGAAGGAGCCCATGTTACGCACAACCAGTTCTGTGTGAAGCACCCTCTCCTCAACTAGGGGTACAAGCCTGGCTCATGGTAAGGGGTACCTACATTGAATATTTATATTTAGCTAGGGAGGTCTTGACTTACCAGACAGTGCAGCGTGGCCCAGGGTTCTAGCCCAGTCTGGTAGATCACATTTGAAAGAATATACTAGAGATGCATGAGATGCATCACAGTGTTTAATGTATATTACAAATTTAATTGATTATTCAAACAACATGAAGTCTTGCTGTATTCTGACTATATGCAGTTAGCCCCAGCACTTGAACTGGCTCCAGAGAGGAAAGAGTTAACTCTATGCCAAGGCATAGAACGTTGAGCTCGAGCTCGGTTTTCAAACCTCTGTCCCAGGTACTCTTCAGTGTAACTATCAGATTCTTTACTCCGCCTTACTGTGAAGTTGCTTCGGAGATTCTCTCCTTCACTTCAGTTCAGTTGTGGTAAAATCGTTCAGTTTAATAAACTGCTTCTTTATTTTTTCGGTCTTTACATCTCTGTCCCGGTACAGTAAGTGCATTAGTAGGTAGTAGTGTGGTTTGTAAAGAAATTGTTTTTGTTTTTCGATTTCTTGCCGGTCAGTCTGGCTGGTAACCGAAGTGATTTGCTGTCTGTTTTTTCACAGGTGTTTTAGTGTGGTTTTCCGGTATCTATCGGTTCCTGAAAAAAATGTTGATTTCTCTGGTTCTTTCATCCGACCCGTGACAAGGTTGGAACCGATAGATTTGGCAATTGCCTGGCTTGAATGCTGGTAAGGGTGACTTTGTGTTTAAAGGCATGTCTGAGAAACCCAAAAAGAAAACCGGGCCCACTGGGTTTCAACACTGCACTGAGTGTGGGGAGGCTTTTGCCAAGGCTGATCCCCACCTCATCTGTGTGTATTGTCTGAGGTTTGACCACCTCAAAGAAGACTGCCAAATCTGCAGAAACTTTCCTAAGGCCCCTGTTGAAAAACGTTTAAGTAGGCTGAAAGAAAGGGATGCCAAAAACTCTGCTGACCCAGATGGCCAGTCTGGTTCGGTTCCGACCGAACCTGAGGGGGTGCCCACTGACCTGGGCGATACCTCCTTGGGCAAAAGGAGAGCCGATTACATGGAATCAGTCCCTGCAAAAAGAAAGCATAAGTCAGCCGGTTCGGATCCCAGTTCCCATGGTCCGACCGCTGATGAGATAGCCAAAGCAATTGCTATTGTGCAGTCGCTCCGCCCGGTTCCGACCAAACCGACACCAACACAGAGATGGTCGGTTCGGTCGGACTTGTCTGCTTCTGAGTATGACCCTGAAGCATTTTATGAGGGCCAGTGGGAAGGAGATGAAGATGACAAAGATGAGGATTATGAAGACCTACTGTAGATGAGCCTATTGAGCCTGACATCTCCCCAGACAGGCCTTCTAATGTGTCTCCTCCCAGGCTTTCTGAGTCCCCCCCCACTTCTTGTTTTACAAGAAGGTGGCTGAGGCTCTTCAGCTTCCAGTGGAAGAAGCTGAACAGGATCAGGAGGAGCCTGACTATGTTGAAACGATGGATGTCCCAGAGTCAAAAAGGGTGTCTATCCCTCTGCACAAGTCCCTGGGGAAACAGACCCAAAAAATATTACAGTTTTCAACATCCATACCTCCTGTGGATAAGAAAATGGACAGGAGGTATGCTCTGTCAGGCCCGGGTATGGATTTCCTTATTAACCATTGCTGCCATGTTGGGGTAGTGCAAGCTGCAGCCTGTGACAAGACTAATATTTCCCTTGCATCTCACCCCCCAGATAAGGACTTCAGGAAAGTGGATGCCATGGCAAAGAAGCAGTACTTGGCATCCTCTTTGGGACCCAGGCAATCCAATTACATGGCATATACAGCCAGATACCAGAAGTCCAGGTGGGATACAGTTCTAGAGCTGGCTAAGAATGCCCCTCCCCTGCTGGTCAAGGAGCTGGAGCAGGTGGCTGTGGATGGCATCGAAGCTTCTAAGGTCCAATTTCATGCTGCTGTGGACTCTAATGATGTTCATTCTAGGGTCATGGCAATATCTGTTTCCATGAGGAGATTTGTCTGGCTCAGGTGTACCAATTTATCTCAGGATACCCAGACCAAGGCCATGGATTTTCCTGTCACTGGTAACTCTCTGTTTGGGGAACAAACAGAGATGTACCTGAAAAAGATGGACGAATACAGGACCACATACAGGAGTGCTGCAGCCAAAGAAAAGCAGACCACTCCTCAGAGACAGCAATCCAGGGCTGGCAGGGGCAGCCCTTTTCACAGGCCTTTCTACCAGGCCCAGGCCTCCTCTTCTTTCCAGCAGAGGGGGTTCTTTAGGGGAAGAGGCAGAAAGGGGATGAGAAGGGCTGCATCCTCCTCTCAGTCTAAGCCCCCTGCCAAACAGACACCGTGATGTGTCAGCCAGGGTTTCCTCCCCAATTCCTGTAGGGGGCAGACTGGCTCACTTTTTCCAGGCCTGGAAGTCTGTCACTTCAGACAAGTGGGTCCTGGAAGTAGTGAGCCAGGGTCTTGCTCTCAGCTTCAGCAGGTTCCCAAAGTTGAGAGCAAAGGCTTTATGTCCTTCCTCGGAAGAGGAAACACAGGCCTTAGAAACAGAGGTTTCTTCTCTACTGCTTCTGCAGGCAGTGGAGAGCATACCTCTCATTCACAGGGGAAAAGGGTTGTACTCCAGATACGTCCTTACCCTAAAAAAGACAGGGGAGTGTCAACCCATCCTGGATCTACGGTACCTAAACAAACACATACTAAAGCCAAAGTTCAGGATGGTGACTCTGGGAATTATTCTTCCTCTCTGAGACCAGGAGACTGGCTAGCCTCTCTGGATCTCAAGGATGCCTATTTCCACATTCCTATCAGGCAGTCCCACAGAAAGTACCTCCAGTTCGAACTGCCCTTGGGCCATTACCAGTTCAGAGCAATGCCTTTCGGCCTCACATCTGCCCCAAGAGTATTCACCAAATGCCTAGCAGTAGTGGTAGCCTTCCTCAGAAGACAAGGCATCCTACTTTTCCCTTACCTGGACGACTGGCTCTTAGTAGGTCAGTCTCCAGACCAAGTCAGATCAGCTCTAGGGGTCACTCAAAATCTTCTACACTCTCTAGGATTCATCCTAAATCTGGAAAAGTCTGTTCTGGAGCCAGTTCAGCTTCTCACATTCATAGGAGTGGAGCTGGACACTGTTCAGGCCAGGGCTTTTCTTCCTCTATCAAGGGTCCAATCCCTCACTTCTCTGGCTTCCTCTTTTCATCCACTGGTGTCTCGGCCAGCCAGACATTTTTTGCAGTTACTAGGCCACATGGCAGCCTGCACTGCAGTAGTGCAAGGGGCAAGGTTTCAAATGAGGGACATCCAATTTCACCTAAGAGCTTTTTGGTCTCAGAAAAAAGATTCCCTCTCCAAGTTGGTTCCAGTGTCTCTCACTTTGGTTCAGGCCCTCCAGCGGTGGCTGGAAGCGGACAATTTGAGGCAAGGGGTTCCTTTCCTCAGTCAGGCTCCCACAGTGACTCTCACCACAAATGCTTCTCTGTTGGGATGGGGAGCCCACATGGATCAGCATACTGCTCAAGGGACTTGGTCCCATCAGGAATCTCTCCTTCACATAAATCTTCTCGAACTCAGGGCTGTCTTTTTGGCCCTTCAGACATTTTTTACTTTAATTCAGGGGAAAGTGGTGCAGATCAGGACAGACAACACCACAACCATGTGGTACATCAACAAGTGGGGGGAACTCGGTCCTCGGCCTTGTGCACCGAGGCCATGAAAATATGGTCACTAGCTTATTCCATGCAGGCTTCCCTGATTGCTGTGCATCTTCCAGGGAAGGACAATGTACTTGCAGATGCTCACAGCAGGATTTCTCAAGGTCACCACGGATGGTCCCTGAACCTTCTCATCCTTCAGATCATTTTCAAGAGATAGGGCACTCCAGAGATAGATCTCTTTGCAGCCCCGGACAACCATCAGCTCCCCCTAGTCTGCTGTAGGCTCCCTCTATGGGGGTCTCTTCCTCTACAGTAGATGCCCCCCTGTTGGATTGGACCAACAGGTTTCTCAATGCTTTTCCTCCCTTTCCTCTGATATTCAGGGTTCCAGTCAAGATCAGGTCCCAACCCTGCACTGTGATTCTGACAGCCCCGGCTTGGGCCAGACAGCCTTGGTATCCTCTACTATTGTCACTATCAGTGACAATCCCCCTGTGCCTTCCCAGACAGTTCAACCTCCTCACCTTAGCTCAGGGGAGGATATTGTACCCCAGCCTTCACAATCTCAGGCTCAAGGCTTGGTTCTCGAGGAGCTAGAATATGCAGACCTGCATCTCTCACAGTCAGCTCTGGATGTCCTTAAGGCCAGTAGGAAACCTTCTACTAGGAAAACTTACGATTCTAAATGGAAGAGGTTCAGGTTCTGGTGTTCCCAGAGGCACATCCAGCCACATTCAGCTGATATTGCCACTGCCCTAGATTATTTGGTATATCTTAACAGTTTAGGCCTTCAGCCTGCCACTCTTAAGGTGCATTTAGCAGCTATTTCTGCTTTTCTTTTGGCTGGGAAGGGTTCTTCTCTAGCTTCCCACCCAGTTTTCAAGACATTCTTTAAAGTTTTGCTTCACATCAGTCCTCCCTTCAGGGATCCGACTCCCTTGTGGGACCTGAATATCTGTATTGCACAGCTGATGCAGCCTCCCTTTGAACCCCTTTGCTCAGCAAGCTCAAGTATCTGACATGGAAAACTGTATTCCTGGTTGCTATTACCTCTGCCAGGAGAATCAGTGAGTTACAGGCTCTATCAGTGGAACCTAACTTCATCTCATTCCATAGGGATAAGGTGGTCCTTCGTACAAATAGGAAATCCTCCCTAAAGTGGTATCAGACTTCCATCTGAACCAATCTATGACATTGCCTGTATTTTTCACTGATCACTCCTCCTCTGGAGAGAGGAGATTACACAGTCTCGATGTAAAGCGGGTTCTAAGTTACTACTTAGAATCCACTAAGCCCCATAGAAATGACTGCTCCCAGCTGTTTCTCACTTATGGGGAGGTGGGTAAAGGCAAGCCTGCCACCAAGAGAACTACTGCTAGGTGAATTGTTTCCTGCATACAGTTCTGCTACTCAAAACTGGGCAAACAGCCACCCTCAGGCCTGAGGGCTCACTCCACCAGAGGTACACCTGCTTCAGTCGCAGCAGCTAGAGACATACCCTTAGTGGAAATCTGTAAAGCAGCCACCTGGAAGACTGTTCACACATTCACCAAGCATTACTCCCTGGACATTCAGGCTAGAAGTGATGCTAGGTTTGGTACTGCAGTACTGCAGAGCCTGTTCCCAAAATAGGTTCTGTAGTTCCCTCCTCCTTGGGGATACTGCTTGGTAGTCTGCATATAGTTCAGAATACAGCAAGACTTCATGTTGTTTGAAGAAAAAATTACTCACCTTAGTAACTGTGTTTCTTGTAATGGACTCTTACTGTATTCTGACCTCCCTCCCTGCCTCCTCTCCTGGAACCTAGCTGTTTTGGGATGTGGGTGGGTAGACGTAGTGTTGCAGCCCAGGGGTATACCTGGGTACTTCCTCTTAATTGAAGAATTGTTTCTTGTTCCTTTGTTTTATTACCTACTTGGATTCTTTTTGGGGGTCTCGACTTGAGTCTTTGGACCCTACAATTGACGCCTTTTGGCCTTTGGCTCAAAAGTTTAAAAAAAAAAAATCAATTTCTGGGTTGTTAGTTGCTCAGTATAGGGCTTGTAAGAATCTGACGGTTACACTGAAGAGTACCTGGGACAGAGGTTTGAAAAACGAGCTCAAGCTCAATGTTCTATGCCTTGGCATAGAGTTAACTCTTTCCTCTCCGGAGCAGTTCAAGTGCTGGGGCTAACTGCATATAGTCAGAATACAGCAAGACTCCATTAGAAGAAACACAATTACTAAGGTGAGTAATTTTTTTCTTCATGATGCTACTGACATCGCTGATTGGCTGCCGTGCTGGTCTGAAATTTCTTAGAAGCGACAGGCGTGGCAGCCGCTCAGTTCTACCCGCTAATCGCCGCCATAAAAAAACGCGCTCGGGCCACCACAAAATACATAATTTAAACACAAATGAAATAAATCATTATTGTGAGTAGACTTATAATCACATTAATTACCCCAGAGCTGGTCATTTCCTTTTGATTAATGACCGGCTGGGTGGGGGTGGCCCTCGGCTGTGCCTTGGGCCACCCTGCCCCCCAGCCGGTTGTTAATCTCTAGGAAACGACTGTCTTTTCAGTCATTATTGCTTAATTCAAGCACAGTGCACACAGCACAGCAACACCAGTTCAGGTCACAAGCACAATGGCGCGGCAGCACCAAGTCAGGTAGAACCCACAGTCTCATAAGGACACCAGCACCAAGTCAAGTAGACAGGCAGAACAGTAACACCTGTTAAGGTAGAAGAAGTCCCACTCACATGATAGACATTGAGGTCAAACAATTCAGTCTAGAACCAATGTTCCCACTAGGTAAAAGTTTTCCAGCTTCTTCAGAGGTACATGGGGGCCTTACCACCCCAGTTCACTGGGGATCTAGGAGGGGGTAATTTCAGCAGTTTCTTCAGGGGATTCCAGCCCCAGGATCCAGTGGACTCCAACTATGGTTTCCTCATGATTAGGTTCTCTCTGTCTTGCACTGCACTGTAACTGTGTGGGGCCACCCCACAAGAGAATAGGCCTCCAGCCTTCTAGTTGATGGGACCCTGAAAAACCCTCTCTCACAGAGTCCCCAAGGACCAACACACAAAATGACTGAAGGCTTCTGTTTTTATACTACCATAGCTCCTTTCTTGAGGAGCCTAAAATATTACTCCCTTAGATTTTATCTCTTTATCTATGTATAGAACCCCAGAGGATTTAGTAATGGCCACCATCCCCTTAGCAGAGGGGAGAGCTGTTACATATGCATTGTCATTTAGTGACTCGCAACCACAAACATTTTGGTAAAAGATTGGTCACTGGTGTCACCCCTATGTTTACAGCAGTGCATTCCACCCCCAACATTGAATTTGTTGCCAGGGACATCTTGTAGCTGTGGCTTAGTGGAGCACTGCAGGCAAGCAGAGTAGCAACAGGGATGAACGGTAGAATAAGGTGGGTGAACAAAGAGGCCAGCAGAAAGAAAAAAGTAGGGAAAGCAACACAAAGTGAAAATAAATAGGGCACTGATAGGGAGAGCAGAAGGAAACAATGAATGGTGAAACAAAAAGAGATAAAGGAAGGAGAGAGAGACCGGGGAGCTGAAAATAAGGAAGGGAGAAGGATTGCAACAAAAAGGGAGAGAGAAAGTTGGTTAACAAGATGAAGAGTGGGAAATGGAAACGAAGAGAAAAGGAGATGGAAAACTGTGACTCATCCTAAGGGTAGGACAGAGAGTGAGAGTGAGAGCAACTGAAAATGAGAGAGAAAACACAGAAAATAAAGGACAGAAAACCTAAACAAATATAGAAAAGAGAACAGAAAGAGGGAGCAGAAAAAATAAAGTTTTTTCAGCAGTGGTGGTTCCAGATAAGCAGAGGGAAAGAAGAAACAAAAGAATAAAAATGTTAATATGCCACTGCTGTTTCTACTGCTCATGAATCTGTAAGTTTAGAGAATCATTTGAACTGTCGATGGGCATACCGTAAAATGAAATTCTGAATTAAATTTTATGAGATCAGTATGATTTCCAGACATGACTCTGCCCGGCAATTCCCCACTCCTCTTCCTCCTCCTCCTCCCTCCCCTTCCCTCCCCGACATCATTTTCCCGTAATGGTCGAGTGCCCAACAATTTAAATTCCGACTATCAACATACTGACAATTCACCTTCCTGAACAACAAAATACCGACACACCATTAATTCAGTACTTGTACCACTTGCGGGGCTGGGTGGCGCACTGTCAGAATCTATGTCAGAGGTCGGAGGTACCCAATTCAGCAGAAGCTGCACATAAAAATCAGAATGCTCCAACCCGACTTCATTCATGTGCAATAGTTTGGAGCAGATAATAACCGGTAATGACTGCAGCTTTCACTGTTGTGGGGAGGGAGGCCACAAAAACTAAAGGAAACTAAGTCAATTCGGCAGCAGCTCCAACCTGACTTGATTCATTTGCAATAGTTTGGAGCAGCTTTTACTATTGTGGGGAGGAAGTTCACTGAAACTGCCTTGTATATTGCATTTAAGCTTCTTGATTAACTAATTGCTAAACTGTAAGCAATGATGCCACCTGGTAACAATCTAACAGTATTGTTAATCAATTAATGAAGCTGTTACTGGTGGAGGGGGCACACTGACAGCGGATAAGCTGTCATTTTAATTTGTTGTTGTGTGAAGCACAGAAAATATGTACCCCCCGCCCGTAAAAGCTTTACCTGCCTCCCGTAATGTAGCAGCAGATGTCACAGCATCTTCCTTAATCAAATCTAAATATTATGCACACTGCTACTTTATCTGGCCTCTCACAGTAGGGAAGGGAAAATGTCACTGACAAATGCCTGCAGGCAATTTCGGGTGATGTTTGTTCAGTAGACTGAATCTGTAGGTTAAAAGGCAGGTATTTTAAGGAATCGGTGGGGAATCTCCAGTTTGCCTCATGCCTCTCACAGTAGAGAAAGGGAAATGTGACTGACAGTGAATCTGGAGGTGAAGGCAGGTATTTTGGGGAGTCAGGAATGATGCCATCAGTATATTGTATAGAGCGGGACAAGTGGTGTCGGGGAAAAAGGAGTCGGGATGATGCGTGTCGGAGAAATCAGTGTTGGGCAATCATACCAGACCCAATTTTATTGACCTTTTTAGCACTCTGTTTCCACTGAGGTGTTTGTACTCTTCACATGGACCTGCCCCCTCAAGCTCACCACTCCAGCCTCATCACCCACCTTCCCAGGTACTTACCTCATCCTCTTCTCCCGTGATTTGCCCCGGGGTGGTGCCCTTGGGGTTTTCCTTGCCCCTTCAGAGATCTGGAGGAGGGTACCTGGTTAGTGGTGCAGTGACTGTGTGGGTCACAGCTAGCTGTTACCCTGCGAGGTCAGATTTTTTTCTTCTGCTTTCCTCTTTGATCCCCTGGGATGTCGCAGGTGAGATGCTAGGGTGCACGCACACACGCACACACACACACACACACACCCCTAATGTCCATTGCATGCCAACAGCTGTTGACATGTAAGTGCATATTGTGTGTAACAAACAGCTGACACCCTCTCCTTCCTTGTTTAGTGTCTCCAGCTGCACAGTCACCCAAGGATGCCCAGGTGGCAGCAACATTGCGGAGAACACTTCCCTCACTCCCTGGAGAACAGCATCAGCTGAGATGCTCTATCCTCTTCCCTCCCGCTGGCCCCTGCTCCCTAGGCTTTTTCTAGAACTCAGAAGAAGAAGAAGAAGAATCAGCATTTATATAGCACTTTTCATACACAATGTATCCCAAAGGGTTTTACAAGCAATGCTAGACTGGTAGTGAAGTGACTGAATGTGAAGTTGCGGCATATCACACATCAGCACCCACACACAGCCAGGACAATTGCATGAACCGGTTTTATGGGAAGGGGAATAATGGTCAGGACCCTGGGAATGTCCCCTACTGTTTGTGAAGAGTGCCTTGGGTTCTTTTACTTCCACCTGGACACCCACCAGGACAGCACCAGGATGAGTAGACGGGATCTCGGTTTAACATCTCATCTGAAGGATGGCACACCCCAGCAGTACAGCACCCTCCTAATACTGCACTCAGGTGCCAGTGTTTTAGGTACAAGTCCAATCACAGTGTGGGATGAGAACACACAACCTTCTGGTCCAGAGGTGGATGTGCTACCAACTAAGCCACACTGACACAGGTCTCTAGCAACACCAGCAGTAGTCCTACGGCCCTGTCAATGGACCAGACTAATACTTTATTAAAGTGCTGACATGCTTTTGACCACTCTGCTTTGCATGTCATTGTGAATCAAAGAAAAGAGGGAGAGAGAAACTCTTGACCCCCTCATCCACAAGCTCGCCTCCTCTGACTAGAAACCCCTTGCCTCCCCCCACCCCCACTGTGGACCATGCCCTCAAATACCTTACATAAAAATTTATCAGCATCTGGAATTCATTTGCTCCTTTCAGATGGTCTAGGGTTCAGGGATCCATCTTCCTTGGATCACCCCTGAACTGCTAGCCTGTCTCAGGGAGCGTGACTGTGCTTGGAAAAAGCATAAAACCACAAAGCTCCCCATAGACTATGCTTCTTACTGCATGCTCAGAAATTACTGCACAAAAGCTACCAGATTAGCAAAGTCTGAGTATTTCAAATCTGCCTTCCTCTCTAATATAAACACCCCCCTCAAAATTCTGGAGAGTTGTCCAAGCTCTCTTCTCTCCCCACCCATCCTCCTCTCCCCCCAGTTCTGAAGATAAATGACTCCCTAGTGTCTGACCCAGGCTTGATAGCCATGGAATTCAATTCGTACTATACCTACTGTGGCACAGCCAAACTTAGTTCCCTCCCCTCTGTTACACACACCTCCACTCGCAACCCCTTCCCCCCAGAACCTGTCCCCCCCGCCTTCTCCTTTTCCTTGATCACCCCAACAAAGCCTTAAATACCCTCCTCTCACTCAATCCTTCAAAAGGTTCTTCTTCCAATGACCTTGACCCAAAACTCCTCCACCTTTCTGCCCCGGCAATAGCTTATCCCCTTTCTGTGATCCTAAACTACTCTTTTAAGTCTGCTATGGTCCCCTCACCCTGGAAACATACAGTGGTCCTCCCTCTCCCCAAGCATGGTGACTTATCTTCCCCTGGCAGCTATCACCCTATCTCTCTTCTCCCCCACACTCGCTAAACTCCAAGAACATCTGGTTCTTTCCCAACTTTACTCATTTCTTTCTGACTCCTCCTTCTTCACCCCATTCCAGTCTGGTTTTCGGAAAAATCACTCCACTACCACTTCCTTCCTCAGACTCACTGATTCCATCCTTACAGGGATGGACAATAGCCAAATCATTTCAGCCATCTTTGTCACCCTCGCAAAGGCCTTCAACACGGTCTCCCATCCCCTTCTCATAGATTCCCTCTCTGCAGCTGGGCTGGCCCCATCAGGCACTAACTGGTTCAGGTCCTACCTCACTGGCAGGTCCCAGTCTGTCAGGATCTCTAACTCCATCTTCACTCCCCTTCCTATCAGCATAGGAGCCCACAGGGTTCAGTGCTTGGCCCCCTGCTTTTCTCCATCTTCCTAAATGACCTCCCATCAGTATGCCCCCCCTCCCCATCTATACACATGTACGCAGATGATACTGTCTTGTACTCCTCTGGCACATGTCCCTCTGATGTCGCATCCAGCCTTCAGCAGGATTTCAATCAGATCCAGCTCTGGTTTGCTTCCCATCAACTCTTCCTAAATGCCAAAAAGACAGTCTCCATGACCTTTGACACTAGGCAGAGACTCTCTCAGCTCCCCGGCTTGCCCACTTTCCACACCCTGGATGGGACAACTTTGGAGGACACCTCCTCATTTCTATACCTTGGGATCTGGTTGGACCAACACCTCAACTTCTCTGTACATATCGATGTCATCCAGAAAAAATTGCACCCCAAGCTAGGTGCACTGTTCAGGAACCTCAGCTGCATCCCTCCTGTGGCAAGGCGCGAACTTGTCCAGAAGCTGATGCTCCCTACCTTTGACTACTGTGATGTAGTCTATGGTGCTGCTCCCAAATCCTCCCTGACCAGATTGGACACCCTCTTTAACACATTCTGTCACTTTGCTCTCGAAGCCCCCTCTCGTTCACATCACTGTGATCTCTACCATGCCCTGTCCTTTCCTTCACTTACAAATAGGCGCCTCTCTTACTGTGCCCAAAATTTTGGCTTGGTAAACTTCCTCCTTACCTTAATTCATCCCTCCTCCCTACTCCCCTGCCCCCTCACTCTCTCAGATCGTTTGACACCTGCACCTTGGTGATCCGCTGTCGCTCCACCCTCATTGGTCAGACTGTTTTTTCTCACAGATTCCCCAAAATCTGGAACTCCCTTTCTCTGCAAATATGGCACTCCTCCTCTTCCTACTCTCTCACACTTGCCTTACAAAACTACCTCTCCTCTAGCTGCTCCTGTTACGATCCTCCTTAACCCCCTGGTCCCTTGCTGCTTCCTCTACCCAGTACCTGCTACTCCCCTCCCCCTCTCTCCCTCTCCCTCTCTCTCTCTCCCTCTCCCTCTCTCTCGCTCTCTCTCTCTCTCTCTCTCGCTCTCGCTCTCCCTCTTTTCATTTACTAGCCTGCTCCCTGCCCCCCTGCAGGGTTCTCAATTCCTGAAGAGGGAAACAGGGTTCTCAACATCCTGAAGGGGGAATCAGGTTTTGCCTTTTCTTGTCCCTCTCCCTAAATCTTTTTTCCCACTGGCTCTCACAATTACAAACTCAGCACTTAATCTTCCCCTGCATTATTCTCCTCCCCCTCTCTATCTTTCCCTCTTTCTCACTTCCCTCTCTCTTGCTCTCTCTCTCTCTCTCTTTCTCTCTTCATTAACAAGCCTGCTCCATGCCCACCTTGCAGGGTTCTAAGTATCCTGAAGGGGGACTCTGGTTCTGGCATTCCTCTCCTTCCTTCCTAAAATCTTCCCTATCACTGGCTGTCACAAATACAATCTCAGCACTTAATCCCCGCCCCGTTCTTATTCTGTCTTTGCCTTGTTTACCGGCTTGTCTTGTTTCCCTCTGTTCTCTGTCATATGGTTGATTCACTGTTATTGATGTTGTAGGTATTCTAGTCCAATTGTCCCTAATTGCATAACTTTATTTTATGCATAAATTTGTAATTTGTTTGTTCTGCCTCCCTGTTACCTCCCCTATCACACTTCTAATATTAGCCAAGTATGTTTACACTTACCTGATGTACCCTGTGTGTAACAATTACTGTATGTAACATTATGCCTCCTTGCTTATTTGTACAATTCTTGTTTAAATCCTTTGTACACCTCTCCCCCAGGTCACACTAGGAGATGAACAATTTGTTGTTCAGTGTGCCTTCCTGGTGAAACATTTCAATAAATAAATTAAATAAATAAATAAACTGAAATTAAGTGAGAGACAGCAGAAAATTAAGGAAAGAAAGGAACCAAACAGAGAAAACAGAATGAAATGTAAGAGCAAGTGGAAGAGAGAATGGTTTTGCAGCAGTGAAGGTTTCTGATGGACAGAGGGAAAGAAGAAGAAGAAACTAAAGAAATGATAATTTAAATATGACACTGTTATTGCCCCGCTTATGAATTTGTAAGTTTAGGGAACAGTTTTGAATATCAATAGGCGTAAATGTTCAAAAGAAATTCTCTGATTTTCAACACGTTTTGAAAAAGAGCTAATATATGCACCTGACTGCTCAGTTTGGCACGTTATTTCTTAAAATTTCATGGGGAGCCCATCCCCTCTGTTGGTTGCAAGTGGTTACTAATAGTGTGGATTCACTTCCACAGCACTGGCTCATATATCCCTTCTTTCACACTAAATGTGTATTCCCTGAAGAGAACAGCAGGTCTCACAAGGCTTTAAGTGATCAGAACATGTAGCATTGAGGAGTCACTCAGAAGGTCTTTAACTGTAGATCATGATTCATGGTAACTTACGTGACATATCCAAATCTCTAAGAACTGTTGAGCCTATGAAACGTTCAGTGCCATTCTTCTGTTAGATCAAGGCAGTAACTGGGGGGGTTGACTACCTGTCAGCCATTCAGAACTCTGAATTCTAATCAGCTGTGAACTGTTTGTTTTTTTTTACTTGATCATACAGTGCTGCCTATCATACTTGCTGCCAAATCCCTCTAGAGCAAGCAGGGAACTGGCAGCCCAGAGCTGAAGAGAGCCCGTGCTCCCACCTTACAATGAATCATTAACTTGAGTGGCTTTTGATGACAAGTGAAGAGAGCAAGCTGAACAAGGAGTAGTTTTTGCTCAGCAATTTTCCTAATTAAAATGTTCGGTCAAAATGTCTAACAGCACCAACTCATCAGATTACATCTGGGCATATGAATATTACTACGGCTACATTGATTCTCCAGTAGATGAGAAGACCCTAAAAGCCAACAAGTGTAAGTAGAAAGTTTTGTTTTTTTTGTCTTCTATTGTGAATGGCATTTGCAGTCCTGCCCTGCTCTCTATAAATAGTACTTAGCCTTCTGATCCCCCCCAAAGCAACTCGGTGCCTTTCTTTGGGACATGAGTATGTAACCGAAACTGGGTTTGCATTACTTTATTTTTTGTTTTAGAAATTTACTTTTTACATTTTAAATGACACCCAAATCAACAGTGCATTTTTATTGCAATTGAATCCATTGTTGGTTTTTTACATACACCTTTTTTGGCCCTTGCCCATCCAGCTTGTAGTCTGGGTGATTTGACTGCGTATCCTTCGTGACTTTCCCCTCTATGCAGGGGCCATCCAGCACGCCATGACCGTCAGAGACCAGCACATGTTCCAGTACTGGAGCGTGGTAGTCTGTAACAGCCTGGGTTCCTCATGCCCATTTTTCGGGTACTGGGTCAATCTGCTATATGCATAACAGTGAAGTCAAAACTGCGCACCACATTTAATGTGGGGAACTACAGCGACAGGGTACAAAACTCCGCAAGGCACAAATGTAGCAAGAGCGGTTTTGTACCCTGTCACGCATGGCTGGTGAGGAGGAGTGACATAGAAGTCAAGACCTCTGCTGGGGAGATGGTCTACTGAGCAGCCACTGTGGCTCAGAGAGATGAGCCACAGCAGTGCAGGGCAGCTATGCGTCTGTGGACCAGGGTTTGAATCCTGTTCCCAGACTTTTGTAAACCACATTGTGCGGTTTTTTTTGCCCCTGTGTTTCTCCTCATTCCCATGTTTATACCCCCCCCCCAGAGTTGATCATATTAATGGGGGGTTGGGGGCACAGGCCCCATAATGGGGGTGGGGGGGTGGAGCCCCCTGCAGAAAACAAAGAAGTCCTTTGTGTTCTTCGCCAATTTTGCTATTGACATTCTTTTTCAGCACCAACAATGTATCCGCTGTATTTACAGCACGGTACATTGCTGCACAGTTTTTGTTTAAGAAGACATGACCCCATGCCCATTTTTCCCTGTATAGGCCACTTCCCTGGCTGTTGGCATGGGTGAAGCCCAAGTAGATGCACTCTGGAGTCTTGCCAACATTCCACCCACCCCAGCTTGACTGGTCATTGGCTGCACTGTTCCCTAAACCACCAGGGGCCAGTCAAGTGCCAACTGGAGTTTCAGCCTTTCCAGGAGGAGGAGAAAAACATTCTCTCAGAGGCTACATCCTACCCCACCAACCCCCTATGGAATTCCAGGGTGCGATACACAAACCTGTTCTCCTGCTTGTTAGCATACTACACATTGCTGGCACCATGTGTTGACTCCATTGGTTCTTTAGTAAGTTGTATGATTCCTTAATGCTTATTCCTGTTTGATGTCTTCTGATATAACAGAAGACAGAAAGAGGGAACCGGAAAGCTTGTGAGCTTTGTGTTGAGAGGGCAGGACAAACAGGCAGTTTTATCACATTTCAGCCAATCAGAGGTCACTATGCAGGAGTTTGGGGTTTAATGTAGGAATGCTTGCTGGTTCCATTCTTTCTTTCATAGGGATCACCAAGCAGGGTTGATGCAGCGCCAGACCTGATGGAGTGGAAGTCAGTGCAGGGTGAGTGTGGAGGGAAGGGGCCTGTACTTTTGTTTAAGTGAGCATTGCATGGTGCTGAGTTGGGGAAAGAGGGGACCAGGAAGTGGATAGACTTTATGTGGAGAGGGTGGGACACTTAGGCGGTTTCACTGCATTTTGGCCAATCAGAGGCCTGCAGACCTCCTTAAATCTGCCAGATGGCTAAGCGACTTCTCATGTGAGCGACCCTGAAGCATGCGTGCCATGAAGCAGGAGTTTGGTGTCTGTCTAGGCACATCTGTAGGCCGTCCACAGGTATGTCCACAGTTCCATGAGGAAATCTGCCTGGAGGTGAGGGAACAGGTCAGTAGCCTGTACTTACGGGGGTCTGGTACTCTGCAATAGGCAGGGGGGATAATATTCATTGGGGTTAAATACACCCTTTCTAGCATCAGGTATTAACACAAATAGGGAACAGGGTCAAGGAAGTGAAAAGGGCAAACAGTATAGGTACTTGTAGTAACCACATGAAGTCATGAAATTAAAGAGGGGAGGAACAAGCAGGAGACTAGGTGATGCAGGATAAGCAGAGGGAAATACTTTTTAGGCACTACACCCTATCTGTGGTAGGCCTACATAGGGGCAAGTAGGAGAGGGAGTAGAGAGAAATACTCATTGGGAACTACACCCCATCTGGGGTGGGCCTTCAAGATAACGGGGTACTCTGGAACTGCAGTATGGTGCTCTAGGGCATAAACATCTCAGTTGGGTGTGCCTGTTACACTGTACTTAGGTATAAGGGGCTCTTAGAAGTAGAAATGGAGGGTCAACAGGGCAGGGGTGTTAGCATTTGGTACTGTGGGGTGATCATCCCCTGGGTTGTGCTCCTGAGGGCTGGTTATTGCTCCATATGCAGGAGGTTTTAGAAGTCCTATGCACAGCTGTGGGCAGCACAAGGAGAAATTCTCATGTTGAGCAGACAGCTGACTTAGACTCCTGAACCACTACCCACTTCCGTCCACTCACAGAGGTCCCCTTGCACTGGAGGGGATGGAGGTTAAGGTAATGGGGATATGAAGCAGTACAGGGGAGGGAAGCAGTGTCCTCTAGTAGCAAGAGCAAACCATTTTGTATCCCTTGAGGAGGCGCAGTTACCTGACTCCACCAGGGCAGGGTGCTAGCCTGAGGCTATGAAAGACAGGGCAGGGTGTGAGACACCCAATAGGGTCAAGGGTAAGAAGAAGGCAGCAAGTGGGGGTAAGGTGAATAAAGAAGGTGGCAAGAAGGGTACTTACAGTCAGGGACTCCTTGGTGAGGGGTGTGGAGAGGGTGGTGTGCAGGGCTGGGCAATGAGGGGAGAGGTACGATATCTACCAGAAGCATCAACTATGACAGGTGAAGACAGAATAGGGAGGATGTTACTTGGGATGGGTGAGGTACCACATGTCCTTGTACAACTGGGTACAAATGCCTTGACAGACCAAATTCTGGAGGAAGTTAAGACTAACTTCCAAAGGCTAGGGACCGGGGCTGAATGAGAAAGCAACCTTGCTGGTCTTTTCAGAGGTGCTTCCAGTGTGAAAAGAGGTTGATCTGATTCTCAAAGGTAGTGAGAGAAACTGTGAGGGCAAAAGGATGGGCCTTTACAGGATACAAATAGAAACAGGGGAGAGACAATGGCAGGAATACCAGGGAAGGCTCAAAGAGGCAAGGGAGGCAGTTAGGAGGGCAAAGGCAGACACAGAGCTGTGGATTGCTGAGGGTGTAAAAGGAGGGGAAAAGTGTTTTTTTTTAGTTACATTCAGGAGAACAGGAAAACAGGGGGGGATTGTCAGGCTAGTGGAAGGGGGAGGGTAGTTTAAAATGACCTGCAGAAGGCATATATACTGAACAGTTAACTTCATGGTAGAGGGCAACAGGCTTCTACCAGAGAATGGAATCAAGGCTGCCGCATGGGAGAGGGTACAGGAAATGGGGAGGGTACTGATAATGGCTGAATGGGTGAAAAAGGGTCTGGAAGCCTTGAAGGTAGATAAAGCACCGGGCACGAATGGCCTGCACCCAAAGGTATTTAGAGAACTGGCCACAGCACTGACAGAACCCTTGACCCAAGTATTTAATGACTCGCTGAAGTCAGGAGTGGTGCTAGAGGACTGGAGATCTGTGGATTCAGTGCCACTTTATGGGGGAGGGGGACAGGGAGGACTCACGTAACTACAGGCCAGTCAATCTTACCTCTATTGCAGGTAAGCTGATGGAGACCATAGTTAAGGAAAGACTGGTGGCCTGCTTAGAGGACTATGTGCTGTGCTTTGTGTCAGAGAGGTCGTGCCAGACCAACCTGATACGGTTTTACAACTGGGTCCCTAAAGCAATAGATAGAGGGCACAGGGTAGATTTGTTTCACTTTGGCTTCAGCAAAGCCTTCAATTCAGTACCAAACAGGAGGCTGCTAAAAAGCCGGAGGACTTGGGATTGGAGAAGGGTTTAGTCAGGTGGGTAGGAAACTGTCTAGGGGGGAGAGACAACAGAGAGTAATAGTGAATAGGACCAAATCGGGGGAGGTCACGGGCAAGGTACCACAGGGATCAGTCCTGAGATCTGTCCTATTAAATATATTCTTCAGTGTCATAGAAGAAGGTATTCAGTGCAAGATGTATGTTTTTGCTGATGGCACAAAACTATGCAGCAGGTAAACAGACAGGAAGGCGGGCAGGAACTTTAGAAGGATGTAGAAAAACTGGCACGGTGTTCTATAGATCTGTCAGTTAAGATTTAACACCAAAAAGTGCAAGGTCATGTGCTTGAGAGAAACAGATCCCACTCACAGAATTCTGGATGGGAAGAGACAGGATGGCCACTACAACAGAGAGAAGATATCTGGACGTCATCATCAGTGACTCCCTCAAGCAAACCAGTCAATGCAACATAGCATACAGTGAGGCATAGAGGATGCTGGGAATTTGACAGCATGAAAAGTGGGGGGTGATGCTGCCCCTGTACCTCTGGTGAGGCCTTGTCTAAGTCTGTGCTCAGTTTTGGAGTCCTCATCTCAGAAAAGACATAGACAGGCTGGAGTCAGTGTAGAGCAACAGGGAGGCAGGGTGCACAAACTGACGATAATCTACAGCAACTCAAAAAAGTAGGTAGGCGGAACATATTCAAAGTCGAGTTATACAAGAAAGAATAGAAGCAGGGATGCAATTACAAAAGGGCATGACTGGAGTTTGGTGAAGACAAATTCAGGAGGGATGTGAGGGAGTTTTACCTCACAGATGGTGAAGGGGCCATGAAACAGACTTCTGGCAGAGAAGGTGGGGGCAGTTACCCTAAACAGGTTTAAACACAGCTGAAACAGAGCAAAAGGACTCATTGTCTTTTGGGGGGGGGATTACCAGGGGTGTGTGTCGTAAAGGAAGGGGGAACACAGGAGACAACCCACCAGAACACTATGTCAGTTGGTCAGTGAGGAAGTATAGTAGGGGCAGACTCGATGGAACATCAGTTGCTTTCATCCAACAGATTCTATGTTTGTATGCATCTATAATTCCATGTAACTTTTATTCACGTTGTCTCTAGTTTACTTTTCCTATTTCTTTTGTGAAACCCTGTCTTTTCTCCTTGTTAACCCTGCTCTTTCTCAGTCTGCCATAAGCCCACATTGTGGTACCCCCTCCCCCCAACAGAGAATCATACCCATATTCAGGCCTCCCATAGTGCTTCACATCCTCTTCCCTGGGCACCCCAAAGTTTTACCTCTCCAGCAGCCATACATCTCCCCATACAGGTGTTACCCCTAGATGGCGCTATCCCAGGGGCTACTACCCCTGCCTGATTTGCCACTAACAGGTTGAGGGGCCTGGATCCAATGGCGGGTGCCTCCACCCAGAGGTCAGGGTTTGCAATAGTTAAACTAACTTGGTCACAGCCCTCTGGGACACTGCAACCCCCCTTTCTTCCCACTAGTGGCCCACACAATATATCAGAATTACCTTCACAGTATACACTTACCCCAGGTCTGGTTCCGTCACTGGGACCTCCTGTGAAATGAGATACATGCAACAATCACAGTACAGTACTTTAACATAGACAAATACCTCAGGCAGTATAACTTTGCTGAAACAAGCAGCTCTGATTTATTTAGGGGATATAACAAGGACAGGGGAAATCAGGTTAATTAGCTTATCACTCTAATAATCTACATTTATGGCTCTGTGCACAGGCCTATCCCTATCAGTTACTGTCCCTGGGTACCCAAGTTCTAGTGGCTAGTCCAAACCGTGGCAGCTGGTAGGGGCCCTTTCACACAGAGAAAAGGAGAATTAAACAGTCAGCAGTACAGTAATTCCATTTGATTTAATGTGGCAATTCAACAGGGAGCAACCCTGAATTAGTACTCACGACCTCCAAATAAGATAGGGTCCTTCAATGTCAGCAGGGCTCACTTGAGGTACACAAACCTCTTCACACATCCATATAAAAGAAAGCACTATACCAGGCAGGCTGCATCTGTATCCCGATCGCAATTACTGCACAATACCCGGAGAACACACAGCAGATTCAGTTCCTGACAGACCGAGTGCAATTTTCAGCAATTCTTCCAGTCTTCTACAGGGTGAGCCTGGTTTCTACTCTTCAGAGATCCTTTGATTCTTTTCACAGGACGGATTCAGTCCTAACAAGCTGTTACACAAGCTGCAGACCGAACTCTGGGCCTTACACACGTTTTTGACTAAAACTGCACACTGAAAAAGCACAGGGCTCCTTCCTTCTTCACTGCCAAAGCTCAACTGAAACTCCAACCGACAAAACTGGCACTTCTTTGAGTTCCTCCCAGTTCTTGACTGGATTGGCTGTCACTCACAATAGACTGCTGCTGTTGGTCCAAAAGGTGCTGAAGTCTAAACTACATCTCCCAGAGTCACTGCTCATACAATCCTCTTGTGGCTGGCTCAGATTATGAGTCCAAGTTCTGATTCGTCCAAGGCACCATTTTAGAGCTAGCTTACCCCACACTGATTGGTCCAGTTCAGCAGTTCAAACTAGAATGGGGAACTAGCAGACACAGTTCTGACTGCAAAGAAAGCAGGTTAGACAAACTGTAATTTCATTATTACTGTAAATGATTTCTGGCAAACAGTTACATCTTTCAGATAGGTTCCCTTTGCACTCCTAGTGACTGCAAAAATAGAGTGAATTGGCAGCAGCTTGAGTGGTACTCAATCAAAAGAAACACACAGTCCCCCATACAAACTAATTATGTCTGCAAGCAGACAGCTCTTAAAGAGACAGTACCAGAGGTTCTAAAAACACTCACTGATAAATGGCTTAAATGCCAAACACCATTCAGGCTTGGAGCATTCAAGCAAGCTCCTGGAAGTCTTTTGGGAACCCCCATTTGCAGGGGGGTTACACAGGGATGGGCAAGTGTCCAGAGAGATAAGGGGAGAAGACCATGAAGACTGGCAGTACGGTACAAGCCAAATAAGAGAATGTCAGATGCAGCTATCCTGCATATGTTTGTTTCCACCCTGCACCCCGACACACACACACACACACACACACACACACACACACACACACACACACACACACACACACACACACACACACACACACAGAAGATGGCCTCTGAGTGTTACCACATACCAGTCAGTGCTGCTGTCCTGTAAAATCAGGAGGTAATGATGCAGTGACAGAGCCCATCTGCCCCCCCCCATGAGGAGGAAAGCACTGACCTGTAGGACTTTGGTCCTTCTACTGCTGACCTGCAGCAGAAGTCTGGGCTCAGAGCAGTCAGTATTGATATTCCAAACATAAAAAGAGAACAGCACAAGTAGTTCAAAAGGGTGGGCAATGGGAGAGAAATCTGAGCACCAGCAGTGTGGCCATATTTCACTTCTTGTTGATCCCGTCTCCTTTTCTCACTTTCCACTATATACAAAGTTATGTTTAAGGGTGTACAAACTGCAGGTAACCAGTGGTTATTTTAAAAATACAGTCTTGATATGAAAATGTTTCGAGCCAACATTTGGCTATGAAGATTGGTGTACCTAGTCTGTTCAACTGCATGAAATAGCAACCATGGTAGAAAATGTGTCTGCTCAAACTTTTGATCTAGTGGCCAACTAGTCCCCAATTATGAGTATAATTGTTATACTTTGGCATCGCCCATTGATTGCTGTACCCTGGAAGTCAGCCTTACTGGTCTTGTTCAGTTACACAGCAGCATACAAATAATGTGTGCTTTAAAATACTGGGTGCAGTTTTTTTTTTCATTCCTTTGGTAATCAGGTAAGGCCCACTAGGTACAAGTGCCTGTTTTCAGGGGCAACACGGGAGCACAGGGATGGTTAAGTGACTTGCTCAGAGTCACACAGTATGTAAGTGGAGGTTGTTGGAATCAAACCCAGGACACACACACACTCACACTCACACTCTCTCTCACTCACACTTGGCAAGGTGCTTCAGTGAAACAGCCCTAAAACTATGAAAAACCTTTAAGCCATTGAACATTTTAACTATCAGGCAACAGCTATGTTTAAAGATCACTGGAAACTGAAAATGTTTGTTTTTTACTAGCAGTATGTACTAGCAATAAGAAACTTAAAGAAAAAGTTATTTTGCCTTGCCATAAGGGGTGGTGACAACATGCCTTTTACAGTGATGCTCCTTTTCTGATCTCTCAGACCCATAATACTGAGAGTATGGTGTATCCTTTTGCTCCTTAGGGTCTGAGCCCCAGAGGTGACCCAGGTATGCACCCAAAGGCACTATTGGGGCCGAGGAACTCTGTAATTGCGAAGGTACATGCCTTTGGCATGACCCATGGGCCATTTCTGCCCAACCCTGTTCCCTTCTACCTCATGAACACTAGTGCGGGAGGGGAGGGTCTACGATCTTTTCAAGGTGGTAGCAGTTTTGTCAAGGGTGCAGCACGTTCCCTTAAAAAATTCTAAAATGCTCCCTTTTAAAGCTCAGATTAGGCTACAACAGCTACCTTTTTCAGGCCTAAGGGGGTATCAAGTGTTACTTCATTATATACTGTAGCAGGATCTGCTAATGTGCTGATGGGAAATATGGCAATTTGGGTGCAGTGTGCAGAGAACAGCAGGCATCCAATAGAATGCCCTGATAATGAACCCTCTGCACCACTGTTCTACATGAGGATCTTGCATTGTGAGATATAGCAGTCCTCCAAGAACTGCTGTATCACACTAAAATTTGTCTAAATAAGAATAGTTAAAAATATATAATGCTGGCCCACCAGCCATCCATGCCAGCTCAGAGGGCTGGGACTGGCCAGCAGTGATGTAGAACAAGGCTTTGTTCTGGTACACTGATGCTATGGGGAACTTGCGCACCAGCTCAGCCAGCATTAGTGCAGTCCCCTCCCCCCACTCCATCGCCTAATACCACTGGACTTTGTGCACTCCCAAACATGCATAACTTGGGCTGTGGATAGCACAGGTATGCATCCCCACCCACAGCCCAACCAAGTGCACAGACACACATAAAGCAGGGTGTTGAATGTAGAAAGGGCACAACTGCTTCTTGGAAAACCCCAAGTGCCCTGTAAGTGCAAATTCTACAGGAATGCTCAGCCCACCACATATGCAGAAGGTCCCAGAGTCTTTTGTGGATCTGGTCCTTAGTGTCTAATTACTTGTACACCAGCCCTTTATGATGTGTTTCATTTGAAAAAAAATAAATACCAAATGATAGTGACGAGATTCCTGTGTCTGCACCAAGCCATTCAATTTACCTGCTTTTAACAAGAGGAAAACTGTGCCAAGTCTAAAATGACATCATACTGTTTTCCACATAATACTGTGGCTCTGACTGCTCACTTCATAGATGGCAGTAATAAAACCCCGATACAGCAGTGCTCATCGATATAATCGTTTTAAAAAATAAAGGATAATGTGTTATGAATATACTTCAGCAGTGGAAATAACACAAAGTACATTTTATATGTTCACTAATCTTTGAATCACCACCTATCTCCCTATGTGTGAGTGTTCTGAAATGCTGTTGTACAGATATCAGATCAAATCGTAAATTCTATGCTTTATCACAATGTTTATACTGCGGCTGCATCAGACATTATCTGATCCCTCCAGACGTCCCTCAGGAATGGTCTTGGATGTGATAACAGCCAGGGAGACTGGGTTCAGGGGCGACCTCATCAAGATTGCTTCTCAGACCCAAGGAGCACAGACATCTCACAGAGAGGGAGTGCTCACTTTCATCACTATGAATATACAGAACCTTGTGGCTACTAGCTCTTGATCAGGACTTGATGCTGGTCTCAAAGAAGGCTACTTTCCCACATCCCTTGTGGCTCAGTTGTTGTGGCTATGATGTGGCTAACAGCAGCTGTGGAGGATAGGGAGGATGAAGGAGAAAACTGGAAGGATATCATCCTCAAAATGAAGAAATAGGGATTCCAGTACTGATCCCTGAAGAAGGGAAACCCCCAAAATAGAGCTAGAATGAGTGCTGTTCTCCATGATGGAATACCACTAGTATAGGCTTGACTGTACTGTTCATACCCTGTTTTTTTCTTCCTTTTTCTCATTGTGATATTGTATACTGCTTGTTACTGATCTGTTTTGTACTCTGATGTGGAGCCTTTGTAAATGAGTCCCTGACTCAAAGGTTGTAAATCCGATATCTTCAATAAATAAATAAATAAATAAATATTCAATATTCTGTGATTTGGGTGAAGGAAAAACAGTGAGCCCAGAATGAACGACGGCAAAAGTGCATGGCCAAAAAGGGCGAGGGGTACAAGACAGCGATCGCTGAAATGGTGACCTATGGCTTTTCCCCCTCCTAGAGTTGCTTCCCTCAGAGTTAGTTATTTTAGTAAAGGGGTTATGAGGACAAAGCCCCGCCCCAGAAAAGCCCCTTTAGATTTTTGTCACCATTTCAGCAATCACTGACATCTGCCCTCGCCCTTTCTGGCTGTGCTCTTTTGCCATCACTCATTTTGGGCTCGCTGTGTTTGCTTCGCCCAAATCACATAGCACCATATCTTTGGATGCAGTAGACAATATTACATCAAGTGTTTTCTACTTCCATAGAGCAGTTAGACACCTGCAGTTTCAATACATTTTAAAATGTGCAGACTGAATTTAAACTTAACAACTTCTTGGTTAAATCTGTAATATATAGGGGGCATGGCCAAGCTGCCTTGCTAAATAGTTGCATGACTAATCGGCTCTGGAGACTTTTCAAGGAAAAGTTACTGGAAGCCAGCCTGGTGGCACTGAGGGTTGAGGCTCTGGACGCCACACCTCGCGCCATACCGGCGACCCGAGTTCAGTGACAGACTCGGGTGACGGGGGGGTCGGCAGGGGAGGGAGAGGATGGAGCACCTGGAGGACAGCTCTTCTCTCCCTGGGGAGGGATCCAGGGTTGCTTGGTGTTCTGGCGGCCCCTGATGGAGATTGGGGGCACTGCAGGTACACCAGCAGATGCAAGGGGTGGAGTGCCGCAGATGGCAGCAGGGCAGCCATGCACAGGTGTCATTGCATGCCACACTCCTGGGGGGGGAGGAAACTAAGGAAAAATCCCGTCCTCGGGATAGCGATGCACTTTGCCTCACGAGCCACACTCTCGCCGGGCTTCTCCCCTCACCAGGGTCGGCCGCCTGTGCTGGCACATTGGATTCTTAGATAGAGTGCCCTGGGTGGATAGCGTGGCCCCACCTTGGGGGGTGCAGAGCCGGGGGGTCTGTCGGGCTGGTATGGGGTGAGGAGAGAGCTTCAGGCAGGAGGTAGAGCTCGCGGGTAGCAGTGGATGCCTGAGAGAGTTCCCCAATGGAACGGAGCATAAATAGAATATACAAAAAAAAAAAAGGAAAAGTTACTGAATTTAATATTTATTTATTTGTAACCCAGAATCCATGTCCCAATGGGCTACTTACCCCTGCCTTGCAGGCCTGACCAAGGTTGAGAGGCCTGGGTTCCTTTCTTTAACATTAAACTGGTTCTTTCCCAAAGATCACATTATTGCGCAGTACCTCCACCAAGAGTATATTTTTTAAGTGGGCTAGATAAAACCTGGTACAACTCCCTGGGATGCTGTACCCACCTACAATACCATATTGTTACCCCTACATATGACCCAATAACCAAAACCCCACATTTCAACATTTTTGAATTAAAGGCTCACTCTAATAATATGCTCATGACACAAGATTTATAAAAACAAGTAAACAGCAATTTATTTACAAGGAGTGCAGGTTAGGAAGGGTGAATGGAAATAGAGGTTAAGTAACAGTTATTGACTGGCATTTAGATTGGCATCATCATCATCATCATTGGCATCAAGATAATCATTTTTGCATTTTTTAGATCTAGGCATTAATCACAGTGGCTGCCCACCAATCTTCTGATGTATTCAGGTTTTCCTCTCTAACTAGCTAGCTGCATTTGATGATAGATATAGATTAAAATGCCCACACCACTACCAGTCCCAGATTATTATAGAACCCTGCAATTCTACATTATAACCCTGGGTACCCAGTACTAAGTTTTTAGGTTGCAGGCCTGATGCAGTTGCAGCTGAGTTGGCTAGCGTTGGGGCCCCTTAGAAGAAAATCAGATTAGATCCTTTCTTTAGACTACTTTTTATCATTCTGGCTTATCTTGAGAGAGCAAACTTTAAACTTTAACATTCTAGACCTGGCGTCTGTACATAGCAGAACTCGGAGTAACTATTTACAGTCTTCCTTTTAGGGTGGCAGAGAATGACTCTGCCTACTCATGGTTTTGAAGTCATCATTGATGCAGAGAAGCGGCAGCTGAGGTGCAGGCAGGAGCTTTGGCTGACCCCTCTTTACCTGGCTCTTGCAGCTTGCAGGCTGGAACTTTCTCAGCATCTTTGATGGTTGCCCCTTCTTTCTGGGCTTGCAGTCACATTCTGGAACAGACCAGGCTGGAAAAGGGGTTGGCATGCTTCAGACCCCCACATCTAGGCTATGTCCCTCAGGGGGAAGCACATATGGCAGTGCATAGCTGGCACACTACCAGGCTGACTCCCAGGCCGATCTGGAAAACAGTCTCTTTTCTTGCATTCAGCACATTTTACATTCAGCACATTGTGGCTGCTTTAAGTGGTCACAACCCCTTTAACCATGTGCCAGTGTGGCAGGCATGGTCCTTTCAGCTTTCAAGACACAGTCTCTCAACATGGGTGCATTGCCCTAAGGCTAGGAAGGAGCCAAACTTGCACAGTCCATGCATAAGCAAATTCTCTTTCTCTCTCCAAACTAGAAATGACCCCCCCCGGCCTCTCACCGGGGGGAGGGTAATGTTGCACACGGCCCACAAAGGGAGGTGTGTTGGGTAGGAAGCTGGGCCACCACACCATCGGTGAGCAGTGGCCCAGATTGGCCTACATGTCGGTCCAGTTGGTGATGCCCCCCCCATGGGGGGGCGCGGTCCAGGCTCCCGGGGGAGGAATCACGGGGGGGGTACAAAAGGGCAGGACAGAGGGGAATTCTCCCTTCTTTGACCTGCTCTTACCCACGGACAAATACAATGTGTGCATGGTAGGGGCTCATTATTGGAGGATGGGGAAGGCTGCCCTGGGCAGGCACCGGCCCAGCTCAGCGGTCATGGGGATACCCCGAGATGCAATTGAGTGGCGGGGGAACTGTCTGAGGGAGAGGCATGGCCCTGGGTGGGTCTACCCGACTCGAGGGCCAGAGTTCCCCCATTGGAAGCACCATACCATCTGCACTATACACTGCCCCAGGGGTCTTTTTGCATTTGTAAATGTGTATAATGTAAGAACTGTATATAGAGTTTTATTTGCTGTAAATCAAATGTTTGCTATATAGTAAAGCTGCAGCCTTTATGCCAAGAAACTAAAACCTGGTGTGTGTGTGTGTGTGTGATTTTTTTGTGGGTCCAATTGAGCAATGCAGGATCTTAAGGTGTGTCTCCTCACCAAATTGCAGACGGAGCTTAAGGCATGGCTCCCAACCACTTTAACACTTTACTTGCTAGCAAATCAGGTTCACTGTAGCTTCTCACTAGCTCAAATCACAATATCAAAAGTCCTTCTTGGCTATGCTGGCAATTGCCCCTCCAACTGGACATTTACAGAGTCCTCTCAGGCACCTTCAGGCAAAGCTTCGATCTCAGGATACTTTCCCCTTCATTCCTTTAGGCGCACTTAAACAATCACATTAGGCATTTCTCAAAACTGGACCATCTGCGGTCATTCTTGCATTAGATGTCCACCCTATCTCAGGCACTGATCAAATGCAGGGTGCAGACAGAACTTGAGCACCTCTTGGCTTTCTGGACTTCTCAGCCCCAAACAGGTCTCCAAATATCTTGTACTTGCAAGCAGAAGTTTACTCACTAATTGCTAAGTGCAGTTTTCTCTTAGCTGAGATCATGGGTTTCATCAGCACTCTCACCGCTGAGGCAGAAACGTTCCTGCAGCCCTCTCACGACTGTAAACAGGAGTTCATTTAGCTCTCTCACAGCTGGAGACAAATTCAGGTTTCTCCCACATTTTCCCCAAAATGTGGAAAGGCAAATGCTCACCCTGGGGGACAATATGTGGCAACCCCTATGCCAGCGACTCCAGTTTCCTGCAGCCACTTTCTCCCAAGATACAGAGCCCCCTTCTCCTGTGGAGGGACTCCTGATGAACTGACTAGGACCATTCTCTTTAGCAGAGGGTCAGAGACCCCCTTCCTGTGGAGGGACTTGCATCAAACTGACTCAGCCAGAAAAGTCCCTGGGTTTTGAGAGCTCTCTGAGGCCCCTGATTGGCTGAAATCACTTGTCTGTCAAAAAATTAATATTCATTAGGCCTCTTTGATGCCTGATAAACTCCCTGTTTGGGCACCTAGATTTAGTCCCTGCCTTTTCCTCACAAGTCTTTGGAATAGTCCCATAAGTCTCTGGCACTGTCCTAAGAGTCCTTGCACGGAATCCTGACTTCCCGATTGGCTGCTGGCTGCAGAATATGGCTGCTCCTAAACACAGTCCCCTTGCAGTGCATATTAGTCCCAACAACAAAGTTCTGGTGTAGTCAGGTTTGACATTTAATTTTAATCACAGCCCCACAGTTCAATAGCACCTTCAGTGCCCTTTCCAACACTGCCATTATTAAAGATTTATGTGCAGTCTTGCGCCTGTCACTGCCACTGAAATACAATGTCCCTAGGTTGCAGACAGGCAGCTCATTATTATGTATGGCCTCCTAATACATATTTATGAGCCTCGACCCAGAGCTTTTTTTGCGCTCTTTATTTAAAGTATTTAGTGGCTCCTCTTGCACCTGCTTGCAGTCTCTGGCCCCCTTGCTGCCTTTGGGGACTGGGGCTATGCAAGAGGTGGATGCTTTGCCACAAATTGCGGCCAGAATCACTGGGAGTACTTCCTGTGTACGTGAGCTGTCCGCCTGGCCGTGAAGTGTGTGGGGGAGAAGGCGGCAGCTCTGCAAGGCTCTGGATGACCATTAAGGGCCAAAACAAATGTTTAGGCTGCCTGGAAGCCCCAAGGGCACATTTGGACTCAGGCCAAGTGCCAGAGAAGTGCCGGAAGAAACAGGGGATACCAGAGGCACGCCAGGAGGCAGTTAAAAGAAACAGGAGTCATGGGGGCAATCAAGGTAAGCCCCATAGGGGGTTACATATTTATTTATTCATTCATTCATTCGTTTGTTTTTTAATCTATAAAGGTTTTTATCCTCCCTAGTCAAACCGGGCAGCTATCAACCTCATCCCTGGGCACCGTTGACTGCCCCTTACCTCTCCTTTTTGGTCTGGGACTGGATTCCCCTGTTGATTTCCCACCATGGAGGGGCCAGGGGGGAGGACAGTCCTTCCCCCCGGAGACTCACTTTCAGAATCATCCACTTGGGCCAGAGGTGGTAGAGCAGGTTGCGGTGCTTTGGGCATGGCTTCATGGAGCCCTTGTCCACCATTTTTCTCCTCAGTCTTTCACCCAAGTCCCAGTGCTGCAGCAACACTGAGGATGCATGTATGTGCAGGCACACATGCACTCTGGAACCACAGCCTCTTCCACCCACCTTGACTTACATCAGCCTCTTGTGCATTGGTGTTACCACCAGGCCTCCACCTGGTGGCAGCCAAGAACCAGGAAGCCTCACCACCCCAGTCTGGGAGAGGAGAACTGCCTGGCAGCTGCTCCGTCCTCTCCCAGCCCTCCCCTCAAGCTGACCCACGGCAAACTGAGCTCGTCACTGGCATGGGACAGGTAAGGTGCTCAGCGCCTCAGCTCTCTGTAACACTGGGCTGGTTATACTTCTTTATTTTTAAAGCACTCCAGAGTTATAGTGTTGTATAGACAATGGTGTTAGTGATATCCTTTAAAAGTTTAGTTCAGTTCTGACAATGGGAAAACCAAAATAACACATCATCGACAGCTGAAAAGCCCACATCTAAGGCCCTGTCCAGAATAGACAGTTTAAAATGGTTTTAGTCACTTAAACTGTTTTAAATCCACCTAATAAGGATTGCGTCCACACTACCAGTAGGTTTAAACATGGGTTCAAAAACCGTGTTAAAGCCTTGGTAGGACCTAGACTTTAACACGGTTCTTGAAACAGATTAAAATAAAGAACCATGTTACCTGCAAATCTGAAAATGCAGGCACGGTTCCATCTCTGCTTCAGTCCCTCAGAAAATATGTTCAGCAAGCCCCACTGAGCACATTCGGAGCAGCAAGTGTAGACCCGGCAGCACGGATGTTTTATCCATGCTAAAACACTGCTGAACTCAATTGGGATGCAGCGACATGATAAATGATAAAAGGTTGTATAAAACATTACAGCTTACCATGTTGTAGTCTGGATATGGCCTAAGACTGTGGAACACAGCCACTAACTGCCTCTGGAGTGGAGCCCATGATCATACCTCTCAACCCCCTGCCTCATAAATCAGGGACAAGGCTTAAAAAAATCAGGGACAAAGGACCAAAATTAGGGACACATCTTCAAAATTAGAGATATCCACCCAGAAAACTGGTAGAATATAGGGCTTGGTGCAAAATTCATTTTCTAAAGAAGAACAAGTCTGTAAATTTAATGCTTGACATTGTTTTGTGCTTACAGACCCCACTGTTTAGCCACAAAAACACAAATTTTAAGAGGGACAGAGTAAAATTTTGAGGCAAAATCAGGGACGTCCCTGAAAATCAGGGACACTTGAGAGGTATGCCCATGATGACCTTGATCCTTCAGGTCATACAGACCCTGGATCATAAGGTACAATATTCAATTCCAGGACAGACCCTTAGGAACAGGAAATAGACGGCACTCTAGCAGATGCAAAGAAAGTAGAAGAAGTCAGCCAAGTGTCGTAGAAGGCTGAGGCATTGCACCTCACCTCCTGCCGCACTGGTGACCCGTGTTCGGTGGCGAGCGTGGTTGCCGGTGGTCGGCCGGGGAAGGAGAGGATTGAGCATCCAGAGGACAGCTCTCCTCTCCCATGGCTTGGTAGTCCCACCAAATGACTGTCCCCAGGTGGAAGCCTGAGGGTAGAACGAAAGCCCTGGTGTCCTGCATGGGCCTAGAGAAAGAGAATGGCATACTGAAGGCCTGTCTGGAGCAGCTTGAGAATGCGTCTTGGGCTGCAAATGTGAGAGTGATTGGATTGCCTCAGGGGATAGAAGGTGAGGATCTGTTTCTATTTTTATTTATTTATTTTTTCTTAATGGAAGGTTGGTGGAGGTGCTGTTGTTACCAGGTACCCCCTGCATTTGCAGAGCAATCCAGATAACACAGAGGAGAGAGGGATTGGAGAAGAGAAATGCCAGGCAATCCTGTTGGTTATTGAGATCATGGAGGACAGAGACATGATACCCCTGGCTGCAAAGCAGGGCAGCAACCTGCAATTCAAGGGAGCTACTATACGCTTTTTTCCTGATCTGAGCTACGGCACTAGGCTAGGGGTGTGTGGGTGAATAATATTTCCGGAATATCACAAATAATGCACTATTCATTATTCAGATATGAATAATCAATAGTGGCACTATTATTCTATTTGGGAAATAATACAAAAAAAGTTAAAAACAGTCCCCACCCTCCTCCCCAGAGCAGTTTTTTAAAGATCCACAACCTCCTGTCCCCCCCCCATGCTCCTCCCCCCCAGCAGCCACAATTTAATTTGTAAGAAATGAGCCCAGGATGGGCGACCAAATCCACCCTCCTCTACAGCCAGTCGTGTCTCTTGTAGCATGTTTGCACTTTTTTTTTAATGGTCCCCAGAAATAAGTAATCCCCCACACCCACCTGGCAGCAGCACCCAGCTCCTAACCTCACCCCTAGCAAGCAGATTTCCTTATAAGAGAAGTCTCTCTGCCCCCAGGCATGGAAGCAACCACACAACCTGGCCCCCTTCATGGCTGGCCACCTTCTTGTGAATGAACACACTCCCGTGCCCGCTCGTATGGTAAAACAGATTATCACATGATCAGCTGTTTAACTATGTGAGCATGCAGAGAAGCGCGTTCATTCACAAGGAGGTGGATAGCTGTGGAAGAGTGTGGGTTGTGTTAGTCGCCTTCCTGCACCTGGGGGAAGGGATTTCTTTAATAATGAATTGTGGGTGTTGGGGGGAGGTTGGGAGTTGGTACTGCTGCTGCTGTTGGGGGGGGGATTATTTCTTTCCTAGGAACTACACAAAAAAAGGGTAAACAGGCGAGAAGAGATGGCAGCTGGCCGTGGAGGCAGGTGGGTTGTGCCGGTCGTCCATCATGGGATCCTTGTTTAAATATTAAATTGTGGGTGCTGGGGAGGGAGGAGAGTGGGTGGAGGGACGAGGAGGTTGTGGATCTTTAAACAGTTCAGGTGGGGAGGAGGGTGGGGAACTATTTTTTACTTTTGTCCACCGTCCCAACAGGAACACAAATAACGAATATGAATTCTGAATATCTGGGGCTTCGAATACAAATATCCGGCTGATTATTTGAAATAAGATATTCACCATCCCCTACACCAGGCAGTGCTGAAAGGGGTTCAGTGGGGTCCAGACACTTGTATGTGAGCTTGATGTGAATGACCCATATTTGATAAATGAATTAAACATTGAATTTAAAGACATTAACTCAGTAATAAGGGGGCACCCTTTACAGGTAAAAACAAACCAATTTAAAACCAATAAAAGAAATAATTACTTTATGCAGACGGTAGCAAACTTGTGGAACAAGCTACCTGAACATTTAGTAATAAGTAAAAAGAAAGATATTTGAAAAAAAATTCAGATAGATATATTGCCAAATGAGGTAATATGAATTACTACAGTGGAATTTAAGCAGCTACTTATGGGCTTCGGCCTTTTTTGCTCCTCCTTGCATTAGTGACATAAGTAGTAGCATTAGTGACTATATACTTCTGCGTGCAGTTTGAAGGTACATTATTGGGGTAAGGGTCTTATTTATTCCAGCCTCACTGGCGCCAGTAAGTTAGATGAACAGAATAACTCAGAATGTTTAGCCCGGCTCGATAAAGCACCTTCTGATTTAGATTCTACCTGAATGCAGCCTGGGCATGCTATGCTGCTTTCACTGTTTTCAAATGCCTTGCTTTAAATAATATCTTCTACACTCTGGTTGGGTTTGGGATGTGCTTTCCTTATGAAGGGCACATTTACAAGAGGTGTTATTATTTGTAGGGGTTCCTTGCTCTGGATGTGGGGGAGGATACGCGCAGCCTGTACTGCTTTGAATACATGTACTTTCACTGCGGAATTTCTCTGCTTAAAATGGTGCCTTGGCAGCTTTGCAGACCTTTCTTCTTCCTACAAGTCTTTCGGCTGGGCATGGTTTCCTACTGTCTGTTGGCATCCATGGATATCAGTGTTGTAGGTAATGATCTGTTATAGGAAACAAGTTTGAAGTAGTTTTATTCACTGTATGCAAATTATACGTGCAGTTTTCTTCTTCCTTGGATCACAGAGTATATACTGTATGTAATGTGCCTACAGGGGATTTCCTTGTATGTCTGTTATGCTATTCCCTTGGGGAATGTTTTTTTTTTCACATGTCGCATCTCATTTAGCCAGAATATTTTTAGATGTATATACAAAGGTAGGAGGACTTCTTTAACAATGGCAAGTCTAGCCTTCAGGGTAAGTATGTGTTTAATTCTGCAGACTATTCCAAGCCTAGTATTAACTGCCTTGCATATTTTATTTTATTTATTTTAGTTTTTGTTGACCAGGTAAGTGCACTAGATAAATCCTGCCTATTTTCAGGCACGACCCGGGGGAGGGGGATACAGATGAATGCCGACTGACCTTGAATCAGATTAAGCTGTTGGTGATATTTTTAGTGAATGAGGGAAATTTGGCCAGGACACCGGGGAAATTCCCTGCTCTTTTCGATAAGTGCCATCCACCTGAACTACCACCAATCCAGGCAGATGGGACCTCGGTTAAACATCTCATCTGAAAGACGGCACCTCAGAAGTGCAGCACCCCTCTCATGCTGCACTACAATGTCAGTACTGGGATATTAACCCAAGTGCCAGATGTGGGAACTGAACCCACAGCCCTCTGATCTCCCGGCTTCAGAGGCGAGTGTGCTACCTACTGAGCCACTGACACTGCTTGGTGGGATATATAAGGAGAACTCCAATGAGGGGTCAAGAGTGTTGCCAAGGTAGTCTGAACAGGTCAGCCATGGCACTTAAGGAGCCATCAGCACAAGTAATTGCTAGGGCATCCACACAAGACCAAAGCTTGGCATTATTTAGAACCAAATAGCATAGCCAGGGTCTTTCTGAGAAGTTAATATGGTCTACAGTTCCATACCTCTAAAAATATCCTGGCTAAATGGGCTGTGGACTATAACAATATTTATCGTTTAGCACTGTCTTCCGACCATCTCACTCACCACTGCGATCTGTATTCCACCCATGGATGACTATCTCCATCTGCTGAGCACCTTCCTGCTCTCAAATGTTCCTAGATAAACTCCTAGGAGCCTCTACTCCTGTTATTACTTTGCTCGTTCAGTGCTCCCATCAGGCCTACCCCTTCAGACTCTCTGACAAATTCCTACTTCATGTTCCCAAGTGTGCCACCAGGATGGGCAAAAAGGCTTTCTCCTCATTTGTACCAAACTTCTGGAACTCCCTCCTGATGCTTAACAAAGTACTCTCTTCCTACCCTCTTCTCAGAGGTGTCCTGAAAAAAACATTTAGAGGTCTCCTCTGGTTGTAACTGTACCTGAGGAAATAACTGCCTCTTATATTGTAAGGATGTTCTCATTCAAGGCTGGCTAACTGTTATTTATGGCTGCCTATTACGCACTGTCTAGTGTTGTACTTGTTCTCATTCCAGACTGGCAATCTGCTGTTTATGACTGCCTTTTGTCTGCTAAACGTTGTTACATTTACTCTTTTTGTGTTCTGGTTTGCTTCTGGTAGTCTTATCCTGCTCTACTGTACCTGTCATTTTATCCTGCCTTGCTTTACCTGTAATTTCTGATTAATTGTAATGTTTTTCTTTTTCTCTCCTGTGTTGTACCTGAAAAGAGGTTATTTATTTGTCTAGTATACCCATCTGGGTAATAAAAGCCAAATAAATAAATGATGAATCAACACAAATAATAATAATAATAATAATAATAATAATAATAATTTTATTTTTAAAAACGCCTTTCAAATTTTCAAAGCGCTGTACAAAACATATAGTAAAAAGAAGACCAAACATTATAATACACTATAAAACATTCATAAAACCACAATTTTAACAACAATTCATATGATACTATAAAAAAGCAATTTGGTACAAATGAGTTTTTAGGCCATTCTTAAATTCCCCCAGGGAGGTGCACTAGAGAATTCCAGAGAGTGGGGGCAGCATAGGAAAAAGCTCTACAACCAGAAGAATTTAGACTCACTCTCAGAATCTCTAGCAACCCCTCATAAGCCGAGCGGAGCAATTGGCCAGGGCAGTAAGACACTAGAAGATCTTTCAGATAAGCTGGACCCTGGTCGTGTATGGCTTTAAAAGTCAATAAACAGACTTTAAAGGTGATCCGCCACCGAACAGGGAGCCAGCGCCAGTTCGTGCAGCACTGGGGGTAATATGACAGGGCCTGCTGGTTCCCGATCAAAACCAGACTACCCACGTTCTGCACTAGCTGAAGGTGGCATATTTCAACCCCAGAAAGCCCAAAATACAGGGAGTTGCAGTAGTCCAGACGAGAGGACGCAATGGCATGGACCAACAGAGGTAGCATGTCAAACGGAACAAGGTGTTTCACTCTAGCGATATTCCTAAGATGGTAAAAGGAAGTCTTGCTGACTGCTGACACCTGCGAATGCAGTGTCAGCCTGTCATCCAAGATAACCCCTAGGTTACACACCCGTTCAGAGGTCGGAAGTAATACGTCTAAACAGACTCGAGGGACCAAAGAGCCTTTTTCTGCCAACAAATTGTATGTTCCGCTATAAGTTTACAGATTAAACGAAGTACTGAGTTTAACTGTCATACTACTTAGGTGTATATGTGTGTGTGTGTGTGTGTTGGCGGGGGGGCTTAATGCAGAAGTGCATGTATGGAGATCAATGTGACTACCAGCAGTATGCACTGTGTTTGCTTTCTGATCAGTTTGATCAAAACCCTGTATAGTTGGTATATTTTATTTATTTTATTTAGTTTTTGTTAACCGGGTAAGTGCACTAGCCAGCAAGTGACTGTTTTCAGGCATGACCCGGGAGGTACAATTACAATACAGACATAGTACAGCCAGGAATTATTTGAAACATCAGAACCATCAAAACAGAGAGAGATACAAATGCGCTGCAGTATATAGGAAACAATAATAATGAAGAAAATCAACAATACATATTAACCCTGTATCAAAGCAACATACTTAAATGTGAAAGGTGGAGGACGGTAAGGCAGGGGAGTAGAGGCAACATGAAAAAACACCAGATAGGTAATAGGGATGAGGGAGAAAGAAAAGAGGGGGGGCGCCGTCAGATACGGCAACAGCGGGGAGAGGTACCAACCTGCAGCCGGGCTTGTGGAGCCACAAGACGGCAGGCGCAGAGAGGGTGGCGGTGGGGGGGAACAGCAGAAACAGCATTAGCGGAAGGAGGGAAGAGTGTGAAGCAGGCGATGGAACCGGGAGGCGGCAGGGCGAGTGAGTAAGTCGGTGAGAGGAGGATAGAAGCAGAGGAGAAAGCGGCAATGGCGGCAAAGTGCCAAGGTCAGGCCGAGCCAGTGGAACAGAGAGACGGCAAGGCAGGGAAGAAGGGTCGGTAGCGGTAACAGCGGCAAGAGTGGGAAAGTACAGCGGGCGGTGGAGTCAAGACGGCTAGCCATGGGTGAGAAGGTCGGTAAGAGGGGGAAAAAGCAGAAGAGTTACGGCAAAGCAGCAGAAGTGTAAAAGTGAAGCCGAGCCGGTGGAACCAAGAGACGGCTGGCAGGGCAAGGAGGGGTCGGTAGAAGGTGGAAGTAAAGTGGTGGTGTAAGGAGAAAGGTGACACAGTGTGGCAGAAAGAAGGGGACTTGAGGGGGGCATGCATAAGGTGGGAGCAGGTAGAGGTAAGTATAGTGGGAGAGGAAGACCGGGGAAGATAGAACAGAGAAGGGGGAGGAAACAGAAGGGGAGAGATAGTGCAGTTAGAGAAAACCAGGAGTATGAAACAATATCAACAGGTAACATTAAACTTAAGAGACAAGCAGATTGAGACAGTATTAATAACTAGGCTAAAGTAAGACATCAATTATGATGAATAATATAAAAAATAGTATAAACTACACTACTCATATAAACAACAGTGCTATTAATGGAAATGTCAGTGAAAAATGCAATGCATCAGGTGGGGTCAAAGCAGACACATTTGTCCATTGTAATGAGGAAAGTTCTCAGTTTCCTTTTGAAAGACTCATGGGTGCGATATCTCTCAGGTTCTGTGGTAGCCGGTTCCAAAGGTGGGGGGCAGCATAGTGGAAGGAGTTCATACCCTTTTTAGTCCTGCAGAAGGGGATGGAGAGTAATGACTGATCCGCAGATCTGAGATTTCTTGTGGCAATGGCCGGTGTTAGTAGATCAGACAGGACTGCAGGTTTGGATGTCCGTAGGATGGAGTCCACAAGGTTGTGCAAATAGTACTGTCTGATCGAGGAGGGAGAGAGCCAGCCAAGGTCCTGATATAGAAGGCAGTGATGGTGCAACCGAGGTGCCTTGGCTGCAAATCTGCACACATTATTGTAGGTAGTATCCCAAAGATGAAGCGAGGATTTTGAGGCTAAAGACAAGATGGGACACCCATATGTGAGGGTTGGCAATAGAATGCCCTGGGCTATCGCCAGTTTAGCAGCAGGGTGAGAAGGTGTTTGGCTCTATATGCAGCCCCCAGTTTACAGTTTACTGTTTTGCAAGTTTCTTGAATATAGGTTTTAGGTCCAGGGTTTGATCCAGGTGGATGCCAAGGTAGGCGAAGGCAGAGACAGCTTCAATAGGGTTCCTTCTGTGTCTGAGACTGAGATGGATAGGGGACAGGATCTAAGTCTATGGTTGGAGCCAAACATCATGACTTTTGTCTTACTTGTGTTTAGGACCAGACGTTGAGAGCTCAACCAGTGTTGTACAGCATGAAAATCAGTGGTGAGCGTAGTATTTAATTCAAGGACATTGTTGGAATGATAATATATTACTAGGTCATCCGATATAGAAGTGAGTGTCCTGAGGTGACCAGCTCAGGAAGATTGTTTACAAATAGAAAATAGAAGAGGCCAAGTATAGACCCTTGAGGGACCCCGATGTTAATAACAGCACTGTCCGACACAGATGAATTGAATTTAACTGCTTGCGTTCTGTTGGAGAGGTAACTTTTGAACCAGCTAGTAACTGGAGGGGAGAAACCCAGGGTATTTAGAGCTGATAGAAGCAGAGAATGGTTGACCAGATCGAAAGCCTTAGTTAAGTCAATGAAAACCGCCCCTGTGAGCTTTCCTTGATCCATATTGTAAGCAATATCAGTAGTAAATTTCGCAAGTGCAGTCATAGTGCTATGATTCTTCCTAAAGCCATGTTGTGCTGAGCTTAGTAAGTTGAATTTCTCGAGGTGTTCGGTTATCTGTAGGGAAATGATTTTTTCCAGTACTTTGTTCAGAACAGATAGAATTGCAATGGGTCAGTAATCAGAAATGTCATTTTTGCTTCCTTTCTTAAATACAGGAGTAACTCTGGCTGCCTTCCAGATTTCAGGGACAACCCCATTGGAGAGAGAGATAGGGTGAAAATGTGTGCCAGTGGACCAGAGATGAGGTGGGAGGCCATCTTAAGTAGTCTGGGTTCCAGGCCATCAGAGCCAGTGCTGGTGTTGTCCGAGAGTGACCTGAGCAGTTTTAGGACCAGATGCCTAGGTACTTTCCTGAAGTAAAAGGGGTTGGTTAAGTTTGGGAGTCCACCAGATGCTGTAGGGTTAAGATGTGCATGAGAGGGTTGTGATGGGAGGGAGGCTGTGTAAGCAGATAAGTCAGAGAATTGTTGATTAAACGCATTAGCAATCGTAGTGGAGTCAGTACAATGCACGCCATGGAGGACCATATCAGATGGAGTCACATCTTTGGCAGTACCCAGAAAGGACTTAATATGACCCCAAAACTTGCGGGGGTCATTAGAGGAATTTATCAGCAAATTTTGGCAGTATTTGCTTTTGGCCTGCCTGATGCATTTTTTACAGTTGCTTCTATGTTGCTTGTACAGAACGACGTCCGACTGTAGCCGTTGTTTTGTACCTTTTCCATTGATTGTCTCTAATTTTCAATCTTTGGAGCAGATCTTTCGTAAGCCATCTCGAATGCTGACCCCTTACTCTCCTTCTGACTACGGGGAGGTGTTTCTTTTGTAAGGTGCTAAATATTGTCAAAAATGTATGGAGGGCATCATCCACACTGGTGGCGGAGTAAATGTTGGACCAGTCAACACAGGAGAGGTCAAGTAGAAAGGCCTGCTGGTCAAGGGCTGCATAGTTTGAGAATCTTATCAGTCGTGGGGGCGGAGGAGGAGGAGGTGGACAGGACCTCCAGCGGCAAAGTGTAGGGGAGTGGTCGGTGATAGAATCAGAAAGCACTGCGGCATCCAGAACATGGTCAGGCCTGGAGGTGAGAATCCAGTCAAGCAGTGACCCAGAGTGCAGAGTGGTAGTTCTGGTGAAGTCTGTTATAGTTTGATATAGGTTGTGTTTTTGTAGTAGGGATTCAAGGATATTGTGTTGTGGTCCCAGCCAGTTGAGGTCACCAAGGAGAAGAGCCTCATTCGATTTCACGTTTTGGGAGACATAATGTAGCAAGTTCTGTAGACCACTCATCCCGCTTGTAGGTGGATTGTAGACACAGATGACGTGCAGCAGTTTTGAACCCAGTGCCAGAGTAGCATGAAGAGTTTCACAGGGTGTCAGGGAATCAGTGCAGGGTTGGATGTTCAGGACCAGATGTGTTTTGTACATTATCGCAACCCCCCTTGACCCAGTGCGGTCTTTTCTAAGAATATTATATCCAGGCACGAGACAGGTTGTATCAGGTACCGCAGGCTTCAGCCAAGTCTCGGATAGACAAAGTATGTCAGGGTTGATCAGTTTAGCCCAGGCTTCAAGCTCAGCCAAATTACTCGTGAGACTTTTATAGCTGGTATTGTTGTATAAGCTGTGATTATGCACATAGTGTAGAATTATTCTAATGCATTCATGTTTTTGTAATTTGTAGTGTTGCTACATATCTCTACTTTCAACTCATTTGTTAATATTGTTGCTACTGCCCTGTTGTTTGACAAATCATAACCTCTCAGGTCATGCCTAAAAATAGACAATTTCTTGTCCTGTATACTTATCTGGTCAACAAAACTTGGATGAATGAATGGTAAGGAAAATACACTGGGTTTCTCTGTGACTTGTGAATGATGTTGAAAGCCTGAAGTTCTCTCAGAGTGGACATGATTGAAATTGCTTACTGCTGAAAATGAGCCTCGGCTCAATGCCTCCTTCTCTGTCATTAGTTTTCAAATAAATCAGTTTTTTTACATGTGTTTTACATAGAAACATAGAATCTGATGGCAGATAAGGACCGCTTGGCCCACCTTGTCTGCTCATTTCCCTATCTAATGGATAAACTGCAGATCCTAGAAAACCAACAGCCTACTTCCTCCTACCCACAACTAGAATTGCCTTATGCCTGTCCCATGCATTCTTGACTTCCCCCACTGTTTTTGACTCCATAGCCTCCTCAGGAAGGCTATTCCATGCATCCACAACCCTATCCATGAAAAAATACTTCCTCACATTGCTTCTGAGCCATCCCCCCTCTTTCTTCAAATTGTGCCCCCTTGTTCTTGCACATCTTTTTCTGAAAGATGCCCTCTTGGTCTTTGTTGATTCCCTTGAGGTACTTGAAATTTTCTATCATGCCCCCCCCTCCTTTCCTTGAGGGTATACATATTAAGCTCCTTTAGTCTCTCTTCGTATGTCTTCTGGTGCAGACCCTGCACCATCTTAGTTGCCTTCCTCTGGACAGCCTCCATCCCATGTCCCTGTGGAGATGAGGTCTCCAGAACTGCATGCAGTATTCCAGATGGGGTCTCACCAACTGTCTGTACAGAGGGATAACAATTTCCTGTTTTCTACTGGTGATGCCTCTCCCTATGTATTCCAGTATCCCCCCCAGACCTCCTTACTGCCTTCTCACATTTCTTGCCCACCTTTAGGTCATCTGATATGACTACCCCCAGGTCCCTTTCCATTTTTGTTGTCGTTAGTATCTCACCCCCATTGTGTACTCTTCCCCTGGGTTTTTGTTTTCCAGGTGCATTACTTTGCACTTCTTTGTGTTTAATCTAAGCTGCCATACATTTGACCATTCCTCCAATCTTGCCAAGTCACTTCTCATCCTTTCCACCCCACCTTGTGTATCAACCATGTTGCAGATCTTTGTGTCATCTGCAAAGAAACATACTTTTCCTTGCAGTCCCTCTGCAATGTCACTTATAAAGACATTAAAGAGGACCGGTCCCAATACTGAACCCTGCAGTATGCCACTAGTAACCCCACTTTCTTCAGAGTGGACTCCATTTACTATTACTCTTTGCGTCCTGTTGTCCAGCCAATTTTTTACCCAGGCTACCACCTTGGGACCCACTCCAAGGCTGGCTAAATTGTATATTAATCTTTTGTGTGGGACTGTGTCAAATGTCTTGCTGAAGTCTAGGTAAGCCATGTCCACAGTCCCTCCCTGGTCTACTACTTGGTCACCCAGTCAAAGGTATCTATTAGATTTGTCTGACACGACCTTCCCACTGTGAATCCATGCTGCTTTGGGTCCTGTGCCTCGTTGACCTCTAGGTACTCAACAATTCTTTCCTTCAGAAGTAATTCTATCATTTTCCCTACCACTGAGGTCAAACTAACAGGTCTGTAGTTTCCTGCCTCTGCCTTGCTCCCACTTTTGTGAAGTGGAATCACATCTGCCCTCCTCCAGTCCTCAGGTACCACCCCATCCTCCCATGATTTGTTAAAGAGGATAGTCAGTGATGTCACTAGTTCTGCCTTAGTTCTTTTAGAATTCTTAGGTGAATCCCGTCAGGCCCCATTGCTTTATCCACCTTCAGTTTTAGGCATTCTTTCAGAACCCTTTCTTCTGTGAATGGACTGGTATCGACCCCCCCCCCCATCCAGAGTGTTTCTGTTATTTGGTTTAGGTACCTCCCCCTCCTCTTCTTTTGTGAATACTGAGGCAGAAGTATTCGTTCAGTATCCCTGCTTTTTCACTGTCACCCTCTCCCCACATTCCCTCCCCTTTATTAAACCTCAGCATCCATCCCTTGGTCTTTCTTTGCTCCCTAATGTACCTACTGTATAAAAGGTTTTATCCCCCTTCTTAACAGAGTTGGTTATCTTTTCCTCAGTTTGGGCCTATGCTATTCTGACTGCCTTCACTGCCTCCTTCTGCTTTAATTGATATAGTTCTCTGTCCTGCTCCTTCTGTGATTTATTATACTTCCTGAATGCTATCGTTTCTCCTTAACATTCCCTGCCACCTCTTTTGAGAATCATAGTGGCTTTTTCCTTTGTTTTGTTTTGTTGATTTGCTTCACACAAAGGCTTGTTGCCTCTGTGATGGCAGTTTTGATTTTTCCCCATTGTTCCTCCACCCCTCCTTCGTGCCTGTTTGCTAGTGCTTTTCTGAGTCACTCTCCCATTTTGCCAAAGTCAGCCCTCCTAAAGTCCAACGCCCTTGCTTTTGTAAGGCTTGATTCTACAGCAGTGTTTATTGTGAACCACACTGTTTGGTGGTCACTTGCTCCCAGATGGCTACCCACTTCTAGATCTGAGATCCTTTCTCCAGCCATTTACATTTTCAGTTCTGTTCTCAGCAATTACTGTTTCTTCCTGCTACGGTGAAAATGAGTGCCTCTCTTCTGGTACCTTTCTCTCTGATTTGTTTGTGAAAGATGCTCACAGCCCTTTACTTATTTAAGTCTGGCTAGCATTGCAATCCTCCTTAGTAGTGCATTGCATGTGCATGTACTTTTTTGTCCTGGATTTTGCTGGCTTGGGTAGGGGGTTTAAGTTCAACTGTTTGTAAAACTGGAATGTTTTTCTTTCTAATTCTGTCGAATTGTTTTCTGCTTTTGAATGTCTCAGCTGAGAAGCAAGTTCTTTTTGCTGTAGCAGTTTTGGTTTTGAACCATGTATTCAGCTCTGGGTATTGCATCAGTGGGAGGTTAACTGAGATGCAAAATGTCATGCAGTATTTTAACATAGTTTTTGTAGAACTATGTTTTAGCTTTGCTGGAAAGTAAAAGAAAATGTTAAGAATGTACTTGTTAATCAAAGTATAATTTTGAAGCTGAGGTAGGAAAGTTTAAAATGTTTTTATTGGTGATGTCACAATTGATTATTTAGTTATGGGCCTATCTTATTGATGGTGCAATAATATATTTATTTAAAAGTTTTACTGGGAAAGGCGTACCAAGCTGGTAACAGCTTGTTTCCAGATGTGGGTTGATTTTGATTGTTTAGTTGTGGGTGTTTCTTACTGATGGTGCCACAACTGATGTTATTAGGTTAGTACTGATGCTTCATATTGTCACTATTAATGTTTTTTAGATATATTTCTCAATGGGGAGAGTGGTCTATACATATATTATAAAATGTGTAGGGAATATCCCTGATTGGTCAAAAGGATTCTGAAACTACTTGTTTTCGGGGTGAAAATCAATGGTTTTGTACTTTTTTCAGTAACCATGATGCAGAATACCAACATATCAATGCATCCTAGAACACTTTTAAATGCATCCTTGAATGCCACAATAAACATGGCCGCCACTTTTGCTCACTAAAAATCTTCAAATATGCCCTAACAAATCAATAAAAACACATTCATTAAATTGTTCCTACCCCTCCTTACACACCTCAGACCTACAGGAATTAAAACAAGCGTTTGTTAATGCCAATGTTTGCTTGCTTGTATTTGCTGTGTAGGCGTTTGGCATTGATAGTGCAAAGGCTAAAATTAACAAACTAAAGAGGAACAGTCACCGCCAAGGGCACCCTGGTTCCAGTGTACATTTTGTATGCAAAAACATTTTGGTTTACTTACTGTTTACTGTAGTATAGTAGAGTGTATCAGACTAATTTTGCTTGGTTGTAGGCTGACATCTTCTGTTACTGCAAATTACAAATCCCAGAATCCCCTGCAGCTGACATCAGAGCAGTAGGCAGCAGTGTGAAGATTCAATAGCCTGCAGTGCATGTTAGAGTTCATATAAGCTCTGATCTTTTGTTTGGTGGTCCCACTGTGTCCTCCTTGGACTATGTACAGTCACAGAAGACTGTACTTAGCACTGGAGAAACGCAGTCCTGAAAAACATCTGATAGGAGACTATAAAAGCTTTAACATGCACTGCAGGCTATTGAATTGGCAGATGGGCAGGCTAACAACAGAGGGTGGGATTGTTTTTCTACAAACGGAGTATGGGGGGAGCCACTTGGTTGGAAGGTCTAGCAGCAGGCTGACTGCAACTCTCCTTGGCTGGCTGCTGGGTGGCATGCTGTAGATGAAAGCATGTGGCCACACTCTGATAGGTGCAGCTGCATCCTTTCAACACACAAAGTTTCCACCCATCAGCCAGGTTGGACACCATCATGATCAGCCTGCTCCTGGTTGGGCTGTCAGTGGCAAGCCTCCTGCAGCCTGAACTTCCCTGGATGTTACACTTACACACCTCTGCAGCCGCTGCTCTCCCAAGTAGTCACAGTTGCGGGGATTCTCCAATAACGTGCTGAAGGCACGTGTCCCGCCCGCTGAGTTCTGCACCTGAGGAACAATGCATGGTGGCCATATTCGCAGCCACTGGCCACTGCACGGCACCTTCTGTGACCCCACCCCCTGGCATGCAGGGCCACACAGGGCAGCCAGGGGTGGCATAGCGGACCCAGGCAGGCATCCAATGGGGTGCCTCTCCAGGGTCCTGCAGTGGATCCCATACACTGAGGGCATGAGTCCGGGTATGTGAATGCCGACCACAGGCACCTGGATCCACATGGATGGCCCCAGTCAACCTGTGTGCCCCTCAGCCATACCCATGTGCAGGAGCACCTACGTAGTGCTGAACGCCCCCCTGGCCCCATTACCTGCTGTCTGTGTCATGGCACCGTTGAGCAGGTACGAGTGAGGGGGTGCCAGTGCTGCAGGGCTGGAGAGGAACATCTAATGCCAATGGGTGCCAGGGGAGCTGTGCTCGGTAGTAAGGGGGCATGGCCAGGGGTGCAGTACCGGGCAGAGGGGTTTCTACTGTCATGGGCTTGGTACCCTTTGGTGTGTGATGGGGGTGCCGGCATTGTGGTGCCGGGGTGCAACTGTCAGCCAGGGTGTGTGCCACCAGTGGCTGGGGGAGACGAGTGCAGAGGCAGTCGGTGGAGGACAGTGGCTTTTCGCCATTGTGGTGGCCCAGTCGGGCAGGGGCAGCCTGGTGGATGGCCCTATGGGGTTTGCCACTGCCAGCGGCACACACTTGGGGGGGCATGCCATGGCTATGACTGCCTCCAAAATGTGTAGCCTGTGCCCCCGCCCAGCATTCCACAATTTATTAGAATACGCAGAGCTAGGCACACCTCCAATTTCCAACCACTCCCCTCATGGAACTCGCCAGCTGGGCAGGGGATTGGGTGAGTACCAGCCCCACGCCCCCTTGGAGAATTGGGCATAGGGGGTGCAGTGGCCACAGAGGGTCTCCACGGCGTGTAGACACTTTGTGACATGAAGAATAGGGCCCAATATGTTCACTTCGTACATGCATATGCAAGCAAGCATAAAATTAAGTTGATGTTGTTTCAGCTTATAAAATGAGCTAGACATTTCCTGCTTCATGACTGGTTAGACCTTAACTGATCTCCAGTGACCTTCCCTCCTCCCTGTCCATTTCCTAATATTCCCCTATGACTATCCCACACATGCTTGAAGCCCCCAACTGTTTTCGCCTCCACCACTTCAGCTGACAGCCTAATTCAGGCATCCACCACTCATTTGGTGAAGTAATACTTCCTTATATCCCTCCTCACACCAGCTTCACTGCATGACCTCTGCTTTTGGTGCTCTTCCTGATTTGAAAGAGACTCCCCTTCTGTACCATGTTCATTCCTGTAAGGTACTTGTAGGTCTTTATCATCTTGCTCTCCTATCTGCCAGGGTGTACATGTTAAGATTCCTCAGCCTCACCTTCAAGAGCTTTTGGTGCGACTCCTGTACCATTTCAGTTGCCCCACTTTGGACTGCTACCACAGTGTCTATGTCCCTTCTAAGGTGCAGCCTCCAGAACTGGACAAAATACTCCAGGTGGGGTCTAACCAGTGAGTGATATAGTGGCAATACTGCCTTCCTTCTCCTGCTGGAGATACCTCTCCCTATGCTTCCCAGCATCCTCCTGGCCCTACCCACTGCTTTGTCATACTGCTCTGCCACATCTGAGGTCATCAGATATGATAACCCTAAGGTCCCTTTGTTGCTTAGTGACTGACAGCACCCCCATCCTATACTCAGTTCTTGGTTTCCTATGCCCTAGGTGCATGATTTTGTACTTTTTTGGTATTGAACCCCAAGTTTCAGGCTCTTGGTTAAATAAGTCACAAGACCCATGTGTTACTTCCTCAGAAGTGCAGAGTGTGGAACAAGTTCAGGGAGTGGGATTTGGAATTTTGGCAAATTACATCTAGAATTCCTGAGTCACTTCCCTCATCCCTGATTGCCATCACAAACATGGCCGCCACCTTCACTCACTGAACATCATCAACAAGGCCCTAAAAATTAAAACACCCGTACATTAAAAAATATAAATAAATAACCAAACATTCTTTTCTCTCGTGATACCTTCCTGACACACATAAACAAATTAGAAAATTTAAATACTAAATAAATTAAATAAATTTAAATAGAATATTTAACTAAAAAATGTAAATAAATAATAAAGATTTAATTATTGGTGTTTCTTAGGTGACTATGAGAAATCCTCCTTCCTATCCGTAACAGCCTTCCACGGCAATCTCTGCTGCTTAGCTGCCATCAGGGGTGTGTATCAAATTTGTATCAGCCATCGAATACCTCGAATACCAGGCATATTTGATGAATGCCCAAACACCTGAACACTGGGGCGTATTCAAGGTATTCAATGGTCACACATTCGATAAAACTTTGCGATCTCGTGAGATCTCCTCAGCCAATCCCCAGGCTGCTCAGAGATCTTTCCAGGGCTTTACAATGTAGCCTTGTCAGTGTACAGAGACACTCGAGTTTAGAGGAAGTTGTTTCTCTCTCTGAAAGGGTTGCGGATGGTTTTCTGAAGCGCATTTAGAAAAAAAAAAAGTCTTTACAGACTTTTTGTTTTGATTCTTCTGTTTTGTTCCTCTTTGGAGAGACTGCTACTCCACTTGACTGATTGATTGCCGAAAGTACTTTTTTATAACAGAACAAATCCTGTTGTAATCTTCATTCTTCCAGCTAGGGCAAAAGGTGAGGGCATCTGTGGCCAGAGTCTCAGCTGTGATGAAAATGTAGATAAACTGAGCACAACATGTCTGTGGAACCACCTTCTGAAAAAGCATCCTGAGGTGGCTAACTTGGATAAAGCCCCTGCTGGAGTTGTCTCTTCATGCCACTGCATGCTGCATTTCAAGCAGCAAAACCAGTTTCTGATTCTGTTGATGGTACTGCTGGTGGTGATGGTGACAGACGCACTCACCAAGTGACCGAACATCAGCAAAATCTTGTTTCCAGTCTTTGCCCAAGTACTCTGTCAGGCACAGCACCAAGTTCATCATAAATTGGTTCAGACAGAGACAGCAGGTGTGCAGTTTGTGGTGCCCCCCTCAGCCTAAATCCCTTGCTGGGCAGCTTAGGAGTAGATCCAAAGGTAATAATCTGGGTAAGAAATTGGTTAGGGGATAGGCAGCATAGGAAAGGGTATAGTGTTATATGGATGAAGCAAGCTAAGCGACTCAATCTGTGCACCCGGCGGAGTAGCAAGTGTGCAGGTATAGCGATGAGAGGGAATAGTGAGTGTGGGACGACAGGACAGTGAGGGCGACTAACTGGGGGCAATGGTATTATGATGTGGGCTAAATCAAAGAGTGCAGCCTGCTGCTGAGCTGGCCACCTGGAGTGGTGGATACAGTCACCACCTGGAATGCTGATGGTCCTGGGTTTGGGACTGCCCGCAGGTATATGTTTTTCTGACTTGTGTTGGCTGTTAATATTTTTTTGTTTTTGTTTTTTGTCCCCTGGTTCCCCTGACTGTGGTGCCTAGCCCCCCCCATGTATTCCCTTTTCCCAGTGTCCGCCTCCCTCAGAGTTGATTATATTAATATGGGGCTGGGGGGGTATAGCCCATTACATTAAATGTTAGTTTATGTTGTGCCAGTTTTGTATTGTGTAGAGCCTTCACTGTTACGGGTATTGCAGTGGTGGATGTGTAGTGTATTGGCTATTGCAGTGGTGGATGTGTAGTGCATTATGGATTCGGCGAAATGTACATGCTGTTATGCGAGTCACTGTTCTGTTTTTGCTGTTATGACATGGAACCATAGAGTAGTGGTAAATGGAGTTCACTCCATGAAAGGGAGGGTGACCAGTGGGATGCTTCAAGGATCAGTGCTGGGACCGATCCTGTTTAATGTCTTTATAAGTGACATTGCAGAGGAACTGAAAGGGAAGATCAGCCTCTTGGCAGATGACACCAAAATCTGAAATAGAGTGGACAGTCTTGGCGGGGGTGGGGGGTGAGGGGTAGGGTGGAAAGGATGAGCAGAGACCTGAGAAAACTTGAGGAGTGGTCAAGGGTTGGCAGCTGGGTTTCAGTGTGAAAAATGTGAAGTAATGTACGTGAGGCACAGAAACCTAGGGGCAGAGTACAAAATGGAAGGAGTGAAACTGATGAACATCAAGCAGGAAAATATCTGGGGTAATCATATCAGAGACCTTAAAGGTGGCCAGGTAGTGTGACAAGGCTGTTGGGAGGGATAGTTGGATGTTGGAGTGCATAGGGAGGGGTAGCACCAGCAGAAAGAGGGAGGTGGTATTGCCTCTGTATAGATCACTAGTAAGACCCCACCTAGAGTACTGTGTCCAGTTTTGGAGGCCACATCTCTGGAAGGACATAGGCAGACTGGAGGCAGTCCAGAGGAGGATAACTACAATGGTGTGGGGTCTGCATCAGAAGCCCTACCAGGAGAGACTTAAGGACCTAAAAATGTACACCCTGGAAGAGAGAAGGAAGAGGAGGGATATGACAGAGACCTTTAAATACCTCACGGGAATAAATAAGGTTCAGCAGCGAAGTCTTTTTCTTTTCAGAAGAAAAGGTACTCAAGAACACGAGGACATGCAATGAAGCTGGAGTGGAGTAGATTCAGGAGAGATGTAAGGAAGTACTTCTTCACAGAAAGAGTGGTGGATTCCTGGAACAGTCTTCCAGTGGAGGTGGTAGGGGTGAAAACAGTGTTGGGGTTCAATAATACATGGGATAGGCAAAAGGAATCTTAGGGAAAGGGAAGGGGGGTGAATGGGCCAGGGATCAACTAGGATCTACAGTAATACTATATGCAGGGAAAAATGGGCAGACTTGGTGGGTCAAGTGGTCCTTATCTGCTGGCAAATTCTGTTTCTATGTTTCTGTTTCCTACTGCTTGAACTTGTTCACTTCTGTACATTTCTGGGGAATTAACATATAGGTCAATGAACTTATTTAGTCAACTGGTAAGCAGGAAAGTTCCAGTTCATTTTATAACATAATTACTGGTTTCAATTTTTTTCCGTAGAGAAAGCTGGTTATAATTTACCATTATAACCAGCTGGTTATAACGGCAAACATGCTCCAGCTTTCTCTATAAGAAGCGTGAGACACAAACACCTGAAAAGCAAACTGAATTAGTCAGCCACTCATGCTGTCTCAGCCGTAGCCTTCCTGCCAGCTCCGTCCCTTTTCTCGGTGATTCACCACCCAAAAAAATCCTTGTACATTTAACATGCTAACCTAATACTCTTCTCTTCTTAGGCACCACGAGATTAACACCGCATGATCTGCCGCACCATGGGGACCAGAGCTCTCCCTAGCAACAGAGTAGCAACCCGCACTCTGCAGACTGAACCTAAAACTGGACTTAATAGTTTGAACTTCTCCTTAAAAAGTTAAACATTTTCTTAGTTAAATACTAGTTGCATGTTTACCGTTTATTTACCGAAAATTTCCAGAAATAGCAAAAAAATGGAAACCGTCACAGCCTCACTGCATAAAGGACTATAAGTTACACAATGTTAAAATCTTAAATAAGAATCTACTTAAACTGTTTGTTTACCTAAAAAAGCTAACTGATTCAAATACAAATGATTAAAACAGTGCATGTAATGCAATAAAAACCTTAATGAATTTCCATCCTGTACTTCAGGTCTCTTACTCAATTGTTTAAATAATCCTGTGCAGGGTGGGGGGCCAAAAAATTGAAACCAGTAATTATAAAAAATAAAGTAAGGGTAGGTGGTTATTAACTCAAATTTTACACACACACCCTCGGTGTGGGATGCCTTAATAAACCCCTCGGACTTCACCCTCAGGGCTTATGTGGCATTCCACACCTTGGGTGTGTGTAAATTTCTGGTTATAACCACCTACCCATACATTATTCTCTATATACTTACTGGTTAAGGATGATATCAGCCTGAAACCAGTTGCTATCAAACTCCGTAATACATGTTAGTGATGTCAGTTCATCCCCGAAAGCCAATCTCCCATGCTTACCAAAATATCTTGTTTCTCAACCTAGTAATTGTAAAAAATAAAGTAATGGACATTACCAGTATGTTATGAGATTTTTTTTACACCCCTTTAATGTGTGATACTTTTATAAACCACTTAAATTTTGCTCATGTGGTTTATGTAGTATCACACACCTCGGGGTGTAAAAGAAATCTTTTTTTATTTTTGGACTCCCGACTTGCCCTCAGCTATAATAATAACTGGGCTTTGTTATTTCCCATGGGAAGCCAGTTGTAATTTGTCATTATAGCCAACTGCATAAAATTGGCAGCACGGAGGAGGCAGGAAATTACCACCCTGTCAGCTTGACCTCGGAGGTGGTTAAAATCATGGAGACACTCCTTAAAGAAAGGATAGTAGACTTCCTAATAGAGGCAGGAAAACACAACCCCAAACAACACAGATTTACCGCAGGTAGATCATGTCAAACTAACCTGATCAAATTCTTTGATTAGGTGACCAAAGCAGTGAACTGGGGGGGTTTAGTATGTGGTGTACCTGGACTTCAGCAAGGCCTTTGACACCATCCCACACAGGAGGCTGATCAATAAACTTGAACGCACAGGTGTCAGTCATAAGATAGTAAGCTGGGTAGTACACTGGCTGCAGGATAGAACTCAGAAAGTCACAGTAAATGGCGCCATGTCCAAATAGGGTTTTGTGACCAGCGGAATCCCTTGGGGATCGGTCCTGGGTTCAGTCCTCTTCAACATATTCATCAGCGACAATGCTGATGGTCTTGAGGGTAAAGGCTGCCTTTTCACAGACAATACAAAATTATGTAATAGGGTGGACAATCTGAAGGGCACCTCCAGTATGAAGGAGAATCTCAAGAAACTTGAACAGTGGTCCAACGACTGGCAACTTAGATTTAATGCTAAAAAATGCAAAGTGATGCACCTGGGAAAACAGAACCCAAGAACTCAATACTTCCTAGATGGGCATCAACTTGAAGAGACCAGGACTGAATGGGACTTATGCGTAATCATATTGGACAACCTTAAAGCAGGGAATTAATGTGAAAAAGCAGCATGAAAAGCAAGCAGCATCCTCAGATGCATAGGCAGGGGAATAACTAGCAGGAAACAAGAAGTGATCATTCCACTCTATAGATCCCTGGTGAGGCCACACCTGGAGTACTGCTTCCAGTTCTGGAGGCCCCACCTGAAGAAGGACTTAGAATGCTTGTAATCAATTCAGACAAGGGCCACAAAGATGGTGCAGGGCCTCCATCACAAGCCATATGAGTCTAGACTCCATGACCTAAACTTGTACTCCCTGGAACAGAGAAGGGACAGAGGGGATATGATAGAAACAGTATAAACACTGTTCAGGTAGACAAACTTTTCCGTGCAAACTGAGAGGCACTTACAAGAGGGCACAACCTACGCCTGAGAGGGGGAAGGCTCAGAGGCAATATCAGGAAGTACTTTTTTACAGAGAGGGTAATAGACACATGGAACAGCCTGCACCCAGAGGTGGTTGCAGCAAAGACAGTGAATACATTTAAACACGCATGGGACCAGCACTATAGTATAAACAAAAACAGCAAAATATAGGGGAGGGGGTTAGGTTCATGGGCAGACTAGACGGGCCACTCAGTCTCCATCTGCCATTAAATTCTTGTGTTCTTATGTTCATAATTGTTTGAAATGGAATCCACGCACTGGCTTGCTCTCAAAAAGCACAGCTGCAGCTCAGCATGATCATAGTGAAAGTGCTAGCTGGCACTTTCAACTTTCAGCCTGTACAGAGCTCAGGCTGCAGTCTGCTCCATGTGGGTGGGAGAAGGGGCACATTATGAGTGTTGAGTCATGGAGGAGGCTGTAGCTAGAGTTCCCCCCTCCAACACTTGGTCCGCTGCTCCCACAGATATGCTTAAATGTCCTGAGGGGCTTGTTTGTCAAAAGTGGCAGTAGGCAGTAGAGCAAGTGCAGCTGGAGCCACAGAACTGAAGTCGTAACATGGCTGTGCTACAAATGCCCGATTGGGCTAATTATAATTTAAATTAATAAATAGGAGGTCGCAGATTCAAGACCAGAAAAATCGCAATATTTCAAGGCCAACCTTCAGAATAACCTTAACAACCCTTTGAAGTTCTGAAAGATAATTTACTCGCTTTTTGACCCTCCCACCCAGTCTGGTCCCTTGGTTCTTCTGATTAATGGTTCCCCTGTATCTGACCCCTCCTCTGCTGCTTCCCACTTTAATGAGTTCTTCACCACTTGTGTTCTACCTTCCTTTCCCCTGCCTGCCACAATGCCTTCATACCACGTTCCTTCTTTCCTCCCCTCCCAGGGTTTCCACTTCTCCGCTGTTACCTCCCAGGAGACCCTGATTGCCCTGATTGGCCGCAAACTTGACTTCTCTGCTCACATTGATGCTATCCATGCTAAGCTCAGCCCTAAACTTGGTGCCTTGTACCAGAATAAAGATTGTCTTTCCTGATAGGTTCACTGAAAGCTTATCACCAAAGTGTTGCTCCCAGCTTTGACTACGCAGACATGGTCTGTGTTTCTGCCCCTCCACCTCCCTGGCCAGACTGGATATCCTCTGTAACTCCTTTTGTTCTGCAGCCAACTCACCCTCTCAAACTCATCACTGCCTTCTTTACTCATCACTATCCATTTTCCCTCTTCCATCTTGTTGCCAAATGCACTGTGCCTACTTTATATTTAAATACTGGTTTGGATCCCTCTCATTACTCCTCTTTATTGTTCCTTCTGCCTCATCTTCCCTCCACTCTAGGGATCATCGCACCTTTGCTTTGTCACAGTCCTGTACCTCGGTTGGCCAATCAGCCTTTGCCTATTTTCTCCTCTCACTTTGGAACCAGTTCCACTTTTACCTCTGCTTCGCTACCTCCCCTGCCTCCCTTAGATATCAGTTGAGACTTCTTCCCTCACCCTTGCTCCTGTTTCCACCCCCAACAGTCCCCCATACAGTTGCTGTATGTTCAACTGCCTGCTGATGACTTGTTGCTCATTATGCACTGTATACAACATTTGTGTGCTGTGACTTTGCAGTTTTTGTGACCTTGAATATGACTATGCTATGTATTATTACTACCCTTTGCTCCCCTCCCCTGGGCCACACCTGGAAATGAACCTTGGTTGAGTGTGCCTTTCCCGGTCATCAATTTTCAAATCAATCAATCAATCAATCAATAAATAATAAATTGTTGGCTCCCAGAAGAGAGCATTGGATAAGTTTGCAGCACTGCCGTTAGTTAGACCCCAAGAGGCTAACATAGCAAATCTTGAGCGGAGAATTTGGGGGTGAAAAAACAGATCCCAGCAATTATATAAAGCAAGACATGGGTAGGTGCCCAAAACTCAAATTCTGTACACACCATCAGTGTGAGATGCTTTTATAAACCCTCAAGCTTCAGTCTTGGGGTTTATGCAGCATTATACAATGGTGTCTGAGAATCCATGTTCCTGACTGGTTGAATAGTAGTTTTGAGTGTGGCTAAATCTTACAACAACCCAAGAAAAAAGTGCCAGTCAGTCGGGGTGGCAGCAGCACAACAACTGGTATCATTTATACCCACCCACTGAAAATTTCAAAACAATCCTGTCACCATTTATTCCCCCTCCCACTAAAGCCAGATATGTACTGAAAGACCACACCATAAGCATTTAAAAAAAAGTTGAAATCTATTTTCACTAGCAAAATACTGAAACTTAAGACCCTCCCCAAAAAAATTCAACCAATAGAAAAGAAAACGCATCATTGCAAAAGATGAAATGGCTACAATCGTTAATCCTGAAATCATGCCCACCGCTGCTGCTGGCAAAATTGCACCCATGGTGAACCACGACATCCTCCTTGACAAACTCAGAGCCTTGGCTTGTTCCCTGCCACTTCCACCTGGTTCCGCGACTTACTCTCCGGCCGCACCCAACAGGTCTGTACTGGAGGCACCTCCTTCGCTGCTCTGCCTGTCTCCACTAGCATCCCCCAAGGATTGGTCCTTGGGTCCATTCTTTTCTCTCTCTACATAAACTCCCTCACCAAAGATAATCTCTCCTGCAAAGTGTTACTGTATGCAGATGACCTTATTCTGTACTATAGGGACAAATCCCTGGCAAACCTGTCCACCACACTCACCACCAACTACTGCAGTGCCCATAACTGGTTCCTTACAAACAGACTACTGGTTAATGCTAATAAGACTAAGGCCATGCTCTTTGGTTCCAAGCCCAGACTAACTAAGGTAGCACAGGCCACCAACAGTCTTACCATCCTATCTCCAAATGGCTTGCCGCTAGGGACAGTCAACTCCTTTAAATACCTTGACATCACTCTTGACCCCTAACTAACCTTCTCTGACCACATTGAGATTACTACCCGTCTCATAAACCAAAAACTGGAGATCAGTTGTTGGTTAGTAAACTACCTCACCCCTGAAGCCTGGCTCACCCTCGCCCAGTGCAGCTTCCTCCCACCACTGGATTATGGCTCCCCTATTTATTCTCAAACCTCTACCACTGGTCTATCTAGATTAAATACTACCTATAACAACATCTGTTGATTTGCTCTTCTGACACCCCACTCCACCCATCACTGCTCCCTCTATTAGGCCCTAGGATGGCTCACCCCTCAGGCCAGACATGCCTGCCTCCTTGGTTGTACCATTGACAAGACCATTAGAGAACATGGTGCCTCCCCCTTTCCTTCCTTCCTCCTCCAACCCAAGACATGTTGCCGTGACCTCTGCCACTCCTCTAGTCTCTTGCTGGAATGTCTGCAGGTCTCCACATGTATGAGTAAAAAGACCTCTTCTGCCGCCCCTACCCTGTGGAATAGACTGCTGACCCACCTGAGGGCCCTTGACTCCCACCGGCAGTTCAACTCCCTCTTCAAGATGCACCTAATAACCACGTCAAAGTGTTCCTGCTCCCCTGGGTAAATGTCATGAAATTGTCTAAAATACGAACTCCTTACGATATTCTGGAAAATTGTGTTTGCACTTGATATCTTGTGTCAATTTGTGACAAGTGGTGGCCTTGCCTTAATATACTTAATATTCACTTATCTTTTTTTGGATGTATTTACAGTTTTCCTTGTCCACATGTACTTGTGCTAACCTGTACTTATCTCTGTACTTTTATTGCTCTGTATTCTACTCAAAGTATTGCATTGTGTTCTCTTGTCCTATCTCCTTGACCCGGGTCATGCCTGAAAATGGTCCTTGCAATCAGTGCACCTACCTGGTATACATAAATAAATAACACATCTGCATATATGGTTCTCAGTGCTTTCCACCTGCACATAACAATCCCCAATCACTATAGCCATAGCCCACCACTGTGATCCCGCCCTCCATAACATATGCTACAGAACATGCTCCAACCATTCTCTCCCAGACGTGCAACAGCACATGCTCCAAACATGCTTTCTGCACTCTTACCAGATGCACTCGCACCACGCCCTCTCCCCAGCAGCAAGGAATGACTTAATACAGAGTGGAAGAATATTTCTCTTAAAATGTTAAAAAAACTTAAATGCAACACATTGTTTTTTTAACTATTTGTTTTATCTTTATTTTATTAATATAAAAATGTTATAATGGCAATAATGGACTCCAGACTGTGGGTTGTTGTGGGATTTACCCACTTCTGTGTGGTTTAAGTCACTTGGCCTGTGATCTCATTATGGATCACACCAGGCGTGGGCAAATCCCAAAACAACCCACACCCTGTTGTGCATTATTGCTCAATCCCACACCTTGGGTATGTATAAGCTATAGAATAATAACACAGAAACATAGAATCGTTGGCAGATAGGGACCACTTGGCTCACCTAGTCTGCTCAGTTTGTCCCTGCCTATAATGTCATTGCAGACCCTATATGATCTCCAGCTACTCCCCACCCCCCCCTCTTTTCTACCAACATAGAAACATAGAATCTGATGGCAGATAAGAACCACTTGGCCCATCCAGTCTGCTAATTTTGTTCCCTGCATATACTGTCACCCCAGACCCCTGCTTGATCTCCAGCTCCCCCATCCCCCTTGTTTCCATTAAGATTTCCTTATGCCTATCCCATACATTCTTGAATTCCACCACTGTTTTCGTATCCATCACTCTTTCACTGAAGAAATACTTCCTCACATCTCTTTTGAATTTATTCCCTTCCAGCTTCATTGCATTTCTCTTCTTTTTCTTGTGCATCTTTTCTTCTGAAAAATACTCCCCTCCTGTACCTTATTTACCCCGGTGAGGTATTTATAGGTCTCTATCATGTCCCAACTCTCCCTCCTCTCTTTCAAAGTATACATATTAAGGTCCTTCAGTCTCTCCTCATAGGGCTTCTGATGCGGACCCTGCACCATTTTTGTTGCCCTCCTCTGAACAGCCTCCACTCTGTCAATGTCCTGTCTGAGAACTGGACACATTACTTCAGATGGGGTCTCACCAGTAATCTATAGTGACAACAGCACTACCCTCCTTCTGCTGGTGAAACCCCTTCCTACGCACCCCAACATCCCACTGCCCCAACCAACTGCCTTGTAGCACTACCAGTGTGATCTTGAGGTCATCAGATATGATTACCCCAGGTCCCTTTCTTTTCTGGTTACTATCAATACCTCTCCTCTCATTTTGTATTCCGTCTCTGGGTTTCTGTGCCCTAAGTGCATGATTTTGCCCTTTTTCGCACTGAAACCAAACTGCCATGCCTTCAACCACTCCTTGTGTTTTCTCAGGACTTTGTACATTCTTTCCACCCCCTCTAGAGTATCCACCTTATTACAGAATCTGATGTCATCCACAAAGAGGCAGGCCTTCCCTTCCAGCTCATCTACAATGTCACTTATAATGACATTAAAGAGGACTAGTCCCAGTGCTGAGCCCTGAAGCACCTGACTGGAGATCCTCCCTCCCTTCCTTGACGTGAACCCCCTTTACCACCACCCTGTACCACCTATCCCTTAACCAGTTTCTTTCCCCGTTTACCACCATTGGACCCACCCTTAAGCTGCCCAGTTTCCCTACAAGTCTCCTATGTGGAATGGTGTCAAAAGTCTTACTGCAATCTAAATAGGCCATATCCATCTATTTCCCTGGTCACCCAGTACAAAGAAATCTATCAGATCTACCCAACATGAGCTCACCCTCCCCCCCAGGAATCCGTGATGCCTCTGATCTGATAACCCACTGGATTCAAGATACTCCACAATCTTTCCTTTAGCAGTGACTCCATTAACTTCTCCACCACCAGGGTCAGGCTGGCTGGTCTATAGTTGTCAGCCTCCTCCCTGTTACCGCTTTCGTGAAGCGGGACTACATCTGCCCTCCTCCAGTCCTCCAGAACCACTCCTGTTTGCAGTGAGTTGTTAAAAAGAACTGTCACAGGTGCAGCTAGTACCTCCCTGGGCTCCCTCAGTACCTTTGGATGTATCCATCTGGCCCCATAGCTTTGTCCACTTTCAGATATGCGAGTCCCTTCAGGACTCTCTCCTCTATAAAAGGACTTGTGGGTATCTCTCTCTCTCTCTCTCTCGTGCTCATTTTGCTTTTATGTGGCCCATCCCATTCCCCTTCCTCTGAGAAGACTGAACAAAAGTGCTTGTTCAGGATATCTGCTTTTTCCTGATCCTTTTCTGCATGGTTCTCACCTGCCCTTCTTAACCTCACAATCCCTCTCCTAGTTTTCCTCTTTTCACCTACATACCTATAAAATGTCTTGTCCCCTTTCATCACCCCCTGGCTCATTCTTTCCTCAGTTTGTTCCTTTGCACTCCTCACCACTTTCACTGCATCCTTCTGCGTCTCCTGATACACCTTCTTGTTACAAAAATGAAATATATTTTAAAATATATTATTAACAATGTGTTTACATATAGTGGAATATATTCCAATCTGCTTGTTTTATAATATATTGTAATATATTGGAAACTCAATATATTTCAATATATTTTAAAATTTGCAAATATATTGTAATGTACTGTAAATACATGCTATGGCCGCTTTAGTATACTGTGTATATTGCAAAACATACTGATTAAATTCCAAATATATTGAAATAAGGATGGTAAATATATGCTATTGGTATATTGCCAATATACATATAAATGTCATTATTTTACATTTCAAACGTTTCCTGTATTTACAAATATATATAATATACAAGTGTAATAGATATTATTATAACTATTAACTTACCCAGACGAAAAGAAAAGGAATTATTTATGATGTACACATACCTCTATCTGTATAACTAGAAAACATCTTGTTAGTAATCATGGAGACAGTTACATTGGAATTATGTAAGCTATAACCCACAACAGACCATGGGTATACTAGGTATTAATGCATGCCCCAGTTGTATTGTGAGGCACGAGGGCACAGCTCAAGTGATCTCCAACCAACTGGGATGTGCATTAATGCCTAGTATGCCCATGGGCCTGGAGTGGGTTATTGCACTTATAAAATGACCTGTTTTCTGAGTGAAAAAAAATAATCCAAACTGTTTCAAATAATTTTAAATTGTCTTTATTTTCACTGTGTCTGTCCGCCTTAAAAAGTAGTTCTCTTTAAAAAAATGTTTCATTTTTTCACTCTTGTCTGGCTCCAGCTTTCATTGGTTGCCAGTTGCGTGTCAGAAGGTTTTTGAAAAGAAAAAACATGTCAGCCATATTTCTCACTAAGCAAGAGGGTTTACTGTTAGGAATTGTGTTAGCTGTTGTATTTTAAAACATAAATATCGAAATTGGTACTAAATTCTCCTTCCATTTCTCTGCCTTTACGTTCTTTCGCCTAGCTCGATTTCATAAATGGCGCCTTTTCAAGCGAGAGAAAGTAAAGGCAGGGATTTCTGCTTTTGACAGATCAGTCTTTACGTGAGTGTAAAAAAGATCGGCATGGCAATAGACAGCTTGCAGGGCATTAATGAATGGTCAGCTGACATTGTCTGACCAATTAAGGCAATTCTCTCATAGTATTAATTAAGCAATAATGCACAACAAGGTGTGGGTTGTGCTGGGATAACCTCACGCCTGGGTGGTTAGGCATCCAGTGTTCCAGCAGTGAGGTTATCCTAGCACGACCCACACCCTGGAGTGCATTATTGCTATTATACAATGGCTCATTGTTATACAAAATAATTAAAAAAAAAATGTAAAAAATGTTTTTCGTAGATTTCTAGTCTGGAAATACATCTTTGTTTCTTAAGAGAAGATGCAAACAATGCAAATGCAAACAGTGCATCAATGCAGTGAGGTTGTGCTCAAATAACCTCACTATTGCCAAATGTAGATAATCAATCAGATTTACAGGATTTTTAATTGCCATTGTATAATGACCATTTCATAATGTTTTACAGTGCAACTTTAACTCAAACATGCATTTTATACATTTATACTTACACATAGGACTTACTTTACATGCTCATGCTTATTAAATGCTCAGATTTTGTTTCACCTTTGGGTCACGGTGAGGTCATACATGTACTTGCTTTATAACTTGTACCTTTCCTTTCAGTCTGTAAGCTAATTTTGTAAATTCTAAATTATTGTAAAACTAGAAATTATCATGATTTTGGCTGATAAACTATGTTTCTGAAATATGCAAGTTAGTTATGTAAATGTACACATGGGACCAAACGAAGCATTTACAAAAATACATGTAACATATATAAAAAATATATGCAACATATATAAAAATATATGTAACATATATAAAATATATGCAACAAATATAAAAATATATGTAACATATATAAATATATATGTAACATACAAAGAATACAGTATATATTTTGAAATATACTAATGATATATTTCAAACATCATATTACTACATAGATTGGCATGCTTTCAAGCAATGCATGAGGCAGAATATATGATTTCAGTATATGCTGAAATACACTGTGTATTATAGTTCATTGAGTCAAAGTATTTCTGAATATTGTGACATATATTTTTGCATACTATGGGTTAGAAATATATTATGTCAGTATATTTAAAAATATATTTCATAATATATTATACTGTATAATATATTACATCAGGACAATGTATTTCTCGGTGTATTGACATACATTAACACATATTTTTCAATATATTGCAATATATTCAATTTTTGTAAGGGGCTTCCTTCTATGTCTCTTTGTTTATTTATTCATTTGTTAACTGGGTTGGTGCACTGGTCCGAGGACTTTTTTCAGGCGTGGCCCAGGCCTGAGACTTATACCTCTTGAATGGTACCCTTATAGCCTTTACCTTTTCAACCACTTCCTTTGAGTACCATAGTGGTGTCTTTTCCTGTTTTTTGTTCATTTCCATTTTGCAGAGGTTTGCTGCCTTCACCATGCATGCTCTTAGCTTAGCCCACTGCTCTTCCACCCCACCCATGTCATCCCCCCCTCACTAGGTTGTCTGTGAGGCATTTAGCCATTTTTTAAAAGTCTGCCCTCCTGAAGTCCAGGACCCTTGTCCTTGTGTGTTTCGCTTCCACCACTGTTGTGTTGAAAGATACTATATGGTGATCACTGGTCCCCATGTGGCCTTCCACCTTGACATCTGCAATACTGTCCTTGTTAGTGAGCACTAGGTCCAGTATTGACCTATCAAGAGTGGTCTCCCTGACTTGTTGCCTGAGAAATGCCACCTACGGGAAGTCCAGAATGTCCCCGCTTCTAGTTGAAGCTGCAGCTGGGAGGCTTCAATCTACAACAGCTAGATTGAAGTCCACCACCATCAGCACCTCCCCTTCTTCTGATATTGTGCCAGTGGCTTTCACCAGTCCTTTATCTAATTTCTCCCCCCCCACCCCGTGCTGGAGATCTGTAAATCACACCAGTGCAAATAGTAGCTCCATTTCCCATCTCCAGGGTTCCCCACAGTACCTCCAACCCTTCCATTCTCCCCTTGATTTCCTGCATCTTCATCAGTTTGATACCCTCCCTTACATACAGTACCATCCCCTCCATTCCTTCCCACCCTATTTTTCCCAAACTGAGTATAGCCTGGTATGGCCATCTCTCAGTCATGGTTTCCTGTGCACCACAACTCAGTAATGGCCAACATATCCAGGTCTGCCTCTGCCATGATGGCCTTTAGGTCTGAAAGTTTATTTCCCAGACTTCTTATGTTTGCACACATTCCACATTTTGTTTCCACACTGTCTGCTATCCCCTTTTTTCCTTTTTGCCCTGCCTCCTTTTCCCCTCTCTTTTAACATCTTGTGTTCCCACATCCTTTCATTCCTAGCACTCTGCTTTTTTCTTTATTATGTACCTTGGAGAACTTACCTTCCCCACCCAAGTACTTCCTTCCTTCTCTCCATTTCAAGTCTGGGAGGGGCAGTTTATATCTCCCTGATTTCTTCCACCACCCCCATTGGCTAGTTTAAATGTTCATCAAAGTAGCATTTAACCCGTCCACTGAGGATTGTGGTTCCCTTCACAGACGGATGCAGGCCATCACCCCTGTATAGGCCCTTATCCCACCAGCTTGGTCCACAGCCTCCAGTGTAGCCAAACTTCTCCCCAGCTCCCTAAAATCTCCCTGCACAATCCCAGCCATGTCTCTAGCCAGGTTATTAGTCCCCAAGTAGATAATGACAGCCAGCCTTTCCTCCTGCCCCGCCACATTAGCTATTGTTAGGATCTGCGTTCCATCCCTGTGAGCCAAGGCACCAGGTAAGCACCTCACCTCCCTCTCCTTCCTGCTTCCAAATCTACCCACCTAACGATCAAGTCCACCACCAGAAGTTGTTTTCTCCTCAGCTGGAGTCCTCTACCTCCCACCTTGGGGCCTCCCCTATGGAGCAACCCCCACATCCTCCCTGGCCACTACCACGGGGGCCTCCTCCCAGCAGTCCCATCCCACCAGAGTGGCGAATGAGTTTCTTAGTGTCATGGGCTGAGGAATATGCTCCCAATCTGCCACCCCCACCCTCATGCAGTCCAGCCGGCCCTCCTCCTTAGCATCCTCTGGGGCAATGGTGGTAGACTCGGTGGCCCCGATGGTAGAATCAGTGGCCTCTGGGTGAGGGAAGAGGTACCCTGAATCCTAACCAACTCAGCCTGGAGTTTAGAGACCTCCTCCCTCAGCCCAGAGAGGTACGAGCAAATGGGGCAGCACCTCAGTCTCCAGAAGGTCTCCCTGAAAAATGCTGATCCACAGCCACTGCCCTGCACCTCTCCCAGTGTTCTCATTTCTACACTCACTATGTTATCCGGAAAGAACTAGTACCCTTACCCTAGATAGGGTGTTTCTTATTCCCCCTCCCCTTTTTTTTGCTTAATCCCTTCGTATTGTGACCCTAAATAAGGTTTTTAAGTTTTCCCCTTTTCGCTTCTTTTATTCTCTATTTTTTACCTTTATCGTAGATAGTCCCCTTCCCATTGGAATAGCTACTGTCACCTGTGAAATCTCTGTAAGCGCCGTATACAATCTAGGAAGTCGGCCTACTTCCAGTCACTTCAGTCCAATCACCTAAGCAACCTTAGGCATTTCTGGTCCTCCATTAATGCCTTGCAGCCCCCCACCAAGCAGTCACCTTTCCCCTAAACACACAACAAGGCTCCCTCACTGACCCTACTGACATTGCAAATGCACTTAATGCACATTTCTCAAACCTTAGCAGCTACCCGGCTAAGCTCCCCTCTCCACCCCCTTTCCCTCTCCTCCTCTTTCCCCTCCTACTAGCCCCCCTTTTTATTTTAAGACCATTCCTGGGACTTTTAAGCTCCTTCTCAGCCTACCACCTCGAGGGAGTTCTGGTAGGGATGGTTTGTCCCCCCGCTTCTTAAAACTAGTGGCCCAGGACACTGCCTATCCACTCATCTTCATCTTTAACCACTCCATTACTACTGCCTCTGTTCCCTCTGTCTGGAAGCAGGCCAAAATTGTCCCCATTCATAAGTCAGGTGACCCTAGCCTTATGGACAACTACCCCGGCCCATCTCCATTCTGCCCCATTTTGATAAGCTCCTAGAGAAGGTAGTAAACTACCAAACTACAGAGCATATCTCCAAATATAATCTCTTTTGCCCTCAGCAACATGGTTTCTGAAAGGGGCACAGCACTACCATGACCCTTGCCCCCTTCACTGACCATGTGCTAAGGAATATGGATGAAGAGAAGCTAACTGGTACAGTGTTTATTGATCTGTCCAAGGCATTTGACCTTGTAAATCACTACATCCTGATAGCAAAACTTAACACCTTTGGTTTCTCCCCTGCCTCCACCACCTGGCTCACTAACTACCTCTCTGGTAGAACACAGATGGTCTGCCTTGGTGGTGTCACCTCCCCCCTCTTGTCTGTCTCTGTGGGTGTCGCCCAGGGATCTGTTCTTGGCCCCCCTCCTCTTTTCCCTCTTCATTAACTTTCTCCCATTGGAGGGCCTATCCTGTAAATCACACCTCTACACTGATGACTTAATACTATACCAAAGTGACCCCCTCTCCTTCCTCTCTATACACTATTCTTACCAATGATTTCTGCAAGGCACATTGTTGGTTCTCCACCAACAAACTATTGGTCAATGCTGCCAAAACAAAGGCCATGCTTTTCGGTTCCAAACTGAAACTCTCTGCACTAGCCCGCAACGGTGGTCTTCTCACTTTCAAATCCCTAAATGGATCTTCCAGGGCACTGTTCCTGCCTTCAAGTATCTGGGGGTAATCCTGGACCTGTCCCTAACCTAAACTGACCACATTGCCTCACTGATCAGGCACATCAACCAGAAGATAGGGCTTTACTTAATCTACTATTGCATGATCAACCACCTCTCGCTGGAAGCCTGCCTTGCTATTGCCCATGGCAACCTCCTTCCCCTCCTCGACTATGGCTGCCTGGTGTATTCCCTCACCTCCATTACCAACCTGAACCACCTGGACGCTACCCACAATCATATTTGTCACCTTCTCCTCCTTGTCCCTCTCCTCACTCATCACTGCACTCTTTACCAGTCCCTTAACTGTCTCCCTCCTCCACAAGCACAGTGCTCCTACCTGCTGGCCTGGACCGTTGATGATACTTTGCACAATCCCTCCTACTCTCCACTACCCCTTCTTATCTGACCAAGAACCTACTGCTGCAATCTATGTCAGTCTTTATACCTTCAACTAGAATGGCGTAACATAACTATGAGGATGGGCCTAAGACCCTTCTCTGCAGCTGGAACCTCACTATGGAATGACCGCCCCTCCTCCCTATGTTCCCCCGACCCACCTCTAAATCTAAATTCCCTGTCAAGAATGCACTTTCTGTCCAGCATGACCTGCGTCTGCCCACAGGCCGCTAGCATGGCTTCACTTCGCTTGCAGCTCACCGTTACCCCCTCCCCCTCTAGTGCTCTGCTCTCCTCTTCCGCCCTGAATACTATTGTTATTCCTTTTGTTGAATGATGCAGCAACCTCACCCTGTTTATCTAAATGTTATATATCTTGTTTGCTCAATTGCTGATGTACCTGATACTGTTTACTTTATATTTTCTCTGTTAGCTTGACCTCCACTGTTATGTTCCCTGTATGATACATGCTGCTGTCTCACTGTATTTTTACGCTGTATGTGCCAGTTTTTACATCATATGTGCTAGTTTCTGGCCCGGGCCATGCCTGAAAAAGGTCTTTGGCTCAGTGCACCAACCTGGTTATCAAATGAATAACTAAATAACTAGGGTGTAACCTCTTTTCCCACACCACAGCTTTAATTTATTTTATTTTTACTTTGTTCACTGGGTAAGCACACTGGGCCAAGACCCGTTTTCAGGAACGACCCGGAGCCACTAATCAAGCAGCTTAGATGTTACAGAGATGCAAATAAATACAAAGACTGTAGTTTGCTCCTTTTACCTTTGCCTTTACTCTTTTGTATGCTTACCTAGATAGGTTATCTCCTCCTTTCCCACACAACAGGTAATTTCTGCTTGTATGAACTGTTTTCCCCTGCTGTTACCCCCTTATCTTCTTCCAGTAATCCCTTACACAGGCAGTCCCAGGTCGCTCCTGTAAAAAAGCTTTCAGCTTAGTGTGCTATACCTGGTTAAACAACTAAATAAATAAACAAGTACTTCACCTTACCTCAGTGGACCAGCAGAGTCCCTTGCATGCCTGCTATCACCTGCGGACACCTAAGATGCCGATCTCTTCATCTGTTCCAGTCCTGTTCTGTTTCACTCATGTTCTGGGACACAAAAATGAATAGGACAAGTTAGGATGACTTCTTTTATAGTCCCTCTATCACTTCCTGCTAACTGGTGATTGGTCCATGTATTTATTTATTTGCTTTTGGTAACCGGGTAAGTACACTAGACAGAAATGCCTATTTTCACAGACGACCCGGGAGATTATAAATCAAAACAAGTAACAATCAATGATACAGGGAAAAGCAGATACAATGCAGTACATAAAGAAACCAACAGCCTTGCAGAGGAGCAGAATTATATAGCACATAAGTGAATACTATACATTACATATGCATCACAGTACAAAAGAGATAAAACAGCTTTACAAAAATCAGAGTAACCTAAGTGCATAACAGCAGTGCTGGTGGACTGGGCAGAGGGGAAGGGACAGGATAGGCAGGGTATAAAAGTGCAAGACCAAGTAAAGATGTATAAATCATGAACTGAAGACATTTGCATGTGTCAATTAGAGATGGCGCATTTGGGGATAGAGATCAGAGCTGAAGTGGTGGACTGGAGAGGTTGGGAAAGTCAACAGGGGATGAATATGGCTGCTAGGGAGGCGTGGAGAGAAGACCAAATGATATTGTCTGTCAGGCAGCCTATGGAATATGAGCACCGGGAAGAAGGGGATAACCAGCAGAAGTCAGAGTAAAGTTTACAGTGGTGTTTAAGACAATGGACAGACAAAGCAAATCTACAGACATTGTTATAGGCAACATCCCACGTTTGTAGGATGTTTGCCTGTGACTGTGCAAAGACCAGCAATGCATAGCAAAGACCAGGGAGCAGAAGTCCTTGAGCAATGGAGATCCTAGTTGTAGGGGTCAGGACGTGATGGACATGATAAGCCCGCCTGATTTTGGCATTGACGGACTTGAAAGCTGCATTGACATGAAGAGAGAAATTGAAAGATGGATCCAGTGTGACCCCTAGGTGTCTGAAGATAAGTTGCTTGCTTGATGACATTATTATAAAGTTTTTAAAGAGAATTTATTCATGTTAAAAAGTGCCCACTTCATGCATTTCAGGTCACTCACTTGACCCTTTCTCAAAGGTAGAGTGACCTGAAACACGTCAGGCGGGTGCTTTTTAGCATGAATATATTCCTTTTTTAAAACGTTATAATGGTGTCAGCATCTAAATGTGGTGGTGAGTGCCCATGTTGCTTCTGTGTTCGTCTGTTTTACTTGTGTGCACTCTTTGCCTTTGTATCTGAAAGAGTGCGTAACTTGAACAGGGAAGCCATCAAGACAAGAAAACAGAAATGAAGGATTTAAGGTGCAGGATTTCCTGCTAGGACCCATAGAGCATGGCCTGGGTCTTGGTGACATTTAGCACCAGGTGGTGAGTCTTGAGCCATACTTGAATTTGTTGCAGATCAGAAGAGAGGTAGGAATTAATGTCATTGCTAGAGCTAGAGAAGACATAGAGAACCAAGTCATCAGCATAGAGTAAGGTGCGACAGTGGGTGGAAATAGTAGGTAGGTTGTTTATAAATACAGAAAAGAGCAGGGGGCCTGAGAATGGAACCTTGCAGGACTCCAGTGGATAGGGGAGCATGGGAGGACAGGACTTTATGATTGGAGACAGACTGGGAGCGATTGTGTAGATAGCTGGAGAACCAGGTGATGGTGATCTGGGAGGCACCCATTGAGCCTAACTGGCTCAAGAGCAGTAAGTGGTTGACCAAGTCAAATGCCTTCGATAGGCTAATAAAAACAGCCCCGGTAAGTTGACCTCTGTCCATACTGGTTTTGGTGTTGTTAGTGAATTGCGCTAGGGCAGTTGAGGTGCTGTGGCCTGGCCTGAAGCCATGCTGATCAGGAGATAACAGAGTGTAGTTATCTACAAAGTCGGACAATAAAGGATGGATAAGCTTCTCCAGAAGTTTACTGAGGACTGGCAGGAGTGCTATCAGGTGGTAGTTCATTGGGCTTTTTGGGGTCACCCTTTTTGAAGACTGGAATAACCCTAGCATGTTTCCAGGACAATGGAACTGTGCCCAAGCTAATGGAGAGGTTGAATAGGTGCGTGATAGGGGTAGCAAGAATGGAGGCACCTAGTTTGAGAATTCTAGGTTCCAGCCCATCTGGACCTGCGCTGCCGGTTGGGGGGGTGGAGAGACGGCTGGTATGGGTGTGACAGAGGTTGAGCTGGGGGGTGGTAAAGAGTGAGTTAAAGGCATTGGCAATGGTGTTGGGATTGTTACAGGATACATTATCAATTAACATGCCTAGGGGAGTTTGAGTATTGTTGCAACCCAGTATGCGGTTGATTTGTGCCCAATACCTTTTTGGGTTATGGGCAGAGGCATGGAGAAGATCTCTATAATAATTGCTTTTGGTAGCGTGGATTACTTTCTTGCATGAGTTCCAAAGGGAGCGATAGGCAATGAAGTCGTAATGAAGGGAGGAGGAACTTGTCACAGGAATTAAGCATCTGGAGAAGGGGGCTAGTCAACCATTTAGTGGGTAGGCCCCGAACCCTGCACCTAATGTAAGGAATGTGCTTAGACTGCAGGGAGTGCAGGGAGTTGAAGAAATACTCCACAGTAGATCACGTGACCACCACCATCTGTAATCGGACCCAACCTTCCTTCTGTAAATAAAAAAGCTGAAACATCTTACTTTAGTAAACCTGTACCTAATATTTAATCAGGAGCCCACTTGCTTTTGCTCCTACTTTCCCTGCTGATTGTCACCATTATCTGTGCTCTGAACTCAGACCCAACCCACGTCCACTCAACAGAGCAGCTCTACAGACTAAAATAAGCAAAACAAACAGGAAAGCTGGAATTTGCAGCAATGCCCCCCAAAAGTTCCAGTAAGTCTCTGTCCTTAGAAGTATGTTTCCCATGGCTGGCACTAGCCAAATTTTGCAGCGTTGTGACAGGGTTGAATAGGACCCTGTCCCAGTTGTTATGGAGAGTTTGAATGCAGGGATCTGTTCTGTTCCTTCCTTTACTGTCTCTTGTCCATCTGGTTGCAAAACCAACTTTTACTGTAAGACCTAGGATTTGATCACTCTGATAGTCTCACAATTATTTGCCTCTCACTGTTGCTCAGTCTTTCCTTGCTATTCTGTCTTTTCCTCCCTTGCATATCTGCTGGTATAAAAATATATGCAAATCATTATGTGGAAATGTTACTGATATTGGGATCCCTTTGTTTAGAAATGATATACTGTTACTGTTAAAATGTATATAATTATAGTTTGAGATGATTGCAAAAAGCTATTGGGAACTCAAGGGGTTAACCTAAGAGCAGTTTTTAAGTCTTTTTTCAGAAGCTGTGGATAAGGGGCCTCAGATCTGGGACAGTGTTTTTGTAGCACCTGCCTGAAACATACAATAACATTTTAGAAAAAAACAGGATGCTTGTTAAGTAAGGGGGTTGCAAAGACTTATAAGAGAGAGAGAGGGAGAATGCTACAATGTTTTGGGGAAACACAGAGATTGAAGGAAAACTCAGATGGATCTTCTGTATTTATTCTGCCTTTGTAAATAGTTATACGGAACAAGCTTTTTTTTATGCTACTGCTAGTGCAAATAAATACTTTTTGAAAATTCTACAACTGCTCCTGGTTTTCCTATGCTTCCTGACCTGTGCCTTGACGATAAGCGCACATCTAAGATTCCTTTGTGCCTATCCCATGCATGCTTGAAGCCCACCACTGTTTCCGCTCTCACCTCTTTGGTTAGTAGACTGTTCCAGGCAGCCACCACTCTATCAGTGAAGTTGTACTTCCTTACATCCCTCCTAAACTTCCCCCTTCCAGCTTCATTGCATGCCCTCTTGTCCTGGTGCACCTCCTCCTCTGAAAAAATACTCTCCTCCTGTACCTTGTTCACTTCTGTCAGGTACTTGTAGGTCTCTATCATGTTCCCCTCTCTGTTCTCTCTTCTCAGGTGTATATGTTGAGATCCCTTACTCTCTTCTCCTAGGGCCTTGTAATGCAGCCCCTGCACCATTTTCATTGCCTTCCTCTAGAGAGCCTCTCCCTGTCTTAAGTCATTCCTGAGATATGGTCTTCAGAACTGGACATAGTACTCCAGATGGGGTCTCACCAACAGTTGATACAGTGGCAACACCACCTCCCTTCTCCTGCTGCAAATACCCTTCCCTATGTACCCCAGCATCCTACTGGCCCTGCCTACTACCTTGCCACAGTACCCCATCACCTCGAGATTATCAGGTATGACAATCCCAAGGTCTCTTTCCTGCTTTGTGACTGTCAATACCTGCCTCCATTTTATATACCACCCCAGGGTTTCTGTGTCCTGGGTGCATGATTTTGTACTTTTTTGCACTGAAACCCAGCTGTCATGCGCTCAGCCACTCCTAGAGTTTTCTCAGGTCTCAACGCATTCTCTCCACCCCATCTGGCATATCTACCCTACTGCAGATTTTGGTGTCATCTGCAAAGAGGCATACCTTCCCTTCCAGGTCTTCTGCAATGTTGCTTATGAAGACATTGAAGATGAGTGGTCCCAGCACTGAGTCATGAGGTACCCCACTGGTCACTCTTACCTCATTAGAGTGAGTGCCATTTACCACCACCCTCTGTCACTGATCCATCAACCAGTGCCAATAAATGGGATGGTGTTTATTATGAGAATTTAAAACACACCCGTGTATGTAATGCATCACACATTGAGGCTATGTATTGAATTTGAGTAGTGAACACCATCCCATAATTTATTGTACATAATAACTGACCAGTGGACATCAACTAATATTTAGACACAATCCAGATGGCATTTTCTGTACAGGTATTTTCTGCATTTTTCATTACCGGGTTGATTTGAGTTGAAACTGGATTCTTGTCCCCTAGAGTCCATCTGCTTCTGCTGCTTAATCTGATTCTCAAATCACAATTCTCTGATAGCACAGTTTTGAGCTCTGGAAAAAATAATGATGTCACAGGCAGAGGATTGTGACTTCAGCAAAGGATCAAACAACAAGTGTACATCAACTCTGGGGGGGGGGAAGGATCCTTTTCCTGTATACGTTACCCTAACAATAATGACTGAAAGGAATAGAAATACAGGACACTGAAAAAATATAAGATGAACTGTATCTAAATATTATGTTTTTCAAAGTTTTCTAAAAACTGACAAAATCACTTCAAGCAACTCAGAGGTGTAGTTGGCAAGGAGACACACTTCTGGTGCAGAACTCAACTCAGTTGTAAAAATGCTTCTCAGTAAAACCAGAAGTCACATCATTTACTAATTGGTAGCTCACTTCTTTATTAGATCACAATGCCAAATCCTACAGTGGCACTTATAAAGTTAGACAATACATAAATCCATATATTACTCCTGCAAACAGGAAGCCAGTGTGGTTGTTGGGTGCAGCCGTGAGACCTACACGCACTTCAGCTGATGTCTCAGCGTGCGTGATCATACCTTCCTTGGAGTGCACATTAATGAGGCAGGTTACTATACCAGACCTCTGTGTAATTCATGCCTCACAACAGTGGAACTGCAATGGTGTGGAAATCAGTCCCCCACTGAAAGCAGATGGCATGTCCTGGTTAATAAATCAGGAAACTAACTATTGCATTCCTTTACATTTGGGGTCCAGACACCAACAGAAACACAGCATAATAAGGGCAGAAAAAGATTATGTACACACAAGTCTGCTCTGATGCCCTACAGTGTGTTAGTCTGAATCATAAAATGGATTCTAAAAATCATACAACTTCACTGGTCAATTTGTACCATGTGATAGGGGATAAGAGAGCACATAACTACTCTGAGATGCTTTTTCGACACCCTGATTGGACAGTCAAACCTCAGGACACAAACAAAATCACTACACCAGACCCACACCTGACACATATAACAACTCAACAGTTCTCTATCAGTATGATTGTCTCATTTATTTATTTACCCATTCGGAAAGCACCTCTGGACACACATGTTCATTTACAAAGGTTCCATCTCAAGGATAATAAAAGAGATTAACACAGACTTAAACTATAGGCAAAACAAAACCAGCAGCTCCAGTGGAGTATAGCTCCAAGGGGAACGTGAGGAAATTCTTCTTCACGGAAAGGGTGGTGGATACATGGAATGGCTTGCCCCAGGAGGTGGTAGGAGTGAGCACAGTGGGGGGTTTCAAACATGCATGTGATAGGCATAAGGGAACCCTAGCGGTGGGAAGGAGAGGCTAAGGCTGATGACCAAGTAGGGTCAGCAGCTGTTGGTACAGGTAGGGTATACGGGCACACTGGATGGGCCTAGTGGTCCTTATCTGCCAACAATTTCTATGTTTCTATGTCAGCATGGACAATATGAATATATAGGTACAATCATAAAGAAGTAACTGTGGTTCCAAGGAGCTTAGTCAGCAATAAGGAATGAAAGCCCTAGGTACTGACATGGCACAGTGTGAGTTTCATAACAATTAATGAGAACAGTACGGTATATTAGGTGATAGCAGTAGCAGTATTCTTTGTTGTTTGATAATAGAAAATGATCTTTATAACTCTTACAACTATAAAACAATTGTAAAAAAGGAAAAATACAATTAAAATTGGATACATACAATGGAAAAATTACACATTCAACAAAATTAATCTGGCTATCCTTTTGAGTGCATTAATGATAAAAAAATCCATTATGTTATAATTGTTTTTACAATCCTTTTCCTTATTTTTTTGTATTGATATCAGGTAATTTGCTGTCCTTCTGATTATAAAATCATCCTCTACTGTGAAGAGAATCAGCAATATTTCATTTTTATCAGTACCTAAAACTGTCAAGAAAACAGGGCCTAGCCATTTTTCTGGCCTTTTTGTACCAAGTACATCTAAGCATCACATGACATAAATCATCTATTTCTCTGCCTCCACAATAAACTTCCGCCTTTGTGGGGTCTGAGGATCTACTGAATCTGGCCATTAAATTATTAAACTCAAAAACTTCTGTTTTGTATCTAGCATATCATTTATGTTGAAGTGTATTTTCCAGAATACTAACATACTAAAATGCCAGCAGAATAGGCCTAACGGTCTTTCGAGTCTGCTCGATTGGTCAGCCCCCACCCTGGGTGCTGATCTTGTTGCCCCCCTCACCTTCTTTGGCTTCTCCCTTCCCAGTTCCGGATATTCTTGCTGCATTGGATTTTGCTTCCAGAACCCTTCCTGTACCTGTCCCAGCCCTCTTGAACCCCTCCACCGTCTCTGCCTCCACCAGCCCCTAGGCAGTGCATTCCATGGCTCCACCACCCTCTCAGTGAAGTAGCACCTCCTCCTTTCTCCCCTGAATCTTCCCCTCCAGCTTCCACCCATGCCCTCTAGTGGCCCCTCCTCCTTCATTGAAGCACCGTGACTGTTCCTCCCTATTTACCCTCTTCATGTACTTGAAGACCCCATCATGTCCCCCGTCCCTTCTCTCTTCCAATGTGTATATTTTTAGCTCTCTCGAGCCTCTCCTCATAGGTCCTGTCCCCAAGCCCCAAATCATTTTGGTTGCCTCCTCTGACCCTCTCCAGGAGTTTAATGTACCTCTTCAAGTGTGGCCTCCAAACTGCCGCAGTACTCAAGGTGTGGCCTCACCAAGCAGTTATACAGAGGGAGTATCACTTCCCTCCTTCTGGAGGTGATCCCCCTAGCGATGCATCCCAGCATCCTGTTGGCCTTGGCTGCTGCCCTCCTACAAGTCTCCGAGTTGTTCATCTTGACATCCACAACCACCCTCAGGTCCCTCTCAGCCATCGAGACTTGTAGCATTTCCCCCCCAGGGTGTACACTTGGCCCGGGTTTCTGGCCCCCAGATGGAGTACCTTGCATTTCCCTGCACTGAACCTCAGCTTCCACTTTCTAGACCATCTTTCCAGAGCCTCCAGGTTCCCCTGTAGGGCCACCCTTCCCTCCTCCCCATCCACCACCGCCCCCAGTTTTGAGTCATCTGCAAAGAGACTCATCTCACTCTTGATTCCTGTCTTTATGTCAGAGACGTAAGCGTTAAACAGGAGGGGCCCAAGGACTGATCCCTGTGGGACCCCACTAATGACCCTCTTTGTAATCTCTGAATCTCTAAGTAATATCTGTAGCAGTGCATGCAATCATTATTTGTATACCGTATCATGCATTTTGCATTAATTATCTTTTCTAGAACTTGATATTTGTATTTTTCAACGAGCCTTTTTAACATAAGCTTTATATTGAGCAGCTATCATATTATCTTCAGCCAAATCCAAAAGATCCACAAGATTTACAGTATTTAATATTGTTTTTAATTCAATTTGCCAAGCAGATCTCCCACATCCTTCAAGGTCCCATCAGCTTTTTTCCTCCCAACATTCTCTTGGCAGTCTTTTTTTGGGTGTTTGCTGACCTTCAACCAGTAATTGATCCTACGGGCTTCCGCCAAAGCTTTTAGATTGGCTGATCCCACCTCTGCACATACAAAGCATGCTGGGATGGAATATGGAAAACCATGTGCCGATCTAATAATCTGCAGAGCCGATTTTTCCATTTTTTCCATAAATTTAAGATCGAAAAATTCTGCACCATCTAAAAGCTGGGCATTATACTTTGCCTCAATAGACCTTAGAAGAGGAAAAATAGAAGCCTCACCATACATTGCATTGAATCTTCTCAAACCATTAATTGTACTATTATTTTTTTTTCAACAAGGTATCAAAATGAGCTTTCCATGAGAGTGTTTGAGAAAATATCAAATCCAGACATTGATAATTTGTTGTTATTTCACCTGGGGTGGCATCAATGAGCCATTTAAATTTGGTTTTCCTAGTACCAAAAACCAATATTTTTGTTTTGTCCATATTTATCTTTGATGACATATCCTTTAAAAACTTTTCAAGTATATTCATTTTTTTTTGTAGGTCAGAGGGTGTCAAGGAGAATATTGCTTTGTCATCCACGTAGGCTAATGCTGGACATTTTATAGAACCAATTTTTGGGGAGTCAGTATGACTCTCTTCCAAATTTAACAGTAACTTATTCATGTATATAGAGAATAGAGTGGGAGCAAGAATGCTCCCCTGTCTTACCCCAACATTTGTTGGGAATTTTTCAGAGACATTTGTAAAGAAAACATTAACTCAGATTTGGGCCCATGCTTCTGAATATAACAATCTAATTTTATTAATAATAATTGGGCTAATACCCCAGGACATCATACGAGACTATATTAGGTGACTGACGTGTTGTAACAGGAGCATTTGGAACTAGCAGTGAGTACTTTTCTTAGTGCCTTCCTGAATTGGGCAATTTTGGGGAGCCCTTCCAGGGTTTCAGGTAATTTGTTCAGCCACTGAGATGTCCTTACTGCAAAGGACCGCTTGCCTAGACTTGTTTTATAGAAGGGTACAATATTTCTGGAGTATTCCTAGTCCTGATGGTATATTGGTTGTTAACTGGGCAGAACAAGTTATGAATAGCCAGAGGGGTAAGGCCTAATGGTGCTTTTTTTGTGAGCAGACAGGTTTGGTACCTTAGTGTGTCCTGTAGGGGAAGTCAATTGGTTAGAGGGTAAAGGGAGCAGCTGTGTGCAAGCTTGTCCACCCGTAGAGCAAAGCAACAGGCCTTGTTGAACACCAACCTAACTCTGTTGAGTGTGGAGTCAATTACCTCTGTATAAACTGGGAGGCCATAGTCTAGAATAGGTAGGACTGAGCTGAACACTACAATATACCTGGCTTCCATAGTAAAGTTCAAGCAATTCCCGAACAGTGCTCTTAACTTTTGGTTTGCAAGACTAACAATGTTATCCACATGCTGGGTGAAAGATAAAGTGTCACCCAGGGTAACATCTAAGTATTTGAACGAGTTAATCTGTTCCAAACTAACTCCTTTTCCATTAAGGATGACAAGGGAAGAGATCTTTTTTTTCAACTGCGGGCCTGAGAATAACATGGTCTTTGATTTTTGTAGTTTAAGAATAGTTTGTTTAACATGAACCATTTCTCCAGGGACTCCAAGTTGTCTTGGAGGACAGTGCATAGTTTTGCTTGGTGGGCACAACTGGTGTATATAACAGCATTGTCAGTGTATAAGAGCATCTTGGATGTCTGGCAGGCTTCTGGTAGGCTGTTTATGAACAGGCCAAAAATGAGGGGACCAAGTGCTGAGCCTTATGGCACCCCTACTGAAACACTTTTAACATCTGAGAGATGGCTGTCTATCTTTACCCACTGTGTGTGGTCGGACAGGTATCTGCTAAACCAGGCTACCATATTCTGGGAGAGATCAAGCAAGAGGATCTTATCCAGAAACAGCTTATAGTTGACAAGATCAAAAGCTTTAGTCAAATCAATGTAGATGGCTCCCAACAGGTGACTGCTATCAAGGGCCTCATGCAAGAAGTTGGTGTACTCTAGTATGGCAGTGCTAGTGCTGTGGTGCTTCCTCAAACTATGTTGCAGAGAGACTTGATATAGCCCTGTAGTTAGCCAGGTTGGAGCAGTCTTCGCCTTTAAAGACATGTGTGACTATTGCTGTTTTCCTGATGTCAGGGAACTGGGAAAACCACAGAGAAAGGTTGACTATTTTAGAGATGGGAACAGCAAGTTCCCCCAGGGCCAGGGCCAGCAGCTTCATGCCCATGTCACCCCCCCCGGTTTTCCAAGGACTCTTTTAAACATATTTGAGGGCATCTGCTACTGATCAAAGATGATGTTCTGACAGGTCCAGTCAATCAATGCCACATGCATTTTGAAGTCTTCAATACTGCCTTTGCGTAGGACCCTACTGGTTGTAGTACAGAGAGGGGGTCATTGGGGTTTTAGTAGACAGTACACATTATATTGGGGAGTGATCACTGACAGTCTGGTAGGACAGAGACAAAAAACAGACTATCTGGGTGGGTAGCCAGGATCCTGTCAATTAGGATTTTGGTTCCAGTTTTGTAGTTGACCCTCGTGCAATCTGTGACTACTTGAGTAAGGAACAGGCTGGCCATGAGGTCCCTGTGGGCCATGCTTCTTTTGGCAGCTCAATTAATATTAAAGTCACCAGAGACTATGGTCTCACAATTTTGACTGGCTTGTTTGATGTGTCTAGTGAACGATTCAAGGCCAGATTTGCGTTTGCCTGGTGCTATATATGTTGACATTATGACAAGTGATTTATGTCCCTTCCTTAAAAGAACTTTAGCTGCTAGACATTCGCAGTCACTAGTGAGATTATCAATATTCATTTTGTAGCCCTGAAGTTTTGCATTAAGGTAGATTAGGCAGCCGCCCCCCTGCTTAACTTGTCGGTCTTCCCTGAATAAATTAAATCCAGACAGAGTCAGGGCAGCATCCGGAATTATGGGGGTAAGATAGATTTCTGTTTGGGAGATTATGTGAGGTTGAACAAGTGCAACCTAGGCTTCTATTAGAGCGATTTAGGGAGTAGGCTCCCAGTGTCAAGAGAGATTATCTTTAGCTTCCCTTTTTGATTCATGCCAGCCCCATTATTTCCCAGTGGGCCTGGGTTAGGGTGAATATTACCAGATAGTAGGAGTAGAGCAAGAATGAGTTTTTTTAGATCCCTCAGGCCAGGGTCATCCTTAGTGATTTATTTGTGGGAGTGCGGTATTTAATGCTGACATTATTGCTGAGAATGCCTTGCTGATGGATGTAGCACCCAACAGTTGTATCCAACCTAATATGCACTACATTAGGGTCAGACAGGAGTTGTGGACCTTAGGTGGGTAGATTAGGGGCATCCATGGCCCTATGGCACTGGTTTAGGGTGTAGATACGTGCACCTCCCTCTATGAATTCCCTGTAGCTCACCCTTTGTGTCACAGTTTTAAGCTGGCCCAGGATTAATATTGTGGCAAACAGTAGTTTGACAGAGGGAAGGTCCAACTAGGTGAAGATATGCATGGCACTGGCTAACGGTATTGAGTTTCCTACCACGAATGACAGACTGGGAGCACCGGTGAACCCTGTGAGGTCCAGTTTATTTTATTTATTTATTTATTTATTTGTTTGTTTACTGGGTGGGTGCACTGATCCAATGGACTGTTTTCAGGCATGACCCGGGCCATGAAGATGGCACACAGAATGTGCTCTATGTTCTCATGCCAGTACAAAAGTAAAAAAATTAAAAAATGATAAACCCAGGTTTAGCCAGATGGTCTACACGTGTGTAGAACAATTAACTATTAACAGCGCTATGAACAGTAGAGAGCCAATTGCAACAAACTGCTGGGGGAGCAGTTTTGGTATATGTGAAAGGCTTGTGGGAGAACAGATGGACACACAGGCACAATCCCAAATTTATTTTAGCAGAACAAAATAAAAGCAGACTGGTTCAGCAAAATAAAAGAGAAATATACATAAATGCAATATGCACAACACCATAACAACAACCTAGTAAAAAGCTAGGTTAGGACAGGGTATTGCAACTCCAACACCCTACTCCAGTCTGTCAAGAAAAGGAAGAAACACTCAATATATAGTATAGAAACAGTCATGTGATGGCTTATGCTCCACCCACTAGAGGTCTTTAAGCTTAAGCAATGTCTAAACAAACAGAAATTAAATAAACAATACATAATCAGTTTGCATATATTCATATCATACCTTTCAGACCTATTATATCTATTAATTTCCTTTGGTTCCAGAGTTAGATGTGAGGTTCGTTAGCAGGCTCCACCCTCAGAAGTCCACTAACATAAATATAGCAAAAGAGAGGCCGGATGGCTCTACAACAATGGGGACCTTCTGTGGTGGTAGCCTGCAAACGGATGATAGAGAAGAACGAACGCAAATGACAAAATAATTATGCTGCAGCATTTTTACAACGAGAAGCAGTGAGTACTCAGTCATCCTATTTATTGAAGTCCTTGTTCTGACTCCCTTGCTTGCCCTTCTTTATTATGTGAGCAAAATACAAGAGGAACCACAGGTAAAGGCAGAGCGGTTCTTAAGGTATGCCACTGTGACAGTGCGCACAGTCGCAGTGGAGAAATGGGAACCCAAATCGAAAAGCCGCACAGCTGAGAAGAGAGAAACCTTTTCTTCTCCGGTGTGGCTCTCACTAAAGGGTCAGAGAATCTTTTGCCTCAAATAGAGCACACCAGCAGCAGTATTTCTAGAAGCCCACAATATTTCTGGTTTCAGACGCAAAAGAAAAGCGAGAGCTCCAAACTGACACTACAAGACACCATAAAATAAACGCTGCTTAAAAGCAGCTTGACGCAGCTGTCTGCTACTGCACTGTTTTCTAAAATAAACAAAGCGTTCTAGCTACAGAGGAACAGGCTTTACTACATTCTACGATCCTGTTTAGGGAAGGGGAGGTCTTAGGCTCAGGAACACCAAACGACACAGGGTTTGAAAAGAGAAGAAAGGCAGGTGGCTGGCCCGCAAAGTGACATAAACAGGAGGGAGAAAAACAGTACAGGACAGAACACAAACAACACTGTTGCAACAGACTTACGACAGGGACAGATAGGGAAGTGAATAAGAGGGAAAAAGACCCTGCAGGAACCCTTTGTATTCCTGATCTTAGACCCTTTCACAGTATAGATAACAAGGAGGATAAACAATTGAGTAATTGAAATATACAAGAGTGAAGTTAAGCGTAACTGGGTATGCAGGTCAAAACGGCCATACCCAGCTGTACTGCATTATAGTATCCCTCAAACATCTACTCTATAAGTTTGCAGAGGATTAGTTAGCATGGAAGTACAGAGCCATTCAATTTCCCTGATATTCAATGCCCTTTTAGCTGTGTAAACGTCAGTGTTTCTGAAGGGTAGCTTGTTTACCTGAATAGCAGAGTTAATGTAGCAATTGGTAACTTACAGCTGAGGTTGCACAACTAGTCCAAAGAAACTGTAGACTGGTAACAGGAGAGGACAGGGCTGCTGTACTAGGGGAAGAGCGGCTCACCAACGGCCAACTCCCACAGCTGACATTCACAGTGTGACACCCTTTGTGTTGTGGCCTTGAGGGCACTGGCCTGCATGCGCAGCGGACTGCTAGGACCAGAATCCTTAAGAAGTCACAGGGAGTCCTGATTGGCTTACCACCTGGCATGCGTCTGTGGATTGGCTGCTGGCTCTTTGTTGCTTCAGTGGTGGTGGTGGTTGGTCGGGATGTCCGGGGCTTGGATCTCAAGGAGTTGCTGGCTGGTGGGGGGGGGTCCTTAGATGGACAGACCCCTCACAACCCCGCTGAGCATCCTGGGCAGTCGGAAGATCTGTAGGCCACCAGCTGAGATGCGTCTTTTAAGTCGCTGGATGTGAGTTGGGAACAAAGCAGTCAGGATTCATAGTTCACACCAGGAAGTTTGATTGGCTTACTGCCTGGCATGCAGCTCTGGATTGGCTGCTGGCTGTTTGTTACTTTAGTAGTGGTGGTGGTGGTGGTGGTGGTGGGATGGGTCAGGAGGTCCAAGGCTTGAATCTCGAGGAGTTGTTGGCTGGTGGAGGGGAAGGGGTCCTCTAAAATTCTGTCTACCTCTTACTTTTCTGTGTTGTTCCATGTTCTCAATAGGGAGTAATTACATACGGGGTAATGCACACCTACCAGGCAACTGAGTGCTACAGTCAGTCTTTTTGACTGTCATAGCAACACTTTGGAACCCAAGCTACATGAGCATTACATCCACAGCAGTAAGTCAGCCTTTAGTACCCACTCAGAAGGGGAAAGCAGTACTCTGAAGAGCTCACATCTGCTTGAAAATGTGATCATTTCTTTTTTATTATCTTCTATTTTTGGCAGCTCCAATTGGCTGGAATTGTCTGAATTACAGACAGCACCCTAAAATTCAACTTATGTCTGTTTTCAAATGTTGTGCAAATTGACTAACCTGCTTTTAAATTCTCTTCATGGCCTCAGGGAAGCCTGAATGAGGGCCACTCTGCCAGTTACCAAGGGTGTGTTTAAATTTACTTTGTGATTGAGTCTGTTTGGTTTCTAGCCTGGTTCCTCCAGCAAGTTAATAAGTTTGCTTTTTTTATACTTGTTATTTAATACAGCAAAGAGAACAAGTTATACAATACTGTCTACATAATAAAAAAAAGCATAATTATACAGTGGGCTCCGAGAATACTGGAAGCTGACTGGCTGACTTGCAGCTTTTCCCCATTGTAAATCCTACACTATACCAACAGGAAAAGGTGCCAGCCACCAGTCAGCCACATCAAGAACTGCCCCTGAAATCACTCTGAGCACGAGAAAGCCAGGAGTGGCAAAGACTGCGACAGCGAGATGTTCACTCACAACTCCACGTACAGTACCGACCATTCCCGCTCTAAACCCTGGAACCACGTTAAGAATGAAAAAGATGTAAACACACACAAAAGCCACATCTGCTCTTTTAAAATGATGTTAGCAAGTATTTCTCCCAAAATCCTTTCTTCTCTGCTCACCTCTTAAGTGTTTACAACTGTCAGCTGTATTGCGCTTCTCAAGTCCGTTCCTAAGGTCCGCCACCAGATTCCACAATCCCTCACAACTGCAAGCAATGAACCACAGGCACTAAACAGTCTTTGGTAAGATTAAAAAAAAAAAAGTCCCCGGAGTAACAGTGTTGTGTTCTCCTTACCGAAACTGGAAGTCACAAACACATCTTCTCTACGGTATGCTGTTAGCGCTACCACCATGTGCACAGCACAAAGTGAGCAGCAACTGCAACTCAACCATGCTGTCAGTCTATAAAAAAAGAGAAAGAAAGAAACATACCAGCAACACTGTCTCTGGCAGCAGTCTCAATCTTGGGGTGGGGGCCCACACCTGCCATAATCTACCTAGCAGCAAGACACAATCTCCTAGCAACAAGGAACTATTTAAACACATGGGAAGGATATTACAAAAAAATCAAGGCAAAAGTTCAAAACATTTTGTTAAAATTATTTTTACAGGACATTGTATGATCAAAATACACCTCACCAGGGTGTGGAAGTGATACTACCAAGTTTGCGCCTGGTGTGTTTTGAACACTTGGCCTGTGGCTTCGTGACCAAACAACACACCAAGTGTGGCAAATCCTAGCATAACTCACACCCTGTCGTGGTATATTGCGTAAATGTACAGCTAAGAAGAGGGTGTGAAAAGCAATACATTCCATTATACCCGGCATCAACATAAATCATACAGTTAAATAAAAATACTATCTTTAGGTGGAAAATGTAATTGTATCTTTTCCCTTAATAGAAGTAACCCAACCAGTTGATCCAAATGAATCCTCAAATGTAGAAGATAAAATGTCTGATGTTTTCTTTTCTTTTCTTTAGGTCCAGGTTGAACTCAATGCCCCCCCAATCCAAGCCCCCTCCCACCTCCAGCCAGATCCAGAGGGTGTCAGAGGTCATGGGACAAATGAAGCCTCCTTCTGGGATATATAACACACCCAAGACCTCCATCACAACTCAAAACATGCAACCCAGCTATTACAGTGGGCTATCAATCTTCGATATAGTAAATATCATTCACAATAGAGTGCCACTGGGCAGGCGTATGGGAGTCACTCAATACCAAAGATGTGTAAGGGCATTCTTAGTGGCTATTAAATAAATGTAAAGCATACTGCCGGTGGAAAGGGGAATTTCCCCATAACAAATGTATAATAACACCAAGCCCAGGGACAGAGTCTCCTCAGCCCCCACAAGATGAAGTATCCGGTTCTCAACCTCCTGTCAAAAAGCTAATATTACCAGACAGTACCAAAAAATATGAGTGTGATTAGCTAAAGTTTCTCCACAGGCCCTCCAGCACCTGCCGTATGAGTTCAGAAGGTATTTAAGCAGGCTATCAGAAGTATTAAAAAAATCGGACACAACATTTCCAAATAATCTCTTGCCAATAGGGGCATAGAGAATTTTCATCGAGGGGGGAATAGCTTTTAACCATATCTCATATGCGATGTCTGTAGAATGTTCTGCATTCCAAGCATTCAAAATAGTTTGGATTGTATCACCCGAGTATTCCCTGAGGCCCTCATAGGCCTGACCTATCAAATGAGGCCAGGGTATCCCCTTGAGTGAATCAAAAAGTAACTTCAATATTATAGGTATTGGGTTGGGGAGTTTGCTCTTATCGGGGCTTTTATGAAGTAAAAAGGTCCTAACTTGTAAATATTGAAAATGCTCACTCTGAGTCAGCTGGTCTGAAGATGGCAGATGTGCAAAAGGGACTACCCCTTGGCTGCCCAGAAACTGATCAATATAGGACAGTCCCCTCCGGTGCCACCTCTGGAAGGTAAGGTCATCACGGGCTGGCAAAAAGTCTGTCTCTGTCAACAGCATACGTACATAATAAAAAATAGGGGTCAGCAAAGGGAGAGCACGGATTTTAAACCAGGATTGTAAAATGTCTGCCGTGACAAACATAAAAGTTTGAAAATCAGGTGGGGAGGATAAAGGGGTGAACACAATCAGCGCCTCCGGAAAGCCAAATTGAGAAAGTGTCTTCCATAAAAATTGCCAGGAAACCTGGTAAAAGGCCTTGTCAGCATCTAAGCTGATCAAGGCCACTGTAATAGACCATTGATTGATGAAGTCCATAAGGTGGATAGCCCTACGGACATTGTCCAAGGTCTGGTGAGAGTGAATAAAGCTTGACTGATCAGGATGTACTATCGTAGGGAGAATCCCTTCTAGCCTATGCACCCAGACAGCCATGAAAAATTTGTAATTCATGTTAATTTGGAAATGGGCCTATATGATGAGGGTAATTTGGGGTCATGACCGGGTTTTAATATGGGGGAGAGGGTGGCATAGGCCCAGGGGGGAGGGTCCCCCTCTTGTACCTCCATAAACACAACCAGAAGAGAGGGAGCTAATAATTTAAAGAAGGCCTTATACTACTTGGATGGAAACCCATATGGGCTGGACATTTCATTGTCTTGGCCCTAGCTAGAGCTGTCTGGAGTTCTGCTGCACTAATTGGGGCCAATAACATGTCCAGGTCAGCTGATGAAATTGAGGGTAGGGAAATTTTAGAAGAAAAACTAGTAATCTGGGTCCTATCAGGGGGAGGGGATGCAGTGTATAATTCCCGGTAGCATGCTTGAAATACACCTAAAATGTCAGAAGTGGTGGACAACAGATTACCAGAAGAGGGATCTTTAAGTTGTATGACACAGGAGGCTCCTCTAAGACTACGCAGGCGATGCGCCAAATTCCTAGCTCCCCTAGGATCCCCCTCATAGTGGTATTTTTTAAGAAATAGTAGTGCCATTTGTACCTTGTCATCTAGGATTTTTTGAAGTTCTGCCTTCAAATAACAGATACAGTTACGTTCCTCTGATGTATGACCCCTTGGGTCCTGCTGCAAATCCCTTAATTCTGCCTCCAGCATATTATATAAAACATCTCTCTGTTTTCTCTTATGGAACGTATATGCAATTGTCTCTCCATGAAGAACCATCTTTAAGGTAGTCCCAGAGAGTGCACGAAGAGACATCAGAGGTCGAATTCTCTGCCAAGATTTGTGGGATCCTCTCAGAGATAATTTTTTTTTAATTCTTCATCTCGAAGATTAGAAAGATTGAGATGCCAGCTAGAGGGTTTGGGGGATTTGCCCAAATCGAGTTTTAATAATAAAGGGGAATGGTCTGAAAGAAAACGTGGACAAATTAAAATGTCATGAAGTAGGTCAGCATGTTCCCAAGAAACAAAAAAGTAATCCAGGTGGAAAAAAGAATGAAAATGAGTAGAATAAAAAGTATAGGCACGTGTAGTGGGGAAAAAAACACCAGGCATCCGTTAGCCCCAACATCTCCTGTTGGGTTCAGAAATATTTTTGAGCAGCTGACTGTTGGTGTGTTGCCAGGGCTGACAAATCCAGTTGCAGGGACAAGGTCACCTTTAAATCCCCTTCCATCACAAGACACCCCTGCACCATATCCAGTAATTTATTAAAAAAAGTCCTAAACATTGCTTGGGGGGGGAGTAGACATTAGCCAGTGTAACCTCTCTCCCAAAAAGTTGGCTAACAAGAAGAACAAAACAACCTGAAGGATCAATATATTCCCTCTGGATAAAAAAAGGGGTAAATGATGGTATCAAAATTGCAGTCCCTCTATGCTTGCCTTTTGAATATGATGAGGCAAACACCCCGGTATCGTCCCCCACAGGAGAGTTTGGCATGTTTCTCCGAAGTAAGATGGGTCTCCTGCAGGTATATAATATCAGGATTCTGTTTATGAAGAAATGGAATCAACCTGGACCTTTTAATAGGGTTAGTCAACCTATTAATATTTAGAGTTAGAAAGTGTACTAAAGAAAGAGCCATGATAATAGAAACGAGTAAAATACCCAGAATATATGAGTTGGAGGGAGCACAAAATGGATGTGCCGGCCAGCATCAGGAGGGAGAAGGATCCATAGTAAATAGAAACATATAGCAATAACAAGAGGGAGGAAGAAGTTCCAACAGCCACCTTCCTCTCGCTGAAGAACCTCTCTTCCTCCATTTAAGCTGAAAAAGCCACTAATAATCTTATGGCACCTCTTCCATGTAATGTCATTATCTGCTTTGTAAATGAAAAATAAAATACATAAACAATCTGTTTCCACGTTAACCCAAAATTAGTTAGAAAGAGTATTGCCAATTGGGCAAAGACAAAGGAAGCAGGGGTCAAAAAACCAAAAGTGCCCCCACTTCAAAAAATATGTACAACTTGTCTTGTACCCTGTGCATTACAAAAACGGCAGCTGTTACCTGCACAATTATAAAACAGGAATTTGGATGCAAGAAATGAGGCTTCCAAGGTAGGGGAGAACCAAATAGGTCTACCTATGAGCTCACCAGAATTAGCTTTAGCAAGCTTGGGGGGTTGGCCAGGATTCTGATACACCTGGGCCCCTGAGGGGTGAACTTCACCCCTAAAAGGAGTAGGGAAGAAAGTAACATGGGAGAAATAAAACCAGGAAAAAAAAGGAAGTACCACGTCATATTTCTGGCAGTACTCTGACCCTCTCAAGTGAAATTCAAATAAAGTTAGGCTTCCCCCACAAAAACTAAAGCCCTCCCCAAAAAGCAAAATAAGCAGAGTATCAAATCAGAGGGTACAGCTGACATTTAATAAAGTGTGGTAGTTCTACCCTCTACCGTATGATACAGCATGAAGCACTAGCCCTCAGGACCAAATACCTAGAGGGGGATACATTATTCTCAACAGGCGCCTAACCAAGGGCAGCTGAGGAAGCATTATGTTAGTGATAAGTCTCTCCCTACAGACTACCAATTAGTAAATACAAATCCACAATAGTGGGGGATTCCATGGAACTAAAGAACTAAAGCAAAAATGCTAGGCTCCTATTACTAAATGAGGAACAAGCTCAGTCTGTCCCAGCATGGTGAAAGTAAAATGCTCGGGGGGGGGGGGGTATTCCAGCCCTGAAAACTGAAATATAATAAACAATCTAAAAAAAAAAGGAAATCAGAGCAGAGAGCCCCCCCCATAACTTGTCTCTGAAATCAAGTACACAAATCCAGAGCCCAGCAGCCAAAACAGAGTCTCGTTGGTGTAGGACAATGTTCCAATCTTCATTGTCAAGATTAAATAATATATTTGTAAAAGTTCAGTTAAGTGGCAGGGTCCCATCCAAGTATTTGGCCGACTGGCAATCGGTACTTAAAACCATGCAGAGGGAGCTCGAATTGTAAACAAAAAGTCAACCAAATCCAATCTCTGATTTGTGCTCCCTACAACCAACCTGTTGCTCCATAACCAATATCTTTAGAAAATGTTTTCAGGTCTTTGAACGAGCAGATCTCTGGAAGGCAGCAAGTCGGGTCGAAGCCTGTGAGGTGATCTTCTCTATCCGGTCAAGCTTCCTTTCAGTCCTGCTACTGTCTGCCAACGTGGTGGTCATGGGGCTGTGGATGCTGGTTGAGAGCTTCTTGTGAAGCCCAAGCTTCTGAAATTCTTCACGAGCCTCCTCTGCACTACCGAACTCCCTAAAGCCCTTCAATAAGTGAACCACTAGGCAGGCGGGATAAGGAGTAATGAACTTATATCTCTTCTCCTTAAGGACCAGGAGAATGTCCGAATATGCCCACTGGTTGCACATCGTGGCGAGCGCATAGTCATTGTCCAGGTAGATACTTGTCTGCCCATTAAATACTTTCTGTCGCCGCCATGCTGTGAACAAATCTCCTTTGTGGCGTAAGTAAGGAACCGGGCAATTATAGATCATGGCCGGGCTCCAGGGGCAGTCAGCTTAGGGCCAAGGGCATGGTGCACTCCTTCTGGGTCGAGGTGGAGGTCAGAGAGTAATTCTGAGGACATCCTTAATAAGGTGGTAACAAAGTCTATGATGTTCTGACCCTCTGCGCCTTCTTGGATCCCGTAATGCATATATTTTTATGCTGTGCCCTATTCTCAGCAGCGTCCTGTCGAGCTTGCAGTTGCAGTTGTTGGTCCCGCAGCTCTTTCAAGTTTCAAGTTTATTTATTTAATACTGGAAAGGTATGTGAGCAAAAATGCCCGTTTTCACAAACATCCAGTTTTCGAACAGTGAACTTCAGATAATAGATACATATACAAATACAAATACAGGACATTATTATATACAGGTGGACATCACTATCGTTCGATGTGTACAACTAGGTCAGTCAATTCGTACAAATACAGAAACAATTAGATATAAACATAAGGGTGTAAACGGTTGAGACATCTTGCAAGTAAAAAAACATCATTATATATAGGGAGACATCACTAACCCATTATATGGACAACTAGGTCAAACAATTTGTACTGATACAGGTAATATTAAATATAAGCATCAGAGTTCAGAAGGTTGAGTCCCTTTCCAAGAAGACAGAACAGGAGTATAGTGTAAAATAACGATTAATGTAAATCAGGGCCTCAAGTGACCCCCAATGCACCTGTTGCCAGGGGTAGGTAAGGAGAACCCAAGCAGAAAAATGGATGGCTATCTGTGAGGAGTGGAAGGTCACTTGGGTGGGGCAGGGGAATGAGTGGGTGTGGGGAGCAGGGGGGGGGAGACAGTCATTCAGGGTACAGATGAGTTGGAGTTGACATCACTTGTCTCCAGTGGGGAGAGAGGAGTTGCAGGTTAGTTTAGAGGGCAGGAAGTTTTTGAGGGAGCACTAAAAGGCATTGGCAGAGGTACTTGCCAGAAGTGAGGTGGGGGGGAGCTGGTTATAGTGCTTATTCCTGGCATAGGTGATAAGAGTTTGTGCCAGAGAGGTGTGATAAAAAAGAGTGTTGAAAACATTGGTCGCAGCTCCTCTAGGCATGAGGGAGGGGGTGAATTTTGAGAACAGACTGGAGACGCTAAGAAAGTAGTTTGTCCAGATGGACTTTGTGAAGGAAGGAGAGTCTGTTGATGTTGAAGCACTCTTCTAGTGGTAGCCATTTCAAGGCCTTGTAAAGAGTACAATGGTGGGTCCTCCATGGGAGGCCAGTGACAAAATGGATAGCGCTGTTGTAGCAGTAACATAGTTTGTTAAAGAGTTGAGAGGCAGCAGGTGGAGCATAAATGATGGACCCATATAGCAAAATAGGTAGGAGGAGGGAGCAGGCCATATGGAGTCGTGACTCAGGGATTAGAAACCGCCGAGTCCTATAGCAGCAACCCCAGCCTCTGGTGGAATTTGTTAATAACATAAGAGACATGGTTGCCGAAGGACAGGTGTGGGTCTAGACTGATGCCCAGGTATTTAAATTCTGTTATTTGTTCAATGTAAACCCCTAGGTCATCTGTGAGGGTTAGGTGAGGGTAGGAAGGCTTTCTTGGACCAGAAAATACCATGACTTTGTTTTTTTTAGAGTTGAGGACCATGTCTTTTTCGGAGAACTATGTGTAAAGTTTGGAAAAGTCCGTTTGAAGGTGTGTGATCATCACACCTGTGTTTTTGTTGCTACAGTAGAGCGCAGCATCATCGGCATAAAGGACCAATTTGGTGCTGGAGCAGATTTCAGGGAGGTTATTAATGAAGAGTGTGAAAAGAAGGGGGTACAAGATAGAGACCTGGGGAACCCCATATTTAATAGGGCATGCAGAGGAGTGGTGGCCATCAATGGCGGTTATTTGTGATCTACTGAAGAGATAATTTGAAAACCATCTGACAGCATCATTAGACAACTGCAGATCAGTCGGGGTCTTCATCAATGACACTGGGAATGGCATTAAAGGCAAAATGTGCCTATTCACAGATGACACCAAGCTCTGTAAGAGAGTGGACACAGCTGAAGGGATACGGGACCTATAAGAAGATCTGGAAAAGCTGGAGAGGTGGTCCAGGATCTGGCAGCTTGGCTTCAATGCCAAGAAATGCAAAATTATGCATATTGGAGCCAAGAATCCCAGGACAGAGTATTACCTGGGTGGAGTCCAAGTATCTGCATCAGAGGAGGAGAAGGACCTGGGAATGATGATCACTAGTGACCTGAAACACTCCACGCAGTGCAAGAAAGCAGCAGCAAAGACAAACAAGATGTTGGGATGCATAGCTAGGGGGATCAATAGTAGTAGAGAGGAGGTTATACTGCCCTTGTACAGGTCACTGGTAAGGCTGCATCTAGAGTATGGAGTTTAGTACTGGTGCCCACACCTCAAAAAGGACATTAACTTGCTGGAGAAGGCACAGAAGAGGGCTACAAAGATGATAGCTGGTCAGTAGGGCAAGGCATACGAGGAGAGGTTGAAGGCACTGAACAAGAACTCCCTGGAAGACAGGAGAGAGAGAGAGGGGACATGATTGGGACATTCAAGTACTTGAAAGGGATAAATAAGGAGAGTCTCTTTAAGCTGAGTGGCAACCATATCACAAGGGGTCACAGTCTTAAGCTGGAGGGTGGGAGATTTAGGAGGGAGGTCAGGAAGCACTTCTTCACAGAGAGGGTGATGGACACTTGGAATGCGTTGTCGGAAGAGGTCATCTCGTTGAAGACAGTGGGCAGCTTTAAGAGAGGCTGGGATAGGCATGGGGAAGGTAAGAATCATGGGTAGGGAGGATGGGAGGGTGGGGAGGGAGGGAGGGCAGGGACATTAGCTCAAGCTGTGAACCCTGCAATATGAGCAGACTTGATAGACCAAATGGCCTTCTTCTGCTGGCTTCTTCGTATGTTTGTATGTAAGAAGAACGAGATTATAGTCGACAAGGTCAAAGGCATTTGTCAAGTCCACGAAAACCGAGCCAGTGTGCATCCCGTTATCTATGGCTCCATAGGTGTCAGTGGTAAACTTGACAAAGACTGTCAGTGCTGTGAGAGTCTCTGAACCCATGTTGGGCATGAGTGAGAATGTTGAGCTTGTTAAGGAAGGAGGTAACTTGGGAGTGAACCACTTTCTCCAGTATCTTAGAGAGGGGGTCCAGGAGAGAGATAGGCAGTAATTGCAGACCTCGGTCCTGGATCCGGATTTGAATATGGGTTTGACAGTGGCAGTTTTCCAAATGTGAGGAGAAATGCCGAAGCTGAGTGAAAGATTGAAGATATTTGTGATAGGGATTGCAAGAGGGACAATAGTGAGTTTGAGAATTTTGTAATCAATCCCATCTGCAACTTTGCAGGTGCAGGGATTATTAGAGAGGGTATGTTTGATAGTGTCAGAGGGTTTAAGAGTTTGGAAGTAGAACTTTGGCAAAAAGTCACATTGAGGTTGGGCAGGCTGGGGGAGGGTAGCATCAGCAGGGCCATTGTGAGAGTTTGAAGGGGAGGGTTTAAATCTGTCCATGTCCCCAAAACATGTGTTGAAAATGTCAGTGACCTCAGCGGGGTTATTGGTTAGCTGATCACCAAGGGCCAGGGTGATTGGTTCATTTTTCCAGACCCTCCCTAGGAGGTTATTCAGGATTCCTCAAAGTTGCCTGGGATTAGCATTTTCCCCTAGTTGCTTGTTATGGAGAAAATTTACCTTGGCTGACCTAACAGCCAATTTACATTTGTTACATAGGGTTTCTAAAGTGACAGTTGAGCGGGGTCTCCATGAATTCTGTGTTTTTCCATGCCGTATCCCTCTCCCTCGTAAGCTTAAGTATGGCAGGAGTGGTCCATTCACTAACATGCCTGCGGACTTGAGTTTTCTTTAGAGGAGCAAATTTATCACAGATCCCTGTAAAGATATCTGTGAAGCGGTCCAGTATAACATCAATATCATCCACCGCTGAGGTGATGGACCAGCCGACTTGTTTGAGGGCATGCCTAATACCTGTGAGTGCGTTGGCATCTGGAGAAGATGAAATTAGGTGGGTGCTTGTTGAGGTGGGCTGACCAGTGATGGAAGACAGCACAGTGGTCGCTTATGGAATCAGGTGCTTGTTGAGGTGGGTGGACCAGTGGCGGAAGACAGCACAATGGTCACTTATGGAGTCAGATAACATCCCAGCATTAAGTATTCTGGCAGGGTTAGAAACAATATCCAGTTAATAAGCAACTTGGTACCAGTTCTATAGTTGGTCCAGTTGGGGTCTGTGATAAGCTGATAGAGACCAAGGTCTGAGATGACAGCTTCGGCAGAGTCAGATTGACTGGAATTCCAGTTAACATTGAAATCCCCCATGAGGATCCACTCCCTGTTTGAGGGTAGGGAATCTTTAATTCCAAGAAGTGTATCAAGGTCTCCCTGTGGGGTGCCGGGGGGTGGGGATAAGCAGTGGTGATAGGGTTTTGTTAACACCCAGACTAATGTGTATGGAGAGGGTCTCTAGTTTTGATAAAGAAATGTTGGGACAGGACTCATTGAAAGATAACTTTTTTTGAGATGTAGAACATGCATTCCCCCCCCCCCCCCTTTTTCTACCTGGCCTGTCCTTTCTGATAGAAATAAAGTCATCAAGCTCAATTTCACCACAGGAGACCTTGTGCAAAAGCCAGGTTTCAGAGAGAACAATTATGTTGAAGTCATTTCCTTTGACCCAGGCCTGAAGTAGGGTTACCACCTGTCCTGATTTTCGCCGGACAGTCCAGATTTGGGCAGCTGCGTCCTGCAAAAAAACATGAAAATTACAACATGTCCTGACTTTATAGAAGAAAAAATATTTTCTAACTTTCCACTAAATGTTACAGAAACCTGTAATACACACCAAATGTCCTCTGGTGAGGTCATCATGTTGCAGGCTTGCATGACGTCTGTGCTCATGAATGTCCATTGCAGTGTTTTTCAGCACAATAAGCAGCACCAGGATAAAGCAGCAGTATTTTTATGGCTGCATGGGCAAAGCTCTGCAGACGTGTTGCTGTAATTCTGTATAGTAGTACTGTGGAAGCACGTGACCAGACCACTGTCTGGCTTGCTTCCACAGTGATCTGGCACAGGTCCACTCATTGTGTTTATGCAGCCCTTCCCCTCCACCGGCCACATAAACACACCCACTTCGTGGAGCACTACCTTTTCTTCTGCAGTTGCAGAAGTGACAGCCTCCATGCCCAAGATGGCCACCAATTCAAACTGCGCATGTGCAAGTATCATGCATGTGCAGTTCTGTCATTGCCACCATCTTGGGTATGGCTAACTCTGGTGAGACAAGAGCACCGAGCATTCCTTTAATCGCAGTCTCCACTCTGAGCAGCCGTATCGGCTATGACCAGGATTTGTTCAGAAGGCTGCTACTAGGAGCTCAGAGGAACTTTTAGCCCTGTAGAGCTTTGTAGCTGCAATGAGCAGCCAGCATTGCTGGGGAGCTGCTTCATGAAACAACTGGGAATACTTTTATTTGTCTGGGCAGAATAGCAGGTTTAAAGGAGGGTGGTTTTCTCACTGCCAGTGCTCCCACTGAACTGTAAGCATCTCAGAAGTCCCCAAAATATGAAATAATTTTTTTTATTCCAGCACCATGGCTTTCCACAAACCATTTCTTTAAGAGATACAAAACCTGCTGCAGGATGATGAGACCCTCACCCACTGGTTAATACTGTGTATTTTGTGTCAGTCAAGCTAATGTAGCAATTTTTGTCCCCACCATCTGAACCTCAAGTGTGGAAGGCAAGGGTACATCTGGTGGTTCCACTGCCAGCAGCACAGTTGATTTACACAAGTCCATCTTGCTACTTTTGAATAAGATGTTACATTCCAAAGAGCCACAAGCCAATGCTACGAAGACACCTGAATCTCAGGCTGGCCCCTCAGGCCAAGAGGACTCCCGACAGGCATGTCCAGGTGTACTGTAGCATATAAACCCTACTCCTCCTGATTTGCAGGCATTCCCAGAACTTTCTGGGCTATATACAGGGTATCCTGATAAGAATAAAGAGGAGGAGGATGAATTCAATCCGGAGCTAATGGATCCAGTGGTGCCTTCAGACGAGGGAGCATAGTCATTGAAGGAGGAAGGTGAATGGTCCAAGGTTAAGGCAAAAGTCCTGATTCCACCACTCTTTGACATAGAGATGATGTCCTTCCTAGTCATTGAGGCCTGAAGAACCTTGTAGCCAGAAAAGGCCAAGGCCATGTCCCCAGTGAATGTGAACCCCTTAAGTCTGCCTTGTAGACCATACTTAAGTGTTTTCCAAATTTCCAGCACTCTGATCAGATTATTTAGCAGGAATGGACAGACATGGATACGAGAAAACAATTCCCTAAGTCGAGGTCTAAGTGTTATCCATTTCAGGAGCAGCCCTCCAAAATATTGGAGATCCCTCCTGTGGCTGATAAATCACTGAAATCATTGAACAATACAATAAACCATACAACTATCCTGACTGAAGAGTCATCCACACTTTCAGATGCACATGCTAAAAAGTTGATTCAGCCTACCAACGTGCTTTTGCTGTCTCCACCGTGCACCTGGATAAACTATCACTCCAAATGGACTCTGTATTCAATGATGATGGACTTACCTACTTCTTTTAAGGAGTTAAAAGAAGACGTTAAGGAGAATGGGACAAACATTTCTGACACTAAAGCTAGGATATCCAGCCTCAAAGATAAATCTGCTAAAGAGTCTAAAGAAATTATACATAACTCTTGCAGAATTATACACTAGAGGAAAGAATGGAGGACCAGGAGGCCAGGAACTGCAGGGATAATCTGAGAATCATAGGAATCCCTGAAGCCTGGGAGGGATCCGATACAGTTCCATTCATCAATAAAATACTGATAAATCTAGCAGGTCCACCACCTGACAATACTAATTATATTCTTGAGAGGGTTCATCAGTCACTCAAGTTGAAACCAAACAAAGTTGAAAAGCCTGGACCTGTCATCATAAGATTTTTAAATTTACAGCATAAAACTCTCAGAGAGCTGCTAGAGACACACCTTTCTTAGAGTATGAAGGAGTCAAGATCCAGTTCTTTAATGACTTGCCTTATGGACTTTAAGAAAAAAGAGGGAAGCCTTTTACGATATTAAAAGAAAGTTTAGGGATTTGGGACTTAAGTAGTCTTTTGCACCCAGCCACTTTGAGGATCTGGATCCGGAAGGCAAGAAACCCTACTTAAGTTTCTAGGCAACGAAGGATGGTCTGAGGAAGGACTTACCAGTTCATCAGTTCTGTTTAACAAGTTTTGACTTTTCAAGAGTCTGATCTGATTGTACATGATATGGTGTTACTCTCAGTTTTTAGTCCCCCAACACACACTTTTTCTGTCTCTTTCGGCTTCTGTTGTGATCTAGCTGCAGTCTGCACTTGTACTTACAGTACTTTGCTCATTTAAAGTTTACAGAACAGAAGACTTATCTTAGCATTGCCACCTCCCTGGACTTAAACTCAGGAGTTATGTCATTTACTGGGTTTCAGCACTCTAGTGCTCTCTCTCTCTTGTATGCTTGGAGGTACTTGGGAGAAGAGTGGGAAGGGTCTGTGACTAGGACTTTGTCCATGGGCACAAAGGGCAGTAGCTGCTCAGCCTGTCCATTGATAGGTGCCTTGTACACCGTCTCACTTCTACCTTCCACCCAAGCCCTCTGACAATAGTGTAACATTTATTTAATTATTGGAAGATTCAGACAATACCTTTGAGCACAAGTCCTCTTTTACAAAGGCTCCAAGTCACATTACATTACATTTAAAACAAGGACCTAACAATCAAGGCAAATTCCAAAGGAAACATTTGTCAAGCGGTCAATAAACTTACATAATACTGAAAATGAAATATAGAAACTGCGTCCCAATCTTGACGCTCTTTACAGGAATCTCAGTTGCATCTCGCTGGCTGTGCGGTACAAACTTGTCCAGAAGATGATATTCCCATCTTTGACTACTGTTATGTAGTCTATTGTGCTTCTCCAAAATCTTCCTTGACCAAACTGGACACTCTCTTTAATTCCTTCTGCCGCTTTGCTCTTGACTCTCCCCCTTGAACACACCACTGCAAACTTTATCGTTCCCTTGCCTTCCCATCACTATCAAACAGGCATCTCTCCCACTGTGTCAAACTAACCTCCAAATTCTGGCTTGGTGAACTCCCTTCCTACCTCTCATCCTCTCTCTCCATTTCTCCTTCCTCCTCTCTCCTCCCACTCCCTTAAACCTAGTGACATGTGCACACTGGTGGTCCCACGCCACTCCTCCCTTATCGGCCAGACCGGCTTTGCCTATCGGTTCCCTAAAACTTGGAACTCCCTCCCCCCTCAATTACAGCATTCCTTCTTCATCTATTCCCTTGGTACTGCCTTACACAATTTCCTTGCTCCCTGTTGTTACTGCTTTAACCCTCCTTAACTCCTGTACTTAGTTCCTGCCTGCCAACTCCCTACCCCCTGGCAGGGTTCATAGCACCCTGGAGAGTCAACTGGAGTTGGCAACCACCCTCCCTACCCCTCTCCCCCTTCCACATTTCACCTCTCCTGTTTCTTCTATTACAGCACTTGTGTTCTACCTTGAGCCCGCTCTTGGTATTTCATAGCACTACAATTGTTCAGCTAGTTTTTATTGTATGGCCAGCTTTATTGTTTCCTATTCTGTTTAATACCTTTTGTTGAATTATTGCAAACTGTGTTGTCTGCACTGTGTATTACTGATGCATTATGTTGTTTTAATTCCTACACAATTTGTGATTGTTTGCCATTTATTTAATGTATTTATATACTGTATCTGCCATATCCTTATGTATTCCTCTCCCCCGGATCGCACCATAAGCTGAGCAACTTGTTGTTCAGTGTGCCCTCCTGGTGAAATATTTAAATAAATAAATAAAATCATTCAGAATAAAAAAGGAGACATTCAAGGCAGCAAGCTGCATGCAGGGGCAGTAGACATATAAATGCAGAGTGATAGAGCTAGCTTGCTAATTGGTGCAGCTGTACCGAGTTGTTAATGTAGCTATCAGGGATCTTTTGAATTTGCAAATCCTGGGATGGTTCAGCATGGATTCAGGCAGTTCATTTAACCAACCTGCAGCCCTAATAGTAAAGGAGCATTTACCCAGCTGAGTTCTTCAGAGAGGTAGTTCAAGGGTGTTCCTGGCCATACTCCTTGTATTACACTGATTTACAACAGGGCGGAAAAAGTTTTTTAGAGCAGAGGGCATTAGGTCAAGCAGTGCTTTCTTGGCTAGCATACATGTTTGTAGCAGGCAGCAAGTTCATTTGCGCATATACAGCACAGTTATGGGTGCACCTGTCAGCCCCTAACACAAAGCAACAGGCTTTATTGCAGGTCACCTTAAGCAAGCTTAGTACTGAGTCACTGGGTGCTGTGTATATGGGTAGGCCATAGTCAATAAGGGACAGGTTGGAGCTGGACACTACCAATCACCTGGTGTCAGCCATAAGGTTTCTCCAGTTTTTGAAAAAGGCACTCATACTTCTGTTTACAGATGACACCAGGTTATCAACATGGGGGGGATGAGGGGGGACAAAGGATAAAGTGTCATCCAGCACCATTCTGAGATATTTAAACATTACCACCTGTTCATACTTCTGACTTTTATTACAGAGGATGTGAAGGGTGGCCTTATTGTTCATCCATGGGCTAGTGAAAGCACTTTTCTTTTTTTTTTGTAGTTGAGGACAATTTTATTAATAGGGAACCAGTTTTCTAAGGCCCCAAAGTCACCTTGTAGACTAGAGGTGAGATTACCAGGGTCGTTGCTTTTAGTGTGGTGTCAGCATCATCTGCATATAGAGAAAAACATTAGCTGACCTGCAGGCATTAGCCAGATGGTTAATGAAGAGGCTGAAGAGGAGAGGACCCAGAATGGAGCCCTGTAGCACACCTCTGAATACATTCCAAGTGTCAGTCAAGGAGCCGTCAATTCCCACACACTCTGTGCATTCATATAGGTTGCTTTGGAACCAGGCTACTGATTCTCTGGACAGGCTGAGACCAAGGAGCTTTAAGTTGACTTGTGTTGACTGCCGTTTAATATTAAACAGATTGCATGTGGGGTGCTGGCAATGTAAAGAATGCCTTTTATGCATGGGTTTTTTCTTTCTCAGCCAATGTGTTAATTTATTGTGGAAATTGCTGTGGACTGTCACTGGCATACAACAGGATGTCTGGGGGGAGTGGGGTGGGTAGGGCTTTTCTCAGTTTTCTCAGTAGTAACATAACAAATTTCATTTTCGTTCATTGTATGTATAAATACCACTGGCTATTACTCAACAAACCCTCCCAACTAGGCCTCTTACAGGAGACTTCAAAATGGTTTGCCAGCTACCTCTCAGGGCGCTCCCAGAGAGGAAAAATCAATGACACACTATCCGAATTAATGCCCGTGACAGTAGGAGGTCCCACAGGGATCCATATTGGGTCCACTACTGTTTAGCCTATTTATTAATGATCTACCCATGGCCTGCACAGGATCACAGATCCATCCTACTTTATGCAGATGATGCAGACATCTACTCTAGCAACAAGAATCTTTCTGATCTTGCCTATGATCTACAGCTGGTCTTTGCCTCACTTGAATTGTGGTTCCATCTCTCTTACTGTACTAAATGCAAGGGGCTTGAAAACAGTCTAAGAAAGAGCATCAATGAAGTTATTGTATTGATCTAATGGGACACTTACAATATTACACTGGAGCTTTACTGCTTTTATTAAGAAATATGTGCTTAAGAAACAAAGATCATAATTCAGGTATGACCTGTTTCCTTTTTGTCTATGATAATATGATGTGACTTGAGCTGTTGTGGATTTGTACCTGTATCCTGTAATTAATGTTATTGGTAATGTCACCTATGACTTATTTCAATAAAAAAACATTATACAAAAGAATTTTGGTTCCTACACAACTGACTCATCCTAAATTATAAAAAGACCAAATCAATGCTTATCACCTGCCCCCAGAAAAAGAAGAAGCTGCCCCCTCTTAAAATCCGGAGCAAGGGAGGTACAGTCATTGATCAGGTAGACACCTTCAAATACCTGGGGATCAACCTAGATGATACTCTAACCTTCTTCCACCATATTGACCAAGTCATAATAGTGGTCAATAGGAAACTAGGAACCCTTTACAGGCACAGAGCATACATGACACCTCATGCTCGTAACCTTACGGTTTCAACATCCGTCATTCCGGTCATAGACTATGGCTTAATGGTCTACGGAGCAGCATCAGATTTGGTCCTAAATAGAATCAAAGTACTGCTCAATAAGGCCTGCCACTTTACCTTGGATGCTGATAGATACACTCATACATGCAGTCTTTACTCCAAAGCTAACTGGCTACCCCTAGACCAAAGAATCAAATACCAGTCCTGCTTAATGGGAAAGAAAGCCCTCATGGGACCCACTCTCTCAACTTTGCTGTCTTTCTTCCAACAAAGTGCCAGTACACACCAGACAAGAAATGTGAGTAGAAATGCCCTCCATGTTCCATTTTTTAGTACCAGCCAACCTATGAGATCCTTCTGCTGACGTGCACCCTTTTTGCTAAACAAACTTCTTCAAACACTAGTAAAGCTACCCAAAATCGGGCAGTATAAACAGGAACTATGGAAAGATCTCACCTCACCATTTCCTTCTCCTTGCAGAATATAGACTACCCCTCCCTTCACTCTCTCTGCTGCCCCTACCCCCCTCCTCTCACCTCTCCATTACCTACCACTGCACCTCTCTGCTCCAAGCCCCATTACTACTCCCATCTTTCCAACACACCTCCTTTCCTTTCACTGTGCACCACCTTGTGTACTCCATGACAATGCCATGTGTTGCTGCTATGTTTACCCCAACGTTGTTGCTACTTATTATGTAATGCTATTTTTCTAGTGTTGGTCTGAATGTTAATATGTCTGTATTGTTATCTGACATGGAACCTTTGCAAACGAGTGTCTCCGAAACCTGAAATAAATAAAATAAATAAATAAAAATTACCTTTAAATGTTTGTTTGCCATCTAGAGGAAAATTTTTATTTAGGTTAATGTTATACCTGGCTGGGGCATAGAATATATAAAAAGGGTCAGTTCTGCTTTATCTTCTGCTTCTTAAATTGGATTGGATGTACTGCTGAACATTACATATTGTACTAGTCATTCTGAGACAGATTCCAGTTTAAGTAACTTGGTCAGCAGGTTTTTTTACTTTCTGTTTATTCTCCCCCTGCCCCCTGCACTCCACGTCATAGGGAGTCGCCTATGGCATCTGTCTCTGCTCACCCTACCTGGAGCCCACAGTGGTGGTCCCCAACAGAGTCTTGATTCCCCCCAGGCAGGGATGAGGTGAGGCCCATACACCCCGAATTCCTGAGTTTCATCTGGACACCAGTCTGGGACAGGTAGGGGCAACGGAGATCTGTGCCTGGTGCTCTGTCTTCCCAGAGTACAAGGAGCCATTTTCCCATGTTCTGGGCGTGATGTGCACACTGACGTCAAGGCAAAAGTGTTGACGTCTGCCATGCCTCCCTCTTCCACACAGCCAGATGCTTACTGTGCCACAGGCCTCCACCTGAGGTCAGTCCGCTCCTCCCTCCAAGAAAGGTGAGCAGTCCTGGGACACTCAAGCTTCCCCCCCTCCGGCTGGCCCTGTGACTCCCCAGGTACATTCCCAAACCTGGGTCACCGACGTCACAAGCGGTAGCACTACCATTGTGCCCGTGGGCTGTCTAGGAGGATTTTTTCATGCTACACAGTTTTAGTTACCTACTCAGTCTGAATAAAACAAAATCAGTTTTCACCATCTTGTTCTGCATGACTTCTCATATTCAGTTTGTTTAAAATTTCTTCAGGAGTTCAAACTTGGGCACAAGCTTTAAGACTCATGTGGTGCAGAGATTGGGAAGGCTACGACTGGCCGGAGAGCCAGCTGTAGACTGGGAGATTTTCTAGTGCACAGGTGCGACTTCTCAAAGTGCGTGATGAACGTGTCGCCCTCGCCAAAGTAAATTCCTACTGCTGTGCCTGGTTTTAAGAGGTAATTTCAGTCTACCTCCTTTGATGTTTTTATTTTACATTTGCTTTGCCCAATACTTACAGACAGCGGTACATTCACTGATTTGGCTCAATGCAATCACCCAGGGAATGGTTGGCTAGCCAAGGGCCCTCTCTACAGAATTGACCTGGCTCACAATTCCAAGGTATTTTCAGTTTTCAAATCAATGGAGGCTTATTTGGGCTGACCACATGCTTTCACAGTATAGATAGTGCAGATTTGATTTAGAGAGCATTTTATAATGCTTTGTGTGTTTGCAAACTTCTGTAGTTTTTCTTTTATGACAGCCTGTTACTCTTTAACTTAAAATGAAGTTTGACAATTAATTTTACATAAAGAACATACAGTATGAACATACGAAATTGCCAGCAGAGAAAGGCCCACAGATCTATCAATTCTGCCCGATTGTGCAGCTCTTAGTTTCATATTACTACAGCTGCCTCAGCCCCACCCAAACCCCTTCCTTCCTCCCCTTTCCTTTTTTTTTTTTTTTTATTTTCATCTTTATCCCTCCTTACTGCCTCCGGTGCCCCCTCCTTCCGTCCGCTCATGTCCCCCGGTACCTACCTTAGGGATCTGCCCCTAGAGTGCCCATCTTCCTCTCCTTGCACATTGGGGTCTGTCCTGTAGGTGGTCCGGGTGGACTTTAGGGCGGACTTCATCTAGGGCTGCCGGAGGGTATTTCCGGTTTTCTCCCCTGACATCCCCACTCCCCAGGACGCCTTGCGCTAAGGGCGTGTGTCCCGAGTGAGTAGCGTGCTTGCGCCACGCCTTGAACCCTCATCGCGGGCGTCTCCCCTCCACAGCTCCGACAGGCGACGCCTCCACCTTCCTCTGCCGGTGCTTCCCAATCATGGAAGGAATGCAGAGCACAATGCGCCTGGTAACCCACCCTGAGGGAGGAGAGCATCCGCTGGGACGCCGATCCTCCCTCCCCTGCCGACCCCTCGCCACCGGAGTCCGCTCCAACCCAGGTAGCCGCGCAGCGAGGTGTGGCATCTAGCGCCTCAACTCTCAGCGCCACCGGGCCCTTCCTCCCCTTTCCTGGTCTTTCCCCCCTTTGTGTCTTGCCTATACTAATCCTGCTCTTGACTCTATCCCAACCCCACTTAAAGCTATCCACTGTCCTCAGTTCGATTAACTCTTCTGGCAGTGTGTTCCATCTCACCACCACTCTCTTTGTAAAGTAGTGCCTCCTCATCTCCCTCCTGAACCTTCCCCCATCCAGCTTCAGACTGTGCCCCCTAGTGACCCTTTCCCCCTTCAAGTGGAACACTCCTCTCTCTCTGACTTTGTTTATGCCTTTCAAGTACTTAAAGGTCTCTATCATGTCCCCTCTTTCCCCTCTCTCTTCCAGTGAATACATGTTGAGCTCCCTTAATCTTTCCTCATATGGCAACTCCCCCACTCCCATGATAATTTTCGTAGCCATATGCTGCACCCCCTCCAGTAATCTCACACTCTTTTTGAGGTATGGGCATCAGTACTGCACACAGTACTCCAAGTGTGGCCTCACCAGTGATCTATACAATGGTAGGATGACCTCTTCCTTTCCAGAGGTGGTCCCTCTGGCAATGCACCCCAGCATCCTATTTGCCCTTGCTGCCACCCTCCTACACTGTGCTAATGCCTTCTTGTCCCCTGTGACTATTACTCCAAGGTCCCATTCCTATTCTGAAGCTGTTACCTGCACTCCTCCCAGCCAGTAGCTCCTCCTGAGATTTCTTGCTCCACGGTACATGATCTTGCACTTCTTAGCCTTAAACCCCAATTGCCACTCCCTAGACCAGTGCTCGAGTTTAGCTAGATCCTCCCTGAGTGCCTGCCTCCCTTCCTCATTGTCCACTTTTGCACAAATCTTAGTGTCATCTGCGAACAGGCTGATCTTACTTTTGACCCCCTCTGCAATGTCTCCAATGAAGACATTGAATAAAACAGGGCCCAGCATTGAATCCTGCAACACCCCACTTGTTACTGGCCTTGGCTTGGATGTCTCCCCCTTACAATTACCCTCTGTTATCTGCCCTGCAACCAGCTCTCAACCTACCCCACCAGTTTCTCCCCCACCCCATGTCCTTCACCTTGCTCATTAACCTAGAAGATACATTACCCATGCTAGCTTATGCATAGTTTACTTAATAAGTTTACACTCTTAATCAAACAATACCGTTAAGTGATCTTAATTCAAATAGGTTAAGGCACTGTTTGAGACACTGGTAATTGCAATGTATGTAAATGTTTCTTTTATCTATCTCTCTATATATCTGTCTATCTATCTGTCTATCTATCTATCTATCTATCTGTCTATCTGTTTATTTGAATTTTGGTAACCGGGTTGGCCCAATGAAACAAAATGTCCCTTTTTCAGGGGCGACCCAGGGAGGGTAAAAGGGGAGGTACAGAGAAACAATACATAACAGCAACAGATAAGTACACAATAGTACTTTTACAATAGTCTGTAGAACACAATAAATATACAAAATACAAGATGCATGTACAGTATTTACAAAATTGTACAGAATAGGCAAGTACAGAGGTAACAATTTACAATAAATAAACAAGGTGCAAAGGCAGAGATTTTTATAGTTCATACAGTCGGTTTTACAGAAAAAATGGTAGATGCTGGTACAGAGGAAAATAATTCAATAATGCTGGATCACAGTTGAACTGGAAGTGAAACAGCTCAGAGCTGGAACACAGCAGAGTAGGAATGGCTATCTTACAATGTTAAGAGGTTATAAAGCAGATCCTATATTTGTATGAACATGGCGGGCGGCTTAGGATGGTCACTGTTTCCCACTTCTAGCATTTGGGTTTAGTCTAAGGTTTTTTTTTTTACACCCTAAGTACATGTCACTAGGGTGTCTGCGGTTTTGATATTTCTTTTATTCAATACAGAGTCACAAGTTGGACACAAGTTATGATTCTGAAGTGTATTTATGGTTCTGTGGGTTCTCTTTCTTTTCTCTTCTTATTTCTAATACAGTCTATTTTTTTTCTTCCCACTTCAGGCAACTGGTGTATTTGTAAGCATCTAGTACCTTCTTCCCATGGAATGCACAACTACAGACAATTTTTTAAACAATTTTTGGCATCAGTGTTGGTTTAACATTTGTCTGTCATAGGAAAATAACCTCTTTCCATGGGAGGGAAAATTGATTTTGTTATTTGGAATATTTGAGGTCTAATTGAGAAGGTAGAGGTATAAGGTAATAAGACATCTCAAAAAACTTAATACTAATGTAGCATTTCTGCAAGAGAATCGCATTAAGCAACAAAATTTGGACCTTATGAAGAGAAAATACGTGGGATAAGTTTTTGGTGTGAGCAACAGTAATAAAAAAGCTGGTGTTATTTTAATTAACAAAAACACACGATTTATGATCGAGAAGAGTACTGCAGATAAAGAAGAGTATTATTTACTTTTACATGGATCTCCTAATGCCTGTAAAACTACTTTGGTAAATATCAATGGTCCTAACAAAAGTGTGCATTCAAAATTTCCTGAAATTCTAGTACAGAATAAAAGTTCCTTAAATCTAATATTACAGACAGATTAACAAGTTTCTTAAATGTAATATCATTGTAGCTGGTGACTCTAACTGTTTTTCTGATCCCAATTCTTGACAGGACTAACAAAACAATATGGATTTTCTAAAGTGGATAAGGATATAAAATGTTTTGTCAAAACATTAGATCTAATTGATGTCTGTCATGTACTTAATTCGGATAGGAAGGTATATTCTTTTTGGTCTCCAGTGCATAAGACAGGGTTATGAATCGATCAGATTTTTATTCCCAAGAACTTGGTTTCCTCAATACAAGAAGCAAAAATTCACCCCATAGTCTAGTCTGACCATGCTCTTGCATCTGTGTCCCTGTCTATCTTGGACAGACGTATTGGCCCAAATTGATGTGCATCTACGCACTTCCTTACTTGAAGATAGCACAGTCACAGAAAAGTTATCTATGGAAATTTCAAATATTTTGGAAATTGAACAACCCCAACAGCCCATCATGGGCAACAAACTGGGAAACACTGAAATGCATACATAGAAAGTTTTCATTGGAATTGCTTCCAAAAAGAAAAACTAAAGAAAACTACAGGGAAAGTGAGTTCCATGAAAAAGAATGAATTGGCATTACAAACTGATAATTTGGAGAGCAAATGGAAAGAATGATCTAAGACTAAAAATAACTATGGTGATCTCTTAAAAGGAAGAAACCATTTTTGTATTAGGAAAGTCAGGGTTAAGCATACTGAATAAGGCCCACAAGCACAGAAAGTATTGACTATTTGTCTAAGAAATGCTAATAATACTATAAATATGAGTATCAAAGATACCATTTCTGGAAAATTAATGACAGATACTACAAATATCAGTGCGGTGTTTGCTGATTTCTATTTAGATCTGTGTGAAAAAACAAGATAGTGCTTAAGCAGATGAAATGTTTACAACTTTTTTTGATAACTTTTCTCTTCCTAAATTTAGTGAACAAGGCAGGATTGAATTAGATAAGCAAATACCTGAGCAGGAAATACTTCAAGCAGTTTAAGCTTTAAACAAAAATAAATCACCAGGTCCTGATGGTTTCCCCTGAATTTCTATCAAAAATGTGCCAGTCAAACTATAACCATTTTATATAAAATGTTTTATTAACTTAGACACCACATTATTTCAGCTTGCATGAACAGAGTGATTCAGCAGCTAATGCATCCTCACCAAACCATTTTTTTAAAGGGAAGACATGCAGCTGACAATGTCTGAAAAGTTCTTCCTATTTTTAACAGCTGACAAAGTAAAATCCCTTTTGCACTTGTCTCACTAGATGTGGAGAAAACATTTGATAGGGTAGACAGGTCTTATCTTTTTAAGAAATTAAACATTTCCAACTTCCCTGAAAGTCATAGTCGATGGGTAAGATTAGTATATACCCGGCCCCAAACAGCTGTCCTTACAAATGGACTAATTTAACCCTATTTTGATAGTCACAAGGGAAAAAAACAAGATCATTTGCTTCCCCAAGTCTTTTTATTCTCTTTCTTGAATCTTTACTTCTGAAGCTTAAACATGAAAAGGTTACAGAGGGGCTCATTATAAAAGATAAGAAGTGCATCTCCTCATTTTATGCAGATTATATTTTGCTCACAGTCTCTAATCCAGCAGATGCAACATCAAAAATAATGAAGGTTCTGCAGGATTTTTGGAAGCTTCGCCGGCTACAAAATAAACAATGATAAATCTCAAACATCTCAATAACCTTCATACAAAAGTAGAATCATAACATTCTGGTTTAGAATGGTCAAAAGATGACATTCAGTGTCTGGTGATAAAAATCACAAAATCCTATAGGTGTTTCACAAAATGTAGCCTTTTAATTTAAAGCATGTTTTAGAAAATGACTTAGAAAAATGGCATGAACTCCCTTTGAATCTCCAAGGTAGAATAGGTTCTATAAAAAAAAAGACTTTATTACTAAAATCTTGTATTATGTAATGCTCATGATGAACTGCATTATTAAACAAGCATTTGTCAATGCTGAATGTTTCCTTGCATGGTGCATGTGGCAGGGGTGTATTAAAGTGACGAGCCTGCATTTGCATACTTCAACATAGCCTTATCATTTTGTTTTTTAATATTTTTACGTCAAATTTTCAACAGGACTGATGATTATGACTGGCTGACTGCAGCAGACCCTGACTGTCCTCACCCCAAAAGGCACACCGACCAAAGTGACCCACCTGCAGTCACGGAACCAACCTGGTCCTTGCTGTTGTACAGTGACAGACATGCACTACACCACCTAGGCCACATATCTTCCTGGTTAGAGTATGCAAAAAGCTGCAACCTTAGCAATTGGTTGTCATGGACTCTGGAGCATCTCTTCAGTTTAACCCTTAGCTGTAGTTTGGGGCTAATATACAGCCTGCAGTCATAGACACTGTTGGTAGAAAATTACTGGTTAGCCCACCCAGTGTGCCCAAAGATTTCCTATTTATTGTACCTCTGCAGCCCCTAACTGGTCCCAGGGTCCTCCCTGTTTTTGTGTTATTATGCCCATATGTCTGGAAGTCCATACATGCTTGAAGCCCACCGCCATTCTCATTTTTCATTTTTAGTATTTTCCAGTTTTCTCCCCTTTCCTCCTGGGCCATACGGGGCATAAAGCGTGGAGGCGATGCGCACACACCAGGATCTAGTGGCCCCTTCCACCCTCCCAAGACTTGCATTGCCACTCCAACTGCTGGCGCTGCCCAACGGACCTCCACCCAGTGGGAGCGGGACTATGGCAGTGCGGGCATCCACCCCTTTGGGGGAGAGCAATAGCTCAATCCCGCTCCAACTCTCCCCCCCCCCGAGCTGGCTCCCTGGTGACCTGAGGTTCTTCCCAACCCTGGTCACCGGTGTAGCACAAGGAAAAGTGCCAGCGCCTCAGCCCTCAGCACCACTGGGCCGGCTTAGCCCACCACCATTCTAACCTTCATCACTTTTGTTTTCTGGGCCCATCCCCACATCCCAATGGCATGCAACGTGGTGATGGCCCAGACACTGAGCTGGCTGGCAAGTGGTCTTCCACACTGGCAAATAGTCACCCACACTAGCAAGTGATCAACCAAACTGGCAAGTCTTTGCAAACCACCAGGTGTCACTCTCTGAGTGGTGCTCTGTAGCATCCTGCCCTTCCTTTCCCTGCCAGCCTCTGCTCTTGATGTCCAAAGCTCAGGCTCAAAGTCATGTCACCAGCATGCAAAGTGGGTGCCCAACTGCTGGCAGACATATCGTGTTTGACATTTGAAGTAGTATCAAGGAAAGTGCCATACAAGGTGGAAAAGACAACAGAGGAGATACTTGAAGGTCACCATCATGTCACCTATTGCTCTACTTTACACCACAGTGTACATGCTAAGGTCTTCAGCATCTCCTCACAGGGCTATCCATTCAACCCTTGCATCATCTTGGTTTCCCTTCTCTGGATCTCTTCCACCCTGTCAATGTCTTTTGGGAGGTGCAGCCTCCAGAACTGTGCACAGTATTCCAGGTGAGGGCACAGCGAGGACTGGTGCAGTGGCAGTACAACATCCCTCCTCCTGCTGGCAATGCCCCTCTCTATATAACAAAGCATCCTACAAGCCCTACCCATGGCCTTATCACACTGTGCTCTTACCTTGAGGTCCTCCAATATAACAAGCCTGAGGTCTCTTTTTCTTGTCTAGTGTCTGCCAACATCTTCCTCGCCTCCACCCCTAATTTTATACTCTGATCTGGGGTTCATGTGCCCTAGGTGTGTGATTCTGCACCAGCTGCCATGTCCTTACCACTCTTTGAGTCTCCCCAGATCCCTCCAAACTGTCTCTTCTCTGGGTTGTCTATCCTATTACATTTTAGAGTAAACTGCAATTAGGCAGACCTTCCCTTCCAGTTCTTTTGCAATGTCCCCTATGAAGGCATTAAAGCGCACTGGTCCCAGTACCGAACCTTCTACTGGTCATCCCTCCCATTCCTGTCACTGGAGTGTGTCATTTACTACTTTCTCTGCCTCCTATCCTTTACCCTGTTGTGCACTCAATTTATCATTTTTGTCCCCCACATCCAAATTGCTCCACTTCACAAGTAACCTCCTGTGTGTTACAGTGTCAAAGGCCTTGCTGAAATCCAGATAGACTACATCAACCACCCTCCTTTAGTCTATCTCCTTGGTTACCCAGCCAAAAAAATTAATTAGCTTTGTTTGGCATGAACTTCCCACCCCATGAAGCCATGAAGCCATGCTGTCTGTCTGAAGAGACTTGTTGTAGGATTTGCCTTACAGGCATGACATGTACCATTTATAGTATATTATACAATGGCAAGAAAGAATGCTGCTCCCTGATTGGTCACACTGTGACTGGACCCGTGATGTTATCCCAACATAACATCATGGATCTAGTCCCAGTACACTTACTGACCGCATGAAATGTTAAAAAAAGGTCACTCCACAGCTCTCCCTACGAGCAGCTTCAGCAGTCCCCAATGTGTTCAGAAATCAGCACTCCCCGCCCACTGACCCACACAGTTTCATCCAGTCATCACTGTCCTCCCTTCCCCGACACTATTCGCAACTTAAAAAATGTAAAATAAAGTTTAAAAAAGCCATAACTCAAATCAGCTTTCTCCCCATTCACAAGCGCATGCATGTCGCACTTCCGCACTTCCGCCAGTCACTGATCACCTCAACGGCTGTTACAAATGGCTATGCTGGTCTGCCAAGCACTTCAATGGCAAATACGGACAGATTAAAACATAAAACAAAACTAAAGCTGCAGTCCTCAGCTTCTCGGTCTGCTCAGCTCACTACAGAACAGTAACAGCGTGTACCCATGGAAACCGACCTGCTCATTTCAGCGTGCTGAAAAAGAGAAACGCCTTTCTTTCTTATTGTTATCAGAGAGCTTTAACAAATATTTTCCCTGTTACAGCATAACCCTCCCCCCGCTACACCTTTATTTCCTCCAGCCAACACTTCACTTTCATCATTCCTTCAGCATACAGCATGGAGCGAGTGTTTTACATAAAGAGTAGCGCGAGGCTGTCCGTTTCTCTAACCATTCGCTCTAGCTCTGTTACCCTGTCATTTGTACCTCAATCCAAGCAGCAAGTCTTAAAATAATTAAAAAAAAACCTTTCTGTCCTCCCAGAAGTTAAACAAACCGCACCTCTCCCTATGTGCAGACATCCTCCAATCGCAGCTCACTGAATGCTGCTTTAAAAGTTTGCAGATCTTCTTCCGTACATCTTCCTTAACTGTTGAGGCAAAATTTGTAGGGAGTGCGACTGGACCGAGTCAAGGTAGAGCCACATCACGAAAACACACACACATATACATCTCCACCTAGTAGAGAAGCCCTATAAGGAACTATTTTTTAAACCAGTATACTTCCACAATAAATAATTACAAAATAAAAATGTAAAACAATATTTTTATATATTTTTAAATATGTATGTAAATGAGCATTAGATATTAGAATATATGACTCTATGTGTGTCAGGCTGGGATAATGCCACTTCTGGGTGAATGGTTGCACTCGCCTGTGGCCTCGTGCCCAATCACCCCAGGCGTGACGTTATCCCAGCACGACACACACCCTGTCGTGCATTATTCCTTTATTAGCTGAAATATCATTTCTCACCAGAGGTGCGGAAACACCTTGTGCTAGACTGTAAAAATGGCACATGTCATAGTTATGAGGTGATGTGCTAAAATTGCTATGTTGAATGTTTGGGGTCAAAATATTAAAAAGTACCAAAGTTAAAAGCCTGCATTCATAGATTCCAACATAGGCTCATAATTTTATTGTTTTGTAACATTTTTGCCCCAACTTTTCAACATAGCCTTCTTATTTATTTATTTTTAACCAGGTATAGCACACTAAGCTGAAAGTTTTTTTACAGGAGTGACCTGGGAGCACAAGGAGGTTAAGTGACTTGCTCAGGGTCACACAGTATGCAAGTGGAAGCTGTGGGATTCAAACCCAGGTCTGGTCTGCTGGATGTCACCAGATTTGCAGCTCAGAGCCTTAGACCACTGCACTATACTGACCCCACCTCATGAACAAGTGCAGAGAAAATGTTCCAACTCCTGCCCAAAAGGTGATTTCATGCAGCGACTGCAAAATCACCTTTCAGGATGTGAAAACACATTTTGGCCAGGATTTGAAAAATGACAGGTGTCACATTCATGAGCTGCTGTGAAAAAATGGCTATTTTGAAAATTTAGGGGCAAAATATTGAAAATTGCCAAAGTTATGGGCCTGCGTTTGTAAATTCCAACATAGGCTCATAACTGTATTGTTTTACAATATTTTTAAACAAAATTTTCAACATAGCCTTCTTATGACCGCACCACATGAACAATTGCGGAGAAAATTTTCAACATCTGCCCGAAAGATGATTTCACACAGCAACTGTGAAATAACCTTTTGGGATGCGAAAACACATTTTGACCAGGATTTGAAAAATGACATCAGTCACATTCATGAGGTGCTGTGAAGAAAAGGCTATGTTGAAAGTTTGGGGTCAAAATAATGAAAATCACCAAAGTTATAAGCCTGTGTTCATAAATTCCAACATAGGCTCATAGGTATATTGTTTTTGTTTAGTTTTTTACATTTTTGCCTCAAATGTGCAATATCGCCTTCTTGTGATCCCACTTCATGAACAATAGTGGAGAAAATTTTCAACTCCTGCCCAAAAGGTGATTTCACATAGAGACTGCAAAATCACCTCATGGGATGCAAAAAACTCATGTTGGCCAGGATTTGAAAAATGACAGCTGTCACATTCATGAGGTGTTTTGAAGAAATGGCTATTTTGAAAATTTGGGGGCAAAATAGTGAAAATTAACAAAGTTACGAGCCTGCATTTGCAAACTTCAACACAGGCTCATAACTTTGTTGTTTTTAAATATTCATATGCCAAATTTTCAACATAGCCTTCTTATGACCCCACCTCATGAACAATGGTGGAGAAAATTTTCAACTTCTGCCCGAAAGGCGGTTTCGTGCAGCGACCACAAAAATCTCCTTTTGAGACACAGTTATCTAACGTCACTTGAATTGTTCATAGGTGGTATCCCAAAGAAGGTATGTTGAAATTTTGGGGCAACAATATTGAAAAAACATCAAGTTATGCTACCAAGTTCAAAACTCCATCGTAATACATTGAACAACATACCTGATTTCCTCAGTTCGTGGTCCGGCGTTTAAGAGTGAAGACATGTCTGTGGTCCTAAGAAGATGAAGGCGCTGACCCCTGGTGGGTAAGTAAGGGCTTGGGAGGTGGGGGTGGGCACTGAGTGGAGGGCAGGGTGGGGCACCTTATGGCACAACAGACATCGATGGACGTTTTTTCTTTTTACAGGCTTAAAACAAACAAAACCAAAAACATGGAGGGACAGATTGCTTTCTGATACTGGGATTGGGCACCCCAGTGTTGGCACCTCAGAGAACGGTGGTGGGTGACATGGAGGGAAGGGGGATGTCAGAAGAAGTGGTAGTGGGGGTCTGCACCCAGCTCCGATAAAATTAAATATAAATGTACATGGGAAGAGTGGGTGGGTGGGACAGGCACTTGGAGAGGATGGTGAGAAAGAAGTGGTAGCAGGGCTGGCACCCACTCTGCTTATTTACATAAAGATGTAAAAGGGTGGCCCGGTGGTGCAGAGAGTTGAGGCACTGGATGCCTTACCTCACGCTACGCCAGTGATCCGGGTTCGGGAACAACCTCGGATCATCGGGGTGCCGGCATGGAGGGGGAAGGTGGATCAGGATTGAGCATGCCGGTATGCAGCTATCCTCTTCTGAGGGTGGTGGGGGTGGGTTGGTGCCCCCATTGTTCCCCTCCCGCTGGGTGGAGCTCTGATGAGTAGCACAGGTGGAGAGGGGCAGCAGAGTAATGGGAGGTGGAAGGAGCTGAGCTGGTACCATGGTGTGCGAAGCGTACCTCCACATGCTCACACAGCTATGTGCCGGGGCCTCGGGGGGTCAAGGGAGAACACCTACAAAAGAATGCATATATGTCCCCGTCACCAGTTGGCAGGAGGAGTCAATGGGGACCAAATAGCTATATAAAAAAGAAAAAAAAAAGATACGAAAGGGTGGGTGCATGAGCTACAGGGATGGGAGGGGGAGAAAGAAGCAGTGGCAGGGGTGGCACCGCACTCCGTTTATATCATAGAGATGGGGAAGAATGGGTGGGCGAACCATAGGGATGGGAGGGGGAGAAAGAACTAAGATCCTGGACTTCAGAAGGGCAGACTTTGGAAGGATGGGTCACATACTGAGTAAACACACAGATAGCATCCACCCAGACATGGACACAGAACAGAAATGGGCGATCATCAAGCTGGGACTGACTGAATCCACCAAAGCCTGTATCATGAGCAGGTGTATGAAATCCAGGACCAAAACACCATGCTGGATGACTAGGGAAGTAGCGGTGAAGGTGAAGGAGAAGGAGAAGAGAAAGGCATTCCAAACCTTCAAGAGAATGAATAGGGCAGAGGACAGAGAGGATTATGAGAGGAAATCCAGGGAAGTGAGCAGAACAGTAAGGGCTGCAAAGGTGGCCAGGGAAGGGAGATTAGCACAGGGGATAAAAGAAGGGAAAAGGATTTCTTTAGATATATCAGGAAAAGAGGAAGATCAAGGATCAAATCGTTAGGATCAGGAGGGGCAGTGGGGGTGGGTAGATAAGGGATGAGATGGCAGAAGTATTCAACAAGTACTTCTGCTCAGTATCCACAAGGGGGAGGGTTGGGCTGGTACCTGAAGGGAAAGGTGGGGCAGATGGGGGGGGTGAGGTAACCACAGATGGGGTTATCACAGTAGAAAGGATGCTGGAGGGCCATAGATCCATGAGGGTGGACAAGGCTTCGGGGCCAGACGAAGTTCATCTCAGGGTGCTGAGGGAGCTGGCAGAAGTCCTGGCAGGTCCATTGGCAGGACACAAAAGTTATTCTTTCAGGTTCTTTTTTTCTTTTATTCAAATAACATGACCCCAATATTTCATCGTATTTGGCTTCTTCTGGGGAATTGTAATCAATTAATAAATCATATATTTAATATACATTTTAATCACTTTTTATCAATCATCTCGTATATGAAAAATGACATCTATTATTGCTCCTGGCTTCTCATAACAATCACTGTGAGCTTCCTATAACATCCCATACATTTAAATTTTATTTTTTGTATTTATGTTCACTTTATAGAAACATTCAGATTTGCTGGCTAGTTCCACTAGCTTATAGAATTCAAGTGTGCCCAAAAGGCTACCTACTTTATTATCGGGCTTCTGCCTCTATGGCTGCCACATGCCTAGTTTTCTTTCTTGTATCATCTTTGAAACATATTACAAAAGTAAAGCCATTTCCTGCAACGTGTTCGCTTTTTCTTCAAGTACTATAGCTCTATGTATTAACACATTTCTTACTGTAATATGTACCATGAGCTCTTCTCTAACATGTTGTTATGCCAAAATACTCTATTTCATTATTTATCCAGGAATCTCCTTGCATTTCACACATATTTGCTCTTTACTTATCTATTGCTTAATTTTCTGATCCTCCACCTTTTTTTCACATGTACACTTTAAGCTTATTTTCTATTCTTAAATCTTTTGATACATCAAGATCTTATCCTATATTTCTAAATATGGGATATGTGCCCAGGGATTGGGGGGAGGCACATGTGGTACCTCTCCTTAACAGCAGGCCCAAGGATGAGCCGGGGAACTACAGACCAGTGAACCTTACCTCAGTAGTTGGAAAACTGATGGAGTCTATCCTCAAAGAAAGGCTGGTGCAATTTCTGGAGGAGAATGGCCTGCAGGATGACAGGCAGCATGGGTTTGCCTCTGGTAAAACCTGTCAGACAAACGTGATTGAATTTTACAACTGGGTCATGAGGGCACTGGACAGGGGCCGTGTGGTGGATCTACTCTACCTGGATTTCAGCAAGGCCTTTGATTCAGTACCACATGTAGGCTGATCTGCAAGCTGGAGAGACTAGGGGTCGGGAGGAAACTAGGCAGATGGGTGGAAAACTGGCTACAGGATCGATGACAGTGGGAGGTGGTGGGTGGGGAGACATCAGAGCTAAGGGCAGTGACGAGTGGTGTCCCGCAGGGATCGGTACTGGGACTGGTCCTGTTTAACATTTTTATCGCTGACATAGCTGTAGGGATAAAAAATAAGATCAGCCTCTTTGCAGATGACACTAAGATATGTGCTGAGGTGGATGGGGATGAGGGGGCAAAATACTTCAGGAAGATTTGGCAAAGCTGGAGGAATGGTCGCACAACTGGCAGCTCGGGTTCAATGCCAAGAAGTGCAAAGTGATGCACTTGGGAGCAAGGAACTCAGAATATAGTTACTAGTTAGGGGGTGTCCAAGTATCCACATCCAAGGAGGAGAAGGATCTAGGGGTGCTGGTGACTGGGGAAAATGAACCACTCCGCACGGTGCAGAAAGGCAGCTGCCAAGGCAAACAGGATGCAGGGGTGCATAGCAAGAAAGATTACTTCCAGAAGTAGTGAAGTCATACTGCCCCTGTACAGGTCACTGGTGAGACAGCACTTGGAGTACTGCATGCAGTTCTGTTGCCCATACTTAAAAAGGGACATCAGACTGCTGGGGGCAGCACAGCGCAGAGCAACGAAGATGATCCTGGGGTTGAGGGATAGACCTTATGAGGAAAGATTGAGAGAGCTCAATATGTATACCCTGGAGGATAGAAGAGAGAGAGGAGATATGATTGAGACCTTCAAGTACCTGCTGGAAATGAACAGAGTGGACAACAGATGTGTGTTCACTCTCAAAAATGGAAGGAAAACCAGAGGGCACACTCTGAAATTGAAGGGGGGAAGATTCAGGAGGGAAATGAGGAGACACTATTTCATGGAGAGGAGGTCGTATCATTGCAGACAGCGTGGAGCTTCAAGAGGGGGTGGGACAGTTTCAAAGGGAGAGTACAGTCTGGAAGGGGATGGGGGATGGTAATTGGGGGGGCAGCTGCATTCTAAGGGACTGATGTGCTGCATACTCGAGCAAATTAATTAGACCACAAGGCCTGTATCTGCTGGCAGATTCATATGTCCGTATATAAGAAGGACTTTGTGCTGGTGCCAGGAACTAGAAGATAGGCTGCTGTGTTGAAAGACAAGGCTGTTGGTTTTGACAGAGTTCACGGCTCTAGTATACATGTGCTGCACTATTCAGGGGAGTGGGTGTGGTGCTGGTCGACAGCCTGTATTCTTAGATGTACTCCTGGGCTGGGGATTTAATGTAGGAATGAGCAGGTGGAAAATGTCCAGTATTGGAAGATTTTATTTATGAACAAAAACTGTGCTTGCTGTGAGCATGTACTGAATAGGAATACAATAGATATTGGAGGGGAGTTCCAAAGTTTTGGCACACAGCTGGAGAAACCAAGTGCATTTAAGTTAGTGAGACATTCAGTGGCTGAAGTGATGTTAAGGCAACTGTACAGAGGATCACTGCAAGAAGCAAAGCTAAGCTAGACAGAGTTTGTTAGTGTGACATTTTGGTGTTGGTCAGCCTCTAAAGACCCTTACCGTCTCTCTGGTCTGCCAGACCCATCTGTTACTGCTGGTGAGGATACCATGCTGGACCATGTGAACAAACTGACGGACACATAAAAAAAAATAATAAAAAAAAATAATAAATTGGTGTTTGTTCTGTACAGCAGATGTTCTCTTCATGAGGACTAGCCCCAGACTGATTGACTGACTGACACAGAATCTAAGAGGTTTCTAGCCCTTGCTAAGACAGTAATTAGCATATTTGCAACATAGTTCTGAGAGCACTTAAAGAGACGGCAGCTGGCATTAGCCCATACTTACTTACATACGTACTTAAGTGTACTCCACATCACCACCAGGACAGTTAATATGAGCACCACTCAAACAAAGCAATATCTCACTATAAACAGTTGAAACATCTTTTTTTCAAGCATGGCACATTTAAAACAAAACAGTAGTCCACTGTGGAGGGGGAGAAGAAAGGCTCTGGACTACACTAGGGACCAGTCAGAGTAGTGCCAGGAGGAGGAGAAACACCATAGCAACTTGAAGCTTGGTCAGGGCGACAAGTGTCACAGTGCAGGGAGGGAGAAGGGAAGGGTAGCAGCTGGAGGATAAACAGAATGCACAATAACACTTTAATAACAGCTGTAGAACAGTAATATTTACAATGAAACATAGAAACATAGACTTTGACGGCAGATAAGGACTGCTTGGTCCACCTAGTCTGCCCATTTCCCTATCTACAGGATAAGCTGCAGATCCTAGTTAACCAACAGCCTATTTTTTCCTACCCCCCCCAAGAATTGCCTTATGTCTGTCCCATGCATTCTTGAATTCTCCCACAGTTTTAGACCCCACAACCTCCTCAGGAAGGCTGTTTCATACGTCCACCACCATCTCTGTGAAAAAATACTTCCTCACATTGCCCCTGAGCTGTCTCCCTCTATCTTCAAATTGTGTCCCCTTGTTCTTGCACATCTCTTTTTCTGAAAGATGCTACCCTCTTGGACTTTGTTGATTCCACTGAGGTACTTAAAAGTTTCTATCATGTCCCCCCTCTCCCTCCTTTCCTCAAGGGTATACATATTAAGCTCCTTTAGTCTCTCCATGTATGGCTTCTCTTGCAGACCCTGCACCATTTTAGTTGCCTTCCTCTGGACTGCCTTCATCCTATCTATGTCTTTGCACAGATGGGGTCTCCAGAACTGGATGCAATACTCCAGATGGAGACTCACCAACTGTCTGTACTGAGGGATAACAACTTCCTGTTTTCTGCTGGTGATGCCTCTCCCTATCAATCCCAGTATCCCTCCAGCCCTTCCTACTGCCTTCTCACATTGCTTGCCAAACTTTAGGTCATCTGATATGATTACCCCCAGGTCCCTTTCCATTTTTGTTGTTGTTACTACCTCCCCCGCATTGTGTAATCTTCTCCTGGGTTTTTGTTTCCCAGGTGCATTATTTTGCACTTCTTTGCATTGAATCCAAGCTTCCATACTTCTGACCATTCCTCCAACCTTGCCAAGCCCCTTCTCATCCTTTCCACACCTCCTTGTGTATCAACCCTGTTGCAGATCTTTGTGTCATCTGCAAAGAGGCATACTTTTTCTTCCAATCCCTCTGCTATGTCACTTATAAAGACATTAAAAAGGACTGGAGCCAGTACTGAAACCTGGGGTACCCCACTAGTAACCCCTCTTTTTTCAGAGTGGACTCCATTTACAATTACCTTCTGTGTCCTGTTGAACACAAGAAATGCCCCCAAAAGAAGTGTGAGTACCAGCACTGTGTCCAGTTACCCAAAAGTTCAAGACCTTCGTCGACTTTTCCAGTCAGTGGGAATGGAGGCATGTGAGGCTTGGACCAGTTCCTGACAGGACAGGGACAGGTCATTAAAAGTGGCCCAGGAGTTCTGCAAACTGTCAAATCCACACCACTTTACTCAGTAAGTTTGGGATCTGTTGCTGAACTTCTTTTTTAAGATCTTCTCGATTTGGTACACTTATGTGTGTACGAGAGAGGAGGAGGAAGAAGAAGAAGAAGAAGTCAGTCCCAGGGAGTTCGTCCAGGTAAGCAGGCAAAATGGGATCTGGCTGGAGAGTGCCAGGAGTGGGAAGATCTATAGAAACTGGTTGCAGCTGCAGAGAGGATGGCAGGCTCAAGTGCAGGTTCATTGTCGGGTGGACTGGGATTATCTGGGGTGGTGTTACTCAGGTACCCATGTTTCAAGCGATTGATGTGGACTTTGTTGTGTACCAGCTTTCCATCAGACTTGAGGCATAGATGAACACGCATAGGAGGAAGCTCTCCTACAATGTAGAAGGGACCAGTCCAAGGGTGAAGCAATTTCTTGGTGGCGCCCAGAACTAGGACAGGTTGATACAAGTAGACAATGTCACCAACAGAAAATGAATGTTCATGTAACTTGGCTTCTGACATTTCTGCATTGCAGATTTTCTCTGGTCCAACATGGTGATGATAAAACATCTGGCAATTTCAAGCTGTTCCAGCATAGGAAGAATGAAAGAAGATGCTGATTCTGGAACCTCTAGCAGCAAGAGATTTCTGTCCAATGGAGTTCTTGGGTGACGTCCATGGACTAAGAAAAATGGAGTATACTCTGTACTGTTGACTCAAGGGCTTGTATTGTAAGCAAACTGCACAAACGGAGCAAAACAATCCCAAGTGTTGTGAGTTTCATCCAGGTACTTAAAGAGTGTGTTGAGAATGGTAAACATTATTCTTTCACTTTATCCATTGCATTGTGGATGATAACTGGTTGTGTGTATCTTCTTTATGTCAAGAAGTTTGCATGTTTCTCGGACAATGGTTGAAAAGTAGTTAGTGCTTCTGTCTGAATCCAGGTAATTGATTTGATGCTGTGCAAAACAACACTTCTCTGGGTGAAGCTTAGGATTGGCTTGTCTGAGACATTCAAATGCTTCTCTTGAGATGTTGGAGGTGCTCTGGCAAAGTTCTGCTGAAGACAATAACATCATCCAGGTAGACTAGGCAAGATTTCCAAGACAACCCACATAGTATGGCTTCCATAATGCATTGAAATATGGCTGGACTGTCCCGAAGTCCCATAGGCAGGCATTTCAATTGAAAAAGTCCCATGTGGCAGTGCCAGGCTGTGTATGGACAAGAAGCTGGATCAATGGAAACTTGGTAGAACCCACTCTGAAGGTCTAGAGTGGTGAAGCAAGCATAGCTGGCTGCACCAATACTCTCTAAGGCATCTTCACTTGTAGGTAAGGGATGAGCATGCTGCACCATGTAGGCATTGAGTTTTCTTAGTCTACCACTAAGCGATACCCTTTGTCCTTCTTTACCACCAGCAGGCAAGGTGCACCTCAGGCACTTGTAGACTCTTCATCAATGTCTTGTTCCAGCATGTCTTTGATTCTGTCTTCTAGAACATGTTTCTGTTTGTGTCCCACTTTGTAGGCTCTCTTTTTTTTTTTTTATTCTCTTTCTTGTTCCGGGTCCAGAACTCTCTTGGGTTATCCCCACTGGCCTAACCGCTCTACTGTCCGCTGTCCCTCCCGTCATCTTCAAGGTAGCTGTGACCTCCTGGCTGCGGGGCTAACACCCCCAGAGAGATTGTGGGGCAGGACGGGAGACCGTGTTGGACATGTGGCGGTGGCGCTGAGGAAACCGGCCACCATCCGCCAGGGAGGGTTTTCTCTCACGCCTCAGTCCCTCCCTCCTCCCATGCATGGTGCACGCTCCCGACTATGGCGCAGATTGCAACCCTGCATCGGGCCACGCTGATGCACGTGCTGATCAGCGCTCTGCGATGCCGCCGATCTCCACCGGGGGTTGACGGAGCTCCAAGCCACACTTCACCCTCCCCCCAGGACAGGAGAGCATCCCAGCAGGCACTCCATCCTATCCCTCCCCTGCCGACCCCCAGCACCCGAGCTCGCTCCCGAACCTGGGTCGCCAGTGTGGTGCGAGGTGTGGCGTCCAGCACCTCAACCCTCAGCACCACCAGACCAGCACTTTGTAGGCTCTCTGATGGATTGGTTTCTGGTTGGGCTGTACTTCGATGGTGTGTTGCAGGATATCACAGCATCTGAGCTTGTTATCTGGACCGACAAAGACATCTGAGTAATTCTCCAGGAATTTCAAAAGTTGTTGCCTTTCTATTGGAGGTGCTGGAAGTTTTAAAGAGGGCAGTCTCTTATTGAGGGGTAACTCTAGTGAAGCTGGAGTGGTCATGATAGTACTGACAGGATTAGAGTTGGTGGAACCAGGCTGAGTTTTTTGCATGAGATGGAGCTGGTCCCTTGTAGACAAGCAAACAAACTCTCCGATGTTGGCACCCTTTGAGATGACCACTGAATCGTCCATGAAGTTACAGCATTTTTGGAAGACTGTGCCACTATGCACTGCAGACAAGGTGTTTCCTGGGAGAAGAGGCACAGTGACTGAGTCTGTAGCTATGAGTTGCCTCCAAGGGTCTAGTGACAGTTTGTTAGATGCAAAGTCTAGGATGGCTTTATGAGCTTTGAGGAATTCCAGGCCAAGAATCACTGCATGTTGTAAATCATCATTAAGTAGAACTTGACAGTAGCTTGCTGTGGGCCATAGTGTAGCTTGAGGTGGACCACACCTGTGGTAGGTACTGTAGCTGTACTTGCTGTGATAATGTATTTTAGATTGGCTGGAGAGACATTAGGTACGTGACGAATAGCTTAGTTTTTCAAAATACTGTTGTTGATAACTGAGAGTTCTGCTCCACTGTTGACCAAGGCATGCGTGGACCAATCTCCAATGGTTACAGGTACATAGTTTGCTAGGAGAGGTGATCTGATGACAGGTACCTTTGCCCCTGAAAGTGAGAGGGTGCCTGAGTTAGCAGTTAGAGTGTGCAGTTTGTTTGAATTGCGAGAGTCAGAGGGGCGGTCAGTTGCTGTGTTCCCCTGCCCAACAAAAGCCCCTAGTCTGTTGGACAGTGCTTGTTTCCCTGATCCTGGGAGTAGTTATGGTCATCCTGTTGACTGCGCTGTGGTGGGCGCCCTTGGTTCTCTTGAGTCCTGTTGTAATACTTTAGCTTTCGGCAGACAGCAGCAGCAGTGTGTCCTTTGAATCCACACCACTGGCAGGTTACAGACTCTCGGGAAGGTGGAGCTGGATCAGGTCACTGTCGAGATAGTTGCAGAGTGTTGAAAGAATTTGCAGAGGAAGCAGTTGAGCTGAGGTATAAGGTATTGGTAGTTGAGATAAGCTGGTCAATCATTGCTTGTTGCTGTTGGACATGTTGTGAGTGCAGCCAATCATGAGGACTGTTGTGCCTGTGCACTGGTGGACTGGAACATGGGAACAGACTCTTGTTCAAGTCATGCAGCTTGAATTGTGTCCATCCAGGTTGTTGGTTTTTGCTGAATGACATAAGTATGGAATTGCGAAGGCAGTCCCCAGACAAAGGCTGTGATTTGATCTTTTTCTGTTTTCTACAGACATGTGCACCATGACTCAATGTCCACTATGAATGCTTCTAGAGACTCAGAGGGTTGCATGGTGCATTCCCACAGCTGTTGTTCCAATATCCAGGGTGGATGTGCTTGGAGGAAATGGTCTTTGAAGGTTGTATACAGGGTGACAGTATCTCTTTTGACTTGTCCTGGAAGTGCGTTGAACCAAGAAATTGCAGTCCATCTCAGAAGCAAGCTCAAGGCATTGGAAATATGTAAAGGATCAGTCCAACCATTGAAGGAAATCCAGGTTCAGAATTGCTCGAGTCAGTTGGCAACGTCTTCATGAGGCAAGGTCGAGAAAGGCACTGGCTGTAGGCTGGTATGGACTGTGGACTGTGGTGAAATAGCTATAATGTAGGCCAGGTCATCTTGAATGGCTTGCATGGCTGGTGCTCCATGAGCTGAGATGGAAGACTGGATATCGTGCAGGATTGTTTCAGTTTTGTAGCCCCACACCCTTGACTTGAGGTGGGTGAAGGTAGAACTCCAAATGCTCTGGCGCCCATATCTGCGTCATCTTTGGACATCATGGTTGGTGACGAACTTCGCTTCACCGAGCAAAGGTCATAAGGACGAGAAGGAGTTGCCGTCATGCAAGAGAAGGGATGCTGTGGAGTAGATGAAGTGCCGAGAAGAAAATATTTTTGCAGGCAAAAGTATAATTATTTATAAGTAAAGTTCATGAAATGACGTCTTAATAAACAATTTCCACTCAATTCAGTGTTGTCTGTTATTTAAATAAAGAATTTGTTGCAAAAATCAGCTACTTGTTGCAGTGTCCATTCATTTCAATAGGTTTGCCATTGCTTCCTATGGAGTGAGGTCTTTTTAGTACCCTTCACAAGATGGCCGTTGAACTTTGACATACAATTCCTGTATTCCTGACTGTAGCAAGATGACCACCAGCAGGAGGGTTAAGGGTCACTTCCTTTCTTGCTGTTTGTGAAAATAAAGATGGAGGATTCTTGCCACAGGGCTGCCTGTGGAGCTTTACAATGTTCAAAATGGTTATTGCCGTGATGCTGTCCTTCTTCCCGAACAAGGCAGAAAAAAATGGTAGGCTCCCCGATTTTGGTGAGTGGCACAGTTGGGGAAGTTTCTGTATTTATTTGATTGCTTTTTCTCTTTGTTTTCTCTCGGGGCTTCCAAGGCTGTTTCTCTGTATTTGATTTACTTTATTGTCCTGTGTTGCGGTCTTTTGGTCTCACCGGCTGTCCTCTGTTTATTTTATTTACTTTTCTGCCTCTTTTCTGTTTGTTTGTTTGTTTTGTTTTTGTCATGGCTGCAGGTGACTTATTTGCTCTGTGGGGCTCCTGTGGTTATTTTTATTTACTTATGTAGTGCCCCATTTATTGATTACTGTGCCACTGTTGAAAGTGTTTGGGTCAGTCATTTTATTTATTTATTTTGTTTCCTTTTCTGCCCCCATTTATTTGTTTATGGCCGGAATGGCCCTTTCTGAAGTGTGTAGCGTGATGAGGGGAAGCTACGACTGTTTGGAGGAGCAGAGCCACGGTATTTTGTGGCTATGGTGGAGGAGCTGAATCGTAGAGCCGCATTTTCTGGTGTGGCTCCATCTGTGAAGCACAAGCCCTGTGGAGTGACTTACTTTGGCAGCGAGCTGCAGAGTGCTAAGTGGAGCCGAGTTGTGGTCTCTTGTGGCAAGAGGTAGGAGCCGCTGTTATGAGGAGGGATCGGGCGGCAGGGCTGCAGATGTGGCGGTGCAGAGAAACAGACCAGCTGCAGGGTAGGAGTTCAGTTGTGAGGAGCAGAGCCTTTTCTTGAGCAGCTGGCTGAGCGGCTTGTGTGGAGCGGCTGAGCGGGCGGGAGCAGCATGCAGAGCTGCAAGTGCTGCGTGTCTCACTCTCTTTTTTATGAAGTATTTATTGTCCCCCAGTATTTGCTGTGATCTGGTTTAGGTATTTTCAAATTTAAATGTTTTAGTGGTTGTCAGGGAAGAGCGGGCTCAGCTACGTAAGGAAACAAAGCTGGAGGGCCCTATTACGAGTGAGCCTGGGCTGCAGTCCTTTGCAGCATGGAGGGAGGCAGATACATTTGCTGATCCTGTTGGGGAGCAAAACTGGTGGAGCTTGTGGTTGTATTGGTGGCTCAGTGCAGCTTTGCACAGAGGCAGTACTAGAGGGAGAAGCCACGGTCTTAAGGAGGGCAGAGTGGTAGATCAGCATTCAGCTACAGTTGTAGGATGCAGGAGTGTCAAGAGGTATGTGGTCCCTCAAAGTAGCCAGGAGCCTGTTTAAATGGAGAAGTCCCAGAGCATTTAGTTCAACTCATTGATTTATGTATTTATTTATTTATTTTTACATTTGGAGTGACGATCCTCGCTGGGAGAGGCTTTGGTTTGACATCTGCAGCTGGAAGGTATAGGGGGAGCTTGCCTGTCAAAACAGAGGAGTTTGAGAGGAGCCCTGCCATGAGGTGGGAGCTGGGGGTTTGCGGTTTTTTGCTCTGTGGTGCTTAGGCTTGGAATAATTTGTTTGTGTACCAATGCCCCACACTGGTGTTATACAGTCTCTGTGTTGCTGGGGAGCTACTGGTAGGCAGGAGATAGTTCATTTTTTTTCTGTGCAGCCAGGACCTACCGGGTCAATATGTCATATGCTGTACAGCGCATGACATGTCTGCGAGGTAGGAACAGTGCGGTACGGAAGAGTGAGAGGATGCAAAACCACGAAAGGATGTATGCATGGTAGTGCACCCTCTCACTCTTTCTAGTGTATTATAAGAATCCTGCTGGGACAGGGGTCCACTGAGCAGCTGCCATGGCTCGACAGGATGAGCCACTGGCAGCAAGGGAGGCAGGCAATGCGTTTGGGACCGGGTTTCGATTTCTGGTCCGAGACGCATGGAATTTACTTTTTTCACACTTTGTGCGATTTTCACTGATAACACCTCCCCAGTTAGATAATTTAGTTGGGGGAGTGTGGGGGGTGGAGCCCCCCACAAAAACAAGACTTATGCCATTTGCAATATATCACGCTGTATTGACAGCACGGAATAGTGCTGTGGCATAATGTCTTGCGACATTATGACCCCGTGCCCAGCCAGGACTGTTGTACAAATAACATTGAGACTGTTCAGGCATACTGGGAGAGGTGACTTAGGGTACCAAGCAATGCAGACAAGAGAGATGGGGTCTGAACAGATGAAGGTCCGCATCCTCCACCATGTGTGGCATTTTGGTGTTGGTCAGCCACCTTTACCTTCTCTCTGGTCTGCCAGACCCATCTGTTGCTGCTGGTGAGGACCCCTTGCTGGACCATGCAAACAAACTGACGGACATATAAAATAAATGAATAAGTTGGTGTTTATTCTGTACAGCAGATGTTCTCGTCATGAGGACTAGCCCCAGACTGACTGACTGACAGAGAATCTAAGGGGTTTCTAACCCCTGCTAAGGCAGTAATTAGCATAATATTTGCTACATAGTTCTGAGAGCACGTAAAGGGACGGCAGCTGGCATTAGCCCCATACATAAGTACATAAGTGTACTCCGCAGTAGTGGAGCACATTATCTGTCAAGCATCCTAGGTTTACATATGTAAAAGGGTGGCATCGTCTCAGGAAGTCCCCACTCAGTAAGCAGAGTATGTTAATGACTTCAGGTAACTGAAAGTTATGGCTCTACTGAACTGGTAGGGCAGAGAATAATGGCGCTCACAACTCAGCAGTGGAACCCTGAAGGACAACAATAGCAACTCTCTGACTTTGTCTTTTAAGGACAGGAGTGGGGTGGGTTGAACTTTGCTCCAGATTTCAGAAAAAGTTGAGGAGGACTGCTGTGTAAAAAATATAAACAGCTAGAAACCAATCACTCACAAGACCCACAGACTGTCCTCCACAGCTTTCAAAGTCACTCAGCTGCTTGCCAGCCCACTTTATGCAAGTACTGAAGCATTCTCATTGAAGTCCTTCAGTCCTTTCAAGTACACAAAGTTAACGCCCATGAAACTGTGACCACCATCATACTCTGCTTGCATGGTCACTGATTTGTCAGGAATGAGCCCAATGTAGATTGCTCTGCAGTAGAGCTAGTCCATGACACACCTCTCAAATGCCATTCTCTGAAGCAAAGCAAAGTGTTTCTTGTGCGCGCACGAGGAAACATAAAAATGGTTCCTATCAATTCAAAATGCTACTAATAAGTTCAACTGGAGTCACAAAAGACCCAGACAAGCTTATTATAAACTTACAAGGGTAAAAGGGAAAGGTAGCCTGGCGCTCCTGGGTTTTGATGTATACTACTTAGCCTGCAGGCATTGCAATATTGTAAATGGTTTAGGGCTCAAACTAATGTATCGTATATTCCGGATTGGATAAACATGGAATCAGACAGTTTGATGGACCATAATATTAACGTAGATTTTCTTTTATTCTTTAACCTAAACTTGGTAGAACTCCTTTGAAAAAATCAAATAATGTTTAATTCCATAACGCAAATTAATCAGTCTGCAGCTTTACTGGAACTAAACATTTATAAGTCTCCACTGCAGCCTTTGTGGGGCAATATCAATATTAGACTACAAAAATGAATAACCTTTAATGACCATTTAAAGCACTGGGGATAAAAACATTTCTGACCTTATGAAAGATAATAACTGGATTGGAACTGAACAACAGAAAGAAAAATTTAACCTTATGCAAGCTGATACTGTTTTGATTGCAGAATTAATGAAGGTGGTACAGAGGTTGTATAATAGCAATGACTCACTGTGTCCCACTAATGATAACACCTGAAATGTTCTTTTTATTTGCAAATATAATCTATGCATTTCAACCTTTTATACATTCTTTATCAGCACACTCAGAGGTAAAGCAGTTGAGTCCATAAATCACTGGGACAAAGACACAAATTCAGAAGTTACTAATTGGAAATAGGAAGATATCTGGGTTCTACTGCATAAAACCAATGGATTTTACAATATAAACTTTTAAATAACTTATTCTTTACTCCAGTACATATGAAAAAAATGGGACAGCAACAAACAGATAACTATATAAAATGCAATAACAGAGAAGCTGACTTAAAACATCAAATGTAGGACTGCCCGAAGGTGAAAGTGTTCTGTTCCCAGATTCATCATTCAATATGAGAGTTACCGATTGTCTATTCAAATTGCAACTTGGCCTCTTGGATTATTGCTTAGTTTTCACCATTGCAGGGCATTTCTTGGGTAGATAAATCTGTGATTTCACTGATTTTCATCACTGCAAAAAATCTTATTCTTAAAAACTGGCTTGAGGAGTCTGCCCCTACATTAGCAGAATGGAAGGACAAGACTATAGCAGTATTAACATTAGAAAATATTGCACTTGGTTACAAGGTTAAAGCCAAGGTCTTCCAGAAGAAGTGGGGTCTGTGACTGATCTACTTTACAACTGCTTCAAACTAGTATTTTTTTTGGGGGGGGGTTCTTCTATTTTCTCTCCTTAGAACCTTTTGTACTTTTCCTTTCTCTTCTGTTTTCCAGCTTTCTTTTTCTTCATTTGAAATCTACAGGAAAACTGATGTTTATATGCTAAAATTGCTATCTGGTTTAGACATCTTCAGTTTGATCTTGATTTTATGTATTATATAACTATCTATTTATATGTTAATAAGTTGTTGTCATATTTTAAAAAAATAAAATATCTGTTTTGTTTTTGCATTTTATACTGAAATCAGTAACAATCTATGGAAAAAATGTGTATCCCTACCTGAATGAACTGTTTATCAGAACCCCCACAGTGCAGGCAGCAAGAACTTCACTATGCACTAGGACACTAGAGGTCCTGACATTGCACATCTGGCTAGTGAACAATGAAAAGAGATCCTTTGTGTCATTCCCCAAGACTACAGCACCTAGCTGCCTACTTCTAGGCAGATCTCCAAAATGTATTTCTTCTGTATGACATGAACATTGATGGCAGCAGTGAAAGAGTTATTACCTTGGGTGAGGCTTCATATGAGACTGCTCCAGACTAGCCTGTTATCAGTTGGTCTCTGGCCTTGGAGAACTATCACACTCCAATTTGGTTATCCCTGCCAGTCCCCAATCCCTGTCCTTGTGATAGGATCCACAGAGTCTGTTACTGTACTCTCCCCTGTTTTTCCCACAGGAGATAATCCTTACCATGGATGCAAGTTTTATGGGCTGTGGAGCTGTGTTGGACCAACTTCCCATACAGGGACTTGGAGTCCAGAGTTGCACAGCCTGCAGATAAATAAAAACAAAAAGAAATGCACACCAATTGGACATCACTGAGATTTATAGGCACACATCATTGCAGCATGGAACAAGTGAGTGCAGGGGAATGTCTTTCAAGGATCCCTTGACAAAGTACTAACATGCAAAACGTTGGGGTGTTTGGTTACTCTGCATTCACTTGTTCCTTGCTATAATAAAAAATGTGGTTATAAACCACAGTGATTGCAACTGGTGTGTATTTTTTGTTTTTGTTTCCCTGCAAGTTTTGTTTTTGTTTTTCTGTGTTTGTGATTACCATGGCACCTTCTACGATACTTTCTACCACAACACCATCTGTTCCCCCATGGAGTTACTTTGTAAAGTTTTCTGGCCTGCAGATGAGTCTAGATAATACAGGCAGTGTGTCTAGCTCTGACACATTTTCAGGACCTTGTTCAGTTTCAGGCAGTGAAGGTACACTTGGGTAATGTGGATAACATCACACACATAAACAAGCAGGGGACACAAAAAGTGAAAGCATGCTCCCAGAAGTCTGCAGTGGGCAGAAAGAAATCTTTGACAATTTCAGCTGGTCATCTAGTGGGGGATCTAAATGTTCTGGAGGATTGACTGAGCTGCCAGATAGTCTAGCCAGATGAGTGGTCCCTGAATTCAACAGTGTTAGACTTGCCATGCAGGACATTTGGAGTGCCACAATTAACCTGTTTGCATCTAAAGAAAATGTTCAAGAACTGAAATACTTCTACCGGTATTGGAGTACAAAGTGGCGGATGCTCTGTCTCAGTGGTGGGACTTCGGAAGAGCTTCACTGTTTCCTTCACTTCCCTTCATTCCAAGGGTACTTCAAAAGATCCATCAGTCAAAAGGAAACATTCTTCTAATAGCTCAAGAGTGGCCAAGAAAGGCACTGTTTTTAGATCTAATAAATCTTGCAGTTCTGGTTCCATTCCATTTTCTTTGTCACAGGGATCTATTAGGCCATGGTCCAGTTTTACACCCAGATCCAAGGGTGCTGAAACTAGCAGCCTGGCTCCTGAGAGGAGCTGTCTCCTGAAGCAATAGTTCTCTGCAAAGGTTATGAATATGTTGATGTCCTTTAGGAAGTCTTCTACTTCTGCCACTTATGGCAGAGTGTAGAATATTTTCTCTGGCTGAGCTATAACCCTTAGAGATAAAGCCCACAAGGGTGACAGTTCGGTAGATTTTACATTTCTAACAGTCTGGGGTACACAAAGACCTCGAGAGGTCAGGTTTCGTTATTGAAGCCATTTTGGAATCAGCAGTGGTTTCCGGCTAGAATCCAGGACATCCTGGACTCTCTGCAGCAGGTGTTCCTCAGACAACTAGTCAGCGAACCCACTTGTGATGGGGTCATTCTGGCCCTGACACTCACTTAGTAACAGGGACAGTGATGCAGACATCAAAGTGGGAGGCCACCTGAGGACCAGTGATCACTGTATGATGTAATTCAATATAAGGACGGCTATGGAACTGGTCACACAAGGGTCAGGGTTCTGGACTTCAGCAGGCAGATTTTATAAAGATAGGTGAATGCCTTAGTGATAACCGGGGGCTAGATGGAGTGGAGGAACAATGAGTGAAGCTAAAAGAGAGCATAGTAAAGGCAACAAACCTCTGAGTCAAACAAGTGAGCAAAAGGAAGTGGAAAAAGAGACCGCTATGGTTCTCGAAAGATTTAGCTGAAAAGGTAAAGGATAAAAGGGTAGCATTCAGGAGGTATAAAGAGGTGCAGAGGGAAGAGGATAGGGTACTGTATCAGGGGAAACAGAGGGAAGCAGGGAAAGCAATAAGGAGTGCAAAGGCACAAACTGAATGGACAACAGCCCAGGAGGTAACGAAAGGGGACATGTTTTAGGTATGTAAGTGAAAAGAAGAAGACCAGGGATGGAACTGTAAGGTTAAAAAGGGAAGGGGAGACTGCAGAGGGGGATCAGGAAAAGGCAAACATCCTGAACAAATACATTTGTTCAGTATTCACAAAAGAAGGAAATGGGGAAGGGCCACAAAAAAGAAACAGAAGGTTTGAAGGGAGGGAGGTAGACACTAGTCCTTTTTCAAAGGAGAGAGTCATGAAGGAACTCATTAATCTGAAGGTGGAAAAAGCAATGGCGCCAGATGGTGTGCATCTCAGAGTATTGCAGGAGCTCAGGGAGGTACTGACTGCACCTCTGACAGTCCTATTTAGCAGCTCACTGGAAACAGGACTGGTTCTGGAGGACTGGAGGAGGGCAGATGTAGTCCCACTTCACAAAATTGGTAGCAGGGAGGAGCCTGAAAGATTGTTGGATTCCTGGAACAGACTTCCAGCAGAGGTGGTAGGGGTGAAAACAGTGGTGGGGTTCAAGAATGCATGAGATAAGCACAAAGAAATCATAGTGAAAAGGAATGGGGGAAGGGAGAAAGAGCTGTAGATCGGGTATGGTCTGTGGTAATAGTGTAGTTAGGGAGAAATGGGCAGACTGGCTGGGCCAAGCAGTCCTTATCTGCCATCAAATTATATGTTTCTGTTTCTGTTTTGCACAAGGAGCATTACTTTGTTATGCACAAAGATAAGGTAGTCATGCAGATGGTTCCTTTGTTTATCTCCAAGGTTCCCACTGCCTTCCATATGGAAGACTTACATAGAAACATAGAATTTGACGGCAGATAAGGACCGCTTGGCCCACCCAGTCTGCCCATTTCCCTACCTGATGGATAAGCTGCAGATCCTAGTTAACCAGCAGCCTACTTCTTCCTACCCCCAACCCCTAGAATTGCCTTATGACTGTCCCATGCATGCTTGAATTCCACCACTGTTTTTGACTTCACAACCTCCTCTGGAAGGCCGTTCCATACATCCACAACCCTCTTTGTGAAAAAATACTTCCTTAAATTACCTCTGAGCCACCCTTCTATCTTCAAATTGTGCCCCCTTGTTCTTGCACACCTCTTTTTTTGAAAGATGCTACCCTCTTGGACTTTGTTGATTCCTTGAGGTACTTGAAAGTTTCTATCATGTCCCCTCTCCTCCTTTCCTCGAGGCTATATTAAGCTCCTTAAGTCTCTCTTCATATGTCTTCCGTGCAGACCCTGCACCATTTTAGTTGCCCTCCTCTGGACAGCTTCCATCCTGTCTATGTCTTTATGGAGATTTGGTCTCCAGAACTGCATGCAGTACTCCAGATGGGGTCTCACCAGCTGTCTGTACAGAGGGATAATAACTTCTTGTTTTCTACTGGTGATGCCTCTCCCTATGCATCCCAGTATCCCCCAGCCCTCCTTGCTGCCCTCTCACATTGCTTGCCCACCTTTAGGTCATCTGATATGACTACCCCCAGGTCCCTTTCCATTTTTGTTGTTGTTAGTATCTCACCCCCCATTGTGTGCTCTTCCCCTGGGTTTTTGTTTCCCAGGTGCATTACCTTGCACTTCTTAGCATTGAATCTAAGCTGCCATACATTTGACCATTCCTCTAACCTTGCCAAGTCCCTTCTCATCCTTTCCACTCCACCTTGTGCATCAACTCTGTTGCAGATCTTTGTGTCATCTGCAAAGAGACATACTTTTCCTTCCAGTCCCTCTGCAATGTCGCTTATAAAGACATTGAAGAGGACCGGTCCTAATACTGAACCCTGCGGTACCCCACTACTAACCCCTTTTTCAGAGTGGACTCCATTTACTATTACTCTCTGTGTCCTGTTCTCCAGCCATTCTTTACCCAGGCTGTCATCTTGGGACCCACTCCCAGGCTGGCTAACTTGTATATTAATCTTTTGTGTGGGACTGTGTCAAATGCCTTGCTAAAGTCTAGGTAGGCCATGTCCACAGCCCCTCCCTGATCTACTACTTTGGTCACCCAGTCAAAGAAATCTATCAGATTTGTCTGGCATGACCTTCCCGCTGTGAATCCATGCTGCCTTGGGTCCTGTGCCCCTCTGGCCTCTAGCCTTGCTGCTGAGGTGTGTCTTTCTTCCTTATGTCCAAAAATATCAGATCAAGAAATTGCATAAACTTGATTTTCATCAAGCAGGAAAGACTTATTTGAGAAGAACTGGCACATTCAGAAAGTCAGAGGTTTTTCTGTGCTTTTTGGGTCAACCAAAAAAGGTTAGAAAGCATCCTAAGACCACTTTAGCTAGGTGGGTCAGGTCCTGCGTCACAAAGGCATATGTGGCAGAGAAGAAAGCAGCAGGATTAATCAGAGCATAGAAACATTGAAACATAGACTTTGACGGCAGATAAGGACCGCTTGGCCCACCTAGTCTGCCCATTTCCCTACCTACAGGATAAGCTGCAGATCCTATTTAACCAACAGCCTATTTCTTCCTACCCCCCACAAAAATTGCCTTATGTCTGTCCCATGCATTCTTGAATTCTCCCACAGTTTTAGACCCCACAACCTCCTCAGGAAGGCTGTTCCATGTGTCCACCACCCTCTCTGTGAAAAAATACTTCCTCACATTGCCCCTGAGCCATCCCCTCTATCTTCAAAATGTGTCCCCTTGTTCTTGCACATCTCTTTTTCTGAAAGATGCTACCCTCTTGGACTTTGTTGATTCCACTGAGGTACTTAAACATTTCTATCATGTCCCCCCTCTCCCTCCTTTCCTCAAGGGTATACATATTAAGCTCCTTTAGCCTCTCCTCGTATGGCTTCTCTTGCAGACCCTGCACCATTTTAGTTTCCGTCCTCTGAACTGCCTCCATCCTGTCTATGTCCTTGTGGAGATGGGGTCTCCAGAACTGGACGCAGTACTCCAGATGGGGTCTCATGAACTGTCTGTACAGGGGGATAACAACTTCTTGTTTTCTGCTGGTGATGCCTCTCCCTATACATCCCAATATCCCCCCAGCCCTCCCTACCGCCTTCTCACATTGCTTGCCAACCTTAAGGTCCTCTGATATGATTACCCCCAGGTCCCTTTCCATTTTTGTTGTTGTTACTACCTCCCCCCCATTGTGTAATCTTCCCCAGGGTTTTCGTCTCCCAAGTGCATTACTTTGCACTTAAAGAGCACATTATGTTAGGGCCCTTGCAGTATCCTGGGCAGAAGAGTCAGTCACAGAGTTGTGCTAGGTTGCTATGTGGTCCTCTGTCCACACTTTCACGAAGCACTACAGATCACATTTTTAGAGTTGAACCAATGCAGCCATCAGGTGCAGAGTTTTGCAGGCTGTTGTTTAAGCAGTAACAACTGAGAAGCCCGGTCAGGTCCCAGGTGTTAATGACTGGTTGGGGGATGGGTGACTCAAGGTGCAGCCGAGGGTCTCCTCCCTCCAACCAGTTATTAATCCAAGAAAATGACCTGCTTTGTGATTGCCATTGATATTATAAGTCTAATCACAATAACAATTTTCCTTTTTCCCCACTTATTTTTAACTTAATTAAGACTTTAAGCAGAGTGGCACGAGCCACGCATGTTGCATAGCATCAGCTGGATCAGTCATTTTTAAGATGTTAATGACCAATTTGGCAGCCAATCAGGAGATTCGCTAGGCTCATGAATAATTAATTAGACTCATAATAAAAGGTAAATCCATGTTTTGCACTTCCATTCATATATGAGTCAATATTCTCCTCCTGCCTACTTAGGATGGGTACTGCCACTTAGAACTAATATGTAATAACTCCCTCATTAAGAACATGGAGCAATGCAGAAAGAAGAAATTCCATCATATTTATAATTTCCTTTTCTGTTAGCTCTGATATTGTCAATGGAACCACTCCCAGAGTTGCTGTGTCTCTCTGGAGAATATTGTCCGCTATATCTAATAGAGACACTCAGCATAATGACTACTTGTTTGATTAAGTGTTATCTCTCAACAATGTACATTATAAAACTGTTGGTACAAACGCAAGGCTTATTGGCATGACTGCTTGGTATCCCTATGTTTGGGAGGGTCTGTAATATCTTTCAGCCAGTCACCATTAGTTGGAATCAAAATTGTATACTGTATAGTTGTGGTAGAATCTTACACAATGGTGTTAGTCCCTGAAGCTCTGACAGATCAAGCAAAAGGCAAGACACTGATTCGCTGGAGCAGCTGAACACCGGGAAGGTGATGTCTTCATCTTCTTATTAAAGTGACTCAAATAGATTCTATAATTTTATTTTACAAAGGGCTCACCTTGACAAATGAGTGTTTCATGTTTCTATCAACTGTGTAGCAACAATGTAGACAGCTTGCTGTGCATGGAATGCTCATGTAGCTGGGGTTCCAAAGTGTTGCTATGAAAGTCAAAAGGGCTGCGACTGTAGCACGCAATCCCCTGGTAGGGGCGCACATTAACTCAGTACTTTATATGCGGTTATTCTCTACTGACAATGTTGGCGCTAACAGAGAAGGAAGTACTGTATGAAGAAATTCTCTCCTTTAGTATCTCAGTATTTCAGCCTTTGGTTGACATCTCTCTACTTGTCTCTCATAATCTGCCTTCTCTCTCTCTCTCTCTCTCTCTCTCTCTCTCTCAAGTGCCCAGCTAGCTCCCTTGAATATAATGTAGGTGGATGTGAGCTCAGCAATCAGCATTAGTTGCCAGAGCCTCTGATCACTCTTAAAGAGCACTTGAGTGTGACTAGCATAAGGGATACATACCCTGTCACTACAGTACAGTAAAATTGTCTTGCAAACTATTGACCTCTATCAGAGATCAAGTAACAACATATTTAGCAGTTATAAAATGTTTATCAGTGCATCACATCAGGTAACATTTATTTTGTTTAGTTTTCAGAGAAACTATTTTCTCTTGCAACACATTACATAAGCATTAATCCATGACAGAGGAGGAGGTCTCTACTAGGGGAGTAATGCCTAGTTGGGGGGGTTGGTGCACAAGGCCACAGGCTGAGTGCTTCCAACCACCAACCAGGCATTAAACCCCTAGTAGAACCCGACTCTGGAGTGGATTAATGCTCTTGTAACATGGGTAATGTGGAAATAGGAATTGTTGGATTATAAAGTGTCATATATTATACAGACAGAAACATGCAGTGTTTTACAATATATGAATAGAAATGAGAAAAATACACTAACTCCCGTTTTCTTGCAACCATATTTATTCATGTAGTGGTGGGGTTTTTTCCCCACAGATTAACATTTAGTTTTCTGAAAAGCAACACAATCATTTCTGCAATTCTTTCATAATTTTTACAAACGATAAGTAGAAATTGTTTTTCTTTCACTCTGCAGTGTTCCCTGTTTGATGTTTGTTGCCAATGCTGGGATGTGACTGTATCTAATTAGCATATTTAATGCATGTTGGCGGTACGAAGATTTCACTTTTTTAATTGTTTGGCTGTCTTACTGTACTTCTACTGATTCCCACCTTATAACTCTATTAGACTACTGACCAAAAAAAATAACTGTTCAACCACATTGACTGATGTTCTATAAACATTGAAACTATCTATGTCATGTGCAAAGTAACTACTTCCTACCACTGCTGACTTTGACAGGCTCATTGCTCACTTTTTGTGGTAAGGCTTCTGTTACTTTTCTACTGCTCTGTCTGTCTGTCTGTCCAGAATAATAGCAGAAATTGACAGAACCATGAATAGTGAAGTTTTGAAGGGGTTGCATCAATAGCACACTGTCCATCGGGTGGGTGGGTGCGTGAGATGTAATCATTTCTGTGGTGTCAAGGTGCATTGTGTTAGTGATTTATATGAGTAGTGCAACAGTGGGCATTATCGTATCCGACCTAGGTTTTTGGTGGATGTGATAGGAATAGCAACAGCGGGCATAACTACGGGATTAATATCCACTACATTTTGCTCAGCTGCTGCTTTTGGACCAATCGCGATGCTCCATTTCACTGACCATTATTTCCCATATTACAATGCCATATAGCGTATAGTGGAATGCTGTTATACATAGAATTCCATGCCTGGAATATGCTTGTTCTGCTGCAGTAGTGACATCATTATGTTGTTCTGCTGCAGTAGTGGTGTCACTACTGCAGCAGAACAACTTAGAATGCTGCCAAGTAGTTGCTTTCCTCTATCCAATTATGTGGTAGAACACCATTCTAGAACCTCTAGAGACTTCACAAGTCAGTTTCATTATGAAAGAGAAAAAAAAACACAATGCACACATTTCACATAATACTATATACTGTAAAAAATACAGGATGAGCAACTTTATGCATAACCAGTGTGTTCTGCCACAGAGGGGTCCTGATTCCCATGGACCTCTCGAGCGTTGCTCTCGAGGTAAGAGGGAACCTAATAGCTGATCCAGTGGCTCATGAGACACATTACAAAATGTAAACTATCAACATAAAACAAGCAGTTTTCAGATATGATACAAACACTATAAAGTGTAAAACAGAGCAGACAAATTGGCTTGATCAAATTGTGCAATTACATAGCACAGAAACACAGAGAACTGCCAGAGAAGGAAGGCTTTGTGGTCTATCCAGTCTGTCCCATGAAATTGTACATACCCCTAGAGGATCATTACTGACCCACCACCCTCCCAGATCCCTTGATCAACTTGTTGTGCCTATCCTACCCCCTCTTAAAGCTCTCCACTACTTTTGCATGACTAGTATTTCTGGTGACTTTTTCCACCCCTCCACTGTGAAGTAATACTTCCTCATGTCCCATTTGACTTTCCCTCCCACCAGTTTCTTATTATTTCCCCAGGTGTTTGTATTGCCACTAACTGTGAACAGCACTGCAGAGTCCACTTTGTTAATACCCTGCATGTATCTGAATGTGTTATGTCCGCCCTCTCCTTTCTGGCCTCTGTGTGGAACTGATACCATGGCTACAGTGATGTGTAACCATGTAATAAGCTTGCCTGGGGTGGAGGAAATAAATTTGGTCATACATAATGACTTTCATACACAGCGTATCCAAACGTGCCTTACAAGCCATGAGCCACTGGATCAGCTATTAGGTGAGCACAAGAGGAAGGGGGGGTAGGAGTGCTCACAGAGTTTACACAAAGAGTGATAGGGATGACATTATGCCCACAGAGTTTCAATGCTTGTTCACAGTTATACAGTGAGTAACTGGTACTGTTGGAATTCAGACCTGGGTCTACAGGTTCACAGTTTAGTGCTCTAACCACTGGGCTACTCTGGATCTCTAGGAAGGGAGAGCAGAGGAAATAGAACATTTCAGTTAGTGTTCTTTAAGAGGTACCTGAAAAACTACCTGGTTAACAAAAACTAATTAATTTATTATTTAATGCATTTATTAATTTATATAGGGGGTGGGAGTGGGCAGAGCTAGCTGCCAAGCAAGCAGGATGCATCCATGTTCACTTCCATTAAATACTACAATTTAAAGCCAGGCCAGTGGCATGGAGGGCTAAGGCACCAAGTGCCTTACCTCCTGTCATGCCGGTGACCCATGTTTGGGAAAGAGCATGGTTTGCTGGGAGTTGGGCGGGGGGAGTGGAGGTGGGCTGGGAGAGGCTTGAGCAGCCGGCTGGCAGGTCTCCTCTCCCAGATTTATGTAATTGGCCATCTCAGCTCTTGACTGCCACCAGGTAGTGGTCTGGTGGTAGCTCATAGGAGCTCCAAGCAGCAGATGAAAGTCATGGGAAGGGGAGGAAGCAGCAGTGCTGATACTCGTGCATTCCTCCATGTGCATGGTAAACCCAAGAATGCCACAGCTGAGGGCAGGGAGGGAGAAAAACTGGAAGAAAAAGATGGCATGGTGAGGGTACATGAAACCTATGCACTGCACCTCCACCCACCACAACACTGGAACTACCTGTCAGCAGCACTGGGCAAGAGGGAGGGTTGGGCAGCTGCAGAATAAGGGGTGCGAGCTGCACATTCAAGCAGACTTGATAAACCACTGGGCCTTTATCTGCTGGCAAATTTCACATTCTCATCTGAATTAAGACATTGGGTGGGATGAGGACAGCCCTCCCTTTCTCAACCCCAGCACAGGGGGTAATCTGTGGGGGTACCAGCTGCTCAGGTAAGCTCGGGGAGATGAAGGATGGTGGGGGGGGTGTAGTTAAGTAGATAAGGAGCCCAGCCCCATCATGGCCTCAGAAGCATAAAAAGTTGAAGTAAAAAAAAAGAACCACTACAATTTAGGGCATTTCATTCAATAGTTTCACTTCATAGCTGCTGGAAATCAATAAAAGATGCCATCCCAAAAAACAGACTCAGCAGAGCAATGCCAGAGAAAGGCAAGCGAGTCAAAGTATTTACTCGAATACAGTACAAATAAAAACAGTACAAATAAAAATAAAAACAGTACAAATAAAAATAGTACAAATAAATACACTACAAATAAATACAGTAGAAAAGACTGAGGAGAATGCAGATACAGCTGGTAAAATGCAACCAGAGTCTGAAGAGAAGTTCAGAGACCTAGAAAACTATCTCACTCATAGTAGACAGGCCACAGAGCATGAACTTCAAGAGTGTAAGGGAGCATTGGTCCTTTCAAGCACATTTATTGTACACAATGTGGGTATAAAGAAGAAGAAGCCAGAAGGGGAAGGAAACATATTCAATTCAGTGCTTTACAGTAACTGGTAATTGCTATTTTTCTTTTAAACTTAGATTGTGGGCTTTTAGTGACACTGTAAATTCTTTGCTGTCTTTACTTAGAATTGTTTTTGGGCTGTTGAAAATTTAAAACGTGGTGGTGGTGTATTTCTTTCCTGTCTTTAATTGCTGCAAATTTAGTCTTGGTTTGTCTGACTTGCCCTGTAGTTTGGGTGAGGGGTGTTAATTGTCTGGCCTCTGACCTCAGCTACGTGATAACTGGAGGTGGGGCTTAGTCAGAGTTGAGGTAGCAAGTGAGTTTTGTTTTCTCAGAAGAAGCCAGAAGGGGAAGGAAACATATTCAATAAAGTGCTTTACAGTAACTGGTAATTGCTACTTTTCTTTTAAACTTAGATTGTGGACTTTTAGTGACACTGTAATTTCTTTGTTGTCTTTACTTAGAATTGTTTTTGGGCTGTTGAAAATTTAAAACATAGTGGTGGTGTATTTCTTTGCTGTCTTTAATTGCTGCAAATTTTCACCACCCCCTTCCCCCAACTCTTAATTATATGCCCTGTTAAATCTGATTGACAGGAGCTAAACACAGGGGATAGTAAGGGGTGTGGAGTAGGAGGGGCATAAGGGGGAAGAAGCCCACCCTCAGTACGACAAGTGTTTTGACTCATTTATTTATTTATTGTTTTTTTCTTTTTTCCAAAAGAAAAGTATCTGAGGATCAGTGGCAGGATTTTTAGGACAGTACATTAATAAAAAGGGAACTAAGAGAGCTTCAGTAGCAGACAAGTAGTGGAATAACAGTATAATTGCAGTATAATGTGGGGAGTGGTGCAATGCAGTGGCTGTGGGGCAGCCATATTCAGGCAGACCTTCTGGACACTGAGGTGCTGCCCTATCTGCATGCATCTCTCTGGACTGCAGGATGCGGTAGCCAGACTCAGAGTGGAAGTAAACTGGGTCAGGAGTACCATCACCCCTAACCAGAGACCACCCAGTCCAATGCAACTGCCTCAAAGGATGCCGAGAACGAGGAGCACTTGGCTGACAGTGGGCTCAGGGGGGTTAGAGCAGTCAGGCAGAGGCACATCCCAGATTCTATTCCACTCAAGAACTCATATGCCACACTGCCAAACAGGGACAACCAAATAGAGGTACCCAGAGAGGTGGAAGGAAAGGATGTGGAGGTTAGCCGAGAAGGTGACCTCAGCGGGGAGAGCAGTAGACCCCAGAGGAGGAGGAAGTGAATCCTGGTGGGGGACTCCATCATATGAGGGATCCAGCTAGGAACACAGGAGGGGGAGGACAGGGAGGTGAGGTGCCTACCAGGTGCCATGGCATGGAGGGATGGAAGGAAGCTCCTGGGGATTACTGGGAAGGCAAGACAGGAGGGTGAGCTGGATGTCATTATCCGCCTAGGTACTAATGGCCTGGCAAATGGGGAGCCAAAGAAAGTTCAGGAAGAGTTTGGGAAATTGGGGAGGGATCTCAAGCAATTAGCTACTTCTGTCACTTTCTCAGAAGTACTACCTGCGAGAGGCATGGGAGAGCGTAGGGGTGCATGCACCAGGAACTTTAACTCATGGTTGAAGAACTGGTGCTGTGAGGAAGGGTTTGGATTCATTGGTAACTGGGGACCCACCTGGAGGGATGGAGGTTTGTTCAAGCCTGATGGCCTGCATCCATCTTGAGGGGAATCCAAGCACTCAATGATAAGTTTAAATGCTACATTGACAAGCATTTAAACTAGCAAAGAGGGGTGGCAGGCCAGCAAGGAGGGTACCTACTTGCTCACCCCCCACAGCTAGCAGTGGAACCAGTGAACCGGAGGAGTGGCTATCTCTACAAAGCAGTGTGCAAAAGATGGAGATTAGCGCCCAAGAGGTGGACAGGCAGAAAAGGGGAAAAATTCAACAGAAGGGCAGACAGCAAGGAGAACCAGGAATAAAGGACAACCAAGGAAGGGGCTAGAGTAGAACAGTGAAACAGTCCAGGGAGGTCAAATCATGGAAAGCCATGTGTGCCAATGCCAGGAGCCTTAGCAACAAGATGGAAGATCTGGAGGCTGTCATGGTGCAGTCAGACCTGGACATTGTGGCCATCACTGAAACCTGGTGTAATGATAACCACAACTGGGAGATGGCCATACCTGGCTATAACATATTCAGAAGAGACAGGGCAGGTAGGAAGGGAGAAGGAGTGGCACTGTATGTGAAAAATGACATAAGGACCACAGAGATCCAGGAGGAACAAAATGGGGCAGAGATACTGTGGGTTAAGCTGGAAAGGAAAATGGGGCAGCCATCTGCACAGATGTGGTCTATAGACCACCAGCCCAGAAGGAAGAAACAGATAGGGAGCTGATGCTAGCCATCCAAAGGATGGCAGACAAGGGTGAGGTAGTACTGGTTGGAGACTTCAATATTCCAGACGTGGACTGAAGCATCCCAGCAGCAGCATCAACTAGGAGCAGATTTGTCCTGGACTCCCCTTCAGGGTGCCTTCCTCATGCAACTGGTCATGGAACCAACTCAGCAGAAGGCAATACTGGACCTTGTGCTCACAAACAGGGACAGTGTAATGGAGGTAACAGTGGGGGAGCACCTGGGGAACAGTGACCACCAGTCATTGTGGTTTGAAATCACAGAAAGAGCAGAACCAAACCACACAAAAACACATATCCTAGATTTTAGGGGGGCAGACTTTGGGAAAATGGGGAGATACCTGAAAGAGGCATTAAGGGGAATGGGGCAGGAATCAGGGGTTGAGGAACAGTGGGCAGTATTTAAAATGGGGATTACAAGAGTAACAGAATTATGCGTTAAGCAGATTAGCAAGAGAAAAAGGAAGAGGAGACCATTATGGTTTTCCAAAGAGGTAGCAAAGAAAGTGAAAGCCAAAAAGATTGCATTCAGGCAATACAAAAAGACACAGGCAGAAGGGGATAGGGAGAAGTACCAGGAGAAGCAAAAGGAGGCAGGGAGGTCAGTAAGGGAAGCCAAAGCTCAGACAGAAGAACACATTGCAAAATTAGTGGGTAGGGGGGACAAAACCTTTTACAGGTACATAAGTGAAAAAGAAAGGCAAAGGAGGATAGTGAGACTGAAGGGGAGGATGGAGGCGTGGAGGATGACAACAGTAAAGCTGACATATTGAACAGGTATTTCTCAGTCTTTACCTGAGGAAGAGGAGGGTAATGGGTCTGAAGGGAGTACAAGGGGTGAGAATGGTACAGAAATGGACACAAGTCCCTTTACACAAGAAAGGGTCCTGAAGGAACTGGAAGTAATAAGAATTGATAAAGCAATGGGGCCAGATGGGGTGCACCCCAGGGTCCTTAAAGAACTAAGAGAGGTGGTGGCTGGAGCTCTGGCTATCCTGTTTGGCCGATCACTAGAAACAGGGGAGGTACCCAAAGACTGGAGGACAGCAGATGTAGTCCCCTTATACAAAAGTGGGAACAAAGAGGAAGCGGGAACTACAGACCAGTCAGCCCTCACCTCGGTAGTGGAAAAATCATGGAAGCACTACTGAAGGAGAGATTGGTGGAACATCTGGTTGTCAGTGGACTACAAGACCCAAGGCAGCATGGTTTCACCAGGGGAGGTCATGTCAGACCAACCTCGTTGAATTTTTGACTGGGTGACTAGGGAGGTGGATCAGGGAGGGCAGTGGACATGGCCTATCTGGACTTCAGCAAGGCCTTTGACACTGTGCCACATAGAAGACTATTACACAAACTGGGGAATATGGGTGTGGATAGGACAGTAGTGTGGTGGGTAGGTAACTGGCTGAGCGGCAGGACACAGAGGGTGGTGGTAAATGGCTGTCACTCCACAGAGGGAAGAGTGACCAGTGGGGTACCACAGGGATCAGTGCTGGGAACGGTCCTATTCAACATCTTCATCAGTGACATTGCACAGGACCTAGAAGGCAGAATTTCACTGTTTGCTGATGACACAAAGCTCTGTAACAGAGTAGACACACCAGCGGGTGTAGACAGAGTGAGAAGGGACCTGCAGAAACTTGAAGAATGGTCAGGGGTTTGGCAGTTGAAATTCAATGCAAAGAAGTGCAAGATAATGCATATGGTGTACAAAAACCCTGGCACAATATATCAGCTGGGGGTGAGGATATAGCATGCACCAAGCAGGAAAGGGATCTTGGGGTTATCATCTCTGATGACCTCAAGGTAGGGAAACAGTGTGACAAGGCAGCAGGTAAAGCAAATAGGATGCTGGGCTGCATAGGCAGGGGCATCACTAGCAGGAAAAGGGAGGTCATAATTCCACTATACAAGACACTAGTGAGGTCCCACCTGGAGTACAGTGTACAGTTCTGGAGACCATACCTACATAAGGATATAGACAGGGTAGAGAAGATTCAGAGGAGGGCAACAAAGATGGTACATGGATTGCATCACAAGTCCTATGAGGACAGGTTGAAGGAACTGAACATGTACTCCCTGGAGGAGAGGAGGGAAGGAGGGAGGGATATGATAGAGACATACAAGTATCTTACAGGGAGGAACAGGGTGCAGGAATACACTATTTTTAAGCGAAAAAGATATTCCAAGACTAGAGGGCATGGGATGAAGTTGGAGGGAGGACGATTCAGAGGAAACGTGAGGAAGAATTTCTTCACAGAACGGATGATGGACAAGTGGAACACCCTGCCAGAGGAAGTGGTGGGGGCTGAAACAATCACGAGATTTAAGAATGCATGGGATAGATAGACATAAAGGAATTCTGGAGGTCAGGGGTAGGGGGCAACAGACTTCTAGGAAAACATAAACTGAACTTGCAAGCTCAAATGGGCAGACTGGGTGGGCCATAGGCCCTTATCTGCTGACACTGTCTGTGTATCTATGTATCTATAAAGGTTTAAAGGTTAATCTGGAAACCACAGATTCCACTTAATAAGTGGCTAGAATGAGCACCAGGGTAGGCAGTGTTGAATCAAGTGCACCAAGCCCCAACATTTCTTTGTGTATATTGGCACAAAATCAGGAAATCTAATGTCAGTCATGCATACATGGAAGTCCAGACAGGCAAAGCTGTTATGCTGAATTTTTATTGCCACGTTTTTAATACAAGTATATTCAGTATGTCTTCATTCTTGGAAAAAAAAGTTGCCTGTGCAATCACAAACCTTTAAAGGTGCTCTGCGTCCAACGAAAGTGTTGGAAAGTGCTATAAAACAGTACAATGCCTTACCCTACAAAGTTCAACGGCCAGCCTCAAAACTGAAGCTCTTCACTTAGGGAGCTTTGTCAGGGGGCCGTCCCCTTTAGAAGTTAATCAGGCCTTCAAGGGGTGTCTCTTATAGTATATGAGACTCTGAGCGTGATGTTTGGGCGACAGGACTGCAAAGCGTAGTTAAGCGGTTCTCTCTGCCCAGACCTTAAGAGAGGAGTCTGTTATACTGAAAAGACACCCATTGGAGGCCATATTATCTTACTGTAAATCACTTGAGTTTTGCTTGCATGATTTATAATAAGCTTAGACTCTTAATTTTTTTTTTCATAATGCTGCCCCCCCCCCACCAGCAGAGAAGTAGAGCACTCCCTCCTAACACTCCCAGACAAGAGCACACTATATACAAAGGATACATGATACAGTGACTCTGCATGCTGATTGGCTGAAATCACATTAAGTATTTATATTTTTAGTGAGACGAGTCAAGACTGCGCTGCCTATCTAGTTCACCTGTTTGTTATCCTGCCAGCAACACCCTCACATGCACTGTGTTCAAATGTAGCACTGTCTACACTTATCCAATGCCCCCCCCCCAAATCTCTGTTCCATAACCCTATTACCCTCAGAGAGTTAAACAAGCATTTGTCAATGTCGAATGTTGTCTTGCTGGCATTGGCATTGGTAGTGCAGGAGTTAGAGAGGTGCATAATAGGAATGGCAATGAAGTATGGAAGTGACGCCAACCCCACACCACCCTGCAGAGGCTGACAGGCATTGAGGTGTGCCTTTAGGTCTTCGGCCATAATGTTCATGCCAATTCACCTCACCCTACCATGCAGACTTCAACAAATGTTGTGTTGTGCCTTGGGATTATCGGACCTTACGCTCACCCAGTTCCATAAGGAAATACGTTGAGATGGGTGCAATATAGGAGAATGAGGTGCACTTTGGGGCCAAAGAGTCCATGGCACACCTTGATGCCTGTCACAGGCTGTAGGGTGGGGGTGGGGGTGGAATGGCATGACCACTACAGCCGACAATCCAAAGTCACACCCCTGACACTTGTCAGTCTCTACAAGGTGGAACGCTATGGTTAGAAACCTTAATGTCCCGGGCGTTTGTTGGTATCTGCACTCCAAATTTTCAACATGAGCTTTTTGTGACCCCACCTCATGAAAGCATTTAGGACCTCTGCTCATGAACAGTGGCACTGTCATTTTGTTAATGTGTCCCGATTGTTGATTTCCCACAGAGACCACGCCATTCTGCACCAGATGTGCGGAAACACATTTCAGGCAGTATGTGAAAAATGACAGCTGTACTATTCATAAGGATGTGTGAAGAAATGGCAATGTTGAAAATCTGGAGTGAAAATATTAACAATTCTCGAAGTTACGAGCGTGCGTGGAATCTGCGCAATGCATGCTCGTAACCCAGTCATTTTGTGGAATTTGTTCACCAAATTTTAAACATTGGCATTTTGGGACCTCCGCTCATGAACAGTATCACTGTAATTTTCTTAATCTGTCCTGAACATTGATTTTCCACAGCGACTGCACCATTGTGCGCCAGATATGCGAAAACACATTTTGGGCAGGATGTGAAAAATGACAGCTATACTGCTCATAAGGAGGTATGAAAAAATGGCAATGTTGAAAATCTGGAGTGAAAATATTAAAAATTCTCGACGTTACAAGCGTGCGTGGAAACTGCGCAATGCACGCTCATAACACAGTCATTTTTTTTTAATTTTTCAACAAATTTGCAACATAGGCTTTTTGGGAGACCATTTAATGAACAGTGACACTGTTGTTTTGTTAATCAGTCCCAAAAGGTGATTTTGTGCAGTGACCGTGAAATCATCTTTCGGGACTGAATAATGAAATGACAGTGACTGAGTTCATGAGGAGGGGTCCCAAGAACCCCATGTTGAAAATTTGGAGCCAAAAGTCACAAAAATGGCTGACATATCCACCTTAGTGGACCCCCCCCCCATTGATGCCGTTATACAGCTTACCTACATTTCTTCAGTTTGCGGTCTGCTTTGAAGAGTGTAGATCTGTTCCCGCTCCACCGAAGATTGTCATGCTGGACTCTGGAGGTAAGTATGGGGTGAAGGGGGTATGGGGAGGTGGGGTGCGCAGAGGGTGGATGTGGGTTGGGGGAGGGACCGATGAAGAGGGACCGTTTTCTTTGTTTCAGGTTATAATTAAAAAAAAAAAAAAAAAAGAACACAGTTTCCTTTTTTTACAGGTGTAAGGAAAATGCTAGGCACACTGGAGTGGGCTTCAACTGTGTCCCAAGAGTTTGGGGGTTGATGTTAGCCACACTGGGGTGGGCTCCCAGTGTGGCACACAATGGAGGTGGGCAGGGGCAGAAAAATGCTGACTTGATAGGCTTTGAACACGGAGGCACACTGGAGTGGGCTTCCAGTGTGCCACACAATTTTGGGGTGGTTAACCATGCCAACAGGGGGATTGGTCACCCCTGAAATCAGCTTGCTGGGGATTGTGAGAGGCGGGCGGCAACAGCCGCCATCGTGTTTATTGAAATATTACACCAGGCAAGGCACGCCCTGCAATGATGGGGAGCTCCCTCATTGCACCTGCAAAATAGTTTCAAGATGGTGGCATGCTTTTGCAGTGCTGTCATAGACAGCGTGCTATTTCATTCATGCTACAGAGATCAGCCCAAAAAAAGCAGTGGCACCATTGGCCACAACATGACCGCACCTGCAAAACCTGCTACTCCACTCCAAGTTACCACAATATGTTGTCTGCGCTGTGCGTGCAAGACAACATAAAAATGTATTCTTACATCTCTCTCTCCTTTCCTTGCACTCATGCCCACTGCTAAACAGGGTGCCTAAATCTATTTTGGTTAAAACATTTATGATTGTGGATGCTGCAATCATTTTACCCCTCCATTTCTCTTTAATATAGGGAAAACAACCCCAAGCCCCACTCAGATAAAAACAAACCATTTTATAGTGGTGACACATTCTGGTGACACTGTTCTAAAGAGATACCAGTACACTTCCACTGGCTAGGTGTGCAGATATCACACTGCAGTAACAGAATACCCCTTACTGTGATATGACTGAAATCTAATTGTTTCTTTTTCGATACAGCTTTTCCTCCCCAGACACATAGATCTAGTCAGAGAAATACCCTGGTCCTAGGCATATATCCTGTTTAGACCTCTGTCCCTGGTCCCCCCTGGGTCCTTGTACTTGCTGACTTTCCCTCACAGCTTTGCCCCCACATGGCAGGGGCTCTGGCCCGAGGGAAGATCTGTCTCTGCCCCCCCAATGCAGTCCTCAGTGTGGTCTAGGAGCGAGTGCCAAAAGGCAGTAGGACCAGGGAAACACAGGACCCAACCTGTCAGTTAGATAACCATTGTTTGTTCTATTTTCTAGTACCTCACACCTTCCATGATGTCAGCGTACTCTATGCCAGTCTAGCAGAAGCAAGCTCCCAGGCCCAGCCATAGGGGTTGCAGTGGTGCCGGAGCTGCCAGCTCAGGCACACTGCAACGCAGCAGCTTCCTCAGCCTGGCTTGTATCCCAACGCAGTGATTCAGGTTCACTCCCGAACCTAGGTTGCCTGTAAGATCACTAGGCCATTGGGGTAGCCTATCTAATTGGGTTTTCTACCAGAATACAATAATCTGTTTTTTCTTGTAGAATTTTTTTTTTATTTTTCCAAGAAAATGCGCATACATCAATGGGATAGAAGCACCCCTTTGGATAGGTGAATGAGCAAGTACATATTTGGGGAAGGGAAAGTATGGGGGAGGTGGGAGGGAAGGGGGGAAACTAAAGGGAAAATGAGGGAAGACTAAACAAACAAAAAACTTTCTGCACAAGGTTACAGTGTGCAATCAACAACAGCTAGTGTATAAGGCTTCGCTCACATTCTGCTAAACGGGGTACAGGCTTAGAATTCTACACCCCCTCCCTCCCTCCACAGGGAGGTGATAAGGGAGGTAGAAGGGTAAACTAGGGGGTCACCTCAAGGAGGGATACTCTATAAGTAAATAAGTACTGTACAGTGTTATTTACCCATCGGGATCTCTCTCTGGACCATCTGTAGTGCTAGACATAGACGCACCTATCCTGGAGGTATGGTTCACAGCTCTTCAAGGCTTCAGGGGTGTTCCGGATATGTGTGAATACATTTTGCGGGATACAGCTGTGCATGCTGTAAGACAGAACAGACATATACACAAAACATCTGCACTTGAGGCCCAACATGACTTATTCATTGTACAGGTATACATCCTATGGCCAGTACTGGGAATAGGGGAAGGTGCGTTCAAAAATTGTACATCAGAAATAGAATTACAGAAATTATGTAGTGAAAAAACAGTATAGGGAAACTATTAATAGCCAAGCCTGGTATACCATGTCCTACCCTCAATCTCACTTCATTAAGGGGGTAGGTAGGACCTATATCATTCTATCAGGCCCACTTTTTATTTAACAACCATGCTGCTTCCAGCCAGAGAAGTGTGTGTTTAGCCAAACCCATCTGGGGGGTTGACATATCTCAGGTAGGGGGCCCAGCACATCTTGAATTTGGCCATTTGATAAGTTTGAAGATATGAGATCCTATCCAGTGTAGCCAAGGTGGAAAGAGAAGCCAAAACCTCTTCAAGTGTGGGGATCAATGAGGTTTTCCATTTGCAGAGCAGGGTTTTTTTTTTGTCTGAAGAGCCAATAAGGCCAGCCATCTGTATTCATGTGGGGTCAGCAGTGGGAAGTCAAATTGAATTTCCAGAAGAAATAACAGGGGGTTTTGAGGGACTTGCTTATGGAGCACCCTTGATGCTGTGGAGTATACTCCTTTCCAGAGGGACTGTATCTTGGAACAGGACCATTATATATGAAGTAAGTCCCCTTCCCCAGCCTGACATCTTCAACATTGATCCGAATCTAGGAGCTTGGCTTTAGAGAGTACAACGGTGGGGTTTGTACCATGAGTGCAATATTTTGTTCTGGATCAGGTGGGATTGGGCATTTCGGAGTCACTTGAGTGTGTTTTTCCAAGCCTGGCCCCTTGGGTATTGGAGATGTCACACTGTAGCATTTTTTCCCATTTTTTCTTAGCATCCTCAGCTTGGGAGGGAAGGGAGTCTCTAAGTTTTGCATATATTCGCCCCGCCAGACCTTTAGGGTATCGGATCCTTATCTGCACATCTCAGGGGTTGGTGTGGGGTGTGGGGTCTGGTCTGATAGAGGAGGGGCCGAAGTGCCTCCCTAATTTGCAGGTATCACCAGAAATCATTCAGGGGAAGGTCCCATTTCTGCTGGAGAGATTGAAAGGTGTGGACAGTGTTGAGGTTAGGGTCCCAGAGGTCTCCGCTTTACTAACACCCATCCCAAACCAATGTTTTCACACCACCTTTTCCTCTCCTATGGTGACACGAGGGTTCTGCCAGAGTGGGATGAGGAGGAGGTAGGGAGGGGATCCATTCTCAATCTAGTATGGACTGAAAACCAATTTTTCCTGGACTCCTCAACTGTGGGGTAAGTTCAGGCCATATTCGGCCTGTTGCTGGGTTGAGATCTGGATTCCCCAGAGTGAACAAGAGAGAGGAGGTGCATCGTCACTGCAATGTCTTGCTCAAGCTGCACCCACTGGGGGGGGGAGAAGAAGTGACCGGGTACATCCAACGGACCATTTGGGCCAAAAGAAATGCCTATCTATTCCCCTCCATCCATGGGAAGTTCCATCCTCCCTGTGCCCAGTGGGCCCTGAGCTTGGAATGACTAAATCGGGGTTTGGATCCCTCCCATAGAAAGTTCACAATTAGCCTGTCTATGGCCTGAGGCCAGTGTTTAGGGAGAGGGGTTGGAATATGGGCCAGCAGATAGAAGAATTTAGGGGCTGTCACCATTTTTCTAACTGCAATCTTTCCAGCAAGGGTAAGTTTGAGCAGCTTCCAATGGTCAAACTCAGTCTTGGTTGCCTGAAGGAGGGGCTGTATATTGGCCTGCCAGAGAGTCTGTATAGTGGGGTTAAGGATAATACCCAGATAGGTAATCCTGTTGGGGGCCCAAAGGAGTCCTGCTGTCACTGCCAGGTGTTGTGTACAGTGACCATTAAGAGGGAGCATTTTAGTTTTGGCTTGATTTAGCTTTAGTCCCGAGTAGCTGGTGAAGGAGTCAAGGAGTGTCAGTAGAGGGGGTATAGAAAGCTGAGCATCAGCCAATGGGAGGAGCAGGTCATCTGCGTAGATGAGGGTTGGATATTCCGTGTTCCCTACTGTGATGCCCTTGATGTCTGGGTGCTGTCTTATTGCTCCTGCCAGTGGTTCAACTGCAAGGACAAACAGGAGCAGTGAGAAAGGACAGCCCTGTCGGGTCCCTCGCTCGAGTAGGAATTGGGGAGAGAGCATGGAGTTAGTGGTGACCCATGCTGTGAGGTGTTTGTAGATGGCCTGAACTCTAGACTGGAATCTCTCACCTATTCCCAGGTGTGCCAGGATCAGGTAAAGATAGTCTCATTCGATGGAGTCGAATGCCTTCTCAAAGTCCACCGCAATGGCGACAGCTGGAGTCAGGAGAGGATGAGTTAAATGCAGAAGGTTCATCAGGACTCTTAAGTGGTCTGAACTGTGTCAGCCAGGGACAGAGCCCACCTGGGAGGGGTGTATGAGGTATGGTAACAGGACTCAGCCTAGAGGCAAGAATTTTAGCATAGACTTTGCTGTCAGGATTTATGACTGAGATTGGTCAGTAGATACAAGAGTTGGTGGGGTCTTTGCTCTTTTTTGGAATAACTACAATGGTGGCCTCTCTAAGGGGGGGGTTCTTTTAAGCTCTACCTCTTGGAACATCTCAGTAAGAAGGGGGGTGATCACTGGAGCCTGCGCCTAGTAGAAGTCCACAGTATACCCATCGCTCCTGGGGGATTTTCCCAGATGGAGACTCTGAATGGTGGAACTTACCTTCCCCTGAGAGACTGGGGCTTCCAGGACTTGATATTGTTGTTTGGTAAGTTCGGGCAGATGTAGGCTGTCCAGGAAGGGTTGTGTGTCCAGCAGTGGACCTGAGTGGGTAGAGGAGTAGAGTTTTTCATAAAAGGAGGCCATGATCTCATTAATGGCTTCTGGGGTGGTGGCAACCCCCCCCATGGGTGTCCTTCAGGTCTGGAATATACCTGCTAGCCTGCTGTCTCCTGAGCTGACAGGCGAGGACCTTGCCCCCCTTATTCCCGCCTCCCAAAAGGTGTGTCTGAGCCACAGAATTGCCACCTCGGCCTTTCTATTTAAGAGCTGGTTGATCTCAAATCGTAGGCCGAGAATTGCCCTACCAATGGGAGAATTGGAGGAAGGGGAGGGCATAGCCTTAAACTCAGCCTCCGCTAGAGTTAGCTGATGTTCCAGTGCTGCCAAATGTTGTTTGCCTTCTCTACGCTTTGCTGTGACAAACCCGATAATATTGCCCCTCATGGTGGCCTTGAATGCCTCCCAGGTGTTGCCTGCTGAGGTGTCTGAGGTAGGATTACAGGAAAGGAATAACAAGGCTTCATTTTTCGTCCAGGGGATGAAATCTGGGTCCCTCATAAGGAGGGGATCAAGCCTCCAGTTGTGGGGGTGAGAGACCCCATTGAATTAGCAGCTGGACAGGAGCATGATCAGAAATAACCCTGGGAAGGATCGTGGCATCAATAGTATTCCTCAAGAGGGTTGAGAACGTTATCCAGTAATCTAATCTGCTGTGGGAAGAGTTGGGTTCTGAGTGGAATGTATAGTCTCTGACCTTGGGGTGGAAAAGTCTCCACACATCGGTAAGCCCATGGTCTGTGATAAGTTGGTGCAGTGCCCTGCCACTCCTGATGTGTGATTCCTTCCCAGTGTCATGTCTGTCTAGAAAGGGGATAAGTATGAGGTTGAAGTCACCACCAAGAAGCAGAGGGCCAGACTTCTGGTTTGGTCTCTTAGAAGATGGAAGCGTCAACCTAGATCTCTCGACTCAAATGCTAACAATCCACCAGAATCCAGCCTTTAAAAGTAGAAAACTTGTCTGGAAAACATAGTATCATAGACTTCATGATGCCACCTAAACCGAGACACAAAGATGGAGCGAATGCGCAGCATCCGAAAATTAGATTTCCTAACCAAGGAGCGCAACAGCAGGCCAAGATTTGCACCGAGATTACTGAATTAATAGCACAGACCCCAACATCACCGTCGGACACAGAAGAGAACTTTACGATTACATCCAAAACCCTTTGCAGTACTTTACAACAAATTAGTGAGACCCTGAGTAGACTAGAACAGCGAGCCGCGGAGGATAGACAGCAGTTAGCTGAACTAAATGAGAGGACTTCACAGAAGGAGGAAACAATCTCCGAATACACCATGGTGTCTGGCATTCATAATATAGCTCTAAGAGATTTACATCGGAGGGAGCTGGCCTTACAACAACAGTTGGAAGATTTGGGAAACCGCAATATGCGGAATAACCTTCGCTTACATGGTCTACCAGAAGGTATGGAATTGGGCCAGATGACCCAATTTATGGACAGTTTCCTGAAAGAAATCCTGAATATAGAAGAGGGTAGAGATCTGGGACTAATAAGAGCCCGCAGATCGCTTATTTTAAAACCAAAATACCGAAAAGCGAGACCACGTTCGGTGATCATGGCCTTCACAGATTTTAGGGTCAAAGAGGAAATTCTCTGTACAGCATGGTTGAGAAAGTAAGTTTTGTTTGGGGATGTCTGCCTGTTTTTTGACCAGGATTACTCCCCACAGACCTTAGCCCGTAGACAGAAAGCATATGTGGTGGTAAAAGCTCTCAAACAGGCAGGCCACCAGGCACAGTTGGAATACCCAGCAAGAATAAAGATAAATACCTCAGAAGGAAGGCAGCATTTCAATGAGCACCAGGATGCAGTGAGATGGGCCAAACAGCATGGAGTTCAGGTTCCAGAAGAGGGCACTAGAGTCACAGATGGTTTTGAAGTCAGGAAGACCTGGCAATTGAAGGGTCCAAAAAACACTCGGACTGTGCGTACATGGGAATCACAAGCAGTGTGGGACCGTGTTTGCTCAAAAGAGATCTCCCTACAAGACGACATCTCAACGGCTTCCCAGACAGATGCAACCACACCCACTCGAGCAGGATGAGTACAATTAGTTAATTTTTCTTCTACTCTAGCATCTTTCCGAAGAAGAGAAGGCTTTGTCAAGTCCCCACAATAGTGACTGCCTTTGGACATGGAGATGGTGGTGCAGGGTGACCTTAGTTTTTTTTTCTCCAGAGGTCCCCCCACCAAATCTTATTTAATCATTGGATTTTATGTGAATTATAAATGTTCCAGAGACACTATAGTGATCGCAAAGATTAGTGGATAACATCAATGTATGGGTACAAAAGGGGTAGAAAGTGACATGCTTTTTCAGGTGGCTTGGTTATAGCGAATAAAGAAATTAGTAGGATTGGGCTGGGCCTGGTGGATAAATGCAATGGATTTAGAGGGGGTAGCAGCCTGGGATGGTCTGATTCCTTAAGGGGCAGAGGAGGAGGCTGAGGGGTATAGGAGACTGAGGAGAGCCTGCTAATAACGGGAATGGTTTGATCAGCAGGATGGGGCGAATCCTTTCTTATGGGTCTAGAGGAATGGCTTTTCACCTTTAGTCTTGGTTCCCCATTTCTTCCAAGTAATTACGCCTCAGTTAAAATACAGGAGTAGGAGATGGATTGGTGGAAGGGGTTACTCTGTGTTAGATCACACAGCCTACCAATACCTTTAATATCGAGCTAGCGAGATTAATGTAATAATTGTTTAGAAAAGGGTTAGACCGGGTGAGCCAGAGGGCACTCCAGAACTTCCTCCTAAAATAAATTTTAACGTAGGTGTCAGGTATAACTGACACCCAGGACATAGCTTGAGAAGGTGTTAGATGGGCACCCCTAGCTGATCACACTTGGTTTTGACTCCTGTACAGAGCTGACTTCTCCAAAGGAGTAAGGTGTGTTCGTGGGGATGGGGTTGCAGGGAGGGTACCTCGGGACTCTGAGAGGTGAGCCTACACCAAACTATCTGGATATGAACAAACTATTTAAATCCAGATTCCAGACCATGACTGGATGGGGCGGGCTTCTCCCTGATTTGTCTCTGGCCTTTCAGCTTACAGTTCCTCATGTCTGGGGAGGGTAGTCCCTAGATGAGGTGCTGCCCCACTTTGAGTTCCAGTAGGATTCATTTCTGACCTGGTTACTTGCTTCTTTTTTGTTTAATGTAGTTTGAGTCAGACTCTTCTGAATATTCTAAGAGAGCCTACACAACCCAGCTGAGATACATTACATTGGGGTAGGCATATTCTGGCAGGGAGACTAGATAAATAGTCTCCTACCCCGCTTCCCAGAAATTTTCCAGAAGCGAGGAATAGGGTATAGTCACACCTTGAAGTACCACAAATGTTTATCATGCTATTAGCACAGCAGTTTGTAAATAGTTATGTAAAGTTGTTGGTTCTGGATTTAAACTTAATTTTGTTAAAGTCATTAACACAGGCTTATAAACACCTCCAGTTATTCCGGATGTATATTCAAGTATTAAGTTGGGTGGGTGGGGTCTTTGCATCAGAATTTCAACAACAATCTAATAAGAGAGGTGTGGCCATATTAGTACGTCAGAATATCCCATTACAAATTATGCAGGTAGACTCAGACCCGGAAGGCAGATATACGAGGATCAGGGGGGAGTACAGAGGCCAGCAGTGCACCTTCCTGAACCTATACGCTCCAAATGAGGAACATGAAAGGGTGCCATTTCTTGCCAAAATCATTTCAGAATCAGTCTCAGATGCACATAGTTTAGTGGTAGTGGGAGGGGAATTTAACTCAGTTATAGATCTACATCTGGATACAGTGGGGTCCAAATCATCCGGCCCAGCTAGAGCAAGTAAAGCATTATTTAGATTATGTATGGAGCTATCCTTGGTGGATGCTTGGAGATTCACTCACCCAAAAGCCAGAGATTATACTTATTACTCTCCAAAGTACAAGATGTACTCTAGAATAGACTATTTTTTAATTTCCTCGAATAGCCTGCAGTATATTAGTAGGGTGGACATTGGAAATATTACCTTATCGGACCATGCACCGGCCTTTCTGGAGATGGAACTGACACCTAGACCAAAAGAGACGATGTGGTGCCTAAATGTTAGTCTGTTAACGCATAGTGAATTTAAAGAGTTAATCCTCAGATCCATAAAAGAATTTTTGGAAACTAATCTTCCAGGAGACATGGAAGCAGGGGTCAGATGGGATGCCCTCAAATGTTACTTGAGAGGCATAATTATTAATTATGCAGCTAGATATAAGAGAATTAAAATTCAGGAAAGATCTGAGCTAGAAAGGAACATTTCCCAACTAGAACTGACCCACCAGACAACATTATATCAAAATACTAAACAAGAGCTAGATGAATTAAAACTTAAACTTAACAGAATTTTAGACACTCAAGTCGAAGACCAGCTTCATTATTCTAAACAAAAATATTATGAACATGGCAATAGGGCAGGTAAATTGCTGGCTTGGCAGATCCAAAAGAAGAGATCCTCAAGAGCAGTCCCTAAACTAAGGACCCCAGGAAGGAGTAAAAATCTAATCACCTTCCCTACTTTAATAACAGCTCAGTTTCAGAGATATTACAAGGCACTTTATCAAGTAGATAGGGATTCTTCACATTTAGAAGGTACAATTAATTATCTATCTAAGCTTCAGCTTCCTAAACTAGGGGCAGAGCAAAGACTAAACCTAGAATCACCTATTACTAGTAGGGAGCTAATGCAGAGAATCAAGCAGTTAAAAAATGGCAAAGCTCCGGGCATGGATGGTTATGCAGCCGAATTCTACAAAGAATTCAACGAGGCATTGCTTCCTCCACTTGAAGAGGCCCTTAATGAGTTACTACGGGGAGAAGAGGCAGCTCCTCGTTCATGGAATGAAGTACAAATATATGTAATTCATAAACCAGGTAAGGACCCGACAGACTGCACTTCTTATCAACCCATCTCTTGGCTTCCAGTAGATTCAAAGATTCTTATGGGAATTATGGCTGTTCGTCTGCAGGAGGTGATACAGGCTTTGGTACGTAGTGACCAGACAGGCTTCATCTCTGGTCAATATCTACCAGACAATATTCGTCGATTGCTAAACATAATTTCAGCCCAAAAAAATAAAGGCATTTTCAGTTGGCCATTAGCATTGATGCCGAAAAAGCTTTCGACAAAGCAGATTGGGTATTTTTAGAGGAGACTTTTCAGAGGTTTGGACTAGGAGACACATTTTTAGCTGTCATCAGAGCCTTGTATCATATACCAGAAGCCAGAATTAAGGTAAATGGCCACCTATTGGATAGATTTCCTCTAAGGCGAGGAATGAGGCAGGGGTGCCCACTATCTCCTCTGCTTTTCGCACTGTCTTTGGAGCCATTAGCAGTTGTCATCAGGACAAATCCTCAAATGAAGGGAGTCACTCCCAAAAAATTGCATTATATGCTGATGATTCTTTATTTTTTGTCTCGGACCCTGAAACCTCAGTCCCTATTCTTATAGGTGAATTAGCAGAATATGGCAGGTTAGTGGGTTATAAAATTAATCATTCTAAATCAGAGGCATTGGTCTTGAGTGGTACTCCTTTCCCAGGCATTTAAGGTTTCCTTTCCATTTACCTGGACTAACAAGAATTGTATACATTATTTGGGGATCTTGATATCGGTAGATTTGACTCAGCTCTACAAAAATAATTACTTGAAGCTATTTCAAGCTCTGCAAGCAGATATGGCTAAATGGCAAATATTGTCATTGACACTGTACGGTAGAGCACAAACTATTAAGATGAATGTCCTACCCAGACTCCTCTTTCTTTTCCAGACTTTGCCAATACAGATCCCTAGGGATTTCTGGATTAAATTTCAGAAAGTGACCCAGAGGTTCCTGTGGAATAACAAACGCCCAAGACTAGCACAGAATCTATTGCAGACTCCCAGAGAAAGGGGAGGTTTAGCTCTCCCACATTTTTATTTTTTTAATCTTGGCAGCTAGAGGGACGCAGTTATGTACCTGGGCTAAACGTAGAATGGAGTCGGGTTGGTACTTATTAGAAGAGGAATCTTTTGGAGACTGGGCACGCTGGGCAGTTCCTACAAACACAATACCATTTAGACATCAAATCAATAGCTGAATACTTGGGTGGCCCATTCTATGAAGATTTTGTGGAAATTGAGAAAACTTACGAATACCCCAGAGAGTCTTGGCCCACTTTCTTTAATAAGGTTTGAACCTTCTTTCACTCCATCTAGATGGGATGCAGGTTTTAAGGAGTGGGCTACAAAAAGGTTATCTACATTTGCTCAATGTTTGGAGAGGGGTATCTGTCTATCCTTTACACAATTATCCAATAAATTTAACCTACAGAAACAGGACCACTTTAGATTTTTACAGGTCCATCATTATATAACCTCCTTCAACAGAATTCAGAAAATAAATAGAGACAGAATGGACTTAGAGGATTTTTTTTATGGGTACATAACAACCAAAGGTAACCTCCACACTTTATCCCAACTGTATAAACTATTATTGGGTAATCTTTTATCAGTAATAGATAGAATTAAAGACAAATGGGAAAGAGAACTGGATATTGTTATAACACAATCTATCTGGGACAAAAGACTCAGCAGAGGCTAGGCAGTAGCCAGTTCCCCAACGTGGCAGGAGTTTTGTTGGAAGATAGCCTTAAGATACTTTCTCACGTCTACCACAGTGAAGCATTTTGGCCAACATTATTCTGAACTGTGTTGGAGGGGATGTGTAGAAATAGGAACACAAACTCACATGTTTTGGAGCTGCCCTAGACTTCAGTCATTCTGGGGGTACATACTCTGTTATTGAGAATAACGGACCTGCAAATTCCATTCTCAGGAGAGGAATTGGATTTGGGTCTCCCAACTCTGCTTCATGGGCCTAGGAAGGCCACCATGTTAGCACAAATAATGAGACTAGCAGCATTGAAGTTTATTATGGCTAGATGGCTGTCACCGCAGCCTCCTACAGTACAGGAATGGAGGGCTAGGATGGCTCATCTGGAGGTCATGGAAAGAATTACGGGTAACTTGAGATTACAAAAGGAAAGGTTTCTCCAAATCTGGATGCCATGGCACCAACATATGCAAGAAGGGGTTATGGTCCCTACAAGAGGTTCCACAGACCTATCTTAAACATAAGGAACAGAAATATAGAGTAAATGTAAGGAGGATGTGATTTAAGCCTGTCGTGAGTGATTAGCTGGTTAATTTTTTAAGATTTTTATTTGACTGTTCTGAGTCCTTATATGAACAGAGAATAGTATGTAGATCTAATATTGGGAAAGAGCATTATGGTCCATACAAATTATTGTAGACAAATTCTCTTTTGTGGTAAGAAAAGTCCAATAAGAGATTTGAGCATTTGTAATTTTAACATTATCAGATGTATGTGATCATAAACTGTATATCAGAGCAACATGTCAGATCTGATAATCAATAAACTTGAAGTTATAAAAAAAAAAAAGAAACAGAGGGCAGTTAGGTGGTAAGAACTCTGTTATAGTCCAGCCAGGGTGTGAAAAAACTGGGGATATCCTCGTTAGAGGCATGCACATTCCATAAAGTGACGGGACCAGAAGGGGTATCGTAGGTGGCTATCACCCATCGGCCTTCTGAGTTCGAGAGAGAGATTTAGTAAGGGTCCATGGTAAGGATTTATGGAGGAGGATACATACCACGTGCTTCTTCGTGGAAGCACCAGCGTGTACCTGTTGGCCTACCCAATCCTTTACCATGTGTGTGTGTGTGGTCCTCATTAGTTAGTTTGGTCTCCTGTAAAAAAGCCTCCTTGGACTTCATGCGTTTCAAGTGGGCTAGAACTTTATTTTATTTTATTAGGGAATTTAGTCCCCATACATTCCATGTGTTTAAAATCATGTCTGTCATATTTCTTTGGGAAAGGGGTAGGGGAAGTCCTTTCGGTGGTTCAAAATAATTATCAGGGTCCTGAACAGGCCTCAGATGGGGTACTGATAGGGTACCCCTAGAAGTGGTCACAGCAATATATCAGGCCTATTTTTGTATTGAGGGGAAACCGGCCTACCCAGTTGTTAGAATCGTTTACCTTAGGATATTACAATCTGGGCCATGACTACGGCATCCAATGCAGCTGAGTGTCCTGAACAGTGTCAACCAATATACACAGTAGAAAACTACTAACCTGAAATAGTAAGAGGTAAATATACAAAATAGTAACACAGTTGAGGGGCGTAAGCTGGACTTAGCCGACTGGTTCACCAGCCAATGGCATGCCCAGTCAGCCCTAAGTTGGGGTTAGATAACTGACATGCAGGAAGGTAATCCTGTTCCCAGCTGCACCAATCTAAGTATTCGATATGATCAAACACTGATTGTGGATGGAGCTGAGGGAGAAACTAGCCTATCTCATGAGATAGCCACCACCCAGAGCCGACCAGTGCATTGAGACCTTTTTAAGCCCCTATGAATAGAGGACAGTGCCTAGTATGAGTATGTTCCACCCCTAGATGTACATTCAGTTCTGGCAACCCCTGTTCTGGGTGCGAGAGAGGTATGTAGAAAGAAACTGAATGGCTCCCTTAAGGGGTTGGGGGCTCAGGGAACCGGGGGGTGGGATATTGGCGGAAGTTCTCTTGTGACTATATTGGCCCTCCATATTGAGAGTTGTAGGTTCTTGGCCTTCTGGCCTATGTTCTACCCTGGTTCCAGGAGGAAAATCACGGGGTATGGTGAACAGTAGGCTGGGGATGGTGGCGAAGAGGGTGAGGGCCAGGACTGGAACAGTCATAAACAGACTATATCATTGTTTCCCTACCCAGTCACCCACAGTTCCCATCCCTCTTCCTCAAGCAATGCATCCAAACAAGTAAAACCATAGAAGTAAACATTTTATCTGTGCCCTTAGGAGGTAGGGTGTCTCACGGGGGAGGAGTGAAGCTAAATTATAACCCCACCCATCTTGGATTCCCCCTTCCTCCTCACAGAAAGGAACAGATACATGGCCTCTACTCACCCCCCCCCACTGCTTCCCAAAACATCCCCTCCCAAATTACTCCCCTCCAAGACACAAAACCTTTCAGGCACTTATCTGTAGACAGCGTTCCGAGGTAAGACTGGGAACACATTGCGGGTTGTCTTTCTGCCTTCTTGTTGTTTTGTATATGGTGGTTGGCCTAGAGGGATGCCCAAGTCACCAGCTAAGTTTCCAATCCCCTCATCAGCTGGGCAGCGTCTTTGGGTGCCTCCCATGATCCCCATATTTTGTCAGTCTCTAATTCAGTGGGAGCAAGGGTGGTAATGTCCATCTCGGACAGAGGGTCTTCTCTCCCAGTGGGGGACTGAGCAGCGTGGGGGGAGAATCGGTTCTGTGAAAAGTAGGGGCTGGTGTATTCTTGGTCCTGGTTCTCTCCTCTTTGATCGATCATCTCTTCCATGTCTGCAGATTGTCCTCTATCCTGTGGGTGCTCTCTTCTGGTGTGGGAAGCTGACGAAGGTCTCTTGCAAGTTTTAGGAAGTCTGGGTTCCAGCTCTTTGCGAGGTCCTTGCTGGGCATCATTGACTGCTGTGGCATGCTGGTCCCTTTTCTATGGCGAATTGCGGTCCAGATACGGGCTATGTAATGCAGCTGGAGGGTCTGGAACCAGACTGCAGCAGTTATTAGTAACAGGAGGCCAGGTTTTGTTAGTAAAGTCCATGGCTGCCTCAGGTGTAGAAAACTGAAGCGGTGTTCCATTGCAGGTCACTTTTAGAACCGCTGGGTATCACAGGGAAAATAGCACCAGCAGGTCATGGAGCCTCTTGCGTGCATTGGTGTAGGCCTTTTTTCTGGTGGCTAATTCCCTGGAGTAATCCTGGAATACCATTATTTGTTGGCCACGCCAGTCCAGGGCTCCCAGTTCTATGGCTCTAGCTTGGATGGCCTCCTTTCCACAAAATTTAGAATCTGGACCAAGATGAGCCTTGGGCAGTCTCCAGTAGCTGCCTTGGGTTGTAGGGAGCAGTGATCATGCGCAATGGTGATTCTGGTGGTATGAGGGAGCAGCAGGAGCTCCAGGAGAGCTTGTTGGAGGAAAGGTTTTGCCTTCTTCACACCCTTCTGGGAATCTCAGGAGCCGCAAGTTATTGCGGCAGCTCCTGTTCCCCAGGTCATCCATCTTATCCTGGAGAGATTTGATCTGGGCTGCTTGCTCCCTCATGGTCGCGCAATGTCCCTGCAGGATTTCTTCGTGGGACAGCTTTTTCTGTGCGGAACGGTTGAGTCTCGCATCAAGTTGTTGAACTGTTGCTGTGGTGGCGTTACATGCCAAAGTCAGTGCATCTATTCTCGTTAAAATTGATGCAAACATACCTCGCACCGAGGGCTCCTCACCTCCTTTGGAGCTGTGCACCATGCGGCCTGCTGTGAGGGACTCGTCTCGGGCTTAGGAGTGGATTATATCTGGATCCTGCTGGTGCAGTTCTCAGAAATTGCTTCGGTAAGTAGGCACACGCTTCTGATTGCTGTAGGCTGTAATGTGTGCATTGGGCTCTTGCCAGGAACAGATTAATCCAGGATTTTTGGCACTGGGTCAGCAGCGCAAGAGAGTTAAGTCGCCATCTTGTTTGCTGGTTAAACCACGCCCTCCCTCCCCCCAATAATCTGTTTCTTAGTATAGCAATCTAATCCTTTCTGTGGTTTTTGAATCTGCACCAAAGAACCAGCTGTTTGGGGCTTTTTGTGTTTTGCGTTCAGTGTTTCTGTGTTTTGCCCCCTGCATGCATGGAGGTTGGTTTAACATTTTACCGGATTGGATGGCTCAGAGTCAGCTTTTGTAGTAGCTTCACAGCATTTTGTGTTAGCAGTGCCTAGAGGTTAGAGGAACAAGGTGTGAATGAGCTTGATACAACCAACAGACCAGACCTGAGTTTGATTCTCACAACCTCCAGTTGCATACTGTGTGACTCTTAGCAAGTCACTTAACCACCCAGTGCTCCCAGGTTATCCCTGAAAACAGGCAGTTGTGCCTAGTGGGCCTTGCCCAGTTATCAAAGACTAAAATAAAAAATAAAATTTCGGACCGCAGTGTACTTTTAGTGAGGCTTATTATATGCAACATGCAGTAAATTTCCATTGGCCTCTTTTTTGCTTGTGGAGTGGAATCAAGCAATTAGATATTATCTTGTCTGCAGCTTTGAAGTACAGTGGTTCCTGGATTAGCTGTGTATTAAGCACATTAGAATGTGGAGAACTATCTCAGAGCAACCAGGAACTTCTTTAACCCCTCTGCATCATGATGAAAGGGAGTTAAAGAGACAAAGGACTCAATGGTTTTTCAGCACTGCAGAGCCAGAATCAGGTGCAGTGACATCAGAAATTGAAAATGAAGTTCCTCTGAAAAACATTGTTCCTTAAACTGAAGGACTTATTGAATTCTGAGACTAAATTACTGTACAATAAGGCAATACCCGCAAAGTATATTGCAGTGCAGAGAATATCAAGAGGCTTACGTTTATTTGAATGAAGTGCCTTCCGTGAATCCTCAGACATTCAAAGAAAAGGAAAATTAGGAGAACACACTAAGTGGTTGCTCATATGTACTGACTGGATTATTGATTAAAGAGGATGATAACACTCTACAGGAGGTTCAGAAGGAGATTGCCTCCTTGAGAGAAGAATTGAATAAACCTAAGTCCTGTTCAGAATTTGCAGAAGTAGAGAACAGGTTGAAAATGAGAACAGATACGTTTAAAGGCAAGATTAAAAAAGTAAGATGAACAAATGTCAAAGAGGTTTAAGGGACTATGAATTGGGTCAAGTGTATAACTTGGAGAAGCCGTGTCACCAGGTGCTGCTCCAGGAACAGAAGTAGGAGTGGAAGAAATGGAGCAAGAAGTAAGAGAAACACCACAAGTAACAGATGCTCAGGCACTCATTCATCCACCTCGTCCAGTACCAGCAAGGAAAAATCAGTGATTTTTTTTTTGAGGAGGTGGAGGGGAGAATCTTAGGATCAGGAATCCCCTACCCCCAGCACACATTCCAGGTCCAAACAGCAAAGAAAAATGAAGGAGTGGGGGGGAGTAGAAAAGAATAACAGCAACCAATTTACAAGTTAGCAAGAGTGACCATTTCAAATAAGTGATCAATATCTTACATGTCCAGTTGACAGAGATGCAAATCCAGGTTTTGTCTAAAGGTTTAAATTTCATCCCCACAGTTAAACTAGATCATTTTCAAGTAACAGTTCAAGTTCTATAGAGAACCGAATCTGAGAGCTCATTTCATAGATAATACATCAATAATCACCGATTTGAGTGAAGATGGGAACTTAGACAATGAAACTGTCTTGGATGTTACAATTGTGGACACTCAAAATGTAACTTGTAATGATCCTGTGTCTCAGGATTTGAGTGATATTGGCCAGGATTCACTAAAAAACGCTAAGTGCCACGCAAGTTTGTGTGGCACCTTGTGATTGCCCAGGTCGCAAAACTCGCTATTCACAGATGGATAGTGAATGGTGCTATCTAGCTGTGCATATGACTGGATAGAGGCAGCGGTAACACCAGTAGCATTGTCTCTAATCCCACTGGTGCAGCCACAACCACCAGCCGAGTGAATACCCCCACAAGCATAGCACCAGTGCGCTCAGTTGGTATTCACTAAGGCAGCCATGCAAATGTGCCCACTGGGCATGCATGGCACTAACTGGTCAATTGCATACCCATTATGGACCCCTTTGCATGGTCTGTGGTGAATGTTGCTCACCCCCCCCAGCCCCGATCCCCAGATGACACCCGCATCCCTGGCAGTATAGTGTCCCTCCCACCTCCCTGGTCACCGATCACCCACCCGATATGTGGACATCCTTTTTTCTATAGTGTAGTGGTTCCTCCCCTTCCCGATCGCGCACCAAATATGTGGAAATCCTTTTTCTGGAGTGTAGTGGTCCCTCCCCTACCCCGATCGCCCACCCGATAAGTGAAAATCCTTTTTTCCATGGTGTAGAGGTCCCTTCCTTTGCCCCGATCTACATCCCCAAATGGAAGAAAAAAAAAATTCTCAGGTAGTCTAATGTCCCTTCCTTCTCTCCCGGTGTCTGATCAGCGTCCCCTTATGAATAAAAGTCCCTGGTAGTCTAGTGGTCCCTCACGGTTCTGGACCCCCATCCACTGAAAAAAAAACAGCAATTACTGGTGGTCTACTGGCCCACCCTCTGAAGTATTCACCCACCACTCCACTCCCCCCCATTACGACCCCATTCAGCAAGCAGCACAGCCCTCCTCTCACCTCCATGGCTGCCCACCGACTGAGCTATGAATGAGCGCGTAAATGTATATTGACTTATTTTATGAATCTTGAAGTAACAAATGATACTCAAACACAGGACTATCTTGTAAACAGGGTAACATCCCTAATAACATGTTTTTTTTCTATATAAAAATAAAGATTTTACTTACCTACCTACAATTCATAGCTGAGTTGGAGGGCAGCTGTTGCGGTGAGAGAGGGGCTCTGTTGCTTGCCGAACAGGGTCATGATAGAGGGGAGCAGGGTGATGGGTGAATACTTGAGAGGGTGGGAGGCCACTAGACCACCAGTGATTGTTGTTTTTTTTTTCCCAGAGGATGGGGATTGGGAACCGGGAGGGACCACTAGACTACCAAGGACTTTTGTTCATAAAGGGATGGTGATCGGACATCAGTGGAGGGGAGAGGGACACTAGACTACCAGGGAATTTTTTTTTTCTTCTATTTGGGGATGGCGATCAGTGATCGGGGTGGGGGAGGGACCACTGCACTATGGAAAAAGGATTTCCACATATCAAGTGGGCGATTGGGGTGAGGGGGACCACTACACTATCGAAAACGGGTTTTGACATATCAGGTGGGGGAGGGGTGGGGGCCGCAGAACCCTTACCAGCCTCTAGGGTTGCATGGATTACCACCGGGTTTTTGTCAGCAGTAATTTCTCCTCACAAGGGTCTTCACAAAAGGCCCTTGCAAAGAGCAACATCTTTGTGAATTAGACTGTGGGGACATGCAGGACACCTCCCCCTCATTTGCATTGCAGCCTTCCTTCTAACTTTGCCCAGACACAAACCTAGTTTGCAGGTGCAAACTGGGCTTTGTGAATACCAACTCTGGGCAAAAATCGAATTTGCCGCAGGCAAACTGGGCTTGCGCTAAGCCAGCCCGCTGGCACTAGAGGCTGAGGCGCTGGTTGCTACACCTTGCACCACACTGGCGACCCAGATTCGGGAACAGGCCTGGGCCACCGGGGGTCGGCGGGGGGGGGAGAGGATCAAGCATCTGGAGGACTGCTGTCCTCTCTTGGGAGGGAGAGTTGCTGTCTCGCTCGTTGATGCTCTCTGGCGGTACTGGAGGGCAGTATGAGATGGGAGGCACATACCGACATTCTCACATCAGTGAGGGAGGGGGTCGGTAGAAAATGAGAAAATGGAGCCTGACAGGGTCTGTGATGGCCTTACGTCCCCGAGGGTTGCCCCTGGAGTCTAGATTGGGTCTTGGGGGGGAGCCAGCACCCTCCTACGGGGGGGGGAGCCAGCGCCCTCCTACGTGGCCCTGCCATGAGGGAGGCAATCTGTGAAGGAATTTCCAGGGCTTGAACGGGGACGCAAGAAACCGGAGAGAGAGTTCCTCCACGAGGAGGACCACAGCTACCTGCCAGGGTTCCTGGAGGAAAAAAATACAATAAAAAAAAAAAAAAAATTGGGGTTGCACCTGGGCAAAGTTTTGTGAATCTGGCCCATTCAGTCAAATTTGGAATTTGCAATGGATCTGTTTAAAAATGAAAATCTTGCTTCAGATTCTGAAAGGGTAGACATAAGTATTAGTGCTACCAGAGAGCCATTACAATTTTGCCATACAGGCTTTAAACCAAAATCAATGAACATACTCCCCTCAGTCTGCACTACCAGCTGTAGTGGTTTTTCAAAATGTGGTTTCTTCTGAAATAAATTACTTATTTTTACAGGACGTATCACGTGTCATGTACCACAACTTTACTACCCTTGAATGCCAAGCTTTAGAAGAATTGAGAAATATGAGATATCATAATTAAACAAGCAGACAATGGTGGTAATGTGGTCATGTCATGAGAAAAATATAAAGTGGAAGCTTTAAGTGAAGACTAGGTTTGCTGGCATAAAGCACCTAGCTTCACCTGAGCTCTTTTCTTCTAGGGTTTGCTTGAAAAAACAGAGCAAGGAACAGCATTAACAGAGCAAGGAGAAACATTAAGGCTCCTTTTGGCTAAGCAGAGTTACTGTTGTGTTATTATTTTTTTTTAAACTTTATGTTTATAGTTTTAATAAACAAACATACAGTTTGATCACAAGCATTGAGTTACATTACAAGCATATATAAAACATGAGGACGCCGCCCCTCTCAGTACACCTGATCAACTCTGTCAACTGCTTTAAGATATGTCATTGGGAGGAACCTTTAGTTTACTATTTTGAAAGTAAAAAATCCAAATTGGCTGTAAATGAGCCCAGGAGCAGCGTGGCATTAATTTCCATTGTAATAAAAATAACTAATTCTCCAAGTTCTCTATCACCACCAGGGGGCGAGATTACCGCCAGACTTATTGCAAAAGTTAAGGCACTAAATGTGCTTTAGGTTAAACTAAAATCTGCATTCACTTGAACACCATCCTACCATATCAGAAAACTAGACAAACATTACTGTCTTTTAATTAGTATAATACGTTCAAAAAATTTATATTTAAACTGCAAAGTCGTACAGAACATTGTTAAAGGGCACATGTAAGCTGTATTTAAAGCTGTTATTTATTATCTACTTACTAGCAAAACCCCCGATCATATTGCAGGACATTATTTAGTAGCCCCTTATCTGCACAACATAAAGCCAGTTTTGACATACTTTTCATCCCAGGGCAAGAAATTATAAAATATATTTCCGTTGCGAGTCTCTAGTCCCATTATGTCTCAAAATAATTCTTGCTCCAGACTAACCTCAGCATAATAAGAAACCGTCCACATTTAGATTGTTCTAGGGTCATCTTTTTCTTCCTCCAATGAGGATGCTCCTTGGTCCACTGCTCTTGATCTAGGCGCCGAATTCTTCTGCACCCATTTCAAGGCTTCCGAGGGCTTGGTGTAGAGGTATATTTTCCCCTGATGAACAATATGGAGTCTGGCAGGGAAGACAAGACCATAAGAGATCCCTGCCTCCCTCAGGACTGCCTGGATCCTGTCAAATTTCTTTCTTTTCTGTCAGGTAGCATACCTGATATCAGGATACAGCCGAATTTGCTTCCCGTCTTGTAGAAGGACCCTCTTATGTTTAGCCAGGGCTAGAAGAAAGTCTCTAGAGCCGATTCCATCTGTGATGGCCACTATAGCCCTTGGGGCCTCCGGATTGTCTTGTCTGTCGTTAGATGATACCCGGTACGCCTTCTGAATCTGACGTGCCTGTTCCAAGACCTCTTCCCTAAGCTGATTAATGATCCATTCATGGAGAAAGAGGAGGAGGTGGTCCTCCTCACAACCCTCTGGCAGACCTCAGATCCTTATATTTGCTGCTCTTACCTGGTTCTCCAGGGTTTCCAGGCAAGATTTCAGGTGAGCATTTTCTTTTATGACTGATGTTACAGCTCCCACTGCCACGTCAGCTAGTTTAGATGCTTCAGTCGATGCACCTTGAACTGCAACCATTGTTGCTTCCACTCCCACCACTCTGTTGTTGAGGGCATCAAATTTGGCAGATAAGCCAGAGACCGAGGCCATTATCTTATTTAACTTTGCCCCAATCGTCTGGAGAGTCTCTTCCAAGGAGGTCTCCTCCATTCTGCAATTAGACCTTGCTGAGACTACGTGGTTGGAAGGCCAGTCGAAGTTTTGGTTCTAGCTCCATCACCAGGATTCTTTTCCTTTCAAGGATTGCCCATTATGGAGGGTGTGTCGGGACACGCAATTAACCACTGTTGATCTGCAGCTTAAATGCCCAGAACCAGTTAATTTGCAGTTATATGCTGGTAAGATTGTGGAGCTCTATAGGGAAGCATCCATCTTGCTCGGGCTTCACAGTGCCCCCCCCCCCCCGTTGTGTTACTATTTTGTTTTGTGCTTACAGGCTTTATTACTGTTTTGTACTTACAGGTTGTACAGTTTACTGCTTTATTTTTCTCTGATTGAAATTGTTTTTGCAGGGTATATTTTCTGCTACATTGTTACAGGGTGTGTTTATAGGTTTGTTACTGTTTTGTGCTTACAGATTACTGCTTTATTGTTCTCTGATTCAAATAATTGTTTTTTTTAAGGTATATTTTCTGTTAAATTGTTACAGATTGTGCTTACCGGTTTTGTTACTGTTTTGTGCTTGCAGGTTTTACAGTTTATTGCTTTATTTGTCTCTGACTGAAATTGATTTTTACAGGGTATATTTTCTGCTAAATTGATAAAGGGTGTGTTTACAGGTTTGTTACTGTTTTGTGCTTACAGGTTACTGCTTTATCTTTCTCTGATTCACATTTTTTTGTAAGGTATATTTTCTGTTAAATTGTTACAGGTTGAGCTTACAGGTTTTAATACTGTTTTGTGCTTACAGGTTTTACATTTTGATCTACCTTTAGGCTAAGCAATGTTACTGTTTTGTTACTATTTTGTTTTGTGCGTACAGGTTTTTGTTTTGGGCTTAAATGTATTGCAGTCTCTTTCTCACAATGAATGAGCTGACTGCTTTTCTTCCACAGCTCTTCCAGGGAATAAGTACTGTAACTGGGGGGGGGGGGGGTGAAGCTGACAAAGGCTTAGTACCTTCCAACAGAAGGAAGATTGAAAAGGTCAGGTTAGTTGATGTGTTGTGGTGAAGACCATCTTTTCTGGCATGAAGCACCTAGCTTCACCTGAGCTTTTCTTCTAGGGTTTGCTTGAAAGGACTGAGCAAGGAGCAACATTAACAGAGCAAGGAGAAACATTAAGGTGTATTTTGGCTAAGCAGAGTTACTATTGTGTTACTGTTTTGTGCTTACAGGTTGTACAGTTTACTGCTTTATTTTTCTCTGACTGAAACTGCTTTTTGCAGGGGATATCTTCTTTTAAATTCTTGTGCAGGTTGTCTTGCTAAAAGGAAGAAAAATACTCACGGGGTGGTGGGGTCAGAGCTGCAGCTGGTTATTTCTGGAGGGCACAGGCTAGGTCCCACCGCCATTACCCCTCACCCCAAGTGCATCATTTTCTTTATACTGGAGGTTCTGACATAACTTCCCCAAAAGGGAAAAGGACATGCACCTGTCATAACCTTAACAGCCCAGCATGCTGTATAGGGGGAAGAGACACACACACACAACACACACACACACACACAGTAACAAAAGAGGATGTTCGGGAGACGTTCTGGAGGCTGCAGTGCTGCCCTATTTGCAGGCACCTCTCTGGTCTGAGGGAGGAGGTTGCCTGTCTCCAGGCCAACCTGGTGAGGATTTGGAAACCTCCTCCCCCACCCATAGACCACCAGGGCCACTGCCGTTGCCTCAGAGGTTGCCAAGAAAGAGGAGCAGTTGAACCACGGTGGGTTCAGGGATGGTGAGGATGGTGGATCAGAGGCACATCCCTCCAGTTGTACCTCTCCACAATTCATACAACATTCTGGCAGAGCATGGTTCCTCTATGGAGGCACCCACGGTGGAGACCAAGGAGGATGCTGGGAACCTACCCCCAGAGGAGGGTGGCACAAGACCCCACGGGGAAGGAAACAATTCCTGGTGGGGGACTCAATCATTAGAGGGGTAGAACTGGAGGGGAGGGGAGAGGGAGGTAAGGTGCCTGCCTGTTGCCATGGCTGGGAGGGACAGGAAGTGAATCCTCAGGATCACAGGAGCAGCAGCATGGGAAAGGAATCTGGATGTCATTGTCCACCTAGGGACAAATGACCTGTCTGGGAATGGGATCAGAGCAGTGCAGGAGGAGTTTGTAGCATTGGGGAGGGGCTTTAGACAAGCAGCACACACGGTAACCTTCTCGGAGGTGCTGCCTGTCTGTGGCTTGGGTGAGGCTAGGGTACTCTGCACCATGGGATTCAATGAACGGTTGAAAAACTGGTGCAGAGCTCAGGGTTTTGGCTTCATTGGGGACTGGGGGGTCCACCTGGAGGGATGCAAGCCTATATTGGCATAATGGTCTGTATCTGTCTAAAGGGAAACCAGGATCCTAGGTGATTGGTTTAAATTCTTCATTGGCAAGCATTTAAACTAGCCAAGGGGGGAGGCACTGAAAAGAAGCATGGAAATCCCAGCTCCCCACCACCACCACTACCATCACCAACAAAACAGGGCAGTTAGTGGGGTAAACACTAAAGTAGAAATGGACTGTACGCACCCCAGAAGCAAGGATTTGGCAGGATTCTCTCACCCTTCATTAAGCTCTGCAGAGATCCAACCAGACATGACGGCTCCAAATGAGGCCTCCCCTCAACAACCTAGCAATGCTACCATTCTAGCAGAGCTGCAGGAATTCAGGACTGAAGTTTGCACTTTCCAGTCAGAATTAACTACAGAAATCAGTAAACTTTCAACTCCTGTTACTGAGGTTGAAGCACAACATACTGAATTAGATGATCGGACCGACAGGCTGGAACACATGGTAGTGCACTTGCTAGATGAACAGCATGCTTTAAAAGAGAAATGTGAGGATCTGGAAAACAGATCACACAGGAACAATCTGAGAATACATGGGATTCCGGAGAATGAAGAAGGGGAAAGATATTTTAAAATTTGTGGAAGAGCTCCTCCACGACTCTCTGCAATTAGACTCAGCTTTTAAATTCGACAAAGAGCGATTCCATCGGGGTCTATCGCCAAAACCATCTCAGCCAGACAGAAGACCTCGCTCCATCATAATGAAGTTTTTAAATTACACTACTAAACAAACTATCCTTACCAGATCCTGGAGCATTGGGAACACTAAATATAAAGAAAAGCGCATTTATTTTGACAACGATTACTCCCCATCGATTTCAGCTAAGCGCAGGGCCTATGCTCCAATACTCCATCTTTTAAAGCAACAACAACTAAAATTTGCAACTCCATACCCTGCTTGACTAGTCATTATGTTTGCAGATGGCTCACAAACCTTTGAGACACCAGATAAAGCAACAAAAGCACTCCAACTCAGGGGCCTAGTTCAATCCACCCAGGAAGACGCCTCACTCAGGAAAACTCAGCAAGGCCTACGCGATGCTGTTTGGGACACTGCTAGAGATCCAGGTTCCAGAAAGAGACAGAGCCAAGCAACCTTAGAAGATGTGAAAAAACTTTTACAAAGATTTCAGCGACCTGCACCGTAGTAAGTGGCGAGAGAGGTTCTGCAGAGGCTTAAAAACTGGTATACTGATGCAGAGGTGACTCTGCATAACGGGACTATGCAGTGTAACTTGGGGAAGCCTGTTTGGGGTGGGGACAGTGGGAAATGGAAATCCTGCTTATATTCCCAAGTCCACAGAAAGGAAAAAGGTTAGTGAACCAGAAGAATGTGTCTAAATTTCTCTTGGGTCATCTGCCCCGCCCCCCCGAAGCTTGCTGATAGTCCTCCCATAGTTATCGTTTAATTATACCATAGTTCAGGAAAGGCGGCATGATTTAATGCATTTTTTGTTGCGCTACATGCCCACCTGACCATTGAGTGGTCAGAAATTCATTCCTAAATGGTTGACGTACTCATAAGGCCCTACTGGAGATGAGGCATATAGGGATCATTTCCTTGGGGTCTCTGTTCCTCATTTTTATTTCCAGTGTGGCCTGCTGCACCACTAGGTACCAGGGAAATAGTGGTGCGAGGGACCTTGGCGTTGCCTTGACACTCCCCTTCAGGGCACATACATCTGCCCCTTCAAAGGAGAGGTATCTGCCCTCTCCCTACCTTGGGAGCTGCTTAAACTTTTTGCCAGGTTCACAGACCTGTTACAGGAGGTACAATTTGCTGGTACAAAAAAGTTGATGCCCTGTTGGCATTTGTTTATTTTAGCAGGCCTAAAAGTACTGAGCATCAGGTATAATGTTAAATGGCAACAGGCCTGCACATATTTAGTTTTTATAGGCCCAGTGCTGAATCTTTTAGATCCTTGTGTAGTTCTAAACGCTCGGACAGTGTTATGGTGTTGGAATAGAACAACAGGCAGACATTATAATTTGTTTATATCAGTGACAGTACATAAAGCAATTAATAATACAATCTTATTGATTATAGGGGTGAAAAGGCATAAGTACGGTAGGAAGGGGATATATTGTACTTTTAACACGCAGGAAATAATCATGCAAGGTCAAATCAGAAGCAGATATGGCTAAGTCAACTTTGATTTTATCTTTAAATGTGAATGGGACTGGTAATCCGATAAAGCGCTCTCGATTATTTCAACTATTCAGAAAAGAGGCTTAATATGCTGCAGGAAACCCACATGTCCTCGGACGAACATAACAAATTTCAGAGGTGTGGGTATTCTGTAGTAACTGAATCGTCCTACAGGGGTGGAAAAAGGAGAGGGGTAATGATTTTGCTTTCTCAGGAGGTGCCCTTTGAAAAACAAAGTGAGATTAGTGACCCGGAGGGTTGCAATGCCATAGTAACGGGCAAGCTGTATTCATAGATACATAGACAGTGTCGGCAGATAAGGGCCTACGGCCCACCCAGTCTGCCCATTTGAGCTTGTACGTTCACTTTATGTTTTCCTAGAAGTCTGTTGCCCCTTAACCCTGACCTCCAGAATTCCTTTATGTCTATCCCATGCATTCTTAAATCCCGTGATTGTTTCAGCCCCCACCACTTCCTCTGGCAGGGTGTTCCACTTGTCCACCACCCGTTCTGTGAAGAAATTCTTCCTCACGTTTTCTCTGAATCATCCTCCCTCCAACTTCATCCCATGTCCCCTAGTCCTGGAACTTCTTTTTCGCTTAAAAATAGTGTATTCCTGCACCCTGTTCCTCCCTGTAAGATACTTGTTTGTCTCTATCATATCCTCACTCTCCTTCCTCTCCTCCAGGGAGTACATATTCAATTTCTTCAACCTGTCCTCATAGGACTTGTGATGCAATCCACGTACCATCTTTGTTGCCCTCCTCTGAACCTTCTCTACCCTGTCTATGTCCTTACGTAGGTAAGGTCTCAGAACACACTGTACTCCAGGTAGGGCCTCACTAGTGTCTTGTATAGTGGAATTATGACCTCCCTTTCCTACTGGTGATGCCCCTGCCTATGCATCCCAGCATCCTATTTGCTTTACCTGCTGACTTGTCACACTGTTCCCTACCTTGAGGTCATCAGAGATGATAACCCCAAGATCCCTTTCCTGTTTGGTGCATGCTATATCCTCACCCCCCAACTGATATATTGTGCCAGGGTTTTTGTGCCCCATATGCATTATCTTGCACTTCTTTGCATTGAATTTCAACTGCCAAACCCCTGACCATTCTTCAAGTTTCTGCAGGTCCCTTCTCATTCTGTCTACACCCTCTGGTGTGTCTACTCTGTTACAAAGCTTTGTGTTATCAGCAAACAGGGAAATTCTGCCTTCTAGGTCCTGCGCAATGTCACTGATGAAGATGTTGAATAGGACTGGTCCCAGCACTGATCCCTGTGGTACCCCACTGGTCACTCTTCCCTCTGTGGAGTGACCACCATTTACCACCACCCTCTGTGTCCTGCCACCCAGCCAGTTACCTACCCACCAAACTACTGTCCTGCCCACACCCATATTCCCCAGTTTGTGTAATAGCCTTCTATGTAGCACCATGTCAAAGGCCTTGCTGAAGTCCAGATAGGCCATGTCCACTGCCCTCCCCTGATCCACTTCCCTGGTCACTCAGTCAAAAAATTCAACGAGGTTGGTCTGACATGACCTCCCCCTGGTGAAACCATGCTGCCTTGGGTCCTGTAGTCCATTGACAACCAGATGTTCCACCAATCTCTCCTTCAGTAGTGCTTCCATGATCTTCCCCACTATCGAGGTGAGGCTGACTGGTCTGTAGTTCACGCTTCCTCTTTGTTCCCACTTTTGTATAAGGGACTACATCTGCTGTCCTCCAGTCTTTGGGTACCTCCCTGTTTCCAGTGATCGGCTAAACAGGATTGCCAGTTCAGCCACCACCTCTCTTAGTTCTTTAAGGACCTCAGGGTGCTCCCATCTGGCCCATTGCTTTATCAACTCTCATTACTTCCAGTTCCTTCAGGACCCTTTCTCATGTAAAGGGACTTGTGTCCATTTCTGCACCATTCCCACCCCTTGTACTCCCTTCAGACCCATTACCCTCCTCTTCCTCAGTAAAGACTGAGCAGAAATACCTGTTCAATATGTCTGCTTTACTGTTGTCATCCTTCACGTGGCTCCCATCCTCCCCCTTCAGTCTCATTATCCCTCCCTTTGCCTTTCTTTTTCACTTATGTACCTGTAAAAGGTTTTGCCCCCTCTACCCACTGATTTTGCAATCTGCTGTTCTGTCTGAGCTTTGGCTTCCCTTACTGACCTCCCTGCCTCCCTTTGCTTCTCCTGGTACTTCTCCCTATCCCCTTCTGCCTGTGTCTTTTTGTATTGCCGGAATGCAATCTTTTTGGCTTTCACTTTCTCCGCTACCTCCTTGGAAAACTATAATGGCCTCCTCTTCCTTTTCCCCTTGATAACCTGCCTAATGCATAATTCTGTTGCTCTTGTTATCCCCGTTTTAAATACTGCCCACTGTTCCTCAACCCCTGATTCCTGACCCATTTCCCTTAATGCCTCTTTCAAGCATCTCCCCATTTCCCCAAAGTCTGCCCCCCCTAAAATCCAGGATACGTGTTTTTGTGTGGTTTGGTTCTGCTCCTTCTGTGATTTCAAACCACAATGACTGGTGGTCACTGTTCCCCAAGTGCTCTTCCACTGTTATCCCCATCACACTGTCCCTGTTTGTGAGCACTAGGTCCAGTATTGCCTTCTGCTGAGTTGGTTCCATGACCAGTTGCTTGAGGAAGGCACCCTGAAGGGAGTCCAGGATAAATCTGCTCCTAGTTGATGCTGCTGCTGGGATGCTCCAGTCCACGTCTGGAATATTGAGGTCTCCAACCAGCACTACCTCACCCTTGTCTGCCATGCTTTGAATGGCTAACATCAGCTCCCTATCTGTTTCTTCGTCCTGGGCTGGTGGTCTATAGACCACACCTGTGTGGATGGCTAGCCCTTTTTTCCTTTCCAGCTTAACCCACAGTTTCTCCTGGATCTCTGTGGCCCTTATGTAATTTTTCACATACAGTGCCACTCCTCCTCCCTTCTTACCTACCCTGTCTCTTCTGAATATGTTGTTGCCAGGTATGGCCATCTCCCAGTCGTGGTTATCATCACACCAGGTTTCTGTGATGGCCACAATGTCCAAGTCTGACTGTACCATGACAGCCTCCAGATCCTCCATCTTGTTGCTAAGGCTCCTGGCATTGGCACACATGGCTTTCCATGATTTGACCTCCCTAGACTGTTTAGCTCTTCTACTCCAGTCCTTCCCTGGTTGTCATTTATCCCTGGTTCTCCTTGCTGTCTGCTCTTCTGCTGAATTTTGCCCCTTTTCTGCCTATCCACCTCTTGGGTGCTTATCTCCATCTTTCGCACACTGCTTTGTAGAGATATCCACTCCTCCAGTTCACTGGTTCCACTGCTACCTGTGGGGGGTGGGCAATTAGGTACCCTTCTTGCTGGCCTGCCACCCCCCTTGGGTAGTTTAAATGCTTGTCAATGTAGCATTTAAACTTATCATTGAGTGCTTGGATTCCCCTCCAGGATGGATGCAGGTCATCAGGCTTGAACAAGCCTCCATCCCTCCAGGTGGGTCCCCAGTCACCAATGAATCCAAACCCTTCCTCACAGCACCAGTTCTTCAACCATGAGTTAAAGTTCCTGGTGCATGCACCCCTATGCTCTCCCAAGCCTCTCGAAGGTAGTATTTCCGAGAAGGTAACAGAAGTAGCTACTTGCTTGAGACCTCTCCCCAATTTCTTAAAATCTTCCTGAACTTCCTTTGGCTCCCCATTTGCCAGGTCATTAGTACCTAGGTGGATAATGACATCCAGCTCACCCCCCGTCTTGTCTTTCCAGTGATCCCCAGGATCTTCCTTCCATCCCTCCATGCCATGGCACCTGGTAGGCACCTCACCTCCCTGTCCTCCCCCTCCTGTGTTCCTAGCTGGATCCCTCTTATGATGGAATCCCCCACCAGGATTCACTTCCTCCTCCTCTGGGATCCACTGCTCGCCCCACTGAGGTCACCTCCTTGGCTAACGTCCACATCCTTTCCTTCCAGTTCTCTGGGTACCTCTATTTAGTTGACTCCATTTGCCAGTGTGGCATATGAGTTCTTGAGTGGAATAGGATCTAGGATGTGCCTCTGCCTGACCGCCCTAACCCTCCCTGAGCCCACTGTCATCCCAGTGCTCCTCGTTCTGGGCATCCTTTGAGGCAGTGGCGTCAAGACCTGTTACCCTAGCATCAGTCTATTTCCCCCCTGGATCAGGGAAGCCCTTAGCAGTAAAATTCTTTGCGGATTTCATGTCCCTCATGGAAGGACAATTGCTGTTGGGAGGAGACTTGAATATCACTTTAAATCCCTCTTTGGATGCTGCTACCCCTCTGGCCCATAGATCAAACGCTTTCCAAAAATATACCAAACCATCACCTCTCTGGGCTTGGTGGACACCTGGAGATATTTTTTCCCTAAGACAAAAGAATACACCCACTGGGCTCCGCACGTGGGAAGTGGGCTTAACTGGATTACTTTATTACCACGGTCGAGCATTTAGACTCCATTTGTGATGTATAGCATGGGGCTACCTTCTTATCGGATCATGCTCCCTTATATCTCAGGGTGGACCTGGGGACACAATATAAGAAAACCAGTTGGTGCCTGAACCTTGCCCATCTTGGGGACCCAGAGTTCCTTAAAATGGTGCAGGAGGCTGTACCTAGAATTAAACAAGAAAACAGGCAACATGAAGTAGCCCCCACAATTTTATGGGATACTTCAAAAGTAGTATTAAGAGGACAGATCATACGATTTTCTGTCATTAAAAAATGGCAGAGGGAAAAAACACATAAAGACCTGCAGGAGGAGCTATTACATTTACAACATTGGCCAGATCAAAAGGACCCCATGATACAACAACGATTAAGAATTATAAAAAAAAAGGTACAAAAAATAGTAGATCAATCGGTTCAACAAAAAATATTTTATTTAAAGTTAAGAAATCATGAGGGAGACCGAAGGCCTCCAGAAATTTAGCAAGAAAATTGAGAGAACAGAGCGAACATAGTCAGCATGACAGATCCTAAAACAGGGAGATTGGCAAAAAGACCCCAGGAAATTAGACTTATCCTACAGCGGTTTTACAAGTCATACACTAAAGAAGAGGAAATTCCCCTAGACAACATCAAATCTTATTTACAAAGTTTACCAATTCCACAAATCAGCCCATTACAGGCTGAAGCCTTGTTGGCGCCAATCAAAGAGGGAGAACTACTCCAAGTTCTAAACAAAGCTCAGACTCTGAAGGCGCCAGGTTCAGATGGGTATCCCTCTGAATTTTATAATAGATTCAAAAAGCTGTTACTACCCATATTACTCCCGGCCTTACATGCGGTCCAGGAGGGAGAGCCCCCCCCCCACATGGCAATATGCCACCATATCAGCCACACTTAAACCCCATAAAGATCTTAAACACCCCTCCTCATTTCGCCCTATTAAATGCTAAATTATGATTACAAAATGTTCATGTCGACCATGGCCTCTAGAATAGATCATTTATTACCAGCTATTATTGACCCTGACCAAGTGGGCTTTATTAAGGGCAGACAGGCCCATGATGCCATAAGGCTTGCTCATTTGTTAGTAGATTATGCCATTGAAAGACAAATCCCTTTAGTGCTACTGGGGTTAGATGCTGAAAAGGCATTCGACCGGGTCAGCTGGTCATTTTTATGGCAGACTCTGGAGCACTTTGGATTTCCGGAACAACTTATAAAACAATTTCAAAATATTTATGCCTCCCCTAAAGCAAATGTCAAGGTGGACAGGGCACTTTCAGATACATTTCAGCTGTCTAGGGGCACCCGCCAGGGATGCCCAATGTCCCCAGTGTTGTTTGCTTTATATCTTGAACCCCTGGCCATTGCCATCAGATCTTCTCGAGGCATAGAGGGCCTTCCTTTGGGAAGTACCCTGCACAAGATATCACTTTTTGCCGATGATATTCTGCTGGCTCTTACCGAGCCTGAACAATCCATCCCAGAGGTATGGAAACAGCTACAAATATTTGATAAGCTAGCAGGATATAAAATTAACAAATCAAAAACTGAGGTATTGATGTACAATTACCTCCCCCCATATCAAAGAAGACTTCCCCTTTAAGTGGCACAGGCAAGAGATGAGATACTTGGGAATAAAGCTCACAAGAAACACCATTAAAGCAGAGCTCTAAAATCTCAAACCCTTGACCCTAAAATTGACAGAAGATGTATCTTGTTGGTCACGTCTCCCCCCTAAGCTTTTTGAGTAGGATAGATACAATTAAGCAGAATGTATTTCCCCGCATATTGTTCTTTCTTCAGACATTGCCCTTCACTCCGGTCAAAACTTTCTTCCAGGCTTGGGACAGAATGATTTCCCGCTTTATTTGGAGTGGAAGGTGTCTCAGAATTAAATATTCTGTTCTGCAACTGGCCAGAGAGAGAGGTGGCCTTAACCTCCCTGATCTCAGAAAGTATGTGATGGTAGCACAGTTAAGGGTAGTCATACACTGGCTAAATAAACGGTATGATGCACATTGGAAACAATTAGAAGTAACTTGGGGGGACCTACACAACACTCAGGAGCTCCTTTTTGGGACACCCCCCCAAGTGTCAAGGGATAATGAATTATCCGAAGTTCACCAGGGAACCCTTAAAAAATATGGCTTAAGGTCAGTAATAATTATTTTACATTCCCTGAAAAAATTTTCTTGGGAACACTGATGTATAATGCAGACTTGACAGCAGGTCCCTCAGACCCCTATGTAGTTCAATGGCAGAGATATGGCATTTTATTCATTTTCCAGTTAGTGGGCAGAACAGGTCTCCTTCCCTTTGTCTCCCTTCAGAAGGAATATCACCTGCCTCATAAATATTTGATCTCTTATTTACATCTTAAATCATACCTTCAGCCATATGAGTGGTCACTCATGGTCCTAATTGAAAACCCTACCCAAATAGTACAACTGTTACAAGCTCATATCAGAGGAACGACATCAGAGCATCTGATTAGTAAGATATATAAGGCCTTAAATGAAAGGCAGAGAGAGATTCGACCAACTCAATCAGACTTAGATGGGAACAGGAACTGCATGTATCAGTCAGAGAACAGGACTGGAATGAGTCTGCTTTACCAACTATAAAAATCTTTCTCTCACCATACTGTCATGAATATATGTGGAAACTTCGCTCTCGTTTCTTCTGTACACCAGCCTTGCTGGCCAGTATGGGAGAATTGGGGGAGGGACAGTGTTAGAGAGAATGTGGGGATGATAGAGCAAATCAGAGCCATGTCCTTTGGTCATGTCCTAAGCTGTCCAAGTTTTGGAGGGAGATCCTCGAGGAGCTGGGTGAAATTTATGACACAACTGATTTATTCACTCCCACATTTATATTGACTTTTATTAAGGACCCTGAGGAGGACCCTTGCTGGCCCCCGCACGGCGCGAGGCCAGTCTTACGCCAGCGACGGGCGGCATCTCCAGCGGCACTCAGCTCCACAGAGCGGAGAGACCCTCCAGGGAAGAGGAGGACCCTTGCTGAGTGCCCCGCACCGAGCGCTGAGGCCAGTCTTTGCCAGCGGAGGCGGGCATCTCAACCAGCGCTCAGCTCCCACAGGCAGGAGGACCCTCCAGGGAAGAGAGGCCCTTGCTGAGTGCCCCCACACCGAGCGCCGAGGCCAGTCTTTGCCAGGGGCGGGCGGCATCTCCAGCCGGCGCTCAGCTCCACAGAGCCGGAGAGACCCTCCAGGGAAGAGGAGGACCCTTGCTGAGCGCCCCCCGCACCGAGCGCCGAGGCCAGTCTTCGCCAGCGGGCGGGCGGCATCTCCAGCCGGCGCTCAGCTCCACAGAGCCAGAGAGACCCTCCAGGGAAGAGGAGGACCCTTGCTGAGCGCGCCCCACACCGAGCGCCGAGGCCAGTCTTCGCCAGTGGGTGGGCGGCATCTCCAGCCGGCGCTCAGCTCCACAGAGCCGGAGAGACCCTCCAGGGAAGAGGAGGACCCCTGCTGAGCGCCCCCGACCGAAGACCGAGGCCAGTCCCGCCAGCGGTGGTGGCATCTCCAGCCGGCGCTCAGCTCCACAGAGCCAGAGAGACCCTCCAGGGAAGAGGAGGACCCTTGCTGAGCGCCCCCCGCACCGAGCGCCGAGGCCAGTCTTCGCCAGCGGGCGGGCGGCATCTCCAGCCGGCGCTCAGCTCCACAGAGCCGGAGAGACCCTCCAGGGAAGAGGAGGACCCTTGCTGAGCGCCCCCCGCACCGAGCGCCGAGGCCAGTCTTCGCCAGCGGGCGGGCGGCATCTCCAGCCGGCGCTCAGCTCCACAGAGCCAGAGAGACCCTCCAGGGAAGAGGAGGACCCTTGCTGAGCGCCCCCCGCACCGAGCGCCGAGGCCAGTCTTCGCCAGCGGGCGGGCGGCATCTCCAGCCGGCGCTCAGCTCCACAGAGCCGGAGAGACCCTCCAGGGAAGAGGAGGACCCTTGCTGAGCGCCCCCCGCACCGAGCGCCGAGGCCAGTCTTCGCCAGCGGGCGGGCGGCATCTCCAGCCGGCGCTCAGCTCCACAGAGCCGGAGAGACCCTCCAGGGAAGAGGAGGACCCTTGCTGAGCGCCCCCCGCACCGAGCGCCGAGGCCAGTCTTCGCCAGCGGGTGGGCGGCATCTCCAGCCGGCGCGCCAGCTCCACAGAGCCGGAGAGACCTCCAGGGAAGAGGAGGACCCTTGCTGAGCGCCCTCGCACCGAGCGCCGAGGCCAGTCTCACCAAGGGCGGGCGGCATCTCCAGCCGCGCCAGCCCACAGAGCCGGGAGAGACCCTCCAGGGAAGAGGAGGACCCTTGCTGAGCGCCCCCCGCACCGAGCGCTGAGGCCAGTCTTCGCCAGTGGGCGGGCGGCATCTCCAGCCGGCACTCAGCTCCACAGAGCCAGAGAGACCCTCCAGGGAAGGTACGGCAAAGGCACAACCAATCGGAAGGCGAGCGCCTTCCACAGCTTTGCATCCGATTGGTCCCCGCTGCTCCTGGTTTCTTGCTTGCTAGATTTGCTTTTTATGTAAGGGAAAAGTTTCGCTTAGGGTATTGTGTGTACAAATTTCCACAAAAAGAGCTGAACACTGTAATTGTGGGGAAGGGGAAATTGTGAGAGGTGTTGTAAAAAAAAAAAGTAATTACAGCCTTCCTGTGTTTATGTGCATAGCCAGACGCTTGGCGCCTCTACCCCATCCCTTAGCCTTTCTAATGTTAATTTTTGGCCCCTGCTGCTCTGCCTGTGCCTGAGCTAAAATCCTTTAAATTCTACCTGCTCTTTCTTGTCTCCCAGAGGAGGACCCTCTGAGTGCCTCCACCGAGCCGAGCTGCCTTCGCCAGCGGCGGGCGGTGATCTCCAGCCGGCGCTCAGCTCCACAGAGCCAGAGAGACCTCCAGGGAAGGTACGGCAAAGGCGCAATTTTATGCCCACCCGCCTGCCCCTCTTCTAGACTTTCTTAAATAGACACTTTCCCATAACGTTATTAAAACCATGCCCGCTGCGTCCTGTTAAACCTATAGCCTTTCTTGTATCCCTCATTGATACTACACTTTCGATTACCAGAGTACTACCTATGCTATCTATTCTGACGCCACAACTAGACTGGGTTTCCACCTAGCATCTGATAAGGCACACTGCCCTTGCCATCTTATACTCCGCCTTTATTCGAGTCCAAACAATTCTTGTATCTCACTGTTTACCGAACCTCCTATCCCATTGCTAGACTAAACACCCTCCTCTAATATCTGATTAGGCTCCCAGTATGAGCTAAGTATACCACCTTTATAATATATGACACAGGCAACTACTGTGAGCAAATCATAAGATATTACCTACAAAATCTCTGATCACCTTCATAATGAGGAACTTTCTTTGGAGCCCTCCTTATACTACTACTATTACCTGAACTAAGTAAAAGATGCAGACATCCACAGGATGCCAAGCAGAGTGCAGATACCACATTCTCGTTCTGCTGCAATTCTACAGCAGCCCCAAGAGATTGGATATGTACCTATGACCTTCCATTGATACGATGCTACCCATTTATTCTTTTCTACGGAGGGACACAGTCGGCATTGCATTTGTTTGGTGTCTGTCTCCAACTGTATACAGAACAAGATCCCACGACTATCTCTGTTAAAGTTTTAATCCTTTCCTTTACAAGAGGACGAAAAACCGAATCTGGATGGCAAATAAGAATTCCACAGAATAATAAAAAAAAAAGAAATAAAAAAGGCATCTATAAGAACTTATACCCTATCTCTGGCGGCAACTATGAAACTACTGCTCCTACTACTAATATGCTCAGGGAATGTGGAACTTAACCCTGGGCCACCAGGGACTATCACTGCACCTTCAGAACTAGCAAAGATTAAAGGACTAAGCCTTCTACATATTAATGCATGTAGCCTTTTAAAAAAATCACATTGCTCCAAGCCTGGGTTAGCCACGCACTACCCGACATCCTGGTAGTCTCTGAGACATGGCTTAGACCTGATACAGCCGACAGAGATATAAACTTACTTAACTACAAACATTCAGAGCTGATAGACGGACAAGAGGAGGAGGGTAGCAATATATAAAGGCCAACCTATCTGCAATTTCTCTTGCCTCTTACTCTATGGCAAAAGAATTTGAGTGCCTATCCCTTAAAATAACCCTTTCCAAAAATACCTCACTGCAGTTGATTGGCTGTTACAGACCTCCTCTGCTGGCCTTAAGATACTGTCCTATTTGGGTGACTTGATTAAACAAGGGAATGGAGAAACCATAATTATAGGCGATTTAAACCTAAACTGGCTTTCTAAGGCAGCTACACTTCTAATTTCATTCTAAGACATGCATGATACACAGCTTATAAATGAACCTACTAGAATGAACAAAAGAACCAAAAATAGCACGCTTTTGGATGTACTATTAGTGAGTAAACCTCACCTCTTTCACATACTGGAGTTCTGTTCAACGACATTAGTGATCATTGTACTATTGCGGCAATTAGGTCAGCATGTAAGATTTCATCCCCCACAAAATTCTTGTTGAGGAGATCAAAAAAGAACCTCAACATTGAGGCATACCTGGACGATATTAAGTACTCCACAAGATGGCAAGAATTCTATCAAGCGAACACAATGGAGATTGCATATGGTGTTCTAAATGACATCATCACAAATGCTCTAAACATTCATGCACCAGTCTCTAAACTACGTACTAAAAATAAAACCTGTCGTTGGTTTAATTCTGACCTTAAATCCACCCTTCTTGAAAGGGACAAGCTTTGGAAAAAAGCCCGAAAAACTAAATTAGCCTCCGATTGGGAGCAATTCAGAAAAGCCAGGAATCTTTGCACCAAGAAACACGAGACACAAAAGCTGCATATTACATGACTGAATTAGACTCCTCATACTCCAGCCCTGCAAGTTTTGGAACACTATAAAGATATAACTGGCCATGTCCCAAGTAACTCACTCCCAACAAAACTACAATGTGGAAACAGAACCATCAGTGACAAAATTGAAGTATTGGAAGCTTTCAATAATCATTTTACAACTGCTGGACTAGCATTCACTCCTCTCCAGCCAACCAAATGAGAGTACATCTAGGGATTAAGAATACTGAAGCAAGAGTGACTGACTCCATTTTCTCCTTCACTCCAGCCACGCTGAAGCAAGTCGAAGAACTAATCTTACAATTGGACATAAAAAAGAGTGCAGGCGCAGACTCCCTTGACCCATGCTTTTTAAAAATTGCCATACATGTATTAGCAGTGCCAATAATGCATCTGTTTAACCTTTCTCTACAGTCTGGAGTCATCCCATCAATCTGGAAACCGCCAAGTGATTCCTCTTCTGAAAGCCGGGATCCTACAGACCTTAATAACTACAGACCAATTTCCATTCTTACTGTGCTGTCTAAACTACTTGAAAAATTGTGAGCACCCAGCTAAGAGAATATCTAGAAGCCAACAATCTTCTAAACCCAGCACAATCTGGTTTCAGAGCAAACCACAGCACCATAACAGCTCTTGCAAAGTCACCAATGATTGGCAACTTGATTGGATAAAAAAATTATGTATGTGCTGTCTTCTTAGACCTAAGTAAGGCCTTTGACATGGTGGACACGCACCTGCTCGCCTTCACTAAGGTCTATTGGACTTGACACCAATTCCATTAGTTGGTTTAACAACTATCTTACAGGAAGAACCCAGCAGGTAAAGGCCGAAGGAGATATATCCCACTTAGACCACTACAAAGAGGAGTACCACAAGGATCTATTCTTGGCCCTATCCTCTACGCCATATATATCAATAGCATTGACACAAATCTTACCAAAGCCACTGTACACCTGTTTGCTGATGATACAGTACTGTATAGTCACCCTTCTCCTACAACAGCCTGCAAAGAACTACAAGCAGAATTCGACCTGCAACTCCAGCTGCTGGAAAAAACTACTATTGAATGCAAAAAAACTAAGGCAATGTTCTTTTCCCCACAGGTGCAGGCAAAATACTCAATCCCAATCGATCTCCCTAAACTATCCACTGCACTTGGTGAAAATCTTGAATATGTCACAAAATTCAAATACCTGGGGTATGGCTAGATAGTAGATTAGACTATCTAGAACATCTGGAAGAAGCTACTAAAAAGCTTAGACAAAGACTTGGACTTTACTATAGAATAAGGCACTTCCTTTCAAGTGATTCAAAAGAAGATGGTCCAGGCCACATTCCTCTCAGTTTTAGAGTACGCTGACTTCCTATACAATCACTGCCCTACGTATGCTTGAACAAATTAGATACACTATACCATAGAGCTCTGAGGTTTATCACAGACTTACCATACAGTACTCACCACTGCTTGCTATACTCCATGAGTTGGTTGGCCCTCACTTCAATATAGAAGGGATAGGAATGCATTACTATGGACTTACAGAGCAATATCACAGCAGCTTCAAAATATATCTCAGACTGTTTTCCACAAGCCTCATCAAGTAATTATGCATTAAGAAGCCTGAACTTCATTACTCTTAAAGTGCCTAAGTTCCACTCTCGACATGGCAACATGCTATTAGTTATGTGTTATCACCCTATGGAACACAATGCAAAAGACACTGAAAGTGAACAAGCTCATATCTATTACAGCCTTTAAATATCTATACAACAAAATATTCAAAGAAAATGTAACTGCTTCCATCAACATTAGACTAACCCTCCATCTTTCCTACCAGCTGGACAACTATTCAAGGTAGCTCCTCAGCACCCCTACGAGCAGTTGCTTCACATCTCATTAACCTTACTACAATCCTTCCTTCTTAAGCATTATATACTTAGTCTCCTTATACTTTCAGTTTTTACTTCCCAGTCCATCCCCTCCCTTGGCCTACTATTGATCCCTCTTTGACACAGCCCTTTCCACTCCTACCCTTTCACCACCCCTGGCCACAACACTCTGTATACACTCCTTTCATCCCCCCTGTCACTGCTTCAGCCGGTATTTGCCTCCTACAAATTATTTCCTGTAGATATATCTTCCAGATGTCCATACAGCTCATCACCCGAGCTCAAAAACTTTCTAATAATTCCCCTGACACATTTAACCTTCACCAAAAAGTGCAAGTTTCTAAAATATCCTCCACTAACAAGCTGGCTACTTAATGAATCATGTATATATCTTGGAGTTGTTGTTTTGTATTCATTTGCTATCCTTTCAAAGTTGTGTATTCTTTTTATGTTATATGTCATACAAATTGTATCTTGACCCTACCAGGTCCATCTTGCAAATGAGCATTGCTCAATGATGTTCGCCTGGATAAATAAAGATTTGATTTGATTTGATTTGATTAAACCAGAAGGTCTGCGAATTGATAAAAATTTGCTAAAACAAATTTTAAAATTTATAACAGCAGCCCACAAAATTATCACTAGACTGTGGTTTACAAATAAAATACCCACTAAAAAAAAGTGGATTGTTTTGTCCAGGGAGATATGTGCCATTGAGCGACTCTTGGCCAAGATGATGGACAAAGTCCAGAAATTTAATGTACAATGGCAATGGTGGATACATATCAACTAAATCATTATGATGATTTTGTACCTTAAGCTATGTACTGAACATGTAATTTTGCTCTTCTTCTGCGCTGAAAGATACTTGGAATGGGACCAGTGTTGTTCCTTGAATTTTAATGGGCTTAAAATGTGGGAGGGAAAGGGGAGGGCTCACAGTGCTATGTCTGGTTTGAATTGAGTAGGTCACAGACTGAACTTAAAATGAGTAATTATGATTTACTCGACACTGAAGCAATATGATGTTAATTTATTTCCCCCAACATGACTGTTATAAGTATATATGTAATGCATTGTGATGTTATCAACTGGTATTAATAAGTGATGTATTGCTGCCTATAAAATTGTTGCATTTATAAATTAAATAAAAAGACTAAAGTTAAAAAAAAATAAACACTAAGGTAGAGAAGTCAATAGGGAGCAGGACAGGAGTCAATGGAGAAAAAGGCAAAGACAGTAAGGACAGGAATGGGGCTAAAAGGGTTAAGACTATCAAAAAATGGAGGGTGATGAGTACCAACGTTCATAGTCTGGGTAACAAGCTCCCTTATCTAGTGGCCTTGATGGAAGAGGGACACCTGGATATCATGGCAGTCACAGAGACATGGTACACAGAGACCCATGGCTAGGATGTCAACATACCAGGGTACACAATCTACAGGAGGAACAGGGAGGGTAGAAGGGGGGGAGGAATAGGAGGAGTAGCTCTCTATGAAAGGGAAGGGATCAAAGCAATGGAACAAAAGGGTAAACAGGGAGGAAAGGAGGCACTGTGGGTCACCCTGGAGACAGGAAATGGCACCACAGTTCGTACAGGGGTTGTATACAGACTCCCATCTCATAGATACATAGATACATAGACAGTGTCAGCAGATAAGGGCCTATGGCCCACCCAGTCTGCCCATTTGAGCTTGTAAGTTCAGTTTATGTTTTCCTAGAAGTTTGTTGCCCCTTACCCCTGACCTCCAGAATTCCTTTATGTCTATCCCATGCATTCTTAAATCCCGTGATTGTTTCAGCCCCCACCACTTCCTCTGGCAGGGTGTTCCACTTGTCCATGACCTGTTCTGTGAAGAAATTCTTCCTCACGTTTCCTCTGAATCGTCCTCCCTCAAGCTTCATCCCATGCCCTCTAGTCCTGGAACATCTTTTTCCCTTAAAAATAGTGTATTCCTGTACCCTGTTCCTCCCTGTAAGATACTTGTATGTCTCTATCATATCCCCTCTCTCCCTCCTCTCCTCCAGGGAGTACATATTCAGTTCCTTCAACCTGTCCTCATAGGACTTGTGATGCAATCCATGTACCATCTTTGTTGCCCTCCTCTGAACCTTCTCTACCCTGTCTATGTCCTTATGTAGGTAAGGTCTCCAGAACTGTACACTGTACTCCAGGTGGGGCCTCACTAGTGTCTTGTATAGTGGAATTATGACCTCCCTTTTCCTGCTGGTGATGCCCCTGCCTATGCATCCCAGCATCCTATTTGCTTTACCTGCTGACTTGTCACACTGTTTCCCTACCTTGAGGTCATCAGATATGATAACCCCAAGATCCCTTTCCTGCTTGGTGCATGCTGTATCCTCACCCCCCAACTGATATATTGTGCCAGGGTTTTTGTGCCCCATATGCATTATCTTGCACTTCTTTGCATTGAATTTCAACTGCCAAACCCTGACCATTCTTCAAGTTTCTGCAGGTCCCTTCTCACTCTGTCTACACCCTCTGGTGTGTCTACTCTGTCACAGAGCTTTGTGTCATCAGCGAACAGTGAAATTCTGCCTTCTAGGTCCCACTAATGTCACTGATGAAGATGTTGAATAGGACCGGTCCCAGCACTGATCCCTGTGGTACCCCACTGGTCACTCTTCCCTCTGTGGAGTGACAGCCATTTACCACCACCCTCTGTGTCCTGCCGTCCAGCCAGTTACCTACCCACCACACTACTGTCCTGCCCACACCCATATTCCCCAGTTTGTGTAATAGTCTTCTATGTGGCACAGTGTCAAAGGCCTTGCTGAAGTCCAGATAGGCCATGTCCACTGCCTCCCTGATCCACCTCCCTGGTCACCCAGTCAAAAATTCAGACGTTGGTCCGACATGACCTCCCCTGGTGAAACCATGCTGCCTTGGGTCCTGTAGTCCATTGACAACCAGATGTTCCACCAATCTCTCCTTCAGTAGTGCTTCCATGATCTTCCCCACTACCGAGGTGAGGCTGACTGGTCTGTAGTTCCCCACTTCCTCTTTGTTCCCACTTTTGTATAAGGGGACTACATCTGCTGTCCTCCAGTCTTTGGGTACCTCCCCCATTTGCAGTGATCGACTAAATAGGATAGCCAGAGGTTCAGCCACCACCTCTCTTAGTTCTTTAAGGACCCTGGGGTACACCCCATCTGGACCCATTGCTTTATTAACTCTTATTACTTCCATATTCAGGTCCCCATCAACAATCTCAGGGGGAGCACATGAACAAGGAAATGATAGAAGGCATTGCATCCTTAGAGTGGCAGAAAAAGGGGGAGATATTGTTGATGGGGACCTGAATATGACAGATGTTAACTGGAGCATCTTTGCTGCAGCCACATCCAAGAGCAGGGTCATTCTCAATGCCCTACGGGGGGCATGCCTCAGACAGCTAGTGCCGGAACCCACTCAGGAGGGAGCAGTCTTAGACCTGGTACTTTCAGACAGGGACAGGAAGAGGATCTCGGATTTAGAAGTGGGTAGCCATCTAGGAACAAGCGACCACCAAACAGTGTGGGTCACGATAAACACAACCATAGAGTCAAGTCACACAAAGGTGAGGGTATTGGACTTTTTAAGGCTGATTTTGGCAAAATTGGGGAGTGCCTCAGAAAAGCACTAGCAAATGGGCAAGAAGGTGGGGTGGAGAAACAACCGGGAAAACCCAAAGCTGCCATCACAGAGGCAACAAGCCTTTGTGTGAAGCAAATAAAACAAAACAAAGGGGAAAAAAAATGGTTCTCAAAAGAGGTGGCAGGGAAGATTAGGGAGAAAAAGATAGCATTCAGGAAGTATAAGGAAACACAAAAGGAGCAGGACAGAGAACTGTACCAGTTAAAGCAGAAGGAAGCGGGGAAGGCAGTCAGAATAGCAAAGGTCCAAACTGAGGAAAAGATGGCCACCTCTGTTAAGAAGAGGGATAAAACATGTTATAGGTACATTAGGGAGTGAAGAAAGACCAGTGGAGGGACAGTGAGGCTTAATAAAGGAGAGGGGTTGGGCAGAGGGTAACAGTGACAAAGCAGAGATCCTGAACAAATTCTTCTGCTCAGTATTCACAAAAGAAGAGGAGGGGGAGGTATCTAAATCAAATAATAGAAGCACACTGGATGGGGGGGTCAATACCATTCTATTCACAGAAGAAAGGGTCCTGAAAGAACTCCTAAAACTCAAGGTCGACAAAGCAGTGGGGCTTGATGGGATGGCAGTGTAGCCTAGAGGTTAGAGGAACGAGGTGTGAACAAGCTTGATACATCCAGCAGACCAAACCCGAGTTTGATTCTCACAACCTCCACTTGAATACTTTGTGACTCTGAGCAAGTCACTTAACCGGCCAATGCTCCCAGGTCGCCCCTGAAAACAGGCATTGTGCCTAGTGGGCCTTACCCGGTTACCAAAGACTAAAATAAAAAAAAAATAACAAATAAAATTCCAAAATAACTAAGGGGAGAATTAGTGACACCACTGATTACTCTTTTTAACAGATCATGGGAGGATGGTGTGGTACCTGCGGACTGGAGGAGGGTGGGTATGATGCCCCTTCACAAAAGTATGAGCAAGGCAGAGGCAGGAAACTACAGACCTGTTAGTTTGACCTCAGTGGTAGGGAAAATGATGGAAGCACTTCTGAAAGAAAGAATTATTGAGTACCTAAAAGCCAGCAGGGCACAGGACCCAAGGCAGCATGGATTCACAGCAGGAAGGTCATGTCAGATGAATCTAAAAGATTTCTTTGACTGGATGACCAAAGTAGTAGACCAGAGAGAGGATGTGAAAGTGACAAGGCATTTGACACAGTCCCACACAAAAGATTAATAAACAAGTTAGCTAGTATGGGAGTGGGTCCCAGGGTTGTAACCTGGGTAAAAAATTGGCTGGACAACAGGATGCAGAAGGTAATAGTAAACTGAGTCCACGCCAAGGAAAGGGGAGTTACTAGCGGAGTACCACAGGGTTCAGTACTGGGACCGGTCCTCTTTAATGTTTTTATAGGTGACACTGTGGAGGGACTGGAAGGAAAAGAATGCCTCTTTGCAGATGACACCAAGATCTGCAACAGGGTTGATACACAAGGGGGAAGGGAGGATGAGAAGGGACTTGGCAAGGTTGGAGGAATGGTCAAAGTATGCACCTGGGAAACAAAAACCCAAGGGAAGAGTACACAAAAGGGGGGAGAGGTATTAACAAGAACAAAAATGGAAAGGGACCTGTGGTAGTCATATCAGATGACCTAAAGGTGGGCAAGCAATGTGAGAAGTCAGTAAGGAGGGCTGGGGGGATACTGGGATGCATAGGGAGAGGCATCACCAGTAGAAAACAGGAAGTTGTTATCCCTCTGTACAGACAGTTGGTGAGACCCCATCTGGAGTAATGCATGCAGTTCTGGAGACCCCATCTCCGCAAGGACATAGACATAATGGAGGCAGTCTAGAGGAAGGCAACTAAAATGGTGCTGGGTCTGCACCAGAAGCCATACAAAGAGAGACTAAAAGAGCTTAATATGCTTACCCTCAAGGAAAGGAGGGAAAAGGGGGACATGATAGAAACTTTCAAGTACCTCAAGGGAATCAACAAAGTCCAAGAGGGTAGCATCTTTCAGAAAAAGAGATGCACAAGAACAAGGGAGCACAATCTGAAGACAGAGGGAAGATGCCTCAGGGGCAACGTGAGGAAGTATTTTTTCACGGAGAGGGTGGCGGAAGCATGGAACGGCCTTCCTGAGGTGGTCATGGGGAATTTAAGAATGCATGCGATAGACATAAGGCAATTCTAGTGGGAGGTAGGAGGAAGTAGGCTATTAGTAAAATTAGGATCTACAGCTTATCCAATAGGTAGGGAAATGGGCAGACTGGGTGGGCCAAGCGGTCCTTATCTGCCACCAAAGTCTATGTTTCTGTGTTAAGGCAGTTGAACAACAGGAATGATTATAAATGTCTAAAGGGTGCTCCCACCCTTGCCTTTAAAACTGAACTTGAGAATATTTTGAATGAAGCTCTCGTGGATAGTCAGCTTACTTACAATGATGCAGATTTATTTATTTTTTTATTCTTTTTACCGCCTATTCCCAGCCTGCCACCCCCGACCCATCAAGGGAGACATTAGACATCCCACTGTCTGCGACCCTACCCGAAACGGACCCTTGAGCCCCTTGGAGCCGCGGTTTTACCCCCCGGGCAGGGACAAGGCAGGGGCGTGGACTCCCCGTTACTTACATTTTGTCAGTCTTGGGTCCATCAGGTGGGCGCAGGCAAATCGAAGGCACGTCTCAGTTCCCCATCTCCCTGGTGGTGGCAGGCTATTTTCCATTTTTATATGCTCCCCGTACAGCATGCAACTCCCCCCGACATCATGGCGTAAGGCGCCAACATCCACGCTGTACAATGGCCACCCATCCCTGTCTAGGGGGGCTTGCAGTACTCTGAGCCACCGCTCAGAGTCAGGCAAGTGTGCGGGCATCAGCCTGTTCCCTCCCTGGAGAGGGTGAGCTGTCATGGGACGCTCAAGCCTATCTCTCCCCCGGCTGACCCACCAGCATCCCGAGTCTGCTCCCGAACCCGGGTCACCAGCGTGGTGCGAGGTGTGGCGTCCAGTGCCTCAACCCTCAGCGCCACCAGGCTGGCCGATGATGCAGATTTTATTAGGGTTAAAAACGCTATACACCCAACTTTCTATTTGTTGCTAAAGATTCATAAGTCTCTTGCCAGCCCACCAGTTACATTCATTGTCTCGAGCATAGGTTCGGTGTCTAAGAATTTGTCTAGATACGTAGACTTTTTCTTGAAAGAAATGTTTTTTCCAACACTGTCCTATCTCTGGGACACAGTGGCTATTTTAAATAAATTTAAAAATTTGGAGAGACTTTTGTCTTTGTTACGGCTGATATCACGTTGCTCTATATGAGCATTCCTCACTGTTTTGGGATAGAGACCATATGTCATTTCCTCTGGAGACAGCAAGGGACTTATCCAGTGGTGCCATCTAACTTCTCCTCTGAACGGTGCATTATATACTGCATCATAATTCATTTTGAATTGATGATGAGTGCTTGCTCCAGGTCAAGGGTACAGCAATAGAGGCCACAACGGCCTCCTCTTATGTTAATTTGTACCTGACCTGGTGGGAGGAACCAGTAATGTTTAATGCAGCTGGTAATCCATATTTTGGGTCCTGTATCCAAAAAAAAGTGCAAAACAGAGCACAAACATTTGTACTCTGTCTTGCAATAGTGCCAGTGGGCAAAAATGTTATATTTAGATGAATAACACAGGGCGCTATTCATCTGAATATAGGTCCTGTTTTGCCCAGGGCTAAACCACTTAGCCCTGGCCCCATAAGGGCCCCCAAATAGGGCCCAGGCAATGATTAGCGTTGGGGCAATATTTGCAATATTTGAGAGCTAAGCAAGTAATAATGCCCAACAATGTGGGCAGTATTGGGCAATACCAGACTGCCCAGGGGCATAATGAGGCCCGACACCAGAGGCGGAGGGCCTTATAGCCCCTGGAAGGTCTGGTATTTCCCATACCCCGCACCCTGGAGGGTATTATCGTGCTTAGAAAATGGGCTAACTGTGTAATTTTTATAGGATTACAAAGAAAAATCTGAAGTAATTCTAAAAAAATGACTACAGTTCTATTTTTTTTTCTTCATTTTAGGTAAAGTAGTCCTTGTACATCTGGTAGCGTGATGTTTCAAACACCCATTGCACCTGCCCCCATTGGTGTGTGCCTTTCTTTCTGTTACTCTTTTTTCTTTTTTTTTTAATTAAATGTGCTGTCAGTAGAAGAAGGAGACAGAAAAGAAAGCTGTAAACTTCTGCAGCATCCGTCAGTTGTATACCGCAGTATTGTAGTGGTGGCAGTCGGTTATGGTTACGAGGGAGATGCACACGTTACAGATTTGCAAAGCGGACGACATGTGGTTTCCTGAAGCCGATCTGTCAGATGGCTTTTCTTTTTCTCATTTTGTTATGTGTACCCACTGCTTATTTTTATTTAAAAAGTTAAAGAAAATTGACAGGAGCACTTCTCTCAGTGTGTGTGGCAGGGGTACTTCACTCAGCCACTCGCTGGAAACCACAAGCAGTTTCATTTTCATGATTGAGCGAGCAGTGGGCTAAAGTGAGGAGAGATGAGAGAGAAAGTGCAGTGAACTGTCATAGTTGCGGTATGAAGAGACAATACATAGATTAGTCCAGCTGACTATGTAGTAGAAAGTATAGGGGGCCACTATGTACCTGTTAGTGAGACAAAAAAAATGCTATCACAGGTGCGGAGCTCTATTTTTATTTTTTATTTATTTAGTTTTTGTTGACCGGGTAAGTGCACTAGACAAATCCTGCCTATTTTCAGGCACAACCTGAGGAAGGGGGATACAGATGAATGCCAACTGACCTTGAACCAGATTAAGCTGTTGGTGGTATTTTTCAATGAATGAGGGAAATCTGGGCAGGACACCGGGGAAATTCCCTTACTCTTTTCGATAAGTGCCATGGGATCTTTAACAACCACCTGAACTACCACCAATCCAGGCAGATGGGACCTCGGTTTAACGTCTCATCCAAAAGACGGCACCTCAGAAGTGCAGCACCCCTCTCATGCTGCACTACAGTGTCAGTACTGGGATATTAACCCAAGTGCCAGATGTGGGAACTGAACCCACAGCCCTCTGATCTCCGGGCCACAGAGGCAAGTGTGCTACCTACTGAGCCACTGACACTTAGCGAGACAAAAAAAATGGCAGTGATTTTGATTTGAAATGAGCTGTTTGAGCCAATGAGAGAGGAGGATAGGCACAAAGATACATTCTTGAATTGGCATGGGTGGCACTTTTAACTTACAGTGCTCTCATTGTAAGTTAATGTACCCCATGCCAGCCAGTCAAGTTTCTTTATTTTTAAAGCCCATTTTCTAATATTGTTGAATCTATACTAAGAGGACAGGCATTGTTCCCATTTGGTGAACATGTAGGTATGCATTGTGATTGTGTAGCCAAGTAATGAATTACTTAATTTATTGTATTCAGTTAACAGTTTGCCTTATAAATGTAACCCAGGTGCCACATCCCAAAGGGCTACTACCCCTGCCTGCTTCCCTAACTGCAAGTTGAGAGGCCTGGGCTGTAATAATAATAATAATACTATTGACACAGTGCCTCCACCCAGAGAATATTTCAAGTGGGTTAGATATTACGCTTGCACAACCCTCTGGGAAGTTGTACTTACCCACACCCCCAACCAGAGGACACACATCTGGAGTTATACCAAATGCTTTTCTTAACATACACTTACAATTGTTGGTGAGTGCTAATAATATGCTCACGATTACCACTCTTACCAACTGGGACTAGGTTTCTTGGATGCCCTGCGCACCCAAAAGGAAAAGTTGATAACAATAGTAATACCCCTTTATATGTATTCCAACCCTACCACTTAGTAATAATATGCTCAGGAAGACGATTAACATTTAAACAACAAACTGATTTATTGAGGGATGTTAACAAGGGACGAGCAGATGAATCAATAGTGGTAGCAAAGGAAATAATTCAGCTTCAATGGTAGAATGACAGTTACAAACATTTGCCCCTGCCTTAATTCAGTTAGCTAAATTTGGGTACCCAGGATCTAAGTTGTTGCAGGCCTGAGCATTGCTGTGGGGTGGCCGACGTTGAAGCTGGTTTGGGCTCTTAAATAAAATAGTGGTTATTAATTATTTTACTTTAATATGTAGCCACATTAACCAGTGCTTTAGAGCCAAAGAAAATGTAATCCCCAGGCCCGATGGCCTGCAAACACAGTTGAACCACAACAAGAACTTTGTAAAATAAATCAGATGGCCATAAACACTTTAATCTTGGTTGCAGTAATCCTGAGATTACTCATGGTACCAGGACCAGTAGAGATGATGGCTACAGTCATGCTGGGTTCTTTCTTGCCAGGAATGAACAAGAGACCAGGGCCAACACCATCCACCTCCGCTTCAGGGCCTTTCACTTCAAGGTGGCAGCCGCCACCTGCGATTCTTCTTTCTGCAGGGGCTGACTCTCTGATCTGGTCTTTAGCTAGGCTGGCTTCCAATCTGCAGTGACAGTCTTGTGGACCTTTCATGACACGGGTCCAGCACATGCAGTTCAGGCTCTGATGCAGTTACAGTGTGCTCAATTTACCCACCACAGGGCTTGCAGTCTTTCACTGTAAGCTGGATATGAGATAAATAGATCTCCCCCTTTGGCAACAGGTTTGGAGACAAGTCCAGTGGCCCAGGGATTCAGTTCTGTGCCACCCACCCTGGTAAATACCAAGTTTCTTCCAAAACACACAATTTGGAGCCTCTCAGATGATCTGACCCCTTTTCAGTTTGGATATGTTGCTCTGGGGAATTTCTTCTCTTCTCCCACTTGAAGACTTTTAAATTTGGTCTGCTACTCTGCAGTCCCAATGGTTTAGTTAAATTTCAGACCGAAGAGAGGCAAAGCAGGCCTCTCCCCTCAATCCCTGAGCTGAAGACAGAGCTTCCTCATAACAGAGAAGCTTGCACCAGACTCAGACATCAGCCGTTTCTCTCGGCTGAAGGAAAATGGAATACTATAATCTGGTTGGCTATCCAGGCTGTCAGTCGCAGTTCCAGCGTCCTGATTGGGCAAAAATGGGTGCCAAGCCTAAAATTCACAGCTTTTCCCAGCAGTCATAGTTTGACGATACATTAGGACCCCTGAAGTTCTGACTGGCCCAAAAGCAAAGTCCAGGACCAAACGTGGTGTCTCCCTTGCTGAAGGAGTAAACAGTCCATATCTGCAGTTTATTTTAAACATAAAAGTCTGGATTTAGGAATAAACAAACACAGCACCCAATAGAACTTCATATATACTGTTAAGTGACTGTACAATGAATCTTATAGAGGTATTACCCAGTAGGTCGCAGGCTTTGATTTTCCTGGACCCAGCAGAGGCTATTCACTGCAGTGGCAGGGCTGAATCTCTTAAAGTGGCAGGGTGGTGGCATCCATTCACACACTCACACAGGAACCAGGTTTACAGCAATACTTCACACTAAACTATATTTACAATACTGGACTTGCCAGGCTCTCAAAGACAAAGCATCAACTGGGACCCCTATTCTGGCAGAAGAAAACTGCAAGGTCCAGGGAGACAACATCAGATAAGCCCACCATTTGGGGGTGGGTTACATAAAATGTGTAGGTTGTACATGCGGGCTCCCACCCTCTGTTGTAGAAGCAGTGGCTCTGAATATGTATGTATGGGTTCTGCACAGAAGGTTGCCAAATTTTTGCACTTTTATATCATGATACTGTAAGTAAATAAAATTATTTTTGCTCGACTTGTGAGTGCTGGTTCTTTTGTTGTTACTTTGTTCAGTCTAATCCTGTCACCTATTTGTCTTCAACAGATTCCATTGTCATAGCCTTCTGGAGTGGTCTGGCAGTCTTTGTCATGTTACTGTTTCTGATGCTGCTGTACATGTCACCATCAAACTCACCATCAGAGCAGTAAGTAAGCTGAGACTGACGCAGTACTGTGTTTTATTTGTTCTTTTGACTAGGTGTTCTGCATTTATACATTTTTTTTGAAAGTACAAAAGCTTGCCATGGTGAAGCCTGCATTGCAATCGTATTTTATTTTATTTTATTGTGGCCTTCCTCAGACTTCTGAGTTAGGAACTCCTGGTCTTCATTGGGGGGGGGTTCTGTTTTCAACTCGTATATTGCCCATAACCTCTGAAGCCCTTAAAAGCATTGTCCTGCTCATTGTTTCTCCCTATTTACTTAACAGAATAAACTATACGAATGAGCAAACAAATAAATGAACCATATCAGTCAGTTGCAAGGGGCACACAAGTATGTGTCTTCTTTTGAGAAGGACTCTAGATCCCACTTTTGAGCCAGTGAATCAGCTTGCTGTTCAGTAATGCATGCTAAAACCACCACTCCCTTCCCCAAGGACAAAGCCCTTACTTTCTGTGAGTCATCTCTCCACTAGCAGAGCAAGTAATAGTCCAGGAATGATTCCCAAACCAAACTCTTACACTCCCACCATTAGCATAGGCACCAAAACTGAGGCTGTGTCGTATCCCTGGATATTCCTTTGGTATAACCATTTCTGTGGAGTTCCTGCAACATGATTAAATCTGTTGCAACAGTTCTTCTATTTCTTAGCCTAATCTATCATTTACTATTTCTAGTCCATAAGGCTGGCCACCTATGGGCACCCCCTCCCCTTTCTTGACTATGCTATAGTATTTTCTTTAATTTTCCTTTTCCCACTCAGGTCCTCATACAGGGAGGTTATTGTTGTGACCTACGAGCTGATGCACAACAACAGGCTGTGTTCCTCGTTGTTGGATTTAGCATGCAATAGCACTATGTCATAAAATACCTTGATATATATGCCTTATGTGTATGAAACATGTAAATGTTGGAAATATCATGACACTACATGTTTTGATAACGGTACAACATTTACTAGGAGACTGTATTATAGAATTAAGTTACTGGGGTAGAGATATCAAAAAAACCCCATTGTGTTATTTAAATGCATGTAAATTACAGATTGTTTGAGAGGCCCTTTGGCACCATGCATTCCTGCTTTAAGCTGAACCAGCCTAAAATGTCATGGTGATTTGCATATACATCCCATGATGCTTTGCATTATGGGGGTATGTGTGATGTTGTGTTTCTTTGAAACTTGGCTTATTTGCCAATGCCCTTTGGGGTAACTCTTGCTTCAGTGCTTCTGCACTGAGGTTCTTTGTCTTCAGCTTGTTTTTGAGTTTTTCTTTTTTTGAGCTCCTCATCACCCAAACACACAAGACCAACACAGGGACTGAAATGATTTTCGCTAAATAGATAGATCAGTACATAAGTGGGTTAGTAAGTACTGACCACATGCAGAGGAAGGACATACATAGTCTGTTGCTGCAAATTGATGTATTGAAGAAGGGATATGCCATTGCTTAAGGTTATCCCCTGTGTTTTAAATGAACATCACATAGAGATTGTATATTGAACCTGACGTTCTGTGTCTGGTCCATCTGTTATCCCACATCCCCTCCACCGTGTCCTCGTAGACATCTATGGGGAACACCCCCGCACTCTTCCTGCTTAGACATCACAAAACCTCTGAGTGCAGAGGCACTGCCGGCATTCCAGGAAGTGGAAGGGATCAGCCAGTTGTCGGTTAGGCATGAGTTAGGACTGTCTAAAAAATTGTCATTTACACTTCAGAAGATTATTGCTGACCTAAAGTAATGGGCTATGCAGTTAAAAATGCCTACCATGAAACCGTAGCAATTTAATTTGGAAACAGTAAACTAAGAAGGGAAAGTGTGATACTTGCAAATTTTGATGGCTTTCTTCATATAGTAGTGGATCGACGAGCAGTTGACGGCCAGAGAAAGAACTGAGTCATGATGGAGCTGCCCACAACAATGCACATCAACATGGGTGGCCCAGCTAGCAAACAGTTTGAGGGTCCGGATGCCAACAGCTTAGAGTTCCATGATGTTGCTCAAAGGAGAGAGATAGCCTCAAAGAAGATTTATAATTACCATACCTTATTCCCCAGACTCCCTATGCACCACCAGAGCATATAATATCTATCAATCAATCAATCAATTTATTGGAAAGCAAATTGAGAGTAAAACTCTCTTTTACAATTGCATCCAAATAATGAACAAAACAAATATTTATACAAATTAGGGTAACATACAAACAGATGTATATTTAACAAACATTCATTTAAAAACAGTTACACTTATGATATGTACATTCAATAAGGTAATTCTTAAAATGTGAAATTGATATTATAGCCGTCATCTTTAATTTCTCTTGGATAGAAATCCATGTGCAAGGTATTGAAACTGCCAGTGAGTTGTTATCATATTTGTTCCTGGACTTAGGTATTAAGAACTGTGGGAGATCACTGGACTTTAATGCATATCTATTTGATTGTTTAAACCATAATAAAGCCATTAAATAAGAAGGAAATATGGTACTGTCCTGGTCTTTGAGGCTGGTTGTCTAATGAAAGGGTCACTGGTCATCCATTGTTTGGATGGTATGTTAAACAGAGGTCCCAGTTGTCTATTCACTACAGTCAGGAGTGGTTCAGACAGACTGAAGGACAGCAGGCATGATGCCACTTCACAAGACACAGGAAGGAACCTGGAAATTACAGCCCCCTCAGTCTTACTTCCATTGTTGGTAAACTAACGGAGACACTAGTCAAAGATGACCTAGTGGACTGCCTGGAGAGAAATGGGCACCAGGATAGTAAGCAGCCTGTGTTTGTGGCAGGAATGTCTTGTCATACCAACCTGATAGTATTCTTTGACTGGCTAACAAGGGCAGTAGAAAAGCTAGCACCCGTGGTGCTAAGGGTTGAGGAGCTGGATGCCACACCTCGCACCACGCCGGCGACCCGGGTTCGGGAGTGAGCTCGGGCTGCCGGGGGTCAGCCGGGGAGGGTTGAGGATGAGTGCCCTTGTGGTGCTCTCCTTCCCGGGTAGAAGGGGAGGGATGTCCCAGTGTGCTGGTGTCCCCCGTTGGAGGCCAGGGGCACTACAGCAAGCCAGACACGCACGTAGACTAGTGTGGTCAATGCCGGCAGGGTTGCTGTGCACCAGGGCATCGACGTGCACCATTCAGGGAAGGGGGAGGTAGCACACAGAACAGGGGAAAACAACGGCATCATGGAGAGGTGACAGCACCTGTCCCCCATGCCCCACGCCGGGCCAGCTCTGACTGACCTTCCAGGTCCTCCATCAGGGCGCCCTACCCTGCGGCCAGAGTCTGACTAGTAAGTGCACCGAAAAGGAGAGAATGACCCGGGGGGGGGGAGAGAGGAGGTACAGCTCGGGGAGGCTTCATGGGGCCACGACCGGAGGGAAATAAATAAAAAATTAAAATCAAGGGTGGTGGATAAGGAACAAGCGGTAAATTTACACTAGTTTGACTTCAGCAAGACATTTTACTCAATGCCACAGATTGTTGAAAAATGTAGAGGATCTGGGAGCACCAAAGGACCTAGTTAAATGTGTGGGAAGTTGGTTAGAGGGAAGACAGCAGAGGGTGGTGGTAAAGTGGGTCAACTGGTGGAAAGGAAGGTCCCGAGTGGAGTACCACAGGGGTCAGTCCTGGGACCATTCCCTTTCAATATGTTCATCAGTGACATAGGAGAAGGAATACAGAGCAAGATGTGTTTCTGTGCAGATGACAGTAAGCTCTGTTGCAGGGAAAACAACCCAGAGGGTAAGGGATTTCAGAGGGACCTGCAAAGGTTAAAGAGGTGGTCCAGGGTCTGGCTGTTGAAATTCAATGCCAGAAATTGCAAGGCGATGCACATAGGGAACAAAAAAGAAAGAAAGGAATACCAGATCAGAGGGATTAACCTGGACCCCACTTCAGAGGAAAGAGACCTGTTGGTCTTCATAACTGATTTCTTAAAACAAACTAATCAATGTAACAAGACCTACAGCAAGGCAACAAGAGTGTTGGGGTGTATTATAAGGAGTTTCAATACCAGGAGAAAAGAGGTAAGGTGGGGGGAGAGGAGGGCAAAAACCCTGCCTGGCCAGAAGGTCACAGGGTAGAGTAGGGTAAAAGTGGTCAGACTGGATGGACCAATGGTCTTTTTCTGCTGATATTGCCTATGTTTCTTGTTCAGGTGGTTGTTCAGGTGAACATTTAAGATCCCACGGCACTTTTTGGAAAAAGTAGGAGAATTATTTTTTTAGTATAAGGAGTACAATACAACAGGTGCACAACCATATGTATTAATCTCATTTGAACCTTAAAATGTATATACAGAAACAAATCCAGCCAATAACAATTCATACTTATTCAATTTCAGCTGGTTTCGATCTGTATCCTCCCCCCAACGAGACTAAAAGTAGGTAGAATTGCCTAGTCATCCTTTTCAGTTCAACAAAAACTAAAATAAAAAATTGTAGGCAACGTAAAGGCCACCTCAGCAATCATAATGTCTAGTTGTGGTTATCAAGAGGAAAATTACAGAATGAATCAACTCTTTGGATGACTCTGCACTGTGGGACGTGAAACAGTAGAGTCACTGTTGTTGCACCCCCCCCCTTCCCCCCGGAAAAAAATAATTGTACAGAATGGAGTATCTGAAGTACAGTATGTTTTCATACACTCATTAAAATGTTAAGGAGCTGATTATAAAATAGCCCATATCTGGCTCAACAAATTGATTTAACTGTCAACAAACTACTTATCAAATGCTTATCTTTCAGTGACACCACAACCTAAATTTACTGACTGCAAAGGCTCTGGGGCCATCGGATGAACATGCTATTAATAGTACTGTGATTGAAGATTAAGGCCCGGATATTCAAACTATGCGCCATTCTGAAACGAGCCCCTATGCTGCTCAAAATAGTTACGAGGGGTGTCATGGCGATATTCAAAGGAGTTGCGCTTATTGATAAATCCCCTTTGAATATCAATTCCAACCACAGCCACTGTGCATGGTGCAGTGGAACTTGCGCCACCGCAAGTTGTCAGAGTTGAGCATTAAACTTGCAGTGGCGCAGTACCATTGCGCCATGCGCAATTTCCCATATTCAAAAGGTGACATGCAAATGGGGCCATAATTCATGCAAGGCGCGAGGGGCCATTTGCATCTGATTATGGCCCATTGCATGCCATTAGCATGTAGATGCGCCCGATCGAGGACTTGCGCCTGGCACGCCCCTGCCAGGTAGCAGCCATCGAGACCGGCCTTGCAGCCGATCAGCGGAGTATGTATGAATACACTCCCCACAATCTCCCGATGCCCGATCGCGGGCAGTATGTAGACACTCCCCTCCCCCACAATCTCCCGATGCCCGATCGCGGGCAGTATGTATAATACCACTCCCCCACAATCTCCCGATGCCCGATCGGCGGGCAGTATGTATGAATACACTCCCCCACAATCTCCGATGCCGATCGCGGGCAGGCGTGAAACAACCCCCAGTGCCGATCTCGGGCAGAATGTAAAAGCCCCCAACCCGAATATCTCCTGGTGGTCCAGTGGACCGTAATGCCCGATCGCGGGCAGAATGTCAAGATTACAACCCCCCAAACATCTCCCTGGTGTCTAGTGTCCCCCCCACCCACCCACGAAGCCCCTCACCGCTCCCGGCAGCCAGCGGGCGGCAGCATCCACCGCCTGCCGCCCGCGCCCGCCGACTGACTGTCGGTAGGGCTGCATGCCATTGGTGCAGGCTAGAGCCAATGGGCGTGCAGCCAATACCGTGACTGACAGTCAGATTTGTGAATGAACATCATTCACAAATCTGGAACAAAGTGGCCAACAAACCTGGTGGAGAATTACAGACCCATATCCATATCATGTCCTATTACAAACATTCAGGAAGGAATCTTATATGATCAATTATACTCCTATCTTGAACAAACCCATGACCTCACCATCCATCAACATGGTTTTCCAAAGGCACACGGGACTGAGTCAGCCCTCTTAAGAGTCAATTCAGGCATATTTAACACTATGGATCAAGGCTGGGCCACAGGAGCCGTATTCATTGACCTCACAAAGGCCTTTGATCTAGTAAACCAGTCACTCCTCATCTCCAAACTAACACGACTAGGCCTCAACATCAATTCTCTCTCATGGATCTCAGTCTACTTAACTAATCGTTCTCAATATTTTAGATGGGCTGGTGCCTATTCCCCCTTATCTCCCATCACAGATGGGGCCCTCAGGGCTCTATCCTTGGGCCTCTGTTATTTTCTATCTTTATAAATGAACTGCCGCAGAACTGTGGTGGGGCCTCAGTGCAGCTCTATGCAGACAATGCCATACTTTACAGATCCTGCAAAGACGTCTCCTCCATTAGGCCTAACCTGGAAAATGACTTTCAGCTACTGGAAGCCTAGTTCAAGGAGAATCACCTGGCTGTGAACACACACACAAAAAAGAAAAAATGTTGTTCTAGGGACATGGATATATTGTTCATCCACACTCATTGGCAGGTATCCTTGCCGCTTTAAATCTTGCCGGAAGGTCTTCAAGCTTGCTCCTCCCACCCACCCGGGTGGTATAACTCTCGGCTCCGCCCCATGACGCCAGATCTTCCTTACGCTTGAGCTCAGGTTCCCTCCTTAGCAGCTCTCGTTTGAGACTAGTTCCTATTTCTCCGTTTGCGGATTTAAAAATAAATTTTGCGAAAAGACTTCAGTCGCTCGATCCCTCGCGGCTCGATGGACAATCGACCCAGTTTGGAGATGCCCATGCGAGCAGAAGATGTCTCGGACGGATCCACACTCCACGTGTCTACTGCTAGGCCTTGAGCAGCGACCCGCAGGCTTGCGACCTGTGCTCATCTTTCTGGCCTATCACCGAAGACCGTGCTGCCCGATTGCAACTGGGCCGTCCCGAAGCGTTCCCTCGGTGAAGTCCAAGGGAGGCCCTGTTGAATGATGTCCGCGGCGGTAACGTTTCGGCGGATCGCTCGAGTGGATGATGCGCCCTCGAAGAGGAAGCCGAGGCGTATCTTCCTCGGCAGCGGCATTTATCCGCTCTCTCTGGGTTCTTCCTACGGCTTCTTTTAAAGAGCTTTGTCTGTCCTCTCCACTAAGGAGAAAGGGCCTCGTCTCTGGACCTTATTCTCGGTCCAAAAAGAAGGACAGGGTGAGTCCCTCCGTCGGCGCTCTTGGGGAGGGAAGGTCCCTCTCCCGAGTCGTCGCTATCGGCTTGATCGACACGCTCGGCTTGACCACTGACTCCACGGTGTCCCCGTCAGGTCAGTTGACCGAGACTCCACCGACGAAGTCGAGATTTTCTCGACCCGTTGGGACGAGCTGTCGCCTTTAGCGGCGAATTCCCTCCGGTTCCCGGGAGAGGAGTTGAAGATCCGTGGGCTCGCCTGTGCCTCCGTTCAGAGCCTGGATGGACCATCCGACGAAGGAGCGCGGTTCCAACCGACACCTCCCGCACCAATCTCGGAAATTCCGGGACTCGGTCTCGGTCTCGGACCTCTTGGCGGTCCAGCCGATCCCACCGTCATAGGTGGTCTCAGTCCCGGCACGACAATGGCGGCGTCGCCGCGTCCTCCTCCTCCCCTCGGGCGAGGAGAGCGGCGTAAATTACGTCGATGCGAGACCTTATGTTGCAACAGCTCTGGCGGGAAGTAAGCCGACCCGTCGCCTTCGGCCATTAAGTGCTGTCACGGGCGACCAACTGGACCCTCGACTTATCGAGGGCCATACCAGGCGGTTGTTGGCCAAAACCAGCTGCTCCACCGATTCCGGTGGGACCTCCGCCTCCACAGCCACCAATTGGGGCTCCGACCAAGATTCTCGGTCGGCTGAGGGTCTACCGCCGGCTGTCAGTTACCCTCACTCCCGACCGACCTCGGCTGGTGAAGGGTGGCTCAGGCCAGAAACTGTCGAGGGACTCTTCCGAGTCGAAGATGATTCCTCCCTATTCTCAAGCGACGGACTTGGAGTCTTCAGAGGTCAGTCAATGGGCGATAGCCGTCGTCCTTCTAAGGACTACTTGACTCATCGAGTCACGGGATGGGCTCGAACCTGTTCCAAAGCAGGCCAGGTATCCTCACGGAGATTCTGGACCGGGGATTCTCCAGCGGAGGCTTTCCGGTGGCGAGCCATAGTGGGTCCGGCACTGGAGCTTTGGCAGCGCCCCACTTCCTGCCCTCGCCTTGACCAGGATGGCCAGAAGTATCACGGTCCCAGTTACTTGTCGGTTTTCGAACACCCCTCTGCTGAGGGTTGGTTACCGACAGCGTTTTCGGCAGCCCGGATGAGCCAAGGTGGACAAACCTCCTGACAAGGTCAGAAATTGGACTATGTCGGTAAAGAAAAGTCTGCGCTCGTCCTCTACGACGCCTTAGTCAGGCCAGTTAGGCCCGTCCTCATGGCGTTTTCATGCCTGTTGGGCTCCCTGGATAAAAGTCATCCCTCATCTTCCCGCCGATCTGCAGACTCACGGTTAAGCAGGTGCGGGACCAGAGACAGAACAGTGGCCAAACAGCAGCTCCAGACTGCTTTGGATATAGGGGACCTCATGTGCCAGATCGGTCGCGGCGCAGCTGGCTGTGCGTCGGCGCAGGCTTGGCTGAGGAGATATCCACCTTTACTTCGGATACCCAGCACAAGTTGGCAGATGTTCCTTGAGACTGACCTCTTCGACCCGGGGTGGAAGATCACTGCAGAGGATCGAGAGAGTCCAGTGCTACCTTGACCTGTCTCTTCCGCTCAGAAGGACAAAGGTCAAACCACAGCCTAAGCCCCTTCGCCCTTCTGTGCCCTCAAGGCCCGCCCAGCAACGCCAGGGCCAGCAGCCTCGGCCTAGGCATCCCAAACCTGCCGCCGTCCTCTAACAGGAGTGCAGTGAGGAAAGGCCCAGGAGGTCTCGGCCGGTCCTCTCCTCCAAGCCTGCCCAGTGGCAGGCTGAGGTGTGTCGCCCCATTCCCGTCACCTTACCCTAGGTCCCCATTAGAGGCGGCTCCAGCCCTTCCGTTCCGCCTGGTCCGCTGTTACCACGGACAGGTGGGTCTCAGAGGTGGTGGGAAGGGCCTGCCTCTGGAATTCGAGCAGGCACCACCCTTCAGAGCCGTTCGCCTCAGGGGCTTCCGGGTCCCCAGCCTCACTGGCGGCTCACGAGCCGACATCGTTCCTCCTCCTCCAGAAGGAGGTGATAAAGAGGTGGCGGACCCTCCCTTCAGACCCAGGGTTTGTGTCCAGGTACTTCCTGGTTCCGAGCAGACGGGGGCTGGCGCCCATTCTCGACCTACCGACCTAAACAAGTTCCTAAGGTCTCGAACACTTCAGGATGGTCACTCTGGCTCAGATAATACCATCCTTGGAGCATGCTGTGGTTCTGCTCTCTGGACTTGCAGGGGCACGTTTTGCCACGTCCCTATCCGTCCGTCTCACCAGAGATTCCTTCGCCTTCAGCGGAAGGATCCCTTTCGAGTTCAAGCCATGCCCTTGGTTTGTCTCAGCTCCCAGGGTCTTCACCAAATGCATGGCAGTGGTGACAGCATTCCTCTTGCGCCCGAGGGTCAGTGTACCCTTACCTGGGCGACTGGCTGATAGCAGCTCCCTCCAGGAAGGAGGCGGAGTGGTCCAGAGATCTGGCCCTCCAGGTCTGCTCTCAACTGGGCCTCCTTATCAGCAGAGCCAAGTGGAACTCGAGCCAAAGCAGGTGATTCTATTCATCAGGCGCAGCTCGACTCTCTTGAGCCAGGCCGGCTCCCGGCGGACAGGGCAGGTTCTTTCCTCCTTTGCCCGATCATTTCTGGTTGAGCAGTGCGCCTACTACGGGCCTTCCTCGCCTCCTGGGTTTCATGGCGGCCTGCACCAGCGTGGTCGATTGGGCCCGCTGGAACATCGTCCCTTCAATGGGGACTGGCCAGCCAGTGGTCTGGCAACTGCGATCCTTTGGACCAGCTGTAGCCGGTGACACAGGGGATGTGGAGGCAGCTCTCCAGTGGTGGACCGTTCCAGATCATTTCAGGAGGGCATCCCATTCGTCCGCCCGAGCCGAGACGGTCTCTCATCGACCGATGCCTCTCTGATGGGTTGGGGTGCCCATCTGGGGAACACCAGGCTCATGGTCTCTGGTCCCGCGGGAGTCCGATGCCACATCAACCTGCTGGAGCTCAGCGTCCGCCAGCCTCACCGCCTTTGCTCCGTTCCTCGGGGTCAAGTGGTCGAGTCAGGCGGACAATACCACCGACCATGTTCTATCTAAACCGCCAGGCGGGGCAGCGCTCCATGCTTCTATGCAAGGCTCTCGCATTGGTCACTCGTGCACAGCCAGCCGAGGCGGATCTCCTAGCCATTCATGGCAGGGCCTCCAACACCCTAACTGATTGCCCTGAGCGGATGAGGGCTGCATCCCACAGTGGTCTCTCCTGCGGAGGTAGTACAGCATCTGTTCTCCCATTGGGGCACACCTCAGGTGGACCTGTTCGCCTCAGGGAGGCAGAGGCTGAGACTGTTCCATGCCGCCCCCCTCAGCAGGGGCTGCTGCGGGGATGCCTTCTCCCGAGGCAGTGGACCCCGACCTCTTTTCGCCTCTCCCATTTCCCTTGATCCACAGGTGCTTCTCCAAGGCGAGGAGGGACAAGGCGCGGGTGATTTCTGATAGCCCCAGACTGGCCTCGCCAGTTCTGGTACCAGATCTCCTCAGTCTCAGCTCCAGGACTCCTTGGCAGCTTCCAGCTCGCCGAGACCTGCTCTCAGTCAATCGGGGAAGGTGTTCCATCGGACCTTCAATCCCTACACCTGACAGCCTGGTTCCTGGCGGCTAGAGTTCCAGGCCTTGGGTCTTCCGACGAGGTCCTCAATGTAGTTGAGGCGTCCGTAAAGTCGACCAGAAATGCTATGCCTTCAAATGGAAAAGGTTTTCCATTTGGTGTCAGAACAAAGGCTTGGACCCTTCCTCCTGTTCCTTGGCAAGCATCTTGGACTATTTATGGTCCTTTCTAATCAAGGGCTTAGGTCGACGAAACCAAGGGTGCACCTAGCGCAGCCATCTCTGCTTACGGGCGCGGGCCGAAGCAGTCGGTGTGAGCAGGAGAAGGTGGTCTGGCGCTTTTCAAGGCCTTGATCACATTTCCTCCAGGCGGGAACCCCACCTCCGTGGGATCTACTGCTGGTACTGGCAAAGCTCATGGGCAAGCCATTGAACCTATGCAGGTGTGCTCTCTCTCACCTGTCGTGGAAGACCGCCTTCTTGGTGGCTATCACGTCAGCCAGAAGGATGGGAGAGCTCAAGGCGCTTTTCATTGAGTCTCCTTACCTGGTCTTCCACAGGGACAGGTTGTCCTGAACCTACCAAAATTCCTTCGAAGGTAATTGTCGGAGTTTCACAACAACCAGTGTTGACTCTGCCGGTGTTCTACCCAATCACACCTCGAGGCCGAATATAGGCTCCATACTTTGGACCCTAGAAGGCGCTCGCCTATTACAAAGCGCGCGGCTGAAATTGAGAGAGGTTCGCCAGCTGTTTGTCACCTCGCTGAAGCCGCATCTGGCAGACCTGCAGCCAAGCGGACGATAAGCAGGTGGGTCACTTCCTGCATAGATCTCTGCTATAAAGTTGTTGGGCATGGAGCCTCCCAGAGGATAGAGCTCATTCTACCCGCCATACTGCTGGCAGTGGCTACTTCAGGGCGTCCCTATCAGGAAATCTGCAGGGCTGCTACCTGAAGTCAGCAAACCACCTTCATTACCCATTACCACATCGACCTAGTCCACGCCGGGATGTGGTTTTGGGGCCTCGGTTCTCAGTCTCTTTTCCCAAGTAAGTATTGGGGTGTGCTGCCTCCCTCCTCCCGGAGAACTGCCTAGGAGTCTGCAATGAGTGTGGATGAACAACATATCCATGTCCTAGAAATACAGGTTACTCACCTGTAACAGGAGTTCTAGGAATGGTATATGTTGTTCATCCATGACCCACCCGACCTCCCGGCGGACACAGACCTTGAGCTTCCAGCGGGCCAGATCTGGCGTCATGGGGCAGGAGCCGAGAGTTATACCACCCGGGTGGGTGGGAGGAGCAAGCTTGAAGACCTTCCGGCAAGGTTTAAAGCGGCAAGGATACCTGCCAATGAGTGTGGATGAACAACATATACCATTCCTAGAACTCCTGTTACAGGTGAGTAACCTGTATTTTCGCCACACCTCCTGTGATACATCCTCTCAACCTCCCATGATTATTAAGACCTTCTCGGGCGTGCCCCTGGAAGGGATGGGTGTCTTCAGATATCTGGGAATGACTCTGGACGAACATCTGTCATTTGAAACACATGCATCTAATATATAATCAAGGTTACCAATCACAAATTAGGCCTCCCTTATCGCACCGCCCTCTACCTAACACCTCATGCACTCAAGACCATTGCCTCGGCCACCCATCTCCCAGGCCTATTCTACAGGGCTCCCATAACCCACTAAGCCAAGACCTCTGTCATGATCAAACTCAAGCAGGCCTACCATAGAGTCCTGCATTTCGCTGCCCAGGCTCCTACATGAGCCCACCACTGGGACGTACTCAGTACTCTAGGCTGGCCGACCTTCAAGGCCAAATTGGACTTCCCTGTTCTGTGTACAGTCTTCAAACTCCTGCACCTCTCATCGCCTCCCTTCCTCTCCAGTCTCCTGAAGCCAAAACCCTCCCCCAGGACCCTCAGATCTTCCCACCTCCCATTCCTAACAATACCCAAAACCCGACTAGCCTTTGGGAGGAGATCCTTCTCTACTGCTCCACAAAAATGGAACACCCTCCCACATAGACTTCTTTCATGCCTGTCTCTTTCCCAGTTCAAAAGGTACTTCAAAGAAATCTTCTTTCCTCCTTCCACCTCTAATTGCATCAGACCCCCACCCATCAACCTGTGACTCCTTCCATCTCCACCGGCTCCCTCTCTCTGGGCCCTTCACTACCTGATGCTATAACCCTGCTCTTCCGCCCTCCCCCGTCTTCACCTTCTCTCTGCTTCTCTGTCTATACTCACCTACCCTATACTCAATCCTTACTCGTCCCCCCTTCCCTGGCCTCCTCTTCTTTCCGCTTCTCTGTCAGTACATATGTAATATATTGTACTACTGCACTGTACTAAAGTGATTGTAAATAATATGTAAGTAAAATGTGTATACTGTTTCCTGTTCCAATGTTGGACACACCTGAGTACCATAATATGTATTTTTCTGACCCGATGATATCCTGATTTTGATTCTTTGTCCACATAGGACTGTCATAATTGTCTCACTTCTGTTCCTGTTCAACATCTGTAAATTACTATGTTACAATGTATTGTTTGGAATGCCTCTATTCCACGGTTCGCCCCTGAAAAAGGGACTTGTATGTCTCAGTGGGCCCACCCGGTCATCAAAATTCAAATAAATAAATACTTGACCTACAGTCAGGCTCATCTATGTTGTACGCCACATTAAAATGCTAATTTTACCAGGGCTTAACACTTCCACCCCTAGTAGGAATTAACACATGTAAGGCCCCTATTAAAACTTATTGTAAAGCAGACTCACTGACAAACAGCAATGAAGTTACCAACATTACAACATTAGTATAACAACTTCTTAACAGGGACAGTAGAGTAGCGCCCTAAATGATATTAGCAACCTGGAGGCATACTCAGTCAGCATCCAGCAACCCTGAAGAAATGGACCACACCAAAAAGGCATTAAAAATATGAATTTGTCAACTTTGCTACAAAACCTGAAACACACATGGGGCAGGATTCATAAAGGGGATGCCCAACTTGCACATTGGCTCGATTCTGGCAAGGAGCTGATGTGCCGCATACGCCCATAATGATATGCGGCGCAGCCCAACTTGGAGGCGCAGCCCTGGGGCAAGTCCGGAGATGCACCTCCCAAAGATAAGTCTAAAAAGAGTAGACTTATGTGGACTACCTCCCACAGGCAGGCTGCCGTACTGCAAACAGCAGCAAGTCAGCTTGCCCACCCTGGCAGTCCAGTGTGCCCCTTCCCTCTGCCCACAACTCCATGAAAATGCTGCCTCCTGCGGCAACACAGGTGAAGGGACAGACCCCCTCCCTGCTTGCATCTCCGTTATACTGCCGCGTCCTGTGGCAATACAGTGCAATGTACAGAACCCCCCACCCTGAGCCAAACACACCTGCGCCATCAGTCAAAGAGAGCCCCCTTGGTTGCCCAGCAGACATCCCACCCACTCAAACACCCCCTACCCACCCAGCTCAACTGTCCCTGCATCTGTCCCCCGTCGGCAGGCAACTCAACCCACCCTCATACTGCCACAGCTGCCCGCCGACAGAGCTGTCTGTGACTGACAGTTACTGTACATCCTGCAGCCCATTGGTGGACCCTGTCGACCAATGGGCTTGCAATGTGTACTGTACATGTACAGTACACACTGCAGGACCATTGGCTCGCCAAACCTCTCCCCCTCTTTCGGATCCTCTGCCCTCCTCCTCTGCTTTCCCGAACATCTTGTGTCCTTCGGGGCCTCTGACCTGAGATCAATTCAGGTCCTCAGCAGCTGCCTTCGCTCGCTATTTGAGAGCCCTGGACCAGGTCATCTTCTGACCAGAACCCTCTGCAGCTCCAGAGCCTGAATCGAGCTCCTCTGCCTCCTTGTCTTCCTCCATAGAGGAAGAGGATACTTCAACACACCTGTCCTCAGATGCTGATATCACCAGCTATCAGCGGTTCCTGTCGAGGCTGCTGGAGGAGCTCCATTTGTCCCATTTCACCAGTCGCAGTCCTGCTCATGCAGTGCAGACTCTCCTTGAGGAGTTCAGTTTGGAGAATATTGTTGTTCCTCCATGGCTTGTTCCTTACTCGGAAGAAGCGCACCCCAAGGGTCTCCAGGTTCCGTGCCTCACCCCTCCTCTGGGATAGAGTTCCTGGATACCCCATCTGGGCATCACTGCCCAAGACATGACCGGCCCCCAGAGTCTGATTCAGCCGAGTTCTACCACGGGGGAGGAGGGTTTTCTCAGCTGCACATCTTCCCTTATGCGTCTTGGCCCATGAGGCACATATGGTGGCCTACACTAGGCACCTATGGATGGTGCTAGGACAACACCTAGTGTCATTGCCTGACACAAAGGCAACCGACAAGCCATTTGCCTTTCTGCAAGGGGCCTAGAGCTAGCGAGGCACCAGTCAAGGGCATCTTATGACGCCATTGAGGTAGTTTCTAGGCAGGCAGGAACTGCAGTCTGCATTAGGCGGATGGCATGGCTTCACCTATCCTGGTTGTCGCCCTTTGCCCGGCATAAGGTGATTGCCTCCCCTTTCCAAGGAGCCCACTTTTTTTCCTGCAGGGTGAGACAGGAGTTAGTGGGGTGCCTTCCCTCTCCCAGTCAACTGGAGTCCCATCTCACCCTGACCAGTCACAGGCCTGTAAGAGGCTTCTTCCTCCTGTGCTGTTCCCCACAGGGGGGATGAGGGAAGTCACATCTCTCAAGGAGATACCAGTGCATAAGATGCATGGTACTCACCCACCAGTGATGAATGGGGAATAAATATACAGGGAAGATATGAAAATTACATACCTACTGTAATTCTTGATCTTCCTGTATATCTTTGCCATTCATCACTGCATCCTGCCTACCATCCCGTCTTGGGTCTCAACCTCTGGGCAGTGCCTCCCTGCTTGCCTTCCCCCCAATTGAGACCAACTGTGGGCAGAGTCCTGCTGGCGCCTCTGGGTTCACTGGTCCTTTGAGTGAGCATCAGGGACCCACCTTGGGGGAAGGGCAAGCAGAGGTGTGCCCTGTTCTTAAATGAGCTGCTCGGGACCACTTCTTCATGATCCAGATGGTAACCCCCTCCAGGTCTCATACCCTCTTCTTCAGAGAGGGTCAGAGTTCAAGCCTGGGTCCCGTTTGGACTTGGGATCCTTTTTCGAATCATTGAAGAATAGAGGGGCTCTGGGGACCTCCTCCCCCTTCTCTTCCTGGAGCCTTGGCTCCTGCATTCTGGTTGACCTGGCTGGGTTAACCTGGGGCAGGGTTCCCCTCCTTCTATTCGCGAGAAGGACTCCTTCTGAACAACCCTTGTCTTCCTACCTACTGGCTCGAAGTAGGTGAAGTAAAAAAAAAAACAAGAAAACGGCCCCTTCTGCGACAAGGTTTGGGTTTAAGGAAGGGGAGTCCTGCCCCAGGTTGGGTCCTGTCCCCACCTTCGAGTCCTTTTTGGGACAGAGTTGAGAGACCTTGCCACCCCCCCTTCTTTTTCCCATCTCCTATGGATCAGAAGGGTGCGCCTTCTAGGTTAAAGCTCCACCTTAAAGCTGCTCGGCTGGGTGGTGTCCAGCCTGCACACTTGGGTCTTGCCTTACTTTGTCTAGTCAGAAGACTGCTGTGCACACTCTCCCTCTCTCTCCCTTCTGTGTTGGTTATTGTGGGAGTAGAGTCAAGCAGTAAGGTCCTTCTGGTCCTAGGATGTTCCTTAGCATCTCTGTGGGGAGGGGGTGCCATCCCATCTCTCAGCTTCTTTTCCTCTTTCTTTCCTATTCTTTGTCCCCCCCATCCCTCCCTTTTCTGCCTGGTGGTTGCCCCCGGTCCCACACCTCTGTGTAACTTCCCTCCTCCTGTGGTCGGCTTCATTCCTCCTTCTGTTTATATCCTTTCCATTTACTGTCACTCTGGCTCCCTTGTCCCGCCCTCCTCCTTTTCTCTGTCTCTTGTTTTCCACACGCTCTGGCACACAGAACTGAGCTGAATCTGCGTCAGTTACTGGCCAACCCTTGAGCGCCATGTAATGCGTCAGCCGCAAGGGCAGTGCCATCCCAGCGCCGACTCCTCCCCCTAGAAAACATCTCTAAGCTTGACAACTCCCGCAGTGTCCTAGCGCCTCTGGCGTATAACCCACCAGTGATGAATGGTGAAGATATACAGGAAGATCAAGCATTACGGTAGGTACATAATTTTCATTTCTAGGGGCGTGGATATATTTCACTGTCCACACATTGTCAGTTCCACCAGAAGTGCTGATTTTTCGTAACATCTTCAAGCTAAGCTTCTCCCACCACCTTGACGGTATAGTCTTTGGCTCCACCCCATGATGTCAGATCTTTCTTTCCGCTGGAAGAGTTTGGTTTCCTCCTTCACAGCTCTGTGCGTTATAGGTTACTAAGTGCACCACTGGCAATTTCTAGGTGTTTTTCTTTGATATTTTCTAATTCCAAGGTTCAGTTCCAGGCTCGTCGACTGATGATGGAACACGAAGATGCAAAGTCTGCTCCTGGCTTCAAATTCTGTGTCATGTGCCACCAGATAATGTTGTGAATGGACCCATACGTGTTTGTACTCCAAAAAGACCAGCACACATCAGCATAAAAAGATGACTCCACAGCTTAGTTACAAATAAATATAAACTTTTATTAATTAAAAAACAAATCACAGCATTCTGTGTGCTTGACGCGTTTTGGATTCCTTGAACCCTTTATCAAAAGCCCGGGACCCAAAACTTTGGCCAGAGTGCGGCAAGGAGGCCTTTGCTGTGGTGTCTGTCTCCCAGCTTGTGGCCATGGAAGAGGCTGTGACTGCTGCTGCAGTTGGCATCTTATCTGCCTCGGCACTGCTTCTGGCTGGCATCGGTGTCAGAGCATTCATCACCATTGAATTCCTGGAAATGTTTTAGGCCCTCCAGGCCTTTAGGGAGAGCCCTGCCTGCCATGGTAAGTAACACACAGGCCGCCAACACCACTCATGGGACCAGGAGAGATCACGATCCGACGACTGTTCGACTTGGGTCGAGCATACGACTTCGGTCGAGTCTTCTATGGTCGAGGGCCAGGTCACTAGCTACATGGTGTCTCATTGGGCTTGTCAACCTTGACATCAGCTGATCAGGTGGTCGAGATTTTTCTTGACCCTGCTGACCAATTGCCTGAGGAGTCCGTCTCCAAGACCCTGATTTTCCTGGTCCTCACTCAGGAGACCATGGATCGGTCAGTGAAACCAACAGTCTCTACTTGGGAACAGTCTCCACCGGCGGTTGTTCCACCGGAGCCAGTGGATATGGTTTGTTATGCACCTCCAGTGGCTTCTTCTTGGCCGTCAGCCCATGGGTCAACATTTGAGGTTGAGCTTTAGGTCGAGGCATTGCTCATGCCCTCGCTTGACCTGGAGACATCACCGGTTGATGCTCCTCGAGCTCCTTGTCCTTGGACGAGGAGAGGCTGTGCTGACGGATGGAGTGGAGCTACAAGGAACTCCTCTGGCAGCAGTGGACCATGGCGGGACAGGGTGGGTCTCTCTCCCCAACATCTGTGGTAGACTGGCAAATACCAGTCATGCCCATACTAGTCCATCCTCAACAGATGTCCCCAGCACCTATCTCACCAGTCTTGTGGTTGGAGCCACCTCCATCGCAGCCCTTGGTTGGTGCTCCAACGAAGGACTCCTGTGCTGCATGTGGCTTGCCAGGCTGGCTTTCAACGGAAATTACCCAGTTGGATGACTTTCAGGAGGTCTACAATGTCAAATGGTTGAGGGCCTTTTATTTTGAAGAGTCCTCGGATGACTTGGATGGCTCATCCATGCAGTTGTTGAGGATGCATACCTTCGACCGCTTGTCGATCAAGGAAATGACTACCAAGCATGGGCCAGTGTCATTCGGGGCTGTACTCTAACTCATTTTGGAGTCCTTGTCTTTCCCTCTGGAGTCTGTTCAAAAAAGGAACAAGTACTCTTTCACAGACATCCTTAATAGGAACAACTCGCCGGGGATTGCCTTTCCCATGGCTGAAGCCATTTTTGGGACTGTCCCTCAAGCTTTGGTAGCATCCAGCATCCTGCCAGACACCTTTTGGCAGCATGGTCCACAAGAATGCATTCCCTACTGGGTCTCTTTCCAGGTTTTCAGACCATTCCTCGGCTGAGGGTCTAGTTGTGGATTTGACTCTCCAGAAGTCCGGAAACCAAGGAGATGTAGACAAGCCCCAGACAGAGTCAGAGAAATCTGACCTTGCAGCTAGGCAGGCCTATGCCACCTCCTCTCTCGGTCTTCATTAGGTGAGCTACACCATGATGATGGCCAACTTTGGTCACTCACTGCTGGGAGTACTAGATGATATCCTGTCTCATCCATCTGCTGACAAGCAGCTCCTGATGAAGTTGGTCAGAGATCACAATCAAGCGGTGGCGAAACACAAGCTCCAGACGGCCTTAGACATGGGCAACTCCTGCAGCCGTGCCATGGCAGCAGCCATTGTGATGCATCACAGGGCTTGGCTGAGACTCTCCACCCTCATGGTGGACACTCCGGCACAAGCTGGCTGATGTCCCTGTCTTGAGCACTGCCCTCTTTGGCCCAGGGATGGTGGGTCATCTTACCAGGACTGAGAAGTCCAATACCACCCTGGACTCTGTAACTTCATTCCAGAAGGATCCTAAGGCCCAGAAACCAAAAGGTTTCAGTTTCGGTAATTTCGGCTACAGCAGCCTTGGCAGCAGCCCCAGAAGGGGCAATACCAAGCCTGTTGCTGCAAGGCCAAGTTCTCCAGGCAGGGGCCCAAAAGAGGTAGTTGTAGGGGAAGTGGTGCCAGCCCCAGTGGACAGTGCCCCCTCTAAAGCTGCCTAGTGACAAGTCAGAGGGGGGCATAAGCCTTCCGCCTGTCCAATCCCTGACCCAGGCCCCTGTGGGAGGGATCAGCTTCGCCACTTCTGGCCACACTGGTGCATCATTACCATGGACAAGTGGATTCTCAAGGTGATGGGCAGAGGGCTGCCTCTAGATTTCGAGGCTCTCCTGCCTTACCCATCGCATGCTTCAAGGGAGTCCTTGATGTCGTAGGACATGCTGGCTGCCCTAAGGGAGGACGTTGGTCAGCTCCTTGTGAAAGGGGCTATAACTCATGTCCTAGATGCCCTGGCAAGTCAAGGGTACATGTCCAGGTACTTCCCTGGTCCCGAAACAGATGGGGGGCCGGCGCCCTGTACTGGATCTGCACAGTCTCAATCAGTACATGAGAAAACCTTCCATCTTCTACATGAGAAAACGAAAGTTCCGGATGGTAACCCTGAATCAGATCATACCATCCATAGAGCAGGGCATGTGGTTCTGCACCGTGGACCTCCAGGATGTGTTCTTCTACATCCCAGTCCATTCGTCCCATTGGTGGTACTGTAGGCTTTGCGCAGAAGGGGTCTGTATCAGTTCCAGATCATGCCCATCAACCTGTTGTCCGCATCCATGGTCTTCACCAAATGCATGGCAGTGGTGGCAGCCTTCCTGCAGCGCAAGGGCATCAGGATGTATCCGTACCTGAACAGCTGGCTGATTGTTGGGCCAACCAAGGAGGCCCGTGGAGTGGTCCAGGGATCTGGCCCTCCAGCTCTGTTGAGACTTGGGCCTGTTGGTCAACCTGGCAAAGTCCAAACCAATCCTCTTGCAGGTGATTCACTTCATCAAGGCAGAACTAGACTCCCTGCAGGCCAAGGCCAGCCTCCCTGTGGACTGGGCACTGGATCTTACCTTCTTTGCTCAGTCATTTCAGACTGGACACTCACACCCTGCCTTGGACTTCTCCTGCGGCTGCTGGGACACATGACATCTTGCACTGGCATGGTCCAGTGGGCCCACTGACAGATGTGGCACCTGCTGTGAGAGTTGGGCCATTCGTGGTCCCAGCATCTAGGACACTTGGACTAGCCAGTCACAGTGACCCAGTCGATGTGGCATGCCATCCAGTGGTGTTGATCCCAGAACATGTGGAGGAGGGAGTCCCATTTGTCTACCCAGATCCAACCATAACTCTCACAATGGACATGTCTCTGGTGGGGTGGGGAGTGCACCTGGAGGACCGCAGAGCTCATGGGTTCTGGTCACCCAGCAAATCCCATTACCACATCATCCTGCTGGAGCTCCATGCAATTCGGTTAGCTCTGATGGAATTCACTTTCTTAGTCAGGGGTCAGTTCGTGCAAGTCCCCCCAGAACATGTGGAGGAGGGAGTTCCATTTGTCCACCCAGAGCCAACCATCACTCTCATGATAGACATGTCACTGGGGTGGGGAGCGTACTTGGGGAACCACAGAGCACATCAACCTGCTGTAGGTCCATGCAATGCAGCTAGCTCTGATGGAATTCGCTCCCTTAGTCAGGGGTCAGGTCATGCAAATTCAGACGGACAACACCACAGCCACGTTCTGCCTGAATAGGCAGGAAAGCACACACTCCTTTCACCTGTGTTGAGAGGCCCTCTGCACCTGGACTCTCGTACACAGCCTCGGTACAGATCTCCTGGCAATTCATGTTGTCAGAGCTGACAGTCAGCTGGCAGATGCTCTCAGTGGGGTGGGAGAGATGTCATACGAGTGGTCCCTGCATCAGGAGGAGGTGGTGATCCGTTTGTTCTCCCTGTGGGACACACCTCTAGTGTATCTATTTGCCTCCTGGGTGAAATGCACATCTGAGGCTGTTTTGTGCCTGCCCCCCACAGTCTGGAACACTGATAGGGAGGGTGCATTCATGAGTCCTTGGACCCCAGGCTCCTCCCTTTCCCTTGATCCACAAAATGGTGGTCAAGGCCTAGAAGGACAAGGTGTGGATGAGCCTAATAGCTCCAGACTGGCCATGGCAGTTCTGGTACCCAGATCTCCTCAGCCTTAGCAGCAGGCCTCTGTTGCAGTTGCATCTTTGCCCGGACCTGCTGACCAGACAATAGGGGAGGGTCCTGCCCCTGGAGCTTTAGTCCCTGCACCTCACAGCCTGGTTCCTGAGTGGCTAGAGTTTCAGGCGTTGGGTCTTTCGGAGGCCTCCCAGAAAAAGTCGACTCACTGGTGCCACGCTTTTAAATAGAAAAGGTTTTCCATTTTGTGTCAGAGTGAGGAGCTTGATCCCCTTTCCTGCCCTGTGGCTAGTATCCTCAAGTAGCTCTGGTCCCTCTCCTAGTTGGGGTGGCGAGCGACAGCCGTCAGGTGCACCTGCCAGCCATCTCTGCATACCAGACGCAAGCTGTTATGTCGATGGTGGCCCAGGAGAAGGAGATCAGGTTCTTTTTGAAGGGCCCTGGACCACCTGTCACCTCCAGTGCATGAATCACCACCACCATGAGACCTGCTGGTGCTAGCTGTGCTTACAGGCAAGCCATTTGATCCTATGCACAGGTGTGAGATATCACACTCATCATGGAAGACAGCCTTCTTGGTGGCTATCATGTCAGTCAGAAAGATCAGTGAGCTCCAGGCGCTGTCAGTGGAGTCTTCTTATCTGGTCTGCCACAGAGACAGGGTCGTTCTTTGCCCCCACCCGAAGTTCCCCCCAAAGGTAGTAAGGAGTTCCTCCTTAACCAGGTGATAAACCTACCGGTAAATTTTAGCAGCCGTGGGCGCCATACTCTGGCCCTGTGGAGAGCGCTCGCTCATTATAAGGAGTGCACCACTAAAGTATAGGGTGAAGATTGCCAGCTGTTTGTAACATACCCTGAAGCTGCACCTGGCAGAATGGCAGCAAAGGGGATGATTGGCAGGTGGATAACATAGAAACATGAAAATTGCCAACAGATAAGGGCCGCCAGGCTCATCTAGTCTGCCCATTTTACCCTGGCTGAAGACCCTAATAGTTATCAGCTTAGCCTCTCACACACATCTAGTGTACTTTTATGCCTACCCCATGCATGTTTGAATCCCCCCGATGCACTTGCCCCCACCACTTCCCATGGCATCATCCTACAACGACCTCTGCTATAGATTGGATGGGAGGGTGCCTCCCATAGGGCTTATTGCTCACTCCATCAAACATACTGCTGCCTCAGTGGCTGCTTCCAGGGACATTCCTAGCCAAGAAATCTACAGGGCTGCCACCTGGAAGTCAGCACACGCAATTTACCATTACAGCATCAACCTAGAGTCTCATTGGGATGCTGCATTTGAGACCTCGGTTCTTCAATCTTTGTTCATCAAATAAGTGTGTATGCCTTGCCCCCCCTTCCGGAGAACTGCTGAAAGTCTGCCAGTGTGTGGACAGTGAACTGTATCCATGTCTGTAGAAAAACAGGTTGCTCGTCTGAAACCATAGATCTAGGAGTGGTGTATAGTTCGCATTCACACCACCCTCCCGGCCTTCACTGGCATGTGACACAGGGATCCCTGCTCCCAGTGTGCAGGATCTGTCATGGGGCACAGCCAAAGGATATACCGCCCAGGTGGTGGAGGAGCTTAGCTTGAAGACGTTTGGCTAAATCACTTCCAGTGGAACTACTAATGAGTGGATGTGAACTATATACCACTCCTAGAACTACAGTTACAAGTGAGTAACCCATTTATCTTCTTGGACATAAAGTCTCCACCACTCATTCACACTGATGGGACTATGCTGGAGGCGCTAGGACTGAGCAGGAGCCAGAAATCTTCAGGAGGGCCAGCGCCAAGGTAGGGCCATGAGGAAGTGGCGCCGTAAGCCTGGCTTGCGTCATATAGGCTACCCCAGCATCGACCCTCCAACCGCCTCAGTTCCTGTTTTCCCACCATCGAGTGTGCTTCAATGATGACGTCACTCGGCCGCGGGGACTCAAATCTTCACGTCTATATGACAGCAGCCTTAGTCATTCAGTATTTGATTTGTTTTTGTTTAATTTTAGTTAATTTCAGTAAAAAAAGAAAAAAGTCGATTTTCGGTCAATGAAAGAAGTCTTCTGCAGCCTGCCTTCAGCGGGGTCGACCATGAACAGGGCCAGCGTCGTCTTCTCTCTTGGCGCCGCACCCTGTGCTGGCACATTTGGCGCCACCTAGGGTGACGGAGTTTTCGACTCCGATTCCCAGAGCGCCTCCTCCTCTCTTTCCTATATATACTATCCCTCCGGGGCTAGTAGGAGACAATATTGAGCCTGATCCTGATATTCAATTAGGAGACAACGTTAACGAAGATTCTTCTCTTGGAGCGGCAAATAAGCCCTCTCCTTCAGAGGAGCCTCTGGTCAAGGACCTTTCCTTTAAGTCTCTGTTAAAGAACATGACTTCCACTCTCTCTCTCTCTCTCTCTCTCTCTCTCTCTCTCTCTCTCCAGACTTCAGAGATTGATCCAGGGAAATTGCTGCATCTGCAGTATTTGCACATTCTGGATATTCCTATGGAATTGACTCTTCTGGTGCAGTCCTCTTTTGAGACTCTCTCACAAATGGTGTGGGATAATCTGGCGCTTATTCCTTCTATGGCTAAATCCATAGATAGGAAGTTCGCACCCCCCCCCCCCCAAAAAGGATCGACCAATCTTGGCCTTGCAAGCCTTTACTGATGCCATAGTTGTCTTGGCAGAAAATGACAAAGTCGTCCTTCCTCAGGAATCTACAACCAGTCCAGTGAACAAGGAATCTCGTAAGATTGACACCTTGGGGAAACGAGTTTTTGCAGCCTCTACCCTGGGTATGCGCATTGCTAGCTACCAGGGTTATTTCTCTCAGTATGAGTATATCCTCTAGCATTTGCTCAAAGCCACTGTGTAAGCTCTTCCAGAGTCGGACATTAGCGCAGAGCTTCTCCAGACCATAACTAGAGGCATTGAGTCCAACAATCAGCAACTTAAGGCTGCTGTGGATGCCTTTGACACTGCTTCTAGAGCAGCAGCAGCTGGTATATGCACCTGACGCCTCTCATGGTTACGTATATCGGGATTCACAAATGATGCCCAACAGAGAGTTATGAGTTTACCATTTGATGGAACTTATCTGTTTGGCCCTTAGGTTGAGCAGGCACTAGAGACCACACAGAAAACTATATCGGCTATCAAAACGACCAGGCCACCCTCTGCTGCCCCACAGCGGGGTGGGAACTGGCGGCAGTTTCTTAGCAGTCAGTCCTTTCGTGTCAAAAGCAGAGGGGGCTTCAACAGAAATCAAGCCCCCTAGCCACAAAAGAAAATGCAGCAGAAGGCACGGGGCCCGGAAACACCTAGTGCCACCCTCTGAGATTCCGGCCAAAGTCCCACCTCAGCTGTCCGAGTGGACTCTTCCTCGGCAGTAGGAGGACGTCTGACTCAGTTTTACAACCAGTGGAAGTCAGTCACATCAGGCAAATGGGTGCTCAGGATAATCCACAAGGGTTACTCTCTAAATCTTTTGGAAACCCCTTCGGATCATCCACCCAAATTACAGCACAAGCTGTCTGTATCTCAGTCAGACCTTCTCGCTTCCGAGATTCAAGGCCTTCTGAACAACAGGGCAGTAGAAGTAGTTCCACTGGAGCAATGGAACACAGGTTTCTACTCTCATTACTTTCTAGTTCCAAAGAAAACAGGCGGCATGCGCCCTATTCTCGATCTAAGGAAGTTAAACAAATTCCTTTACAAGGAGAAATTCAAGATGATATTACTCTATACTCTTTTGCCTCTGATTCATCAAATCGATTGGCTGGCCTCCCTGGACATGCAGGACGCCTACCAACATATTCCCATACACCCAAACCACCACAAGTATCTCTGATTTGTGACACTGGGTCAGCACTACCAATTCAGGGTCCTGCCCTTTGGGCTATCCTCTGCGCCTTGAGTCTTTACAAGGTGCTTTGCAGTTCTCATAGCGCATCTCAGGAAACTCAGAATTCAAGTGTTCCCATGTCTGGACGACTGGCTACTAGCAAGCCCCTCCAGACAAGAGACACAGGAAGCCATGGCTATGGCTTCCAAGTTTCTCACATCCATGGGAGTTCTGTTGAATCTAGGAAAATCGCAACTATAACCCTCCCAACAGCTCCTCTTCATAGGAGCCCTTCTTGATACCTCCAACGCAAAAGCCTTTCTTCCAGAGGACAGGAGGAATGACATCCTTCAGATGGCCCACTTCATCAGACAGAACAACTCAGTACGAGCCCTCTCAATGCAGCAGATGCTGGGTCTCATGGCATCATCAGTGTTCACTGTGCCTCTAGCTCATCTTCACATGAGGACTACTCAGTGGATGCTCAGTACTCAGTGGTCCCCGACCACGCACCACCTGTCATTTCACATCAAGGTGACGGAACCTCTAAAATGGTCACTCACCTGGTGGACTCAAGAGGACAACCTTCTGAAAGGGTTTCCCTTTGCCCCACTGGAATCTCAGATCTCCATCACCATGGATGCATCCCTACTCGGATGGGGAGCTCACTGTCAGGATCTCCACAACCAAGGTCGATGGAATCAGGATGAGTCTCAACTCCACATAAATATCCTGGAAATGAGAGCTGTCCTATATGCAGTCCAAGCTCTGAAGGACATTCTCTGTCACAAGATCATTCTACTTCAGACGGACAACAAAGCAGTGGTGTACTACATCAACAAACAGGGTGGAGCACACTCTTACCCCCCAGTGCAGGGAAGCAATGAGAGTGTGGAAATGGTACCTGGAGCACAAAGCCCTGATCCAAGCAATTTACCTTCTGGGAGTGCAGAACGATCTAGCGGATCGTCTCAGCAGAACAGAAATGGATCCTCACGAGTGGTCTCTCGACACAAATGTCATGCAGTCACTCTTTGAAGAGTGGAGAACACCACACCTAGACCTTTTGTGTCCCCACTCAACACAAAACTGCCTTTATTCTGCTTCAGAAATCCAGAACCTGGCACTTTCTGACAGGATGCATTCAGACTGTGGTGGACAAGATGCTTTCTGTATGCATTTCCTCCTCTTCCCTTAGTTCAGAAGATGCTGCTCAAGCTGGAGGCACAAGGGGGCAGAATGATCCTCATCGCACCATTCTGGCCTTGTCAGATTTGGTTTCCATTAATCAACAGATTATCGGAAACTTCACCTTGACAGCTTCCATTTCAAACGGACCTGCTGACCCAGGGGCCCAGTGGTCCATCCCAACCTGAGATCCCTTCACCTCCACGCATGGCTCCTGAGGAGACAGAAGTGAGTAAGTATGATGTTTCTTGTAGGGTCTCAGACATTCTTCTAATGGCACACAACCCGGCTACTAGGAGAACTTACATGGCAAAGTGGAAACGGTTCTCCATCTGGTGTGCAAAGTCCTCCCTGGACCCCTTCTCCTGCCCCCCCCCCCAACAACGTCCTGGAGTATCTAATGGACCTGTCAAACACAGAACTGCAATACTCAGCTGTGAAGTTTCACCTTTGCACGTTCTCGGCTAACCACGAGCCTGTACACTCTATGTCTCTGGCTCAGTTACCATTGGTTAAGAGGTTCCTTAAAGGCATACTTTACACTAGGCCACCAGTTAGAAGACTGGTAGCTGCCTGGGACATTAACCTTGGGCTAGACATGCTTACCCATAAACCTTTCGAGCCCCTAGCAACGTATGAGCTGAAGTTCCTGACCTGGAAGACTGCCTTCCTTGTAGCCATTACCTTCGCTCGCAGAGTGTGTGAAATGCATGCACTGGTCACAGACCATCACATACTGTATTCCATAAAGACAAGGTGGTTCTTAGAACTCACTCTAAGTTTCTCCCTAAAGTAGTCTCGGAATTCCATCTGAACCAGCCCTTGGTTCTTCCGACCTACTTCATGAATTTCCAGAATGAGGGAGAGTGTACCCTACATTCTTTGGATGTAAACAGGGTCTTGCGGTTCTACATAAGGAGAACTAAAGAGATCCGCAAATCAAAACAACTATTTGTCTCTTTCAGCATGGTCCAGCTGGGTCAGTCTGTTGCTATCTGATGTATTTCAGTGTGACTAGTGGTGTGTCTTCGCCAATGCTACTCCATGGCACAGGTTAAACTGGAAGGCAGAGTATATGCTCATTCTACCAGGGCAGTCAAGGCATCTCTGGCGGAAATTCGAAACATGCCCATTGCAGACATCTGCAATGCAGCCACTTAGAGCTCAGTGCAAACCTTTTGTGAAGCACTACGCTTCGGATGTCCATGCCAGACAGCATCCATCCTTTGGCCGGACAATCCTTAATGGACTTCTGTCCTAAGTGAGCTCCTCCTTCTCCTGCTGCCCTTTTCAGGGGATTATTTTAGCTCAATACTCTCCTATCAGTGTGAATGAGTGGTGGAGACTTTATGTCCAGGAAGATATGAAAATTACATACCTACCGTAATTCTTGATGTTCTTGGACGAAGTGTCCACCACTCATTCACATGCCCACCCTCCATCCCCCGAGCTCACTTATCTTGTTTTTGGTCTTCACTCCCTCAATGGCTGGGCTGTGAAGACTCTGTTGTGTTGACCCTTCTTATATAGGTCATTTGCACTATCTTATGTCCGACATATGTTAGTTTCACTAAGTTAGTTTATGCTGCACCTCCTCGGTAAAAAAGATACTGAGGCGGTTGGAGGGTCAACGTGGGGGTAGCCTATATGGCACAAGCCAGGCTCGCGGTGCCGCTCTCACTATTATCCTACCTTAGCGCTGGCCCTCTTGAAGATTTTTGGTTCTACTTCCGTCCTAAGCCCATGTAGTCCCATCAGTGTGAATGAGTGTTGGAGATTTCGTCCAAGAAGATCAAGAATTACGGTAGGTACGTAATTTTCATATCTTGCCCCTGTGCAAGACCCTGGTAAGGCCTCTGTCGTTGAGGCACAGGTCAGGAAGCATAGGAAGACCAGGAGCAGATATAAAATTCACAAGTAGCGTTTTATTTTTTCCAATAACAGTAAAATAAATAAAATTGTTCAGTATAACTATTTACAAAGGCAGTACAAATACAGAAAACAAAAGTCCTTCGTCTGAGGCTGTCTCTAATTCCAAGTTTCAGTTTCGTTCTCTCTCTAGCAAACGTATTGCTGTTCTTTTTATAACTTTTTGCCTGGAAACTCATTAAGGAGACATCCTGTTTTTCCGAAAATGTTCTTGTCTGTTTCTTTCCTTAAAACAGTACATGGTGTCCCAGAACTGACCACCTGTTGACAGCTTTGCGAAAGAGCTAGTGTTGCATTCCAGGTTAACTCCCTAAGTTCCAAATAGCTTTTTGCAATTGTTGCAACAATATAACTATACATTTTCAAACCATGGGATCCCAGTTTCACGTAAAGATTCACACATATTTTATAACTTCAGATTCGCAAGGGGGAAGAAAAGATAGAAACAGCAAGAGAAGTAGAGAAAGATTTGACTGCACAGTCAAACAAGAGACAGAAAAAAAGAGGATAGAACAGATCCTTGTGTTTAGCTCTTTGTACATAACAAATGGAACAGGGTCTTATTCAACCCTGTCACATACCCCACCCCCTTTAAGAGGGAACCTGTTTAAAAAAACAAAAAAGGTTTCCAAAACTTTCTTTAATTTCTCCATTAACATTAGCTTTACAGTTCTCAGCATATGCAGTATCCCTTTTCTCCATAACAACCACCAGTACAGCAAACAGTGAAGTTTAAACTCGTACACTTTTTTCCAACATTCTGAATTCTCTTCTCAATTCTAATGCTTCTACTTTTATCAGCTTAGTCATTAATATTGTAGTAAAACCATTATACTGTTACTTGTTTCTCTCTTTTTCTTTATGTCTCTCCCAGCCTTGGAGGACGCATATCTGTTTTACCAGAATGCCACCTCTTTCCCCAGGTGTTCTTCTTTTTTGGGCCTTCTGCTTCTCCTGGTCTCTGGGAAGTAAAGGCTTTTTTTTCTGCAGGGTAACTGCACCCTTCTCTCTAGGGGCTACAGCAAACATTAACTGGCATGCAATGCAGGATCTACAGTAGGTCGCTACCTGCTTATAGACTCCTGGCCAGTAAAAATGTGGCAGAAGGTTTGTGTGACAGGGTAGAATAGGACCCTGTCCCATTTGTTATGGAGATAGTGTTTAAATGCAAGGATCTTTCCTTTTTCTGTCTCTTCTCTGGTTGCGTAACCAAATTTTCCTGTGAGACCTCAGACTTGATCAACCCAAACAGTCTCACAATTATTTGCCTCTCTCTGTCAGTTTTCTCTTGCTGTCTGTTTTTCTCCCTTGCATATCTAGGTCTGCTAGGATATAAAAAATATGTGCAAATCAATGTATGGAATGAAGCTGATAATGGGATCTCTTTTGTTTAGAAATATTTAGTATTACTGTTGAAATGTATATTAATTATAGAAAACTAGAGGTTACTTGAGTGCAAATGCTTGAGGCCTTTTTGCAAAAGGAGCCTCAGAAACATCCTGCCTGATATTTACGAGACCAGAAGATTTTGCAAGGACAAGATGTTTGCTGAGGTGGGGATGGAAAAATACTTATAAAAAAAGCTAAGCTAAACTGCAAGGAGGATTTACAAGAAATATTTTATTTTGCTTCTGTACATAGTTATTCTGAACAGGTTTATTTTATTTTATGTTACTGCAACTACAAATAAGAAGTTTTGTGGAATTTTACAACTACTCCTTGGTTTTCTCTGTGCTTCCTGACCTGTGCCTTGATGGCAGATGGTGTTAGCAGTGGGATTTAAGTCGTGCATACCCTAAGACAGGAGTTTTGTGTGTGGGAACTGGACCTAGTACCAGGGAAGCACAGAGGAAGGTATGGATTCTGCAACAGCAAGTTCAGGAGTGGTTACCAGGAGAATGGCGGCCAAAGTAGCAGCAACAGAAGTCCAGTCTGAGATTGTACAGCCAGCACAAGTCATGGAAGAAGAACAGGCAGTGACAGAACCTGAAATCCTGATGGTCTTTTTCAAATGGTGAGCTATACAACAAAAAGAGACCAAGACGCAGGAGAAAAAGAGATTCAACATTTAGAAGCGCAGAGGAGAAAAGTGATGCAGAAACAGGAGCAGCAGATGAGAGAAGAGATGCAGCGACAGGAGCAGCGATGGCTGGATGCCTTGCAACTATCGAAGGCAGAGGATCCAGCACAGACCCAGAGGAGCAACAAAATGCAAGCAACTTAAAGGCCATTAAACTTACTAAGTTGTGTCCCTCACATGATATTGAGGCATACCTGGCAACCTTTGAAAGAGTTGCCACAGCCTGCCAGTGGCCAAAGCAGCAATGGACAATCAGACTGGTACCCTATCTGACAGGGAAAGCCCAACTTTCCTACAGCAGTATGGACACTGCATAGTCAGAAAACTATGACCTGGTGAAAAGTAAAATCCTGAAAAGGTACAACATCTCCAGAGAGAGCTAAAGGCAGAGATTTCGATCTCTAAGGTACAACTCATTTGACAATCCTCGAGAATCCTTCACCCGACTCCGAGAACTTCTGATGAAGTGGATCCAACCAGGGAGCAAAACAGTCCCACAGATCATCGACACATTTGCCATGGAGCAATTCATCAACATCTTGCGTACAGATGTGCAGCTGTGAATAAAGGAACACCCACCAGAGAATGGGGAAAAAGCTATTTCTTTGGCTGAGGACTACCAAATGGCCAGACAGATGCCATAGCAGCGAGGTAACAGCCAAGCACCAGTAAGAAACTCTTTTCTCAAGTAAACTTCATGCCTGATAAGAACTCTGGTGGGGGTAACAAATCTCTGCCAAAAGACGCCATGTGCTATAACTGTAATAAGACAGGCCATTTTGCAAGAAACTGCCGTAATAAAGAGAGTGACACTGGAGCAGATTTGTCCTTGGCAAATTGGGGCAAGTACATAACAGATGTGAAGGTGGGGAATAAGACTGTGAAGGGACTCACTGATTCGGGAAGCAGACAGACCCTAGTGCATGTTAAAGTGCTGGGAAAACACTGTGCAAAGGGACCAGGTACTGGTGTCATCTGCATTCACGGGGACACTCGATACTGTCCTACCACCCAAGTTACTCTGACCGTTAAGGGTGTGTTGCACCAAATGAAAGTGGGAGTAGTACCTAAGTTACCTGTACCTGTGATTATTGGAAATGACTTTCCAGGATTTACTGAGTTGATCAGAGATGGAGTAAGTCCTGATGTTTCAGGCAGCAGTGCTAACAAGAGCTCAGGCAAAGAAAATTTTAGACAGTGGGGACACTTTTCCTTTCAAAGATTTTGATTCGGACTTGTTTGAGCACAGCTCCAAGATCTGGAAATCCAGGAAAGAAAGACAAAGCCTGACGAAACTATGGCAACAAATGAATGATGTACATGTGCTTAATGTCTGAAAGAAGCAAATGTTATTATAGAATAGAAAGTTTTGGAAACCTATTTTTGCAAAACAGGTTCCCTCTTAAGGAGGGGGGTGTATGTGACAGGGTAGAATAGGACTCTGTCTCATTTGTTATGGAAATAGTGTTTAAATGCAAGGATCTTTCCTTTTTCTGTCTTTTCTCTGCCTGGTTGCGCAACCAGATTTTCCTCTGAGACCTCGGACTTGATCAACCCGAACAGTCTTGCAATTCTTTGCCTGTCTCTGTCTCTCAGTTTTCTCCTGCTGTCTGTTTTTCTTCCTTGCATATCTAGATTTGCTAGGATATAAAAAATATGTGCAAATCAATGTATGGAATGAAGCTGATATTGGGATCACTTTTATTTAGAAAATATTTCGGATTACTGTTGAAATGTATATTAATTGTAGAAAACTAGAGGTTACTTGAGTGCAAATGGTTGAGGCCTTTTTGCAAAAGGGGCCTCAGAAACATCCTGCCTCATATTTACGAGAACAGAACATTTTGCAAGGACAGGGTGTTTGCTGAGGTGGGGATGGAAAAAGACATAAAAAAAAGCTAAGCTAAACTGCAAGGAGGATTTGCAAGAAAGATTTTATTTTGCTTCTGTATGTAACCCCTAGATGGCGCTATCCCAGGGGCTACTACCCCTGCCTGATTTGCCACTAACAGGTTGAGGGGCCTGGATCCAATGGCGGGTGCCTCCACCCAGAGGTCAGGGTTTGCAATAGTTAAACTAACTTGGTCACAGCCCTCTGGGACACTGCAACCCCCCTTTCTTCCCACTAGTGGCCCACACAATATATCAGAATTACCTTCACAGTGTACACTTACCCCAGGTCTGGTTCCGCACTGGGACCTCCTGTGAAATGAGATACAGTGCAACAATCACAGTACAGTACTTTAACATAGACAAATACCTCAGGCAGTATAACTTTGCTGAAACAAGCAGCTCTGATTTATTTAGGGGATATAACAAGGACAGGGAAATCAGGTTAATTAGCTTATCACTCTAATAATCTACCTATGGCTCTTGTGCACAGGCCTATCCCTATCAGTTACTGTCCCTGGGTACCCAAGCCCTAGTGGCTAGTCCAAACCGTGGCAGCTGGTAGGGCCCTTTCACACAGAGAAAAGGAGAATTAAACAGTCAGCAGTACAGTAATTCCATTTGGATTTAATGTGGCAATTCAACAGGGCGACCCTGAATTAGTACTCACGACCTCCAAATAAGATAAGGGTCCTTCAATGTCAGCAGGGCTCACTTGAGGTACACAAACCTCTTCACACATCCATATAAAAAGCACTATACCAGACAGGCTGCATCTGTATCCCGATCGCAATTACTGCACAATACCGGAGAACACACAGCAGATTCAGTTCCTGACAGACCGAGTGCAATTTTCAGCAGTTCCTCCAGTCTTCTACAGGGTGAGCCTGGTTTCTACTCTTCAGAGATCCTTTGATTCTTTTCACAGGACGGATTCAGTCCTAACAAGCTGTTACACAAGCTGCAGACGGAACTCTGGGCCTTACACACGTTTTTGACTAAAACTGCACACTGAAAAGCACAGGGCTCTTTCCTTCTTTACTGCCAAAGCTCAACTGAAACTCCAACCAACAAACCGGGCACTTCCTTTGAGTTCCTCCCAGTTCTTGACTGGATTGGCTGTCACTCACAATAGACTGCTGCTGTTGGTCCAAAAAGGCACTGAAGTCTAAACTACATCTCCCAGAGTCACTGCCCATACAATCCTCTTGTGGCTGGCTCAGATTATGAGTCCAAGTTCTGATTCGGTCAAGGCACCATTTTAGAGCTAGCTTACCCCACACTGATTGGTCCAGTTCAGCAGTTCAAAACTAGAATGGGAACTAGCAGACACAGTTCTGACTGCAAAGAAAGCAGGTTAGACAAACTGTAATTTCATTATTACTCTAAATAATTTCTGGCAAACAGTTACATCTTTCAGATAGGTTCCTTTGCACTCCTAGTGACTGCAAAATGAAGTGAATTGGCAGCAGCTCGAGTGGTACTCAAACAGAGAAGCACACAGTCCCCCATACAAACTAATTATGTCTGCAAGCAGACAGCTCTTAAAGAGACAGTACCAGAGGTTCTAAAAACACTCACTGATAAATGGCTTAAACACCAAACACCATTCAGGCTTGGAGCATTCAAGCAAGCTCCTGGAAGTCTTTTGGGAACCCCCATTTGCAGGGGGGTTACATGTACATAGTTATTCTGAACAGGTTTATTTTATTTTATGTTATTGCAACTACAAATAAACAGTTTTGTGGAATTTTACAACTGCTCCTGGGTTTTCTCAATGCTTCCTGACCGGTGCCTCGACAACAGTTTGTTAAGGTTTCCCTCTTAGTTAGATGCTTCCCACTGTGATCAGTGTGTGCCCACTGCATCACCTGTGTCTGACATTTAGTGGGAACAACCACCTGCTCTTCCATCTTGTTTAACCTGGAGTTAGGGCATAACCTAAATAGTACCCCTTTCTTGACAACTTAATGGGGACGGGCTCTATTAACCACCCCAGGACCAATATGTACACCATCAATAATTTTCATATACTGGTATAACCTGCAAACATGTATATCCCCATTTTGTAGCATATGTCAGTCTGAATCTCCAGAGAATCCCTGGTTTAACAAAAAGAGCAGTCCCTTCAGCTATCTCACAGGCTTCTTCCTCTCCTTTCAACTGCTGTACTGAAGGGGCCATGCCTCCATCTCGGATCACATGATCTGTATCTCGGGGTGACTGTCCTTTCTTCTCCACCACGATCAAGCACCTCTTCATTGGCAGTCTCTATACCACTTACACCTGATCCTCCATGACACAACACCAGGCGTTTCTCCATTTCCGATTCTGGATCATTAAGGTAGCACCTGGGAAACACAGGAAGCTCCAAATGCTCCATCTCCATCTCGGGTATCACAGCTCCAAACTGGTTCTTGGTACTTCGATTGGACTCCATGCGGCAGTTGTCTGCAACAGATGGGGCCTCTTCTTGCCTCTTGACTTTGTCCAACTTGTTCAGGGGCTTGCCTTTCCTGGCGGACTTACAGTGCTGCCCCTGGTGGATTACACGGACCCCTGAGTATCTCTGCTCAGCCTCCATCCATCGTTCTGTGAGCCAGTTCACCAGTTCTGTTGAGGTTTTCACCATCACCATCATTTCCTTTACTGCCCAAAAGTCATATCTTGGCCACTCGATAGTGTCTCTGTTAGGTGCACTACTGCCATTCAGACCTGCTCTTTGTTGTATAGCCCACCATTTGAAGTAGGCAGACACGCTTTCAGGTTCTGTCCATGCCTCCTCCTCTTCCATCACTGGTTCTGGCTGTACAGTCTCAGTTTAGACTTTTGTTTCTGCTTCTAGTTTGGCTGCCATAATTCTGGTAAACACTCTTGGGCTTGCTGTTGCAGGATCCAAACCTTTCTGCTATGCTTCCCTGATACCAGGTCCAGTACCCACGCACAAAATTCCTGGCTTAGAGTATGCATGGCATAAATCCTACTTAGTCTGACACCATCTGTCATCAAGGTACAGGTCAGGAAGCATAGGAAGACCAGGAGCAGGTATAAAATTCACAAGTAGCGTTTTATTTTTTCCAATAACAGTAAAATAAAAAATGAAATTGTTCAGTATAACTGTTTATGAAGGCAGTACAAATACAGAAAACTAAGTCCTTCATCTGAGGATATCTCTGATTCCAAGTTTCAGTCTTGCTGTCTCTCTTGCAAAAGTTTTGCTGCTCTTTTTATAAGTCTTTGCCTTGTGAACTCATTAAGGAGACATCCTGTTCTTCAGAAAATGTTCTTTTTAGCTTCCTTCCTTACAGGTGCAATAAAATAGTACATAGTGTCCCAGAACTAAACTCCTGTTGACAGCTCTATAAAAGAGCTAGTGTTGCATTTCAGGTTAACCCCCTATGTTCCAAATAACTTTTTGCAATCATTTCAACAATATAACTATATACATTTTCAAACCAAGGGATCCCAGTTTCACATAAAGATTCACACATATTTTATAACTTCAGATACGCAAGAGGGAAGAAAAGAGAAACAGCAAGAGAAGGCAAAGAAAAATTTGACTGCGCAGACAGACAGAAAAGAAGAGGATAGAACAGATCCTTGTGTTTAGCTCTTTCTACATAACAAATGGGACAGAGTCTTATTCAACCCTGTCACAGCCTCATCTGGAGTACTGCACCCAGTTCTGGAACCCACCCCTGAAGAAGGACAGGAACAAGTTGGAGACAGTGTAGCAGAGGGCCTCGATATGATTCAGGGGCAACAAGGGCAGACATGAGGAAAGGATGGAAGACCTCACTATGTACTTGCTGGAGGCTAGAATGAAGGGTGGGATATGACAGACATATAAATGTTTTTAAGGAGTATTAAAGTGGGTAATGAGGACCTGTTCACTAGGAACAAAAATGTGGTGGCTAGAGGACATGATTGGAGACTAGTGAACAGGATGCTATGAAGTTCTACACTGAGAGGGTTGTGAGACAGTGCAGTAGGATGCCAAAGGGGGTGGTGGAAGCAGGGACTGTGGAGGGATATACGGTTGGGGGCATAGATTTGAGGGCTTGGTGATTATGGCTCGGGAGGAAGGGAGGGGGTATAGATTGACCGTGTCAGGCAGTAGGCCTATGTGGCAGTAAGTAGCAACGTGGAGCAGATTAGACAGACTTACTTTTTCTGCAGTCACTGTCTGTTTCTGTGTAAGAGACACTTTTTAAACAAAATGACATTGAGTATGTGAAAGCTTTGGACAGATTCAGACAGAAACATACTGTAATAGTGAATAGAATGCCATGATGTTGGACACATGATGGGAACAGAAATCACACCGTCAAAGCCAATTTCTATGTTACCACACTTGAACAGGCCAAAGGGGATACCCAGAACATCTGGAAGACCCTGAAGTCAATCGAAGGGAAACCGGTTGCCTCACCCTTACCCACTAAGATCATCAAAAGCAATGTGACCGTTGAAAATAGTAGCCAAATCCTCGAAGAATTTAACTCCCACTTCATCACCGCTGGGTTAGCATTCGACTCATCTCCTTATGCGGCACACGTAAATAGACAAGTTGACTTGAACCCCACCACGCCAGCAACAACTTGTCCATTTCAGCTTCACCCTATCAGCTTTAAAGAAGTGGAAGATGCCCTTATGAATCTAGATACCAAAAAAAGTGCAGGAAATGATGGAATAGAACCACTCTTCTTAAAACTCGGGTTTCCTCGCCTTACTGCCCCTATCCTCCACATCTTCAACCTTTCTATTTCATCCTCCACTGTCCCGTCATGCTGGAAGTTAGCCCACATCCTTCCGCTATCTAAATCAGGTGACCCATGTGATCTAAATAACTACAGACCTATCTCTAGTCTTCCAGTCCTCTCCAAAGTTTTCGGAAAACTGATTTATGCTCAACTAAAGCTGCACATGGAAACCTTCTCACTCCTGAACCCAGCTCAATCCGTTTTCCGCTCCAACCATAGTACTGTTATTGCTCTCGCTAAAGTAACCAATGACTGGATCTCCACTATGGACTCAAAGATGATCACGGGTGCTGTCTTCCTAGATCTTAGCAAAGCATTCGAGACAGTAGATCACTCCCTAATTGAATACAGCCTTGCCAATATAGGTGCTACTCCAACGACCGTATGGTGGTTTAGCAGTTACCTTTCAGGGAGGACGCAAAAAATTAAAGCCGGTGGCATGTTCTCCTCACCACCACCAATCACTAAAGGAGTCCCACAAGGCTCCATATTAGGTCCAATCCTCTCCTCTATATACATTAATGAACTTGACCGTCACATATCCAAATCGAAACTCCAATTCTTTGCCGACGACACGATTCTTTATACATTGCACGCATCTCTGTCTGAGGTTAGGGAGATCCTTCAAGCCGACTTTGCCCAACTCGAGACCAATCTCATTAATGCCAGACTTCTCTTAAATGCTAAGAAAACCAAAGCTATGATCTTCTCTTCTAAAACAGTGCCCTCCTTAACTTCCCCCCTGCCGAAGGAGTTTATAATTACATCCTTAGGCGAGCCTCTGGAAGTCACTCCGAAATTTAAATACCTCGGGTTCTGGATTGACAGTAAGCTCACCTTCTTGGAACATCTGGATGACCTTGCTAGAAGGCTAAAAGTACGTTTAGGCTTCCTGTTCCGCAACAGGTCACTTTTTCCACTCAATATCAGAACCAGACTTGTACAGGCCACGTTCCTCCAGCTTCTTGACTATGGGGATCTAATTTACACCTTGTCTTCAACTTCAAACCTAAAGAAACTGGACATGCTTTATCACCATGCCCTGCGCTTCATCACAAACTCCCTGATACGGACGCATCACTGCGACATGTATTCAGCCGTAGGTTGGACGTCACTCACTACCAGACGTATTCTGCACGTTGGCACCTGGATCCTAAAACTCCTACTTAACAAACTCCCTAGCTATTTAACTTCCCTTATCCAGACCACTCACAGTACCTATTCACTCAGGAACTTAGACTTTTTAATGCTGAAGATCCCAAACACTCGCACTACTCTTGGCAAATGCGCCTTCTCTGTCACCCTCCTCACCATCTGGAATCAGCTGCAAACATCCCTGAAACTTCCCAAGTTAGTCTCTCCTAGCCTCTTCAAAATGCTGTCTAATGCAAAAATAAAAGACGTATGTAGCTGTCACTAAAACCTGTGTTGCTAGGATTTACTTAATCCACTGGTCCAAAATGTCAGCACCAGCATGTTATGAAAGAGTGTGGTGACTTGTGGTAGGCGATACGGAGCACTATTGTACACAAGTATTTGTTTAGCATTAGCACTTAACATATGCAATAAGCACTTACTGTATGTAGTATCAGTCTTGTTTGTACATATGTAGCTGGACCTCCTTGTGAATGAGCTTGCTCAATGGAGTTTTTTTCCTGCAATAAACTTGAACACTGTGGCAGAGGCTGTACAGTAGCTGCAGCATCTAATCCGAGACTCATTTTTAAAGGACTGGGCATTGGTACTCTGCTTCACGTAGGAATGCTTACTTTTTGGTCTGGCTCCACTTCCCCAGCCTGTAGCTGTTAGATGACACTGATTTCACATTTTTATTTTACAAGCTCATTTTTATGTATTTATTTATGTAGTGATTTAGTTAGTTATATATTCAGAGTTACACCTTTGAGCACAAGCGCTCATTTACAAATGTACTACGTCATGTGCACAAAGTATTCCAAGTAAGACAAACAATACAAATTCTTTGGCAGAACAAGTAACAAGCAAGGTCAATATTTGGCAGCACATAAAGGAGCATTGTCAGGATTATAATGTATAGCAGTAGCACAATACAGAAAGGAAATCACGAGAGAGTAGTAAGGCAGGTGGGTGGAAAGGGATTAGCTGTTTCAGTCAAAGATGGGGCTAAGTGTGTGAGCCATTCATAGCTTACTCGTAAATAGAGGTAATTTGGGGAGACCCAGCAAGGAGTCGGGCAACTCATTTAGCCAGTGTGGGGCCCTGGCAGCAAAGGCACGCATGGCTAGGCTTGTTCTGCTGTATGGGACAGAGAGCATTTCTAGTCATGCTCCTAGTGGTATATTGATTATCAACAGGATTGAGCAGGTTCTGGACTGAGGGCGGAGTAAGGCTCAGTAGTGCTTTTTTCCCCAGTAGGCATGTTTGATATTTAATCCTGTCTTGGAGGGTGAGCCAGTCAGCTTATGCATATAGGGAGTAAGTTTGGGTGGGTCTATCTGTGCCAAGTACGAAGATACTTGCTACATCACATATACAAAATAAGCAGACAAGAAGAAGCAGTCATGCCCGCAGCAGACAAATTAATATGAGTCAGAGAACCAGTGCACAGGGCAGGATGTGAGCAGTACTCACTGGTACTGTGTGCTTCCTTTTTCAGCTTACTGCGTAAAATGGCCACCGGTGCTGCTGGGAGCCATAAGTTAGTATAGCAGTCCTGTGGGAAAATGTCAGCACTTTTGGCCAGTGTAGCATGGTCTAATGATTAGATCAAAGGTATGGGAACTGGGAGGTACAGGTTCAAATCCCGTCATAAGGAGATACAGCTATGGGCCGTGTCAGCAAAGTGACTTGTGTCCTTTTTTATTTTATTTGCACTATAAGAAAACAAGATGATCAGATAAACATAATTCTCAAGTTTGTAAGAACCAGGTAAGAAAATATATTGTTTATTTACTTTGTCTCATTTACACACGTGTGGGAGAACATTTGAATCGGGTATGTTTGCTGAAATAATGTGACCATTTGTTTGTACAAAGAAGCCCGCCAGGATGAAGCGCACTGTCACAGGTTTACTGCATGACAGAAAGGATTAACTCCCATTGAAATTGCATTGTTTTCTGCAGTAATTCTACTGCAGAATTCTGCAGTGCTGCGCTCATCCTGGTGGGCTTCACCGTACGTATGATGTGCTGTAATAGAATTACTGAGGGCTGCCCACCTCCACCTGTATGTATACAGTACACACATATGTCTTACATTTTTTGGAGGGAATTTTAATGTATAAAGTTTTTTATGTTACTTAATTTTTAGTACCTGCCACCCTGATGAAGCAACTATGAGAGTGTGAAACACACTTTGTTAGCCGGTTTGGTCACCTTGTTTTCCTATGGTGTATATAAAACAGAAAATTACAGGTTACTTTGCTGAGTGGGTCCATTGTTCCGACACTCATCTTTTTAATTTGACGGGATCTTACTGGCACTGGGCTCCTCGCTTTGCCTATCTCTACAGGTCATAGGGAACAGGAGGGACATAGTTCTACATAGGTTTGTGGAGACTGTCAATCCCATCAGAGCCACTTACATGCTGTGTGACCCTGAGCAAGTCACCTTAAAGGAAAACTCTGGTTTGCAGGGGCTCCCGCCCTGCAAACCTTACCCTCCGGTTTAGGTTTAGTAGAAAAAGTCACTTTTTTCTCCAGTGGCAAAGTTGTTTAATTTAATTTTGAGAAGTCCGCTACATGGAAGTATGGCGGATGCCTAGTTGTCTCCATTTACTGTAAAGGTGCGACGCTGCACCGTGTGCTTCAATGCAAATGCATTGCATTGAAGCGGACGGCAGCAGCGCCGCACCTTTACAGTAAATGGAGCTGCCTAAGCATTCGCCATACTTCCGTGTAGCGGACTTTTCAAATTTAATTTAAACAACTTTGTCGCGGGAGAAAAAAGTGGCTTTTTCTACTAAACCTAAACCAGAGGATAAGGTTTGCAGGGGCGGGAGCCCCTGCAAACCAGAGTTTTCCTTTAACCTCTAAGTGCCTCATTCCACCCAGTTGTAAAAATGGCTACAAGCAGGGTCCCACTGCAAATGACATACAGTATTCATCTCAGCTGAGCTATTCTGGGTATAGAAAAAAGCAGGGGCAGGTTTTAATATTCTCTCTACTCAGCCAGACAGACATTGGCCACCAGGAAATGAATGTCCTGGATAGTGGTCATTACTGCTTTAATCAAATACTGAGTATCCTAGCCTACTGGGGGAATGCATAAGCCGCACTTAACACCTAAACATGCAGAACCCAGTAGTCTTTAACCAAGTGTTCCTAAGGATGTTTTTTTTTTTTTTTTTAACATTTAGATTCAGATTCTCGAAGTACTGCAGTGTGCCGCCCACATCACCAAAGCTGCCTACGAACTGATCAGAGACCATAGTCTTTTAACCTGGATCCTCCATGCTCTAGAGAAAAGGTACTGTTTATGAATGCCAGACACCAGTTCCATTGTATTTTTCCTCCAATAATTAGCTTTATTAAGTCTTGAGTATAGTTTATACATCCAACTTCAAGTATACTGTATATGAAAAGTGTAGGTAAGCCATTTTTGTGTGTGTAATACATGAAACCTGGAACTTCTTTCTAACCAACTATCCATTATGCTGTGGCTGTGAAACATTTCCTGTATACATTTGAGTGCCATATGCTCTAACGCTCCAGCTGAGCCATGTTGAGTTGCCTTGGATTTAGTTTATTAACTAAATGTAAATAACGTAATTGAAGTTGGGAGAGAGAGAGAGCATATAGTGTAAACATCTTAATTACATTGACAATAAACACAGATTACTTAATTAACTAGTTAGTACATAAGGCTTTTTATGCCTTTGTCATAGTCTGTTTTTTAACATTTATTAGTGAAGTGTAAATATGCTTTACAAAGGCTAAAGTTGAATGATCCAGCCCCCTCTACCCCCCACGTCCACATAAGATTTTGTTTGAGTGTACCTCACAGTGACTATCTAGGGCTAGAAGGTTGGTGTTTCAAAGGACCAAAATTCTGATGTTGATATGCCGTCACAGATGTTGTATACCAGCCGGCCCGGTGGTGCTGAGGGTTGAGGAGCTGGACACCACACCGGCGACCCGGGTTCAGGAACAGACTCGGGTCGCCAATGGGTGGCAGGGGAGAGGATGGATTAAGCATTCCATCACTGCTCTCCTTCCTCTGGGGTTGGTGGGCGCACCGCATCTCGCTGCAGTGGCATCTAAAAGGCCAGGTGCACTACAGTTGTGTGCCTAGCAGAGGGGAGGAATACGGTGGGCGTCAGCACGGCTGTGCATTTGATGCAATTGCACGGCCAGCTCCTAGGGAGAAAAATGACGGAAAATAGCAGAGCGATCGCAGCAGCTGATGGCCGTGCCCTGCGCCCCTGGACAGGAGAGGCGCATCCTCCGGGTGTCTGTGCTACAGGTCCCCATGGGGGGGAATCCTGCTTCCTGGCCAGCCCATGTGGAAGGGCGTAATTCGCGTGCCAGACCTGGTCCAAGGGTGCGGGTGCCAGCGGCTTGGTGATCGATCGCTGAGACTGCTCCTCACGGATGGAGTAAAAATAAGAGCAAAAAAAAAAACAAAAAAACAAATGTGGTATACCACCAAAGATAAAATATGTTTATACTTTGTTTAATGTTTTCCTGTGAGATTAATGGTAGAAAATGTAGAGAGCCATCTCCAGTGCTGCTAAGCATAGTGTGTTTCAACAGCTAACATTAATCCACCACTGTCCACTCATTGCAAGTAACCACTGTAGAGTGCAGCATCCTGTTTGGCCACCAGATGGCAAAGTATACAATGTTATTACATTACAGTACATCTGAGTACTACACTGTGCTCTTACATATTGCTTGATCTTCATTGAGGATATCTCCTCCATTAAGCCACACCTTTGAAACTGTAAGCCATCAGCATCAGGACCCCTCAGGAACTTTTTGCTAGCTGGGGCCTGCTCACAATGATGTGCAGCATCCACGCATTTATAATGTGGGCGGCCCCAGCACTCCTCAGTTCTTTCTCCTGCCATTGAACGTCCTCGTCTGACCTGCTGAAGAAGCAATGCTCAAATAGCCATTGCTGTTTATTTTAAGTATATTTTTTCCATTCTCATCTCTGTATGCTGACAAAGAACAATTATACCATGCACCTCGCTAAACAACCAATCACAACAGCAGGCTGGCACCTTACCACCGTTGTAAAATCTAGCATTACCAATGGTAAAGGTGCCAGTCAGCCATATTTCTAAAATCAACTTGAGCCCTCACTCACCCAACATATGACTGCCATTTTAAATCCCCGCTAAACCGCAATCGCTGGTTTACAGTCCCATTTCCCATTTGTATATTGTACATGCCTCCCACCATACCAATTCAACAAAGCACCTGTTTTACTGCCCACAGTTATCCTGAACTGAGAAAAGTGTGTCTGAATAAAAAACGAGGGGTAGAAGTTACAAAAATAACATCCGAAAACCCGAGCCGTGATACTGGGCATGCGCCTATACAGCATAATGGGTCAGCTTTTCAGCAGTTATTTCTGTAACTTCTACACCTTGTTTTAATTCAGATACACTTTCCCCTGTTAAGCATTAGTCAACATCTTAAAATATTTGTTAAGCTGAATGGAGATGATGAAGCTGAATGGAGATGATGCAGCCTGACTGCGAGCAACTGCTGTTCCTTCTTGTTCCACACTGCACTTAAACAGCTGTTGCTGCCTGCGTGCCAGATAATCGCTAATCGCTCTCCAGCATATAGAAATTCGGGAAAGGAAACAAACATAGGTAACAGAGTGTGTCAGTCTGTTTGGCTGTGTGTGTCTAACAAACCTGCTGCTTCTACTAATACCAACCAGTTCCTAAAGGACTATTTATTCTGGCGGAGTAACAAATTCACAACAAATAAATTAAACACCCTCCAAAAAAAACTTTCCACTTATTTTTTCAAATAAAAAAAGGGGGGAGACATGGTATAATCACAATAAATGACTCCAGGGTGTGGGTGATGCTGGGTTTTACCCAAGCCTGGATGGGTTGGTCACTTGGCCTGCAGCCTCGTGACCGAGCCACGCCAGGCAAGGGTAAACCCAGCATCCCCACACCCTGTCGTGGTTTATTGCTTAAATAACCTTTGTTCTGATACTGTTCCTGCGGCTACAGAATTTACAAGGATAATAATCACTCAATCTGTGTGTGTTGTTTGAGTCTCTTTCTCAACCTGAGGGCCTGCAAGATTGCCAGAGTTTCAAGCAGGCTACAAGGTGACACTGTCAGAAGGCCTTAGAGAACTTTCTTGCTCAAAAAGCATTGAAAGCCATTGACAAAGCTGCAGCTTCTAGGCCAGGTTTTCCCTTGCCATTGACCGAGAAGCAGTCGTCTAACTCTAAAGACAAAGATAAGGACTGGTCCTCATTATGGGCCTCCTCTTCTTCTTCCTACCATAAGCATAAAGATAAGTCAGCTTTGCTGGCAAGGTCCAGATTGGCATTAAAATCAGGTGTGTCCTCATCAATACCCACGTCAGCGTTATTGACTAAAGTCCTTCCGTATGTTGTTGAGATACCAAGGTGTCAGGGCTTAGCATCTGGCTCTGGCCCTTCGCAGGTAGTCCCAGACCATTTTCAGGGTGCTGTCAACTCCCAGGCTGTGCTGACATCGTTTCCTGATACGTTTCATCGCCTACTACTTTCACAGCTGTCGGCAGCAGTTCTGCCATTGACAAGGCCACCTATACCAGGGCCTTTGTCGACGGCTTGTATAAACACAGCACATATTCCTCCTCACTCGCTGCTGACATTGTCAACTCCTTCTGTTGCTTCCGTCATTGTCCATAATGGCAATGAGGTTGAATATAATCCTGACCTCATGGATATTGTGGGGCATTTAGGGTAGGAGTATGAGGCTGAGGGACAGTTTGAAGAAGGGAATCTACATTCTGGTTCCATCGTTTCATTCTGCACTGAAGAGCTTATACACTCAGATCTCCCCCTGAGGATCCCATTTTTTAGGCTGTGCTCCAGCAAATGTAGTCTGTCTTGGACTTTGCTGTGAAGGAGGAAGATACCAGTAAAAGGAATCTTACGGCAATTGTGAAGCTACCTTACAGACCTTCCGTTGTCATTTCTCCTGTGTATCCTGCATTAGAGGATGCCACTTTTGCTGCTTGGCATAGGCCTCGTAACCATGTCTGCAGTTCTAAGGAAGGCTGATAAGCTGTACTGTGCTATGTCTGCTAAGCCTTATTATGCTGCACAGCCTGAAATTGACTTAGTAGTTATTATGACTGCTCATGATTGCTCTGAAGCCCCCAGGCACATGAGTACTTTGCCTTCAGATAAAGAATCTTGGAGGTTGAATGTAATGGGTAAACGTATGTATGCCTTAGGTCTCTATTATGTCCCCCCCAATCTGCTTTCTTCTTGGGTGTACATACAGTATTAAGATCCCTCTGTCTCTTTGTAGGGTTTCTTGTGCAACACCTGAACTATTCTAGTTGCCTTCCTTCACCCTGTATCATTTCTGAGGTGCAGCCTCCAAAACTGTCCGAAGGACTTCAGGTGAGGCTGCATAAGTGAGCGATACAGTGGCAACACCACTTCCCTCCTCCTGCTGGAGATACCCCTCCCTGTGCATCTCAGCATCACACTAGCCCTACCTACTGCTTTGTCACACTGCCCTGCCAATAGGCTGGCCCGGTGGTGCTGAGGGTTGAGGCGCTGGACGCCACACCTCGCGGCACACTGGCGACCTGGGTTCAGGAACAGAGTCGGGGTCGGTTGGGGAGGTAAGGATTGATCGTCTAGAGGACTGCTGTCTTTCCTCGGGGTGGGGGGGTTTGTGCTGTGTGCGTCAGCACAACAAAGAGGGGTTCGGCCTGTCCCCAGAGCGATTGGCTGCCTCCATGAAGGTGAAAATAGCTGCTGCGCCCATTGCACGGGTGTCGTAGCCTCAGCCAGGTCCGAGGAGGTGGTACAAATAATCTTGTGATAAAAAACACTGCCCTGCCACTTTGAGGTCGTTGGTTATAATAACCCCAAGATCCCTTTCCTACTTCATGACTATCAGTACCCCCCTCCATCACCACCATTTTATACTCCACTCCTGGGTTTCTGTGCCATAAGTGCATTATTTTGCAGATCTTCCTGAACATAAAGTCTCCACCACTCATTCACACTAATGGGAACTGCGCCGGAGGCACTAGGACCCAAGGGGAGCAAACTTTTTGCTAGAGGGTTGGCGCCACGAGGAGCGGCACTGCGAGCCTCCGCTCATGCGGTAATGACTATCCTGGCGTTGACCCTCCAACTGCCTCAGTTCCTTTTTTCCTGCCGTTGAGTGCACTTCAGTGACGACGTTGCTCGCCCGTCGGGAGTCAAACTTCAAACTAGCAGCTTAGTTTTTCAGTTTTATTGTTTTGTAGTAATATCTTGAATAAGTATCGCTTAGTTTATTTATTCTTATTTAAAGAAGAAGTCTCAGCCTACATTGACAGAGTCGACCATGAGCGGGTCAGGTGACGGTAGGGAGACTTCGTATGAAAGCTGTTCAGTCAGCTGGGCTGGGTCCAGTCCACTGTCTTCTCCAGAGGGGGGTCTGACAACAGACAGTCCAGTGCCTGAAGGGGTAGGCGGTCCCCTTGAAAGCATAAAAGTAAACGGTTGCACACTCGGCACCGTTCGGCCTCGAGCTCTTCTTCGGCCCACAGGTCAAAAAAGAGAAGGCATCACTCGAGGTCGCCCTCTGATATGTCTGTGTGTAGACAGTCAGTTGTTTGGGCTAGTTGCTGGTCTTCTTCTTTGGAGTCGCCAGTTTCTGTTTCTGATAGTCGACATCTTTGACATCGGAGCCCTACCCCACCCTCTGGTAGGTCTTCAGATGAGCAGTTTCATCAGTGGGCTGCTCTTATGGAGCAGTGGGCTCGGAGGTTGGTCCAGCTATCTGGCCCGGTCACTCAGGGGCCTTCGGGCCTTTTGGGAGATCAGGTAGGGCGGTTAAGCCTCCCTAGTCACTCGGCACTGTCTTCGTTGCCTTCGACTCCGCGCTTAGGTGTTTTCCCCCCTTACACGGCTGTGGCGCAGGGGGTCACACCGATGCCTCTATCTCCTGGTTTTCATCCTTCTCTCTCAAATCCTGTTTTTTGGAGTCTTGGAATGTTTTCAATGCCCTCGGCGTCGATGGCATGCTCGGCGCTGTCTTCGGCGCCAGTGCGTCTGTTGGTGCCGTCCTCAGCACCGTGCGCTCCGTCGGCGCCATCCTCAGTGCTATGTGGCTTCTTGGCACCGTCCTCGGCACTGTACGGCCTTTTATCGCCGTGTGGCCTCTCAGCTCCATCTTTGGCGCCGTGCGTGTTTTCGGCGCCGTGCTCTTCTTCGGCGCCGAGACCTGTTAGGACGTCATCCAGCCTTCAGGACTCCTCCTCTTTTAATCCTCTTCCTTCCTCATTTCCTTCTGATTTTCACTCCTTTCCTGTTCATACATTCCCTCCTGGACTGTCAGGAGATGACATTGAGCCTGACCCAGACCTTAGGCTGGGTGATGATGTGGAAGGAACAGGATCTATTCCTGTTGCAGAGCCTGTGGTCAAGGACCTTTCTTTTACGTCTCTGCTGAAAAACTTGAATTCCACTCTTTTTCTCCAAACTACAGATATCGATCCTGGGAAACTGTTAAGACTCCAATATCTCCATGTTCCGGAGATCCCTATGGATTTGACTCTTCCGGTACAGGCCTCCTTCGAGATGCTGTCTCAGATGGTATGGAATAATCCTGCTCTCATTCCTTCGGTGGCAAAGTCCATAGATAGGAAATATGCTGCTCCCAAGGATCGACCCATTTTGGCATCCCAAACCTTTGCGGATCCTATTGTAGTCTTGGCAGAGAATGATAAGGTCATCCTTCCCCAGACTACTACAGCTCGACCTATAAACTAGGAATCTCATAAGACAGACACTTTAGGTAAGAGAGTCTTTGCTGCTTCCACCCTAGGTATGCGTATTGCCAGCTACCAAGGCTATTTCTCTCAATATGAGTATATTCTTTGGCATTCGCTCAAACAAATGCTTGAAGCTCTACCGGAATCGGACACTAATTCAGAGCTTCTTCAAACCATAACCAGGGGTATCAAGTCCAACAACCAGCAGGTTAAAGCAGCTATGGATGCATTCGATACTGCCTCCTGAGCGGCGGCGGCAGGCATTTGTACACGCCGTCATTCCTGGCAGCGCACTTCAGGTTTCACGAATGACGCCCAGCAGCAGGTCATGGCGTTGCCTTTCAATGGTGTCTATCTCTTCAGCCCTCAAGTAGAACAGGCTCTAGAGGCCACACAAAAGACTAGGTCAGCCATTAAATTGGCTCGACGTCCTCCCACTCCCTCTCGGGGGGGTGTTAACAAACGCCAGTTTCATAACCGTCAGTCCTTTCGGGGCAAAGGCAGGGGAGGTTTTAATAAAAACCAAGCCCCTCAGCCTCAAAAGGAAACGCAACAGAAGGCACAAGGACCGAAAGCGCCCAGTGCTGCCTTCTGAGTTGTTGGCCCAGTCCCTTCTTAGCTTCCCAAGGAGGCTCTTCCTCAGCGGTGGGAGGTCGTCTGACTCACTTCTACAATCAATGGAAGTCCATAACCTCGGACAAATGGGTCCTTCGGATAATCTGCGAGGGGTATTCCCTTAATCTTTTAGAGACCCCTCCAGATCGTCCCCCCAGATGACAGCCCAGGCTGTCAGTACTTCAGTCAGAACTTTTCACCTCTGAGATACAAGGCCTTCTGAACAACAGGGCAGTGGAAGTAGTTCCACTGGATCATCTGAACACAGGGTTCTACTCCCATTACTTTCTGGTTCCAAAGAAAACCGGGGGCATGCGCCCCATTTTGGATCTCAGAAAATTAAACAAATTTCTTCCCAAAGAGAAATTCAAAGTGATAGTGCTATGAGCCCTGTTACCTTTGCTTTATCAACATAACTGGTTAGCCTGCTTGGACATGCAGGATGCTTACCAACACATTCCTATTCACCCAAAGCATCACAAATACCTAAGGTTCATGGCTTTGGGACAGCATTATCAGTTCAGAGTCCTGCCCTTTGGGCTATCCTCGGCGCCACAAGTTTTTACCAAGTGTTGTGCAATTCTCGCAGCACATCTCAGAAAAATCAGAATATAAGTGTTCCCATATCTGGACGATTGGCTTCTAGCAAGTCCTTCCAGGCAGGGAACTCTAGACGTCATGGCCACGGCTTCATACTTTCTCACGTCCATGGGAGTCCTGCTAAACCTCAAAAAATCACAGCTGCAGCCCTCCCAGAAGCTCCTTTTCATAGGAACTCTTCTGGACAGCTCCTGTATGAAAGCCTTTCTTCCAGAGGACAGGAGGAGCAATATCCTTCAGATGGCCCGGCTCATCGGAGAGAGCAGCTCGGTTTCAGCTCTCTCGATGCAACGGATGCTAGGTCTCATGGCATCCTTGGTGTTCACTGTATCCCTAGTACGCCTTCACATGAGAACCTCTCAATGGATGCTCAGTACTCAGTGGTCCCCAACCACTCAGCCTCAGTCCTTTCTCATCAAGGTGACAGAACCTCTGAAGAGGTCACTCACCTGGTGGTCGCAAGAGGACAATCTTCTGGAAGGGTATCCCTTTGCTCCTCTGGATCATCAGATTTCCATTACCACGGACATGTCCCTGATGGGGTGGGGAGCTCACTGTCAGACCCTCCACACCCAAAGTACGTGGACTCAGCTCGAGTCTCAGCTTCACATAAACGTCTTGGAAATGAGAGCCGTCCTTTATGCAGTCCGGGCTTTGAAGGACATTCTCTGTCACAAGAACATTCTCCTTCAAACGGACAACAAAGCAGTGATGCATTACATCAACAAGAAGGGCAGTGCTCACTCTTACCCCTTATGCAGGGAAGCTGTGAGGGTGTGGGAATGGTGCTTGGCGCACAAGGCTCTAATTCATGTGCTCTACCTGCCGGGGGATGCAGAACGAACTGGCAGACTGTCTCAGCAAAACAGAGACAGATCCTCACGAATGGTCTCTCGACACAGCCATAGCTCAGTCTCTATTCGCAGAGTGGGGAACTCCAGACCTAGACCTTTTTGCATCCCCACTCAACACAAAACTGACTCTCTTCTGCTCCAGAAATCCAGGGCCTGACATTTTCTGTCAGGATGCGTTCAGGCTGCGGTGGACAAAACTCTTTCTATACGCCTTTCCGCCTCTTCCTCTGATTCAGAGAGTACTTCTCAAGTTCGAGTCCCAGGGGGACAAAATGATCCTCATTACTCCATTCTGGCCTTGACAAATATGGTTTCCACTACTCAATAGTATGTCGGAAACTCCTCTGAAACTGCTTCCCCTTCAGAGGAACCTTCTGACTCAGGGCCCTGTGGTCCAGCCCAATCTGAAATCACTTCACCTTCATGCTTGGCTCATGAAGAGATAGAGGTGAACAGGTTCAATGTCTCTCGCAGGGTTTCAGATATTCTTCTGGCTGCGCGCAAGCCAGCCACTAGGAAAACTTACATAGCCAAATGGAAGCGTTTTTCGCTCTGGTGTGCAAAATCCTCTTTGAATCCTTTTTCCTGCCCACCAGATAAAGTTCTAGAGTACCTTGTAGACCTCTCAGATTCAGGTCTGCAATAATCTACAGTTAAGGTTCACCTTTGTGCCATTTCAGCTCATCATGAGCCAGTACTTTCCTTGTCACTGGCTCAGTTACCTGTGGTTAAGAGGTTTCTTAAGAGAATTCTGCATACCAGACCTCCCATCAGACATCCAGTTGCAGCCTGGCACATTAATCTGGTGCTAGACATGCTCACTCGAAAACCTTTCGAGCCCCTAGCTACCTGTGAGTTAAAATTTCTCACTTGGAAAACGGCCTTCGTAGTGGCCATTACCTCGGCCCGCAGGGTCTCTGAGATACATGCCTTGGTCACAGACAGTCCCATCCTAAGTTTTTCCCTAAGATTGTTTCAGAATTCCATCTAAACCAACCTTTGGTCCTTCCTACTTACTTTGTGAAATTCCAAAATGAAGGAAAGCGTTCTCTTCATTCCTTGGACGTCAAAAGAGCTTTGTGCTTCTATCTAGATAGAACAAAGGATTTTCGTAAAGCTCAGCAACTGTTTGTTTCCTTCAGCGAGACCAGGCTGGGTCAACCTGTCGCTATCAGATGTATTTCAGCGTGGCTGGTGGCATGCCTTCGCCACTGTTATTCCATGGTGCAGGTTAAGCTAGAGGGCAGAGTGTACGCTCACTCTACTAGAGCGGTCGTGGCATCCCTAATGGAAATCCGCAATGTGCCCATTGCAGATATTTGCAATGCAGCCACCTGGAGCTCAGTGCCTACTTTCATCAAACACTATGCCCAGGATGTCCATGCCAGACGACATCTTTCTTTTGGCAGAACCATCCTTAATGGACTCCTGTACTAAAACTGTGAGCTCTTGGTCTCTCCTGCCACCCTCTTAGGGGATTATTAGCTCGGTACTCTCCCATTAGTGTGAATGAGTGGTGGAGACTTTGTGTCCAGGAAGATATGAAAATTACGTACCTACCGTAATTCTTGATCTTCTTGGACGAGTCTCCACTGCTCATTCACACGCCCACCCACCATCCCCCGAGCTCACCTATGTTGTTGATCTTCACTCCCTCAATCTTTAGGCTGTGAAGACTTCTTTGTTGACCCTTCTTATACGGGTCATCTGGACTGTCTTATGTCCGGTTGTTTTTGGTTAGGCTATCCTTCTAGGTTAGTTACGCTGCACCTCCTCGGAAAAAACGGTACTGAGGCGGTTGGAGGGTCGTTGCCGGGATAGTCATTACTGCACGAGCGGAAGCTCACGGTGCCGTTACTTGCAGCGCCATCTCCGGCGCCGATCCTCTAGCAAAAAGTTTGCTCTCACTGGGTCCTAGTGCCTCCGGCGCAGTTCCCATTAGTGTGAATAAGTGGTGGAGACTCATTCAAGAAGATCAAGAATTATGGTAGGTACGTAATTTTCATTTGTTGGTATTGAACCCCAACTGCCATGCTCTTGACCACTCCTCGAGTTTCCCCAAGATCCCTGCACATTCTCCCTACCCTCTCCAGAGCGTCCACCAGATTTTGGTATAATTTGCAGAAAGGCATACCTTTCCTTCCATTTCTTCTGCAGTGTCACTTATGTAGACATTGAAGAGGACTGGTCCCAGTACAGAGCCCTACAGCTCTCCGCTGGCAATGACAGCAGTACAGGGTTAACAACATGGGTCAAATTAGATCCACTTTTGTAAAAAAAATTTGGCACAAAACGAAAAACAACTGGATCAAAACTTAACCCAAAATACAAATGTCACCAGTATAGAAATGCTAGCACTTGTCAAGTAAAAATACTTTCCTAATGTTCGCTTTTCCACCTTTCAGCTGTTGTTATAGACTGAGTTCACCACTACGAGCCCACTGTCAAGTGGAAGATGGGTCATTTTTGGGAAGGCTGCAACATTTCCTATTTTACCCAATCTAGCGCTGTCCCTGCCTGCTGGCCACTCTCTCATCGTTGGAGTGAGTGCCGTTATCTACCATCCTCTGTCTCCTATCTTTTAATCAGTTACTTACATAGAAACATAGAAGTTGTTGACAGAAAAGGGCCTCTAGGCCCACCTAGTCTGCCCTGAAGTACCTACCTACTGTGCTGCCGTGGACTGTACTCGATCTATGGCCTTACCCCTCCCCAGCCAGGTTACTGAGGTCCCCCTGTGTCTATCCCATGCATGTCTGAATCCTGCTACTGTTTCAGTATCCACCACCTCTGCTGGGAGGCTGTTCCAGATGTCCACACACTTTCCAAGAAGTAGTATCTGCTCATATCCCCTCTAAGTCTCCTCTTTCCAGCTTCATATCATGTCCTCTTGTCCTTGAGCATCTCTTTCTATGCAAGAGGCCTTTCTGTACCTTATTAGTATATCTGAGGTATTTGAATGATTTCTATGGCATGATTTATTCATTTCTGTGGCAGAATGCAGTCCTGCCATTGGTTAAAATATGATGTGATGTCATTGATGACATCACATGCCAAGCATAGAGGAGGAGTGTCAGGATAAACAAGATGGATATGGGAGCCTGGTGCTATGGAAAAACTGTATATTTGAATGAAAATTCACCAATACATGAAAATTACGTGCCTACCGTAATTCTTGAACTTCTTGGCCGAAGTCTCCACAACTTAATCACATTAATGGGACTAGGCCGGAAATGCTAGGACCCAGCGGGAGCCCAAAATCTTCAGGAGGGCCAGTGCTGAGGTAGGACTGCACATGCGCAGCATTGTAAAACTGGCTCGTGCCGTATAAGCTATCTCAGCATTGACCCTCCAACCACCTCAGTACCTTTTTTACAAAGGAGGTGCAGCATAAAGTATTCTAGGAAACTGACCTAACCCGGACATTGCGTAGTCCATTGACCCATGTAAGAAGGGACAAATCAAACCATTTCAACGTATAAAAGGCGCCTTTCCATTGATCAAGGCGCCGGTACATAAAGGTTGTGACAGGGAGCTCCTGCCGCTCTTGAGGACCGACCTTTCTTAAATCTGTTGCAACAGTTCTTCTGTTTCTTAGTCTGATCTATCCTTTACAGTTTCTAGACCATAAGGTTGGCCACCTATGGGCACCCCTTCCCTTTCTTGACTATGCTATAGTGTCCTTTTTAATTTTACTTTTCTCTCTCAGGTCCTCGTACAGGGAGGTTGTTGTGGTGACCTCTGAGCGTACATAAAACAATAGGTTGCGTTTATCGTTGCTGGATTTAATATGTAATAGCACTATGTCATAAAATACCTTGATGTATTGTATATACCTTATGTCTATGAAACCTGTAAATGTTGAAAATACCATGGCACTACGTGTTTTTGATGAAGGTAAAAAGTACTAGTTGACTGTATTATAAAAATTAAGTTGCGCTATTTAAAATGCATGTAAATTGCTGTAAACTGAGCCAGTCTAAAATGACATGGTGATTTGCATATATCCCATGATGCGTTGCATTATGGAAGTATGTGTGATGTTGTGTTTCTTTGAAACTTGGCTCATTGCTGATGCTCTTTGGGGTAACCCATGTTTCAGTGCTTCTGCACTGAGGCTCTTCATCTTTAGCTTGTTTTTGTTTTTTTTATTTGAGCTCCCACCAACCAAACAAACAAGGCCCGCATAGGAGTGGAGTCTGAATCTTAAATGCTAAGTTAGATCAGAGATCAGTGTCAGTAGGTGCTGGCTAAGTGCAGAGAAAAGACATACATAGTCTGTTGCTGCAAACGGATGTACTGAAGCAGGGATATGCCATTGCTTAATATTATCGTCTGTATTATGAATAAACATCACACAGACATTGTATGTTGAACTTGAAGTTTGGTGTCTTGTCCATCTGTTATCTCACAATTCCTCCACAAAGGTAAAATGACCATCTCCACAAGTTAAAATACAATACATAAAATCACAAACACATTTGAAAATACAATACCTACTTGCAGAATGTATTCAATATAATGTTTTTTTTTAATTTTTTTATGTATTTGACTATTTAACTTCTTTGTTATATAATTCTGCTCTTTTTCTCTAGATAGGAAACACTCAGTGTAATAGAAAAAAAATTACTATTTTATTCACTTGGTTAGTCTATGTTCCATGGCAGGCATATGACAAGTGATTTGTTGAATGTAATATATTGAGAGGGCACTTGATGGTGGTGTTCTATAAAATACAATACCAATAGCATCCAATAAATAAATCAAGAGGCAGTATACTTAAATTATTCCACATCTAAAATTCCTCTGGAAATGCCAGGCTAAACAGCTGGGTTTTTAGTGCTGTTTTGAAACTCTGGACAGTCAGGCACTCTCTTACCCGAGGTAGAGAATTCCAGTGGGTAGGAGCCATAAATACAAAAGAGTGGGCTCCTGATGTCTTCAGTTGCACCCTTGGAATCTCTAGCAATCCCTTATTGGTGGATCGGAGTGGTCGGGAGGGGCAGTAGGGCAGAGCAGATCTTGCAGGTAGCAGGGTCCCTGATCGTGAAGGGCTTTATAGGTCAGCAAACCAACCTTGAAGGTGATACGCCACCGCACTGGCAGCCAGTGCAGTCCACGGATCACAGGCATAATGTGACTGGTCCTACATGTACCAGTTACCAGCCTGGTAGCTGCATTCTGCACTAGCTACAGGCGGTGAATATCAACCCCCAGTAGCCGCAAGTAAAGGGCATTGCAGTAGTCAAGGCAAGAGGTCATGAAGGTATGGACCAACGACAATGGCTCATCAGGAGGGATCAGGTGCTTCACCCAGGCGATATTCTTCAGATGGTAAAAAGAGGTCTTGACTGTCACAGCCCCACTCAGCAGGTCCTCTGTTCCCACAGTGCCAACCCCTGAGCGCAGTACTGTGAACAGGGTAACAGAACAGGGTAACCCTTCTGTCTGTTTTGTGGGTCCGAATCACCTTTGGTCTCAAGTTCTGGAGGGATTCAAACTGAAAACCTCTTGCTAGCGTATCCAACTGTACAGGCTCAGATAATTCAGCTCTTTGGGGAATGCCAGATATCTTTCACCTACGGGCACCTAACCAGGTATACAGAATGAACCCTTAAAAACTCTATGAAAGACCTTAGATAAATTCTTACCCTTTCCCAGTTTGGTATACCATTAAGCTTATGAACAGTGTTGTCAAAATCTTAACCATCCATATATCACAGGCAAAAAGGAAGGACTTGGAAGACACAGGCAGTCTCTTTAAAATAAGAGGTTTTACTTAAAATGAATAAAATATGTAAAATGTAACCACAGAACATTATATCACAAAACATACAATCACTTAAAAGAACTAGGTAAAATACAAACATAAACTCCTACCACAATACACTTAGACTTGTCTATCTAATGTATATCTTCTTACAGTGCTTTAGTTAGCTTTTGTTTCAAGAGAGTCCAAACAGGAATGTATCTAAGTGGAAATGCAAAATACAATTAAACTGTCTCTAAACCTGCCCCTTCCGTGTAGCCACCTAGCTCCTCTCTGTAAAATATAAAAATGAATACACACAGGATGTCCCATTACTGGGGTATATTAAATAAGGTGACATCAGCAAAAACTCATTTCCCCATATGTCCCTTTGATCTTGAGTGGTTTCCTGCTCCTCTTTGATCTTTGAGCAGTTCCTATTTCCACACTTCAAAGGCAGGATGTCATAAATTGCAACTCCTCTGAAACGTCATAAAAGTTTACTGTCCCTCCTTGCAGCTGGTCAGCTACAATTAAGTCAGATAAACAGGAGACCCTTAATTATCTCTCTCTAGTCTTTAATTATTTCCTGGCTTTCAGGTTAACATATATCCTGTTATTTTAATGAGACTGGGGGGGTCATCCCAGGGGCACAGGATGTCTCCTGTGAGAAAGGTCACATACCACATTCTATATTACAAAAATCATAGAACAGTCATAATCAGCTGGCCAAGTGTCATAATCCTCCCCGTCGAGACTGAATTTGGGGGCTCTATCCCCTGCATGGAATGAGCATCCCAAATCAGTTAACTCCTCATATACACGAGACAAGCCATCTGAGTTCTGATTAGTCGCTCCAGCCCTATGTAAGATTGTCATGTCATACCCTTGCAAAGCAAGACTCCATCTTAACAATCTACCATTAGTTTTTCCCATTTGCGTCAGCCAAACCAGTGGGTTGTAGTCAGTTTGTACCACAAAATGCTGCCCATATAAGTATGGCTTTAGCTTCTTTAGGGCCCACAGTATGGCAAGACACTCATTTTCCACAGTAGAGTATGCCTGCTCCCTGGGAAGTAACTTTTTACTCAGGTACACTACAGGGTGATCTTTTCCTTGGTTGGATGTCTGAGTCAGTACTGCTCCAATACCCATGTCTGAGGTGTCAGTCTGAACTATAAAGGGTTTGCTATAGTCAGGACTTGTCAATACAGGAGCACTGCACTGGGCCTTCAGTCTGGTAAAGGCTTCCTCACAGGCTGGTCCCCAGGTAATTTTCTTTGGCATCCTTTTCTTTACCAGGTCGGATAGGGGAGCAGCCACGGCACTGTAATTGGGTACTCCCGGCTTTGATAGTGAGCCCGGCCCTCTGTATCCTGCCCAGCACTTCCCTAAGGTGGGACAGATGTTCCTCCCAGCCGGCACTAAAGATGGCAGTGTCATTCAGGTACGCCACGGCGTACTCCTCAGCTCCATTTAACACCTGGTTCACCAACCTTTGGAAAGTGGCTGGGGCGTTCTTCATTCCAAAAGGCATTACTTTAAATTCAGATAAGCCTATCAGAGTGATGAAGGCCGACCTCTCCCTAGCTCTGTCTGTTAACTGTACCTGCCAGTACCCCTTGGTCAGGTCAGTGGTCTTAAGGTAGGTCGCCACTCCCAACTTGTCCAGGAGTTTGTCCGTTCGGGGCATCGGGTGGGCGTCTGACTTCGTGACTGCATTCAGTCCACGATAGTCCACACAGAAATGAGTAGAGCCATCTGGCTTGGGCACAAGGACTATGGGTGAGGCCCAGAGGCTGTGGGATCTCTAGATTACTCCTAAATCCAGCATCTCCTCCACTTCCCTCCTGATGTCCTTTTGGACAGCCTCTGACACCCGACATGCTGTCCGCCGTATGGGTGTCTGTGTCCCTGTCTCCACATTGTGCGTCGCTAAGGGGGTTAGTCCAGGCTTGGCGCTAAGCGGGGGCAAAGTCTGCTAAAACCTCCCTTACTTCCTGAATCTTGTCCAGTGCCAGCCTGGGAGACAGTTTTACTGCCTCCACAGAGGACTCCCACTTGCTTTCTTCCAGCAAGTCCAGAAGGGGGTCTCCTTCGTCCATCCCCACCCCAGGACTACACACTGCAAACACCATGTCAGCCCTGTTAGCATATGGCTTCATCATGTTGACATGGTACATCCTTTCTGTCTGTCTTCTGTCAGGTAACTCTATAATATAGTTCATGTCATTTACCTTCCTAACTACTTTGTACGGTCCTGCCCACTCAGCCTGCAGCTTGTCTTTCCGGACCGGAATAAGGACCATGACTTCCTGACCCACCATGTATGAGCGAGCTCTGGCTCTGCAATCGTACCACACTTTTTGTTTCTATTGCAACTGCCAGGTTGTTCTGGGCTGTCCCCATAAACACCTTCAGCCTTTCCCTAAACCAAAGGACGTAATCCACTATGGGAGTTCTCTGGGTGGCATGCTTGCCTTCCCAGTCCTCCCAGATCAAGTCTAGGGCCCATGTACCCGGCATCCATATAAGAGTTCGAAGGGGGAAAATCCTGTTGACTCTTGGGGTACCTCCCTGTATGCAAACAACAGGTGGGGAAGGTATTTCTCCCAGTCCCTCCCATGCTGTTCAGCAAATGCTCGGAGCATTGACTTCGGGGTACCATTAAATCTTTCCACAAGCCCATTGGCTTGTGGGTGATACGGTGCCGTGCATCTCTGCACCACCCCACACTTTTCCCACAAACATTTCATCAGGTCCGACATGAAGGAACCCCCCTCGATCGGTGATAACCTCCTGTGGAAACCCAACATGGGAGAAAATCCCAACTAAGGCATCTGCCACTTTATCTGTCCTCAGTTAGGATAGGGCGACTGCCTCTGGGTACCGGGTGGCATAATCCACCACAGTCGGGATGAATCTCTTCTCTGTGGAGCTGGGGGTATTAAAAGGCCCCACAATATCCATTCCCACCCTCTGGAATGGCTCCTCCACTATGGCCAATGGAATTAGGGCTGCTTGGGTTTTCTTGCCCACCTTCCCTATTTCTTGGGACCGGTGACAAGACCTGCAATACTCCTTCACCTGCCGAGTGAAGTTGAGCCAATAGAAATTCTGGGCTAATCGCTGCGTAGTGCGCACAATTCCCAGATGACCAGACAAGGGAATATCATGTGCAGTCTTGAGCAGCTGCTCACAGTACAGCTGGGGAACGACAAGCTGCCTGCCTAGCACCCCTCCCTCTGTCTGCACAGCCTAAGTATACATCAGTCCATTTTCCCAATAAACCTTATGTTTACCGTCACCTCAGGGGTTGAACATTTTTTTGGGGATGCATAAGTCCAGGACTTATGGTACATTTTTTGGGTAAGTCCATATCAGGATCCAGTAAGTCACAACATTTTTCATATTATTACGAGGAAAAAAAATTATTTATTTTTCCCCCCTTTTAGGATGCGCCAGTGACAGTCAGAGAAAGGTTACAGAGAGGCAGAGAGAATATTATAAGACAGCAATAGTACTGCAGCTTGCTTCAGGCTGATTTTCTTCTTCTTTTGATGGACATTTGTGACCAGAGGAATGGATAGTACCCAGACTACTGTCAAGCTAGTACTTTATTGATGGCAGTGGATCAAATTCAGAGACGGATGGTCCTGTAGTCATGATAAGCAGCTGGTTCTCGAAAGACTGTTGGGTCAGGGTTGTTCGTAATTTGTTTTTAATGAAATTAGCTTTTGAAAATCCTCTTTCACATTCACTTGTGGAAAGGGAAATCGTGAGCAGAATCTCAATAAGCTTTTGCATAGGGCCCTTCGTGGAGTCTGGGCCACGTTCACCAATTTTCATTTGTAACACCAACTTGTACATAGGTATGAGAGGTTTGGTTCGGAATCGAGAAAGGTATAACTTCAGCTGCACCCACTCATCTATAGCAGAATCTTTATCAAGTTCTGAGAAGTGAGAAGAGAAAGGGCTATCTGTGATGAGTTCAATTAGTTCAGCATTGCCAAATGTTGCTAGATCTTCCTTTCCAGTGGCCAGTTGTGATAATTCAAAATCTGAAGTAAAGACAAAGGTTTCTCTGAGAGAACACCAAACCTGTTCTGGATGTACATGACAGTATCGTTAACAAATGTGTGAAGTTCAGCTTCACTTCCAGGTGTTCCGTGAACTTTTGTTTTGCCAAACATACGTTCTTCTGCGTTATACTGTTCCTGGAATTTTGTAAGATATTTTCCAGGAGTACTTTTAAGTGCTTCTAGCTGCAGAATGGCTTTCTCTATATGTTCTGGTATCTCAACAATTAAGTAGTCTGCCAACTGGAAAGTTTTTGATAATCTAGCAACAATTGGCAAAAAATCTAATAAGAAATAAAGAACTTTAATGAAATGCATAGAGGTCAGTTCCTTGAGGTACCCCTTAGCTCTGTTAGCATCGTCTGCCCTGTTGCCATCCACAAATCTGTGCTCCAGATGCATTGTCACAATGTCTAGGTTTTTTTCTAATGCCACAACTGCTCTCTCTTTGCTTGCTAACCACCTGACTTGCTTTACAGCCGTGAAATGTGCAAGATGCTCATCGAGAACTTCAGCAATTTCTTTAAGTTCTCTCCTGCGCTTTGGAGACCAAAAATAAAAACTGAAAATGCCTTTTAAACACTCTTCAAATTTGGCCATGTATTTGAAATGTTTATTTGCATCCAAAATGGCAAGCTCAAGTTTGTGGGCAACACAGTGAATGCCAGTAATGTTTGGCAAAAGTGATTTGAGTCTAGTAATGACTCCTGTCCGTTCACCAAGATTAACTGATGCACCATCAAAATTAGCACATACAAGTGCTGGATGTGCACTGCCTGTCAGTTCTGGTAATGGCAAAACCACTGACTGTAAGGCTTTCTCAATAGCATTAAATACGCCCTCAGCACTTGCAGTTTCAAGTGGTGACACAGATATTAGATGTGTGACTGGCAAACAGTTAGCACCTACATATCTCAGGTAGACAATTTCTTGTTCAACGATGGAGTGGTCTGTACTTCCATCTGCAAAAATACTCACAAAGGAGGCATTTTTTACCTCTTCAATTATTACTGAACGTATTGTTTTAGCGATGTTGTCCACAAACAAGCGGCAACCTGCTATATTCATGTAGTTGTTGCCAGCATTTAAACCATTTTTACGCTGGATCTCACAAATGATTTCAAAATCAGAAAAAGGTTTCCCATTCTTTGCCACGGTGTATGCAGTGTTAAGTAAAATTTTGTATTTCTCAACTACTTTTGTTGTCATGTGTCTTTTTTGAAATGACTGACCCAGAGCAGTTTCTGACAGATGAATGGGTGGTACTTTAGCAGTATCCTTTAAGTAATGTTTTGTGCAAGTGATGTGTTCCCTTGTCAAATCATGCCTCTTTATGGGGTCTAACTTAAGATCTCCTGAACCTTTTACCATAGCTGAGTTAGGATCACATATTTGGGGGTAGGCTTTACAATATATGCAGTACATTACAGATTTTTCTTCACTGTAATCCAGCCATGGAAATTCTTTTTTCCATTCAGGACGGAAATTCCTGACACTTTTTCTCTGTCATATCTTTGATCCTTGGTAAGGCCATCGTCAGAACTTTTACGTTTCGCAGAACTGGATGTTGTAGCACTATTAGTACTTGCTCCACCAGATTTTGAGAAACCAAATTTTAATAAGCTCATTTTGCTGTGAGAAATTGCTCTGGGTAAGACTAGAAGACTAGTTTTTGTAATTTCAAATGTTTACTTTAATGAGCAAGGATGGAAATACATGTGAGGCACTATTATGGCCCAGAAGTATTGGCTTAGGTTAGCAAGTTAGGGCAGACAGACAGAACACACATGAGTAAATGACTGACAATGAGATGATGCTAAGGGGTGACACTATGAAATGATTTATCAGTCACAAGGGAAAAGAGGTGTGCTTCTGCAAACTTTTTCAGTGACACACTGATAACTTCAGAAAAATATTTAGTGACTGACTTACTTCTCTCTCAAACTAATACAGACTGAGACAGGTTTTGCTTCAGCCCAGAAAAATATTTAGTGACTGTAGTGACTTCTCTCTCAAACTAATACAGACCGAGACAGGTTTTGCTTCAGCCCAGAAAAATATTTAGTGACTTCTTGCTCAAACTAATACAGACCGAGACAGATTTTGCTTCAGCCCAGAAAAATATTTAGTGACAGTACTGACTTCTCTAGTAATATACGACACAGGTTTTGCTTCAGCCCAGAAAAATATTTAGTGACTCTAGTGACTTCACTCTCAAACTAATACAGACCGAGACAGGTTTTGCTTCAGCCCAAAAAAATATTTAGTGACAGTACTGACTTCTCTAGTAATATACGACACAGGTTTTGCTTCAGCCCAGAAAAATATTTAGTGACTCTAGTGACTTCATTCTCAAAATAATAGACGCAGGCTTTGCTTCAGCCCAGAAAAATATTTAGTGACTTCTGTCTCAAACTATTATATCGACACAGGCTTTGCTTCAGAATAATTAAAAGTCTGAATGTAAATGTAGTGGCTCAGTATGTCAGTCAGGCACACTGGCTCGCAGTAATTGGCTCCAAATTAAATTCTGAAATAATGCACCACTGTTTCACAGACTTGCTGCAGGCATGCTTTAGACAGACAGTGCACTTATAATTGTGTCAGGGTTAAACTAATTTTTTTACTTATTTGTGTAGCCCACTAGAGCCCTAGGCAGCCAGATCTCAGACAGACAGTGGTAACTCAAAGGAAAAAATCCCTGACAGATTGTCCCAAATCGTGCTTTTTTTTTTTTAAACCTCCTCAAGTGACCAGCTCAAAAGATTGTTGCTTAAAGCTGCCTCAAACTGTCTGATCACTATTTCAGCTGCAGCTCGAGGCGATCCTTTCTAGCTCCCTGAGAGGTCACACATAGATTTTTCACCTCAAAAACTACCCCAGATCATCTATTTAGCCCTTTTTTTGTGCCCAAAGCAAGACTAACATGCCAGACTAGTGAGCAAGAGATCCAGATTTTTTTTTTATTTGCCACGCAATACTGACAACGGACTGCCTAACCACACGTCTTCTCCCTCTAACAGCCAGCTCAAAAGTGTTGGCACAGTTCGTTTCATCGGACACATGTGCAGATCAGCCACAGACCACCTGATCACTGATTGTCACACACGTGATCCCCCTGTGGCTGATCTCGCAATGTGCCGACTACGCGAGACTCTCTGCTGTGCTGTCTGGATTGCCAAAGCTGCTCCTGTTTCACCAGAGCATGTGGGAGGATCCTGAAGCCCTGCCAACCCGCCCCACGTTTCCGTGACCCCACCCCCCACGTGTCAGGAAGCCCACACCAACCCCGCCCCACACATGTCGGAAGCCCTGCAAACACCGCCTCATATTTGGAGACAGGAGCTTCCTACTGGCTTCCCCTACCCCAGCGCATTCCTGAGACTCCGAGAGGTAGCGCAGAGGCGCAGCGTCGGGCGCGCCGCAGAACACAGCAGGACAGTAAGGGAACTGCACATAGAGCTGCAGGAACTGCACAGCAAGTCCGTCGGACTTTACAAGTCTGTGCAGTTTAAGTCCTGCTGCTGCTAATGTGCATCCCGGACCTCGGTCTTGGGGATTTTTCATCCCCTGCACCTCCTTGTGCTCCGTCAGAGTCTGCCCAAGCCCTCAGCTTCTCTAGACTAGGGTCGCTTCTCTGAGCAGCTGCAAACCCCACACATTCCCAAGGCATGGGACAGGTCCCCTTCAGTCTAAAAACTAGGGTCCCTAGCATTAGCGTCAGAGCACTCAGGATCACTGTCATTCCTAACCCTCTGACAATGGGTCACCCCTCCCTCTTTGGAGTAATCCTCTGTAGCTGCCTGGTTAACTGCTACTGGGGAAATTTCTACCCTCTTTTCATTAATCTCCATATCAGGAGACACAGGCTGGGGAAACAGCCTCCCAATGGCTTCCACAATGGCTTCTGTGGGGTTCAGGGAACTACAATTTTCCCTTGCCACTTGGCTACGGGTTACTGCACACACCATCCCCTGTTGGAGATTGTTGCCAAGGATGACGTCCACTGCTAACGTTTTGGCTACAGTCACCTGTTGTACGGTTCCCCCTGTTTCACCCCAGTCTAGAAGAACACTAGCGTGGGACAATGTTTTCTCCCCACCAGTAAAGTCTTGTACAGAGACATATTTATTGGGTATAAGCAGGGCCCCGATTTTTCTACGGCACATCGGAGCAAAGTTCTGCAGCAGGGTTCTCAGTTGCCGCCGAACTTCTGCGGCACTCAACACCAATTTCTGCGGCAATTCTGCGGCACATTTTTAACCTTAATTTTTTTCCTTTTCTTTTTTGCCATATCTGACACAATGCACGCTCGTAACACAGTCATTTTATGGGCATTTGTCACCAAATTTTCAACATAGCCAGTTTAAGACCTCTGCTCATGAACAGTATCACTGTGATTTTATTAATCTGTCTCGACATTGATTTCTTACACCGACAGCATCATTGTGCACTACATGTGCAAAACACATTTCGGGTGAGATGTGAAAATGACAGTTGTACTGTTCATAGGAGAGGTATGGTAAAATGGCAATACTGAAAATCTGGGTGAAAATATAAAATGCTCGAGGCTACGGCGTGCGTAGGAACTGCGCTATGCATGCTCGTAACACAGTCATTTTTGGGGCGTTGTTCACCAAATTTTCAACATAGCCAGTTCAAGACCTCTGCTCATGAACAGTATCACTGTGATTTTATTAATCTGTCCAGAACATTGATTTTGCACACCAACCGCACCATTGTGCGCTGCATGTGCAAAAACACATTTCGGGTGAGATGTGAAAATGACAGTTGTACTGTTCATAAGGAATAGTGGCAAAATGGCAATACTGAAAATCTGGAGTGAAAATATTAAAAATGCCGAGTTACGAGCATGCGTAGGAACTGCGCAACGCACGCTCGTAAAACAGTCGTTTTGAAGAATATTTTCACCAATTTTTCAACATAGGGTTTTTAGGAGCCTACCTCATGAACTGTGACACTGTCATTTTGTTAATCATTCCGGAAAGGTGGTTCCGCACAGTGACTGCGGAACCACCTTTCGGGACCGATTAACGAAATAACAGTGTTACAGTTCATGAGGTGGGGCCCCAAAAACCCCATGTTGAAAATTTCAGAAAATTTCCAGAAATGGCTGAAATATGCACTAAAGTTGAAAAAAATCCATTTATGCCATTATACAGCTTACCGGCATTTCTTCAGTTTGCGGTTGGCTTTGAAGAGTGCAGAGCGTGTTCCCGGTCCACGAAGATCGTCGCGCTGGGCTCGGAGGTAAGTATGGGTTGAGGTGGGGGTGAGGGGTGTGGGAGGTGGGTATGCAGAGGGTGAGTGGGTTGGGGAGGGGCAAAAGAAGCAACATTGGAAGGTTTTTGTTTCAGGTTTTTTTTTTTATTATTAAGACAGAAGGAGGGACTTTTGCAACTGGGGTGGGCTCCCAGCGTGGCACCAGGTAGCAGGGGGCGAGTGAAGCCGGCGAGGGATTAGGCACCCGGTGCAAACGAAGTTTTGCCACGCTGGGTGGACTCCCAGCGTGGATACAAGCATTTGGTAGGGGGACAGTGAAGCCAACGGGGATTGGGCACCCCCGTTGGCAAAGGACGTTTTTGCCACACTGGGGTGGGCTCCCAGCGTGGCATACTACCACTAGAGAGGGCAGTGAAGCCAATGGGGATTGGGCACCCCCGTCGGCAAAGGACGTTTGTTCCGCAGGCGGCCGCGAATTCTGCAGGTGACGGCAAATTCTGTGGATATTTCCGCAGTTTGCCGCATCTGCGGAATCGCGGAAAACTTGGGGCACTGGGTATAAGCTGACCAGGCTGTACCAGATCCCCTTTTACCAATGTCAGGGATGCCCCTGTGTCCCTTAACCCTTGCATCTGTACACCATTCACCATGATTGGGTGCATGTGTTCCCTCATGTTCACAGGCATGCTTCCAGGGACACACAAACGACCCACTTCTTTCCTAGCCTCCGATTGTATATTGCTTGTCTTTGTGGAACACTGTCTGTCAATATGCCCAGTTTCTTTACACAATCAACATTCATTTCTTTTCTCAGAGAAATCTTTTCTCTGAAACCTGGGGCTAACTGGTTTTAGTGGAGGCAGTGAGGGTTTTCGCTGCCCTGAAGGCATCCTTTTCCCTTTCTGCACTGCCACGCCCACCCCATTCGCTCTCAGAGCAGGTCTGCTCTTGGCATAGCGGTCCGAGAGTTCAGCAGCCTCTTGCTCTGTTTTGGGATCTTGGTCCTCCAGCCAGGTTTTCAGCTCTGCTGGGCATGCCCAGAAAAACTGTTCTAACAGAATCATATTTTCAGTTTTATCTACACAGTTTGCTTCAATTCCTTCCCACCAACGTTTTAAAAACTGATGTTGTTTCATGGCTATCTCCTCGTAGCTCATGTCAGGGCTTCTCCTGAGCTTATAGAATTTAGCTCTGTATGATTCAGCAGTTAATTCAAATTTTTTATCAGTGCAGCTTTAAGTTTGCTGTAATCATTACTGTCCTCATTGTCCGTTTGACCCAGTGCATCCCGAGCTTTTCCGGTAAGTAGTGGGGATAGCTGGAAGCTCCAGGACTCCCTAGGAATTTTAGCCTGAATACAAACTTTTTGAAAAGAATTTAGAAAGGCATCCATATCCTCCCCCTCTTTAAATTCAGCTATCAATTTGGAATTCAATTTGTAACCTAGTCTTGTAGTTCCAGTTAAACCCAAGCCACTTACCTGCTCTGGTGCTGATGGTTGGAGTCATAGCTTCTCCAGTTCATGTTGCCTCTGGCGCGCTCGCTCCTCTCGGTCCGCCTCTCGCTGTTCATGCTCCCTCTTCTCCTCTGCGATTCGCTTCTCTTGCTCCACTTCTCGCTGTTTGCGCTCCCTCTTCTCCTCTGCGGCTCGTTTCTCTCACTCTACCTCCCTCTGGAACTCCTGTTCCATTCTGCCCAACTCAGTCTGCAGCCTGAGTACTTCTGGCTCCAGAATGCTAGTGACCTTCCCTTGCTGCTGTGGCCCTTCGCTGGCACTGGCCCTGCTGCCCTCCTCATCGGATCTGGACACTGCACTGGACGCTAGCCCTTCCACACTCAAGGTTCAGTCCCTTACAGTCACTGTCTGTGACTTGATGCTCTGGGCATCTGCTACCATCAGGACATCCACGAAGTTCTGCTTGGTGGCTTTCACCTCGTACAGGACTCCTCTGTCCCGGCACAACTGATTTAAGTAGTCTACAGTGTGCCCGCTGTAGCTGAAAGCCATCTTCTTCCCTAACTATGGCTACTCTAATTTGCACTTTAAAAAAAAATAAAACCGGTAGGAACTTGACTGTAAGCCAAGTGATATAGTTCTGTGTCCTTTTTTAAAAAAATAAATCACTGCCTTGTTTTGCAAGTGAGCTGACAGTATTAAGCTGACACACTGAACAATAAAAGCTTGTATTACCAAAATTATGTACACCGCTGCCAACCAATCTGGAAATTATCAGCACTGCTGCCACCAATCTGTCACAACCCCACTCAGCAGGTCAGGCCCTCTGCTCCCACAGTGCCAACCCTTGAGTGCAGTATTGTGAACAGGGTAACAGAACAGGGTAACCCTCCTCTCTGTTTTGTGGGTCAGAATCACCTTTGGTCTCAAGTTCTGGAGGGATTCAAATTGTGAATGTCTTGCTAGTGCATCCAACTGTACAGGCTCAGATAATTCTGCTCTTTGGGAAATGCCAGATATCTTTCACCTAGAGGCACCTAAGCAGGTATACAAAATGAACCCTTAAAAACTCTGTGAATGACCTTAGATAAATTCTTAAGTTTTCCCAGTTTGGTATACCATTAAGCTTATGAACAGTGTTGTCACAGTCTTAACCATCCATACATCACAGGCAAAAAGGAAGGACTTGGAAGACACAGGCAGTCTCTTTAAAATAAGAGGTTTTACTTAAAATTAATAAAATAGGTAAAATATAACCACAGAACAACATATCACAAAACATATAATCACTTGAAAGAAAAAGGTAAAATACAAACATAAACTCCTACCACAATACACTTAGACTTGTCTATCTAATGTATACCTTCTTACAGTGCTTTAGTTAGCTGCTGTTTTAAGAGAGTCCAAACAGGAATGTGTTATTGTGGAAAATACAGAATATGGTTTAAACTGTCTCTAAACCTGCCCCTTCCATGATGTCACCTAGCTCCTCCCTGTAAAATATAAAAAATAATACACACAGGATGTTCCATCGCTCAGGGGGTATATTAAATAAGGAGACATCAGCAAAAAACTTGTTTCCCCATATAACCCTTTGATCTTGAGTGGTTTCCTGCTCCTCTTTGATCTTTGATCAGTTCCTATTTCCACACTTCAAAGGCAGGAGGTCATAAATTGCAACTCCTCTGAAACGTCATAAAAGTTAACGATCCCTCCTTGCAGCTGGTCAGCTACAATTAAGTCAGATAAACAGGAGACCCTTAATTATCTCTCTCTAGTCTTTAACTATCTCCTGGCTTTCAGGTTAACATATATCCTGTTATTTTAATGAGACGGGAGGTCATCTTGGGCACAGGATGTCTCCTGTGAGACAGGTCACATACCACATTCTAGATTACAAAAATCATAGAACAATCATAACCAGCTGACCAAGTGTCATATTGACAACAGCTGACACCTGTGATTTTAGGGTCAAACCATCATCAAAAATAACGTCCAGGTTACGTACCCGATCTGAAGTAGTCAGCTGAACACCTCCAAGCCACAGCCCAGAGTGTTTTCCCACCGACATACCCACCTCCGAATGATCTGGGTACACCACCAACACCTCTGCCTTCTCTGAATTCAACCACAGCCAGCTAGCACTCATCCAGTCCTGGGTCTCGGAGAGGCAGTTGTTAAACACCAAGAGGGCATCTCCCCATTCGGGTACAAAGGACATGTACAGTTGAGTATCATCCACATGGCAGTTTTATCATCTACATAGCAGTGAAAACTCGAACCGTACCACCTAATAATGTCCCCCCAATGGCAGCATGTACACTGCAAACAACATGGGTGACAAAATGGAGCCCTGTGGTACCCTGCAGGATGGGAGAGGGTCAGAGGAATAAATTCCAGAGACCACTCTCTGCATCCTACCATCGAGGAAAGATCGAAACCATCTAAGGACAGTACCCGGCTGTCCACAGATAAACCACAGGCATTCCAACAGCACACCATGGTCCTCAGTGTCAAATGCCGACGAGAGATCAAGGAGGACCAAGATGGAACGAGTCCTCCGATCTCTTGCTGTTAGGAGGTCATTAAGCCCCCGAACAAGGGCCATTTCAGTGCTATGCCTCTTCCTGAATCCGGACTGGGGAGAATCATAGACTTCGTGGGTGGATAAATGATCATCCAGCTGCAGCGCAACCACCTTCTCAATAACCTTATCCACAAGGGCAGGTTAGAGACTGGTCTGTAGTTGGTAAGACAGTCCAGGTCAAGGGAGGGTTTTTTCAGGAGTGGTCGCACAACTGCCTCCTTCAAGGGATCAGGAAAGACCCCTCCCCCCCATGACACCCAGACTATCTCGGCCAGGACCGGGCCGATCCCATCAATGCACCCCACAAGGAGATGCATTGGACATGGATCCAAACTACAACTGGTTGGACCATAAAATCTGGGTGATCTTCACGACGTCCATGATATACGGCCGGCCGAAGTCGGACCAGGTAAACCAGGCGCTCGCATCCTCCTGCCGACCTCCGCAATATCCCATAGAGGTGGCTGGGCTGATCTCAGACCTGATTGTGGCAACCTTATCCTAAAAAAAAACGAGCAAACTCGTTACAACTCTCTTGTGACAAGGCTCTCCCAGACTGCAGACTGGTTGGATTGTACAATCTGTCGACAGTCCGGAAGAGCTGAACTGGTCGGTTTTGAGCAGCGGCAATCTCCCTGGACAGGAATTCTGCCTTCTTGCAGGTGATTGTTGATTGATAGACTGCATAATGGTCCATCAGTCTAAGCTTATCAACCTCCAGGCCGGACTTCCACCAAGCCCTTTCTAACCTTCGACCAACTCTCCTCAACTCCTTCAAGGTCTCATCGAACCATGGTGACCTTCGGTGAAGAGTGAGTGGTCAAACACGAACAGGAGCAATGGAATTCAGGGCCTCCACCACCGTCCTAGTGTAGGCAAGTACTAGATTCCCTGGATCCACACATTTACGCAAGCCCGGTAGGTCCAGCACCACCATTAGGCCCTCTGATCAAATATCCCTCAAAGAGCGGTACCGGACCATCTCCATCAGGGCAGGCCCATTGGGGGAGCCACAGAACTGAACCCTATAGTGAGATGGTTGGACCAACTGACTGGTTCCATCCCCAGGAGGAACACCAGGTCCAATGAGTGACCACGAATGTGAGTTGCAGAGGTAACAACCTGTGTGAGGCCCCAAATAAGTCGTAAGCTGGAGGAAGTCAGCTCAACAATGTCTTCACAGCCCAGCCAATGAGGGAGTGAAGACCAGAAACAGGATGAGTGAGCTCAGGGGATGGTGGGTGGGCATGTGAATGAGTGGGGGAGACTTCGTCCAAGAAGATCAGGAATTACGATAAGTATATAATTTTCATATCTTCCTGGACTAAAAGTCTCCACCTCTCATTCACACTAATTTATTTATTTAGTTTTTGTTAACCGGGTTAGGTGCACTAGCCAAAGTTGACTATTTTCAGGCACGACCCGGGAGAATACATACTGTACATAAAATGAGATGACATTATACAATACTTAGTATATAGTACAGGTACATAGTATATAGTACAGGTAGGCTAGAATACAGATCAAGTCAGACAGTACTCGAGATAATACATATAGCTGTGCAGAGACGACAAAAGTGACATTAGTACATGCAAATAACTGAAACTGGGCTAAGTGGCAGCTGTAAAGACATTTTATAGCAAAGCTTGTTTGAAGTGTAGCAGTGTCTTGGGCGAAATAGGTGGTTAGCTGTGAGGCATTACGTGGGATCAAAGCATGTGCAGGGGTCCCGGACAGGTGGTGATATAGTTCTTTTTTGAAGATTGGATGGGAGTTAGCCTGCCTCAGGGCAGGAGGGAGGGAGTTCCAGGTGGCTGGGGCGGTGCAGTGAAATGTTCTAGAGCCTTTTGAAGTAAGACATCTGGGTATGGTGAGTAGAAATTTGTTTGCCGAGCGTAGTCCGTGGGCAGGTGTCTGTGGTACAAGTAGAGCTGCAAGACAGGTGGGGGTTTGGTTACGGATTACAGAGTCTGTGAGGGTCCCTAGGGAATAAAGTCGGTAGGCAGTTGGGGAGAGCCAGCCTAGGTCGCTATACAGTGTGCAGTGGTGCTTGAGGCGATGGGAAGAGGAGGCATACCGACATATGTTGTTATACGCGACATCCCATTTATGGAGAGCAGTCTTATGGGCATTAGCAAAAGTGGAGACACCATATGTCAGCGTTGGAAGCAGAATACCCTTGGCAATTGCCAATTTGGTGGATGGTGTTAGCAGGTGACAAGTCTTATAGGTGATTCCAAGTTTGCCATTTGTTGCTTTACAGGTTGACTGGATGTGCAGACTGAAATCAAGGGATTTATCAAGGAGGACTTCCAGGTATTTGAAGGATATGACACAGTCGATGAGAGACCCCCCCAGAGTCATGGACTAGGAGGGGTTCCTTACAGGCCCTGAGTTTGGGGGCAGTGCCAAATAGCATGGCTTGGAGTCTTTTTGTGTTGAGGATGATCTTATTAGCATTTAGCCATGTTTGCACATTCCTGAAACCGAGGAGAGGTTTTGTTAATGATGTTAACTTTGTCAGCTGTAGTAGAGAACAAGATCATCAGCGTATAAGATAGCTGAGCAGGAGAGTATGGCATAATCTATGTTGTTGATGTATAGCGAGAAAAGAAGGGGTCCCAGGATGGAGCCCTGGGGCACTCGATGTCAGTGCTGGTCACATCCGAGAGCGGAGTTGAATTTAACAAGTTGTAATCTGTTTGATAGGTAGTTGTTAAACCAGTCAACCACTGAGGATGAGAAGTTAAGTCTCTGCAGGGTTGAGAGAAGCAGGGGATGATCAACAAGATCGAAAGCTTTGGTAAGATCGATAAATACTGCTCCAGTGAGTAGGCCTTTGTCCATGTTGCAGAGTACATCGGTGGAGAATTTGAGAAGAGCGTATGAGGTACTGTGCCCTTTTCTGAAACCATGCTGAGTGTCTGAGAGAAGGTTGTTCTTTGTGAGATAGTCAATGGTTTGGGTTGCAACAAGCTTCTCCAGTAGCTTGCTTAGCACAGAGAGGATGGCTATGGGCCTGTAGTTGTTGATATCCTTTGGATCTCCTTTTTAAGGATAGCTAACTCGGGCAATCTTCCAGAGATCTGGGACAATGCCAGAGAGAGAGACAGAGTGAAAATCTTGGCCAGTGGCGAGGCAATCAATGGTGCCTTAGCTTCCGGGAGTCGTGGCTCAAGTGAATCTGAGCCGGGGCTAGTGTTGTCGGATATGTTTTGCAATAGCCTTTGCACCTCGGATCTAGATATAGCTTTAAAGTGGAAAGGGGGGGTAGTTGTCAGTGGTCAGCACCAGATGCAGATCTCTGGGGTGTGCAGTAAGGCTGAGATGCTGTGGGAGGTGAAGCGAAGGACGAGGTGTACCGAGACAAGTCCGTGAATAATCTGTTGAAGGTATTCGCTACAGTGTTCAAGTCGTTGCAATATACACCATTTAGGATCATATCCCCTGGGGTCGATGACTGGGTAGCCCCAAGAAAGGTCTTGATGTGTGTCCAGAATTTTCTAGGGTCACCAGCAGAGTTTGTGAGCAGTGCCTTGCAGTAGATGCTCTTTGCTGTTCTGATTTGCTTTTTACAGGCGCTCCGAGAGGCCCTATAGGTATTGTAATCCTCTGGTAGTCTGGACACTTCATACTTCTTCCAGAGTTTGTCCCATGTGCGCAGGTTAGTCAGCAGGTCCTTGTGTAGCTATCTTGTTTGTTTACCCCTGACCCTTCTGGTGACCTTCGTGGTATGTTTATCCTGAAGTGCTGTGAAATTATCAATGAAGATATCAAGGGCTATTAGAACATCATGGGAGTGATAGATATCAGACCAGTTGATACAGGATACATCATAGAGGAAAGCTTCCACGTCCAGTTTGGCAAAGTTGGTAATTGTGATGTAGCGTGGAGGGGATGGGGGAGCAGTCTCCAGGCTCCATACACAGAAAGTGGGGGAGTGGTCTGTGATAGCATCTGCTAAGATGCCTGCAGTTTGCACATGGTCAAGGCGATTCACCAGTACCCAGTCTATGAGAGTGGAGGTAGTTAGAGAAGGGGTGGTTCTAGTGGATTCAGTTAAGATCTGGTGCAGGTTATAGCTCTGCGTTAGTGTCAGCAGTGTGCTGTGAGTTGGTCCCAGCCAGTTTAGGTTAAAGTCACCTAAGATTATGACCTAATTTTGCTTGGCGTTTGTGATGGTTTAAGTGAATCCTGAAGACCTGTGATACCTCCAGTGGGTGGGCTGTAGGCGCAGATAATGTGGAGTTTTTTTGCACCAAGGGCAATGGTTGTGTGTAGGGACTCACAGACTGAGGGCGAGCCAGTGGGTGGGCAGACCATAACATCAAGATGGTTTTTATAGAGGATGTTGGGAGAGTACCACGCTAAAATCAATCCCCTGAGCAGGGCAGCAGGAAAAAGGAGCTCACTCAGGACAGAAGTCCATTAAGGATTGTCCTGCCAAAAGAAGGGTGCTGTCTGGCATGGACATCCAGAGCGTAGTGCTTCACAAAAGTGTACACAGAGTTCCAAGTGGCCGCGTTGCATATGTCTGTGATGGGCTTGTTCCGAGTCTCTGCCAGGGATGCCGCGACCACTCTAGTGGAGTTGGTACACCCAGCCTTTCAGCTTGACCTGCGCCATCTAGTAGCAATGGTGAAGGTGTGCTACTAACCATGCTGAAGTGCATCTGATGGCTACAGGCTGACCCAGCCAGGTCATGCTGAATAATGCAAAGAGTTGCTTGGATTTACAAATCTCTTTCATTCTGTCGAAGTAGAATTGCAAAACCCTCTTGACATCCAGGGTGTGAAGGATGTGTTCCCTTTCATTCTGGAAATTGGCAAAATAGGTCAAAAGGACTAAGGGCTGGTTAAGGTGAAATTCCGAGACCACGTTTGACAAGAATTTAGGGTGAGTTCTGAGAACCACCTTGTCCTTGTAAATTACCATGTAGGGGGGATCCGTGACTAAGGCATGTGTTTCAGAGACCCTGCGAGCAGAGGTAATGGCCACTAAGAAGGCTGCCTTCCAGGTCAGAAACTTCAAATTACAGGTGGCTAGAGGCTCAAAGGCTTATGGGTGAGCATGTCTAGCACGAGATTGATATCCCATGTGGCCACTGGTCTCCTGACTGGGGTCTAGTGTGTTGGATGCCTTTGAGGAATCTCTTGACTAGAGGCAACTGAGCTAGCAACATATTCTGCACTGGCTCATGGTAGGCAGAAATTGAGCAGAGATGTACCTTTACTGTCAAATATTGCAGTCCTGTATTTGACAGGTCTAGTAGGTATTCCAACACTTTACTTAGTGGGCAAAGAAAGGGTTCTAGGGTGGACTTTGCACACCAAATGGAAAATCATTTCTAGGAGCCTGGATATGTTGTTCATCCACACTCTTTGGCATGCCCCTTTCCCCTTTAAATCTTGCCAGAAGTCTTCAAGCTGGCTCCTCCCACCCACCCAGGTGGTATATACCTCGGCTCCGCCCCATGACGCCAGATCTTCCTTTCCGCTGGAAAATTCAGGTTCCCTCATGATACTTTCACAAGTACCGTAGGCCCTGGAGTCTAATCGACGGTTTTCGCTGCATTTGCTTTCTTTAAAACTCATAAGAGTTTACAAATCTGATCCGAGCACATCGGACATGGAGGACAAGTCGTCCCCCGGTTTTCACCGGTGTCCTTGTGGACAAAAAATGTCTGGCACCGATCCCCACCTTTCGTACGTTTATTGCTTGAGTGCCGTGCATGACACCACTGCTTGCACTATCTGTCTGGCCTTCCGTCCGAACGTCCTGAACGATCACAAGGCGCACCTACAGCTAGGGAGACCGGAGCTTCACAATCGACTAGTAAAAACGAAGGAGGCCAGGTGGGCGGTTTCCGCGGCCGCAGGATCCGCCGAGCAGCTTGAACAGATGGCGGCTTTCAAGGAGGAAGCTGCCCAAGCTTCGCCAGCCGAAGTTTTTCCGTGCCACTCAACCTGGGCTCCACCTTTACTGGGTCATTTTGGGAGCTGTGCCAGCCTCTCCCTACCAAGGGTGAGGCGCCCTCGGGCTCGCACTCCTCCCGCCCCAAGAAAAGGGACAAGGACCCCAAATCATCTTCTTCTATCCAAAGAAAACGTTCCTGGGACCAAGAGCGGTCCGAGTCACAGGACCAGGCGGTCTCGGCCTCGGTCGAGATCGCTTCCTCGGCCGCCGGCTTATTGGACCTTCCGTCAGGCCAAGGCGCCGAGGCCGAGGATACGGCAGAACTGGTCGAGATTTCTCTCGACCTGATTGAGCCGTTGTCGCCGACCCCACTCGACGACTCTTTGGAAAGGACACCCATACTTTCTTTCCCCGATGAGGAGACCCATCCTGCGGGCACCCCGATCGAGGGACAGTAGCCGGATCCTCGGTTTTCACCTAATCCGGGCTCTCCCGATCGACAGAGCCGACCCTGTTGGTCTCGATCAAGGAGTAGGAGCCCGTCAGTCAAGAAATTGAAAAAGGGTCATAAACACTACTGGAAGAGGTGCTGCCACCACTCCTCATCCTCCTCAGACAAGGAGAGACTTAGACGGAAGCTCCATCGACGTTATGAGGACCTGATGTGGCAGCAGCTAATTCTGACTGGTCAGAAGCTTGCTACTCAGGCTAAACCATTACTTGGCCCCAGCCTCTTCGGCTGACACCAACTCCTCCGGTACCGAGGACTCTGGTTCTCCCTCCGGCAGGACCAGCACGCATTTCTGCTTTCCTGTTCCGGTCTCCCCACCAATTCTGGTGGAACCACCGCCTAAACAGCCTGAGGGAGGGGCTCCCTCAAAGGAGGATCGGACAGATACAGGCTGGCCCTGTCTTCTGGCCATCACTGTAGTCCCTGATCACCCTAGGCGCATTAAAGGGGACGTAGGCAGGAGACCCCTGTATCCTGATACCTCTGACTCGGATACTACTGGTTTTCACTCACACCCTGATGATGAGTTGTCAGTGACAGGCCTGTAGGAAGGTCCTTCTTCCTTCCAAGGCATCCTTCGACTCATATCTGAGTCCATGGGTATGCCATTGCAGCCTATCCAAAAGAAGGCGGAATATCCTCTCACGGATATCCTTAAGAGGGGGGTACCCCGACGGAGGCCTTCCCAGTGGCCAAAGCCATTGTTGGCCCGGCCCTTGAGCTATGGCAGCTCCCTGCCTCCTGCCTGGCTCCATCTGCCCGCATGGCTCACAAGTACACTGTACCCATGGGGTCCTTGGCGGGCTTCACTGAGCATCCCTCGTCTGAGAGCCTTGTGACTGCTTCAGTGTTTCAGCGTATGGGTAGCTCAGCAGATACTGACCGCCTTCTGGAAGGTATATGCGGCCTCATCCTTGGGCCCTTCGTCATGCCAGCTCGGCTGTAATCATGGCACACTTCTCTCATGCCCTCTTGGGGTCACTAAATGAAGTCCTCCCTCATCTCTCAGTGAACATGCAGACCACGGTTAAGCAGGTCCATGATCAGGGCCGTGCTGTTGCAAAACAGCAGCTCCAGATGGCTCTGGACATTGGAGATTCCTGTGCCCGCTCCTTAGCAGCCGCAGTGGCTACACACCGCAGGGCATGGCTGAGGTTATCCTCTTTTCCTGTGGATACTCAGCATAAATTGGCTGACATGCCCTTCCTTGCCCCCGACCTCTTTGGTCCTGGAGTGGCAGATCATCTCCAGCACATAGAGCAGTCCAGTGCCACCTTGGATGCTACCTCTGCAAAAGGTTCTTCGGGCAAGAACCAGCAGAAGCGCAAGAAGAAGCCCTTTCAGCATTCTTCCCCTGCGGTTAGGCAGCCCTCCTATCAGGGACGTCAGCAGCAGCAGGCTCAAGCTTGGCATCCTAGGCCCAAGCAGGGTCCCCAACAGCCCCGCAAAGGAGGCTGCGGTGCCAGTCCAGGAGCCTCCTCCTCTAAGCCTGCACAGTGATGGGTCTGGGGTGGTCAGTCCTACTCCCGTCACGCCAGTTCTGGGTCCTGCAGTGGGGGGCCGGCTTCGCCACTTTCTTTCCGCCTGGTCCGATATTACTTCGGACAGGTGAGTCCTGGAAGTGGTCGGTCGGGGACTGCCCTTAGAGTTCGAGCAGTACCCTCCCTGCTGAGCCCGTGCCCCACGGGAGGAAAGGATCTCAGTTGGCACTCAGTCGGCCCTTTGGGATGACATTGCTCGGCTCCCCTGCAAGGAGGCGGTAGCACCAGTGCCGAATTCTCCTGCGGACCCAGGCTTCGTGTCCAGGTACTTCCTGGTGCCCAAGCGGATGGGGGGGGGGGTTTGCGCCCCATCCTAGATCTCCACGACCTGAATCAGTATCTCAGGTCTCGCACCTTCCGGATGGTAACTCTGAACCAGATCATACCATCTGTGGAGCGAAATATGTGGTTCTGTTCACTGGATCTACAGGACACATTCTTTCACGTCCCAATCCGTCCATCCCACCAGCGGTTCCTCCGCTTCAGGGTTGAAGGGACCCTGTACGAGTTCCGAGCCATGCCGTTCGGCCTGTCATCGGCCCCTCAGGTCTTCACCAAATGCATTGCAGTGGTGGCAGCCCATCTACAGCGTCAAGGGGTTCGCATGTACCTCTACCTCGACGATTGGCTCCTGGCGGGTTCCTCCCTGCAGGAGGTGGAGAGGTCCAGGGACCTGGCCCTCCGAACCTGTTCCAGATTAGGCCTCCTGATCAACGAGGCCAAATCGGAACTTGTGCCCTCTCAGGTGATGGGCTTTATCGGGGCAGAGCTTGGCTTCCGGAGGACAGATTCTTTCTTCTTTTGCCCAATCATTTCTAGTTGGGCACTTGCGTCCTGCCTGGGATTTCCTGCGCCTTCTGGGTTACATGGCAGTGTGCACCTCAGTGGTCCATTGGGCCAGGTTGCACATGCGTCCCCTCCAGTGGGAGCTGGCCGCTCAGTGGACTCAGTGTCAGGGCCTTTTCAACCGGCTGGTCACTGTCACCCAGAAGATGTGGGACGCTGTGCAATGGTGGATCATCCCAAGTTGTCTGCAGGAAGGGATTCCATTTGTCCACCCCGAGCCGACGGTCGTCCTTACAACCGATGCCTCTCTCATGGGCTGAGGAGCCCACGGGTTCTGGACCCCGAGGAGTCCCGTTGCCACATCAACCTGTTGGAGCTCAGAGCAGTCAGACTGGCACTGTCAGCTTTCGCTCCTCAGCTCCGGGATCACCACGACCATGTACTACCTCCACAAACAGGGCGGCACGCACTCCCGTCTGCTATGCAAGGAGGCGCTCCAGATCTGGACCTTTGTTAGCCGGTTGGAGGCGGATCTCCTTGCCATCCACGTGGCAGGAGTCTCGAATCAACTGGTGGATGCTCTCAGCCGCCTAGGCCAGACATCCCACAAATGGTCTCTCCATCCAGAGGTAGCTTACAGTCTGTTCTCCAATTGAGGCAAGCCGTTGGTGGACCTGTTTGCCTCCAGGGAGAACACCAAGCTGAGGCTGTACCATGCCCGCCCCCCTCAGCAGGGTCCGCTGCAGGGGATGCCTTTTTTGAGGCCGAGGACCCCAGGCCTCCTCTTCGCCTTCCTCTATTTCCCTTGATCCACAAGGTGCTTCTCAAGGTGAGGAGGGACAAGGCGAAGGTGATCCTGATAGCCCCAGATTAGCCCTGCCAGTTCTGGTATCCAGATCTCCTCAGCCTCAGCTTCAGGGCTCCAGAGCGGCTTTGTACACGCCTGGACCTGATATCATTGGACCAGTGGGAGGTAGTCCACCTGGACCTTCAATCCTTGCACCTCATAGCCTGGTTCCTTAGCGGCTAGAGTTTCAGGCTTTGGGTCTTTCCGAGGATGTCTACATCATGGTGGAGGCATCTCGTAAGGAATCGACCAGGAAATGTTATGCCTTCAAATGGAAAAGGTTTTCTGTTTAGTGTCAGGGTAAGAGCCTGGACCCCTTATCCTGCTCTGTGGCTAACGTTTTGGACTACCTTTGGTCTCTCTCCACAGGGAGTCTTCGGTCTTCGAACCTTAGGGTGCACCTGGCAGCCATCTCTGCTTACCGGGCGCAGGTCGGTCAGTCGACATTGGCACAGGAAACAGTGGTTGGGCGTTTTTTTTCAAAGGCCTGGATCACATATCCCCTCTGGTGCGTGAACCTCCACCTCCGTGGGATCTTCTGCTGGTTTTGGCAAAGCTCATGGACAAGCCATTTGAACCCATGCACAAGTGTGAGCTCTCACACTTGTCATGAAAGATGGCCTTCCTGGTGGCTATCACGTCAGCCAGAAGGACAGGGGAGCTCCAGGCACTCTCGGTGGACTCCCATTATCTGGTCTTTCACAGGGACAAAGTTGTCCTGCACCCCCAACCGAAATTCCTTCTGAAGGTGGTGTCAGAGTTTCACCTTAACCAGGTGTTGACTCTGCCGGTATATTACCCTAATTACACCTCGGATGCCGAGTACAAGCTCCATACCCTGGACCATAGATGTGCTCTCTCCTACGACAAGGAGAGGACAGCGGAAATTCAGGGAGAGGTTCACCAGCTGTTTGTCACCTACACTGAAGCCGCTTCTGGCAGACATGCAGCCAAACAGACTATTGCAAGATGGATCACATCATGCATAGGTCTGTGTTATGAGTTGGCGTGCAAGGAGTCTCCCAGATGGATAAGAGCTCATTCTGCCCGCCATACTGCTGCATCGGTGGCTGCTTCCAGGGACATCCCTATCCAGGAAATCTGTTGGGCTGCTACCTGGAAGTCAGCAAACACCTTCATTACCCACTACCACGTAGACCTTGAGTCACAACGGGATGATGGTTTTGGGGCCTCTGTTCTCCAATCTCTGTTTCCTAAGTAGGGGGTGTGTGCCTTGCCTCCCTCCTCCCAGAGAACTGCTAGGAGTCTGCCAAAGAGTGTGGATGAACAACATATCCACGCTCCTACAAAAACAGGTTGCTCACCTGTAACAGTAGTTCTAGGAGTGGTATATGTTGTTCATTCACACGCACCCACCCGACCTCCCCGACTTTAAGCGCATCACCTTGCTTCCAGCAGGCTAAGATCTGGCATCATGGGGCGGAGCCGAGGTATATACTACCCAGGTGAGTGGGAGGAGCCAGCTTGAAGACTTCTGGCAAGATTTAAAGGGGAAAGGGACATGCCAAAGAGTGTGGATGAACAACATATACCACTCCTAGAACTACTGTTACAGGTGAGTAACCTGTTTTTCCACTTCGCCGTGCAAGTCTTAGTGGATGGCTTATGTGCAGCTGAGAGGATTTCTGAGATTCTTTGAGAGACGTTAAGCCTACCCACTTCTATCTCCTCAGGAGCCAGGCATGGAGATGAAGGGATCGCAGGTTGGGATGGACCACTGGTCTCTGTGTCAGGAGGTCCATATGTAGGGGAGTTGCCTCGGAAGGACATCTGACAATCTATTGATTAACAGAAACCATATCTGACGAGGCCAGTACAGGGCAATGAGAATCATGCTGCCGCCCCCCATGCCTCCAATTTGAGCAGCACCCTCTGAATTAATGTGGAAATGTGTATAGAAAGCATCTTGTCCACCGTAGTCTAAATGCATTCTGACAAAAACCGCCAGGTTCTGGATTTCTGGGGCAGAATAGAGATAGTTTTGCATTGAGTGGGGATGCAAAAAGGTCCAGGTCCGGAATGCCCCACTCTTCAAATAGCGACTGCATGACACTCGAGTCGAGTGACCACTTGTGGGGATTCACCTCCATTCTGCTGAGGCAATCCACCAGATTGTTCTGGATTCCTTGCAGGTAGACTGCCTGGATCAGGGCCTTGTGATCGAGGCACCATTCCCACACTGTCATGGCTTCTCTTCACAGAGGGTAAGAGTGCACCCCACTCTGCTTGTTGATGTAGTACAGTGCAGCCTTGTTGCCTGTCTAAAGGAATATTACTGTGTGACAGAGGACATCCTTCAGGGCTCGGACAGCATACAGGTCAGCACTCATCTCCAAGATATTTTTATATAAATGGAACTCCTCCTGGCTCCACAGACCCTGGGTGTGGAGGTCCTGACAGTGAGATCCCCAACCAGTCAGAGATGCATCCATGGTGATGGTGATCTGCATTTCCAGTGGGGCAAACGGGAAACCTTGGAGAAGGTTGTCCTCCTGAGTCCACCAAGTCAGTGATCTCGTTAGAAACTCTGTCACCTTGATATAGAAGGACTACGGGTGCGTGGTTGGAGACCACTGAGTGCCGAGTATCCACTGTGTGGTTCTTATGTGTAGGCGGGATAGGGGTACCATGAATATGGATGATGCCATGAGACCTAGAATCCACTGAACCGAGTTGTTCTCCTTGATGAAGCGAGTCATCTAGAGAATGTCCTTCCTCCTGTCCTCTGGAAGAAAGGCCCTTGCTCTAGAAGTGTCCAGAAAGGCCCTTATGAAGAGAAGTTGGGAGGGCTGAAGCTGAGATTTTTCCAGGTTCAGTAGCACCCCCCATGGATGTGAGGAGCTTGGAAGCTGTGGAGACCACTTCTTGTGTTTCCTGCCTGGATGAGCCCGCTAAGAGCCAATCTTCCAGGTACGGGTACACTTGAATGTTGAGTTTTCTGAGATGTGCTGCGAGTACTGTGAAGCACTTCGTAAGGACTCATGGCGCCGAGGAGAGCCCAAAAGGCAGAATTCTGAACTAGTGGTGCTGACCTAGAGCCACAAAACGGAGTTACTTGTGGTGGCTTGGGTGCACCGGAACATGTTGGTAGGCATCCTGCATGTGCAGGGATGCCAACCAGTCGTCCTGATGAATGAGAGGCAGTAAAGTTCCCAGAGAGATCATCTTGAACTTTTTTTTTTTTTGTGATTATTTATCTCCTGCACCGGCTTTCCCCCATCAGCCCAACCGGCCCCCCAGCCCCAGCATCCCAGAATTACTGGGATTTACCTTAAGCCCGGCCTGGGAGCGGAGCCTGCTGAGGATTGTGTGTCGTCCTCCTGCCGGCTCTGTGAGTTTCCATTTTTCTTTTTTTTTTTAAATGACTCTTGTTATCTCTCCTTACTACCTGCTAGCCCCGACCCATCGGGACATCCAACAAGTCATCCTCCTACCACACACCCACCAGGACTCACCTCTCGTTCCTCCATGGAGCTTCAGTTTTCCCGCTGAGCGGGGATGAGGCGGGGTCCAACACCCCATAATCTAATCTCGTCAGGCCTTGATGGTGGTCCCAGTAAGCAGGGCATATCAGAGGCACACTCTAGGAAGTCCATCTTCCCGGAGCCAGCAGGTGTCTTTCCTCTTTTCTCCCTCCCCTACAGTGCACAACGCCCTGACGTCAAGGTGGCAAGCGCCGACGTCCGCACTGTAAAGTGGCCGCCCGTTCCCCTGCAGTTGAGGCTTGTAGTACTCCGAGCCTCCGCTCAGGGTTAGACAAGTGCTCGGGCTAAGGCCGCAACCCTCCATGGAGAAGGTGAGCTGTCGTCCGATGCTCAAGCCCATCTCTCCCCGGCTGATCCACCAGTGACCCGAGTCCACTCCCGAACCTGGGTCGCCGGCATGGAGCGAAGGGTTGCGTCCAGCACCTCAACTCTCAGTGCCACCGGGCCGTCCCCCATTTTTCTGAGGGTCCTCCCATTTTACCCCAGGAGCCCAAGATTAGAGACACATGCACGTGGAGGCGCACATGTGCACTACAGCCCCAGTGATGGCCCCATCTACCCACCCGTTGGCCTAGCGCTTGGCACTCCCTCTGGCTTGTACTGCCCCCGGCCTCCACCACGGGGCAGTCAAGAGCCGAGGGATACCACCTACTCTCCCCAGAGAGGAGAGCTGTCTTTTATCAGCTCCATCCAGCTTCACACCCCCGGTTCCCAAACATGGGTCATCGGCATGGCACAAGGTAAGGCCTCCAGCGCCTTAGACCTCACTGCCACTGGGCTGGCTTCATCTTGAACTTTTCTTTGAATAGATATTTGTTCAACATCCATAGATCAAGAATAAGGTGCATACCGCCTTTTTTCTTTGGAACTAGGAACTAATGGGAGTAGAACCCTGAGTTCCGTTCTGCCAGTGGAACCACTTCTACTGCCCTGTTTTCCAGAAGGCCCTGAATTTCGGAAGCAAGGAGGTCTGACTGAGTGCCAGAAAGCTTGGGCTGCTGCTTGGGTGGAAGGTGCGTGGGAGTCTCTGCGAAATTGGGAGAGTATCCCTCTGGAATAATCCTGAGGACCCACTTGTCCATTGTGATGGATTTCCACTCGTCATAAAACTGAGTCAGATGATCTCCTACTGCTGAAGAGGTATCCACCTCAAGCAGCTGAGGTGAGACATGGACCGGTTCTTCAGAGGATGGCACTGGGCGCCTTCGGGGCCTGTGCCTTCTGCTGCATTTTCTTTTGAGGCTGAGGGGTTTAGTTCTTGTTAAAAGTTCCTCGGCCTTTACTGCGAAAGGACTACCTGTTATGAAACTGGTGGCAATTCCTGCCTCTGAGGGGCAGCAGGAGCCAGTCTGGCAGTCTTTTTGTTATTTTCTTATTTGTTTCTCCGTTTCCACCTTGGCTCTGTGGTCTTCTCGGGGAGCAAGGAGTCATCCTGTGGTCCGCTCCTACCTGGTCAGCCCTCCGTCGCCCATGTAGCCTCGGTTTACGCCCCCCCGGGCGGGGACAAGGTGGGCCCCAACACCCCGACAATACAGTAGCATCAGTCGGTCGGGTGCCCAGAGGGTGGCTGCAAATCGGGGGCAAGCTCTGGTGCTCCATCTCTGCCAGAGCCGAGATGCATTTTCCACTATTCTGGGAAGTGGCCGGCACCCTGACATCAAGGCGTTGATTCTGTCGTCTGCCACTCCCCCACTCCTACTTCTGCTCCTCAATGCTTGCTGTGTCTCTGGCTTCCGCCAGAGAGCAGCCAAGCACCGTACAGGGACCTTTGTCCCTCCTGGGAGAGGAGAGCTGTCCTCTGGATGCTCAGTCCTCTCCCTTCCCTACCAACTCCCAGCAGCCCGGGCTCATTCCCGAACCCGGATCACGGTCTGGCAGTCTTAATGGCAGTCCTAGTTTTCTGAGTGGCTTCCAGTCCCTGCTTCACTTGTGGACCAAACAGATAAACACAGTCAAAGGGGAAATTCATTGACTCTGCTGAGTATCATTCGTGAAGCCTGAAGTCCTTAGCCAAGCATGTCGCCAGGTACAAATCTCTGCCGCCACTGCTCTAGAGGCAGTATCCGAGGCGTCCATAGCAGCTTTCAGCTGCTGGTTGTTGGACTCTGTGCCCGTGGTAATGGTCTGCAGGAACTCTGTATTAATGTCTCACTTGGGAGGCTCTTGACCACTGCTTTGAACTAATGCCAGAGGGTATACTCATACTGAGAGAAATGGCCCTACTAGCTAGCTATGCGCATGCCCTGGGTTGCTGCAGCAAACATTCGTTTCCCCAGAATGTCGGTTTTACAGGGCTCTCTATTCACCGGATGGGCTGTAGATTCCTGGGGGAGCACGACTTTGTCATTCTCTGCCTGAACCACCAGGGCATCTGTAAAGGGTTGAGAAGCAAGGATTGGCCTGTCTTTAGGAGGAATGTACTTCCTATCTGTAGACTTCGACACGGAAGGAATAAGCGCTGGTCTGTCCCACACTCCTTGTGAAAGAGTCTCAAAAGAGGGTTGCACTGGCAGTGTCAGGTCTACAGGAATTTCAGGAACATGCAGGTATTACAGGCATAAAAGCTTCCCAGGATCCACCACAAAAGTCTGGAGAGCCAGGGTGGAATTCATATTCTTCAGCAGAAACTTGAAAGATCTTTGACCACAGGCTCAGCTGAAATAGAGGGCTTACTCTCTAGCCGATAAAAGGAGTCTTCGTCCATGTCATCTGTCAGGCGTAGATCAGGATCAGACTCATTAAAGTCCCCCTCTACCCCAGAAGGGTCAGCAAAGATAGGAAAAGATAGGAGGAAGTGATGGAGGTGTCGCCCCTGGAATTGGAATCTAGAACCCCAGCACCCGACTCAGCGCCCCATGTGGCACCACAGCCTGCTCTGGACGAGCACCTGGAGTCCCCGACACTGGGACTCCTGAAGGCCGCAACACCTTCAGAGACCTGAATGTGTGAGGGGGAGTAGGGGGAAAATGCAGTACCTGTGCCGGCCCATGCACCACAGCCATGTGAGGGGGAAAGGCACAAGGAAGTGGTGTTGACAGCAACGAAGAAGGCACTGCATGAACAAGCTGACCCATCCACTCCGACCGTGAACCAGCGTCCGAAAGGCCCTGGGATTCAGTTTGCCAGCAAGAACAGTCGGGACAACCGCCGAACCCACCGCTCCGTAAGAGAGGCCCAATGATGAAACTGCTCACCGGAGGACCCCCCCGGGGGTGGGGGCTCCAGAGCAGAGGAATGTGGCTGCCGGAGACCCTGGAGAAGCTGGAATCAGCCTACCATCCCCCCACTACCAACGACCTCTGTGCAGACATACCAGAGGATGACCTCAAGCGGTATCACTTCTTCTTTGACCAGTGGGAGGAGGAAGAAGAGCAGCGCCGAGTTCCCGATCGGGATAGAGAATGGGACCACTTCTTTTTGTGCTTTCAGAAGGACCACCATTCCTCCCGAGCACTGGACTACCTGTGGTCAGACCCCCCCCCCGGAACAGGGTGGTAGACCAGACCCAGCCCTACTGCCAAGGCAGCCTCTAAGTGAAGTCTCCCTACCAGCACTGTTCATGGTCGACTCTGCTGAAGAAGTCTTCTTTCGTTTTCTCTTAAAGTTTTTTATTCTAAATAAACTACTAAATCACTACTAAAATAAATACTGAATGACTAAAACTATTGTTGTATATATACGAAGATTTGACTCCCAGCAGGCGAATGTCATCATCACTGAAGCGCACTCGATGGGGAGGAACTGAGGCGATTGGAGAGTCGACACCAAGATAGCCTATACAACGTGAGCCTGCCTTGCAGTGCCACGTATGCACAGTCCTACCTCGACGCTGGCCCTCCTGAAGATTTTTCACTCTCGCTGGGTCCTAGTGCCTCCAGCGTAGTCCCATTAGTGTGAATGAGTGGTGAAGACTTTTAGTCCTGGAAGATCTATGAATTCTTCGGCACTGTATATATTCTGCGGCATGATGCAGATTCTGAGGAACATTCTGCAACCGGAGAATCGCTGAATTCCAGGGGCCTTGCCCATATGGTCCTTATTTCAGAACCAATTCTGGGCATCAAGTACAATGTGAAACGTTGATGTTAGGGAGCAGTTGCTGCTATTTTAATCCATTTATTTTAAATATTTTGTAACATAACTTAACAAAAGTTTTTATGATCAGTTTTACTGTGATGCCTGACTATTTTGCTTTTTTCTTGGTATTAAAATATGTGCCTCCCACCGACAGTATCTCAGATTCCAGTTTCAGGGAGCATACTTCCGGTTCCTGGCCTTGCCTTTTTGGCTTGTCCTCGGCTCCTCTGGTGTTTACCAAATGCTCGGCAGTAGTAGCAGCAGCCCTCAGGCGGAAGGGACTCTGTCTTTCCCTACATTGATGACTGACTCCTCAATGCACAGTCCAGGGGCACCTGCTGTACACTCTGGAACATACCACCCACCTGTTCCAGCACCTAGGGATCACAGTCAACCTGGCCAAGTCAATCTTGACCCCCCCGTCAGTGTCTCCAGTACATACATTGGGGTGGTCCTGGACATGGCTCAGGGTATGGCCTTCTTGCACAGGACAGGGTGGACCGCCTAATGGCTCAGGCCTGCCTACTTTACAACAGCAGCTATGTATCAGCCAGAACCTTTCTCCGGCTTTTGGGCCTGATGGCTGCAGCTATAGTCACAGTACCTCTAGCCAGACTGCACATGAGAGTACACCAATGGACACTGAGGGTCCAGTGGGACCGGCATACTGACAACCTAGAGCAGCAGATCCTAGTCTCGTCTGCGGTCAGAAGGGTTCTGCTATGGTGGATGGAACCCAGCAATCTGTTAAGAGGAGTTCCTTTCTTCTTTCCTTCCCCTCAGCAAATTCTCACCACAGATTCTTCGAGGTTGGTGTGGGGAGCTTATCTAGGGCCTCACCAAACACAAGGGATGTGGTCCAGGGTGGATGGAGTCTTCCCTCCACGTCAACGTCCTGGAGATGCGGGCAGTCCTTTATGCCCTGCTGGCCTTTCAGACACAGCTATTGCTGGGCCTTCTGCTAGTACAGACAGACAACATCAGTGTGGTCCACTACATCAGCAAACATGGGGGCACTCACTCGTACCCTTTCTGCTGGGAAGCAATGAGAGTCTGGTTTTGGGCTGTAGATCACGGTCTAGACCTGTCAGCCATTCATGTTCCAGGCATCCAAATCGTCCTGGCGGACAGGCTAAGCCAGTCGAAGTCCAAGATGCACGGGTGGGAGCTGCTGACCTCAGTAATATAAGACTTATTCGACAGGTGGGGTCATCAATAGTTGGACCTTTTTTTGTCCCCACTCAACACAAAACTGATGTTTTTCTGCTGGCTCGTTCAGGGCTTGGAGTTTTCTGGTGAGACACGTCCATCTCTTGGAAAGGGTGGTTTCTGTACGCATCCCCCCCTTTTTCTGCTTCAGAGGATTCTGCTCAAGCTTCAGATGGAAGGGACCACTATGATCCTCATCGCCCCCTTCTGGCCTCGTCAGATCCGGTTCCCTTTACTGCAGCAGTTGATAGTGGAACCTCCAGTGCCCCTGCCTCTGTGCACCGGTTTGCTCTCCCAGGAGTGGGGCACCCTGGTCCATCCGGATCTCAGATCCCTACATCGTCACGCCTGGCTCCTGAAAACATAGCCATAGCTAGATTTGGGGTGTCCCAAAAGGTGGCCGATGTCCTGGTGGTGGCTAGGAAACCCTCCACCAGGGCCAGTTATTCCATGAAGTGGAAATGCTTTGCTCTGTGGGTGACTTTGCATCATCTGGATCCCTTCACTCGTCCAGTGAACCAGATTCTGGAGTACTTGTTGTCCCTTTCAGACTCTGGTCTGAAGTACTCCTCTATTAAGGTGCCCATGTCTGCCTGCCGTGTGCCTGTTGATGGCCGAATAGTGGCAAAACTGGAAGTGTCACGTACAGCTTCCTGGACTGTCTCCGTCACTCATTCACACTAGTGGGATAGCGGCAGAGGTGCTAGGACCAAGTGGGAGCCAAACATTTTTTTGAAGGGTCGGCGCCGAGGTAGGACCGCACATGTGCGGCACTGCGAGACTGACTTGCGCCTGTGTAGGCTGTCTCGGCATCGACCCTTCAACCACCTCAGTTCCTTTTCTCCCGCCGTCGGGTGCGCTTGGATGTTGCCGTTGCCCGTCTGCCGGAGTCAAAGTTTTCGTCTATACAACAACAGCTTTTAGTGTTTAATTTAACTATTTAGTAGTAATTTCTTATTTTACGAACAAGAAAAGAAGATTATGAAGAAAAAGAAATTCTTTCCTGCCATCAACGGAGTCGTTCTTAGACGGTAGCGGTTATGGTAGGAAGACTTTGTTTGAAAGTTGTTATGGCAGAGGGGCTGTGCCCGGTCCGACACCCTTAAGTAATGGGGGAAGGTCTGACTACTGACAGTACTGGGGGGGGGGACAGTCCACCGAAGCATGAATCTGGCCTTGAGCTCTTCTTCCTCATTTGAGGAAGAAGAATTGGTGCTGCTCGAGGTTGCCCGTTGGTATGTCTGCACGAGGATTGTTCGTTGGAAGGGGCGATAGGCCTGAACCAACTTTTGTGGGTTCCCCTTGGCCCCACTCCTAACAGCCGCATACTCGACTCCGGAATCCATCTCTGTCCTCATTGGAGTTCCGGTGAGCAGTTTCACCTCTGGGCCGCTCCTGTGGAGCAGAGGGTTTGACTTTCCTTTTTTCCTGGCTGTGTTCCTGTATTTGGGGCCTCTGGGCCTCGGAGCCGTCAGACCGGAGCTGGGTCAATTGGATCAGAATGAGCGCGGTGCCCTTTTGGTGCCTTCACCATCTTGTCAATCCCTCATGCCTACCCCACTCTTCCTTTTCTGTGCTGGGGCCGGAATAGGCACCACCTTTCTCCTTCTCCCCATCTTCTCCGTTGGCTTTTCCACAGTGTTTTTCCTGGCGCTGTGCTCGACACCTTGGTGGCACCGCAGGTCCGGCACCGTGGCCACTGGTTTGGCATTGGTACTGTAGGCGGCGCCGCTAGTGTTTGGGTCAACGCCGGGACTTGGCGCTATGGCTCGGCGCTGCACTCGGCACTGTGGGCTCTGTGCGGCACCGTGAATGCTATCATTGTTGCCTTCGTTGCCGGCGCCGCTAGCGGTGCTGTGGGTGTCTCATGGTGCCACAGATGCCCGCAGGTGCTCGTGGGTGTTGCGGACACCCGCGGGTGGCGCCGGGCATCTGCGGGTGGTGCCAGGCACCCGCAGGTGGCATGGGTGCCACGAGTGCCGCTGGTGTCATTGGTGACATTGCTGCCATGGGTTTCTTGGGTGCCGTGGTACCATGGGTGCCATGGGCATCGGGGGTGCCCTTGCATGCCATTGGTGCCAAGGATAGCTGCAGGTTCTGCTATGGGTGCCCTCGGGTGTCTCCCAGGTTGGCATACAGTAGGTACTGCTTGGTGCCCTCCTGTGCTACAAGTGACACTGGTGCCGCAGGGGTGCCAGTTGGTGCTGTCTGACAGAACTAGGGAAAGATCTCCGTTTGCAGACCTCCTCTTCTGCAGGACTTGTGGCAGGATGTTTCCACAGAATGAAGTCCTGTTCTGCGGATTATTTTTCCACACATCTTAGTGGGTGGCAGTCTGCATCGGGTCTCATCATCCAGCGGTTTTCCACTGATGGGACTTTTCTGTTCTGTTCTGCCAGTGGAATCTCTCTTTCCGCTCAGCAGTTTCTCAGCTCCCTATGTGGTGCCAAGCTCCTTCCTGCTGGCGGAGTCTCTAGTGGCTCTGACCTAGACCTCTTTTTGGGGTCTTTCTGCTGTAGAAGGGCATCTAGATGAGTCTCTCCCTGTCCTTCTGGTCAGTGATACAGCGGATGACTCATTTTATATACTGAAAGACACGCTCAAAGACACGTCTTCTCTATCATCAGAGTCTGTGATGGAAGCTCTTTTCAGTAGTTCCTCATTAATGGGGTCCACCTTAGTGTTCAGACTGGATCTGTGGACCATATACCTCTGCGTCTAGACTCTTTCAGTCGTCAAGACAATTACACTCTGTGGAACATTCTAATTCAATGGTCGGGAGTCGCACAGACTGTTCCGCTCCTTTGATAGGGGTATACAGCCCTCTTTTGATGCTGCCCCTCTGGTGGCTGCTTCGGCACAGGTGGTTAACATCTGTCTAGCTATTATTATTAGTCAGTCAAGAGTTCAGTTATGGATCCTCAGGCTCCTCCTGCTCCTCAGAGGGATGACATCCTTGTCATTTCTGTATCAGGCAATCCTTGCGAAATAGCAGCCTGCAACCTTGCAGGCTCGGACTAATGATAATTAAAAAAAAAAGGAGTCAGAATTATCACAGCACAGGGCCTAGTTGGAATTTCCCGATACCACACTTTGGATCTGGTCAGGTTCCGCCTCAACCCTGAGGCGGTCGTCTCTAAACTTCAGTAAAGAGTACCTGATTTCTTCTACCCCTAGGGGCAGTCCGATCCAGCGGTGGTATAGCTCACCTCTTTTCTCTAGAGAATTTTCTCTTATTCAGAGATATTTCCAAAACCTAGGCATCTAACCAGTCTGTTAGTCCCTCCCTTTTTTTTAATCAGGCTTTCTTCTCTTGATCAGAGCCTCGCAGCAACAGAAGTGACTCTTCAGTGAGTCGGAACTTAGATTCCTACTTCCATGCTTGCTTCAACTTAACAGACAACATGCTCCTTTCTTGACCATAGGTCAAGTAGGTCTTTTTCTGAGGTAGCTTCTCAAATATTCACACTTTCAGTTCCTGTGCACTGGTTCCGTGCCAATAGCACTCAAAGCTATCCTCTCCAACTGCGTGACGGAGCGGTGATGTTTGTTTTTATCAACAAAGCAAACTAGAGTCCTTCCTTCTCCCTTCAGGGAGGCCGGAGTAAGTAGTGTCTCACTGCATTGAGCCACTTCTGCCGCTATTCGATCGCTTCAACAAATGGGTTAGCCCTAACTTGGTCCTGCTGTGTCCCTCCTCGATGCACATCTGCCTCTATTTGCCTTACAAATCCAGCCCCTGTTTTTTTCTGCCGAAATGTTGTTGTTTTTCCCCCCCCCACAGTGGACACATCCTCCTGTACACTTTTTCCTTTCTTCCCTGAGTTCAGAGACTGCTGCTGCAGTTATACACACAGGGGCAGGATGATTCCCTTTTGGGTTATGCAGTGACTAGGATTTGATTCTACTAGACCACCACAAGAGGCTTCTAAGTTGTGCTTCGCCTTCCATCAGGAAGGTTTCAGTGACTAAGTGAAAACCATTCTCCTTGTTGAGCTAACCCCACCTGGACCTTCTTTTGCTCACCAAGTAAGGGGTTCAAGTGCTACTGGACCTGTTGTTTGCAGGTCAGCCATACTTGGTAGTGGGGGTTCCGTCTCCGCTTTTCGGTCTACCCTGAACCTGTAGACTTTACCTCTGGCTCTTGCAGTTCCTTAGGTCCTTTACATTAGATTAGCACATGTTTTTGACACTATTAATTTTGGTTCTATACCAAATTGTGAGTCTGGGTTTTCGCCACTCTCTCAGAGTGGTTGCAGCTTCCTGGCAGAGTTTCATTTTGTGCCTATTGCAGTCGTCTGCAAAGTGGTGCGTTACAACTCGAGCGCTTATCTTGTAAGCATCATGTTCTGGATGCTCTTTTCAAGATGGCTGTTTTTATTAGCAGGACAGTCCGTGGCCATCCTTTCTGGGTGAACCCTATCTCCTACCACCCTGCTCAGGGTTGTGGGTTTTAGCTTGGTACTCTCCCACTAGTGTGAATGAGTGATGCAGACTTAGTCCAGGAAGATATGGAAATTACGTACTGACCGTAATTGTTGATCTTCTTGGACAGTCTCCATCACTCATTCACATGCCAACTCACCATCCCCTGGGTTCACTCGTTTTTCTTTCCTGGTCTTCATGGCCTATGGTTAGGACTGTGAAGACATTGTTCTTCAGCGTTTCTTACAAAGGCCATCTGGGCCCTCTCAGGCCCAGAAACTCAGAATGAGTTATTCTCATTGAATTCTGCTGCATCTCCTTGGTGAAAAGGTGCTTGAGGCGGTGGGAGGTCGGCCTAGATAGCCTACAGGCGCAGTCAGTCTCATGGTGCCTTACATGCACAGTCCTACCTCGGCGCCGACCCTTCAGAAAATTTTTGGCTCCTGCTTCGTCCTATCGCCTCCGGCGCTATCCCACTAGTGTGAATGAGTGATGGAGACTGTCCAAGAAGATCAATAATTACAGTAAGTACGTAATTTCCATTTTCTGAGAGTCATTCTTCGTTTGAAGTCTCCTATTCGCAGTCCAGTCCTGCCTTGGGACTTGAATTTTGTATTAGAGAAACTTACTTTGGCTTCTTTTGAGCTGTCCGCAACATGCGAGCTACGCTTTCTGTCATGGAAAGCATTATTTTTAATTGCGGTTTCTTCTGCTCAAACAATTTCCAAGCTTCAGGCTCTTATGTGTGAGCCTTCTTATTTAGTTTTCCACAAAGACAGGGTGTCTTTGTGGATGAATCCTAAGTTCCTTCCCAAGGTGGTGTCTGAGTTTACTTTAAATCAGTCCATCCACCTGCCTGTTTATTACCTTGAGCGTGCCAATCCAGGAGAAGCATTTCCCCCTACTGTAGATGTAGATAGAATGCGGCATTACTACACTCACTGTGTGAGGGACTGTAGGAAGTCCTCTCAGTTGTGTGTGTCTTTCGCCCCTGGGAAAAAGGACGTTCCCGTTTCTAAACTGTGCATGTCCAAATGGTTGGCCAGCTGTATCACTTTATGCTGCTGGAAGTATGGCAAGGACCTTCCTGGTGTTGATTGCGATCATTCCACCAGAGGTATGGCCACTTCTGTTGCCTGTTTCTGGAATGTTTCAGCTGCAGAGGTCTGTGCTGCTGCCACCTGGAGTACTGTCCATACCTTTACCAAGCACTACAGTCTGGACATTGCTTCTAGGCACAGAGCTAATTTTGGCCTAGCTGTTCTACAGGGCCTACTTTCTTAGGCTCTTGGTTTCCAGCTTCCCAGAATGCTTTTTCTGATGTCAGAACTGCTTGGGACTCATTCCATAGGTGTGACCTGCTGCAAGAAATACCCTCGAAGTACTTATCGTAACAGTAGATCTTCAAGAGGATCTTTTGCAGCAGTCATGCTGTCCCACCCTCCATCCCCCTAAGCCTGTCGGCCTCTCTGTGTCTGTCTCTCTTTCTCCTTAGTGGAGAACTTTCTTTGTCATTTATACAGTGGCTGAAACCTTCGGCTCCTCCTCCGTTCCCCAGCTGGTGCTAGGTGGCTTATGGTCTCCGGCAGGAGAACTGAGGAGGGTGTGGGGGCTGCCCACTCTTATAGGATTGGGTGATGTCAGCATGTAAGGTCGGAGTGGATGGCCCCCTGGTAGATTGCTAGCTAGAAAAGTTTCCATGTGGTCCTAGTGCCTAGCAGCTATGGTTCCATAGGTGTGGCCTGCTGCAAGAGATCCTCTTGAAGATCTACTCTTACAGTAAGTTGTTACGTAACTGTACTGTACAGCTGGGTATCATCAGCTTAACAATGAAAACCCAGACTATACTTTCGGATCACATCTCCAAGCAGAAGCACTACAAACAGAGAGAGAGAGACTGAATGGAACCCTGAGGGATGCCACAGTCATTAGATCGAAATTTCCCTAAAGTCACTGACTGATGGCGATCATTTAGAAAAGATTGGAACCACTCCAACACGGTTTCTACTGCCCCAACAATCCTCCTCATATGCTCCATCAACTCATTATGTTCAACAGTGTCAAACACAGATGACATATCAAAAAGGACCGGAAAGAAACCTCTCCAGGACCCCTCACAAGGAGCAGATCATTCAAAACCGATAACAAGACCATCTCAGTACTGTGCCAAGAACAGAAACCAGATTGGAATGGATCATAGATGGTAAACTCCTCCCGATGCCCCCTTAGCAACTCCACCACCACTTTCTTAATAATTTTGTCTAAAAAGCGCAAGTTAGAGATAGGTCTGAAACTTGCATAATCATCAGGATTTAAGGTAGCGTTCTATAGGAGTTGTCGCACTGCTGCCGCTTTCACGACAGTGGAAAACACACTGTCCCTCAGAGAGGCATTGACAATTTAGATGAGTGCTGGGCCAATTACTGTCACTACTGTCTTTGTTGGAGGTGCAGGATCTGGATCCAGCAAACATTGGCTTGGACACAGATCCAAGAGCACCTGGACAATCTCCATCAAATTAGTTGGGCGAAGCTCATCTCAAACTATGAGTTTCCCTGTCTCCCACACCTGACCTCCACAATTGTGAAAACTCACCATGGAGGAAATATCGGCCTGGATGTCCATCTTAGCTGAAAAGAAATTTGCAAACCCGTCATACCTCTCTCTCCTGCGAGAGAGACTTGGTAGAGACCCCTGTTCACCACTCTGAAGAGGGTGGTGGGTCTGTTTCTCCCAGTTGCAAAGATGCCCAAGAAGAAGAAGCATATTCTAGTGGCAATATTTGCTTTCTGATAATTCTCTGTAGTCAGTGGCCAGGACAAGAGTATCAGACTCCAGGCTGGACTTCCTCTGCTTGCGCTCTAACCTCCAACCCTTCGATCTAAGAGAACAGAGAGCATCATTAAACTAACGAGCACTCCTCCTAGGCGATGGGCAGCAATGGGCTGTCACTAGGTTGTCAGCAGAAGACAGGATTCTATTATAAAAAATATCCACTGGTTTGTGTAGATATGGGATATGCAATGGTTCGACTCAAAATATGCAGCTTATCTTCAAGTGTGAGGGGGGCAGGACCATAACACGTGAGTGGCAGAGCCACGAGTAAGGTATAAAAGTCCTGTCCCCTCCCAACTGATGAGAAACTGCATATTGTAAGTCAGAGCATTGCATATTTGATTTATACAACATCATTTTAATTCTTCCCCAAATCAATCTTCATCATTTATTATTAATAGGTCCTACTGGAGGTCAGGACACTGCATGGAAAAAAAAGAGAGCACTGTCTCTTTAAAAATTTTTTGCTGGGGGGAGTTGTCAGGACAGCACTGCTGCTCGCGGATTGGCCAGTAACTGACACCGACTCCTCCCAGCCCATAATTCTGTTTTTTCCACTGTCGAGGAAGGATCCTGCATGGGAATCCTTTCGAGCAACTGCATCACTGTCTAGGCGTCAGTCTCTGCGGTGCCGTGAGTACAGGTGTCACTTGGTGCTGGAAGTTTTTTCTTTATTCTGAATTTAAATTCAGTGCCAGGTGTCCCTTTTTTCCCTTAGTTTATTTGTGTTTAGCCACAGCAATGATATGTTGGGATTGGGGCGTCGTTCAAAGTCAAAACGGTCTGGAGATGCCCCTATTCGTCGGTACCCCTGTGGCACTTTCATCATGATCATGAACCCCCACTCCCCACGATCAGTGCTTTTATTGCCTGTATCCCCGCCATCCGATGGACGAGTGCGGTGCCTGTTTTTCCATTGATCGCCATACTTTGGTTATCTGCATGGCGCATTGGGATAGGGAACCCCCGACTTTCGGTGGGCATCTACAAACTCAGGACACCATGGCAAGAACTTTGGGCTCGCCCCTGAGCCCTCCCCTGGGCCTATACAACTCAGCGGCGAAAGGATCCCCTCTGCCCCTCGTCTTGCTGGTGCACGGGGTCCCCGTGAGGGGTTGGTGGGGAGGTCGTCTTCCTCCTGGGAAGGCGACTGGTCACCTGCAGTCAGCTCCTCCCGCGGAGGACTGGACAACCCAAGGTGAGTCAGGAGACTGCTCTGGCAGGCTCTCCTCGGGAGGTCCCCTTGAGACCATGCACTCCTCTGACTTTGGCTCTCGACACAGCCCACGTTGCCGATGAGCAGACAGGTTAGCGTGTCCGGGCCTCTCCGATGCCTCTCGGGGGTCCAGGGTGATGGGTGTGGCCCAGTTGGACATGGCCCTAGTCTCCTCCCCCGCCTCGGGGGAGGGTGACGGGGGTGACCCCGATTGGGTCCCCAGCTCCTTAGATTCCGCTCAGATATCTCCAGGGCCGTTGGCGTCTCCGGTGCAGTATCTCTACCGGTGGACAGTGCTGTGGGGTGCCACCCAGGACCCTTCTGGGACCACTTCTGGTTCTGAGGGACCCTTGCAGGCTCCTCATGGGGGTCCGGAGAGTGGCAGCGTCATGTCTGATGCCATGTCTGGGTGTGGTGCTGGGTCGGTGGTCGGCGTTGCTCCTCTTGGTGAGGCCGGTGTCAGCTCTTCCTCGGCCTTCACCAAGCCCGCCTTGAAGTCTGGTTCTACCTCGTTGGCCTGGTCCAGTCCCATTGTGATCTGGATTCCAGCAGACGAGGATGAACCTTAGGGAGACCCTCTAGCCCCCTTCGGGGTGGGAGGGTCTTCTCCTTTTAGAGGGGCAAGCACAGATTCCTCCACTGGGCCTCCTAAGAGGGACAGATCTTCTTCCCAGGAGAAGAGGGCTGATAGAACTTGCCGTAAGCAACGGCCCACGCACCCCGGGCAGTCGGGGTCATCATCATGGGCTGTCCAGTTCGGCCTCTCTCTCCTGGGGAGAGGTTCTATAGTTGGTGGTGGCAGGAGTCTCCTGAGAGGCTCTGTACGGCTCCAGCATCACCCTCTGGGGGATTCCCCTCAAGCATCCCCCAGTCCGCCCCTTGGGGGATTGGGTGTCCTGGGGTGAAAGGGTTAATCAGTTCTCCCCCCTAATCAGGGCACTTCTGCGCAACCCCATAGCTCGGGCAGAGGTCCTTCCTCGTCAGGCCAGGCTGTCCCTCCTCCAGTAACTCTGCCTCCTCTTCCCCCTTTTCCTGGGATCATTAGCCCTGAAGCATGAGAACAATTCAGAGCAGTAGCAGTACTATTTCCCTGATACTTTTGGGGCCATCTCTCAGGTAATTTTCAGACCGCCAACTTCTGCACTGCTGAGCTCTGAATCGGAGTCCCTTTCTCCTTCGACTTCCTCAGTGGAGAAAGACGATTCTTCATGTCATTTTTCCGCTGTGGGGGATCTTGCATCCTATCAAAGATTCCTAACAGAGATGATGAGGGAGCTCTATATCTCCTACCCAGTCAGACGGAACCCCGATCATGCAGTGCTGTCATTCCTAGGGGAGTACAGCGCTGACAGTTTGATCATTCCTCCTTGGCCAAGGCCATTATGGGAGGCATCGCACGCTGTCTGGCTACATCCCTCCACCCCTTCTCCTGCCCCTAGGAACTGCATGCGCAGATGCTGCACAGCAGCGAGCCCTCCAGGTGCTATGCCACAGCCTTCTTTAGGTCTTGGGTTCCTGGATACTCCTATAGGGCGTCGACGCCTCAGTCGGGACCACCCCCCCCCCCGGACTCAGCTGAGTTCAATCAGTGAGAGAGGAGGGTGTTTTCTTCTGCTCGCCTTCTGTTGTGGGTATTGGCTCATCAGGCGCACCAGGTGATCTATGCAAGGCACATCTGCTCTCTGCCGGGACAGGTCCTAACAGTGCTACCTGACAGTGAGGGAACCAGGCAAGCCATTCGCCTGACCACCCAGGGCCTGAAACAGCACGTCACCTCTCCAGGGCAGTCTTTGATGCCAATGAGGTGGCTTCCAAGCTGGTAGAATACTCAGTCTGCATTAGGTGGGCTGCGTGGCTTCTCCTATCCAGGTTGTCACCCCTGGCCCAGTGTAGGGTGATGTCCTCACCTTTCCGGGGGACCCACTTCTTCTCCCGCAGGGCACAGCAAGTTCTTCAGGGGTAACCTCCACCTCCCAGATCTTGGGAACATTCTCCAGCTCTGTCAAGTCCTCTGGCCTAGCCAGGCCTAGATTGGCCCCCTTTTCCCGTGCCTCCCCCCCTCACCCCGGGAGGCTGGGGAATGTTCCCCCCCCCCAGGATTAACCTTTGTGATACTCTGACCCATTAGTAATGAATGGTGAAGATTGATTTGGGGGAAGATATGGAAATTATGTACTTCCCAAATATCTTCACCATTCATTACACCCACCCACCCTCCTCCCTGTGATCAGACTCTGGGCAGCTCTGTCCTTTTTCCCCTCCCTCAATCCCATCTCCGCGTGGGATGGAACAAGGAAAAAGGACACTCTCTCTCTCGGGTGAACCCTGTGTTCAGTCTGGATGCTCTTCCGACATTAGTAAGCTACAAGGTTGCTCCACCACTTTGGTGGGATACTCCTGGGGTATGACCTCCTAAAATTTTTTTCTTTTCAGCTGAACAGTCCTCTGAACTTTAACTCCTGCTCACCTTGGAGCAACCTGCTTCCTGGTGTATTACTTTTCACCATATCTGGTGAATTTTAGGAGATCAATGGGCACTTGGCTCAGGAGAGAAGGTATGGATGAAGACAGAAGATAAGAGATGACTATGCCAATATAAGGAATCAGGCTGTTCTCTTATACCGTAAACAAAAAAAGAAAACTTTTTTTTTTTTAATCAGTAGGGATATGTCCCCAGGCATCTGGCTCTTCCTTCTCTGTGTCTCTCCACCCCCTTCCTCACCCCTTCTCCTCCCTCTTGATCCAGTTTGGGCTCTTAGGCCCTTGATCACCTCCTTCTCTCTTTTAAGAGGAATCTAGTTCATTCAGATTTCAATTGGGAGCAAAAGTCTTGGGGAGTTGTGGGGCAGGGGAGTGCTGAGCCAGTTTCCTTCTTCCATCTGTCTTTCTTCCTTCTCTCCCGTCTCTCAGTTGTTTTACTTTGCCTAGGGCTGCCCAGTGTTCCGGTCACACCTACCTGTCCATCTTAGTCTCCTCTAGTCTAACCCTAGTTATCCTCTCAGCTTTATTTTGTTTTATTTCCCACCCTTCCCTATCTTTCGAGCACCCTGATACCCACCTTTCTTATTCTTCGCCTGGTGGGACAGAACTGAGGGCTCTGAGGAGTTGGCATCAGTTACTGGCCAACTCTTGAGCGCCACGTAGAATGCTGGCCTCGAGAGCGGTGCCGTCCCAACGTTGTCTCTACCCAGCACAAAATTTTTAAAGAGACATTGCTCTTTTCTCCTTGCAGGATCCTGACCTCTGGTAGAACCCATTAATAATGAATGGTGAAGATATTTGGGAAGATCATAATTACACTAAGTACGTAATTTACATTTGTTATAGCTTTTACATCTTCTGTTTGTATGAATATGTCACTGTTTTTCTGTCATTTCAACTGCTGGTGTCAGTGCTTCCCATAGCTGTTGTGATGTCATCAGCTTTGTGAAAGCTGCTCTCTGCTTGGTTCGGTATTCCATTGTGATGCACCAACTTTTCTGGATATTAATTGTGACATACCGTAAAATGCAAGATAGCATGATATCTTGCAAAATGGATGCAAAAATAGTTTTATTCTGTGCCATTTCTCTCTACGCCTGTTGCATAAAATAAATCTTGTTAATGTAGAAAAAATATTTGTCTTGCAGGTTTCTGGAAAGCTCATTGCTCGCTCGTATAATTTCCCTCGTGCATATCTTGTGGATCACAAATCTGGGAGACAAAGAAACTGTAGACCGCACATCCAAGATGGAATCGCACAAGAGACAAAGATTCCTTCCTCTTCAACTTGTGAATGAATTTCTGTACGTTCTGACAGGACTAATAAAGCATATCAGGTAAAACCTTATAAGACAGAAACTGAAAATGTTGGTTGGATAAAGGTTTGCTGTCACTACAAGTTTGGGGCTGCTCAGTGGCCCCAATTTTAAAGTGGTTAGGCTTGCATGCAGGTGACTCAGCAACTGGGAGGTCAGACTGGGAGCAGTAGTCACGGTGGGCGGACGCCATTGCCAGTGAGTGCATCTCATCCCACAACTTTTTCGAAAAAGCAACCAAAACTGGATACATTATTGAAATTCTCTTTATTGAAATTGATATCGTCCCAACTTGTTGCTGAATGACTTCTTCTAGGGGCCTCTAAAATCCAAAATAACATGATTTTAGCAAGCATTTTATATAGTACCTTATTTTTATAACATTATGACGTTTCTTTTCATCAGCGTGTGATCTGTACATCATGTTTGTACCTGTGATATCAATCCTTGGGTTTACTGCCTCGGTGAATTATTTTAGTCTTAGTTGGCTGCTTAGAAATAATAAAAAGTCAACCTTTAAATATTTCAGTACACATTTCCTTAACACCGTAAACGTTCTATTTTAAGTACAGTTGTGCCTACATATTCACCACAAGTTTTTTATTAACCAGTCTCAATAACCTTGCCTTATTACCCACCATGGATGCTCTGCACTCTTGCTATTAGCACCATTGACTTGTAAGTCTTAAAGGTTGCTTCCATAATCCATGGAAATTAAAATGAAGTAACATGAAATCTGTAGATCTGACTTGTAGGTTAATAGCAGTTTGAATGAATGGCTCAAAAGAGTATTCCTATTATATTTTCTGGTTTGAGAGTTTTATTCTTAATTAGTTCTCATAATATATTTTTTTTTATTTTTAAAATCTCTTTACCTTCTATTGCGAATCTTAGGCTTCCAAAGAATATTGTCTGCTGCCTACTCTCTTGTTAAGCTTCATGAGAACTTTGACATGTTCTCTGGTTTAAAAGAAATATTAGTGTGCTTAAAGCTTTGTTTGTTAAAAAACTCACTGTGTGCTTTCATTAACTCCTACTCCTGAAGGCATGTCCATTACTGAAATTCAGAAGTCTTTATAGAATGCTTTTGATCTTCTGTAGGACTATTTATTTTGACACAGATTAGCCCTAAATCCTAAAAATTCAGATAGTACCATTTGGGCATGCCGCAGTACTGGACAAAATCTGGAGCAATTGCATATTCGAACCCATGAGGGATATGGTCTTGTGCAGCTGGACTCATACAAATACGTGGGAGTTTGGTTGTACTTCTAGTGTAAGTGGGAAGTCCGCATCAATTAATTGGTTAAGAATCTGCATGTAAAACTAGGGTTGTTATACTGTATAGCAGCTTATATTAGCGTCCTCTTTATTTAGCTCAGAGTGGGGTGCAATACTGTTTAGCGCCCTGTTGAATTAGCGCATCAGCTTCATGTCCAATTACAGAACTATGCTCCCTGTAATATTAGCGATCAGCTTATTTTAGCGCTTTTGTTAGTTAAACTAATATAGTGAAAATAAACTGAAAGCTAATATTTCCTACAATACAAATATACATAGACAGAGCATCCCCATCAATGCACAAAAGCAATTAGTCAACACTTTTAAGAAACCCAGTGTTGGATTACGGCAGTATGGCGTGTGATGGGGTGGCAAGGACGAAGACCGCTAAGCTGAATATTGCACATAACAGATTTGCCTGCTTTATCCTGGATGTCCCCAGTGACCATCACCACTGACTGCCTTTTATATAGAGAGCGAAGGTGGCTAAGTCTAGATGAACGAAGACAGCTGTTAGTACTGTTTTTACAGCTGCCTTAGACAGAGAATCCCTTCGTATATCTGTGATTCTTTTAAAGCGTGTGTCCATCCGACTCACTTACCAACTGTGCCTCCTTTATCTCCAGATTTTGGTGTGGCTCCCTCCCCTCATATCTTGCTTCTCATCTCTCTTTCCTCTTCTACCTTTCACTTCCTTCGCAACACTTGCTGTCGCTCCCCCACCACCACCCAAATGAAATCCACTGCTGGTCAAGCTGCCTTCTTGTTCCACTTCCCTAAACTGTGGGTCTGTCTCCCTCCTTCTATTCACTCTGCTCCTTCCCTTAATGCTGTGAAATCTCTCCCCATGATTGCTCCTCTCCTACAGTCACTCCTGATTTGGGGGTAGACTTCTGTCCACTGCTCTCCACCCTACACTGACAGTAGTAGAGCCCCTCTCCGACAGTCATCAATTACTACCCCTGCCCCTCATATTAGTGCATTGTTGCTCACTACTTAATGTTATTTGCTCTTCTTTCTGTGATTTATTGTATTACAGTCGTATTACTTAGAAGCATTTTTTGTAATTTGCTTCTTTTGTTCTACGTATTTCCATGTTGTTTGTATTTTTGTACATTATATTTTGCACTGTTCTCTAATCCTCGCCTCCTCCCCCAATATATCTGGAAATGAGCTGATACCAGCTCAGTATGTCTTTCTTCATAAAACTTTTAAAATAAATAAATTAGAAGAGGACTGAGATCTTCAGAGTGTATTGAAGTTTATGTCCTGGTTTGCAAAAAAAAGAAAATGGTCGGATGACTTTTAGATGTGCTGGCCCAAAAGTATGGAATGGTATTCCACACAGTTTAAGAAAGATCTCATGCCTGTTCTATACCCCATTGGGCCTCAGTAAAACCATGTTTTTTTTCTGATTTGCTGATAAGCCAAAGAGGTACTACAGAATCTTAGACCATGGCTAATACATTTGACTGAATGTGCCTTAAATTGGTTCTGATCTGAAAGTACTGTATACCTGCGGACTGTAATTATGTTTGTTGGGCAGGCTCAATTATAATTTATATTTTAATTTATTTGTGTTTTATTTATTTGAGTTTAATATTCAGTTGTATATTTTGTAAATTTGTATTTTTGTATATTGTCTGATTGTTAATGTGCAAGTGATTGTGGGATCCTGTTGAAAATGAGCTATACTCGGTCGGGTTTTCCCTTTTAGGTTTTATAAATAAATATATTCACAACTACTACTTTGCATAGCTACATTAATCTGTGAATGCCTTTGTTAGACCGTGGACTGTTACACACATAGATTGAATTACACAGTGTTTTTCTTGTACTGCGTAATGGCTATTAATATTTGTAACAGGGTATAATTGTATGATCTTCCTGGACTAAAATTCTCCACCATTCATTCACACTAATGGGACTATGCCAGAGGTGCTAGGATCCCGCAGGAGTCCGAAATTTTTAGGAGCACCGGGATAGGGCCGCTTATGCATGGCGCCATGAGACTAGTTCGCGCCATATAGGCTATCTCAGTGTTGACCCTCCAACCACCTCAGTTCCTTTTCTCCCGCCGTTGAGTGCACTTCGATGATGTCGCTCACCTGCTGTGAGTCAAGTCTTCATCTAAACGACAGCAACTATAGCCATTCAGTATCTGATTAACTTACTATATTTAGTGTTCTTATTTAAAAAAAAAAAAAAAGATAATGAAGAAGAAAAAATTCTCAGCCTGCCATCAACAGAGTCAACCCTAGACAGTAGCAGTGACGGTAGGGAGACTTCATTTGAAAGCTGTGATGGCAGTGGGGCTGTGTCCAGTCCACCACCCTTTGTGGGGGAGGGGTCTGACCATGGGCAGTCCAGTGCTTGGGGGGCAGCCTGCCAAGCACAAAAGTAGCGATCCCATTTCCGACCTCGATCGTCTGTGCGGGGATAGTCGGTAGTGGAGAGCGGTAGGTCTGAACCGATTCCAGTGGGTTTCTCTGTGGCTCCACTCTTAAAGGCCATGGTCTTCAACACCAGATCCCACCTCTGTCCTCGTGGTTTTGGTGAGAAATTTCACCTCTGGGCTGCTGTTTTAGAGCAGGGGGTATGGTGTCTGCCCAGTTGTCCTGGCCAGTGGACCCAATTCTGGGGTCTCGGAGTTGCTGAACCGTGGCCGGATAAATGGGGCCAGGATGTGTGCAGTGCCCTTTCCGGTGCCAATGCCATCAATGCCAACTCCTCATGCTTACCCCTCTCTCCTTTTTCCCTGCAGGGGCCAGCACGGGTACCACCTTCCTTCTCCCCTTTTTCTTCAGGTTTAGGTCCAGCAGCAGTTCTGGCGCAGTCTTCAGTGCTGGTGCCAGGTGTGGTGATGGTGCCGCAAAGGGTGCTTAACTCTTCGAGGCTGATCCAGGTGGCGGTGTCTCCTGTGTTCCTGGCTAGACCTGCCTTTTGAAGGTTATTCTGGGGTAGAAGTGGATCTGGATGAGTCTCTCCCTGTTCTGCTTTGTCGATGACATAGCGGATGACTCATTTTATGGGCCACAAGGCAAGCCTTGTGCATCAGTGTGATGGAAGATCTTCTTTCCGTTTGTTTTCCTCAGAGATATGGGATCCACCATAACATTTCAGTCTTCATCTGTGGAGCAAAGCAGACTTGTATGTCTTGAGTTCCTACATTCCTCAGTGCGAGCACACCCTGTGGAACACTCGCAGTTCAATGGTCGAGAGCCTTCCGGAATATAACGCTCCATTGCTAGGGGCATATAGCCCAATAATCAGCTGAAAGCTTTTATGGACGCCTACGACTCTGCCTCTAGGGCTGCTGCCGCTGGCAGCAGGTGGTTAACACCTCCTTGATGGTGCTTATCTGTTTGGCACTCAGGTTGAGCTCTGGAGGCCACTCAGAACAATAGGGCTACCATTTAAGCAACAGGCAGTGCCTGCTGCCTCTCAGAGGGACGGGAACCGTTGACATTCTCATAACAGGCAGTCCTTTCAAGGGAGAGGTCTAGGTGCCTTTATCAGGAACCATCCCCTCAGCCACAAAGAGAATGCAGTACAGGGCACAGGGCCCTAAAGTGCCCTATACCAACCTCTGTGGATTCGGCCCAGGTCCCATCTCAGCTGTCTGATGGGGACGCCTCTCTTGGCACTAGGAGGGGCGTCTAATTCGGTTTTACAACCAGTGGAAGTCCATTAGAGCGGACATATGGGTCATCAGGAGTGTCCAAGAGATACTCTCCCAGTTTTTCAAAGATTCCCCAGATCTTCCACCCAGATGGCAGCCCAGTCTGTCTGCCTCTCAGTCACACTCTCTCACTTCTGAGGTATGGGACCTCTGTGGGAACTGGGCAGTAGAAGTTGTTCCACAGCGGAAACGAAGCACAGGTTCCTATTTCCATTGCTTCTGGTTCCAAGATAACAGGCAGCATGCACCCATTTGTTATCCTTGGAAGGTTAAACAAGTACCTGTTCCTTGCCCGGTGGCACTGAGGGTTGAGGCGCTGGACGCCACACCTCGCGTCGGTGACCCAGGTTCGGGAATGAGCCCGGGCCGTCGGGGGTTGGAAGGGGAAGACTGGGATTGAGCGTCCTCAGACTGCTCTTCTGGGGTGGGATGGGGAATCTCACCGCACTGTAGCGGCCCCTGGGGATGCTCGGGGGCACTACTAGTGCTAGTGATACTGGAGGGGGAATGCGGCGGACGTCGGCATGTTGTGCCCATACGTCACTGCACGTCCGCGTTCCAAGGGACCAATCTGAGGAAAATGGCTGGGGCGTGACCATGTAGCTTGATGGCCGCGCCCCGAGCTGCCTGTAGGACTTTGGCATAGTCCTGTCGGGGAGGGTCCGGGGCTGTCCTGGCTAGCTGAGGCAGAGGGGGAGCCCTTCAGTGGGATGGCAAGACGGCCGTCCCAGATCCTCCTGGGTGCAGTTTGAGCTACCCAGTTCTCCACGCAGGGCGGAGTCGGCGGCTGGATGCCCCAAGCTGGAGTGTGCGCAGCAGGTGAAAAAGTATTACATGATAATAAAAACAAACAAGTACCTGTTCAGGGAGGAGTTCACTAATTTCGGCGTGCAAGTCTTTACATACTGGACATCTGGCTCCTAGCCAACCCATCTGGGCTAGAGACTCGGGAAGCAGTTGCCACACCTTTTCAGTTGTTCTTTCCAGGGGGGTTTTCTGATATGGGGAAGGTCCCAGTTTCATCTTCCCAGCAGCTCCTGTCCTCTTCTTAGGGGCCCTCCTGAATACCTCCAGGGCATCGGTTTTCATTCCAGAGGATGGGGAGAAATTACATCTTCAGATGGCTCGTTACATCACGGAAAACAACTCTATTCGGGCCCTTTTCGGTTGAGCAGATGCTGGGACTCAGTGCGTCCTCCGCAGCAAGCAGTGGTCTCCGACCATGTGTCCACAGTCCTCCATACAAAATGACAGTGCCTCGGACAAAATGTCTCATGGGGAGCTCACTGTCAAGACCTCCACACTCAGGTGTGGAGCCTGGAGGAACCTCATCTTTTCATAAATATCTTGAAGATGAGAGCTATCTTATATGCAGAGTCCTGAAGAATGCCCTCTGCCATGAAGTGATCCTACTTTGGACGGACAACAAAACTGTGACGTATTACATCAGCAAGCAGGGTGGGGCACTCTCCTGCCCTCTCTGCGGGAAGGCCGTGAGGTTGTGAGAATGGTACCTTGAGCACAATGCGTCAGTTCAGACTTTGTGCAGTCACTTTCAACGAGTGGGGCAGTTTGGACCTGGTCCTTTTTGCATCCCCTCTCAATGCAAAACAGCCTCTATCCTGATTCAGAAATCCAGACCCTGGTGTTTTCTGTCGGGATATATTCCCAGCAGTAGACAAGATGCTTTCTGTACATTTTCCTCCTCTTCCCTTAATTCAGAGGGTGCTGCTCAAGTTGTAGGCACAGGGGGACAGGATGATTCTCATCATCCCAGACTGGCCTCTGCAGTTGTGATTTGCATCGATCAACAGTCCATCAGAAGTTCCCCCAAGGCGACTCCCTCTATGAGCAGACCCTCTGACACAGGGACTTTAGTCCATCCTAACCTGCACTCCCTTTATCTCCATGCCAGGCTCCTGAGGAAATGGAAATGGACAAGTTTTAGGTTTCCCAGAGCATCGCAGACATCTTCTTAGCCACACATAGGTCTGCCACCAGGAGGGCTTACGCAACTAAGTGGAAACCATTCTCCATCTGGTGTGCAAGTCCCTTCTGGACCCTATAGGTTGCCCACCAAGTAAGGTGCTGGGGTGCCTCTTGGACTTGTCGAACGCAAGTCTGCAATATTCGGCAGTGAAGGTATACATCTGCGTGTTTTCAGTCCATCTTGAGCCCGTAGAGAACTTGTTGCTGGCTCAGTTACTGTTAGTCAAGTTTTGCTTCTCCCTACTTACTTCATTAACTCCAGAGTGAAGGAGAGCACTCCCTTCATTTCTCTGGATGTTAAGAGGGTTCTGCGATTCTACTTTGACAGAACGAAGAGATATGTATGTGAGCAACTATCGTATCTTTCAGCGTGCCTCTGATGGGTCAGCCTGTTGCCATTAGATGTATTTCTGTTTGCTTAGTAGCATGTCTTCAACACTACTCATCCATGGCACAGGTCAAACTGGAAGGCCGGATTCATACCACTCTACCAGAGCGGTTGCAGCTTTCCTGGCGGAGATTCGCAATGTACCCGTTGCAGACATCTACAAGGTGGTGAGTTGGAGCTCAGTGCGTACCTTTGTAAAGCACTATGTTCTGGATGTCCATGCCAGACATTTCACTTTCTTCGGCAGGATAGTCTTTATGGACTTCTGTCCTGAATGAGCTCTGTCTCCTACTGCCCTACTGGGGGTATGGGGGATTTTTAGCTTGGTACTCTCCCATTAGTTTGAATGAGTGGTGGAGACTTTTAGTCCAGGAAGATATGGAAATTACACTCACCATTATTCTTTTTTTTTTATTGTATTTTTATTTGTTTTAAAATATGTAAGAGACATATGGGATACAGTACATTATAGAGATCACATAATACAATCAAGCATAGCTCAAGCAGCATACAGTGCATTACAGTTATGGGCACAAGATGATAAATCGTATACAGCCATAGATAAATCCATCCTGATAGGGATCCTTGTATACTAGTACTAAAATAAGTCCCCCAAATTCTCTCCCTCCCTTTGCCTTTCTCAACTACAGGTCACTTCTCTTGTCACTCATTATGGGACAAAATGAGGATCTTGTACAGACATACAGAGGACCTATTTCCTCCATTGGAGTTCAGATTTATCTTTTCTAGTTAAATGGCTGGCCACCAGTCTTTCCAGATAGTATACTTCTTTCATAGCCGTAAGCCAGTCACTTCTGGTCAGAGGTGAGATCCGGCCCCATAATCTGGTAATTGCTTTCTTAGCTATCAATATATAAGTAATCAAGAGAGAGCCCCTTGGAATACGGAGGTCTGCAGGAGGTATTGAAAGCAAAACCATTTCAGGAGTAAGGACAGACTCCTCTACCACCAACTCCCCCAGGGTTTCCGCCACCTCTTCCCAAAATGGCCGGAGCACCGGGCATGACCAGAAAATATGTACATGTCTAGCCATCTTTTCCCCACAAGATCTCCAACAGCTTCTTACTGGTCTGGTTGCAAATTTTGCCAGTTTAGCTGATGTATTGAAAAATCTAAGCCTGATTTTCCAGGCAAATTCCCGGCAGTATAGTGCTAGAGATATTCCACGAGACAGCTTGATATGTTTAAGCCAGAGATCATCTGAGACCGGTACCGATAACTCCCGAATTCAGGCAGCCAGGACCCCCAAAGTTGAGTCCTTAGTAACCTCCTGCAATCCCTTATACAGTGCTCCAATCAGGTGGGCAGGGTTATTCCCTTTATGGAAGATATAATCAATATACTCACCATAATTCTTGATTTTCTTGGACGAAGTCTCCACCACTCATACACATGCCCATCCACCTTAGATATATAGATACATAGACAGTGTCGGCAGATAAGGGCCTATGGCCCACCCATTCTGCCCATTTGAGCTTGTAAGTTCAGTTTATGTTTTCCTAGAAGTCTGTTGCCCCTTACCCCTGACCTCCAGAATTCCTTTATGTCTATCCCATGCATTCTTAAATCCTGTGATTGTTTCCGCCCCCATCACTTCTTTTGGCAGGGTGTTCCACTTGTCCACCACGCGTTCTGTGAAGAAATTCTTCCTCACATTTTCTCTGAATCGTCCTCCCTCCAACTTCATCCCATGCCCTCTAGTCCTGGAACATCTTTTTTGCTTAAAAATAGTGTATTCTTGCACCATCCCCCGAGCTCACTCGTTCTGTTTTGGTCTTCACTTCTTTGTTGTTCAGGCTGTGAAGACATTGTTGAACTGACCCTTCTCACATGGGTCAACCAGACCTTCATATACCCAGAAGTTAGGGTTAGGTTTTCATTCATTAGTTTACACTGCACCTCCTCAGTTGAAAAGGTACTGAGGCGGTTGGAGAGTCGACACTGAGATGGCCTATATGGCGTGAGCTAGTCTCACGGCGCCGTGCATGTGCGGTCCTGTCCCTGCACCAGCCCTCCTGAAAATTTTTGGCTCCCGCACAGTCCTAGCTCTTCTGGCATAGTCCCATTGGTGTGAATGAGTGGTGGAGACTTCGTCCAGGAAGATCAAGAATTACAATAGTAATTTCCATTTTCTTGACATGTTAAGAGTGCTACTTTTGTAACCAACAGGGCGAGCAAGGTCATCCAGATAGCAGCACTGCAGTGAAGGCAGTGACCCTCCTTCCCTGGAAGAGGAAAACATCATCTGGAACTCATAATCCTCCAGCTCCCGGCTGGCCCTCCAGTGGCCCTGGTTAGTCCTCGAACTGAGGTCCTCTGTATCATGAGCAGTAGCTGTACTGCTGCACTGACAGGAATGTCCAACTATGGCATTTAGGCCTGTTAGGGTGGTATGGGCTTCTGGGATACTTTTATTCCACTTTCCTGATGTGGACACCGTATGGGTCTATGGCGAAGCTCATATAAACCAATAAAAGGGTAGCTGTCCCCCCCCCCCCCCATGAAGGTGCCCCCGCTGCTCTAGGACCTGGTGAAAGACAAGTCATCTGATTCATTAGTGCCAGGATTCTTTTGTAACAAGTGTGTTTTTCTGTAACAGGACCAGCTTGGATATGACTAAGCTCGCTCAGTTTTTTGACACATTAAGTTCCGTCTTGAAGCATCGGGCTGCTCTGATGGAGACATACAGAGAGATGAGGCGATTCACAGTGAACATACACATCCTGTCATACAAGGACATTCTCCTGATCCTGCAGAAATGGAGTGGAGTTGAAAAAGATGTGTGGCTTCAAGATGCTTTACAGAAAATAGCCCAGAAATACAAAGTGTTGGAGTTGCTCCGTGAGTAGTTTTAAATGGCTTTTTGAAATCTCCGATCCTTTCCTACTCCAGCCAGCTAAAGAAATGCACTAAACCCTTACAACAAAGCTGCTGTATAGTTATTTATCAATTTATTGAAATATGGCTCATCAGGACAGAAAGCCCTTAACTTATGACATTTCATTTGACAGGTGAACCCAAGGGACAGCAGCATCAGGCATGAGGGTTGATACTTAAAATGATTTTAATTTCTTAAAACTTTGGAAAACAAAACTTATATTTTTGGAGTTTCTACATTTCTTTTCTTTTTATTCATCATTGCAAGGTAAATATACAAGGAAACCAGATACTTGTACCTTACATCACCACCTGCTGTTTAGGTTTCATGTATTTTTTTATTTATAGTATATGGTCAGGGCTTATTGTGTATGGAAATCAGTGGCTCTCAACAAGTTGTTGTGCATGTTCTATCATCAAGTGCACCTGTGTCCCTGCTTCAGCTTACTCTTCCTGGCACCTGCTTTCACTCACCGCGATTTCTGCAGGCCGCAACCTGCCTTCGCGACTGCACTAGCAGTTCGTGGTGCCGGCCCTCAGCAGGTCTGAGGGGATTCCCTTAAAGAGCAGGTTCTTACTTTTGGGCTGCTCGTCTCCCCCAGCATGTTCGATCCCTTACCAGATCAGTAGCTCGTTGCTGAAGTTTGGCTTAAAAATTCCACATATTGAAGAAGTTATATCCCTCATAAATTTTTATATTCATATAGTGGCCAAAAAAAGACTGACTTCACGGTTCAAAAAACATGCCCCATGTCGGCTCACGCAGCCCTGTTTTATGATGTCACAAAACAATGGCTGCGTGAGCGCGACCCATTCAGTTCTATGGGGCTATTATTGTCAAACATATTTATACCCTTTACTGCTGGGATTTTCGTATATCAATGCAATTAATGGACTAATTGGGTCCCTAATAGTCGGTCGATCGCTTTGATATACGAAAATCCCAGCAGTAAAGGTTATAAATATGCTTGACAATAACAGCCCCACAGAATTGAACAGAGCGCTCACGCAGTCTTCGTTTTGTGACATCACAAAACAGGGCTGTGTGGGCCGACGTGGGGGTGTGTTTTTCGGACCGGGAAGTCAGTCTTTCAAACAACATGAAGTCTTGCTATATTATGACAGTTGCAGTTTGTCCCACCATTAGAACTGCTCCGGAGGTGAAAGAGTTAACTACCATGCCAGGCATGGAGTTTAGAGCGCGAGCTTGGTTAGAGAAGCTCTGTCTGGCTATTTTCAAACCAAAACTGTCAGATTCTTACTCCGCCTCACTGAACAGTCGCTCCGGAGATTTCTCCTACTGCTCGGTTCATTTCTCGGTTTAAACAGTATTTTCTCGGTTAAATTCAACCGCGAGTGTTTTTATTTTAACCGCAAACCGATCGGTTCAAGCTCTGTCTGTGGTATTGTAAGTAACAGATAGGTTTATTTCTGTGTGGAACTTGTACATTTTTATCGGTTCGGTTCGAACCGATCAGGCTGATAAAACTTTTAAAAAGGAAGCATTTTAAGGCTTTTAGAGTGTGGTTCCCGGTTCTTATCGGTTCTAAAAAAAACGAATTTCATTACGTTTTTTCCACGACCCGTGACATGGTTGGGAACCGATAAGGGTGTCTTGCCTGGCACTGCCGTTAAAAGGGCAAGTTTGTTGGTTAGGCTGGCATCATGTCTGAGAAACCCAAAAAGAAAACCAGGCCCACGGGTTTCAACACTGTAGTGTCTGTGGGAAGCCTTTGCCAAGGCTGACCCACACACTATATGTCTATTGTCCAGGGTTTGACCACCTCAATTCAGACTGCCAGATTTGTAAAATTTCCCTGCAGCCACCCTGGACAAGAGAGTGGGCAGGCTCAGGAGCGAGAGGCCAAAAGTCCGCTGACCCGGATGGCCAACCGGTTCGGTGCCAACCGAACGGAGGAGTGCCCTCTGACCAGGCGAGACTTCCTCGGGCAAACGAAAAGCTGGCTCTGAGGAGCCAGTTCCAGCAAAGAAAACTAAAAAATCAGCAGGTTTGGAGTCCAAAATTCCTTCTCCAACTGCTGCAGAAATAACAAAAGCTATACAGATTGTACAGTCACTTTCTCCGGTTCCATCCGAACCGCCACTGTCTGGTAAAAGGTCGGTTCGGCCGGTTCCACCAGTTCAAGAATATGATATTGAAGAGTTTTATGAACCAGAGGAGGGGGAGGAGGATTATGATCAGTGTGAATGTGACTTTGAGAGTCTGGATGTGCCCATTGAACCGGACATCTCCCCAGACAGACCTTTGGAATCTCCCCCTATGCTTTCTGAGTCCCCTTCTCACTTTTTGGTTTATAAAAAGGTTGCTGAAACCCTCCAGCTCCCATTAGAGGAAGCTGTGGATGAGCAAGAGGAACCTGATTTTGTGGAAATGATGGATATCCCAGAGTCTAGGAGATTATCTATTCCCTTACATAAATCATTTAGGAAACAATAAAAATACTAAAAGCTCCTAATTCTGTGCCTCCTGTTGACAAGAAGATGGACAGGAGGTACACTTTATCAGGTCCTGATACAGACTTTCTTTCACAGCAATGCAGTCATGTTGGGGTAGTTCAGGCTGCAGCCTGTGATAAAGCTAACATTCCCCTGGCTTCACATTCTCCTGACAAGGACTCCAGGAAGATTGATGCCATGGCTAAAAAACAATACATGGCAGCGTCCTTGGGACTCAGACAAGCAAATTACATGGCTTATGTGGCAAGATGCCAAAAATCTAGATGGGACACTGTCATGGGTTTGGCCAAACAGGCCCCTGGCCAGCTTGCCAAGGAGCTGGAGCAGGTGGCTACTGATGGTATTGAGGCATCCAAGGTGGAATTCCATGCTGCTGTGGATTCTAATGATGTATCCTCTAGAGTCATGGCTACATCTGTGGCCTTTCGTAGGTTGGCTTGACTCAGGTGTACTAGTTTGTCACAGGATACCCAGACTAAGGCCATGGATTTTCCTGTGGTAGGGAATTCTCTGTTTGGGGAGCAGACAAATAATTACATGAAGAAAATGGATGAATATAGAACAACTTATAGGAGTGCACAAGCCAAGGAGCGGCAAGTCACTCCTCAGAAGCAGACCCCCAGGGGTAGAAGTAGGCCTTTTCACAGACCTTTTTACCAAACCCAGGCTTCCTCTGCTTATGCTCAGAGGGGGTTCTTCAGAGGCAGAGGCAGACGGGGTGCAAGCAGGCCTGCTTCCACCCCTCAGCCTAAAGCCCCTGCCAAACAGGCACCCTGATGGGGTGCCCAGGGCCGATTCTCCATTACCTGTAGGGGGCAGGCTGGCTTACTTCGTTCAGGACTGGGAGTCTCTAACATCAGACAAGTGGGCCCTGGAAGTAGTAAGCCAGGGTCTGGTTCTCAGCTTCAAAAAATTTCCAAAGATGAGAGCCAGATCTTTTCCACCTGCAAACCCTCAAGAGACCTTTGCCTTAGAAACAGAAGTCTCAACCCTCCTGGCTCTCAGAGCTGTAGAAAGGGTTTCCCCCTACTCCAGGGCAAGGGTCTGTACTCCAGGTACTTCCTTACCCCAAAAAAGACAGGAGAATGGCGGCCCATTTTGGACCTAAGATATCTGAACAAGCACCTTTGAAACCCAAATTCAAAATGGTGACTCTGGCAATGATTTTACCTTCTCTAAGGCCAGGGGACTGGCTAGCTTTCCTGGACCTCAAGGATGCCTATTTCCATGTTCTAATCAGAAGCTTCCACTGAAAGTACCTCAGATTCGAACTGCCCTCAGGCCATTACCAGTTTAGAGCAATGCCCTTCGGCCTTACCTCGGCCCCAAGGGTATTCACAAAATGTCTAGCAGTAGCAGTTTCTCATTTAAGAAGGCAAAAGATTGCTATTTTTCCTGCCTAGATGACTGGCTTATTGTAGGCCAGTCTCCAGAACAGGTCAAATCACACCTGCAAGTTACCCAGCAGCTGCTCACCTCTGGTTTTCTGCTCAATCTCCCAAAGTCAGTGCTGGAACCTGTTCAGGTACTCACCTTCATAGGTGCAGAACTGGATACAAAGCAGGTCAGAGCCTTTCTGCCCTTAGAGAGGTAAGGAACCTGGTGGCCCTGGCCTCTTCCTTCACTCTGCAGGTCTCTCGACCAGCAAGGCACTTCTTACAGCTCCTAGGACACATGGCTGCTTCCACAGCTGTAGTGCAAGGAGCAAGATTTCAGATGAGGGACATTCAGTTTCACTTGAGAGCCTTTTGGTCTCAAAGAAAGATTCCTTTCCAAGTTGATCCCAGTGACTGAACCCTGATCCAGGCCCTTCAGTGGTGGCAGGATCAGAGCAATTTAAGACTAGGGTCCCCTTCATCCCTCTATCTCACTCCTTGACCCTTACTACAGATGCGTCCCTTCTGGGATGGGGAGCTCACATGGGCGACCTCTCCACCCAGGGAGTGTGGTCCCCTCAAGAGTCTCTGCTTCACATCAATTTGCTGGAACTCAGAGCTGTCTTTCTGGCACTTCAAGTGTTTTCTGCATCTGTTCAGAACAAAGTGGTACAAGTCAGAACAGACAACACCACCACAATGTGGTACATCAACAAACAAGGGGGCACTCGGTCTTTGGCCTTGTGCACCGAAGCAATGAAGTTGTGGTCTCTGGCTTATTCCCTGAACACTTCCCTCGTAGCAGTTCACCTCCCAGGAAAGGACAATGTCCTGGCAGATGCTCTCAGCAGGATTTCCCAGGGCCATCACAAATGGTCACTGGATCCCCAAGTACTGGGGATAGTTTTTGCCAGATGGGGCACTCCTCAGATAGATCTTTTCGCAGCCCCAGACAATCACCAACTTCCACTGTTTTGTTGCAGGCCCCCAGTAATGGGCTCAGTCCCCCTGGATGCCTTTCTCCTAGATTGGGGAGGGAAGTTTCTATATGCCTTTCCCCCCTTCCCTCTCCTTTTCAAGGTGCTAGTGAAAATCAGATCCCAGCCTTGCAGGATGATTCTGATTGCTCAGTTGAGCCAGGCAGCCCTGGTACCCCTCCTTCTGTCTAGCAGTCCATCTTCCCTGTGCCTCCCAGGAAACACAACCTGTTATCTTGTGCCCAGGAGAGTTTGGTATCCGAATCTCAAATCCCTCAACCTCAAGGCCTGGCTCTTGAGGAGTTAGAGTTGCTGACCTACACCTGTCTCAAGGTGTTCTTGACATCCTGAAGGCTTCAGGAAGCCTTCCACTAGAACTACTTATAATTCTAAATGGAAAAGGTTTTCCATCTGGTGCTCTGGAGCATATTCCCTGGAATCTGCTGATTTGCCCATTGTTTTGGACTATATGGTCTATCTTAACTCTTTGGGCCTGAGACCAGCTACCCTGAATACATTTGGCAGCTGTCTCTGCTTTTATTTCAGCGAAGCCCTCTTCTCTTTCCACTCACCCTGTATTTTCCAAGTTTTTCAAGGGATTACTTCATACTAATCCACCTTTCAGGGACCCGGCCCCTGCCTGGGATCTTAATGTTTGCATTGCTCAGTTGAAGCAACCCCCCTTTGAACCTCTGTCTTCTGCAGAGCTTAAGTATTTGACTTGGAAAACTGTTTTTCTAATAGCCATCACTTCTGCCAGGCGCATAAGTGAGTTACAAGCCTTGTCAGTGGAGACTGACTTTATTTCTTTTCACAGGGATAAAGTAGTCCTTAGGACTAACAGGAAGTTTTTGCCTAAGGTGGTTTCAGATTTCCACCTTAATCAATCTATCTCCCTTCCAGTGTTCTTCACTGACCATTCCTCCTCTGGTGAGAGGAGGCTGCACAACTTTGATGTTAAGGGCCCTTAGTTACTATATAGAAGCGTACCAAGGGTCATAGGTTAGATCCTCAACTCTTTCTCACTTATGGTGAGGTTGGAAAGGTAAACCTGCCACTAAGAGATCCATTGCCAGGTGGATTGTCTGTGTATCCAATTTTGTTATCAAAACTGGGAAAGGTTCCCCTTCAGGCCTGAGGGCTCACTCTACCAGAGGTACAGCTGCGTCTTTAGCTGCCACTAGAGACATCCCTATCTTGGAGATATGTCAAGCAGCTACCTGGAAAACAGTACACACTTTCACCAAGCATTACTCTTTGGATATCCAGGCCAGGAGTGATGCTAGATTTGGCACAGCCGTGCTTCAGAGCCTATTCCCTAAGTAGGTTCTGTCCCTCCACCATGGAGGTACTGCTGTGTATTCTGCAATTGTCATAATATAGCAAGACTTCATGTTGTTTGAAGAAAAAATTACTCACCTTAGTAATGTTGTTTCTTCTAATGGAGTCTTGCTATATTATGACCTCCCCCCCAGTTTGCCCCTCTCAGAACTTCTACTTGGGTATGGGGTGGGCAGTCCAGTGTTGGCACTTGTTATGCCCATTTTATGTTTTTTCCACCCTTTTTGGGGTTTTGGGGTGTTGTGTTTTATTTTATCTTATGTTATTATTTTTCTGGTCCCCTGACTTGAGTCTTGGTGTTGGGACCAGGAATAGGTGTTAATATTTAGGTAGCCAGTTGGCTAGTGTAGGTTACAGCTTCCACACAGAACCTTAGTGAGTTTTTGCTCGTAAAGATCTGACAGTTTCGGTTTGAAAATAGCCAGACAGAGCTTCTCTAACCGAGTTCACGCTCTAAACTCCATGCCTGGCATGGTAGTTAACTCTTTCACCTCCGGAGCAGTTCTAATGGTGGGACAAACTGCAATTGTCATAATATAGCAAGACTCCATTAGAAGAAACAACATTACTAAGGTGAGTAATTTTTTCCTTTTGGCCACTATACGAATTTACAAATTTACGAAGGATGTAACTTCTTCAATATGTGGAATTTTTATGCCAAACTTCAGCAGCGAGCTACTGATCTGGTAAGGGATCAAATGGGCTGGGGAAGGCAGCTACTAGGAACCTGCTCTTTAAGAGTGATAGTGCTTACGACACTGAGCCGCACCTCAGCTCACACTCCATCTGTACCGGCGCAGCTGCCACTGCTGGACTGCTGCATCAGGTTTGGACGTGCTGGGCTTTGATAAAGATAGGGGGAAAAAATGATCCTTGTATTTTTATTTTGTTTGATACCGTATATGCAGTAAATGACAATGCGTGTACTGGTAGCGCTAACTCAGCAGAGCTGCTCCTCAGCTCTCACACACTCTCGCCCCTCGCTAGTTCCCTCTACAGAACCATGTAATATAAAAAATTAAATATGGGTGGCCATACACAACTCACCTTGTGTTTCCATCTCAGGGTTGAAATAACAGCGGATACCTCTCGAGCTTCGCTGTTGAGGTCCATGTGCTGTTATCTCAACCCCTCGATGGAAACCAGGCTTATTGTGTATGGTCATCCATACATTATTCTTTATGTTTATTTGTTGCTCCTTTACTGAAGTCACAATCATCGGTTTGTGATGCCATGATTTTCCCAACAACAAACTGTAATGTTATAAACAGTGGATTATTACTTTGGCCAAAGATTAAAGCAGCAGTGCAACAAAAGTTCGCAAATAATAATAACTCTCTCCTATCAGAGCCCACAGCAGTTGCCACTGAGTTCAATGTGTACTTCTCCACTTGTGCTGCCACCCTCCTCTCTTCCCTGCCCAACACTACACCTCTTGCACCGCCTACAGACATAAAGACCCAGACTAGGCCTCGCTCCTTTTCCTTCAAAGACATCTCTGCAACTGAGGTCCTAGATGCATTACTTTCTCTCAGCCCTTCAAAAGGCAAATCCCCAGATGGATTAGACCCCAAACTTCTATACCTCTCCGTCCCCGCTGTAGCAACTCCGCTTGCCAAACTCCTACACCAATGCTTTGCTGTCGCTGCCGTACCCCATGCATGGAAGCATGCCATTGTCTTTCCTCTGCCAAAAGGAGGTGCCCCTACCTCCCCCTCTAACTACCACCCTATCTCCCTCCTCCCAGCCCTAGCAAAACTACAAGAGCACTTTGTGCTCACCCAACTTACCTCCTTCCTCACTGACTCCAAATTCTTCATGCCATTCCAGTCTGGTTTCAGGAAGGGGCACTCCACCACCGCCTCCCTGATAAGGCTTACAGACACTATCCTGACAGGCATGGACAGTGGACTGATCACCTCAGCCGTTTTTGTCGACCTTGCAAAAGCCTTCGACACCGTCTCCCACCCCATATTGTTCTCGAATCTCGCTGAATCAGGCCTCTCTGTCGCAGCCACAAACTGGTTCAGATCATACCTGTCTGATAGAACTCAGTCCGTTAGAGTCTCAAATGCGATCTCCACCCCTCTTCCCTTTACTACCGGTGTCCCACAGGAGTCGGTTCTTGGTCCCGTTCTGTTCTCTATATTCCTAAATGACCTGCCACTCATCTGCTCTACTTCCTCAATCCACATGTATGCAGATGATACTGTACTCTACTACTCGGGTTCCGCCCCTGATGTGGTACAATCAAACCTCCAAGCTGACTTCAACAAGATACAGCAATGGTTTAGCTCATACCAGCTCTCCCTAAATGCAAAAAAAACTGTCACTATGACCTTCGGCACACGACAGTGCCTGGCCAGACTCCCCTCCCTTTCCTACTTTGCCACCCTGGATGGCCAAAAACTTGAAGATGTCTCCTCGTTCCATTACTTGGAGGTATGGCTCGACAGCCATCTCTCCTTCTCTGACCACATTGATGCTATCTCAAAAAAACTACGCCCCATGCTCAGTGCACTATATAGGAACCAAAGCAGCCTCCCTCCCCGAGTCCAACGTGAACTGGTCCTGAAGATGATACTCCCCTCCATCGACTACTGCAACATTGTATACAGTGCAGCCCCTAAGTCCACCCTATCTAAACTGGACACACTTTATAATGCCTTCTGCCACTTTGCTCTCGATGCCTCTCCCCTCACCCACCACTGCAGCCTCTACTGAGCCGTGGCACTACTGTCCCTCGAAAACCGCCGCATTTCTCACTGTGCTAAATTTGTCTCCAACCTATTGCTTGGGTCCATCCCCTCCTACCTTGCTGCCGTGCTTACAGATGCCACCCCATCATCTTAGATCCAATGACTCCCGCCAACTTTCAGTCCCTAGGCGAAATACCTCTGCCGGTCAGGCTGCCTTCTCACACCGGCTACCCAAGCTCTGGAAAAACCTCCCACCACAAATTCGGCACTCCTCCTCTTCCTACTCTCTGTCTACCGCCCTAGCAAACTTCCTTACTACAAATTGCTCCTGTCCCTGAACCTGCCATGCCCCACTATCCCCTCCCCAATGCCTGACCAGCGGCCTTAGCCTTGCTACAGAAACTGGCATATAACCCCAACCTTGCACTTATGTCCTGGGCCTATTTTGCCCTGTGTACTGTGTATAACTGTATAACACGTTCTCTGTTGTTTACAGCTGTTACTAGTTGTGCTAATGTACCATGTCTGCTGCTTCTTGTCACAAAAATTATTTAATACTATAATCTCCTAAGCATTCAATGTGCGCTGCTTGTATATTCGTGCAATCGTGTATTCTTATGCTGCTTTTTGCTTCTGTTAACTGTTCATTTAATAACCTACGTGTTATCATATCCATGTGTCCTGCCCCCCCCCCGGTCGCACTGGGAGAGGAGCATCTCGGTGTTCAGTGTGCCTTTCCTGGTGAAACAATTGCAGTAAATAAATAAATAAATTTGACTTAGAACTAGCATTGTAGACCTGACAAGGGTCAGGATCAAGAAAATAAAAAAAAAACCTCATGGTGCAAAGCATAGGGAGTACCTGGAAACATAGATTTGACAGGTATGCTAACATTTCTATTAATTGTAGGTGAAACTAGCTTTTTGGGAAAACAGTTTTTGTTACACTGCTTCTTTAAGTAGAGAAAGCCATTGAACTCCAGGGGCTAGGGATCCTGTTTGCCTGCAGACTAACCAAGTAATGAAGAGCTAAAGAGACAAGAAATGTAGACAGTATATAAAATGTAAGATGGGTTGTGTCCAAATATTCCGTGCTTCAAAGTGTAAAAAGAATGCTGAATTCCTTGACTCGTTCAGTTAGGTCGGTCTGTACCGTATATCCTGAAGCATAATTATCCTCTTCGGCTCTCCCTCATTAGGAGAGGCATCCCTCATTTTACAGCTTGGCACTCCTGCATCCCACATGGACAAGAATGTTTTGTACTGCATTTCATGGTGAGGTTTTGAACTAGAAATTCTTTTTCATCTGGAATTCTCTGTTGTACCTCATTTCCATCTGCAGTATTATAAGTCTACAGTTCCATGAACTGAATATTGGCTCAAGATTTAGGGGTAGTTGTGGACCGTACGCTGAAGGCAGGCAGGCAGTGCTGCTGCAGTCAAGAAATTTAAATAAATCCTGGGATGTATTTAGAGGGGTAAGGAGCAGGTCAAGAGAGATGATCCTGCCCCTGCAGAAAGTTTTGGTTCAACCACACCTGAAGTACTGCATGCAGTTCTGGTAACTGTAGTACAGAACGGATATTGAAGTGATCGAGAGGGTTCAGCACGGGGTCACCAAGTGGATTAGTGGCTTTTGAAGCAAGAGCTGCACTAGAAGGTGAGATTGAACACACTGAAATTGTTTAGCCTAAAAAAGAAAGGCTAAGAGGCAGCATGATCACCATTTTCTGAATTATGGAGTGATTAGAAAGGGTAACGTATATACAGATATTTGAGCTGGTGAGTGCAAGCAGGCCTAGATGGCATGCCCTCCGGGATGGGCGCAGAATAAGGGGAAATATTAGACAGTGTTACTTCACACTGAGGGCAGTTAACATGTGGAACTGCCCACCCAGTGAAGTTGTGGAAACTAGCACTGTACAGGCTTTCAAAGCAGGATTAAACAGACTCCTGAGGAAGAATGGCACTGAGGGTTATACAGCATGAGGCAGGTAACATTCCAGCTGTTTTGATGTTTGTCCATACTCACCTTGGGTATAGTATGTCAGGGCGCAAAGGGCAAAGATGAGCCTTACATCATCTCAGTGCTGTTTTTTGACGTGTTATTTTGGCCAGTGTCCACATTTGGATGATGAAAGGAACTGGGCATGACTGCCTGATAATGTAAAGCTTTTCACAACATGCAAATTATTTAAGCAATAAGGCCCGACAGAGGCTGGCCCGGTGGCGCTGAGGGTTGAGGCCCTGGACGTTACACCTCTTGCCACACCGGCAACCCGGGTTCTGGAACGAGCCGGGGTTGGCAGGGGAGGGAGAGGATTGAGTGTTCAGAGGATGGCTCTCCTCTCCCAGGGGTGGGTTCGGACTTCCCTTGGCGCAGTGGTGACTCCTGGTGGTGACCAGGTGTATCGTCTTGGCCAGGCACGCTAATGGGAGGAGCACGGCGGACATCTACGGCTTTCCCTGCTGGCATCATTGCACGTCCAGCTCCTGGGGGTAACTAAGAATGAAAATCGTCTCCTGGCAGCAGAATGAAGGCACCAACCGACAGCCTGATCAGTGGGCCAAACAAAGCCCGACAGTCGGGGACGAGGGCTTAAGGTGATGTGGTCTCCTCTCCCGGTTCTCCCCTCGCTGGGAGAGGCCCTACCGTGGGGGGGCAAGCCACTGTCCTCCTCGCTTTGGCAGTCATGACGGAGGCTGGCTCCACCTTGATCAGTTGAGCATCAGCGTACATTGTCTGATAGGGTAAGTTCACCCCAAGCTGTATTAGGAGTGCATAAAGAAAGTTGACAAAAAAAAAATTAAAAATAAGGCATGACAGGGTGTGTGTTATTTGTTTAATAACGTCACTCCTCAGATGGGTTGAAGCACGATGCGAAGCTGAGTGCTTCCACCACTCGAAGAGTGATGTTATTACACAATAACACACACCCTGGAGTGCCTTATTGCTATTATACAATGACTTGTTATAAAATTATAATAAAAAGTAAAAAAAAAAGTTTGACATTTTTATTTATTTTTATGTGTGTGTTGTAGGCATGTATTGTAAATGTTAGAAAAAGTAGTCCAGTAGGTGGTGCTGGTGCTTCATGCCCCCCCCCCCAAGTGTTTGTGACATTCTGTGGGTTTTACTTTGTTTGCCTGACCCCTGCCACACACACACTTGTCTGTGGCTAGATAGTTTACCTGAGGCAGTTTTGGTGCTTACTTTTACCAGGTTTTCAATTCATATGTGTGGAGGAACAACCGACCGCTAAGGACTAAGCGTGCACGTGCTGCCAGAGTCACGAACCTTGCACAGTTTGAGGAATTCATCCTGCTACTCCTTTTCTGGGACAGAAAGTGAATTTGGTATTTTTGTGAGTAGTGGCTATTGTTCCGGGTCTACTACTGCACTGTACGACAAGCTACGGGCGTTTGAAGTGAGCGGCGTCAACCACGTGACCGGCAGTTACAGTCTTCGCGGTTCAGTGAAGCCGCTTTCTTCCAAGAGAAAAACAAAAAAAGAACAGTAAAGATAAAGGCATAAATGTTCATTTGTTTTGTATCACACAGTGCTGTATTTTCTGTGACTGCCTCAGTTGCTGGTGGAAGTGATGTTTTGGGATGATGATGTTTGTGGGCCAGAGCTGCCATTACTTTGGGAGAGGAGCATGATTTCATGCTCTGTCATGTGGTCATGTATGTGCCTGGACTTCATACAGTAATGTTGTTGTTCAGTAACATCACTGTCCCAGGCACACACTGACCAATCAGGATACAGCAAATTTTCTTGCCATTGTATAATTGACTTCAAAGTACAGCTTATTAGAAAGGTTCCACTGTGCCACTGGACTGCACAGACTAACCTTTATAGGCTCAGTGAACTTAGAAAACAAACCAGCTAAAGGAATTTATATATTTGGCAATAATGCTAACTATAGTGAGATGTTACCATGATTCCTGGTTTATTGTCAGTAATGCTTCTGCTCTCCTAGTGAGCTACGACAGACAGAAATGTGAGTCCATCGCAAGGGGTTGACTGGATTGTTCCATAGAAGGGTCACATGGGAGAGCCCCATATATGTCCTGAGCTCGCAGCTCTCATGATAGGTTTGCAGTTTAGGGAAGGGATGCATGCGTCTTATAAATGTGCAGAGGAGTTTGCATGATGCAATACTACCCTGTGGTGTAATTGGGGAGCAGAGGTACGGCATGACCTCACTGTAGGTAGGGAAAAGATACCTGAGCCTGCCATTGTGGTCCTACACGTAGAGCATTTGGGGAGCAGATGTAGGGTATGACCTCACTGTAGGTAGGGAGAAGATACCTGAGCCTACCATTGTGGTCCCACACAGAGCATTTGGGGAGCAGAGGTAGGGCATGACCTCACTGTAGGTAGGGAAAAGATACCTGAGCCTGCCATTGTGGTCCCACACAGAGCATTTGGGGAGCAGAGGTAGGGCATGACCTCACTGTAGGTAGGGAAAAGATACCTGAGCCTGCCATTGTGGTCCCACACATAGAACATTTGGGAGCAGAGGTAGGGCATGACCTCACTGTAGGTAGGGAAAAGATACCTGAGCCTGCCATTGTGGTCCCACACATAGAACATTTGGGGAGCAGAGGTAGGGCATGACCACACTGTAGGTAGGGAAAAGATACCTAAGCCTTCCATTGTGGTCCCACACATAGAACATTTGGGGAGCAGAGGTAGGGCATGACCTCACTGTAGGTAAGGAAAAAATACCTGAGCCTGCCATTGTGGTCCCACACATAGAACATTTCGGGAGCAGAGGTAGGGCATAACCTCACTGTAGGTAGGGAAAAGAAACCTGAGCACATCATTGTGGTCCCACTCATGGAGCCAACGTACCAATGTCTTTTTTTTTTTTCCTGATTGTGGCCAAGCCAACTATGTTATATCACTTTATATCAGCCTTGGTGGTAACGTATGCCAAACAGCCCAGAGTGTGATATTAGCGGTCGCTCACCATCAGTACTACTTATTGCATCCCAATTCCAAATGGGCTTTCAAACACAGTGTTTGAAATAACTGATTTCTCTATTGAAGGTAAAAGTCTGAAAAAACTTTCTTTGACAGTGAATTGTTAACCTTGTAAGCCTCCATATTATCTGATTGTCACTGCTTCGCTTGATAATGGCATGTTTTGCCTGAACTTTATTAACCCAGGATAATTCAGCAGCTAAGCAGCACCTTATTGGCTGAGCACTTCTCCCACTGCCCATGTTTATAGGCCCAGGACCACAAAGTGACGCAGTGGCTGCGATGGGATTTGAACCAAAATTTCATGTTTTGTAGTCCATTTTCTAACAACTAACTGTTCAACATTTCCACCATTATGGCTCACAATTCAATATTAAAAATAGTTGCCCATTTCTGTCCCTCCTTGTCTAAAGATTGTTGTACCAGTCAAGGGAGAGGGTAATAGTTGCATTCAAATATTTGTATTAAATTATCAGTTCCTAGTCATTTTGTTTTATAACATATTACAAATCCCAGCTGAGTTGCAACATCTTGTTTTCTGTGGGGACCAGCTTCTATCCATTTGCAGAGCTAGGTGAGTATTTGGCTCTGGTGGAGTTTGAACTTGTGATCTTCCAGGTCCCAAGATAGTGTTCTAACCAAAAGACCACACTGCATCCTTATCTTCTTATGCCTTCACAGGCTTTTGTCTGCAAGTTTTTTTTCTGATGATTGAATTTATGGCATGTGGAAAAAAAATGTGTTCTAGGTTGTGGATATGTTGTTCTAGCCACACTTTCTGGCAGATCACCTTTCCCTTTAAGAGGTGCCAGAATGTCTTCAAACTGGCTGCTCGGCTCCGCCTCATGACGCCAGATCTTCCTTTCCATTGGAAGGTGCAGGTTCCTTCCTTAGCGCTGCTGCGTGTGGTAGGCCCTGGTTCTCAAATCTTCAGATTTGCTTCCAAAACTTACCTTAAAACTCGTCAGAGTTTCGTTTCAATTCCTTCTCTCGCTTCTGTGATGGAAGAAAAGACCGATCTTATCTGTGTCACTCTTCACCATTCATCACTATGTGGGTCTGGAGCCAGGACCACTTGGGAACTTTTATTTTGTATGGGCGAGTCGGCCAGGTTGCAAAAGGCCGACATACATACATGGCGCAAATGGGTTGGCCATTAACTGTTGTCAACTCCGCCCCGACGTCTGTTGTTCTTCTCTCGCCATAGAGTAAGGACCTCGTGTGAAGCTCATCATTTACTGTGCCATAGTTTTGTGGCCTAGTTTGCAGTTTAATGTTAGTTCTGTTCTGTTTCGCCAAGCTTCTACTCAATGTCACTGGATCCCGTTAAGACTGTTCCTTTTATTTGTTTATTTTACAGCGACGTCGAGTACTGTTTTTATGTTTAATTTTCCGACAGGTTATGTCTCGTTCTGGGAGCAAAAAGTCGTTGAAGGCAGGGCGGCCTCCTATGTGTCGGTGCCCCTGTGGCTGCCAATATTCCGTCATGGACCAGCATAGCCGGTGTCTCACCTGCCTTGGCCTGGCCTATGACATGAACAACTGTGATGCCTGTTTCTCCATGGGCCGCTGTGTCTTTCGGGAGATGGGTGCACAGTCGACGGGCCAAGGCCAGGGCGCTTGACCCTTCCTCCGGGTCCCCTCCCAGTTCTGTATGGACCGCAGAGGAGGGGGCCTATGCCTTTTTCAGCCATGCCATGGCAGAGGTTCTTCCACAGTGCAGGAGGCCCAGTCCATCCCTCTCGGGGGCTGGGCGGGAGGCACCACCCTGGCAATTGCCTCCTCGGAGGCGAGGGCTCCTCCGGTGTTGCGTCCCAGGGCCTGCCGTCCCAGGCTGGCACCATCCTCATCGCCATCTGCTGGTGCCATTTTGGGCTCTGGTGTCAGGGGCCCGAGTGGTGCTGTGCTGTGCCCTGTCCCTCGGCACCGTTCACGGTGCCAGTGATGGGAGCGGTGCCATGGAAGGTGCACTGGACATTCTTGGGGCCGTTCCTGGTCTCGGTTTCATTTGCGGCACTGGGACTGGGAATGGCTTCAACTCTGGCGCCATTCACAGTGCTGGGGAGGGGGCGGTGCTGCAGCTGGCACCATCTCTGACTCCAGCGCTGTTTGTGGTGCCGGAGAGGAGGCCAGCACCATCTCTGGCTGCAGTGCAGAGGAGGAGGGCGACGCCGTGGCTGGTGTCACTTCCGACTCTGGTGCTGTTCGTGGCGCCAAGGGGGAGTGCTGCGCCGGTTGCGGGTTGGGTTTGGCGCTGCTTGTGGCCCAGGAACTGACAGAGGTCTGAGAGTGGTCTGGCATCGGGCCTCTGTGTCTGCCTCCTCCTCCTGGCTTCCGGACTCCTTGGAGTCTTCTGACTCCTCGGTGTCCACCACTTCAGCCCCCACTCTGCCTCCCTCTGTGGGGCGGGCAATTCCTGCCAATTCTGGGGTCAGTGGCACTGACCAGCCAGCAGTGGTCCATGTGGCCACTGCTCCAGAGTCAGGGGGGGTTGTCTGTCCCTTCAGCTGGGGTACCCCCTTCCTTGGTGTGCCTGGACAGTCCGAGTTTGGGACAGCCCGTAGCACCCATAGAAGGGGAGGGTGCTGCACCATGGGTGGACTCTTTGGGGTCCACCAGGCGTTGTCAGCTGCCTGGCTAGTGGCTTTGAGGCAGAGGGCTCTTTCAGAGTCCAAGGGGTCTAGGGGCCTGGGTTCTGTGTGGCGGCCTCTCCCTGGGACCCACTTGGGTTCGGAGAGGAGTCATAGTGTGGGTCCTCACCCTTCCCCTTCTCTCTCTCCTTGAGAGAGACCTCTTCTTTGGAGGCCAGGGACTGTCCTTCTGGACTCACATGGTCCCGTTCGCCTCATAGGTGGGGATTCTTCCCTAGGGCACGGTCACAGCCTTTCCGATCCGGTTGAATAGCTGTTGGCTGCTGGGCTTCCCGGGTCTCCCTCCTAGTTGGGAGCATCCCCTAGGCCTTCCTGCCCTGGCAGAGGATGTTCCTCTTCTGTGAGGAGTTTGGCCCCTATTCCTCTGTCTCCATCCCCTTCTCTCCCAGGTATTTCTGGTCCTAGGGGGACCTCTGACCTGGGAGCAATTCAGGGAATTGGCTGTGCATTTCCCAACCTATGTCAGGGCCACGGATGAAAGGGTGTTCCACCCCTCTCCTGCGCAGCCAAATCCTGAATCTCTGGTCTCATCTGCATCCTCATCCCCAGCTCCGGAGGGAGAGGAATTGTCTGTCCACATTTCCCCTGCATCTGATCTCTCCTCGTATCAGAACTTCCTTGCGAGGATGATAGATGATCTCTGGATTACCCCTGCCTCGGAAAGCAATCCTGAGCACGTGACGTGCGCCTTCTTAGGTGAGTTCAGTGTGGCCAACCTGGTGGTTCCCACCTGGCCTGTTCCCTTTTGGGAAGCGTCACTGTGGCTCTGGCAGCGTCCCTTTTCAACAGTTCCAGCCCCAAGGGATCTGCGTCAGCGGTATTGCGCTCCCCCAGAGTCTCCAGGACACATGCCTCACCCACTCGCGGGCTTGACACAGCTGAATACTCCCTCTGGGCTTTGCACCCCTCACTATGACCAGCCCCGAGATTCAGACTCTGCGGATTTTGATTTCTGGGGGAGGAGGACATTTTACTTGGCACGGATTTTGATGTCCATTGCTTCACATCAGGCACACTATGCATCCTATGACAGGTTCTTGTGGTCCAGCCTAGGTCAGCTCCTAGCCTCTCTGCCTGATTCGAAGGCAACCAGACAGACCATCACCCTCTCTGCTCAGGGCCTGGAGCTAGCAAGGCACCAAGCGAGGGTGTCCTACGATGCCAAAGAGGTTGCTTCCAGGTTTGTAGGGACAATGATCTGCACTAGGGGGGTGGCATGGCTTCTTCTTCCCCGGTTGTCACCCATGGCCCAGCGTGGGATGATTTCCTCCGCCTACTGGAGAACCATCTTTTCTCCCGTAGGGTGAGATGGCAACTTTCAGGGCACCTTCCTTCCCCCTCGGGGGCCCCGTCTCATCCAGACAAGTCTCAGGCCTCTCCAGACCCCTAAAGGTTCTCCTCTCCAGTGTCTCCCCCACTGGGGGCTAAGGGGCTTACTCCCTTAGGATTGTATTGGGCTCCTTTTGGGGGGCTCGGTACTCATCCACATAGTGATAAATGGTGAAGATTGACACAGATAAGATATGAAAATTACATGCCTCCCGTAATTATTGATCTTTCTGTGTATCTTCACCATTCATCACTAAATCCTGCCCACTGTCCCCCTAGAGCCTCAGTCTCTGTGTTCCCCCTCCCTCTGTATGTGTCTCTTGTTTCTATCCCCTTCCTCCTTCCCTTTGGCCTGGAGTAAGGGGACCCTGGAGACACAGGGCGGACTTCAGCTCATTATAGCTTGAATGGTGGGGGGTGAGAGGGGGTTTCTTCCTTTATCGCCTTGCAGCATTCCCACCACTTGTTAAGGGTGGGGTAGTGAGACTGGAACCCCCTCTTTCTCCCTTCTTCTCTTGTCCTTCGGGAATAATCCCATAACATTCTTTAATTTGGGGGAGGTTCTTCTTTGAAGTTCCCCCTCTTTTTCCTTTGGATGGGGGAGAGGATGTGTCTCATCTCCTGGTTCCCTCAAGCTGCTCCTAAAGAATCCTTATGACTAGTCCCTCTGGGTTAGTCATTCTTTGCCAGGAGTTTCTCAAATCCCTTGGGTTAGCCTTGCTTGCCTTGCCAGGTTACCTTAACATCTACTTCTCTTGGGCAGACTGTCTGAACCTTATTCAGTCACCCCTTAAACATTTTTTGAGGGTCCAGACCACAGGATCAGTTGACACTATCCTCTTCCCCTTCCAATACTTTTCCCTGCCTTTCTTCCTCCCTTTCACCTCTTTTCCAGAGATTGGGACCCCTCCCAATCCCTAAGTTTCCTCTCTTCTTCATGCTGTCCTGTCAGTCGTTTATTCCGCCTTTGGTTTGTATATCTTTTCCTTTTATCTGTTCATTGGGCTCTCCCCCCCCTTACTTCTCCTCTGTGGCGATTCAGAACTGGCGTTGGGGCAGAGCTGGCGACGATTAAGCCAGCCAGCGGCGCCCACGTGAAATGCGTCAGCCTCGGTGGCGCTGTCTCTGCGTCAGCTCGCCCATACAAAATAAAAAGCTCCTGCAGGACCCTGGCTCCGGCCAGGTACCGACATAGTGTTGAATGGTGAAGATACACAGAAAGATCAGTAATTACGGTAGGTACGTAATTTTCATTTCCTGGCTTTCACCGGTGCCCCTGCGAACAGAAGATGTCGCACACCGACCTTCATGCCACGTGCATGTATTGCTTAGGACATGACCATGATCCGCAGACCTGCGACATCTGTTGATCCTTTCACTCGTTGGTTCTGGACGACCGCACTGCCCAACTCCAGCTGGGGTGACCGGAGAAGCGTTACCCACCAGTCAAGTCTAAGGATGCCTGTTGGATGATCTCCGCTGCTGCAGGGTCCGCTGAGCAGCTTGAAGAGCTTAATGCCTTTGAGGAGGAGGCCCAGGCCACAGCTAGTTCCTCTTCAGCTTCTGCCTTTGTTCTGCTCCAGTTGGGCTCCACTTATTCGGCTTCCTTCAAAGAGCTGTGGCCCCACTGGGTCGCATGTTTCACGCTCTCATAAAAAGGAGCTGAAAAAAGAGAAGATTCAGTGTCAACACTCTTGGAATTGGGAGTGGTCCCATTCTCAGGAGACTGTGGTTTCAACCTTGGTCGAAATGACGGCCAAGGCCGTTGGTTTCACGGAGCCCCTGTCAAACCAGTTGGCTGAGACACCTGTCGATGCGGCCGAGATTTTTCTCAAACCGATTGACAGGTTGTCGTCCAAAGAGGTTGATAACTCTATTTTTTTTAGACTCTGGTGCTTCTGGTCTCCTCCGACAGGTCGGCTCAGCCTGCTGGGTCGAACCCACCGACCCTAGACCCTTATCTGGAAGAGCCACGGGGCTCCTTGGCTCCTTCCAAAGGTCCCTGTCGGCCCCGCCGATGGTTGAGATGTAGGTCTCAGTATTCTTCCTCTGAATTGGGCAGATCTCGCCATCACCGTTCACCTTCAGGGAGAATGCAAAGCGGAGGCTGTTCCATGCCCGCCCCCCCCTCAGCAGGGCTCACTGCAGGGGGATGCTTTCTTGAGGCTGTGGACCCCAGGCCTCTTTTATGCCTTCCCTCCACTTCCCTTGATCCACTGGGTGCTCCTCAAGTCCAGGAGGGACAATGCACAGGTGATCCTGGTAGCCCCAGACTGGTCACGCCAGTTCTGGTATCCAGATCTTCTCAGCCTCAGCAACAGGCTCTCAAGGCATCTTCCAGCATGCCCGGACCTGCTCTCCCATCAGTCAGGGGAAGATACTCCATCTGAATCTTTAATCCTTGCACCTGGTAGCCTGGTTCCTGAGTGGCTAGAGTTCCAGGCTTTGGGTCTCCGACGAGGTCCTCATGGTTGTTGAGGCATCCTGTAAGGAACTGGCCAGAAAATGCTATGCCTTCAGATGGAAAAGATTTTCCATTTGGTGTCAGGGCAAAGGGTTGGACCCCTTGTCCTGTCCAGTGGCTAGCATTTTGGACTATCTGTGGTGTCTCTCTCCCCCAGCAGGGACTTCAGTCGACGACCCTTAAGGTGCACCTGGCAGCCATCTCTGCTTACCGGGTGCGGGCCAGTCAGCAGTTGGTGCCACAGAAGAAGTTGGTCTAGCACTTTTTCATGGGCCTAGATCACATATCCCCTCTGATGCGTGAACCACCACCTCTGTGGGATTTACTGCTGGTTTTGGTAAAGCTCATGGGCAAGCCATTCGAACCGATGCACAGGTGCGATATCTCCCACCTGTCATGGAAGACCGCCTTCCTAGTGGCCATTACATCAGCCAGAAGGATTGGGGAGCTCCAGGCACTCTCAGTGGCATCTCCTTACCTGGTCTTCCACAGGGACAAAGTTGTCCTGCGCCCCCACCTGAAATTCCTTCTGAAGGTGGTGTCGGAGTTTCACCTTAATCAGGTGTTGACTCTGCCGGTGTACTACCCCAGTTATACCTCGGAGGCCGAATACAGGCTCCATACTTTGGACCTGAGACGAGTGCTCCCCTACTGCAGAGAGCATACGGCGAAAGTTTGGGGAGAGGTGCACCAGCTGTTTGTCACCTACGCTGAAGCTGCGCCTGGCAGACCTGCAGCCAAGTGGATGATTGGCAAGTGGATCACTTCCTGCATTGCTCTCTGCTATAGGTTGGTAGGTAGGGACCCTCCCGCAAGGCTAAAGGCTCATTCCACCCGCCATACCACTGCGTTGGTGGCTGCTTCTAGGGATGTCCCAATCCAGGAAATCTACAGGGCTGCTACCTGGAAGTCGGCAAACACCTTCGTTTCTCATTACCACATTGACCTCGAGTCATACTGGGATGCTGGTTTTGGGGTCTCAGTTCTCCAATCTCTGTTCCCTGAGTAGGGGGTGTGCCTTGCCTCCTTCCTCCCGGAGAACTTCTAGGAGTCTTCCAGAAAGTGTGGATAGAACAACATATCCACATCCCTAGAAACACAGGTTACTCACCTGTAGCAGTAGTTCTAGGAGTGGTATATATTGTTCATCCACACTGACCCAACCGACCTCCCTGCCTTTGACGCACACCTTTTCCTTCAGTGGGTAAGATCTGGCATCATGGGGCAGAGCCCAGGGTCTTACCACCCAGGTGGGTGGGAGAAGTCAGCTTGAAGATGTTCCAGCACCTCTTAAAGGGAAAGGCGATTGCCAGAAAGTGTGGATGAACAACATATACCACTCCTAGAACTACTGTTACAGGTGAGTAACCTGTGTTTACATTTCTTTAGTTCAGTTCCTCAGGGCACATTTGGAATTGAGCTGTTTCTTGAGTCTGTGTGCTTTTTCAGGTGAAAAATGTTTAGTAAACAAATTAATCAGTGTTTGGAGTAGCACCAGTGGTCCATAAGGAGAAGATTGCTTGATGTAAAAGAATAGTGTTTTCACAGGTCTGCCTGATAACCCTGAGGACTTCCTGCAGAGGTGGGGAGAATGAAAACAGTTCAGTAATGCATGGGAAATAGAAGGAGGAGTGGGTGAATGGGCAGGATATCAAGGAGGATCTGTAGTGATGCTGTAGGCAGGGAAAAATGGTCTGACTGAGCCAAGCAGTCCTTATCTTCTGTGTTTCTGTATTTCTGGGACTTCTCATTAGAATACTGCTGTGTTATTTTACGTTTTGTGTAGTACTGCTCCAGCATGTGTGTACCTGTTTCTGTACAAGGGCTAGGACTAGAGTATAAAGTCCGTATGCCCAAAGCCTACGTGCGGCACTAACACAGAGGGCAGGCTTCCGTTTGCTAATTTACTGTGCAACGCCCCATGGTATCCCTCAAATGCCTCCGTCTTCTGCACTTTCCCCTCTCTGATCCTGGCTCATGCTGCCACTTGGAAGGACTGACTTTGGCAGCTCACTCGGGTCTACCAGTCACTGGACATGTAGAGGACAGGAGCACCCTGATGTGATAGGCTTGCTCTCTAGTGAGGTAGTTTGCAGTATTGCACTTGATCTCCCAGTGAGGGAGAGTTCAGCAATCCCCGGAGAAGGAGGGCTTGGTGGTGATAGTGGAGGACTGTGGACTAGTGTAACTAGCTTAGCCAGTGCGCTACACTACTTAGGGTTAGTTAATATGGTCATGATGTATTTTATTTATTTATTTGGAATTGGGGGCTTCACACACCTACACCCCTCATGTTAAATCAGAAAAACACAAGGGTAAGCCGGAGCCCTCAACTAAAACAAATTGATAAAAAAACACATTACAGTCACCGGCCCATTGGCGCAGTGGTAGCACTACCACTTGTGACGCCGACAGCTTTGGATCTGGAATGAGCCTGGATCATCAGAGGGCCAGCCGGGAGAGGTAGGTTGAGTATCCCAGAAGGATGCTGCCCACCTCAGGGATGGAGGGCTCTGGTCTCTGCCGCACTACCGCCACCTGGGTGACCACAAGTGGTAGTGCAGACAGGAGCCAAGGATCAGGGAAAGCGTACACCGGCGTACTCCGAGTGCATGGCACACACCAGCATGCGTGGAAGAGTGCTCCCTGGGCATCACAGGGACTCTGGAAGAAAACCCATAAATGACCGAGCAGGATAATGCCCACCTCATACTGCAGGCCCCGCACTGCCGACCAAGGTGCTTTGCCAGCACTGAACTCTAACTCTGCTGGGGGTTGGGGGCCCCCCAGCGGCCTTGCCCCGGGGGGGGGGGTAAGCCAGGGAGGAACACAGGAGAGGTTAGTTCCAGGGAAGGCGGGTGACAGGGCTGGGTGTGGTAGGGCCAATGGGCAGGTCAAGACAAAAGGGGGGAAAAATTACAGTAAATAAAAATGTAGGAAACACATTGCAACCATACCAACTAACCCGAATTAGTGTAACTAATGTAGCGTACCTCTGTGCTACGCCATGCTAGTTTTACCCTGGTCTGTAGTCGTCCACCAATGCCGACTTGGCTGTCCCCAGAGAAGGAAGGCTTGGTGATCCCCAGAGAGGGATGACTTGGTGATCTCCAGAGAGGGAGGGCTTGGTGATCTCCAGAGAGGGAGGGCTTGTTGATCCCCAGAGAGGGAGGACTTGGAGATCTCCGGAGAACAAGGGCTTGGTGATCCCCAGAGAGCGAGGGCTTGGTGATCCCCAGAGAGGGAGGGCTTGGTGATCCCCAGAGAGGGAGGGCTTGGTGATCCCCAGTGAGGGAGGGAGGGCTTGGTGATCCCTTGAGAGGGATGGCTTGGAGAGCCCCAGAGAGGGAGGGAGGGTTTGGTGATGCACTTGCTCTGAGAGGTGTAGGGCTGAACTATATTGCTCTTTAGCACCTGTGATGGCCAGGCAACAAGCAACCAATGATCAGTGCTTCAGTATGGTCTGAACCAGTGGTGGTGGAGCAGGGATAGGTGTAGCATTTGAGAATATACAGAAATGACAGCACCATAATTTGCAACCAGTCTTTTTTCCTTTTGTTTTTGGTGAATTATGTGATTTTACTTCGAGAGGGCTCTTGCCATAGGCAGTAACTATTGGGACTGAGCCGCCAGTTGCTAGAACCACATGGAAAACTGAGCTAGCAGTGTCTGGCGGGGGACTGCCCACCCAGCGTCACGTGACAGACGTCATCCCAGCATTATATATTGGGCGGTCCCCACTCCCACCCTCCAGTTCTTTCCCGCCATCAACCAGCGCACATCAGACCTCGTGGAACGCTGCTACTGTTGACCGCCATTTTCGATAAGTATCCATTTTCAAATTTCTTTATTTTCTTCAAAAAAAAACTGTAATTTGTCCTCAGATTGCATATCTTCTTCAACTCCTTCCAAATTGCAGAAGAACAAGTGCACTTGCAGCAAGCAGATTCCAGAGGACAGCTATACCTCGTGTCTCTTGTGCCTGGGTCTTGACCATGACACCGAGGACCATGAGGCCTGCCAGAAGTTCAACCAGGCCACACGGAAACGCCATCAGCAAGCTTTGGAAGCCCATCTTCTCAAGCAAAAATTGGCTTCCATGGAGAAGGAGCTGCAGCAGATGCAGAGCTCTTCCTCATCCCCAGGAGGATCTTCTGGGTCCCACAAGCAGAAGAAGAAATAGGACAAGGAGAAGCACTGGGACTAGGATCGGACTCCCTCTACACCGCAGCTCCCTCCGGGGTCCACGGTCAATGAGCAGCTTTCCTCCAGCAAGGATACTGCTCCTCCGACCAAGCTTATTCCTTCCTTTTCAGGACAGCCCTTGGTTCCCCCGCCTACACTGGTTATGGTGCAGGTGGGGACCTCCAGGGATTTGGAGGCTTCCACCACTCTTAGGCCCTTCAGATTCTCTGGGTCTAAGCCGAGTGGTTCAGCTGCTAAGTCGTACTCGGTTCTACCAGCGACTGCACAGCCCTGGCGCGCATGTAGGATTCCACCTTAGGGTCTGGCATCCGACCTCCAGACCAGCGCCCACTGCCACTTGGGCCGTAGCCATCCCAAGAGGAATTCCCCTCTTAGGACTTTACTTCGTTGCCGCCGGTGGGTCCTTCTACTTCTTCCTCCCTACCCGGAGCTGGAGGAGCTGCCGTCCGCTGACCCAATCAGTCAGCCAGGGCCGGCCGACCCTACATCGGATACCCCAGGGGACATTCCAATCAATCCACCTCCATCTGGGCAGCCTCCCTAGCCTCAGAACCTAGATGTGCCCATTGGCCCAGGAGGACGGATGCCAGAACCCCCCGTGGGTCCATCACTGACTCCTCCACAGCCTGGCCCTCTGGTGTCCCTTTGGGGCCTCCGCTAGGTCCCTCAGCCCCGCCATTGGGTCCTTCGCTAAGCTACACGATGCCAGGGAACCCGAGACTGTTAGACAGTCGCTGGGTACTTCTATGCCAGGGTACCCAACGCTGGGGTATCTAACACCAGGTTGTCTCACACCGGTGTTCCCAACGCCCGGGTACCTGACACCGGGTTACCCGCCAGCCTTCCAGTTTCCTCCTGCTGCTCCTCCTCCTTAGCCACAGGTGGATTATGACGCCCTTTTTCAGTCTTGATGGAACAGGGCCAAGTATCAGCTTGTGTCAGAGTTGGACCAGCGTCAGCCGGTCACGGCCTCTACACCGGCCCGTCCAACTCCTACTCCTCACTCACTCACTCTCTCTTCTTTTGAGACTTATCCCTCCACTTCTGGCTACACGTTAGGTATTTCAGCAGTGGGGGACAGGAGTAGTGGGGCATCCGAACCCTAGAAGGAGGTTCCCCGCCGTAGGTCTGTTTTTGGACAAGAGTCCTTTGTCGGACTCTTGAGTCTGATTCTTCCTCCTCAGCCTTGGGCTATGAATCTCCTCTGTCGGAGGACCCTTAACCCAAGGAGAACCCCAGGTCTCCCCCAGAGGACCTTTCCTTTACAGAAATCCTCCAAAAAAATCCAAGAGGCCAATGGATGGAAGATCAAGGACCAAGAGCCTCAATGTAGGAGATTGGAGGAGCACCTTGACTTACCAGAGCTCCTCATTCCCCCGTGGACGGGGCCAGACAATGATTTAGCCACTACTAAATGGCAGCAACTGTCATCTGTCATAGTCATCACTGAGAAGGCAGACAGATTATACCATGCCCCGAAGGGAAAAGACCACCTCAGAACCCAACCTAAAGCTGATTCACTGATCATTAATGCAGCTCTCAACAACTCTACTAAGTCTTAAGCATGTGAATGCCTCCCTTCCAGATAAGGAGTCGAGGCAACTAGACCAGTCTGGAAGTAAAGTCTGCTCATCATTCACTTTGGCACTAAGGGCTGTGATTTACGTAGCCCATATAGTATGCTACCAGAAGACTATACTGTACCTGCTCATATCTGATTTTGAGGCCCTGCCAGACTCTGAGACCAGGATCGAGCAGACGGTTAGGACGCCGGAGATTGCCTGCCATTATACCTTACGAGCAACTTACAGCGCCATCGATGCTTCTGCTCGGAGCACTTTGATGGCTGTCTTTTTATGCAGACACTCCTGGCTGCGGGTGTCCAGATTCACCCAAGATGTTCAAGCCTCCATCCTGGACACTCCCTTTCAAGGCTCGGTCCTCTTTGGAGGGATGCCAAGCAGGACTGTCTTGTATACAGGACTAGTTTTGTCCTAATTACTAGTTTCCTGTATAAAAATAAAGCTTTTACATTTTACAAGCATATACTGACTGAATTTAAAGAGAGTGGGAAAGCCATGCGCTCTGTGCAATCACTGTACCGTAGCACTGTGCCCCAGCAGCCTTTTCATCACCAGCAAAGGCATCAGGCAAGGCAACAACCCACCAAGCGTCAGGGCAAACGTTGGGCTCCCTCAGCTGCCCCCCCAGCCAAGTCTCAGAGGGCTTCCAGGGTAGCACTTCCCCAACCTTCCTCTGACTCTTGACTAGCGGATCACCCCTCTCCTCCACCACTAGTTCCGGAGGAGCCTGTAGTGGGTAGATTCGCCGGTCACCTACCTAGATGGGAGGCAGTCACGGCAGACTCATGGGTCCTTCAGCTCATAGCTCAAGGCCACACATTAGAATTTGTAGAGACACCTCCAGAAAATCCTCCAGGTCACTCTCATTACCTGAAAGGTCACATCCCGCTCATCAGAAAGGAAATTGAGGCTCTACTGGGAAAGTCAGCCATAGAGCCCGTTCCTCATGGCAATGCTGAAAGGGGGTATTATTCTCACTTCTTCCTGGTGCCCAAAAAGGCAAGAGACCTTCGGCCAATGCTGGACGTCAGTGTGCTCAATCTGTATGTAGAATACAACAGATTCTGCATGTTGACTCTCCCATGTCTGCTGCCACTGCTTCAACAGGGACCCTGGCTCTGTCCTCTGGATATGCAGGATGCGTATCTGCATATACCTGTTTTCCCAGCCCACCACCGCTTCCTCAGGTTTTCCTTTCAGGGAAAGCATTTCAGTTCAAAGCCCTCCCTTTGGCATTTCATCGGCACCCAGGGTGTCTACCAAGTGCCTAGTGGTGGTGGCAGCAGCTTTGCGACGCCAGGGTCATTATGTGTTCCCAGACCTCAACAACTGGCTCCTGTTGGCTCCATCATGGGACAGCCTGGAAGCCTGGCTATGTTCCACCAAGTGGGAGTTACGGTGAATTATCCCAAGTCTCACCTATCACCCTCTCAGCGCCTCAAATTCATTGGAGTGGTGCTGGACACAGCCCAGGGTCAAGCCTTTCTCCTCTTGGATGGGGGGGAAACACTGCAGAAGCAGACCAGGCAGGTGGCTTCCAGCCGCTGGTCTATGGCTAGGTCCGTCTTACACCTCATGGTGGTGGCTATTCCCACTGTTCGTCTAGCCAGATTCCACATGCAGACGCTCCGAGTGCAGTGGGACCAGAGGTCGGATGACCTGGACCACAGGGTGCTGGTTTCCAATCCCATATGACAGGATCTCCTCTGGTGGCAGGATCTAAACAATCTCTGCTGGGGGTTCCCTTTCAGTCTCCCCCTCTGGTCCAGACCATGACAGCGGATGCCTCTGGTCAGGGCTAGGGTGCTCATTTGGAGAATCACTGGACCCAGGGACCCTGGTCCCAGTGGGAGCTCTCCTTGTACACCAGCGTACTGGAGATGCACGCAGTGTTGTATGCCCTTCAGGCTTTTCAGCCCCTTCTCCTTCCAGGTTCACTGCTAGTCCAGTTGGACAACATGTGTGAGGTCTGGTACCTGAACAAACAAGGAGGCACACGGTCGTACCCCCTATGCAGGAAGGCGATGCATGTTTGGAATTGGTCAGTTCAGCACCTCCTTCAGCTCACAGCAGTGCATGTCCCTGGCATCCAAAATGTCGTAGTGGACACTCTCAGCTGCACTCAGGCAAGGGCACACAAATGGGAACTGAGACAGTCATTAGCTGAAGACATCTTCAACCTTTGGGATTGCTGAGATCTCTATCTGTTCGCCTCCCCATACAATGCAAAACTACCCAGTTCTAGGGACGTGGATATGTTGTTGAATCCACACTTATTGGCAGGTTCCTTGCCGCTTTAAATGTTGCTGGAAGGTCTTCAAGCTGACTCCTCCCACCCAGGTGGTAAAACCCTCGGCTCCGCACCATGACACCAGATCTTCCTTACCGCTTGGAAGCTCAGGTTCCCTCCTTAGCGCTCTGTGTTTTTAGGCCTGGATCCACACTCTTCGGTTAACCCGAAACTAATTCTGTAAGTTTACAAGACTCCGGTCTTCGTCTTCCCTCGCAGCTGCGATGTACAAATCGACTCCCGGCTTTCGTCGGTGCCCCTATGGGCAGAAGATATCCCGGACCGATCCGCACTCCACGTGCGTCTACTGCCTGGGGCATGGCCACGATTCGCAGGCTTGCAAATTGTGCAACTCCTTCTTGGCTTCAGTCTTGGAGGACCGCACTGCTCGACTTCTTCTTGGGCGCCCTGAAAAACAGTATCTGCTGGTCAAGTCGAAGGAGGCCCGTTGGGCGGTGTCCACAGCGGCAGGCTCCGCGAAACAGTTGGAGCAGCTGATCGCCTTCGAGGAGGAGGTGGCCCAGGCCGCGCTTCTTCTTCCTCCTCGGCTGTGGCATTTATCCCGCTTTCCTTGGGCTCCTCCTACACAGCTTCTTTTAAGGAGCTTTGTCAGTCCCTCTCCACTAAGAGAGAAGGGCCATCGGGACATTCCAGTCGGTCCAGAAAGAAGGACTCTAAAGGTAAGTCCCACCGTTGATGTTCGTGGGAGCGGGAGAGATCCCCTTCACTGGACCATCGACTCTCGACTTCGGTCGAGGTTGCGGCTACGGCCGCTGGCTTCACGGTGTCCCCATCAGGTCAGCCGGCTGAGACATCTGTCGATGTGGTCGAGATTTTTCTCGACCCGTCGGACGGTTTGTCGACTGGAGATGCTGACAGCCCTTCTTCACCGGTTCCTCCGGTGGTTACCAAGGACTTGACTGTGCCGAAGTCCCCATTTAAGGTCCCTGCACTGAGGGAGTGGCGGGTTTCCCCCGTTCCCTCTCTGACCCACCCTCAGAATCCCCGAAGGTCTTGGTCTCGGTCCTCTTCCAGGTCCAGCTGGTCTCGACGACATCGGCGGTCTCGGTCTCGGCACCATGTAGAGCGGTGGCGCCGCTCATCCTGTTCGTCCTCTTTGGAGGATAGGCTCCGGCGCAAGTTGCGTCGGCGCTGCATTGACTTGATGTGGCAGCAGCTCTTAACTGTCCAGTAACAAGCCGACTCCATTGCCTTCTCCAGCCATTAAGTGGCTGTCACCGGAGTGACCGAAACAACCCCTTGTAGTAGTCGAGGAGCCACCACCGGCACTGGTTGTTCGGCTAAAACCGGCTGTTCCACCCATTGTAGTGGAACCTCCGTCTCCACAACCTAAGATTGGGGCCCCGACCAAGGACTCTCGGTTGGCTCAGGGCTTGCCCCATAGGTTGTCGGTCACCCTCACTCCCGATCGATCTAAGCAGGTGGAGGGTGGCTCAGGCGCTCGGCAGCTGTTCGCAGACTCCTTGGAGTCTGACGACGACTCCTCCCTGTTCTCCAGGCTGATTGACCTGAAATCTGCAGGGGGTCAGTCAGTGGACGAGAGCCCATCCTCGTTTTTGGGAATGCTTCGTCTCATCTCAGAGTCTTCTGGGATTCAGCTTGAACCAGTTCAAAAACGGGCCAAGTATCCTCTTACGGAGATACTGGACCGAGGGGATTCCCCTACGGAGGCCTTTCCGGTGGCCGAAGCCATTGTTGGCCCGGCCCTGGAGTTGTGGCAGCGGCCAGCATCTTGTCCCACACCTTCAGCCAGGATGGCTTGAAAAGTATGCGGTCCCTACCGGTTCCCTCTCCAGTGTCTTGGAGCACCCCTCTGCAGAAGGGTTAGTGACCGATAGCATTTTCCGTCGTTCCGGGAACGCTCAGGATGTGGACAAACCGCCCGATAAGGAATCCAAAAAGTTTGATTACTCAAGGCAGAAGGTATACGCTGCTTCCTTCCTAGGCCTTCATCAGGCTAGCTCGGCCGTTCTGATGGCACACTTTTCACACGCCCTTTTGGGCTCCCTGGATGAGGTGATTCCTCATCTCCCGGCTGACTTTCAGACGATGATCAAGCAGGTGCGGGATCAGGGAAGGGCTGAAGCTAAACAGCAGCTCCAAACTTCGTTGGACATTGCTGATTCGTGTGCACGGTCAGTAGCGGCCGCAGTGGCCATGCGCCACAGAGCTTGGCTACGGATCTCCACCTTCTCGGCTGATACCCAGCACAAGCTGGCAGACGTTCTCTTCCTGGGTACTGACTTGTTCGAGCCTGGGGTGAAGGGTCATCTCCAACGGATCGAGAAGTCCAGTGCGACTTTGGACTCGGTCTCGTCTGCCCAAAAGGACAAAGGGCGCCAGCAGCAGCATAAGCCCTTTCGTCCTTCAGCCCCAGTGGCATGTCCGGCCCAGCAACACCAGCATCAGGGCCAGCAGGCTCATGCTTAGTGCCCCAAAGCCAAGCCTGCTGCTTCCTCCAGCAGGAAGCCTGGAGGAAAAGGCCGAGGCTGCTCCTCGGCCGGCCCTTCCTCCAAGCCTGCCCAGTGACGGGTTGAGGGGTGTCACCCCCAACCTCGTCACTCCTCCCCGGGTTCCCCCGTGTGGGGACTGCTCTGCCACTTCCTTTCCGCCTGGTCCACTATCACCATGGACCGCTGGGTGTTGGAAGTGGTAGGCAGGGCTGTGCCTCTGGAATTTGAGCAGTCCCCCCCCCCCACATCAAGCCGTCACCCCACGGGGGGCTACGGGTTCCACAGCCTCTCTGTTGGGTCGTCGAGCCGACATTGCCTTGCTCCTCCAGAAGGAGGTGATCAGCGAGGTGGCAGACCCCTCTCCAGACTCAGGGTTTGTGTCCAGGTACTTCCTGGTCCCAAAACGGACGGGGGGCTGGCGCCCCATTCTCGACCTACACGACCTGAACAAGTTCCTATGGTCTCGCACCTTCAGAATGGTCATTCTGGCTCAGATCATTCCATCCTTGGAGCCAGGCATGTGGTTCTGTTCTCTGGACCTTCAGGACGTGTTTTTTCACGTTCCAATCCGTCTGTCTCATCAGCGATTCCTCCGCTTCAGAGCAGAAGGATTCCTTTACGAGTTCCAGGCCATGCCCTTCGGCCTCTCTCCAGCTCCCAGGGTCTTCACCAAATGCATGGCAGTGGTGACAGCATTCCTGTGGTGCCGAGGGGTCCAGATGTACCCTTACCTGGACAACTGGCTGATTGCAGCCCCCTCCAGGTTGGAGTGGAGGCGGTCCAGGGATCTGGCCCTCTAGGTCTGCTCTCAGATTGGCCTCCTCATCAACGAGGCCAAGTCGGAACTCATGCCATCGCAGGTGATTCAGTTCATTGGGGCAGAGCTCGACTCTCTTCGAGCCAGAGCCCGGCTCCCGGTGGACAGGGCCGAGGTCCTTTCCTCCTTTGCCCAATTATTTCTGGTTGGGCAACTGCCCCCTGCCCAGGACTTTCTGCGACTTCTGGGTCTCATGGCAGCCTGCACCAGCGTGGTCCGTTGGGCCCGCTGGCATATGCGTCCCCTGCAGTGGGGGCTGGCCTGCCAATGGTCACAGCGCTCCGGTCCTCTGGGCCAGCCAGTGACGGTGACACAGGAGATGTGGACTAGCCAACAGTGGTGGCTCGTTCCAGCTCATCTACAGGAGGGTATCCCGTTTGTCCGCCCTAAGCCAACGGTCACTCTGACGACCACGCCCCTCTGATGGGTTGGGGTGCTCCTCTGGGGGAGCTCAGAGCCCACGGCCTCTGGTCCTCTCAGGAGTCTCGATGCCACATCAACCTGCTGGAGCTTCGAGCAGTCCGACTAGCCCTCACCGCCTTTGTTCCGTTTGTACGGGGTCAAGTGGTCCAGGTCCAGATGGACAACACCACGACCATGTACTACCTCAACTGACAGGGTGGGATGCACTCCTTGCCCCTGTGCAAGGAGGCTCTCCGCACTTGGTCTCTCTTGATTAGCTTGGAGGCGGATCTCCTAGCCATCCATGTGGCAGGAGCCTCCAATAGTCTGGCCGATGCCCTCAGCCAGATAGGCGCTGCATCTCACGAGTGGTCTCTCCTGCTGGAGGTAGTACTAGATCTGTTCTCCCATTGGGGCACCCTCAGATGGACCTGTTCACCTCCAGGAAGAATGAAGCTTGAGGCTGTTTTCATGCCCGCCCCCATAGCAGGAGCTCGCTGCGAGGATGCTCTTTCGAGGCTGTGGATCCCGGGCCTCTTCTACACCTTCCCTCCATTTCCCTTGATCCACAAGGTGCTTCTCAGGGTGAAGAGGGAAAAGGCGCAGGTGATTCCGGTAGCCCCAGACTGATCCTGCCAGTACTGGTACCCAGATCTCCTCAGCCTGTGCCCCAGGCTCCTGAGGCGGATTCCAGCCCACCCGGACCTTCAGTCCCTGCACCTGATGGCCTGGTTCCTGAGCGGCCAGAGTTCCAGGCCTTGGGTCTTTCCGATGAGGTCCTCAGCGTAGTGGAGTCGACCAGAAAATGCTATGCCTTCAAATGGAAGAGATTCTCCATTTGGTGTCAGGACAAAGGGTTGGACCCTTCTTCCTGTTCCTTGGCTAGCATTCTGGACTACCTGTGGTCCCATTCTCAGCTAGGGCTTCGGTCGAGGACCCTTAAGGTGCATCTGGCAGCCATCTCTGCTTACTGGGCATGGGCTGGCAAGCAGTCGGTGGCGCAGGAGAAGGTGGTCGGGCGCTTTTTCAAAGGCCTTGATCACATATCCCTCGGTGCGAGAACCTCCACCTCTGTGGGATCTACTGCTGGTATTGGCTGTCTCATGTGCAAAGCCATTTGAACCGATGCACAGGTGTGACATCTCTCACCTGGTCGTGGAAGACCGCCTTCTTGGTAGCTATCACGTCAGCCAGAAGGATGGGAGAGCTCCAGGCACTTTCCATTGAGTCTCCTTATCTGGTCTTCCACAGGGACAAGGTTGTCCTGCGCCCCCACCCAAAATTCCTTCCGAAGGTGGTGTCGGAGTTTCACCTTAATCAGGTGTTGACTCTGCCAGTGTTCTACCCCAGTCACACCTCGGTAGCCGAATATGGGCTCCATACCTTGGATCCTAGAAGAGCGCTCTCTTATTATAAGGAGCGGACGGCTGAAGTTCAGGGAGAGGTTCACCAGCTGTTTGTCACCTACGCTGAAGCCGCACCTGGCAGACCTGCAGCCAAGCAAACGATAGGCAGGCGGTTCACCTCCTGCATAGATCTCTACTATAGGTTGGCGGGCATGGAGCCTCCCAAAGGGATAAGAGCTCATTCTACCCACCATACCGCTGCTTCGGTGGCTGCTTCCAGGGACGTCCCTATCCAGGAAATCTACAGAGCTGCTACCTGGAAGTCAGCACACACCTTTATTTCCCATTACCACATTGACCTAGAGTCACACCGGGATGCTGGTTTTGGGACCTCGGTTCTCCAGTCCTTATTCCCTAAGTAGGGGGTGCGCGCCTAGCCTCCCTCCTCCCAGAGAACTGCTAGGAGCCTGCCAATAAGTGTGGCTTGAACAACATATCCATGTCCCTAGAAATACAGGTTACTCACCTGTAACAGGAGTTCTAGGAGTGGTATATGTTGTTCATCCACACAACCCACCCGACCTCCCTCGCCTAGGTGTGCAACCTGGCTTCCAGCGGGCTAGATCTGGCGTCATGGGACGAGGAGGGGTTTACCAACTGGGTGGGTGGAAGGAGCCAGCATAGACCTTCCAGCAACATTTAAGCGGCAAGGAACCTGCCAATAAGTGGATGAACATTTATCACTTCTAGGCTCCTGTTACAGGTGAGTAACCTCTACTACAGGGACATGGATATGTCCATCCCACACTCATTGGCTGAAATATCCGCTTCATCTTGCGAGGTCTTCAACTGCTCTCCACCACCCAGTGTACAACTCAGCTCCGCCCGTAACTAGATCTCACCCGCTTGGGCTCAGGATTTCCCCTCATAACGCTCTGCGTTTGTGACTGGTTCCCTGTTTTTCGTTTGCGGTTAAAAACCAGCCTTTTGCAAAGACTTTCAGTCTTGAGACCCTACGTGACTCGATGGATAAAATCGACTCCCAGTTCGAGGAGATGCCATGCGAACGAAGATGTCTGGGGCGGATCCACACTCCGCGATGTGTCTACAGCAGGCAGCGGCGACCAGGGCTGCGACCTGTGCTCATCTTTCTCGGCCTACGTCACCGGGAGCCCGTGCTGCCCGATTGCAACTGGGCCGTCGAGAGCGTTTCCTCGGTGAAGTCAAGGAGGCCCGGGTGGCGGTGTCGCGTGGCGGGCGCCGGCGGATCGCTACCGGCGGATGGTAAGCCCTCGAAGAGAGGAAGCGAGCGTGTCTTCTCGGCGCGCGACCTTCCGCTCTCTCTGGGTTCTTCCACCACGGCTTCCTTTAAGGGCTTTGTCTGTCCCTCTCCACTAAAGGAAGGGCCTCGTCTGCTGGACCTTTCTGGATCCAAAAAGAGGACAAGAAGTCCTCCGTCGGCGGCTCTTGGGGAGCGGAAGGTCCCTCTCCCGGACCATCGACCCGTCCGGCTTGATCGGCAGCTCGGCTTCGGCCACTGGCCTCACGGTGTCCCGTCAGGTCAGTTGACGAGAACTCCACTGATGAAGTCGAGATTTTCCGACCCATTAGAAGCAGGCTGTCGCCTTTAGCAGCGAGATTCCCTCTCCGGTTCCCCGGGAGGTTGAGGATCGGTAGGCTCGCCTGTGCCTCTCAAAGTTCCGAGCCCTCGGATGGACCGAGCGAAGGAGTGTCGGTTCAGCCGACACCTCCCTGCAAACCCGGTCCGGGACTCTCGGTCTCGGTCTCGGACCTCTTGGCGGTCCAACCGTTCCCACCGTCTTAAGCGGTCTCGGTCTGGCGCGCGGTAAAAGCTGGCGGCGTCGCCGCTCGTCCTCGTCCTCCTCACCGGATGAGGCTTAGTAAATTAAATCCGGCGATGCGAGACCTTATGTTGTAACAACATCCTCCTGGCCGGGGCAAGCGACTCGGCGCCTTCCCGCCATTAAATAACTGTCACGGAGCAGCGAGCAGCCCCTCGACCGCGAGCCTATACCCAGGCGGTTGTTGCTAAACCAACTTGCTCCACCGATTGCGGTGGAACCTCCGCCTCCACAGCCACCAATGGGGCTCGACCAAGGATTCGGTCGGCTAAAGGGTTTACCCATCGGCTGTCAGTTACCCTCACTCGACCCGACCGGCGGGTGAAGAGGTGGCTCGAAGGAAGAGGCAGCTCTTGAGGACTGCTTCCGAGTCGAAGATGATTCCTCCTTCTTCTCAAGCGACTGGACTTGGAGTCTTCAGGAGGTCAGCCAATATGGACGATAGCCCGTCGTCGCTTCTGAGACTGCCGGCTCATCTCGAGTCTACAGGTTGGGCTCAACCCGTTCCAAACAGGCCAGTGTCCCTCACGAGATTCTGGACGAGGATTCTCCGAGGAGGCCTTTCCGGTGGCGAGGCGCAAGTGGGTCCAGCACTGGAACTTTGGCGGCGCCCTGCCTGCCCTCGCCTTCCCCGGCCAGGATGGCCAGGAGAGTATCACAGTCCCTCAGTTCCTTGTCCGGTTTTGAACACCCTCTGCTGACGAGGTTGGTTACCGACAAGCGTTTTCACGCCCGACAACGCCAGGGATGTGGACCAAACTCCTGACAAAGGTCAAAGAATGGACTATGTCGAGGCGAAGTCTACCTTTCGTCCTCTCTCGACGCCTTCATCAGGCCAGTTCGGTCCGTCCTCATAGCACATTTTTCTGCATGCCCTGTTGGCTCCCTGGACGAGGTCATCCCTCATCTCCCGCCGATCTGCAGACTACGGTTAAGCAGGTGCGGGACCAGGGCAGAGCAGTGGCCAAACAGCAGCTCCAGACTGCTTTGGATGTGAGGGCTCATGTGCCAGATCGGTGGATGTCGCAGTGGCTATCGTCAGCGAGGTTGCAGCAGGGATATCCACCTTTACTCGGATACCCAGCACAAGTTGGCGGATGTTCCTTTTGGGACTGACCTCTTCGCCCTGGGGTGGAAGGTCACCTGCAGAGGATCGAAGTCCAATGCCACCTTGGACCGGTCTCTTCGCGCCAGAAGGACAAAGGCCGCGAACCACAGCCTAAGCCTCCTTTCGCCCTTGCTGTCGCCTTGCCCCAGCAACGTCAGGGCCAGCAGGCTCGCCTTGGCACATCCCAAACCCAAGCCACGCCTCTAACAGGAGGCAGGGAGGAGAAGGGCCCAGGAGGTCCCTCGGCCGGTCCCTCCTCAAGCCTGCCCAGTGACGGGCTGAGGGTGTCGCCCCATCCCGTCACCTACCCCAAGGTCCCCCGTGGAGAGGCGGCTCCGCACTTCGCTCCGCCTGGTCCGCTGTTACCACGGACAGGTGTGGGTCTTGAGGTGGTGGGAAGAGGCCTGCCTCTGGAATCCGAGCAGGCACCACCCTTCAGAGCCGCCCCTCGGGGCTGGGATCCCCAGCCTCACTGGCGGCTCGTCGAGCCGACATCACTCTCCTCCTCCAGAAGGAGGTGGTAAGAGGTGGTGGACCCTCCTTCAGACCCAGGGTTTGTGTCCAGGTACTTCCTGGTTCCGGAAAGCGACGGGGCTGGCGCCCCATTCTGCAAACCTACCGCGACCTAAACAAGTTCCCTAAGTCTCAAGACCTTCAGGATGGTCACTCTGGCTCAGATAATACCATCCTTGGAGCAGCGTGTGGTTCTGCTCTCTGGACTTGCAGGGCGCGTTTTCCGTCCTATCCGTCCGTCTCACCAGAGATTCCTTAAGCTTCGAGCGGAAGGATCTCTCTTCGAGTTCAAGCCATGCCCTTCGGCTTGTCTCCAGCTCCCAGGGTCTTCACCAAATGCATGGCAGTGGTGACAGCATTCCCTGCGGGCGCCGAGGGTCCGGTGTACCCTTACCTGGACGACTGGCTGATAGCAGCTCCTCCAGGAAGGAGGCCTGAGTGGTCAGAGATCGGCCCTCCAGGTCTGCTCTCAACTGGGCCTCCTTGTCCAACGAGGCCAAGTCGGAACTCGAGCGAGCAGGTGATTTTATTCATCGGAAGCAGCTCGACTCTCTTCGAGCCAGAGCGGCTCCCCGGACAGGGGCGAGGTTCTTTCCTCCTTTGCCCGATCATTTCTGGTTGGGCAATTCGCCCCTGCCCGGGACTTCCTGCGCCTCCTGGGTCTCATGGCGGCCTGTACCAGGCGTGGTCCGTTGGGCCCGCTGGAACATGCGTCCCCTTCAGTGGGGACTGGCCAGCCAGTGGTCTGGCAGCTGCGATCCCTTGGACCAGCTTGCAGCTCGGTGACACAGGGATGTGGAATGCTCTCAGTGGTGGACCGTTCCAGATCAATTGCAGGAGGGCATCCCGTTCGTCCGCCCGAGCCGAGCGGCTCTCTGTCGACCGATGCCTCTCTGATGGGTTGGGGTGCCCATCTGGGGAACACTGGACTCATGGCCTCTGTCCTCAAGGGAGTCCCGATGCCACATCAACCTGCTGGAGCTCCGAGCCGGTCCGCCCTAGCTCTCACCGCCTTTGCCTGCTCTCCTCCGGGGTCAAGTGGTCCCAGTCCAGGCGGACAATACCACCACCATGTACTATCTAAACCGCCAGGGCGGGACGCGCTCCATGCTTCTATGCAAGAGCTCTCGCATTTGGTCACTCGTGCAGCCTGGAGGCGGATCTCCTAGCCATTCACGTGGCAGGAGCCTCCAACACCCTGGCCGATGCCCTGAGCCGGATAGGGGCTGCATCCCACAGTGGTCTCTCAGCCGAGGTAGTACAGCATCTGTTCTCCCTTTGGGGCACACCTCAGGTGGACCTGTTTGCCTCCACGGAGAGCAGCGAAGCTGAGTCTGTTCCATGCCGCCCCCTCAGCGGGGCTCGCTGCAGGGGGATGCCTTCCTCGGGGCAATGGACCCCGGGCCTCTTTCGCCTTTCCCCCATTTCCCTTGATCCACAAGGTGCTTCTCAAGGCGAGGGAGGGACAAAGGCGCAGGTGATTCCTGATAGCCCCAGACTGGCCTCGCCAGTTCTGGTACCAGATCTCCTCAGTCTCAGCTCCAGGACTCCGCGGCAGCTTCCAGCTCGCCCGGACCTGCTCTCAGTCAATCAGGGGAAGGTGTTCCATCCGGACCTTCAATCCCTGCACCTGACGGCCTGGTTCCTGAGCGGCTAGAGTTCCAGGCTTTGGGTCTTTCCGACGAGGTCCTCAATGTAGTTGAGGCGTCCGTAGGAGTCGACCAGAAAATGCTATGCCTTCAAATGGAAAAGGTTTTCCATTTGGTGTCAGGACAAAGGCTTGGACCCTTCCTCCTGTTCCTTGGCAAGCATCTTGGACTATCTATGGTCCCATTCTCAGTCTAGGGCTTGGTCGGGACCCTAAGGGTGCATCTGGCAGCCATCTCTGCTTACTGGGCATGGGCTGGCAAGCAGATGGTGGCGCAGGAGAAGGTGGTCGGGCGCTTTTTCAAGGCCTTGATCACATATCCCTCCAGTGCGGGAACCCCCACCTCCTGGGATCTACTGCTGGTACTGGCAAAGCTCATGGGCAAGCCATTCGAACCTATGCACAGGTGTGCCTCTCTCACCTGTCGTGGAAGACCGCCTTCTTGGTAGCTATCACTCAGCCAGAAGGATGGGAGAGCTCCAGGCACTTTCCATTGAGTCTCCTTATCTGGTCTTCCACAGGGACAAGGTTGTCCTCGCCCCCCCGAAATTCCTTCAAGGTGGTGGCGGAGTTTCACCTTAATCAGGTGTTGACTCTGCCAGTGTTCTACCCCAGTCACACCTCGGTAGGCGAATATGGGCTCCATACCTTGGATCCTAGAAGAGCGTTCTCTTATTATAAGGAGCGGACGGCTGAAGTTCAGGGAGAGGTTCACCAGCTGTTTGTCACCTACGCTGAAGCCGCACCTGGCAGACCTGCAGCCAAGCAAACGATAGGCAGGCGGTTCACCTCCTGCATAGATCTCTACTATAGGTTGGCGGGCATGGAGCCTCCCAAAGGGATAAGAGCTCATTCTACCCACCATACCGCTGCTTCGGTGGCTGCTTCCAGGGACGTCCCTATCCAGGAAATCTACAGAGCTGCTACCTGGAAGTCAGCACACACCTTTATTTCCCATTACCACATTGACCTAGAGTCACACCGGGATGCTGGTTTTGGGACCTCGGTTCTCAGTCCTTATTCCTAAGTAGGGGAGTGCAGCTAGCCTCCCTCCTCCCAGAGAACTGCTAGGAGCCTGCCAATAAGTGAAGCTTGACAACATATCCATGTCCCTAGAAATACAGGTTACTCACCTGTAACAGGAGTTCTATGGTATATGTTGTTCATCCATTGACCCACCCGACTCCCTCGCCTGATGTGTGCAACCTGGGCTTCCAGCTGGCTAGATCTAGGCGTCATGGGACGGAGCCGAGGGTTTTACCAACTGGGTGGGTGGAAGGAGCCAGCTTGAAGACCTTCCGGCAAGATTTAAAGCGGCAAGGATACTGCCAATGAGTGTGGATGAACAACATATACCATTCCTAGAACTCCTGTTACAGGTGAGTAACCTGTATTTTTTGCTCGCTCGTTCCAGGGCCTGGTGTTTTCTGGTGAGACACGCTGTCTCTTTGCTGGACAGGGAGGTTCTTGTATGCCTTCCCGCTACTGCAGAGGGTGCTGCTCAAACTGCAGGTGGAGGGGGCTCACATAATTCTGATAGCCCCATATTGGTCTCGCCAGATTTGGTTGCCTCTGTTCCAACAGTTGGGGGTGGAGCCTCCGATTCCTCTAAATCTCTGCCTAGACCTCCTGTCCCAGGTGCAGGGCACCCTGGTTCACCTGGATCTCAGGTCCCTTCACCTTTACGCGTGGCACCTTCTGACATAACAGCCTTGCGCTTTGGTGTCTCTTCTAGAGTCGCTCAGATTCTTGTGGAAGCCAGAAAGTCATCCACGAGGACCACGTACGCTATGAAGTGGAAGAGATTCTCTGTCTGGGCAACTTCTAAGGGTTGGGACCCCTTTTCATGCCCCGTCCCTTAGGTTATGGAGTACCTCTTGCATGCCTCTGGCCTGGTACTTGGCTATTCTTCACTGAAGGGCCACTTATCTGCCATTTCTGCCTGTCATCCTCCGGTAAACGGCAAGACCTTGGCTCAGTTGGAGGTCTCCCACACTTTCCTGAGGGGAATCCTCCACATGAAACCCCCAGTCAGGAATCTTGCTCGTCTGTGGAATCTGAACTTCATACTTGAGAAACTCACTTTGCCTCCGTTTGAACCAGCCATGCGTTCTACCTGCGCTATCTGTTAGTTGCTATTACCTTTGCTCAAAGAATTTCCAAGCTTCAGGCCCTTGTGTGTAAGGAGCCCTATCTGATTTTTCACAGAGACTGAGTGGCTCTGTGTACAAATCCTAAATTTTTACCAAAGGTGGTTTCTGAGTTTACATTCAATCAGAGCATACAGTTGCCGGTGTATTACCCTGAGCATTCTAATCAAGGGGAGGCTATTCTGCACACATTGGATGTGCACAGAATTTTACATTATTACACAAATCGAAGTCAGTCTGCAAAATGGATCAGCTTTTCGTTTCCTTTGCCCCCAAAAGAGAGGTCGTGGCAGTTTCAAAACAATGTTTATCCAGATGGTTGGCAAACTGCATTCTGTTTTGTTATCAGAAGTATAACAAACCACTTCTGGGGGAAGTTAAAGGGCATTCAGCCAGAGGCATAGCTGCATCTACTGCATGTTTCAGAAATGTTTGTGCCACAGACGTCAGTGCGACAGCCACTTGGAGCTCTGTCCATGCCTTCTCTAAGCATTACAGTTTGGACATTGCCTCTAGGTGCAGGGCTGGCTTTGGACCAGCCATTCTTCAAGGCCTTCTGTCTTGGACCCTGCCTACTGCAGATCTTTTCCTGCTCCCTGTATTCAGTCCTTGCCTGACTTACACTGCTTGGGACTCGGTCCTAATGGTTAGTGCCTACTGCAAGACCCTCTCGAAGTAAGACAGTATAGTTATGTAAGAACTTACCGTAACAGTAGATCTTTGAGAGAGGCTGTTGCAGTAGGCAAGCTTTTCCCTCCCTCCTTCCTTCCCCCTGCTGCTGCTGCTTATTTTAGCCTTTTTTCTTGGTTCTGGGAGCCCACTCTTTTCTCCTGTCGCACCTTCTTAGGTCTGCTACAGGAGACTGGAGGGCGGGCATGGGGACCACCCACTATATAACGCTGGGCCAACATTGGTCACGTGATGCCAGGTGGGCGGTCCCCTGCCAGACAGTGCTAGGTAAGTTTTCCATGTGGTCCTAGCACCTGGCGGTTAAGTCCTAATTGTTATTGCTATTGCAAGAGCCTCTCTCGAAGTTCTACTGTTACGGTAAGTTCTTAAATAATTGTACTTTCCTGTGTCACTATCCTGTGGCCCAGCAGTGTCGCCTCTCCCCACCACCACCATTGTTATGTGGTCCTGCTCCACCATCCTGTGGCTTAGCAATGCACAGGACTCCCCCCACCAGCCTTCTAATGAATTTACTAGTTCTCACCCCAGGAGTCCTTTAGCATCAGTAATAACAGCAGTAAGTTGGCTAGGTTGAGTTGCCTCGGAGGTGGAGATTATGGTAATGAGTTAGGGAATTAGCCAGTCAGAAGAGAGTTGGAGGGTGTGTTGACTGGAGCTTGCTTAGAGGGCAGCAGAATTTTTTCTGCACCTGACTAACACTGCCTCTGAGGTGCTCTCTCATTCCTGGCTGAAGAGAATTTCTACCTAATTTTCTTCTACTTGTTCTTCATTTTTGTGCTGACTTAGTGAATTTTTCTTATATTTTAATATATTTTCTTAGGGGTTTTTTTTGCATTTCCCTTCGGTTCCAGGGAGACTTGAATCATCGTACACCTGCGGTTCCCGCTCTTTTTCTGAGGCATTATTTTTATCGCAACAACCTTAAGTCATCGGATTTTTATTTCTTTATACTGTAAAAATTTAGCGTTTCCCATTTTTTTTGTGGGAACCACATTTTTCCTTGGTTCTCAACTAATTTTTACCTCACTAATTTGCACTTTTCTGCTGCGAAGGAACTGACCATTAAACTCCTTTTTTCCCTATTTGAGAACATGTTTCTGACAAATTGGCATGCCAGAAAGAGCAAAGAAAAGGAGTGGACCTACAGGTTTTAAAATTGTCTAAAGTGCTACAAAACAGTGGCTAAAGCAGACGGCCACAATTTGTGTTTACAGTGTTTAGATCCAGATAATTTTTGTGAGCTTTGCTCTAAATTCTGTTCTAAAACTATAAGAAAGAGAGTCAAAAGATTGGAAAGTATGGCTTCTTTATCTGCTTCCCTTAAGGGTAAGTCCCCTAGGGACTCTACTGAAAACAAGTCTGATAAAAACACTAATAACAGTAATGGTGAGCAGGTTACTGATCCAGTGCCTGCTAAAAAGAAATATAAAGAAAAACATATCACTGCCCCTCCCGTCGAGAAGCAAAGGGAGTCGCTAGTGACTCATAAAGAAAACAAAAAAACTACAGAAAAAGATATGCCCTCTGCCGAAGAAATGGCCAATGTTTGGCACCTTTATCAGACTTTACAAAGCATGGGTGCTTTTTTCAGTGCCCCTACTGCCCCTGTTAATCCCCACAGTCCTGCCCCTTTCTGTGGGCCTGACTACTACTATGGGACGATGATGAGGATGATTAGGAGGCAAAGGACCAGCCTTTAGAACCTGATGTATCCCCTGACTAGGAGTTTGGTAATTCTCCAAATGGCCAGTAGGATTTTTCTTCCCATTTTACATTTGTCTAGCGCGTGGTGGACACCTTGGACCTCTCTATCCAGGAGACCACAGAGGAAGAGGAGGATGAAGACTATAGGGATATGATGGGTCTTCCCCCTCCAAAAAAGATTCTTCTGCCTATTCATAAGTCTCTCATAAAGGCTACTATGAAATTGCTCCAGAGTCTGTCGTCTGCTCCTGGAGTGGACAAAAAAGATTGAAAAGAAGTATCAGCTAGCCAGAACCAATGCTGATTTTCTTTATGTGCACCTTAGCCCTGAGGGAGTGGTACAGGTTGCGACTTGTGACAAAGCCAAGGTACCCCTTTCTTCATAGCCACCTGAGAAGGAGTCCAGAGAACTGGACTCTGTAACCAAGAAGTCTTACACTGCAGCTTCTTTGCTCCTTCACGTGTCCGCTTACATGGCCTATGCGGCCAAATACCAGAAGGCCCTCTGGAATTCAGTCCTGGCCATCCTGCATCAGAACCCAGACAGGATGGTGCAAGACATTAGAGAAACAGTTAAAACTGCTCTTGAAGCTACCAAGTATCAGTTCCACGTGGCTGTGGACAATAATGACACTGCCTCCAGGACCATGGCCCAGGCCATATCCTTAGGGCATTTTTGCGTGGTTATGAACCACAGACCTTTCACAGGACAGTCCATCCAAGGCCATGGATTTTCCCTGTCAAAATAATTTACTCTTTGGAACCAAAACAGAGGCCAATACGACAATGATGGAGGAATACAAAGCCACCTATCGGAGCAGTGCGGCCAAAGCGAAGGCTTCTACTTCCCAAAAGCCTCAGTACAAGGGAAATAGAGGAAGGGGATATTTTCCAAAGGCTTTTTTACCGTATACCTGTGTCCATGGACTTCTCCCAAATGAGAGGATTTGTCAGGTGAAGAGGCAGGAGAGGACAGAGGAGAGCTGCTTCTACTCCTGCTCCCACCACTCAGCCTAAGCCCTGATTTCAATGTCCAGGTCACCTCCCCTCTTCCAGTAGGGGGCAGGCTCTCCCATTACCTTCACCTTTGGGCTCATATTACCACAGACAAGTGGCTACTCAGGTAGTGGGTGAGAGCCTAACTCTGCTATTCAAAAAATGTCCATCTCTTCAGGGCCCCAAAATGTCACAGCATCTAACCCCAACAGAAGAACTACTTTTGGAGCTAGAGTTCAACACATTTTCTTCAAAAGTAGTGGAGAGAGTTCCCTTTTCTCACTGGGGAAAAGGTCTCTACTCCAGATACTTCCTCACACTGAAGAAAAACGGGGAGTGGCGACCTACCCTCGACTTGAGGTACTTGAACAGGCACTTACTGAAACTAAGATTCAAGATGGTTAGTCTCACAACTGTGATTCACTCTCTGCAGCAGGGAGACTGGCTAGCCTCCCTGGATCTGAAGGACACCTATTTTCACATACCAATGAGGCAGACCCACAGAAAGTTCTTAAGATTCAGGCTGCCTTTTGGCCACTACCAGTTTGCAGCCATGCCTTTCGGTCTCACCTCAGCTCCCAGAGTGTTTACAAAGTGTCTGGCAGCAGTAGCTGCTCACTTAACAAAACACAATACATCAGTCTTCCCATACTTGGACGATTGACTTCTGCTGAGCAAGACCCCTTAACAAGTCAGAGAGGCCCTCAGCCTCACAAGACATACTCTGGAATTCTTGGGGTTCCTGATCAGCAAAAATAAATCTCAACTGGAACCAACATAGGTCCTAAACGTCATAGGAGCAGAACTGAACACCTTTCAGGGCAAGGCCTTCCTGCCAGCAGACAGGATTCAGAATTTCCTGTCCTAGGTCAGCCAAGGCCAGCCAGAAATTTCCTAAGGCTTTTAGAACGTATGGCCTCTATGACAGCTGTTGTTCCAGTTGTAAGGTTCCAGATGAGGGACATACAGTACCACTTGTGGGCACATTGGCCCCAGGAAAGGCATTCAGTGTCAAAACTGGTACCAGTCACCAAGACACTCTTCCAAGCCCTGGACTGGTGGAAGGAAACGGGCAACCTCTGAGTAGGAATTCCATTCCAGCTCTCACGTCCCTCAGAAATTCTCACTACAGATGCCTCCTTCCTCAGTTGGGAAGTGCATCTAGACAACCACTCCATAAGTGGCACTTGGACTCCCAGGGAGTCTGCCTGCCACATCAGTCTCTTGGAAATAAGAGCTGTGTACCTAGCCATAAAGACCTTTGCCATACAGATCAGAACAGACAATACCACAGCCATGTTCTACATAAACAAGCAGGGTGGCACAAGGCGACTGTGCTCTGCACAGAAGCCTTGAAAATCTGGTCACTGGCCTACTCACTGGGCATGAGCCTATCTTACTTCAAGAGGAAGCTCTTGCAGTAGGTGACACATATAGGACTGACGCCAGTTGGTGGCAGGACCCCACGGCAAACTTTTTCCAGCAGTAGTTAGTGGGGACCGCCCATCCTGACGTCGGCCCCACCCCCGATGGCTCACGTGGTATACAAGGGGAACCGGTCCCAGCGTGCTCCAGTTCTTTCCCTCCGTCGACGTGCGAACGTTAGCTCCATGGCTCTCTCTCGCAGTTCAATCGCTTTTGCAGTTTTTTACTCTAGAAACATCTCTTCAACGTTTTTTCTTCACCATCAGTCTGCATGTTGACTACCCCTTACAGGCACACAGATAAGTGCACCTGTGGTAGACGAATTCCATCGAAAGACGGACATGCGGCCTGCGTTTTTTGCCTGGGCCCAGACCGCGACACTCTGTCCTGCTCCCGTTGTCAGGCTTTCAACAGTCAGACCTGCGTCTGCTGGCAAAAGTCCCTTCAGGCTTTTTGGCCCAGCAGCAACTCGTGGCTATGGAGAGGGACTCATCCTCTGAAGGGGGTGCTCCCTGACATTCCCACAAATCTGCGGGGAAACACCACACTCCAAAGCCCAAAGACAATCATAGAGAGCGGGACAGAGCTAGGGAGAGGTCCTCCTCCAGATCGAGATCTTCTGGATCCCACACCACCTCCAGTTTGGGGTTGTCGGGCCACGACTCCCGCCATACAGTGGTCAAGGCCCCAGCCTCCTCTGGAGGCCCAGTTTCTAAGGAGATGTCTTCAGGACATTCTGCTACCATTCAACCCCTGAAAATCAAGCCTCCTTCCACCTCGTCGGGCCGTTTACCCAACCCAGGTAAGTCTCTTTCTGTCCTCTGGTCACCCTCTGTATGCAGCGCTGACCACCGGGAGAAGGCAAAAACCTTGGGCCATTCGGCGGGAAGATCTTCCTCCCTCCTGCCAAAACATGCCCACAAGTCCTCAGACAAGCACCATACTCCATCAACAGAGAAGCGCCAGGTTCCGTCGATGGACAAGCATCCCAAGGAAAAGCCTGCAAAGCCAGCGTCAGAGCCTCACCGACACAAACCTTCCAACAGCGCTTCCAAGGCCTTGCCTCCTCCTCCGGCCAGGTACCCAATTCCACCGGCGTCCTCTCCAAGATCCGATGCCAGGGTGGAAGACGTCCCAATGCTGGATGACCAGATGCCAGTACATGGTGCCCCTTCGGGATCCGATGACGGTCCTGACACCCAGGTGACACCGGCATCCCCCTCAGTCAAACCGCCGTCACCAGACAGGACTGACGTTGATACTGACACCAGAGCTCCAGAGCTGCCGCCGGAGCCAGTGCTCAGTTCTCCATGCTCAACCTTAGTCAGGTGAAGGACCTATTCTCTCATTGGTGGGAGACTATTAGGCCTGATATTCTTCCGGTCCCTCCTACACCGGTCCCCTCCCCCAGCTGATCCCGACCCAGTACCGGTTCCTAGTGAGAAAATTCCACCAGCTGAAGAGGTCCCTCCTCAACCCTGCTCGGATGAGGACAGGAGACACCATCCATCTCCAGAGAGGCCCCGGAAATGAACAGAAACGAGAAGAAGGCATAGGTGACGCTCCAGGAGCTGTAGCATCTCTAGCTCTCCCAGCCGGCACAGACACAAGCACAGGAGACACAGATCTCCTTCTGTCTCCTCCACTGACTCGTACCACAAGTCAGACTCCTCCATAACCTCCTTTGAGGAACCTCCATCGGTCGAAGCTGAGGACCTGCCAGAATCACCTCCGGACGACCCGTCATTCATGGAGGTTATGAGACACATACAAGCCAACATGGGCTGGGATACAAAGGACTTGGACCCTGAACGCATGAGGCTCTACAAGTACCTCAGGCAAAAAGACCCAAAACCCGTCGTTATCCCACCCATGGTGGATACTTCTGAGGACGTCGCACAGGCCACATGGCGACACTCTCACTCATCCACTGCCATTTCGAAGAAAGCGGACTGTCTGTACCGGGCTTCTAAGGAACACCCCTTTTTGGCTGTACAACCTACCACTGACTCGGTGAACTGCTGATATAATCATCATCGTTTGCAGAGGCCCAAACATCTGAGCACCCAGCCTCCGGAGATGGAGTCCAAGCAGCTAGATTCAATGGGCAGGAAGGTGTGCATGGCTGCCACTTACAGCATCAGGAGTCTTAAATTCCTGACTCACATGGTCCAGTTCCAAAACGCACTCCAGGAACAAGGGCTGGACATACTGCAAGGAGTGCCCGACTGCCCTTAGAAGGTAGAACTTGCAAAATTACTACAAACAGGGTCAGACGTGGACACGCATGTGTTACAGTCTGCCTACGACTCTGCAGGCACCTCAGCTAGGGCAGCAGCTATTGGCATTTGCCTTTGGCGCCATTCCTAGCTCTGGGTTTCAGGGTTCGCGCTGGATGTTCATTCCAACATCCTGGATGTGCCCTTTAAGGGCTCCATTCTCTTCGGTGAAGGAACAGAGAGAATCATTAACAGATTGCAAGACTCCAGTAAGGCTGTCCATACCATGCAGTCTGTGTATCGCCCGAAGCAGAGATAGTTTCAGAGGTCTCACTTTCATGGCAGAGGGAGTCAACAGCCTCAGCAACCTTGCTTTCAGCAACCCCAGGCTCAGCGAGGCAACTTTGGTCGACATGGTGGACCCGGGGATCATCTGCCACCACCTCTCGACAGGCTAAATCTGCCCAAGCCACTTTCCCTCCAACAACATGACTTCCAGCCAAACCTACCTCTCTGCGACGTTCTATCAGGAGAGAAGGTGGGAGGTTGCTTCTCTCTTTATCCAGAAGCCTGGAGACAAGTGACCTCTGACCTGTGGGTTCACGACCTTGTAGAACATGGGCACTCTATAGAGTTCATGTCTACCCCTCCAGACAGGCCCCTACCCCCATCCCGTCACTCGACGGGATATGCAGTCCTCATCTGACAGGAGATCCAGGCACTGCTGTCCAAAAAAGACCATAGAGCCTGAGCTTCCTGGACATAAAGTCTTCACCACTCATTCATGCTGATGGGAGTACACTGGAGGCGCTAGGACCAAGTGGGAGCCAAACATTTTCATGAGGACCAGCGCCAAGATGGAGCCGTGAGGAGCGGCACCGTGAGCCAGGCTTGTGCGGAATAGATTATCTCGGCGTCAACCCTCCAACTGCCTCAGTTCCTTTTTTCCTGCCGTCGAGTGCGCTTCAGTGATGATGTCGCTCGCCCGCCAGGAGTCAAACTTCAAACTAGCAGCTTAGTTTTCAGTTTTATTATTTTGTATTTCATCAGCAAAACTACCGATTATGTTTTAATATTTCTTACTTGTACATGAAAGAAGTCTTCAACCCTCCAAAGACAGAATCGACCATGAGTGGGGCAGGTGATGGTAGGGAGACTTCGTATGAATGCTGTTCAGTCAGCCGGGCCGGGGCTGGTCTGCCGCTCTCTCCGGAGGGGGGGTTCTGACAACAGATGGTCCAGTGGTCAGGGGGGATGGGCGGTCCCCTTGAAAGCATAAAAAGGAACGGTACCATTCACGGCACCGTTAGACCTCGAGTTCTTCTTCAGCCCACTGGTTGATGAAGAAACGGCATCTCTTGAGGTCACCCTCTAGTACGTCTGCGTGGAGATGGTCTGTTGTTAGGGTCAGGAGCCGGTCTTCACTTCTTTCAGAGTCGCTGGTTTCTGTCTCTGGTAGCCGGCCTCTCCACCTATTGGAGGGGCTTCCGATGAGCAGTGTCACTATTGGGACGCTCTTATGGAGCAGTGGGCTCAGAGGTTGTCCCGACTGCCCAAACCGGCCAGTCCGCCGCCGGGACCTTCAGGCCTGTCGGTTTTGGATCGGCAGGCAGGGTGGTTAGGACTTCCTAGTCGCGAGTGACTTCTTCGGTGCCGTCAGCTCCGTGCTCTGGTGTCTATACCCCTCACGTGGGTGCGGCGCAGGGGTCCACACTGATGCCTTTATCTCCTGCCAGTTTTCATCCTTTACCTTCAAATCACAGTTCTCAGACTTCTGTGATGGTTCCGTTGTCTGCAATGCCGACTTCTCCAGTGCCGAGGTCCTTTTCGGTGCTGCGGGCAGTGTCAGCGCTGCATGCCCTGTCAGCGTGTCCTCGGCACCAGGGTTGGTGCCGGTGCCGTGTGCGGTGCCATGTTGCCCCTCAGCTCTGGGGGTGGCGTCAGCGCCACATGCGGTGTTGCGCTCCCTGTTGGTGCCAGGCACGATGCTGTTTTCTGTGTCAGCGCCATCTCAGTACCGTTCTCTTCAACGGCGCCCAGGATGTATATGGCACCACCTAGTTTCCAGAGGTTTTCGACTGATTCTTTCTCCTTCTCTTCTTCTTCCGAGTTTTCATTCCGTTCCTATCTATACAGTCCCCCCTGGACTGTCAGGAGATGATTTTGAGCCTGATCCGGATCTTCGGCTGGGTGATGATGATGATGATGATGCCAATTCTGCCCTGGGAGCAGGGATCAATCCTCCTGCAGAGCCTGTTGTTGAAGACCTTCCTTTAAGTCTCTGCTTAAGAATTTGAATTCTACTCTTTCTCTCCAGACCACGGAAATCGATCCTGGGAAACTCCTGTGTCTCCAATGTCTACATGTTCCGGAAATCCCTACGGATTTAACCCCTCCAGTACAACCCTCTTTCAAGACTCTTTCCCAGATGATGTGGAAGAATCTGGCTCTTATTCCTTCTGTAACCAAGTCCATAGATAGGAAATATGCCCCTTCCAAAGATCACCCATCTTGGCCTCACAAGCCTTTGCTGATGCCATAGTGGTCATAGCAGAGAATGATAAGACTGTCCTCCCTCAGCAATCTACAGCTCGTCTTATAAACAAAGAATCTCGCAAGATAGACACCTTGGGTAAGAGAGTCTTTGCTGCCTCAAACATGGGCATGCGCATTGCCAGCTACCAGGCCTATTTTTCTCAACATGAGTATGTTCTTTGGCACTCACTCAAAGCAGCGGTAGAAGCTCTGCCCGAGTCGGAAGTTAACTCAGAGCTACTACAGACCATAACTAGAGGTATCGAGTCCAATAATCAACAAATTAAAGCTGCAATGGATGCATTCGATACTGCTTCCTAAGCGGCAGCAGCTGGCATTTGCACCCATCTCCACTCTTGGCTGCGTACGTCGGGCTTTACGAATGACGTCCAACAGAAAGTCATGGCCTTACCTTTCGACGGTATGTATCTGTTTGGGCTTCAGGTGGAACAAGCACTAGAGGCCACACAGAAGACTAGGTCTGCCATTAAGACAGCTAGATCTCCGTCTGCCCCTTTCGAGGACCAGGGAACAAGCGTCAGTTTCACAACTGTCAGTCCTTTTGTGGCAAAGGCAGAGGAGGTTTTAACAGAAACCAAACCCCTCAGCTGCAAAAGAAAGCGCAACAGAAGGCACAAGGCCCAAAAGCACCCAGTGACACCTTCTGAGTTTCCGGCCCAGGTCCCACCTCAGCTGCCTGAGGGGGACTCTTCATGTTCAAGATGATATTACTTGGAACCTTGCTGCCTTTGATTCATCTGCACGACTGGCTAGCTTCTCTGGACATGAAGGACTCCTACCAGCACATTGTCATACACCCAAATCACTACAAATACCTAAGGTTCTAGTGACATGGATATGTTGTTCATCCACACTATCTGGCAGGTTCCTTGCCGCTTTAAATCTTGCTGGAAGGTCTTCAAGCTGGCTCCTCCCACCCACCCAGGTGGTAAAACTCTCAGCTCCGCCCCATGACGCCAGATCTTCCTTACCGCTTGGAAGCTCAGGTTCCCTCCTTAGCGCTCTGCGTTCTTCGACTGGTTCCTGATTCTTCGGTTCGTCCAAATTTAGTTGTGAAGTTTTCAAAAAACTTCTGTCTTCTTCCCTCATGGCTGCGATGGACAATTCATTCCCTGGCTCTCGGAGGCACCCTGGCGGGCGGAATATCCCCAGGACTGATCCGCACTCCACGTGCGTATATTGCCTCGACTTGGACCATGACCCGCAAGTGTGCGAACTATGCTGCGCCCTTTCGTCCAATGCCCTGGAGGATCATGCGGCCCGATTTAGGCTTGGGCGCCCCAAGGATTTTTCCGTGCGGTAAAATCTTTAGAGGCTCGTCGGGCGGTGTCCATGTCGGCTGTCTCGGCTGAGCAGCTCGATCTTTCTTCCTCCCTGGAGGAGACGGCGACTAAGACTGCATCTCCCTCCTCCTCGGTCGCGGCATTTATCCCGCTCTCTTTGATTTCCTCTCATTCTTCTTCTTCGTTCAGGGAGCTTCGCCAGTTCTTCTCCTTGAAGGGGGAAGGGCCATCAGGAACTGCCTCTCGGCCCAGGTCCAGGGGGTCGCAGGGTAAGTCCCATTGTCGGCATCTGTGGGAGCGGGAGAGTTCCCCTTCCCCGGTCTGCTGACCTTTGACTTCAGTCGAGGTTGTGGCTCAGGCCATTGGCTTCACAGTGTCCCCGTCAGGACATCTGGCCAAGACTCCCGTCACCCGGGCGGTCTACTGCCAGAGCCGACAACCCTTCGCCGGTTTCCCCGGTGGAAGCCGAGGTTCTGCCTGCGCCTCCGGAGCGGCAGTCCTCGGCCAATATGTCCAAGCCGAGGGAAGAGTGGGTGTCCCCCGCTCCTTCCCAGACCCACCCTCGGTTTCGCCGAGGATCTGGGTCTCGGTCTCAGTCCTCTTCGCAGTCAAGCCGCTCCCACCTTCAGCGGTCTCAGTCGGGGCACTGAGTTAAGTGGCAACACCGATCCTCCTCGGATGAGGAGAGGCTTCGACGCAGATGGCGTCGACGTTACGAGGAGTTTATGTGGCAGCAGTTGCTGTTGTCCGGGAATCAATCTACTTCGATTCATTCCCCGCCTATGAAGCAGCTGCCGCCCGAGCAGCCGACGCAACCGCTCACTGCAGTCGAGGTGCCCATTTCTGGGCCGGTTGTTCAACCAAATCTTGCTGCCCCACCGATTGTGGTGGAACCTCAGTCGGGTCATGGCCTGTCCCGCAGGTTGTCGGTCACCCTCACTCCTGCCCGCCCTGGGTGGGTGAGGAGAGGCTCAGGCCTGAGGCAGCTCTTTGCAGACCTTTCCGAGTCTGACGATGACTCTTCCCTGTTCCCCAGGAGGGAGGGCCCGGAGTCCTCCCCGGGCTGGTCTTTGGACGACAGCCCGTCGTCCTTCCTGGGTCTGCTTTGGCTCATCCCGGAGTTCACCGGGATGCAGCTCGAACCCATGTCCAAGCGGGCCTATTATCCCCTAACGGAGATCCTAGGCCGAGGAGGTTCACCCTCGGAGGCCTTCCCGGTGGCTGAGGCCATTGTCGGCCCAGCCTTGGAGCTTTGGCAGCGGCCTACTTCCTGTCCTGCGCCCTCAGCCAGGATGGCCAGGAAGTATGCTGTCCCTATCGGCTCTTTGCCCGGTTTTCGGAGCACCCTTTCGACGAGGGGTTAGTTACTGATAACGTCTTCCAGCATTCGGTGAACGCTCGGGATGTGGATAGGCCCCCCGACAAGGAGTCCAAAAGGATGGACTATGTCGGGCGCAAGGTTTACACTGCTTCCTCCCTAAGCCTCCGACAGGCCAGCTCGGCCGCACTGATGGCACATTTCGCCCACGCCCTCTTGGGCTCCCTGGATGAGGTGCTCCTCATCTCCCGGCCGACCTGCGGACCATGGTCCGTGGATATGGGACCAGGGTAGGCAGTGGCGGCAGCTTCAGACTGCTTTGGACATAGGTGACTCTGTGCCAGGTCAGTAGCGGCCGTGGTGGCCATGCGCCGCAGGGCGTGGCTGAGGATATCCACTTTCTCGTCGGATACCCAGCATAATTTGGCGGACATCCCCTTCTTGGGGACTGACCTCTTCGGCCCTGGAGTGGATGGACACCTCCAGGGGACCGAGAAGTCCGATGCCACTCTGGACTCGGTCACCCCCGCCCAGAGGGACAAGGGCCGCCAGCAACCTTTGCGTAAGCCCCTTTGTCCTTTGGCTCCTGCGGCACGATCGGCCCATCAACACCAACATGAGGGCCAGCAGGCTTGCTCTGGGCATCCTGACCCCAAGCCAGCGGCTTCCTCTAAAGGGAAGCAAGGAGGTAAAGGCTCAGAGGCTCCCTCGGCCAGTCCCTCCTCCAAGCCTGCTCAGACGGGCTGCAGGGCATCGCCCCCGGCCTCGTCACCCCTACCCGGGTTCCCCTGTGGGGGGGGGATGGCTCCGCCACCTCCTCCGCCTGGTCTGCTATCACCACGGGCCGCTGGGTGTTGGAGGTGCTAGGGAAGGTCCTGCCTCTGGAGTTTGAGCAGGTTCCACTCCTTTGAGCCGTCGCCCCTCGGGGGGATAACTGCTTTGTTGGCTCACCAAGCCGACATTTCCTGGTCCTCTAATTAGGGGCGATCAGGAAGGTGCGGATCCTTCTACAGACCCGGGTTTGTATCCAGGTTTTTCCTGGTCCCTAATGGACGGGGCTGGCGCCCATTCTCGACCCACTTACCTGAACAACTTCTTAGGGTCTCGGTCTTTCTGGATGGTCACTCTGACTCAGATAACCCATCCTTGGAACCAGGTGGGTGGCTCTGTTCCTGGACCTCCAGGACGTTTCTTCACATTCATTCCATCCTGCTTTAGAGACCTCCGCTTCAGGCGGGGGATCTCTTTAGAGTTCCAGGCCATACCCTTGGCCTCTCCCAGCAGCGTTCCTACGCGCAGAGGTCCGGGTACCCTACCCAGGACGGCGGGCTGGCTGCAACCCCTCAGAGCGGAGATGGAGCGGTCCGGAGTTCGGGCCCTCTAGGTTGCTCTCCGACCGGTCTCCTCTCCCATGGAGCCAAGTAGGAACTCGTGCCAAAGCGGGTGATCCTTAATCGGGACAGAGCTCGACTCTTCAAGCCAGAGCTCAGCTCCCGGCGGACAGGGCCGAGGTTCTTCCTCCTTTACCTAATCACGTTTGATTGGGCAATCACGCCCTGCCCGGGACTTCCTGCGCCTCCTGGGCCTCGTGGCGGCCTGCACCAGCGTGGTCTGATTGGGCCCTTTGGTACATGCGTCCCCTTCAATGGGGGCTGGCCAGCCAGCGGTCACAGTGCTGCGATCCCTTGGACCAGCCCGTGACAGTAACCCAGGGGATGTGGAACGCTCTCCCATCCAGACCGTTCCAGCACATCTGCAGGAGGGCATCCCGTTCGTCCGCCCCGAGTCAACGGTCTTCTTCGACCGATGCATCTCTGATGGGTTGGGGTGCCCATCAAGGGGAGCGCAGAGTGCACTGCCTCTGGTCCCCTCGGGAGTCCCAATGCCATTTCAACCTGCTGGAGCTTCATGCGGTCCGCTTAGCTCGCACCATTTTCGCTCCGTTTGTGCGTGGTCAAGTGGTTCAGGTCCAGGCGGACAATACCACGACCATGTGATACCTAACCCACCAGGGCCGGACTCGCCCCTTGCCGTTTCATAAGGAGGTTCTCCGCATTTGGTCTCGTGTGCAGCCTGGAGGCGGTTTTCCTAGCCATTTTGATGGCAGGAGCCTCCAACACCCTGGCCGATGCCCTAAGCCGGATAAGGGCTGCGCCTCACGAGCAGTCTGCCCTGCCGGAGGTAGCACAAGATCTTTCTCCCACTGGTCATGCCTCGGGCGGACCTTTTTCTCCTCCAGGGAGAATGCGAAGCCGAGACTGTTTCATGCCCGCCCCTCAGCAGGGCTCGCTGTTAGGGATGCCTTTGAGGCTGCAGACCCCGGGCCTCTTCTACGCCTTTCCCCCATTTCCCTTGATCCACAGGCAAGGTGAGGAGGGACTAGGCGCAGGTGATTCTGGTAGCCCCAGACTGGTTCCACCAGCTCTGGTATCCAGCTCTCCTCAGTCTCAGCCCCAGGCTCCCGAGGCGGCTTCCAGCCCGCCCGGACCTGATTTCTATTATCAGGGGAAGGTTTTCCATCCGACCTTCAATCCCTGCACCTGGCGGCCTGGTTCCTGTGCGGCTGGTTGCCAGGCCTTGGGTCTTCGGCGAGGACCTCGGCGTTGTAGGCGTCCCCGGGAGTCGACCGATAATGCTGCGCCTTCAAATGGAAGAGTTCTCTATTTGGTGTTAGGATAGGACCTGATCCCTTCTCCTGTTCCTCGGTGAGCATTCCGGACTACCTGTGGTCCATTCTTCTTCTTCTTCTTCTTCAGCAAGGGCTTCAGTCGACGACCCTTAAGGTGCTCCTGGCAGCCACCTCTGTCCTCCGGGCGCGGACAGGAAATCAGTCGGTGGCACAGGAAAGGTGTTCTGGCGCTTTCCAAGGCCTTGATCACGCTTCCCCTCCGGGGAGAGAATCTCCACCTCCGTGGGATCTACTGCTGGTATAGGGCTTAGCTCACGGGCAAGCCATTTGAACCAATGCACAGGTGCGATTCTCCACCTGTTGTGGAAGAACACCTTCTCGGTGACTACCACGCCAACCAGAAGGATGGGAGAGCTCCAGGCGCTTCCTTTGAGTCTCCTATCTGGTCTTCCACGGGAAGGTTGTCCTGCTCCCACCCGAGTTCCTTCCGAAGGTGGTGTCGGAGCTTCACCCTAACCGGGTGTTGACTTTGCCGGTGTTCTATCCCATTCACACCTCGGAGGCCGCATATAGGCTCCATTTGGACCCTAGTTGAGCACTCGCCTTATCAGGGAGCGTAGGGCTGAAGTTCGGGAGAGGTTCGCCAGCTGTTTGTCATCTACGCTGAAGCCGCACCTGGCAGACCTGCAGCCAAGTGGACGATGAGTGGGTGGGTCACCTCCTGCATAGATCTCCGTTATAGGTGGGCAGGCATGGAGCCTCCCAGAGGGATAAGTGCTCATTTTACCCACCTTTCCGCTGCATCGGTGGCTGCTTCCGGGGATGTCCCTATCCAGGATATCTGCAGGGCTCCTACCTGGAAGTCGGCACATACCGTTTTATCCCCTACCACATCGACCTTGGGTCACGCCGGGATGCTGGTTGGGGCCTCGGTTCTCCAGTCTTTATTCCCTAAGTAGGGGTTGTGCGCCTTGCCTCCCTCCTCCCGGAGAACTGCTAGGAGTCTGCCAGATAGTGTGGATGAACAACATATCCATGTCCCTAGAAATACAGGTTACTCACCTTTAACAGGAGTTCTAGGAATGGTATATGTTGTTCATCCACACCACTCACCCGACCTCCCTCAAGCCGACGCACAACCTGGCTTCCAGCGGGCTAGATCTGGCATCATGGGGCGGAGCCGAGAGTTTTACCACCCGGGTGGGTGGGAGGAGCCAGTTTGAAGACCTTCCGGCAAGATTTAAAGCGGCAAGGAACCTGCCAGATAGTGCGGATGAACAACATATACCATTCCTAGAACTCCTGTTACAGGTGAGTAACCTGTATTTCGTAGTGTTGGGTCAACACAATCAGTTCAGAGTCCTGCCCTTTGGACTATCCTCAGCGCCTCGAGTTTTTACAGTGTGCTTTGCCATTCTCACGGCGCTTCTAAGGAAAATCAGAATCCAAGTGTTCCCATATCTGGACAACTGGCTTCTAGCAAGCTCCTCCAGGCAACAGACTCTGGAGGCCGTGGCCACGGCCTCAGACTTCCTCACGTCCATGGGAGTCCTGCTGAACCTCAAAAAGTCACAGTTGCAGCCCTCCCAGAAGCTGCTTTTCATAGGAACCCTTCTGGACATCTCTTGTGTGAAAGCTTTTCTTCCAGAGGACAGAAGGAGCGATATCTTACAGATGGCCCACTTCATCAGAGAACACAGCTCAGTGCGAGCTCTCTCAATGCAACGGATGCTGGGTCTCATGGCATCCTCCGTGTTCACTGTACCTTTGGCTCGTCTCCACATGAGAACCTCTCAGTGGATGCTCAGTATTCAGTGGTCCCCAACCACTCCCCCTCAGTCCTTTCTCATCAAGGTGACGGAACCTCTGAAGAGGTCACTCACCTGGTAGGCTCAGGAGGACAACCTTCTGGAAGGATATCCCTTTGCCCCTCTGGATCATCAAATCTCCATTACCACGGGTGCGTCCCTGATGGGTTGGGGAGCTCACTGCTGGGATCTCCACACCCAGGGTACGTGGACTCAGGACGAGTCTCAACTTCACATAAACATCCTGGAAATGAGAGCCATCCTCTATGCAGTCCGAGCTTTGAAGGACATACTCTGTCACAAAAACATTCTCCTTCAAACGGACAAGGCAGTGATGTATTACATCAACAAACAGGGTGGTGCACACTCTTACCCATTATGCAGGGAAGCATTGAGAGTGTGGGAATGGTGCCTGGAGCACAAGGCTCTGATTCAGGCGGTTTACCTGCCAGTAGTACAAAACGAGCTGGCAGTCCATCTCAGCAGAACAGAGTCAGATCCTCACGAGTGGTCTCTCGACTTAACCGTCATTCAGTCGCTCTTCAAAGAGTGGGGAACTCTGGACCTGGACCTTTTTGCATCCCCACTCAACACAAATCTGCCTCTCTTCTGCTCCAGAAATCCAGGACCTGGTGTTTTTTTTGCCAGGATGCATTCAGGCTACAGTGGACAAAATGCTTTCTATACACATTTCCTCCTCCTCCCCTAATTCAGAGGGTACTACTCAAACTGGAGGCACAGGGGGTAGAATGATTCTCATTGCCCCTTTCTGACCTCGTGAGATTTAGTTTCCTCTAATCAACCTACTATCGGAAACCTCTTCGAAACCGCTTCCCCTTCAGATGAACCTTCTGACCCAGGGCCCTGTGGTCCATCCCAATCTGAGGTCCTTTCACCTCCACGCTTTGCTGCTGAGGAGCTAGAGGTGAATAGGTTTAATGTTTCTTGTAGAGTTTCGGATATTCTTTTGGCTACACGCAAGTCAGCCACCAGAAAAACCTACACCGCTAAATGGAAGTGTTTTCTCTATCTGTTATGCAGAATCCTCTTGGAATCCTTTTTCCTGCCCACCAAATAAAGTCTTGGAGTATCTCTTAGACCTCTTAAACACAGGTCTATAATACTCCACAGTCAAAGTTCATCTTTGTGCAATTTCGGCATATCATGAGCCAGTACTCTCCATGTCGCTGGCTCAGCTGCCTGTAGTTAAGAGGTTTCTTAAGGGGATTCTGCATACCAGACCCCGGATTAGACATCCAGTTGCAGCCTGGGACATTAACCTTGTGCTAGAAATGCTCACTTATAAACCTTTCGAGTCTCTAGCTACTTGCAAGTTGAAATTCCTCTCTTGGAAGACGGCCTTCCTGGTGGCCATTATTTCTGCTCGTAGGGTATCTGAAATATATGCCTTGGTCACAGACCTCCCCCGTATACAGTATTTCACAAAGACAAAGTAGTTCTTAGGACTCATCCTAAGTTTCTGACTAAGGTTGTCTCAGAATTCCATCTGAATCAACCTTTCGTCTTTCCTACCTACTTTGCAAACTTCCAGAATGAAGGAGGGCATACCCTTCATTCCCTAGACATAAAAAGAGCCTTGTGGTTGTATCTAGATAGAACAAAGGAAATTCACAAGGCTCAACAACTGTGTGTTTCCTTTAGCACAACCCACCTTGGTCACCCTGTTGCTATCAGGTGCATTTCAGCGTGGCTGGTGGCATGCCTGCACCATTGCTATTCCATGGCACAGGTCAAGCTGGAAGGCAAAGTGTACACTCACTCTACCAGGACAGTCTCGGCATCTCTGGCGGAAATTCGTAATGTTCCCATTGCAGATATTTGCAATGCAGCTACCTGGAGCTCCGTGCATACTTTTGTTAAGCACTATGCCTTGAATGTCCATGCCAGATGACATTGGTTATTTGGCAGGACAATCCTTAACGAACTTCTGTCTTAAAACGTGAGCTCCTCTCTCTCTTGCCACCCATCTCAGGGGATTATTTAGCTCGGTACTCTCCCATCAGTGTGAATGAGTGGTGGAGACTTTATGTCCAGGAAGATATGGAAATTACGTACCTACCATAATTCTTGATCTTCTTGGATGTAGTCTCCACCACTCGTTCACACGTCCACCCACCATCTCCCGAGCTCACTTCTCTGTTTCTGGTGTTCACTCCCTCAGTGGTTGGACTGTGAAGACTTTGTTTTTGACCCTGCTTACACGAGTCATTCGGACTATCTTATGTCTGATTTTTAGGTTAGTCCTCTAGGTTAGTTATGCTGCACCTCCTCGGAAAAAAAGGTACTGAGGCGCTTTGAGGGTCTATACTGCACAAGCCTGGCTCGCGGTGCCACTCCTCGCGGCTCCATCTTGGCATGGCCCTCATGAAAATGTTTGGCTCCTGCTTTGTCCTAGTGCCTCCGGCATACTCCCATCAGTGTGAATGAGTGGTGGAGACTTCGTCCAAGAAGATCAAGAATTACGGTAGGTACATAATTTCCATTTCCTCCACAGGAGAGAGGCACCGGGTTCTGTTCCAGATTCTTCCTGGTCCCAAAAAAATTGGGAGACCTGAGACCGATCTCGACCTCAGCAACCTGAACTTGTCAGTCACATACAAACATTTCAGGATGGTCACATTGCATAACCTGATTCCTATGTTGCAGCAGGGAGATTGGCTCACATCTCTATATATGCAGGATGCCTGCCTCCACATTCTCATAGTGAAAGGCCACCAAAAATATCTTTGGTTTGCATTCCAGGGTGAACACTTCCACTTCAGGGCCCTGCCCTTCGGTCTCTCTTCTGCACCAAGGGTGTTTACGAAGTGCTTGGCTGTGGTGGCTGCAGCACTTCACAGGATGAGCCACTGCGTGTTCCCATACCTAGGTGACTGGCTGTTCATGACACACTCTGGTGCCCAACTCCAGGCCGCCATCCGGGACACCTGCAACCTATTCTGGAACCTGGGAATCACCATCAACCCAGCCAAGTCGTCACTCAGCCCAGCTCAACTCCTATCATTCATCGGAGCACTCCTAGAAACTGTTCAGGGGCCGGCCTTCCTACCTCTGGACCGGGCAGAGCGCATTCGGCCTCTGGCCAGGCAGATTTATTCTGCCTCCACCGTTCCAGCCAGAGTGATACTCCAGCTGTTGGGTCACATGGTGGCCGCCATCGTGACCGTTCCTTGTGCCAGACTCCGGATGAGGACCATTCAGTGGACTCTTCGGGTGCAGTGGGACCAGAGGTGGGATGACCTGGACTTGCCTGTCTCCATAACTGAGCCGGCCCGCAAGGAACTCTTCTGGTGGATGACGTCGCCAACCTTACTGGAGGGGATCCCCTTTGAGAAGAAAGCTCCTGGACAGGTCGTGACCACAGACTCTTCAAATTTGGGATTGGGGGGCTCACCTAGGAGCTCACAAGACACTGGGGTCTTAGTCTGCAACTGAGGAATCTCTCCACATCAACGTGCTAGAGCTAAGAGCAGTCCTCTGTGCTCTTCAGGCCCCAGAATCATCAGTCACATCTGGTCACCTTATGGTCCAGAGGGGCAACACATCGGTGGTCTTCTACCTCAACAAACAATGAGGCACACACTCTTACCCCCTTTGCAAGAAAGCCATGAGAGTGTGGGAGACGCCATAGCTCACCGGTTGACCATTACAGCAGTGCACGTTCCAGGCACACAAAACACACTCGCAGATGTGCTCAGCAGGACAAACTCTCGAGTACATGAGTGGTCCCTTCTGCAATCGGTCATAGACCTTTTCGCAAGATGGGGGACACCAGAGTTGGACCTCTTTGCGTCCTCCGCCAACGCAAAACTGCCTAGTTTTTGCTCGTTAGATCCTGAGCCTGGTGTTTTCTGGCAAGATGCATTGTCCCTCTCCAGGAAGGGGAGATTCCTCTACGCCTTTCCTCCGTTTCCACTTATTCAGAGAGTCTGTCTCAAGCCACAAGTGGAGGGAACCACCATGATCCTCTTTGCGCCGCTGTGGCCTCTCCAGATTTTATTTCCCTTACTACAGCAACTGGCAGTGGCCTTACCAGTTTCACTTCCTCTTTTAACTCACTTACTCTCTCAGGACAGTGGGACTCTTGTTCACCCGAACCTGCGGTCCCTTCACCTTCATGCTTGGCTCCTCAAGACTTAGCCAAGCTCCGATTCGGGGTGTCTGACAAGATAGCCAAAGTCCTGTTGGAGGCAAGGAAGCCTTCCATGAGAGCTACTTATTCAGTGAAGTGGAAACGGTTCTGCCTCTGGGCTGCAGCGTCCACATAGATCCTTTGGCCTGTCCAGTTAACACTTTGCTGGAATATCTTTTATCCCTGTTGGAATCAGGGCTCAGTTACTCCTCCATAAAGGTACACCTGGCCGCTCTTTCTGCCTACCATGCCCCTGTTAAGGGCAGAACAGTGGCTCAATTGGAGGTTACCCATGCCTTCCTCGGAGGCATTCTTCACATAAAGCCTCCGTCAGGGACCTTATGCCCCCTTGGGACCTCCCATTCGTCCTGGAGAAGCTTACCCTCCTGCCTTTTGAACCCGCCACAGATTGTGAGCTGTGTTTTCTTTCCTGGAAAACATTATTTTTAGTTGCTGTTACTTCCGCTCAAAGGATTTCCGAGCTGCAGGCCCTGATGTGTAAGGAGCCTTATCTGATTTTTCACAAAGACAGGGTAGCTTTGTATACCAATCCTAAGTTTCTCCCCAGAGTTGTGTCGGAAATGACACTGAACCAGGATGTTCAACTCCCAGTCTACTACCCTGAACACTCCAGTCAGGGTGTGGCGCTTCTCCACACATATTGGACGTCCACCGTACATTGCGGTTTTACTTGGCTAGGACCAAGGGGGCCAGATTGTCTAATCAGTTTGTTTCCTTTGCCCCTCATTCCTTGGGCAGCCTGGTTTCCAAACAGACCCTCTCTAGGTGGCTGGTTCACTGCGTCACGTTCTGCTACCAAAGGCATAACAAACCCCTGTCTGGCCCTATCAGGGGTCATTCTACCAGGGCGGTGGTGGCCTCCTTCGCAGCCCTTAAGAGGGTCTCAACTTCAGACATCTGTGCGGCAGCCACATAGCACTCAGTCCACACTTTTGTCAAGCACTACAGCCTTGATATCGCATCCAGACACAGAGCGGGCTTTGGCCTGGCAGTTCTGCAGGGTCTGATCTCCTGAGGTCCTGCCTCTGTTCCTTCCTCTGTTCCTCTCCTACCTCCCTTAGCAGTTGTCTTAAGTTTATACTGCTGGGGACTCTGTCTTATATGTGTTACCTGCTTCAAGACCTTCCTCTTGAAATAAGATAGTACAGTTACATAAGAACTTAACTATAACACTAGATCTTGGAGAGAAGTTCTTGCAGAAGGTATACTTTCTTCCCTCCTTCCCCCGGAGATCTCCCTCTGCATCTGCCAAGCATATTTTTTAACTTGCTGCTGGACCAGAATTTGCCTTTCTGTTGTAGGTTCCCACTCACATAGCAGTTTTTTTCCTCCTTTTCCTGGTTCTTCCACCATACAAGAACTCGAGCACGCTGGGACCACCTCCCCTTATATGCCACGTGGGATATTGGGGGTGGGGCCCACTTCAGGTTGGGTGGTCCCGGTCCCTGCTAACTACTGCTGGAAAAAGTTTGCCGCGGGGTCCTGTCACCGGCCGGCATCAGTCCTATATGTGTTACCTGCTGCAAGAGCTTCTCTCAAAGATCTACTGTTGTGGTACATCTTTACGCAACTGTAGTTTCAGCCATACAACGTCTGGACAAGGACGACACCTTAGCAGATGCCCTGAGTTGCATCAGCCAAGGCCACAACACATGGATCCTGAACAAGCAGGTCCTTACCACAGTGTTCAGGAGGTGGGGCACACCAGAAATATACCTCTTTGCATCCCACCTCAACCATCAGCTTCCTCTGTATTGTTGCAGGCCCCCAGCACTGAGTACCCTGCCAGCAGATGCTCTAACTTTGGACTTGGCAGGAAAGTTCCTGTATGCCTTCTGTCTGATTCACAGAGTGCTTCTGAAGCTGAGGGACCAGTCAGCAACCATGATCCTAGTTGTTCCAGACTGGCCAAGACAACCTTGGTACCCTGTGCTTCTAGCTCTGTCTCACAAGAAACCCATTTGGCTTCTTCTAAGCCACGCTGCCCTGATCCTTCCACAGGTAGGGGTAGTTTACACCGATCTAGCATCTCTTCACCTCAAAGCTTGGTTCTTGAGGAATTAAGAGTTCCCAGACACCCAATTTTCAGAACAGGTCCTGAAAATTCTTTGTATGGCTAAAAAAAACAAGTACTAAGAAAACCTATGCTTCCAAATTATTTATTCAATTTTGATAACCGGGTAAGCCCACTGGGCCCCGAGGGTCCCTTTATCAGGGGTGACCCAGATTTAGTTACATAAAATAAGATCTTATTGTATACATTACATGTGTGAGCAGACATTAGGTTACATTCAAGACATTTCATAACACAGTATCATGCAGTTCCCTGTGGGTAAGTCTATTGTTCAATCACACTGGAACTAGATCTTCAGCCTAGGGTGGGTAAGTGCAGAACATGAGAAGAGGGTAGCTCGCTTTCTGCTTGGTATTGGAAAAGGATTCTTTGAGACATTTTAGGGATACGAGAAGACTAGGTTGTAAGTCTGTGTTTTGGCTAATAGCCTTGCTGTGTCGCATTCAGGTGCAGGAACAAATACTCTTGTCTAGCAAGTGCTTGCGTAGTCCCTTGCGGAAGGTACTCAGGGAGGCAGTGCTCTGAAGGTAGTCAGAGCATTGTTCCACAGTACAGGGCAAAGGATTTGCTACCAGCTGTGGTCCTTACTCTGGATTCTTCCAGGAGGTGCCTTCTGGAGGTGTGGAGCTGTCTACTTGAGTGCTTTGGGGGCCAGCAGGCCAGTTAGACTTGCTGGGGGCTGGTCATTGATGAGCTTGAATGCATTGCATAGTAGGGGATATTGTTGCTGGAGGCAAAAGGATGGCCAGTTCAGGGAGGCCAGTGCTTTGCAGTGATGTCGCCTCGGGTGGGACATTGTGGCAAAGTGAGCGATTTTGTTATATAGCATTTGCAACCTGTTTTGCTCCTGTTTAACAACTCCCTGCATTACAGAAGTGGCATAAGTCAGGACTGGGAGGAGGATGCTATTAGCTGTTGTGATCTTGGACTCAGGGATCAGTTGGGCGTTCAGGTGATATAGTAAACCCAGCTTTTGGTGTGTAGTTTTTGTTACCTGCTCCACATGGGATTCCTGTGTGAAACCTTGGTCCAGCATCAAGCCCAGGTATTTAAATGTCTTCACTACCTCTAATGGGGTGCCTGATGAGACCAGAGGGAGTAGGGGGCTTCTGTCTTGGCCTAGGGTTCTCAGCCCAAGCAGTATGACTTTAGTTTTTGTGGCATTTAGAGCCAGCTTGTTGACTAGGAGCCATCTTACTAGGATTGTGAAGTCTGCTTGAAGTTGAGGTCCCAGGTCTGAAGGGCTAGATGAGGATCTGTAAATAAGGCAACGCAAATTTTATTTTTCTGGCGCCCAATCCCGGAGGCGCTGGTCACCAAACAATGAAAGCACACTATCAATACAGTACTGAAAATCAATGTAAAAACAATAAAATATCAGCATGAATAAATATAATTAATAAATATCGCTATAAAAACTGAAACGCAAACAAAAAAGCAGCATACCCAGGGAGGACTAATACCTGAGGTTCAGGAAGGCCTGATTGAACGGGAAGGCCTTAAGGTGGGCCTTAAAAATCTCAGCCAAAGGGACACCCCCGAATTGATGGAGGAAGTGAATTCCACAGGACAGGGCCGGCGACAATAAATAGTCTATCGCCGGTAGTTTTAAGCCTCGTCCTGGGAATCCCCAGGAGGCCCCTAGAGGAGGACCCGAGGGAGCGGACCTGGACAGCAGGTGTAAGAAAGTCTGACAGGTAACCAGGACCCTGCCCACATAGGGCCTTAAAGGTGAGCAAGCCCACCTCAGAGAGGATCCTCCACCAGCCCGCCAGCGCAGCAGTTGAATTTCCGCTCGCGACGCCAGTTCAGGAACAGACCCAGGTCGTCAGAGGGCCGGCTGGGGGAGAAGGATGTAGCTTCTCATGGACAACTCTCCTTTTCCAGGGGGGAGGGTGGGATAGTGTCCGGTGCAAGGAGAACCCCTGCTAGAGGCCAGGAGAAACTCACACTTCCCGGCGCTCGATATACAAGGAGGTGGGGCGGACACTGGCGTCATTGCATGTCCCTGCCTCCAAGAAAAGCAGAAAAAGGAACAGGAGATGTGAGCCCACTGTCTCAGTGAAGCCGTCTGTGGGGCTTCGATTAGCCTGCCATTGCCGCACTCCCCGACCAGATACCAGCCCACGGCTCGGATATGGGGGTCTGGTGCCACGCCTCCATCCGGGTAAGCTGGGGTAACTGGGGAGATAGCGCAATGGGTGGCAGGTGGAAGTCTCGGGGACCGTGACCAGGACTAAAGAACTGACAGAAAGTGCTCACCAGGATAAAGAATAGAAAATATTAAAAAAAAAAGATCCTTTACCTTACTGGCAGCAAGTGCAGATCACGCAAAACTGGGCTGATATGGCAGAATTTCAGCTGTCCAGTTAGCAGCCACGTTCTGCACTAGCTGCAGCCGGAGGAGGTTACCCCCAGAGACCCCAGGGTAGAGCACATTACAGTAATCAAGTCTGGGTGCCACGAAGGCATGCACCAAGGTGGGGAGGTCCTTAGACGGAACTAGGGGCTTAACCCTAGCGATATGCTTAAGATGGTAAAAGCTTGTCCAGACAACGGATGACACCTGAAAATCAAATGACAATCTGCTGTCAAAGGTCTTGCCAAGGTTTTGCACCCTAGAGGAAGTCCTCAATGCACAGATCCCAAGAGTGAACCAGTTTCGGTGCCAGAGGGCAACCTGTTCCGTCTTCTGTTCGACTCCACCACCAGTACCTCCATCTTGTCGGGGTTCATTCGCAACCAGCTGGAGGACATCCAGTCATGTATCGCCGGAAGGCAGCTGTTTAGTACTTCCACACCCAGGGGTCGACCTTAACATTCATTTACTAGCCAAGGTACTAGTGCAGATTGCTGCGGGCTAGAGCAGAATCTCTGTTACTTGCCCGGCTGGGCTAGTGCAGTTTCTCCTGTGGAAAGTTGCAGTTCCATTCTCAACCCGGATATTAAATAAATAAACAAATGCATAAATATAACTGTTATTTAATTTAAAGCCAGGTCCTTTTCATGGAGGTTTAACAATGTGTTGCCTTAGCATTAGTGAAATGAAAAAAATAGGTGTCTGTGTGTAGTGCATTTACAAACTGTTTAATTTTATACTAACTACTGCTTTTATTTTTTGCAGGTAAAGATCCTTTCTCCTTTTCCTTTCCTTTCCTTGTTTAGCTCAGTACTAATGGCAGGCAGATTTGTGACTGTGTCCAGGAGCAGCACAGTTCTAGGGTTGCCACCTGTCCAGTTGTAGAGAGATAATCCGGTTTCCAGGGTCCTCATCTGGTCATTCGGTTTTGATTAAATGTAGTCCAGTTTTGGGGCCACTTTGAGTGCTCAGATAGTATTAAAACTGATTGTATCAAATCATTCACTGTTGCATGCTTGTCCAGGTTACAAAGAAAGTTCTGATGTCACTAGTCACAGGCCTTTATTTGTAAAACCAGTCTGTCTAGGAGGTGTGAAGTATGGCCATTAAGACCATTAGCAGTAAATCAACCTAATATTTGCAATTCTGAATTTTAAGTATGGTCATTTACTGCCGCTATAGGAAACAGTTTTTACACCTTGATATGCTTTAATGGGTTCCTTTTTGTTTTTCCTATATTCTCATGTTTTAGACCCACTTTTTCAAATTAGTTTTCACATTTTTATTGCCTTTGTCACTGTGTTTCTTTCCTAAGTCCTCAGCAATTGCTGCTCTTATTTTTTATACTGCCAGCCTGAACATTCCATGGTATTAGCTACACCTTTTTGGGCCCTTGGAATAAATAGCATGGAATGGTGTGCCTGAATTTGTGGAATGTGATGTCTTAGACATTTAAAAAGAAACCGCAGTAGCTGATGAGGTAAGGGGAACACAATGTAGTATTGAGGATACCACCAGTCCTGATAGTTCAATTATCAAAAACGTGGTCAAAGCATATCATAATACATGGCTGTCATGGAAAAGAAGACTGGAGAGTGTTTAACAGCGAGAGCAACAGGTTGTGAATGGGCTTTGTACATCCAGCAGATCTGGGTGTAAATTCCCACAGCCTCCACTTGCATACTGTGTGACCCTAACTAAGCAAGTCACTTAACCTCCGTGTGTTCCTGGGCCACCCCTGTAAATGGGTATTGTGCCCAGTGGGAGTTACCTGGTTGCTAAAGAATAAAAATAAATAAATAACAGTATGGGGTTGATGCTATTGAATTTATCCTTACCTTTTTATTTGGTGAACATTTTTTAATAGAACTGGGACAATCGAGCATTTCTGGGATCTATGGCCAGGGTGGGAAAAGGAAGGAAAAAGGGAAGAAAATGACACACACTTTTCAAAACACAACTTTATTAACTACAAATCTGAAAATGTGGAAATATACTAAAGTCAGTCAGTAACCCAGCTGACATGAATAGAAAGCATTCTAATGAAGACAAACAAATAAAAGATCATGTGTATGAAAAGACAAAGTGAAGCCGTCAGTTCCAGCAATGTTGGCTAGAAAAATATGACTAGTTGGGGTATAATGGTGCAAAAGATCTGATATTCTACCATTTGTGTATCAAACATGAAATACAGTTGGGTAAAGGCGGGCAATAACAATTTTCGTTTCGGTACAGATAACTTCTGGGTTGACTCTGTCTTGTCGCATAATATCGGTGAAGCTCATACTAGGGCATAGGAAAAGGAGGATGCCAGCACTGCTACTCCAGGGACAAGTAATGTGGAGGGAATGCTGAAGAACATGAATGAAGCAACGCTTAACCGTCTGGAGAAACTGTTTTGCACATGCCATGCAATTGCTAAGAAAGGACGTCCTTTCACAGACTTTGTGTGGATGTGCAGCCTTGATGATATGAAAGTACTAGATTTCAGTTCAGCATATCAGAATGACAAATATGCCTGCAACTCTATCCACTATGTAGCTGAGGTTGAATACATGGCGCTACGAGAAAAAATTATGGAACAAAGTTAATTTCAGTCATCAGTGACAGAACCACTGACTCTCAAGTCATGGAAGCTAAGATAGTATATGTGCGATTTGCAGTTAAAGGCACAGTGCAAAATCGGTTGGTAGGTATCCAGACTGTTGGCAGAACAAATACGATTTGATATGCCTTTTATTTAAGAAATCACTGGTAACCATACTGACTGTGGGCTACTGCAAAGTTGTGTGGGTTAGTGCAATCTCTGGTTCACTAGCCCGGCTAGCTAGTGCAAAAAAAAGTTAAAGTTGACCCTGTTTCACCACACTAGAAGTTCCTGGGGCAAAGAAAAAATACAGCTGGGTAACATCAGCATAGCAATGAAAATCCAAGCTGTACTTCCTAATGAGCTCACTCATTGGCATGTACACGGCAATTAACATTTGTGACAGGACCGAACCTTGAGGTGCTCCACATGATAGGAGGCTGGAGGAGGAGGAGAAATTCCCCATCACTACTCGTTGCCTCCTGTTCGTGAGGTATGACTCATACCAGCAGATGACAGAGCCGGTGAGCCCACAAAATTCCCTCAGGCAGTCAAGTAACGCACAATGGTCTACCATGTCAAAGGCTGAAGAGAGATCGAAGAGGATTAGAATTGTCCCCTCCATCTCTATGCACCCAAAGTAATGCGGTTTCTGTACTGTGCCTCGCACGGAAACCCGACTGGAATGGCTCATAGAGATCGAAGGCCATGAGGTGCTCCTCAAGTTGCTGCACTACAACCTTCTCAACATCTTTTCCCAAGAATGGGAGATTGGAGATCAGATGACAATTCGCCTTGATGTCAGGGTCTAGCAATGTTTTTTTCAGGAGGAGATGAACCAGTGCCTCCTTCAAGGCATCTGGAAAAATTCCCTCCATCAAAGAGCACCGGAAAATCAAGGTGAACGCTGGACCAACAGTGTTGACACATGTCATCAAGAAACGTGTTGGCACAGGGTCCAGTTCACAATAAGTGTGCTTCAACCCGGAAGCAACCCCAATGACCTCCAATACTTCCACTGATTTAAACTCCCCCCAACTAGGCAGCGCGTGCTCCAGATGATCTAGACGATCACTGTAGACCACTGTAAGGCTCACTGACGGCATTCCCTGCTGGATGGCGGACACCCTGTCCGAGAAGAATTGAGAGAACTCTTTGCGCAAGGTGTCAGAAAAAGCCTTTTTCGACTGGAGACAGGCAGGGTTTAGGAGCCTGTCCACAGTTCAAAAAAGCGCTCAGTCGATTCTTCCTGGCAGCAATCTCTCTGGACAGGAACTCTGTTTTGTTATGAGTGATTGACCCCGATACAGTAATGTGAGCACAGGGCCAGTCTGTCCACCTCCAGGCAAGACTTCCACCACAATCTTCATCGCCTTGAGTGCCCCATCAAACCAAGGAGACCTCAAGTGAGAAGATCTTGGTTGTACATGGGCTGGTGCGAGGAAGTTGAGCACTGCTGTCATCACCCTATTATAGGTGGCAACTGCCATGCCCGAACCCCCAATACATGCACTGTCCACACTAGATAGATCAGCCACTGCCAGGAATCCCTCCGGGGTCAAACCCCTCAAAGGGCAATAGCTGACCCTCTCATCAGGGGGAGGGCTCTCAGGAGGAGCCCAGAGCGAGAACCCCACCGTGCAATGATCAGACCAGATGACCCAGTCAATCTTGAGGTTACTAACCTCAAGCCCCAGTGAGAAGACCAGGTCCAACATGTAGTCGTCCCGGTTGGTTACAGCGGAAACTTGCTGCGGCAGACCCAGTTATGACATAATCTGGAGGAGGTTATAACCTAGCCTAGATTCCTCAACATCGGCCCAGGCATTGAAGTCCCACAAGACCAAACACCGGGGGGACTCCAATGTCTCGCTGGCGATAAGGTCGGCTACCTTCTGCAGGAATTCACCTGCTGGAGCGGTAAATCAGGAGAATCCTGCAAGCTGCGCCCGGAACCCCACATACTGCCACACATTCAAATGAACCCGGTCTTCCCACTGAGTGCACAGAGAAGCCAAACTTAGATCTAAAACAGATGGCTGCTCCCCACCCTGCATTCCACTCTGGGGCAGTGTACGAGTACGGGGGCGGCAGCCTCAAAACGGACCAACATCGTCACCCACCCAGGTCTTGGTAATGCACGCCAGATCGACTGAGGAAATCAAGTCCGCGATAATGGCGGTCTTGTTCATAATTGATCTGGCATCGCATAGCACTGCCCTCAGAGGTTTGGTGGATAGTGCAAATAACAGCGTTGTCAGCGTACTGGACCACTGAGCTGCCTCTGCAGTGATTGTTCAGGTCATTGACAAACAAAGAGAACAGGAGAGGGCCCAGTATTGATCCTTGTGGTACCCCCTCCTTGAGAGGAAGTGCTTCTGAAGTTGTCCCTCTCCATTACCGGTTGGGACCGGTTGGTCAGGTAGCTACGGAACCAGGTTAAGGAGTGGCGATCAAGGCCTAGATTACTCAGTTTATTTAACAGGAATCCGTGAGCTACTAAATCAAAGGCCTTGGTCAGGTCTATAAAGAGATCCCCAGTTGGGGTACCATTATCCAAGGTTGTGAGGACATCAGTGGAGAATCTGATGAGTGCTGTGTCGGTCCCATGCTTACGTCTAAATCCATGCTGGGTATCGACCAGCAGCTGGTTCCCCTCTAAGTAGTCTCAGAGTTGGCAGTAGACTTGCCTTTCCTGTATTTTGGTTAGGATGCATTGGACAGATATGGGCCTGTAGTTGACTATTTTCTCCCTAGGGCCTCCTTTGTGGATTGGTACCACGTAAGCCTGTTTCCATGTGCTTGGCACTGTTCCTTTCAACAGGGACCTATAAATGAGCCACGTAACAGGTAGTGCAGTTGCCGGCGCTGCTGCCTTGAGTAGCCTAGGATCAAGGCCGTCCAGTCTGGCTGAGCCTTTTGCTCTAATGGACTTCAAAAGAGAAAGGACTTCTTTTGGATGTACAAGCTGAAGGTGGAAAAGTGGGCTCAGGGAATTTGGGGTCTCAGGGCAAGGCTGCACAGGGGTTCTGGGGGGAGGCTAGCCTTGTATACCTCGAGGTCAGCGAAAAACCTGTTGAAGGCTGCAGCTGCCTCGTGGCCATCACTAAGGGTTTGGCCATTGCAATGTATCTGGCTTTGGGCTTATTTGCCACTGCCTTTTATCAAGGCATTGATGTGCGACCAGAAGGATCTAGGGTTGGTCAGATTGCCCTGCTGGAGGTTCTTGACATACTCCTGCTTTGCTTCCTTCACTGCGCACTTGCACTGGTTTCTTGGAGACCTTTAGGTCACCAGGTCCTCAGGGAGTGCTGACTGCTTGTGTTTTTTAAAGGCCTTGTCCCGGTTTATCATAATTGATTTAAACTCTGGAGTTATAAACTTGTAACAGTGACCTTTTGCTCGAAGTCTCTTTAGAGAGACATTTAGGTTGGCAGCAGAGATGAAGGTGTTTTGGAAAAAACTCCAATGCTTCATCTAGGCTTGGGAGAAATCTTACAGGGCTCCAGTCTGGCCTGCTCAGGTACTCCTGGAAGACTTCAGCAGAGAAGTTAGAGTAGTTTCTGGCTGTTAAGAGTCTTGTAGGAACTCTGGGCGCCCTGTTCTTCCAAACACAGTAGACTGGCGAGTGGTCACTCAAGGTATCCACCAGGGTGCCTGCCACTTGAATGTTAGTTGGGTTGGAAGCCAGTACCCAGTCAAGAGTAGAATGGTTCCTGGTCTTGGCATTGTGCCTTGTTTCCAAGATGACCCGAGTGAGGCTGGCGTCCAGGAGGGTAGTTCTGATGGCCTGTTTGGTGTCCGGTGCCCAGTTCTGGTTAAAGTCTCCCAGTATTAGCAGTTCAGAGAGGGTGTTGTCAGCCAAGGCTTTGGTTAGTGTCTCCAGGGCTTGGGGGGCAACCTTTGGGGGATTGTACAGATAGCCTATCATTAGGTGTTTGGTACTGCCGAGGGTGGCCCTGACGAATACTGACTCACATCCAATGCAGCCAATATTGGGGGGGGAGATGCATTGAGGAAGTCCTTGATGTAAATAAGTACCCCGCCTCCTTTTTTGTCCTCCCTGTCCTTCCTAAAGGCATTGTACCTAGCAAGTTCAATTTCATGGGGTTGGATATGTGGTTTCAACCACGTTCCTGACACTGTCAGTATGTCAGGATTGTAGAGGTCCACCCAGCTATGGAGCTCATGTATTCTGAGGTGCAGGCTGCAGACATTCATATGTGCTATTTTTAAGCCCTTGGGAGAGGTCCAGTTAGGGGAGCCAGAGTTTTCCACAGGGAGTCTGGGCTCGGGTTCAGTGTCTCCTGCTAGGAGCAGTAGCACTGAGATTAGGGTTAAGACTTTTGGCATTGTGTTTAATACAACCCTTGCCCTGTGACCCCTAGAGCTGTGGAACATTAAATAACAGCCCCCCTTTTTTGTTAACCCATACATTGCTAGCAGCGAGTCAGATATTTGCACAGTAGGGTGGTAGAATAGGTACAGCGAGCCCCAGGTGGGGTTGCAGTTATTGTGGGCACCCATGAGCCTGTCTGCCCACATAATGGAGCAGATATATACCATTGCTATGATGACACCCCTGATTGGCAGGCGTTTGGGGTTGACTGGCCTGCATGGAGGGGCTGGGAGGCACAGAGGCTTCATCGACTCAGGGGTTAGCATTCTCGGGCTGTGCAAGGTCCTAAGTCGGAGTATGCCAACTGTGTTTAACCCACGGTGATGCAATAATTACTTGGCCATTACCAAACCAGGAGCTGGTGTCCAGCCCCTTCAGGGTTGCGTCCACTGGAGAACTAGTTCATCTTTTTCGTGACTGTTGTAATTTAATCCCAGTAACAGATTTAGCCAAATAGTAGGAAGCCTAACTAAGGTTCAGACCAGTGCACAAGTTTGCATAACTCCCTGACTTCAGTACAGCAACTGATTAGCTCTTTCAGAAATCTCAGTTATGTCTCAGTTCATCACACAAGCATGCTTGGGGTTCCTGGCTTTAATACAGTGACTGCCTGGCTCTTAGTTGGACCTGTCACTAGTGTCTAGGACCATTCAGCAGCACAACCACAGTAGTATTAGAATTCAGCTTTAAAACCTAGGTTAAGTCTCAGATTGTTCTAGAAGTTGGCTTAAGCTTTAATGCGGTAGCTGCCTGGTTCTTAATAGTACCTGTCGCTAGTGTTTGTGCCCTTCAGCATCACACAAATGGAAGAGATTTTATTCTGGTGCAAAGGGAAGCGAATATACCCTCTTAAGGCTTCGTCTCCCAGCCTTTTGAATGGTTGGGTTCACCTACAGGCCTCAAGCCCGCATCCCTCAAGGTTCACTTGGCTGCTATTTCAGCATTCCTTTCCACAGGGAACTAGAGATCAGTTATTTCACAGCCTGTTTTCAAGAAATTTTTCAAAGACTTGCTCCACCTTCAACCCCCAACTAAAGAGCCGGTTCCTCCTTGGGACTTGAATCTCTGCATTGCCAAGCTCATGGAACCTCCACTCGAGCCTATGGCCACTGCCCATTTAAAATATGTCTCCTGGAAAATGGTCTTCCTAGTTGCCATCACTTCTGCCAGAAGGATTTCAGAACTGCAGGCACTCTGTAGTAAGAACTACATCACCCCTCACAAGGACAAAGTAATGCTCAGAACAAATAGAAAATTTCTTCCCAAGGTGGTTTCTGAATTCCACCTTAATCAGTCCATTACCCTTCATGTCGTTTTCACTGACAAATCCACTACAGGGGAGCGCAAGCTTCATAGCTTGGAGTTAAAAGAGCCCTGTCCCTAATATCTGGAGCACACCAAGCAGTTCAGAGACTCCGGTACACAGCTTTTTCTCAACTACGGTTAGGTAGGCAGAGGAAAACCAGCCACCAAGAGAACTATCTCCCGTTGGATAGTCTCCTGTATCCAGTTTTGTTACGAGAAGGCTGGTAGACAGTACCCTCAAGGCCTTAGGGCCCATTTCACGATGGGCTCTGCTGCTACACATGCAGCTGCAAGGTATAATCCCTCTACTTGATGTCTGCAAAGCAGCCACTTGGAAAACTGCACACACATTCACAAAGCTTACCACCTTGATGGTACAGTCCAGTCAGATGCCAAATTTGGCAGGGTGGTCCTGCAGAGCCTCTTCCCTAAGTAGGTTCTGTACCTGCCTCCCAACTGCGCTGCTTTGTAGTCTGCTATTGTTACTGATGCTAAGGGACTCCTGATGTGAGAAGATAAAATTACTCATGGTAGGACATACTGGCTGCACCCCTGGCGGAGCTTTTCAGCAGGTCACTTGAGACAGGGAGGGTACCTAGGGATTGGCGAGAGGCACATGTGGTACCAATCCATAAAGGGGGGTCGAAGGAAGTACCAGGAAACTATAGACCCATCAGTTTAACCTCGGTGGTGGGAAAATTAATGGAGAGTATACTAAAGGAACGATTGGGGTTTACTTGGAGGAGGTGGGAGGTCTGGATAGTCGGCAGCATGGGTTTGTGCTAGGTAGATCATGTCAAACCAACCTTGTGGAGTTCTATGAATGGGTAACATCAGAACAGGACAGGGGTAAGCCTGTGGATGTATTATTCTTGGACTTCAAGCAAGGCGTTTGACTCTGTCCCCCACAATGGTCTGGTGGAGAAACTGATGGGGTTAGGAGTAGGCCCTTTGATGGTCAGATGGATTGAAAACTGGATAGCTGGACGCACTCAGAGAGTAGTGGTCTGTGGGGAGCTCTCGAACCCTACAGAGGTTGGTAGTGGGGTACCACAGGGCTCGGTCCTGGGTCCAATCCTGTTTAATGCATACATATCGGACATCAGGGATGGCATAGGGTGTGAAATGAGTCTCTTCGCGGATGACTCCAAGATGGGAGCAGTAGTTGAGGGAGAAGAGGGGAGGTTGGCCCTGCAAGGGGACCTGGACACCCTGGAAAGCTGGGCTCACACATGGAAATTAAATTTCAATATCGTCAAGTGCAAGGTGTTGCATCTTGGTCAGGGAAACCCTAAACACAGGTACACCCTGGGAGGGGAGGTGCTGGAAGCCTCAACAGGGGAAAAAGACCTAGGGGTCATGGTGGATACATGTATGAATAACTCTGAGCAGTGCAGGAGAGCAGCTAGCAAGGCAAACAGGATGTTGGGATGCATCGCAAGGGGGATCACCTCTAGGAGCAAGGAAGTGATTCTGCCGCTGTACAATGGACTGGTTAGACCACACCTTGAGTACTGTGTACAGTACTGGAGACCACACTTGAAGAGGACATACAGCTCCTGGAGAGGGTACAGAGGAGGGCAACAAAAAGATGATAGAGGCTAGGGATTTGACTTCGAGGACAGACTTGAGGAGCTCTGCCTGTTTTCATTGGAGGAGAGGAGAGACAGGGGACATGATTGAGGTCTTCAAGTACCTCAAGGGAATAAATAGGGTAAACATGGATGGGATCTTTAGACTAAAGCAGGGAGGTATCACCAGAGGACATGGTTTGAAGTTGGAAGGTGGAAGGGTGAGGGGGGAAAAGAGGAGGAGGTTTTTCACTGAGAGGGTGGTGAACCCTTGGAATGCACTGCCTGGTGAGCTGGTTCAGAGATCCACAGTGGAGGGCTTCAAGAGAGGGTGGGACAGACACAGAAAGTGGATGTATCAGATGATGGCCTGTCCCAGGGGGTGGGATGGATGATAGGGGTTTCTAGGGACATGGATATGTTGTTCATCCACACTCATTGGCAGTATCCTTGCCGCTTTAAATCTTGCCGGAAGGTCTTCAAGCTTGCTCTCCACCCACCGGGTGGCATAACTCGGCTCCGCCCATGACGCCAGATCTTCCTTACCGCTTGGAGCTCAGGTTCCCTCCTTAACGCTCTGCGTTTGTGACTGGTTCCTATTTCTCCGTTTGCGGTTAAAATAATATTTTGCAAAAGACTTCAGTCTTCGATCCCTCGCGGCACGATGGACAATCGACTCTCGATTTCGAGATGCCCATGTGGGCAGAAGATGTCTCGGACGGATCCACACTCCACGTGTCTACTGCTTAGGCCTTGAGCACGACCGCGGGCTTGCGACCTGTGCTCATCTTTCTCGACCTCGTCCTCGAAGACCGTGCTGCCCGATTGCAACTGGGCCGTCCCGAGCGTTTCCCTCGGTGAGGTCAAGGAGGCCGGTTGGCGGTGTCCCGCGCGGCGCGTTTCGGCGGATCAGCTCGAGCGGATGGTCGCCCTCGAAGAGGAGGCGGCGCGGGCCGTATCTTCCTCGGCCGCGGCATTTATCCCGCGCTCTCTGGGTTCTTCCTACACGGCTTCCTTTAAGGAGCTTTGTCTGTCCCTCTCCACTAAAGGAGAAGGGCCTGCGTCTGCTGGACCTTTTTCTCGGTCCAAAAAGAGGGACAAGGGTAAGTCCCTCCGTCGACGCTCTTGGGGCCGGGAAGGTCCTCTCCCGGGCCGTCGACCGTCGGCCCGGTCGACCGCTCGGCTTGGCCACTGGCCTCACGGTGTCCCCGTCAGGTCAGTTGACCGAGACTCCACTGATGAAGTCGAGTATTTCTCGACCCATTGACGGGCTGTCGCTTTAGCAGCCGAGATTCCCTCCCGGTTCCCCGGAGGAGTTGAGGATCCCGTGGGCTCGCCTGTGCCTCCGGTTCCGGAGCCCTCGGATGGACCTTCCGAGCCGAAGGGAGTGTCGGTTCCGGCCGACACCTCCCTGCACCGACCCCGGAAATTCAGGGACTCTCGGTCTCGGTCTCGGACCTCTTCGCGGTCCAGCCGTTCCCACCGCCATAGGCGGTCCGGTCTCGGCACCGGTGCGGCAAGCTGGCGTCGCTGGCCGTCTCTCCTCCTCGATGAGGGGAGGCTTCGCGTGAAATTACGCCGACGGTATGAGGACTTATGTTGCAACAGCTCCTCTGCGGCGGGAATAAGCCGACCCGCGCCTTCCCGACCATTAAATGGCTGTCACCGGGCAGCGACACAACCCCTCGACTTGCCGAGGCTATACCAGGCGGTTGTTGGCCAAAACCAGCTGCTCCACCGATTGCGGTGGAACCTCCGCCTCCACAGCCACCAGGTGGGGCTCCGACCAAGGATTCTCGGTCGGCTGAGGTTTACCTCCATCGGTTGTCAGTTACCTCACCGACCGACCTCGGCAGGTGAAGGGTGGCTCAGGCCAGAGGCAGTTCTTCGAGGACTCTTCCGAGTCCGGAGATGATTCCTCCTTCTTCTCCAAGCGACTGGACTTGAGTCTTCAGGAGGTCAGCCAATGGACGATAGCCCGTCGTCCTTCCTAGGACTGCTTCGGCTCATCTCGAGTCTACCGGGATGGAGCTCCAAATCTGCTTCCAAACGGGCCAGGTATCCCCTCACGGAGATTCTGGACCGAGGGATTCTCCCACGGAGGCCTTCCGGTGGCCGAGGCCATAGTGGGTCCAGCACTGGAACTTTGGCAGCGCCTCTGCTTCCTGCCCTGGCGCCGGCCAGGATGGCCAGGGAAGTATGCGGTCCCTACCGGTCCCTTGTCCGGTTTTGAACACCCTCTGCTGAGGGTTGGTTACGACAGCGTTTTCCGTGCGCCCGGCAAGCGCCAGGGATGTGGACAAACCTCCTGACAAGGGTCCAAGAATTGGACTATGTCGGCGAAGAGTCTCGCTGCGTCTCTCTCGGTTTTGGCCAGGCCAGTTCGGCTCCTCATGGCACATTTTCCTCATGCCTCTGTTGGGCTCTGGATGAGGTCATCCTCATCTTCCGCCGATCTGCAGACTACGGTTAAGCAGGTGCGGGACCAGGGCAGGCAGTGGCAAACAGCAGCTCCAGACTGCTTTGGATGTAGGAGACTCATGTGCCAGATCGGTGGCGGCCGAGTGGCTATAAGTCGGCGTGGCTTGGCTGAGGATATCCACCTTTACTTGGATACCCAGCACAAGTTGGCGGATGTTCCTTTTGGGACTGACCTCTTCGGCCCTGGGTGGAAGGTCACCTGCAGAGGATCGAGAGTCCAATGCCACCTTGGACTGGGTCTCTTCCGGCCAGAAGGACAAAGGCAAAACCACAGCCTAAGCCCTTTCGTCCTTCTGTGCCTCGGCGCGCCTGCCCAGCACGTCAGGGCCAGCAGGCTCGGCGTTGGCATCCCAAACCCAAGCACCGGCTTCCTCTAACAGGGAGGTAGGAGTGAGGGCCCAGAGGTCCTCGGCGGTCCTCCTCCAAGCCTGCCCAGTGACGGGCTGAGGGGTGTCGCCTCATCCCTCGTCACCTTACTCCCTGGGTCCCCCGTGGGGACGGCTGCCCGCACCTCCGTTCCGCCTGGTCCGCTGTTACCACACGGACAGGGTGGGTCTTTGAGGTGGTGAGAGGCCTGCCGTCTGTCATTGAGCAGGCACCACCCTTCAGAGCCGCCGCCGGGGGCTTCGGGATCCCCAGCTCTCACTGGCGGCTCGCCATTTATTATCACTCTCCTCCTCCAGGAGGTGGTAAGAGAGGTGGTGGACCTCCTTCAGACCCAGGGTTTGTGTCCAGGTACTTCCTGGTTCGAACTGACGGGCTGGCCCCTCATTCTCGGACTCACACGACCCAAACAAGTTCCTAAGGTCTCTAACCTTCAGGATGGTCACTCTGGCTCAGATAATACCATCCTTGAACGCCGGGCGTGGGTTCTGTTTCTCTGACTTGCAGGACGCTGCTTTTCACGCCCCATCTCTGGCCCGCCTCACCAGAGATTCCTTCGCTCGAAGCGGAAGGATCTCTCGAGTTCCAGCCATGCCCTTCGCTTGTCTCAGCTCCCAGGGTCTTCACCAAATGCATGGCAGTGGTGACAGCATTTCTCTGGGCCGAGGTCCGGGTGTACCCTTGCCTGGACGCATCATGATACAGCTCCTCCTGAAGTGAGGGCGGAGTGGTCCAGAGATCTGGCCTCCAGGTCTGTTTCAACTGGGCCTCCTTGTCAACGGTGCTGCAGTCGGAACTCGAGCCACAGGTGATTTATTCATCGCGCAGCTCGACTCTTCTCGAGCCAGAGCTGGCTCCCCATGACAGGGCCGAGGTTCTTTCTCCTTGCCTGATCATTTCTGGTTGGGCAATTGCGCCTGCCCGGGACTTCCTGCGCCTCCTGGGTCTCATGGCGGCCTGTACCAGCGTGGTCGTTGGGCGGCTGGAACATGCGCCTCCTTCAGTGGGGACTGGCCAGCCAGTGGTCACAACGCTAGAATCCCTTGGACCAGCTTGTGTCGGTGACACAGGGGATGTGGAATGCTCTCCAGTGGTGGACGTTCCAGATCATTGCAGGAGGGCATCCTGTCAGTCTCCCGCAGCCACGGTCTCTCTGTCGGATCGATGCCTCCTCTGATGGGTTGGGTGCCCATCTGGGGAACACTGGGGCTCATGGCCTCTGGTCCCCGCTGGAGTCCCGATGCCACATCAACCCGTTGGAGCTCTCGAGCGTGTCCAGCTGCTCACCGGCTTTGTTCGCTTCCTCCGGGGTCAAGTGGTCTCGAGTCCAGACGACAATACCACGACTATGTACTATCTAAACCGCCATAGGGCGGGACGCGCCCATGCTTCTATGCAAGGAAGCCTGCGATTTGGTCACTCGGCAGGCCTGGAGGCGGATCTCCTAGCCATTCACGTGGCAGGAGCCTCCAACACCCTGGCCGATGCCCTGAGCCGGATAGGGGCTGCATCCCACGAGTGGTCTCTCCTGCCGGAGGTAGTACAGCATCTGTTCTCCCTTTGGGCACACCTCAGGTGGACCTGTTTGCCTCCACGGAGAACGCCAGCTGAGTCTGTTCCATGCCCGCCTCTCAGCAGGGCTCGCTGCAGGGGATGCCTTCTAGGCAATGGACCCCGGCCTCTTGCCTTTTCCATTTCCTTGATCCACAAGGTGCTTCTCAAGGCGAGGAGGGACAAGGCGCAGGTGATTCTGATAGCCCCAGACTGGCCTCGCCAGTTCTGGTACCAGATCTCCTCAGTCTCAGCTCCAGGACTCACGGTAAGCTTCCAGCTCGCCTGACCTGCTCCAGTCAATCAGGGAAGGTGTTCCATCCGACCTTCAATCCCTGCACCTGACGGCCTGGTTCCTGAGCTGCCAGAGTTCCAGGCTTTGGGTCTTTCCTGACGAGGTCCTCAATGTAGTTGAGGCGTCCCGTATGAGCTTCCACCAGAAAATGTTATGCCTTCAAATGGAAAAGGTTTTCCATTTGGTGTCAGGGCAAGGGCTTGGACCCTTCCTCCTGTTCCTTGGCAAGCATCTGGACTATTTATGGTCCCTTTCTAGTCAAGGGCTTAGGTCGCTGACCTAAGTGTGCACCTGGCAGCCATCTCTGCTTACCGGCGGGCGCGGAAGCCAGTCGGTGGCGCAGGAGAAGGTGGTCTGGCATGCCAAAGGCCTTGATCACATTTCCTCCAGTGCGGGAACCCCACTCCGTGGGATCTACTGCTGGTACTGGCAAAGCTCATGGCAAGCCATTCGAACCTATGCACAGGTGTTTCTCTCTCACCTGTCGTGGAAGACCGCCTTCTTGGTGGCTATCACGCTCAGCCAGAAGGATGGGAGAGCTCCAGGCGCTTCCATCGAGTCTCCTTACCTGGTCTCCACAGGACAGCAGTTGTCCTGCGCTCAATTCAAATTCCTTCCGGCGGTGGTGTCGGAGTTTCACCTCAACCAGGTGTTGACTCTGCCGGTGTTCTACCCCAATCACACCTCGGAGGGTGAATATAGGCTCCATACTCTGGATCCTGAGGGGCGCCGCTATTATAAGGGAGCGCACGGTTGAAATTTGGGAGAGGTTCGCCAGCTGTTTGTCACCCACGCCTGAAGTCATGATCTGGCAGACCTGGCAGCTGCCGAGGACGATAAGCAGGTGGGTAACCTCCTGCATAGATCTCTGCTATAAGTTAGCGGGCATGGAGCCTCCCAGAGGATAAGAGCTCATTCTACCCGCCATACTGCTGCAGCGTGGCTGCTTCCAGGGCGTCCCTATCCAGGAAATCTGCAGGCTGCTACCTGGAAGTCAGCAAACACCTTCATTACCCACTACCACATCGACCTTGAGTCACGCCGGGATGCTGGTTTGGGGCCTCGGTTCTCAGTCTCTCTTTCCCAAGTAAGTATATGGGGTGTGCGTCTTGCCTCCCTCCTCCCGGAGAACTGCTAGGAGTCTGCCAATGAGTGTGGATGAACAATACCAATCCATGTCCTGAAATGTAACAGGGAGTTCTAGGAATGGTATATGTTGTTCATCCACACCTGGCCCACCCGACCTCTCGAAGCCACAGCACAACCTGAGCTTCTCCAGCGGCCAGATCTGGCGCCATAGGGGCGGAGCCGAGAGTTACAAGCCACCCGGTGGGTGGGAGGAGCAAGCTTGAAGACCTTCCGCAAGATTTAAAGCGGCAAGGATACTCGCCAATGAGTGTGATGAACAACATATACCATTCCTAGAACTCCTGTTACAGGTGAGTAACCTGTATTTCTGGAGCACAAGGGATGGGAGGGTCTCGGCACCCAACTAAGGATCTAGGTTCGAGCAGACTCGATAGACCATAAGGCCTAATCTGCTGGCAAATAGTATGTTAGTATGTTAGTAATATTGTTTCTTTCAAGGTCTCCTTTAGCATCAGTAACCTCCCACCCTTCCTCCCTACATAACCTAAGGAGAACTCTGCATTTTTTTTTAGCTTTGCCAGATTTGCTCTAGTTTTTCTCTGCAGTTAAAGCAAAGTTCTGGTTTGCTTATTGCTTTTCTATTTTTGCATGTTTTAGATAATTTTTAATCCTGTTAGGACACTCTTTTTATATGGGCATGTTTGGCATCGTAGCTCTGAAAAAATTCTGGTGCCTTTTGGGCAAGCTCCAGTCAGCACACCCTCTAACTCTTTTCTGATTGGATAATTCCCTAACTCATTACCATAATCTCCACTTCCAAGGCAACTTAACTTAGCCAGTTTACTGCTATTGTTACTGATGCTAAAGGACACCTTGGAAGAAACAATATTACTATGGTGAGTCATTTTTTTCTTATCCACCACTTGCCTAGAACCACACATGGTGGTGGTTGACGTACCATGTTGATCATATAGTGCCTGCGGCTGGGGAGGAGGGGGTTGGGTAAGACCAGGGCATTTTTCTTTGGTTTTCTTCCCAGGGTGCCATCATGCAATAACGTGCATGTGCGTTGGCATCTAACAGCAGCCCTTCCTCTTCTGATTCTCTCACATGTGCTGCCACTTGGTCTTCGCCCATTGGTAGTTTCACAGTGAGTCATAGAGTACCCCCACCTCAAGGGAGGAAAACTGTCTCTGGGACACTCGATTATCCCTTCCCTAGCTGGCATCATGAGTTGTAGCCACATTGCTGTGCCAGGAGGCTAGCCAAGCAGTTTTTCTTTGGCATTATAAGCAGAGTTTAGCTGTAGTGGAAATGTAATTACATCAGATAAATATGTGCTGATTGATTTACATGCATGTGAAAACTTGTATTCAGGGTTGTTTTTTACCTAAATGTTTTGCCTAAAGTTCAATAAAATATTGATAAAAAAGTAACCCAGCTTAGTCACTCATTTGTATTTTTTCATCTTAGGAACTATTAAAGAGAGAAGTAAACCCAAATTATCGGGCAGGGCCTCATCTCGGCATATTCGAAGAAAGGTCGAAGAGAAGGTGGAGAATACAAGCAGAGACCATCAAGGTGTCTATATCAATAAGTGCAGAAGCTTTCTGAATTCCATATGCACATACTGGACGCCAGTCTTCCCATCCCAAGATCAGCACTTTCAGCCTACAGGAGAGGAGACTGGATCCCCAGATGCTCAGAGTGAAAAGAACAGCGCTGTCTGGGCCGTGGCCTGTTTAGTAGCTCAGTGGGTAGTGAAGTCTGCAACTGACTGCGACCCAACCATTCAAAATTTAGACCTCCTTCTCAGGTGGCTTCAGATCAGTATCTTGCCACATGAAGCGGTGGTCCAAGAACTTCTCAAGGATCCCACAGTGAGAGGCAACCTGTTGAAGCTTTATAATCGAGCTTGTGATATCACTGACATGGACTGCTCGAGCATAAGCACCACTGCTCTGTTTAGCCAGGTCATGATTCAGCTGATGAAATGTCAGGGCCTGACCAAAGATGGTTTCCATGAGACTGTGATCCAACCCATGTGCTTGACTGCTCTGAGTGAGGAAGATACGGCAAAGAGAGGTAACTTGTTTTTCCATCCTTGATTAGAGGGCATGAAAGAGACTGTGTGCCTAGTTTTCCTTTTTGGGGGGAGTGATATTATAGGGGCACTGTTAACTCATGTTAACATAAAAAAAAGTCTGTAAGCCAGAAGAGTGATTTTCATATCCATTTTTTGAATACAGTATTTTCAACAGTACTCATGCAGAGTATACAGTTAGTGCTATTCCATGTATCCTTACAATGAGTATGTGTTTTTATACATATAGTTGCATATTACAATTAAACACAACAAATAACAGTATGTCAGAAAAATGACAAGATAGAAGAACAGACAGACATATTCTGCTGTTGATGAACAGTGTTCTGCAGGTTTGGAGCAGTCCTACAAATATAGGTTTTATGTGGTACTTCTGCTCGGGGGGGGGGGAGCTCAATACTGGGTTTTGCTTGTAAGTGTTTATCTTTCCCTTCAGTTACCCAGCCTCAGGCCCTCTGGGAAGTCTCTCCATTTCTCCTCATACTAGGCCCAGATGTTCTGGTAGACATGCATTCTATCCCGCACTTTGTAAACAATTTGTTTTTCTAAAATCATGTCGTCATGCATAACTCTCCTCCAGTAGCCATATATAGGAGGATGTGTCTGCTTCCAGTTTGTGAGGATTCCCAGCTTAGCAGCTGAGACTGCCAGGAAGGTTACTTTCTTGTGATTGGACTGTATGTCCTCTGAAACTGTCATATCCCCCCCAAGAGGACCATCCTCGCCATTATGTTAATCTGTTTATCAAGAATCTGTGTCAGAGCGGCTTCAGTTCCCTGCCAGTATTCCAGAAGCATAGGGCAGTAGTACAGTACATCATGTGAGATCGGTGAGCGTCAGCATTTATACCTAGGGCAGGAGCCATCATATTGAGGCGCAGCTTTTGCTAATCTGGCAGGCATGCAGTATGCCCTACGTATTGTCATGAAGTGGATTACCTTGTGCGTAGCATGCATGGGAAGGTGCCAGCCCATTTCCAAAATGTCCTATCTTCCTCACCAATGGCTATACCCAAATCATTTTGCCATTTTAGCAATAGGATATAGCTACTACTAGGCACTGGAGACATTAGATTGCTGTGTAGTTGTGCTATCAAACCTTTAGTATGTTATGCACCGTCAAGTGTGCTTGTGATCCCTGAAGGAGGATCCTGCAGTGCATAGTCTGTTCCTAAAAGACCACCCAGGAAATGATACCATTTTAAAAATCTAAAACAGAAAGTGAGTGTTGGGTATATGATATGTGTGAGACAGCTCCCCGAGTGACATCAGCTTACCACCCATCTACAGGTGTCCCATGAGGGAAATCCCTTTGTTATGCCATTCTTTGAAACCGGCATCCTTAAGAAATTCTAGGAGAAGAGGATTATCCCAGAGCAGTGTTAAAGCTGTATGATGATTAGTGTGCCATTTAAATCTATGCATGTTGTGTCAGACTCAGCAGATGTTCCATAACCTGGCTTCCTTTCACTCTTCCTGAGTTCTGCAGGCTAATACTATACAAGAGATCAGTCAGTCTGCTATTTGTTACCCATTCTCGTTCCAGCAAAATGCCTGCATTATTGCACTGACTGTCATGCCATGGTTTAATGCTGGCCAGCTGTGCTGCTATCCAGTAATTATTCTTAAATGTGGAATTGCTCAGCCCCTCCTTACCCCACTCCCTACGTTAGCTGGTCCTGTTTTACCCTAGGAGTTTAATTGTGCCACAGATAGTTTTTTTTTCTTTAATTCTCTTTATGAACCTATCTAACCGGGGCATCTCTCGGGAATCCATGCTCTGCTCCTTGGCTCCACCGTCCGTCTGAATCGCACTCCCATCGGTCAGGACCCCGGGCTCTCCCGGCCCCAAGGAGGGGCCCGTGAATCCCCAAGGGGAGAGTTGGAAGTTGCCAACCTTGGGCGTGTGGCCGGGGCAACTGATGATCCTGTCGCCTCACCCAGCGGTAGGTTTTTTTTTTCCATTATCCCCCCTATCCGCTGGGAAGTGCAATGCACTCCAGCGTGTTGCATGCTTGCTCTCGAGCACACCCACAGGAGTGCCTCCTAGCCAGTCCCTACTCTTCCTAGCACCCAACTGCTGTGAGCCCCTGGCACCACTAGAGGCCACTAGACTGCAGGAGTGTGAAACCCCCCACCCCAGGAAGGGAGAGCTGTCCTCCAGACGCTCAATTCCTACCCTCCCCTGCCAACCCCCAGTGTCCCGGGCTCGTTCCCTAACCCGGGTCGCTTGCATGGCGCGAGGTGTGGCATCCAGCACCTCAGCCCTCAGCGCCACCAGGCCGGCTGCCACAGCCAGGTTGAAGCATTTGCCTTAAGTATTTTAAGGAATGCTTCAGGTATAGGTAACAGGAGAACTTAAAACAAATATAGCAACTCGGGTATAATTGTATTTTAGCACATTGGACTTTGCTAGCAGGGACAGGTGTAGAGCCTGCCATTTTTTTTTTTGTTACAAAGCTGCATTATGGTATCCAAAGCTGAGGGGTGATTTGCCTCAAACATGTGTTTTACCTGTCTTTCAACCCACATCCCCAAGTATTTAAACCCACCCCTAGTCCACTGTGGGGGAAAAAACGCTCATTCAAGTCACTATGTGGGCAATCACAGAGAGGCACCACCACTGTCTTATTTAAGTTTACCTTATACCCTGATAGGTTACCAAAGGCTTGTAGTTGGCGAGTTAAAGCTGGGATCAGCTGTTCAGGGTCCATTATGCATACTAATAGATCATCTGCATATAAAGAGACCTTTACCTCTGCCTTACCCATTGTGACCCTTTTACTGTCCTGGCAGTCTAAGTTTTTTAGCCAGAGGGTCTAGGGCTAAATTGGACAGTAAGGGTAACAGGGGACACCCCTGGTAAGTTCCTCTGCTCAATTTAAAGTGACTCCAACATCCATGCATTATTTTGTACCAAAGCTGTTGGATTGGCATAAATAGCTTGCACCCACTGGAGAAATTTCTGTGGAAACCTCATGGTTCTCGTCGTGCACCAGAAGTGGTCCCATTCAGTCCTGTTGAATGCTTTTTCTGCATCAAGTGAGACCACATTGGGCAGTCATTTGAGTTATGTTTACTTCTGATGAGCACCTGTAACAATGTTCTAAAATTATATGGTGCTCCCCTCCTCTCACTTTGACGAATCCAGCCTGATCTGTGTGGACCAGTTTAGGCATGACTTCTAGTTGTCCTGCCAGGATTTTTGCATAAATCTTGAAATCAGCATTAAGCAACAATATTGGCATATAGGAAGCCACCAAGTTTTTAGACTTATCCAGTTTAGGTAAAACTGTAACTCTCGCCTTTGAGAAAGTGTCTGGTAGTTTCCCAGTTTTGAGGGTGTCTCGTAAGGTTTCAGAAACGGGTCCTTATAACACAGGAGACACTTTTTCATGTAAATATGTCATAAATCCATCCAGTCCTGGGGCTTTCCCAACCAGTCATTGTCCCAGGGCCTTCAGAACTTCCTGTTTGGTGAGGGGTGCTTCTAGTTGCTGTATTTCTTCAACTGTTAAGGCTTGCAAGTTAAAATAAAAAGATTGTGGATCTATTCCAGTTACAGGGTGTGGGTTACCAGATCCTGTAGTATAGAGGCCTACGAAATAGTTGACAAATTCCACGTTGATTTCTTGGGGTCTGCTTGTGATTTGGCCACCAGCAGCTCTTATGCCAATGATGTCACACTGTGCACTCTCTTGCTTTAGTTGATGGGCCAGTAACTTGCCACATTTATTCCCCATTTCATAAAGTTTAGCCCTGTGAAAGCTTAAGGTTCATTCAGTACCTTTTTGTATGGGCTTCATTATATTCAGTTCTTAGTCATGTTAGATCTCTATATTTGGCCATATTCCTACTCTTTTAAATTCAATTTCTAGTTGCACAGTTCTTGTTTCTAAGGCTTCTAGCTGTGCCTTGCTAGCCTTACTTGTTCACATGAATACTGTCCCCACCTCCCACCCCCAGTGGAGGTCTTTAATGAGTCCCAGACCACCACTGTGTCTAAAATGGAGTGTTTGTGTCCAAGTACTCCTTGATTTCCTTGCTTAACTGCTTGAGGTAATCTGATCTATGCAGCACAAGTGTATGTATTTCCAGATGTTACCATTTGAAAGGGATTCATGTTCCACACATCTTGTTAGCAGCAAGAGAGAGTGGTCCAAGATTAAGTATTCACAGTGCACTGTTCCCTGCAGTACCTCAGCTGTACATATCAGTACATGTATACAAGTGGTGCACTGGCAAAAAGAGTAATCTTGAACCCTTGGATTACACACTTGCCATACATCATGCAGGCCTATATCCTTTAAGTTAGTGTTCAATAATTGTGCAGCCTTCATAAACTGATATGGTCTCTCTGAAGAGCAGTCCAAGTACACATCCAATACTAAGTTAAAATCCCCTTCCCAGATTATTTGCCCCAATGTCTGGCTCAGCTGGACCAGCAACTCCTGATAAAAAGCACAATCATCAAAATTTGGAGCATAAATATAAAGTAGCACCACCAGACAGTTGTATAATTTCCCCGACCCATCACCCCCCCTGCCATTGGGGTCAGACCTGATCATCATGGCCTCCAATGGGATGCATTTGTGTATTAATATGAGAACCCCTCTAGAGTGGGAGTTAAAGGGAGCAAAACAGGTTTGCCCAAGCCAATCCCTGTGAAACTTAAGATGTTCTTGATCGGCTGTATCATGTTGCATTAAATACAAAAACACCCTCTTTCTTTTTATGGTGTAGTTAATCCCTTTAATATTCCAGGAAATGAAATTAACTTTGGTCTTCATGTTAAAAATCTATGCAGCATCAAGCAGCTAATCGGTCCCACATATTCACCCTTTCACCAATCCCTCCCCCACATCACCACAGTAAATAAAGACTGCCCAGCATTCTGAAGTGTATTGTATGGCTGTGAATAGAAAAGGTAATAACTAACAGGAACAATGTAAATGGACAGAACCCCCTGTGTAATGTAACTGAGAGGACACACAGCAAACATTAACTTAGGCTACCCAAATTAGGTGGGGGTCTGTGCAAGAGCACGGTGTTGTGAAGTGCAGGGGCAAAGAGATTCTGTGCCCATAGAGCAGTACCACTTGAAAATAGCCCCACTGAGTATCACTCGAGGTTATAAAGAGGGAAAGATCACAGTGTCTGATTTAGGAAGCTCACAGTTTCCTGAAACCAGAGCGCCTGTAAGGAAGGAATATAGCCATCAGTTTGGATTGGGCCACTGTTGGCCCACTTTGAGCTAGTTAGATATCAGATTTTCCTGTGGCACATCAACTACGCTGACTTCGGGTCAGAGGTGGATATACCACTTCGACCTCCGGCACCAAGACCCTTAAGGTCCATCCCTTCTGTGGTGCTCCACGAGCACAGGGGAACTAGTGCTCTCTTCTGGGCGGTATCAGTAACCCCCTTCAATTTAGAAACAGAAAAGGAAGCTCGGCCCGACTCGTTAAGCATGAGAGTGCAAGGAAAACTCCTGCTGCACGACGAGCACAGGGAAACTAGTGCTCTCTCCTGATCGGTATCAGTAACCCCCAGTTTAGAAACAGAAAAGGAAGCTTGGCCTGACTCGTTAAGCATGAGAGTACAAGGAGAACCCCTGCTGCTGTGAGTCACAGCATTTGTCCCAACTAATATACTGCAAAGTTTCCCTCCCCGCCATCTGTACCACCCACCACAAAGAATTAACGGCATTTTCCAGCATAAAACAAAACAGGCTTTCTGTACACCGTAACTCGAGAGTGAAGTACAGTCCAATACACTGTGTCCAGGGCCTAAGAGCTACTTCAAGCATAGGACAGTTCCACCGAGAACTCTGACCCATTCGTGTGTTCTCTTTGCATTTCCCACCATATTAATACCAGTTTGAACTGTGGGAGAAAGTCATGCTGGGGGACGGGCATGCCATTTCAACCACCTGTGCTGTTAAGGACATTATAATGTGTGTTGACCCCTTGTTCTTATAATAACCTCCATCTCCCAGTTCCATCATACCTCTCTCGGCTCTTGCAGTGACTGCTGGAAGTGCAGGCAAAACTCTGTCCCTTTCATGTGTCACTATGGTGCAGAAGAAATTCTGGACCATGTGCAGCACTGCGTTTGGGGATGAAAAAGGACAGTAAAGTTAAAATGTCAGGGTCCGCTTGCCATCCAAATGTCATACATAGCATGCTTATGGAAATTGAACTGGCCTCGTTGTCCTCCATCTGGCATGAACAGATGGGTCAGGGGTAATCGTGGTGCAGCAACTACGAGATCGAAGGGTGTGGTCTAAAAAAGGAGCCGGGCTGGTGCATCTATATACTAGAGTGCCTTACAATGCTGAAATTGCCTTCGCTGTAGGGTGTTCACAAATTCTTCAGCCTTGTTGGGGTCAGTGAAAAAAAGCTGCTTGCCACTAACCGTTAAATGTTGTTTTGCAGGCATTAGAAGAGTGAAGGGAATTTTAGTTCTGTTTCATTAGGTCTTTAACTTCTTCAAATTCCCTCCATTAGTTAAACAGCTGGGAGCTGAGGTGAGGGTACACTTGTAGCAGATGGCAATGATATTTAATGCCCCGTCCTGTCTTGCCTTCCAAATCACAAGTTGTGTGTCTGTATATTTAAGGAACTTCATAAGGATGAATCTCGTTTTTTCGGTCGGTGCCGGTCTCCCTCGAAGAGCCCAGTGGGCTCTAGCTATGACTGTTTGTCCCAAATAGTCATCTTGGGTGAGGAAGTCCTTGAACAGTGTGCTGAAAAAAGCTTTGGGGTGGTCTCCCTCCAACCCCTCAGGTAATCCAGCTGTTTTGAAATTCTCTTCTCAACTGTGGTCTTCTAGCTGGTCCACTTTTTGTTGGAGATATTTGATGGTTCTCTTGTAACAGGAGACTTGCATCTCATAGGCACCAAGCTTTCCTCATTAACGTTGACCCAGTTTTCGACCTGGTTGTGCTGTTTGAATAGCGGTACATTTTTCATGCAAGCTGGTGAATCTAGATTGCATTTTAAGCAGCAGCTGGTCGTGATGCCAAGGGAGCCCCTGCGCACTGTCTGCTACTTCCGGCTCCCGCCTTACCCACAGTACTGTCAGTCTGCTTCCCCTGCTCCTTGGCCTGCTGCGGAGCTGCTTTCAGTGGTGTATTTCTCGTGGCTCACAGAAGAGCGTGATGTCTGCTGCAGGTAGTTTCTTTTTCTTTGATCTGCCAGAAGCTGGTCCTTTCCAGTTTGCCAGTTTTGCTGGTAGATTGGCAGACCAAAGTGGGCAGTTTGGTCTCGCTGGCATGGAGCTCCAGTGTAAACATGTTGGTTAGTCAGATGCCATCTTGGGAAACCATTTGCATATCCATTAAACATAAAATGCAGTGTTGATTCTTCTGTTTAGAAACAGAGAAATTGTTGGCAGGTAAGGACCTCCAGGCCCATGAAGTCTGCCCAAGTGTTCTATCTACATGTTACCTAAGGACCCTAGGTGTCCCAGGTAATTCCCCCCCTGCCCCATCTCCAAAATTCCCTTGTACCTATCCCGAGCAGCCTTGAATCCCGTCACAGGTTTGGCTGCCACCACTTCCTCTAGGAGTGCATTCCAACCATCCACCACCCTTTCTGTGAAGTAGTGTTTCCTAATGTTTCCCTTGAATCTTCCCCCTTTTAGCTTCATGTCATGACCCCTTGTTTTTGAGGGTCTCTTATTCTGGAAAATACTGCTATCCAGGACCCTGATAATACCCTTTTGGTACTTGAAGGTCTCTATTATGTTCCCCCATCCCTCCTTTGCTCCAGGGTATACATGTTGAGGTCCTTCAGCCTCTCCTCATATGTCAGTTGGCTGAGTCCCTGCACCATTTTCGTTGCCCTCATCTGGATCCTCTCCACCATATCCACGTCCCTCCTGAGGTACAGTCTACAGAACTGGACACTGTGTTCAAGGTGTGGCCTCACCAGCTGTTTGTACAAGGGCATCACCACCTCCCTCCTTCTGCTCATGATACCACTGCCTATGCACCCTAGCATTCTACTGGCCCTTGCTACTGCCCTCTCGCGTTGCTTAGCCACCTTGAGATTATTAAATATAATTATACCAAGGTTCCTCTCCTGCTGTATCGCTTCAAGTACCTGACCACCCATCCTGTGCTCTGCTCTAGGATTTCTGCTCCCTAAGTGCATCATTTTGCACTTCTTTGTATTAAAGCTCAACTGCCACACTTTTGAGCACTCCTCTAATTTGTGAAGATCTCTACTCATTGTTTCAACACCATCCGTAGTGTCTACTCTGCTGAAGAGCTTTGTATCATCTATGAATAGACAAATCTTCCCCTCAAGCCCTTCTGTAATGTCTCCTATGAAAACGTTGAACAGGATCGGTCCCAATACCAACCCCTGTGGTACCCCGCTAGTCATCCCTCTCTCCCCTGATGAAACTCCATTGACAACCACCCTTTACCTTCTTCCCTCCAACCAGTTTTTAACCCATCTCACCACCTCTGGCCCCACCCCGAGGGCTCTCAGTTTGTGCAGACGCCTTCTATGCGGCACGGTGTCAAATGCTTTACTGAAGTCTAGGTAAACCACATCCACTGCCCCGCCCTGATCTATTACTCTGGTCACCCCATCAAAGACTTCAATTAAGTCAGTTTGACATGACCTCTCTTTCATGTGTAACCCCCCTACAAATGGGGGTTCCCAAAAGACTTCTAGGAGCTTGCTTGAATGCTCCAAGCCTGAATGGTGTTTGGCATTTAAGCCATTTATCAGTGAGTGTTTTTAGAACCTCTGGTACTGTCTCTTTAAGAGCTGTCTGCTTGCAGACATAATTAGTTTGTATGGGGGACTGTGTGTTTCTTTGATTGAGTACCACTCAAGCTGCTGCCAATTCACTTCATTTTGCAGTCACTAGGAGTGCAAAGGAACCTATCTGAAAGATGTAACTGTTTGCCAGAAATTATTTAGAGTAATAATGAAATTACAGTTTGTCTAACCTGCTTTCTTTGCAGTCAGAACTGTGTCTGCTAGTTCCCATTCTAGTTTTGAACTGCTGAACTGGACCAATCAGTGTGGGGTAAGCTAGCTCTAAAATGGTGCCTTGGACCTAATCAGAACTTGGACTCATAATCTGAGCCAGCCACAAGAGGATTGTATGGGCAGTGACTCTGGGAGATGTAGTTTAGACTTCAGTGCCTTTTGGACCAACAGCAGCAGTCTATTGTGAGTGACAGCCAATCCAGTCAAGAACTGGGAGGAACTCAAAGGAAGTGCCCGTTTTGTCGGTTGGAGTTTCAGTTGAGCTTTGGCAGTGAAGAAGGAAGGAGCCCTGTGCTTTTCAGTGTGCAGTTTTAGTCAAAAACGTGTGTAAGGCCCAGAGTTCCGGTCTGCAGCTTGTGTAACAGCTTGTTAGGACTGAATCCGTCCTGTGAAAAGAATCAAAGGATCTCTGAAGAGTAGAAACCACGCCACCCTGTAGAAGACTGGAGAAATTGTTGAATTACACTCGGTCTGTCAGGAACTGAATCTGCTGTGTGTTCTCCGGTATTGTGCAGTAATTGCGATCGGGATACAGATGCAGCCTGCCTGGTATAGTGCTTTCTTTATATGGATGTGTGAAGAGGTTTGTGTACCTCAAGTGAGCCCTGCTGACATTGAAGGACCCTATCTTATTTGGAGGTCGTGAGTACTAATTCAGGGTCGGCTCCTGTTGAATTGCCACATTAAATCCAAATGGAATTACTGTACTGCTGACTGTTTAATTCTCCTTTTCTCTGTGTGAAGAGGCCCTACCAGCTGCCACGGTTTGGACTAGCCACTGGGGCTTGGGTACCCAGGGACAGTAACTGATAGGGATAGGCCTGCACAGAGCCATAGGTAGATTATTAGAGTGATAAGCTAATTAACCTGATTTCCCCTGTCCTTGTTATATCCCCTAAATAAATCAGAGCTGCTTGTTTCAGCAAAGTTATACTGCCTGAGGTATTTGTCTATGTTAAAGTACTGTACTGTGATTGTTGCACTGTATCTCATTTCACAGGAGGTCCCAGTGCAGGAACCAGACCTGGGGTAAGTGTATACTGTGAAGGTAATTCTGATATATTGTGTGGGCCACTAGTGGGAAGAAAGGGGGGTTGCAGTGTCCCAGAGGGCTGTGACCAAGTTAGTTTAACTATTGCAAACCCTGACCTCTGGGTGGAGGCACCCGCCATTGGATCCAGGCCCCTCAACCTGTTAGTGGCAAATCAGGCAGGGGTAGTAGCCCCTGGGATAGCGCCATCTAGGGGTTACACATGAATCCATGCTGTCTGTGATCCATTAGGTTATTTGAATCAAGATATTTGGTAATTCTTTCTTTCGGTAATTTCTCCATCAGCTTGCTCACCACTGATGTCAGGCTGACTGGCCTGTAGTTGCTTGCCTCTTCCTTCCTTGTGGAGAGGGACCACGTCCACTCTTTTCCAGTCATCCGGAACCATCCCCGTCTCTAATGATGTATTGAACAAGCCAGTTAATGGCTCCACTAGCACCTCTCTCAGCTCCCTCAGTATTCTGGGGTGTATCCCGTTAGGTCCCATAGCTCTGTCAACTTTTAGTCCTGCTAGTTCCTTTAGGACCCCCTCCACTTTGAATAGGCTGATGTCCACCCCCCTTCCCAGCTTTCCACCTATCCCTGATCTGTCCTCCTCCATCTCCACCATGAACATGGAGCAAAAGTAGCCTTCTCCTGATCCCTCTCCACCATCTCCCCACTCTTATCCCTCAGCCGAACTATCCTACCCTTTGTCTTCCTCCTTTCACTCACATACTGGTAAAAGGTTTTGTCACCTCCCTTAACTTGATTGAGCTATTTTCTCTTCAGTCGTTCCCTTTGCTGTCTGGACCTCACGTCCCGCCCCCTTTTCCCTTTCCTGGTACGCATCTCTAACTTCCTCCCTCTGATTCTGTTTGTATCTCCTGAACACTGCCCTTTTTGTCCTGAACTTTATTACTATTTCTCTGCTGAACCATAGAGGTTTCCTTTTTTCCTATTTTATCTGGGTTTAGGTAAGTTGTCTTGAGGTAAAGTTGCAGTATTTATTACAGAGTGACAGCTCAGCATTGTTTACTGCATGTTGGGGGACCCACACAAAACTAGTGGATTAATGGAGAGTTTTTTGTTTTAGTTTTGTTTTCTATATATTTTTTGCTGTAAATGACATATTAAAAATACGACCATGGGGAAACAGTATACAGTGTACTGTGTAGCTGTATGCAGTCCGGGCTGGTGTTACATCACCAGGATAAAACAGTATCTAGCTCCTGCAGACGTCATGGTGATCATGCATGCCTTTGTCACCACTAGACTTGATTACTGCAATGCTGTATAACTAGGGTATCTGGAGGTTTGTTGTGATGCCTGCAGCTAGCCCAGAATTCTGCAGCCCTGCTGGTTATGGGCTCCTCTTGTAGGGATCACATCACACTGGCTCTGTGTGTGCGCTGCGCTGGCTGCCTATGTGGTGGCGCATAACCTTCAGGATATGCTTGACAAGTTTCAAGGCCCTGCATGGTTTAGGACCAGACAACTTTTACACTCCCACTCCATTCATCTGATGCTGGCCTCCTTGTAGTCCCCGCCTCTAAACTTCGTCAGTCTGGGGACAGAGCATTCAGTGTGGCAGCACCTACTCTGTGGAATACTCTGCCGGATCATATTAGATCTGCCTGCAAGTTGGAGGTTTTTAAATATAATTTGTAAACTTTTCTGTTCACTGCAGCCTTTCCTGCATGTTAACCATTTTTAATTTGATGTATGCTGCCTGTTTAATTGTTTTGCTTGTAGTTGTTTTATTATACAGTGCCTGAGCTCTTGGGAACGGGTGCTATAGAAAGAAAGTAACCTTGCCTATGTAATTGGGAGTTAGATTGCCTGTTGGGTTAAATGGAGTTTCTCAGCCCATAAAGGTGGCTAGTGTTTTTGTAAAGGGGAACAGTCAACTCTGGACATAGGTGATTCCTGTGCCAGGTCAGTAGCGGCCGTGGTGGCTATGCGTCGCAAGGCGTGGCTGAGGATATCCACCTTCACGGCAGATACCCAGCACAAGTTGGTGGACATTCCCTTCTTGGGGACTGACCTCTTCAGCCCTGGAGTGGAGGGACACCTCTAGCGGATCGAAAAGTCCAGCGCCACTCTGGACTCAGTCACCTCCGCCCAGAGGGACAAAGGCCGCCGTCAACACCAGCATAAGTCCTTTCGTTCTTGTTTACCTTGCGACCATTACAGCACCAGCAACAGGGCCAGCAGGCTCGCGCTTGGCGTCCCAAACCCAAGCCCGCGGCTTCCTCCAACAGGAAGCAAGGAGGTAAAGGCCCAGGAGGTCCCTCGGCCATTCCCTCTTCCAAGCCTGCCCAGTGATGGGTTGAGGGGTGCTACCCCCAACCTCGTCACTCCCCCCTGGGTTCCCCCCATGGGGGGGACGGCTCCGACACTTCCTTTCCACCTGGTCCGCTATCACAACGGACCGCTGGGTGTTGGAGGTGGTAGGAAAGGGCCTGCCTCTGGAGTTCGAGCAGGCCCCACCCTTCTGAGCAGTCACCCCTCGGGGGGCCTAGGGGTCTGCAGCCTCGCTGTCGGCCTGCCGAGCCGATATTGCCCTGCTCCTCGAAAAAGAGGTGATCAGGAAGGTGGCGGATCCTCCTCCAGACCTGGGGTTCATGTCCAGGTTTTTCCTGGTCCCAAAACGGATGGGGGGCTGGCGCCCCATCCTCGACCTGAACAGGTTCCTAAGGTCTCGGACCTTCAGGATGGTCACTCTGGCTCAGATAATCCCATCCTTGGAAAGAGGCATGTGGTTCTGTTCCCTGGACTTCCAGGATGCGTTCTTTCACGTCCCGATCCGTCCGTCTCATCAGAGATTCCTCCGCTTCAGAGCGGAGGGATCCCTTTACGAGTTCCGGGCCATGCCCTTCGGCCTCTCTCTAGCTCCCAGGGTCTTCACCAAATGCATGGCAGGGTGACAGCATTCCTGCAGCGCCAAAGGGTTCGGGTGTACCCCTACCTGGACGACTGGCTGATTGCAGCCCCCTCCAGAGTGGAGGTGGAGCGGTCCGAGATCTGGCCCTCCAGGTTTGCTCTCAGATTGGCCTCTTCATCAACGAGGCCAAGTGCAGAACTCGTGCGAAGCAGGTGATACTTTTCATCGGGGCAGAGCTCGACTCTCTTCGAGCCAAAAGCTCTGCTCCCGGGCCGAGGTTCTTTCCTCCTTTGCCCAATCATTTCTGATTGGGCAATCGCGCCCTGCCCGGGACTTCCTGCGCCTCCTGGGCCTCATGGTGGCCTGCACCAGCATGGTCCATTGGGCCTGTTGGTACATGCATCCCCTTCAATGGGGACTAGCCAGCCAGTGGTCACAATGCTGCGATCCGTTGGACCAGCCTGTGACAGTGACCCAGGAGATGTGGAACGCTCTCCAGTGGTGGACCGTTCCGGCACATCTGCAGGAGGGCATCCCATTCGTCCACCCCGAGACGACGGTCTCTCTATCGACCGATGCATCTCTGGGTTGGGGTGCCCATCTGGGGGGAGCACAGAGCGCACGGCCTCTGGTCCCCTCGGGAGTCCCGATGCCATATCAACCTGCTGGAGCTCCGAGCGGTCCGCCTAGTTCTCACTGCCTTCGCTCCGTTTCTACGGGGTCAAGTGGTTCAGATCCAGACGGAGAATACCACGACCATGTACTACCTGAACCGCCAGGGCGGGATGCACTCCATGCTGTTATGCAAGGAAGCTCTCCCGCATTTGGTCCCTCGTGCCCAGCCTGGAGGTGGATTTCCTAGCCATTCACGTGGCGGGAGCCTCCAACACCCTGGCCGATGCCCTAAGCCGGATAGGGGCTGCGTCTCACGAGTGGTCTGTCCTGCTGGAGGTAGTACAAGATCTGTTCTCCCACTGGGGCACGCCTCAGGTGGACCTGTTTGCCTCCAGGGAGAACGCGAGGCTGAGACTGTTCCATGCCTGCCCCCCTCAGCAGGGCTCGCTGCAAGGGGATGCCTTCTCGAGGCCATGGACCCCGAGCCTCTTCTACACCTTTCCCCCATTTCCCTTGATCCACAAGGTGCTTCCCAAGGCGAGGAGGGACAAGGTGCAGGTGATTCTGGTAGCCCCAGATTGGCCCCGCCAGTTCTGGTACCCAGATCTCCTCAGTCTCAGCTCCAGGCTCCCGAGGCGGCTTCCAGCCCACCCGGACTTGATCTCAGTCAACTAGGGGAAGTTATTCCATCTGGACCTTCAATCCCTGCACCTGACGGCCTGGTTCCTGAGTGGCTAGAGTTCCAGGCCTTGGGTCTTTCCGACGAGGTCCTCAGTGTCATTGAGGCGTCCTGTAAGGAGTTGACCAGGAAATGCTATGCCTTCAAATGGAAGAGATTTTCCATTTGGTGTCAGGGGGAAGGGCTTGGACCCTTCCGCCTGTCCCTTGGCAAGCATTCTGGACTACCTGTGGTCCCTTTCTCAGCAAGGGCTTCGGTCGACGACCCTTAAGGTGCACCTGGCAGCCATCTCTACTTACTGGGCGCGGGCCGGGAAGCAGTCGGTGGCGCAGGAGAAGGTGGTCTGGCGCTTTTTCAAAGGCCTTGATCACATTTCCCCTCCGGTGCGAGAACCTCCCACCTCCGTGGGATCTACTGCTGGTATTGGCCAAGCTCATGGGCAAGCCACTCGAACCGATGCACAGGTGCAATATTTGCCACCTGTCGTGGAAGACCACCTTCTTGGTGGCTATCACGTCTGCCAGAAGGATGGGAGAGCTCCGGGCACTTTCCATCGAGTCTCCCTATCTGGTCTTCCACAGGGACAAGGTTGTCCTGCGCCCCCACCCGAAGTTCCTTCCGAAGGTGGTGTCGGAGTTTCACCTTAACCAGGTGTTGACTCTGCCGGTGTTCTACCCCAATCACACCACGGAGGCTGAATATAGGCTCCATATGTTGGACCCTAGAAGAGCGCTCGTTTATTATAAGGAGCGGATGGCTGAAGTTCGGGGAGAGGTTCGCCAGCTGCTTGTCACCTACGCTGAAGCCGCACCTGGCAGACCTGCAGCCATGCGGACGATAAGCAGGTGGGTCACCTCCTGCATAGATCTCTGCTATAGGTTGGCGGGCATGAAGCCTCCCAGAGGGATAAGAGCTCATTCTACCCGCCATACCGCTGCATCGGTAGCTGCTTCCAGGGATGTCCCTATCCAGGATATCTGCAGGGCTGCTACCTGGAAGTCGGCACATACGTTTACCCACTACCACATTGACCTTTAGTCACGCTGGGATGCTGGTTTTGGGGCCTCGGTTCTCCAGTCTCTATTCCCTAAGTAGGGGGGGTGTGCACCTTGCCTCCCTCCTCCTGGAGAACTGCTAGGAGTCTGCCAGACAGTGTGGATGAATAACATATCCATGTTCCTAGAAATACAGGTTACTCACCTGTAACAGGAGTTCTAGGAATGGTATACGTTGTTCATCCACACGACCCACCTGACTTCCCCGGCTTCAACGCACAACCTGGCTTCCAGCGGGCTAGATCTGGCATCATGGGGCAGAGCCGAGAGTTTTACCACCCTAGTGAGTGGGAGGAGCCAGCTTGAAGACCTTCCGGCAAGATTTAAAGCGGCAAGGAATCTGCCAGACAGCGTGGATGAACAACATATACCATTCCTAGAACTACTGTTACAGGTGAGTAACCTATATTTATGGGGTTTACCCCTCCACAACTTAAAACCTCGACATGCAGATATCTATTTTTTATTCTTTTGGCCTCAGCACATAAAGCTATCACTAAGAGCTGGTTGTCAGAGACCCCTCCACCACTCCAGGTATGGCACTCTTCATGCTTATATTTGTTAGAAATGGAAAAGTTAACTGCCAAGTTTAGATTAGGTTCTGAGAAATTTAAAACTAGGTGGTTGCCCTTTTTTCACTATTTGGCAAAGAGGAAAAACAGAAACGTATTGGACATCCTGGCAGATCATGCCTAATATAGGCGGATGGCCTCATGGGTCAACTTGGTTTAATGATAATTTAATTGGATATATTTTACTGGATTATATATAATTGAGGGAGAGTAGATCCTGACTCTCATGAAGTAGTATAGGCTTTTAAGGTTTCCAGTTTTTTCTTTGTTTGCCCCCTACGCCCCAAACTTATTATTAAATAAGTGTTCAAATTACCAATGCCTAACTCCGTTGCAGTTTCTTTTAATTCTCTTTTTCTTTTCTTTTAGCCAGTGGTAAACCAATCAGATATCTTTTAAATGTAGTGTGATGTTAATTAAAGTGCGGTTTAGATACTGCATCATGTTGAGTATGAAGTATAAGCTGTCTGTAGATTCAGCAGACTCCATTGCCCAAGGTATTCCTTGGGTTAAGGACTTTAATACCAGATAGATTTTCTTATAATTGTCACACTCAATCCACTTAATGGCTATTGTTATATGTGGTATTATGTTTTATTTGATATTTATAACAAAGTCTGTGTTTTTTGTTTTTTTTTAACTTTCTATTTTTTCTCTTCCTTACCCCCGCCCTGGAGCTATGCTGTTTCAGGAGACTCCTATGTGGCCCCCCACCCCCACGACTGACCTACCTGAATCCCCGGAGGTTCCCCCATGGAGCCATGGCTATACCCCCAGGCGAGTACGGGGCAGGGTCAGGACACCCGATGTCTTCTTGTCTTGTCGGGTCCCCCAGTGGTCAGGCAGGCAGTCGCAATCAGGGCAGGCACTGGAGCTCTGTCTACCTGTGCTCCGGCTGCGTTTTTTCCCTTTTTCTCTTCTGTGTGGTGTGAGCCCTAATGTCAAGACATTACGCCGACGTCCACCACACAGCTCCCATTGGTCTGTCCTAACAGCTTGCTGAACCTCGGGCCTCCGCCGGGTCAGACAAGCCACGGATCTTGTCCCTTCCTTCCTCCCCCTGGAGAAGGCGAGCAGTCCCTGGGACGCTAAGCCTTCTTCCTCCAGCACTCGAGTCCACTCCGAACCCGGTCGCCAGCATCTCAAGCGAAATCCAGCCGCTGCGCCAACGGGCCGGGCGCTGTTTTTTTTTTTTTTTTTGTCTGACTTTACGTATGTCAATGTTGATAAAAAAACAAATGAAACAATAACATTTTTATTTAAAAAAAAAAAGACTACCTGCTTTTATGGTTTTTTTTTTTTTTTTTTTACGTCCCTCATTTCATTTCCTTCATTTTATTTTTAATGAAGGCCCAAAGGCAAGAATTCACAGAACATTTTTAATAAAGCATTATGTTGGTCTCCTTGTGTGGATGCCCACACTACTTAGAGACCAACATGGTGCTGTCAAAATGTTTTGGTTGTATGGCCGCTTCGATGGACCAGGTTCAGGAGTGGAGTGGGGTTGCCATGTCGGTAGATGGCTCATACAGCCTAAACATGATAATGCATATCCTTTTCCCTGTCTGATTACAAGACAATGTCTGTCCCTGTCTGATTTGAGGGTATGTCCCTGATTTCCCGTTAACAAAAATGGTCTGGAACAAGTTGTTAAATCAAATAGCGAGGAGTCTAGAGACAGTATAGGAAATTATTTATTTTCACTGGAAGTATTAAGGGAATTAAATAAATTCCAGTAAAGCTCCTGGCCCAGACGATATTCACCCAGCCACTATCAGAAATATGGCCCACTTAATATCTGAACCTCTAAGTGCTATGTATTCATTCTCCTTCAATACAGGATTGGTACCTGAGGATTGGAAGACAGCTGTTGTCTCCTCCATACAGAAGAAGGAAAGTAAACTCCAGGCTGAAAACTATAGGCCCATTAGTCTAACCTCTGTCCTGTGTAAAAGTATGGTGTGCATTTTAAAGGAATATATACTAAAAAGCATAAAAAGGGGTAGTCTGTACAGGAAGACTCAGAATGGTTTCACCAGAGGGTGCTCCTGTGCTGCAATTCTGATTTCCTTCTACGATCCCATTAGTGAATTACTGGGACAAAACATACTGTGCGATGTTGTGTTTTTAGACTTCAGCAAAGCTTTCAATCGGGTACACTACGGCAAATTGCTTGCTAAACTTGACAGCCTCAAAATGGATAATAGAGTAAACCACTGGATACGAAACTGGTTGGCCAATAGAAAGCATGTGGTAGAACAGGCAGTGCATTGTCCAGTTACATCAGTGTCACTAGTTGTGTGCCCCAGGGGTCTATCCTGGGACCTGTTCTTTTTAATATATTTATAGGTGATCTGCACTCGGGATTTCTAGTATTCATAAAAAAAAATTTGCAGACGATACCAAAATTGGGGGTAAAGTGAATAACTCTGATGACACTGCCAAAATCCAGGCTCACCTTGATTTATTATACAAATGGTCTGTAGACTGGGAGGTCAAATTTAATCCCGACAAATGAAACACTACATCTTGGAAAAAATAACATACTTGTGTCATACAACTTGGGTGATATTGAATTAAAGGAAGTTAAAGAAGAACGTGACTTAGGAGTTATGATTCAGCAGAACCTTATATTCAAACAACCTGAAGTCTTGCTGTATTCTGACTTATTACGGTTAGCCACAGCACTTGAACTACCCCAGAGAGGAAAGAGTTAACTCTATGCAGGAGCATAGAACGTTGAGCTCGAGCTCGTTTTTCAAACCTCTGTTACTGGTAAACTGTGGTGTAACTGTCAGATTCTTTACTTCGTTTAACTGTGAAGATGCTCCGGAGATTTCTTCTTGCTACTTCCGTTCGGTTTAGTAAATTTGTTTGGTTTATTCAACTGTTTAATTATTTTTTCAGTATCAAATCTCTGTCTGTGGTACAGGTACTGTAATTAGGTAGATAGTGGTAGAAATTGTTTTTTCTTCAGTTCCTCATCGGTTGGTCCGGTGTGGAACTGAACCAGTTCTAGTATTCTTGTATTTTTCTGGTGTTTCTAAAAATCTTCTTAGTGTGTGGTGTCCAGTACATTTCGGTTTCAAAAAAACGACATTTTATTCCGTCTTTTTCCACAACTCTTGAACCAAGTGGTGACCAAAAGGTTTGGTGTTACCTGGCTTAAACGCTGTTAAGGGTAACTTTCAGGAAAAGAAAAGCAATGTCTGAGAAACCCAAAAAGAAAACCAGTACCACTGGGTTTCAACACTGCACAGAGTGTGGGGAGGCTTTTGCTAAAGCTGATCCCGACCTCATCTGTGTTTACTGTCTGGGGTTTGACCACCTTAAATCAGACTGCCAAATATGTGCAAATTTTCCCAAAGCCCCACTGGACATGTGGTTAAACAGGCTGAAGGAAAAAGCGGCCGAGAAATCCGTTGATCCAGATGGCTAGCCCGGTTCGGTTCTGACCGAACCTGAGGAGGTGCCTGCTGATACGGGCGATACCTCCTCAGGCAAAAGGAGATCTGATTCCGAGGGATCGGTTCTGATGAAAAGAAAAAGGAAGTCGGTTGGTTTGGATCCGAACCCGCAGATTCCAACCGCTGAAGAAATCGCAAAAGCAATCGCCATTGTACAATCGCTTCATCCCAATCTGATCAAACCAAAGACCTCAGGAAGGCAGTCAGTTGAGCTGGTTCAGGTCCTCTCAGAATATGATCCAGGGGCCTTTTATGAAGTTGAATGGGAAGGAGGAGGAGAACAAGATGATGACGAAGATGATGATTTTGGAGGCCTAGATGAGCCAGTTAAGCCTGACATCTCCCCAGACAAGCCTTCTGATGTTTCTCCTCCCAGACTTTGAGTCCCCCTCTTACTTTTTGTTTTACAAAAAGGTGGCAGACATTCTCCAGCTCCCAATTGTGGAAGCTTCTGAGGAAGAAGAACCACCTGACTTTGTGGAGATGATGGATTTCCCCCAGAGTCAAAAAGGCTGTCTATTCCCTTGCATAAATCTTTGGGGAAACGGACTGAAAAGAACTTACAGCTTCCCACTTCTGTACCTCCTGTGGATAAGAAAATGTACAGGAGGTATATGCTGTCAGGTTCTGGTACGGAATTCTTGTGTAACCGCCCGTACAAATGGGGGTTCCCAAAAAGTCCCCTATGAGTTTTCCTAGGTGCTCACTGCCTGGCTGGTGTCCTGCGTTTTAGCAGTTTAAATGCGATTACCAGAGCCTGTATAGCCTCTGTGTACTGTCTCTTTAAGAGCTGCCTGATTGCAGCCTAAGTAATCTGAGAGGGAGCTTTGTTGAAAGATGTAACTATTTGCTGAAAATCGTTTAGAGTGATTATTATAATGTAGTTTATCTAACCTGCTTTCTTTGTAGCAAGGACTGTTTTGTTTTGTCTCCACTATCTTGGTCCTGGACTGCAAATTGGACCAATCAGTTCTGGTGGGACCTAAAATGTAGCCAGACTACAGGAGCTGTCTGAAGTCAAAATCTGTAGGAATTGTAGTTTTGAACTTTCTGCACCTTTTTTTTTTTGCAACTGAAGAGGGAACTCTTGCTTTGACTGATAGCCAAACCAGCCAACCAAACCTTTTGGATCTTGGGGAAGTCCTGGGCTGCTTGCAATTTTCACTTAGTTCTGAGCTGGGAAGTGAAATGAAAAGAGCTCAGTGTATTTTGGGCTGCAATCCTGAGTGGATTCACATGGGAAAACTGTGAAAGAGCTGAGTTTTTGGCTTGCATGTCTGCTGCTGCTCCTGAGAGGGAGAGGAGAGAAGAGAATTATTTTGGACTAAATACAAGCTTTGTGTGACTAAAGTAAGGTACTGAAGTGGGCCAGGCTGAACCTGAAGAAGACCGAAAGATTTTGCTGAATGTGATTGGCCTGTCAGGAGTTCCAGCTACTCCTAAGCTCCCGGTGTATGCAGAGACTTTGCGATTGTGACCGGGGAGAGCTTTACCTGGTACAGTAGAATTCCCATACACGTAAATGTGCTATGAGCTGCTAGTGGGTTGTGAGTTAGTTCCCCACTTTGTGAACTGTGTTCTGCTTGCTGGAAGCTGTATCCAGCCCAAAACGGACTGCATCCAAATTTGTCTCCATGCAGTCTGTGCCTTGCCAGACTGGCCCAGCCAGACTACCCATTGCACAGAGAAGCCATCGACGAGAGACCTGCCTGGGGATCAGCCCCCTGCTCCATGCTTGAACAGGAACTACGCCTCGGCGGCTAATGTGAGCCCTGCTTCTCCTGGCATTCCAGATCAACCACCTGCAGTCTCGATTTTCGTCCAGCCTCTGTCCAGTCTTGGGTATCGTGAGTAAATACCAGGGTAGCTCCCTTCAATAACAGCATAATCTGAATGTGTCATCAGATTGTCTTGTTGTTTTGTTTCCTTTACAAACTGAGCCCTCTGGCTCCGGATTACAAATATTGTGTACTGTGCATGTTGTGTTTTCCATCACAGGGCCCCAACCAGCTGCAACCTCGGGCAACCGTCCTGGTTAGCCCATCTCTTCTCCACCAGGGTACCCAGAGGTGTGACTGTGTGGGGGGACTCAAAGTGCATGCATAACTGCTTGATTGATATAACCTTTAAGCTAATTAACCTGATTTTTCCCCTTTCTTGTGCAAGTCCCCTGAATAAATCAGATCTAACTTTTTCTGCATGTAATCTGACTGTGGTTCCAGTTTGTGCCCAACGTACTGTACAGTTGCTATTTGCTGTGCATAACCTTGTTTTACAGGGGGGTCCCCAGGGTCGAACCAAAGGAACCAGCCCTGGTGGTAAGTGCAGACAGTGTGGGTACTTGTGTGGTGTACCAGCGGTATTGTGAAAGTGATTATTGTACAGTGTTGAGGCCACTAGAGGGGAAAGAGTGGGGTTACAGTGTCCCGGAGGGTTGTGCCCAGGTTAGCTTGACCACTACCAACCCTGACCTCCGGGTGGAGGCACCCGTTTCAGAACTCAGGCCCCTTAACCTGCTAATAGCCAAGCAGGCAGGGGTAGTAGCCCTTGGGATAGCGCCACCTAGGGGTTACACTTGTACAGTCATTGCAGCCATGTTGAGGTAGTGCAGGCTGCAGCCTGTGACAAGGCTAATATTCCCTTGGCTTCACACCACCAGACAAGGATTCCAGGAAGGTGGATGCTATGGCTAAGAAACAGTTATTAACAGCCTCTTTGGGACTCTGGCAGGCCTCTTATATGGCCTATGCTGCTAGGTACCAGACATCGAGGTGGGATACAGTTCTAGAACTAGCTAAGAATGCCCCTCTCCAGCTTGCCAAGGAGCTGGGAACAGGTGGCTGCAGATGGTATTGAGGCATCCAAGGTTCAGTTTCATGCTGCTGTGGACTCCAGTGATGTGGCATCGAGAGTAATGGCTACATCTGTCTCCTTGTAGAGGTTTGCTTGGCTCAGGTATACTAGTCTGTCACAAGATACCCAGGCTAAGGCTATAGATTTTCCTGTTACCCAGAACTCTCTGTTTGGGGAGCAGGCAGAGGTGTACATGAAGAAAATGTATTAATACAGAACCACATACAGGAGTGCAGTGGCCAAGGAAAGGCAAGCTACTCCTCAAAAGCAGCAGTCTAGGACTGGCAAGGGCAGGCCTTTTCATAGGCCTTTTTACCAAACCCAGGACTCCTCTACTTTTCAGCAGAGGGGGTTTCTCAGAGGGAGAGGCAGAAGAGGGTTGAGCAGAGCTGCATCCACTTCTCAGCCTAAGGCTGCTGCCAAACAGACACCCTGATGTGTCAGATCGGGTCGCCTCCTCTATTCCAGTGGGGGGCAGGCTGGCTTACTTCTTCCAGGCATGGAAGTCTGTTACTTCAGACAAATGTGTCCTGGAGGTAGTAAGCCAGGGACTTTCTCTCAGCTTCAAAAGATTTCCCAAACTGAGAGTAAGGTCCTTCAAGCCTGCCACACCTCTGGAAACAGCAACTCTGGAAGTAGAGATGTCTTCTTTATTGCTCCTAAAAGCTGTGGAGCAGGTACCTCTGTTACACAGGGGGAAAGGGTTGTATTCAAGAAACTTCCTTACCCCAAAAAAGATAGGGGAGTGGCAACCCATTCTAGACCTGAGATATCTGACCAAACATCTTACAAAGCCAAAGTTCAAAATGGTGACTCTGGGAATTATTCTTCCCTCTCTGAGACCAGGAGTCTGGCTAGCCTCCCTGGATCTTAGGGATGCCTGTTTTCACATCCCCATCAGATGCTCCCACAGAAAGTACCTCAGGTTCGAGTTGCCCTCAGGTCATTACCAGTTCAAAGCAATTCCCTTCGGCCTAACATCTGCTGCAAGGATGTTTACAAAATGCCTAGCAGTAGTGGTAGCCTTCGTCAGAAAACAAGGCATTTGTGTATTCCTTTACCTGGACGACTGTCTCATAGTAGGCCAGTCGTCAGACCAAGTCATGTCAGCTCTGGCTGTTGCCCAGAGGCTTTTGGAATGCCTGGGTTTTCTTCTCAATCTCTCAAAGTCAGTTCTGGAACCAATTCAGCTACTTATCTTCATAGGGGCAGAGCTGGATACCATGTAGGCAAAAGCTTTTCTCCCCTGTCAAAGGTGCAGGCTCTCATTTCCCTTGCAGCTTCCTTCAAACCTCAGGTGTCTCGGCCAGCTAGGCATTTTCTTCAATTTCTAGGACACATGGCAGCTTCCACTGCAGTGGTCCAGGGGGCTAAGCTCCAAATGAGGGACATTCAGTTTCACCTGAGGGCCTTCTGGTCTCAGAAAAAGGACACACTAACCAAGCTGATTCCAGTGTCTCAGACCCTTGTCCAGGCTCTCCAGTGGTGGTTGGAGGACAATCTCAGGCAGGGAGTCTACTTTCTTTGCCAGGCTCCTTCAGTTATTCTCATGACAGACGCATCTCTTCTGGGTTGGGGAGCCCATCTGGGGAACCTCACTGCACAGGGCACATGGTCACAGCAGGAGTGTCTCCTTCATATCAACCTCCTGGAACTCAGGGCTGTGTTTCTAGCCCTTCAGGCATTCTCAGAATAAATCCAGGGGAAAGTGGTGCAAGTTAGGACAGACCACCACCACCATATGGTACATAAACAAATGGGGGCACTTGGTCCATGGCCTTGTGCACAGAAGCCATGAAGGTATGGTTGTTGGCTTACTCTCTTCAGACCCCTCTGACATCAGTCCATCTTCCAGGGAAAGACAGTGTGCAGGCAGATGCACTCAGCAGAATTTCTCAGGGCCACAACGAGTGATCCCTGAACCACCAATTTTCTTCAGATCATTTTTATGTTGCTTGCACGCATGTACAAGAAACATAGTGCCATCATCCGAGTTTTTGGTGGTGTGGCATTCATCTTCCAATTCAGTTAGTGTGTTTGCAGGCACAGCCCCTGTTCCCCAATCACTGCTGCAGCTGTCTATGACAGCAGTTGAAAATGCAGTGATTGTACAGTTGAAAGGGAGGCTCCCTCCTCCACACACACACGCCGCTATATGTACTTCGTGCTCATGTCCCTCCCCCACACACACACACTGTATGGCGCCTACAGGTGTGCCCAATCCCTATTGGCTCCACTTCCTGGGCATCACCAGGTGCCACGCTTAGAGCCCACCCCAGCATGGCAAAATGTGTTATGCCAACGGGGTGCCTAATCCCCTTCAGCTCCAGCCCCCAAACTGCTTTTCAGCTGCCATGCTGGGAGCCCACCCCAGCATGGCAAACGCCCTCATCGCCTTATTAAAAAAATAAACCTGTAAATACAAAAACTGTCCCTCGCCGCTTCTCCCTGCCCCCCCACAACCCACACCACCCACTGCGCACCCTGCCTCCCCACACACACCCCCACCCCATACTTACCTCCGGACCTCGGCGCAGCGATCTTCAGTGGACCAGGAACATGTCTGCACTCTTCAAAGCCAACCATGAACTGAGGAAATGCCGGTAAGCTGTCTAATGGGATAAATAGGGTTTTTTCAACTTTGCTGCATATCTCAGGCATTTATTTTGAATTTTGGAACCAAATTTTTCAACATGGGGTTTTTGGGACCCCTCCTCATGAATTCTGTTACTGTCATCGCGTAATCGGGCCCAAAGGGTGATTTCACGGTCAGTGCGTGAAATCACCTTTCAGGACCGATTAACGAAACGACAGTGCCAGTATTCATAAGGTGGGCTCTCAAAAAGCCTATATTGCAAATTTGGTGACAAAATTCCTAAAAATGACTGTTTCTGGACATGGATATGTTGTTCATTCACACTGTCTGGCAGGTTCCTTGCCGCTTTGAATCTTGCCGGAAGGTCTTCAAGCTGGCTCCTCCCACCCACCCGGGTGGTAAAACTCTCTGCTGCGCCCCATGACACCAGATGTTCTTTACCGCTTGGAAGCTCAGGTTCCCTCCTTAACGCTCTGCGTGTAGACTGGATCCTAATTCTTCGGTTCACCCGAAACTTATTTTAAAATTCTCAAGACTTCAGTCAAGCTTCTCCCTCACAGCTGCGATGGACAAATCAACTCCCGGATTTTGGCAGTGCCCTTGTGGGCAGAAGATGTCCAGGACAGACCCGCACTCCATGTGCGTCTACTGCCTCAGCCTAGAACACGACCCGCAGGCCTGCGAGTTATGCTGTTCTTTTTTGGCCAACGTCCTGGAAGACCGCGCTGCCCGGTTACAGCTTGGGTGCCCCGAGAAGCGCTACCCTTCGGTTAAGTCGAAGGAGGCCCATTGGGTGGTTACCATGGCGGCTGGCTTGGCTGAGCAACTCAAGCAGATGATTGCCCTCGAGGAGGAGGAGGCGGCACAGACCGCATCATCCTGTTCCTCAGTCGCGGCATTTATCCCGCTGTCTATGGGTACCTCGTATTCGGCTTCTTTCAAGGAGTTTTGCCAATCCCTTTCCATGAAGGGAGAGGGGCCATCAGGACATTCCTCTCGGTCCAAAAAGAAGGACTCTAAGGGTAAGTCCCATCGTCGACGTTCGTGGGAGCGGGAGAGGTCCCCTTCCCTGGACAGACAACACTTGACTTCGGTCGAGGTTGAGGCTAAGGCCGCTGGCTTCACGGCGTCCCCGTCAGGCCAACCGGCCAAGACATCCGCTGACACGGTCGAGATTTTCTCAATCGTCGGATCGGCTGTCGACTGGTGAAGCCGACAATCCTTCTTCACCGGTTCCCCCGGTGGAGACCGAGGACTTGCCTGCGCCTCTGGTGCCGCAGTCCCTGGTTAAGGCTTCCGAGCCGAGGGAAGAGCGGCTGTCCCCCGCCCCTTCCCAGACCCATCCTCGGAAACGCCGAGGATCTCGGTCTCGGACATCATCTCGGTCCAGCCGATGCGGCGGTCTCGGTCTCGGCACCGAGGTCGCGCGCCGCCTTCTGCTCCTCGCCTTCCTCCTCGAAGAGGAGAGCGGCTTGCATGTTACGCCGACGCTACGAGGTCCCGATGTGGCAGCAGTTACTTCTGTCCGGAACAAGGTGATGCCGTCGCCTTCTCCGGCCATCGAGTGGCTGTCACCCGAGCAGCCGAAATCAGCTGCCCCACCGATTGTGGTGGAACCTCCGCCTCCACAACCGAAATCGGAGGCGCCGACCAAGGACTCTTGGTCGGGTCAGGGCCTGCCCCACAGGTTGTCGGTCACCCTCACTCCCGACCGTCATCGGCAGGTGGAGGGTGGCTCAGGCCCCAGGCAGCTCTTCGCGGACTCCTCCGAGTCCGATGACAACTCCTCCCTGTTCTCCAGGCCCATCGACCTGGAGTCCTCCGGGGGCAAGTCGATGGACGAAAGCCCATCGTCCTTCATGGGTTTGCTTCGGCACATCTCGGAGTCCACTGGGATGCAGCTTGAGCCCGTATCCAAGCGGGCCAAGTATCCCCTGACAGAGATACTGGACCGAGGGGATTCACCCATGGAGGCCTTTCCGGTGGCTGAAGCCATTGTTGGCCCAGCCTTGGAGCTCTGGCTGCAGCCTGCTTCCTGTCCTGCACCTTCGGGCAGGATGGCCAGGAAGTATGTGGTCCCTACCGGCTCTTTGCCCAGTTTTTCAGAACACCCCTCTGCCGAGGGGTTGGTCACCAACAGCGTTTTACAGCATTCCGGGAACGCTAGGGATGTGGACAAGCCCCCCAACAAGGAGTCCAAAAAGCTGGATTATGCCGGGCGCAAGGTGTATGCTGCGTCCTTCCTTGGCCTCTGCCAGGCCAGCTCAGTCGTGCTGATGGCACACTTCTCCCACACCCTCATGGGCTCCCTGGATGAGGTGATCCCTCATCTCCTGGCCGACCTGCAGACCACAGTCCGGCAGGTACGGGACATGGGTAGGGCAGTGGCTAAGCAGCAGCTCCAAACGGCTCTGGACATTGGAGACTCCTGTGCCAGATTGGTTGCGGCCGCAGTGGCCATGCTCCGCAGAGCATGGCTGAGGATATCCACCTTCACGGCGGTAACCCAGCACAAACTGGCGGATGTCCCCTTCTTGGGGACCGACCTCTTCAGCCCTGGAGTGGAAGGCCACCTCCAGCGGATCAAAAAGTCTAATGCCACTCTGGACTCGGTCACCTCCGCCCAGAAGGACAAAGGCCGCCGAAAGCAGCAGCACAAGTTCTTTCGTCCTTCTGCGCCTGCGGCACGTCTGGCCCTACAGCACCAGCACCAGGGACAGCAAGCTCACGCTTGGCATCCCATGCCCAAGCCTGTGGCTTCCTCCAACAGGAAGCAGGGAGGTAAAGGCCCAGGACGTCCCTCGGCCAGTCCCTCCTCTAAGCCTGCCCAGTGACGGGTTGAGGGGTGCGCCCCAGCCTCGTCACTCCCTGTGTTCTCCCTGGGGACAGCTCACCACTTTTTCTGCTTGGTCCGTTATCACAACGGACCATTGGGTTTTGAGGTGGGAAAGGGCCTGCCCCTGGAGTTCGAGCAGGCCCCGCCTCTTCCGAGCTCCCTCGCCTCGGGGCTACGGGTCCGCAGGCTCCCTTTGTCGGCTCGCCAAGCCGAGCATGCCCTGCCTCAAAAAAGAGGTGATCAGGAAGGTGCGTGATCCTTCTCCAGACCCGGGGTTTGTGTCCAGGTACTTCTTGGTCCCAAAATGGACAGGGGGCTGGCGCCCCATTCTCAACCTGCACGACCTGAACAGGTTCCTAAGGTCTCGTACCTTCAGGATGGTCACTCTGGCTCAGATAATCCCATTCTTGGAACGAGGCACGTGGTTCTGTTCTCTGGACCTTCAGGACATGTTCCTTCACGTCCCAATCCGTCCATCTCACCAGAGATTCCTCCACTTCAGAGTTCAGGGATCCCTATACGAGTTCCGGGCCATGCCCTTCGGCCTTCCTCTTCTCCCAGGGTCTTCACCAAATACATGACAGTGGTGACAGCATTCCTGCGGCACCGAAGGGTCCGGGTGTACCCCTACTTGGACGACTGGCTGATTGCAGCCCCCTCCAGAGCGGAGGTGGAGCGGTCCAGAGATATGGCCCTCCAGGTTTGCTCTCAGGTTGGCCTCCTCATCAACGAGGCCAAGTCGGAACTCGTGCAAAGCAGGTGATACAGTTCATCGGGCAGAGCTCGACTCTCTCACGAGCCAGAGCAGGCTCCCGGCGGACAGGGTCGGAGGTTCTTCCTCCTTTGCCCAGTCATTTCAGGTTGGGCAATCGCGCCTCGCCTGGGACTTCCTGCACCTCCTGGGCCTCATGGAGGCCTGTACCAGCGTGGTTCGTTGGGCCCGTTGGTACATGCGTCCCCTTCAATGGGGACTGGCCAGCCAATGGTCACAGCACTTCGATCCGCTCAATCAGCTAGTGACAGTGACCCAGGGTATGTGGAACGCTCTCCAGTGGTGGACCGTTCCAGCACATCTGCAGGAGGGCATCCCGTTGTCCGCCCCAAGCCGACGGTCTCTCTGTTGACCGATGCCTCTCTGATGGGTTGGGGTTCCCATCTGAGGGAGCACAGAGCGCACGGCCTGTGGTCCCGGCGGGAGTCCCGATGCCATATCATCCTGCTGGAGCCTGAGCTGTCTGCCAGCCTCCACCGCTTGCTCCATTTCACAGGGTCATGGTCAGGTCCAGACGGACAATACCACCGATCATGTACTACCTAAACCGCCAGGGCGGGCGCGCTCCATGCCCCTGTGCAGGGAAGCTCTCCACATTTGGTCACTCGTACGCAGCCTGGAGGTGGATCTCTTTGCCACTCATGTGGCAGGAGCCTCCCAACACCCCGGCCGATGCCCTAAGCTGGATAGGGGCTGTGTCTCACAAGTGGTCTCTCCTGCCGGAGGTAGTACAAAATCTCTTCTCCCACTGGGGCACATCTCAGGCAGACTTGTTTGCCTCCAGGGAGTATGCGAAGCTGAGACTGTTTCATGCCCACCCCCCTCAGCAGGGCTCGCTGCAGGATGCCTTCTCGAGGCCGTGGACCCCGGACTCTCTTCTGCCTTTCCTATTTCCCTGATCCACAAGGTGCTTCTCAGGAGGGAGGGACAAGGCGCAGGTGATTCTGGTAGCCCAGACTGGCCCCGCCAGTTCTGGTATCCAGATCTCCCTCAGTCTCAGCTCCAGGCTCCAGGTGGCTTCCAGCCCGCTCGGACCTGATCTCAGTCAATCAGGGGAAGGTATTCCATCCGGACCTTCAATCCCTGCACCTGACGGCCTGGTTTCTGAGTGGCTAGAGTTCCAGGCCTTGGGTCTTTCCGACGAGGTCCTCAGCATCGTTGAGGCGTCCAGTAAGGAGTCGACCAGAAGATGCTACACCTTCAAATGGAAGAGATTTTCCATTTGGTGTCAGGGCAAGGGCTTGGACCCTTCCTCCTGTTCCTTGGCAAGCATTCTGGACTACCTGTGATCCCTTTCTCAGCAAGGGCTTCAGTCGACAACCCTTAAGGTGTGCACCTGGTGCCATCTCTGCTTACCGGGCGGTGGGAAGCAGTCGGTGGCGAGGAGAAGGGTGGTCTGGTGTTTTTCAAAGGCGCTTGATCACATATCCCTCCGTGCAAGAACCTCCACCTCCCTGGGATCTACTGCTGATATTGACTAAGCTCATGGGCAAGCCATTTGAACCGATGCACAGGTGTGACATCTCTCATCTGTCGTGGAAGACCGCCTTCTTGGTGGCTATCACGTCAGCCAGAAGGATGGGAGAGCTCCAGGCACTTTCCATCGAGTCTCCTTATCTGGTCTTCACAGGGACAAGGTTGTCCTGTGCCCCCTCCCGAAATTCCTTCCGAAGGTGGTGTCGGAGTTTCACCTTAACCAGGTGTTGACTCTGCCGGTGTTCTACCCCAATCACACCTCGGAGGCTGAATATAGGCTCCATACTTTTGACCCTAGAAGGGCATTTGCTTATTATAAGGAGCAGACGGCTGACGTTCGGGGAGAGGTTCGCCAGCTGTTTGTCACCTACGCTGAAGCCGCACCTGGCAGACCTGCAGCCAAGCGGACATAGGCAGGTGGGTCACCTCCGCATAGATCTCTGCTATAGGTTGGCGGGCATGGAGCCTCCCAGAGGATAAGAGCTCATTCTACCCGCCATACTCACTGCATCGGTGGCTGCTTCCAGGATGTCCCTATCCAGAAATCTTGCAGGGCTGTTACCTGGAAGTCGGCACACACCTTCATCACCCACTACCACATCGACCTTGAGTCACGAGGGATGCTGGTTTGGGGCCCTGCTCTCCAGTCTCTGTTTTCCAAGTAGGGGTGTGCCTGCCTCCTCTTCCCGGAGAACTGCTAGAGTCTGCCAGATAGTGTGGGATGAACAACATATCTATGTCCCTTAGAAATATAGGTTACTCACCTGTAACAGGAGTTCTAGGAATGGTATATGTTGTTCATCCACTACCACCCACTCGACCTCCCCGCTCGGCAGCACAACCTGGCTTCCAGCCGGCTAGATCTACGCCATGGGGCGGAGCCGAGAGTTTTACCACCTGGTTGGGTGGGAGGAGCCAACTTGAAGACCTTCCGGCAAGATTTAAAGTGGCAAGGAACCTGCCAGACAGTGTGGATGAACAACATATACCATTCCTAGAACTCCTGTTACAGGTAAGTAATCTATATTTTACGAGCGAGTGTTGCGCAGTTTCTATGCACGCTCGTCAGTTCGCGAATTTTTAATATTTGCACTCCGGATTTTTAACATTGTCATTCTATCACACCTCCTTATGAGCAGTACAGTTGTCATTTTTCACATCTTGCCCAAAATGTGTTTCCGCGCATGTAGCGCACAATGGCACAGTCAGTGGGCGAAATCAATGTATGGGACACATTAAGAAAATCACAGTGACACTGTTCACGAGCAGAGGTCTTAAAATGGCTATGTTGAAAATTTGGTGAAACAATTCCTAGAAATGACTGTTTTACGAGCGTGCGTTATGCAGTTCCTACGCATGCTCGTAAGTTCACAAATTTTTAATATTTTCAATCCAGATTTTCAACATTGCCATTTTACCACACCTCCTTATGTGCAGCACAGCTGTCATTTTTCACATGACACCCAAAATGTGTTTCCATGCATGGAGTGCACAATGGTGCAGTCAGTGTGCGCAATCAATGTTTGGGACAGATTAGGAAAATCACAGTGACACTGTTGATGAGCAGAGGTCTTAAAATGGCTATGTTGAAAATTTGGTGAAATAATTCCCAAAAATGACTGTTTTAGGAGCGCACGTTGCGCAGTTCCTACACATGCTCGCTAGTTTGCGAATTTTCAATATTTTCACTCCAGATTTTCAACATTGCCATTTTACCATACCTCCTTATGAGCAGTACAGCTATCATTTTTCACATCTCACCCAAAATATGTTTCCATGCATGTAGCGCACAATGGCACAGTCTGTGTCCGAAATCAATGTTTGGGACAGATTAAGAAATCACAGTCACCCTGTTAGTGAGCAGAAGCGTTAAAATGGCTATGTTAAAAATTTGGTGAAAAAATTTCCAAAAATGATTGTTTTACGAGCATTTGTTGCTGTGATCCTATGCACTCTCGTAAGTTTGTGAATTTTCAATATTTTCACTCAGATTTTCTATCATTATTTTGCCATTAATTCCTTATGAGCTGTACAGCTGTCATTTTTCACATCTTGCCTAAAACATGTTTCCACTCCATGTAGCGATAATGGCGCGGGTTCGTGCAAAATCTATGTATGGGACACATTAAGAAAATCACAGTGACACTGTTCATGAGCAGAGGTCTTAAATGGCTATTTTGAAAATTTGGTGAAAAATTCTCAAAATTACTTGTTTATTAACGTATGCTATGCAGTTCCTACTCACGTAGAAGTTCGCAGATTTTAATATTTGCACTCCAGATTTTCAACATTGCCATTTTACCACACCTCCTTATGAGCAGTACAGCTGTCATTTTCAAATGTCACTCAAAAATGTGTTTCCGAGCATATAGCGCACAATGGCGCATTCGGTGTGCGCAATCAGTGTTTGGGACAGATTAAGAAAGTCACAGTGACACTTTTCATGAGCAGAGGTCTTAAAATAGCTATGTTGAAAATTTGGTGAAAAAATTCCCTTCAGGCATTTTGCAGTGTTACTAATGAAGACATTGAACAGGACTGGCCCCAGGACCAATCCCTGCAGCACTCCACTGGTCACCCCCTCTCCCTAGACTGCACACCATTTACCACCACTCTCTGCCTCCTGTCTATTAGCCAGTTTCTAACCCAGTTTACCACCCTTTCCCCATGCCCAGCCTACCCAGCTAGTTTATCAGCCTCCTATGTGGGATGGTGTCAAAGGCTTTGCTGAAATCAAGGTAAGCATTGTCCACTGCCCCACCTTGATTCACTTCCTTTGTCACCCAGTCAAAGAAATCAACCAGATTTGTCTGACATGATGTCCCCACTGTGAATCCATGTTGTCTATGGTACTGGGCTCCGATGGCTTCTAGATGCGCCACTATCCTTTCTTTAAGCAATGTCTCCATGATCTTCCCCACTACTGAGATGAGGCTGAATGGCCTGTTGTTCCCTGCCTCCTCCCTGCTGCCGGACTTGTGTAGAGGGACCACATGTGCCCTCCTCCAGTTCACTCATGTTGAATGACTCAGTGAACATGGCTGGCAGAGGTACTGCTATCTTCCTTTGCAGTTCTCTTAATATCCTTGGGCGTATGCCACCTGGTTCCATCGCTTTGTCCACCTTCAATTTAGTGAGCTCCTGCAGGACTCTTTTGCCTTTGAATTGACTATTGTCCACCTCTTCACCCCCTTGGCAACTGCTGTACTGTTGTGGCCCTTGCCCCCCACTCTTCTGTGAATGCTGAACAAAAGACACAGTGGATGTCTTGGGAGGAAGGCATGGAACTATCACTTCCAAATACCTAAACAACACATACAAGCAAGCAACATTCAGCATTGACAAATACTTGTCAAGAGATGGGGCACTCCAGAGATGGATCTTTTTGTAGCCCCAGACAATCACCAGCTTCTTCTGTTCTATTGCAGACCTCCCTTGCTGGGGTCTGTTACCCAGGATGCTCTCCTGTTGGATTGGACAAACAGGTTCCTGTATGCTTTTCCTCCCTTTCCTCTGATTGTCAGTTCTGATAAAAATCAGGTCTCAGCCCTGCATAGTGATTCTGCTGGCTCCAGATTGGGCCAGGCAACCTTGGTATCCTCTGTTGCTCTCCCTAGCAGTGACAATTCCTCTTTGCCTGCCCAGGAGGTTTAACCTCCTGTTTTCCTCTCAGGGGAGAATTTGGTACCCCAGTCTTCAGTCTCTCAGACTCAAAGCCTGGCTCTTGAGGAGTTAGAGTATGCAGGACTGTATCTCTCTTAAGGAGTGCTGGATAGCCTGAAAGTCTCTAGAAAACCTTCCACTAAAAAAACTTACAATTCCAAATGGAAAAGATTTAGCATCTGATGTTCACAGAAATATATACATCCAGATTCTGCTGACATTTCTTCAGTTTTGGACTATCTAGTCCAGTTGAGTGGCTTAGGCCTTTGGCCTACTACTCTTAAAGTTCACCTTGCAGCTGTCTCTGCTTTCCTTTCTGCAGGGATAGGATCTTCCCTGGCCTCTCACCCTGTGTTCAGTAAATTTTTTCAAAGGTCTAGTTCATCTCAAGCCCCCCTTTAGGGAACCTACTCCTGCATGGGACTGAAAGTCTCTAGAAAACCTTCCACTAAAAAAACTTACAATTCCAAATGGAAAAGATTTAGCATCTGATGTTCACAGAAATATATACATCCAGATTCTGCTGACATTTCTTCAGTTTTGGACTATCTAGTCCAGTTGAGTGGCTTAGGCCTTTAGCCTACTACTCTTAAAGTTCACCTTGCAGCTGTCTCTGCTTTCCTTTCTGCAGGGATAGGATCTTCCCTGGCCTCTCACCCTGTGTTCAGTAAATTTTTTCAAAGGTCTAGTTCATCTCAAGCCCCCCTTTAGGGAACCTACTCCTGCATGGGACTTGAATGTCTGTATTGCATAGCTTATGCAGCCCCCTTTTGAACCTTTATCATCAGCTGAGCTTAAGTACTTGACTTGGAAGACTGTACTCCTGGTAGCCATGACTTTTGCCAGGAGAATCAGTGAATTACAGGCCCTGTCAATAGAGCCTGACTTTATTGCCTTTCACAAGGATAAGGTGGTCCTCAGGACAAATAGAAAACTTCTTCCTAAGGTGGTTTCAAATTTTCATCTTAACCAGTCCATGTCCCTGCCTGTGTTTTTCACTGATCATTCATCTTCAGGTGAGTGAAGGCTGTACAGTCGGGATGTAAAGAGGGCTTTAAGCTACTCTATAGACCATACAAAAGCCTAAAGAGATGGCTGTTCTCAGTTGTTTTTCACTTATGGGGAAGTGGGGAAAGGTAAGCCTGCCACAAAGAGAACTATTGCGAGGTGGATTGTCTCATGTATTCAGTTCTGTTACACAAAACTGGATCAAGAGCCTCCCTCAGGCCTGAGGGCACACTCTACCAGGGGTACAGCTACCTCTGTAGCAGCAGCTAGGGATAGTCCACATCTAGAAATCTATGAAGCAGCCACCTGCAAAACTGTTTATACATTCACGAAGCATTACTCTTTGGATATTCAAGCAAGAAGTGATGCTAGGTTTGGCACAGCAGTGCTACAGAACCTATTCCCAAAGTAGGTTCTATGGTTCCCTCCTCCAAGGGGGTACTACTTGGTAGTCTGCAATTAGTCAGAGTACAGCAAGACTTCATGTTGTTTGAAGAAAACATTACTCACCATAGTAATGTTGTTTCTTCTAATGGAGTCTTGCTGTATTCTGACCTCCCTGCCTCCCCTCTCAGAACCTGGTTTTGGGATGTGGGTGGGCAGCAGGGCTGCAGTAATGTGGGGAAAAGTGTGGATGTTGTCCAGGGCCCTGAGCTCAGGAGGGGCCCACTTTAGGAGCTGGTATTACCCTGGGCAGTAGCTGGTGTGGGGAACACGGACCCATTCCAAGTGACTTTTCCTGGGCCCCAAACCTCATAGCTGCAGCACTGGTGGGCAGGTATAGTGTTCCACCCCAGAGGTGTACCTTATGACCCATCCTGACTAGGTTGGGCTTTTTGATTGCTATTTTTACTGTGGTTGTTATCAATGTCTACATGGATTTCTTTTTGGGTTCTTGACTTGAGTCTTTCAGGACCCAGTTATTGCTGTTACCTTTGGCTTAAAAGTTCTAAGAAAACAATTTCTGTACTTATAATAGTATAGTGCTTGTAAGAATCTGACGGTTACACCAGAGTGTACCAGTGACAGAGGTTTGAAAACCGAGCTCAAGCTCAACGTTCTATGCTCCTGCATAGAGTTAACTCTTTCCTCTCCGGAGCAGTTCAGGTGCTGGGGCTAACTGCAATAAGTCAGAATACAGCAAGACCCCATTAGAAGAAACAACATTACTATGGTGAGTAATTTTTTCTTTAGGTACAGTAGTTCAACTGCATCTGCAAAAGCCAGCAAGATAAGGGGCTATATACAAATAATAACCATTTGGCACTGGGATGTTATGGTGTCCCTGTACAGAGGTGTGGTTCGACCACATCTAGATTACTGCTTTCAGTTCTGGACCCCATATCACAAAAATGACATAAGTGAATGAGAAAAGGTCCAGAGAAGATTTACTAAATATATACATGGCATGCAGGGCCTTCAGTACAATGATAGACTAAAACATTTACAATTAGACAGTCTAGAAAGACGTCGGTTAAGGGTGACCTCATTCTAGTCTTTAAAGTAATAACAAATAGCAATTTAATGGCTAACATGGGTCTAGAATTTAAAGAAAACATCTACAATTCTAGAAACCACTCTAAACATTTACGAGGCAAACCTTTTAAAACAGATAAAAGAGGTTCATATTTCACACAGAGGGTGGTGAAATATTGGAATATCTTGCCCCAATACGTTATTGATGCATCTAGTGTGGCTTGCTTTAAGAAATACCTCGACACCACCATGGATTCCTGGGTTATAAACTAGTTCAGTCACTGTATAGTGGGGGAGTAGACTTGAAGCGCCTTTGGTGTGCTGCTACTCCTAGTTAATCAAGTTTTTTCCTTTTGATGCTTGGGGTGGGGGTGGGGGTGAGGAGTTAGGGTTTGAAACCTTAACGCCACATTTTCCTACTTTTTGTTGTGTTAAGTTGAACCCTAACTGGTGTATAAATGCCATTTTTCACAAACTATATATAAGTATATTATTTGGAAGACCCCAACACTGATTCGCCGAGAATCGGTAGGCTCAAAACCTAATGTTTTTTTCTTTTTGCTGCTTTGGAGGGGGGGTAGTGTTTGAAACCCTAACGCCACATTTCCCTACTTTTGTGACATTAACGTGAACCCTAACTGGTGCATTAACGCAGGTTTTTGCAAAAGATGTCCTTTCTTTTTGAAATGGTGGAAACATATCCTCATTTTCACAGGAGGACCTGCGTGAACACATGCAAAAGTGCAGGGCTCTTGCAGTGACGGATGTCAGGAATTCATGGGACTGTCTGGTGGGCTGTGGAAGCACAGGGCCCTCGATTTCCTGCACTTCCACGTGGCCACAGATACAGACGCACAGAGCAGAGAGTTCATCTGTCAGCCAATGCACAGGGCCCTCTGCCACCCATAGGTGCAGAGGTGCTGGTTCTATGCCAAGGGAAGAGTCGTCTTCATTGTATGGTATCCAAACCCGTCCGGGCAACCTTCATTTCCTGACTAGGTGGGTGTCACGTAGTGCCATCCCCCCACCTTCACCCCATCCAGATGGGTCACTGAGCTCTCTCCCAAAGCCAGCTTACTGGCACAGGATCACAGAGCATACCCACTGGAGTCAAGACTGGTCTACACATAAAGTTTCTTAATATGTTTTTCTAGGGACGTGGATATGATGTTCTATCCACACTGTCTGGCAGTGTCCTTTCCCTTTAAGATGTGCTGGAAAGTCTTCAAGCTGGCTCCTCCCACCCGCCCGGTTGGTAACTCCCTCAGCTCTGTCTCATGATGCCAGATCTTCCTTTCCGCTGGAAGAAGCAGGTTCCCTCCTTACCACTCCTGCGTTGAGTAGGCCCTAGCACTTAAATTCTTTGGAATTACTTCCAAACTGACTCTCACGAGTTCTGTCTTCAGCTCAATCTTCGATCGTGACTGCGATGAATGATAAGGCTGCTCCCGGGTTCTGCCAGTACCCTTGTGGGCAGAAGTTCAGGACCTACCCACCATGTGCATCTACTGCCTGGAGCACGACCACGATCAGCAGGCCTGCGACTTTTGTCGCTCATTTTATTCTACCGTCCTGGAGGACCGTCTCACCCGCCTGAAACTGGGCTGCCTGGCACAGCGGAACCTGCCGGTCAAATCCAAAGATGCCCCTTGGGTGGTCTCCGTGGCTGCTAGAGTCTGCTGAGCATCTTGCAGCCTTCTCGGCTTCTGCCTTCGTGCCGCTTCAGCTGGCTCAACTTTTGGGGCATTTTCAAGGAATTGTGCCAATCCCAGCTGACCTTTGGTCAGGGACCCACTGGCAAATCTAAAAGAAGAGTCTAAGAAAGAAGAGACTTGTCCTTGATCATGAGATCGGGCATGCTCTTGGTTGAGGGCCTCTGATTCCCGCTCTTCTCCGGATTTGACCTCAGTCAAATCCTCGGTCTTGGCTGCTGGCTCCACAGTAACCCTGTCAGGCCTGTTGGCCAAGATGCTGGTCGAAGACCCAGCCGAGATTTTTCTTGAGGCGACCGACCAGTTGATGACCGAAGAGGCTGATACTTCCTTGTCTAGGACTCCGGTCCTGATACAGGCCGTTGGAAGGACAGATCAGTCCTCCGACCCGCCACCTCCCGTCCCTGACCCTGACCAGGAGGAGCCTTGGCAATTGCCGACTCCCTCAAAGCCCCGCCACTGGTCCCCCAGTGGTCAAGGTCTCGGTCTTCTTTTCGTGGGTCGAGCCGGTCCCACCGTCATCGGCGCTTCTGCTCTCAGCACCATGAGAAGTGGCGCTGCCGCTATTCTATGGTGAGGAGAGGCTTCAGCGCAAGTTGCGTTGACGCTACGAGGACTTGATGTGGCAACAGCTGGTGTTTACCAGCGCCAGACCAATCCCGGTTTCTACGCCAGGCGTCACTTGGCTGTCACCCGAAAGGCTTTTATGGGCCTCCTCTGTTGCATCTCTGAGTTGATGGGTATGAAGATGGAGCCCATCCAGAAATGGGCTCGTTATCTGTTGACCGAGATCCTCGATCGAGGAGAATCTCTGACAGAGGCTTTCCCAGTAGCAGAAGCCATTCTTGGCCCTGTCCAGGAACTATGGCAGTGCCCCACTCCCTGCCCTGCTCTTTCTGCCCGGATGACCCGCATGTATACTGTGCCCACCGGATCCCTTTCGGGATTCACAGAGCACCCGTCAGCCGAGGGGCTAGTGGCCAACTCTGTGTTCTGGTGCTCCGGCAACACTGGGGATGTTGACAAACCACCTGATAAGGAGTTCAAGAAGTTGGGCCATGCGGCTAAAAAGGTTTATGCTGCCTCCTCGGTTGGCCTCCACCAGGTGAGCTCAGCCCTCCTCATGGCCCACTTCTCCCATACCCTGCTGGGCTCCTTGGATTGGATGCTTCGTCATCTGCCTGCGTTCCTTCAAACCATGGTCAAACAGGTCCAAGACCAGGGCTAGGCCATGGCCAAGCAACAGCTCCAGACTTCCATGGACACTGGGGGTTCCTGTGCCAGCTCCATGGTGACCTGAGTGGCCATGCACCACAGGGCTTGGCTGAACTTCATGGCAGACACTCAGCGCAAGCTGGCAGATGTCCCTTTCCTGGGCACCGTCGTGTTCGGGCCCAGGGTCGAGGGTCACCTCACATGTATTGAGAAGTCCAGTGCCACCTTGGACTCCATTACATCTGCCCAAAAGGACCCCAAGCAGCATCAGAAACAGAAGCCCTTTCAGTCCACCTCCACTCATGCAGCCAGGCCAGCTGGCCAGCAGGCTCAGGCTTGGCGACCTTGGCCCAAGTCAGTGGCCTCAGCTGTCCATAAGCCAGGAGGGAGGGGCTCCAGTGACCCCTCCCCTGGGCCCTCCTCCTCCTCCAGGCCTGCCCAGTGACAGGATGAGTGTTGCCTCCCTCATGCCCATCACACCTCCCCTAGGTCCTCCAGTAGGGGGCCGGCTCTGCCACTTCCTTTCTGCCTGGTTCACTGTCACCATGGACAAGTGGATTCTGGAAGTGGTGGGTCAGGGCCTGCCTCAAGAGTTCGAGCAGTACCCTCCTTTCTGAGCCTGCACCCCACGGGAAGACTTGGCTTCTGCAGACATGCTGTCAGCTCTCAGAGATGACATAGCCCAGCTCCTCCACAAGGAGATCATGGTTCCCGTCATGGATCCTCCAGAACACCCAGGGTTTGTTTCCTGTTACTTCCTTGTGCCAGAGTGGACAGGGGTTGGTGCCCCATTCTAGATCTGCACAACCTGAACAAGTTCCTCAGGTTGCACCCCTTCAGGATGGTAACTCTGTCTTAGATCATTCCATCTCTAGAGCAAAACGTGGTTTTGCTCCCTGGATCTTCAGGACGCGTTCTTTCATGTCCTGATCCATCCGTCTCACCGAAGCTTCCTCCACTTTTGAGCCAAGGGAACCAGCTATAAGTTCCAAGCCATGGCCTTCAGCCTCTCCTTGGCCCCCAGGGTCTTCACCAAGTGCATTGCAGTGGTGGCAGCTTATCTGAGGTGCAGAGGAGTCCGTGTTTATCCCTGCCTGGATGACTGGCTGATAGCAGGTCCCTCCAGTCAGGAGGTGGAGCAGTCCAGGGACCTGGCCTCCAAAACTGTGTCAGACTTGGCCTCCTGGTCAACGAGGCCAAGTCATAAATTGTACCTCTGCAGGTGATCAAATTAATCAGGGTGGAGCTCAACTCTTGCAGAGCCAGAGCCCGGTTCCTGGCAGACAGGGGGCGGAAGCTCTTTCCTCCTTTGCCTGATCATTTCGGGTTGGGCAATTGTGCCCAGCCCGGGACTTTCTGCACCCGCTGGGCTACATGGTGGCCTGTACCAGCATGGTCCATTGTGCCCGCTGGAGAATGCACTTCCTCCAGTGGGAACTGGCCAGCTGGTGGTCTCAGCACAAGGGGCACTTCGACCAGCAAGTCATGGTGACCTAATGGATGTGGGACACCATCCAGTGGTGGCTGGTCCCAGTACATCTGCAGGAAGGGATCTCGTTTGTCCACCCAGAACCAACGGTCATCCTGATGACTAATGCCTGTCTCATGGGCTGGGGTGCCCACCTGGGGGAAAACACAGAGTCCACGGGCTATAAACCCACAAGGAGTCCCGATGCTGTATCAACCTGCCGGAGCTCCAAGCAGTTTGGCTGGTGCTGACTGCATTCGTTCCACACATACGGGGTCAGGTGGTCCAAGTCCAGATGGACAACACCACGACCATGTACTGCCTCAGCAACCAGGGTGGAACGCACTCCCTGCCTTTGTGCAAGGAAGCTGTCTGTGTCTGGACCCTTGTACCCAGCCTGGAGGTGGATCTCCTGTGGCCATCCATGTGGCAGGAGCCTCCAATCAGCTGGCAGACACCCTCAGCCAGGTGGGTGAAGCATCTCATGAGTGATCTCTCCACCCAGAAGTAGTTCACAGTCTGTTCCCCCTGGTGGACCTGTTCGCCTCCAAGAAGAACGCAAAGCTGAGGCTGTTTCGTACCCCCCACCCCAGCAGGGATCACTGCAGGGGATGCCTTCTCGAAAGCCCTGGACCCTGGGCCTCTTTTATGCTTTCCCTTCACTCCTCTTGATCCACAAGGTGCTTCTCAAGTCCAGAAGGGACAAGGCACAGGTGATCCTATTGGCTCCGGGCTGACCATGCCAGTTCTGGTACCCCAATCTCCTCAGCCTCAGCAGCAGGCTCCCAAGGCATTGTTCCCTACACCCGGACCTGCTTTCCATCAATCAGGAGAAGGTACTCCACCCGGACCTTCAATCCCTGTACTTGACAGCCTGGTTCCTGAGCAGCTAGTGTTCCAGGCCTTGGGTCTCTCCGAAGATATCTTCACCATTTTGCAGGCATCTCAGAAGGAGTTCGGCCAGGAAGTGCTATGCCTGCAAATGGAAAAGATTCTCCATTTGGTGTCAGGGCAAGAGGTTGGACCCTTTGTCCTCTCCAGGGGGCTAGCATCCTTGATTACCTTTGGTCCTTCTCAGTCGGGCCTTTGGTCGATGACCCTTAAGGTGCACCTGGCAGCCATCTCTACTTACTGGGTGGGGGCTGGTCAGCAGTCGGTGGCACAGGAGAAGATTGTCTTGGCGCTTTTTCAAAGGCCTTGACCAAATTTCCCCTCCTTATTGCTGGTTTTGGCAAAGCTCATGGCAAGCCACTCAAACCAATGCACAGGTGTGATCTCTCTCATGTGTCGTGGAAGACCGCCTCCTTCATGGCTATCACGTCAGCCAGAAGGATCAGTGAGCTCCAGGTGCTTTCGGTGGAGTCTCCTTACTTGGTCTTCCACAGGGACAAGGTTGTCCTGCTCCTCAACCCGAAGTTCCTCCCGAAGGTTGTGTCAGAGTTTCACCGTAACCAGGTAATTAATCTTCCAGTGTACTTCACCAATCACACCTCGGCGGCTGAGTACAAGCTCCATACTCTGGACCTGAGGTGAGCGCTCACTTATTACAGTACAAAGAGTGCACAGCTGGAGTTCAGAGAGAGGTTCGCCAGCTGTTTGTCACCTTTGCTGAAGCTGCACCTGGCAGACCTTCAGCCAAGCAAATTGGCAGGTGGATCACATCCTGCATTGACCTCTGCTGTAGGCTGGTACGTAGGGAGCCTTCTGGAGGGCTAAGGGCTCATTCCACCCACCATACAACTGCATCAGTGGCTGCTTCCAGGGACGTCTCTATCCAGGAAATCTGCAGGGCTGCGACCTGGAGGGCAGCATACACCTTCATTTCCCATTACCACATTGATCTAGAGTCATGCTGGGATGCTGGTTTTGGGGCCTCAGTTCTCCAGTCTCTGTTCCCTAAGCAGGAGGTGTGCGCCTTGCCTCCCTTCTCCCAGGGAACTGCTAGGAGTCTACCGAAAAGTGTGGATAGAACATCATATCGATGTCCCTAGAAACACAGGTTATTCACCTGTAACAGTAGTTCTAGAAGCGGTATATGATGTTCATCCACAATTTCTGGCAGTGTCCTTTCTCTTTAAGATGTGCCGGAAAGTCTTCAAGCTGGCTCTTCCCACCCACCCATGTGGTAATTCCCGCAGCTGCGCCCCAGGACGCCAGATCTTGCCTGCTGGAAGCAGTGTGTGTGCACCGAAACTGGGGAGGTCGGGTGGGTCCGTGTGGATGAACATCATATACCACTCCTAGAACTACTGTTGCAGGTGAATAGCCTGTGCTTTTTTGTTTGTTAATTTTGACCCCAAATTTTCAAGCTAGTCATTTCATGACTCTTGTTATAAAACATGACATGTTTTATAGCATATTGGCCAAAAACATAATTTCGCACCAGAAGTGCGAAAATACGACTCATCCTGGATTTTAAAAAATGACACCTGTCACGTATATAAGGTGGTGTGAAAATGTCTGTATTGAAAGTTTAGAGTCAAAATATTGAAAACTAGCGAAGTTATGCGTTATTGTTGAACTATTACAATGTTCACGCACAACTTGGTTACTTTACCATATTTCTACTCCAGATTATTGGCATAGCTTTCTTATGATCTCACCTCATGAACCCAGTTAGGTGAAAATTTTCGAATCCCCGCTGAAACGTCATTCTGTGCCACAGGTGCAAAAACACATTTTTGACAGGATTTGAAAAATTACAGCTGTCGCATTCATGAGGTGGTGTGAGAAAATGGCTATTTGAAAATGTTGGGTCAAAAATATTGAAAATTACCAAAGTTATGAGCGAGCGTAGAAAAATGTCAACGTATGCTCATAACTTAATTTTTTTAAATATTTTGACTCCAGATTTTCAACACAGCCTTCTTATGACCACACCTCACAAATAAGATTGGTGAAAATGTTTAAATCCTGCCAGAATGGTGATTTCGCCAGGTGACCGCAAAATCGCCTTTCAGACCAGATTTGCATAACTGCACACTCTTGCTCTTGAGATGGGGTCCCAAAAAGGCCATGTTGAAAATCTGGTGTAAAAATATTAAAAAATTAAAACATTTTGAATAAAAGTTAAAACCCCAAATCAGTTTCAATACCCAGTATAGTTTCTTTAAATTGAATAAATCTGAACTTGTTCACATAATGATGAATCTAATATGGGCAGTCAAAAAAAAAAAGGCCTTCATTTCACTTCTATATCTTATCTGCCGAGACTTTCTGGCATGGTGTTGTGGTGGTGCGAGGTGGTTGAAGTGGATTGAGGTAATCAATATTTACATAATAATAGAATACTGTAACACAGTGAATGAACTATTGACTCAGTCAATATATAATCTGATTTATGTGCCAAATAGCAATGAAATATTGATCAAAGTAACTGATTTAAAGTTGATGGCAGTGTCCGTCACATGCTTAGCACGGATGTTGATGTATGCTATCTACGACCCCAAAATTTGTTTCATAATCAAGTAATGCAGTCTTTAGTACTTTACAATAGAGACAAAATGCATACCAGTTATATGGAATAGATGTTTCTGGTACATTATATGATCGATCCATTTACAGTGCCAATTATGATCAGAGTGCTACAAATAGGGAAGTGAAATCGTTTATAATGCACGTCCATTTACACTCATTACCCCTTTATAAAATAATGCACGTCATGTTTGTTAGTTTTTTTACAATTTCTAATTAATACGGCATGTTTTCTCAGTAATTGTTATAACGTACTAAGATGTTACAGTGAGAGACGGTAGTGGGATTTGAACCGGTGACTCAAGATTAACAAACGTAGCTAACACAGTGCATTACCATTTATATTATAACATCCTTTTGCATTGATGCTTTTCACATAGACACACATCTTTGCCTATTTAAGTAACAAACTCACAAGTTCAAACATTTATCGCAAGTCTCAAGGTGCTTGCATGGGGGGGACTGGACTATGCAGCCGGTGCCATGCTTGCTTCAGTATGATAGTTGGTGATCTTGTGTTTCACCTGCGATAGACACCAGTTACGTAAATCATATTTAGTATCAGTATCCTTGTGATTCGGTTTTGTTCAGAATTACCTGATGGCAACATTTTTTGCAGTGAAATCAGCTAGGCAAAGATGCATAGATTTGAATAAAATTTTGAGAGTGGCATCTGTGACAGTCTGGCCAACGTTAATTCTGCTGGAGATCAGAAAGGAGCCAGGCGTGGAGACATGATAGAAGCATCCATGTATCTCAAATGAATATTGCATGCGGCTTGTCAATTGCTGTCTGCTATTATAGGGTCCAGGTTGGTAGGGCAGAAAGGATGTGAGAAGGCATTTATTCACCACTAGAGTTGTTAAGAGTTAATGGATTAGATTGCGTGTGTAAGTGGTGAATAAGGATACAGATGTTGGCTTAAGAGTTGGTTGCCAAGACATAAGAAGCTGGTAATATGGAATGGCTGTATGCGTGTATTTAATGTTTCGGTCCATTCAGCTGCGAAAATGGGTAGAAGCAGGACCTCACCGCAAATGAGATTGCATCCCAGTTGGGCTTCGCTGGTGGGCAACAGATACTGACATGATTCCAAAACAGCTGCCAGAGGTCTTTTGTGTGCTTTGGTAGGGCAGATGGCCAGGGGGTGAAGGGGTCGGGCCCTTTTCAAAGACATCAGGAGGTCCTCACATACTTCAAAAATATGTTGGTGACATCTGGACTTGCTGGATTAACTAAACTGGCAAAATCTGTGTACCTTGCACCTGGTCCATCCAGTCTGGCTTTTAGCATTTCTGGCCCATTCCAGCTGTCTGGTTTTTACTCATAGCCTTAGTGTAGCAGCTTGAAAATACACATAGCATTCAGGAACTCACAAAAATAGATTTGACATATCTGATCCTTTGCCACGCTGCTGTATCATTTTCCAGTGTTGGCAGTTCCCTCGGTACTACTTTACTTGGCATCTCACTTTGCTGAGCCTTTAATTATTCAGAACTTACAGCTTAACGTTGTCTGTGTCTTTCAGACAGATAATGCAAGTTTCTAGAGGCATGGATGTGGTGTACAATCCACACTTCTGGCAGATTCCTTTCCCTTTAAATCTGAGGCCAGAAGATCTTCAAGCTGGCTCCTCTCACCCACCTGCATGGCATCCTCCTCGGCACCGCCATGTGGTGTCAGATCTTCCTTCTGCTGGAAGCATCAGGTTCCCTCCATCACAGCTCCGCACTAGGTGTAGACCCTATCTTCAAAAGCTTTGGTTTTCGAGTTTTTCAGGCTTTTCGACTGTACATTGTTCCACTATGTATCCAGAGGACCCCAAACCTGTCCCAGATTCAAACAATACGCAACATGTGGGCAGAAGATATTGTGCTCCGATCTACACTCCGCGGGCTTCTACTCCCTGAGGGTCCAGCATGAACCGCAGCCCTGCAGCCTGTGCTGCACCCTTCAAGCCTTCACCCTGGAGGACCACTATGCCTGCCTCATCTTGGGTCTCCCCGACCAGTGGGACCCTCCCATCAAGTTGAAGGACAGAAGTAACCAGAAGGGGAAGGGATCAGATCAGTTCCAGTGTAGTAGCTTCTTCTTGCTGTTTATACATTGTTTCTTGTGGATTTTACTTGGTAGAAGGTTATTTCTTTTCTTTCTTACTACTTCTAAGGGGCTAGCAGGGTATTGTTTTGAGGTTTTTGGAATTTTGAAACCTGTTTTGGTGGCTATACTGTAAGTGGGCTCATTTGTTTGATGTTTCACTGTGTAGCAGGCTGCGTTTGTTGAGGCATATTTCTTCTGATTTAAAACCTATTTGGTGTGATTTAATTGGGGCTGTTTCTTTGAATTAAAGACCTATATCTTCTAGTTTCAAGCCTGTTTTGATGTGTTGTTGGTAAGTAAATAAGTAAGTAAAAATTTATTTTTAAGCGCTTTTCAAAGTCAAAGCGCTGTACAAATACACAATTACAATGCATACATATAACAAAAAACAACAATAATAATATGATTACAATAAAAACAATAAAATCACTCTCCATATGCTTGTTTAAATAAATAAGTTTTCAATTCTAACTTAAAACTTTCAACGGTCAGGCAGCCTCGTATCCGACGAGGTAGAGAGTTCCACAGGGTAGAGGCAACATAAGAAAAGGCCCGAGCTCCAGAGGTTTTTAAACGAACCCTGGGAACCTCTAGCAATCCCTTGTCGGTGGAGCAGAGCGAGCGAGAGGGACAGTAGGGAACAAGAAGATCTTGAAGATACCACGGTCCCTGTTCGTGTAGGGCTTTATAGGTCAGTAACCCGACCTTAAAGGTGATCCGCCACTGAACCGGCAGCCAGTGCAGTTCGCGCAGCACAGGTGAAACTGTTTGAATTGGAGACCTGTTTCTTTTGGTAGCAAACCTATTTTTGGGGCTTTGAGTAGAATTGTGATTACTTTTTGCTGGCTTCACTAGCTGCAACATTTAGTGCATAGTGGGGGAAGGGTGCTAATGGTCTGACCAGGGGCCTCAGCTACTTGATTGTTTCTGGAAGACTTGGGCTGGTTCCACCTCCCAGCCCTCACCCCACCCGCCCAGGTCAGTGATTTCCATTATACCAGGGTTCTGACATCACTTCCTCAACGGGCAAAGGACGTGCATCTGTCATAACAGAAGCAGTCATCCAGGAAAGGAACAGTAGCGAGTGAAGAGGTGACTGCTATCTCAGTGGAAGGGAAGTATCTGCAAATCAAGGAGCTTTCATTGTTACTTCTTTGCATTGCTGTTTGCATTGTGGAAAGGAGGAGTAGGAGTTTGAGGAAGGTTGTGCAATAGTTACTTAAAGTCTCTTTTTGGGTGTGGATAGGAAGGATAGGAACGTAAAAAGCATTTGCTGAATCTATCTAAACATGTAAAATAAAGGGGGTAAAGAAATTAAGAAAATAATGTTTTGCACTGATGGGGGGAGGAGAGACTTGGGGGAGTGTTTGGTATCCTTCATCTGGAATGGTGGGGGGGTCACTGGTGGGCAACAACAGCAATGGGTTGGGTGGAAGGCTGCAACAACTGCAGTGCACCAGTCTTTCTAAAAATTGCCTGGAGTGTGGGGGGATGTTTAGTGTGCAACCACATAGGGGAAACTAAAGGAGATTGAGGGTCTGCAGGAGGAACTAAGACAGGCAAGGCGGACTGGGGGTGGGTTTAGCCCAGTACTGGAGGGAGGGAGGAGGAGGAGATGAGGGAAGGTGATTTAAGCCAACAGTGATGAGGAGAGGGACAGAAGAAGGGAAGCAGAGACAAAGGGGCCCATGCCAGGAAGAATGATTGCCAGGGAAACTAGGTCAGGAGACAAAAGACAAATGGAAGGAGGAGATAGGGACTTGTGAGGGGAGGAGAAGAAGTGGCAAAAGTCATGGAGTGGAAAGGAGAGAACAGGTTACTATGAAGAGAGAGGGAGTGGGTGTTTGTGAAGGGCCTTCAGAAAATAGTTTTGCACTGCTAGAGGGGAAGAAGGAGGAGGGAAATTATGCAATTGGAGGAGTAATTGATAAATGCCTGGACCAAACTGGTGCAGGGGGAAGTTCTGCTGGGAGAATTACAACAGGGGCAAAAGGGGGAAATAATGTGCAGGAGGAAGAAGAGGAGCGAGAAATGAAAGATGGAGATGAGTGGAACCAAGCAGGGAGTAAAAAGGGTAGAATCTTAGTGCTGGGGGACTCAGTACTAAGAGGAATCAGGTGGGGTAGCAAGGGGGAGAGGCATAGGCACATTTGGGTGGAGGCCATGCTAGGAATGACAGCGGAAAGGGTGGGACAGTCTGTTCTGAAATATGCTAGAAGGGGTAGGGACAAGCCTCATTTAATTATACATCTTGGGACGAATGACTTGGCTGACATGACAGTAGATATAGTCCAGAGGAGGTTTGAGGAACTAGGACAATTATGTGAGGGGGCAGGAAGATCAGTAACTTTTTTAGAGATACTTCCAGTGCCCAAGGCAAGCACAACAAGAAAGCTGAGAATAGAGAAATTTAACGGAGGGCTAAGAACCTGGTGTTATGCTAAAGGGTATGGCCTGTTTGGGGGGCAGTAGTCTCTATGCCAAGGACAGACTACACTTGAGTGAGGAGGGAAAGAATGTGTTGAAACAGAGGATGTAGGAGTACATAGAGGAAGTTGGGAATTTAAACTAGGAGCGGGGAGTGGCAAGTGGGCAAGAGGCATGCAGAGACCACATGTTGGCAAACCATATGAGCTTGCCCCCTATAATAGTGACAAAGGACAAATGGCAAGTACTGTTGGTGTTGCTAGTAAAGGAGGGCAGGATGGGGGGGAGGGTGGAAGGTGGTTACCCTTAATGCTAGGAGCCTTGGGAGGAAAACTGCGGAATTACAGGTGCTCATGGCAGAGGGAGAGGTGGACATTGCAACCATCACAGAAACATTGGCCACCCAATACAATGACTGGGATCTGTCTGTACCAGGGTACAGGTTATTTCGTAGGGGCAGGGTGATTGGGAAAGGGGGGGGTGGCACTATATGTGAAGGAAGGACTGAAGTGTGTAAGGGAGGAAGGGGAGGAGGGTAGTACAGAGTCACTTTGGATGCAAATCCAGGATTCCAAGAATAGGATTCTCAGAATTGGAGTGGTGCACAGGCCGCCATCTCAGACGGAGGAGTTAGACAGGGACCTAGCAGGACAGATCAGGAGGACCTGTGAGAAGGTAGTGTGGTGATTGTGGGAAACTTCAACATGCCAGGAGTGGACTGGAGTGCCCCAGCAACCAGGAACAGAAGGGAGCAGGTACTGCTGGATGCCTTCCAGGACAGCTTCCTGCTGCAAATGGTCAGTGAACCAACCAGGTTCGGGATTACCCTTGATCTTGTGCTGGCAAACAGAGACTTTGTGAGGAAACTTACGGTTGAAGAACCGCCGTCGTCAGGGAGTGATCACCACTCAGTATGGCTCACATTGGATATGGGCAAGGAAGGAGTGGAATCTGGCACAAGAGTGCTGGACTACAGGAGGGCCGATTTTGGGAGGATGGGAGAAGTGGTAAAAGGGTACCTGGCCAGAGTTTAGCCTAGTATGGACACTAATCAGAGGTGGGAGCTCATAAAGCTGGGGATAGTGGAGGCAACCAAAACCTGCTGCAAGGCCCAGAGCAAGAAGGCTAGGGCTAAGAAACCGAGCTGGTTGAGCAAGGAGGTCATGGAAAAGGTAAGGAGAAAAAGAGCTGCCTTTAGGAGGTACAAGAAAACAGGGAGGGGGGAGAACAGAGAGGAGTACTTGATGGAATCGAAGGAGGTGACATGGGCAGTAAGGGGAGACAAGGCATCTACGGAGCTCAGGCTGGCACAAGGCATTAAGAAGGGGGAGAAGGACTTCTTTAGGTACATCGGGGAGAAAAGGAGCTGTAAGGACCACATAGTAAGGCTTAAGAAGGAGGGGGGGTTTGGGTGGAAGCAGGGTGTGATAAGGCAGAAGCACTAAATGATTACTTGTGCTCGGTATTTACTAAGGAGAAGAGGGGGGTGACACCCAAGGGGAGGAATGGCAGAAACAGGGGAGAGGGGGTGATAGATGGGGAAATCACGGAGGGCAGAGTTCGGGAGGGTTTGAAGGCACTGAGGGTAGACAAGGTGCCAGGCCCAGATGGCATCCACCCAGGGCTCAAAATAACTGGCTGTCCGCCTGTCTGGGACAGCCGGTTTTCACTTGGGACAGCTGGTTTTGATCTAATGCCTGTCCCTGGGACAGGCCCTTAAGTGGCAAGCGCTTTACTAGTGCTGAATCCCTAATCTCCGTCTTTGCAGCAAGGGGATGTGCTGGGCACTAGGACCCAGTGGAGATCGTGGAGGAGCAGCGCGCATAGTGTGACCGACCACCCGCCCTGCCCATCAATGCCAATGTCAGGTGACTTACCATTGCCTTAGTCACCTGACGTCTGTCTGTCTGCTCTGGTGGTTGGGCGGGAAGAGCTGATGCATCAATGGGCATTCTCGTCAACCGCGCATGCGCAGATCACTGTTGCACATGCGTGGTTGACATTTCAGTACTCGCTCTGCTCATTCTCACCACAGATCTTGTAGGAGATGGACAGAGAGCAGAGCGAGTGTTTAGCCATGATCAGCCAACGCTGTAATTCACTACCATTCTACCGGAAAAAAAAAAAGCCTGATACAGATACTGTCCACAAGCGACTTCACTTCACTGTACAACAAAAAAGAATTGGCTCAGGCTAGCAGAGGGGCAAGGAGGGGAATAGCACTGTCTGAGTCTGAGAGCTTGAACTTACAAGTTACTACCTGTACCTCTACACTTATAAAAGGGGAAAGCCTACAAATAGCAGGGCTGTTAGCCTGTTAATAAAAATAACGTTCTGTTGATGAAAAACACAGAGATTTATTAGGCAGGCTGTTCTTCCACATCTGGTTGAGGAGGGGGAAAGTTCCCTGCCCTGTCTGGGACTGAATTAAGAACGATCTCTCAATCAGAGGGAACATATAAAAGAAAAATATTCTAAGTCTGAATTTGGGGAAAAATTAAGGGAACACCAAGAAAGAGCCCTGAGTCTCACTAAATCAGAGGGACTATATACCTTGAGGGCTGGTGTGTACTAGGCTTTCTGGTGAAGAGGGAGAGGGATTGAATTGAGATATATAAAATTAAAGAAAGAAAAGAACTATAAGAAGGGATTAGGCAGGGACACATATTTCAGATTTCTGGGGTTTTGTTTTGTGGATAAAAAAGAAATACTAAATCAAAGTATAAGGAGTGCCTGCAGTGCTCGACTTGAGAGAGAAGGCTGTAGTGTCCACTGTCTTCCAAGGTGCTACTGTACTTTAAATTCATTCTACTAAGTTAAGTATTCAAGGGAAAAATGTCTTTGTTGAAGTTTGGCTTTATAAAAATAGGAAAGCCTTCAGTTTCAAGCCAAGAGGGAGGAGAAAGCTCTGGTTCCTCTATGTGTACTACTGCTTCTCCATTACTGATAGACTCAGTAGCACCAACTATTCACCCCACCATTGTGGCCACAGATGTGACAACTTGCAGTGCCACTGCCAGTGCTGATATGCCAGCAACTCTGACTACTGTTGAAAGTAGGACAAAAAGAAAAAGGGGGTTCCAGGAAACCTGGAAGAAAAACAGGGAGTGGCTACTATACGAGCCTGATGTAGGCATGCCCTGCTCATATTGCAAAAAATACTTAAGGGAGACAAACACTTTCATGAGTGGCTGTAAGAGCATGAGACTTGAAAATGTACGTGCTCATGAACTCTCCAAACCTCATAAATTAGCCAATGAAAAAAATATTGTGTCTAACACTGAACCTTCCAACTTAGCAATAGAACAAGGAATAATGCAAATGGAAAAAAAATGAGGCAACACAAGTAGAACATTTGTTTAGAACAACTCTTTATTTGATTAATTCAGAACGCCCATTCACAGACTTCCCTGGCATCTTAGAATTACAACATGTAAATGGTACAAATGTCGGAGTCAGTTATAGAAGTGACAAACAGGCAGCAACGTTCACACATTTTATTTCAGAATCAATAAGGATAAAAGATGCAAAACTGGTTAATAGTAACACTTTTATCTCTGTCTTATGTGACTTTATGGCACTGATGCCTCAGTAATAGAAGAGGAGGCAGTCTATATTAGGACAATGGAAAATTTCATCCAGTTAACAAATTTGTTTCCTTCAGCCAGTCTCTATTCCAAATGGTGAAAGCATTTATAACTCAATAGGTGATGCCTTAGAATTCACCTTGGACTGTAAAGACTAGAAAGAAAAATTTTTGCTTTTGGATCTGATGGGGCACCCGTCATGTTGGGTAAAGTGACTGGGGTGTTTGCAGGATTTTGAAAGACGTGCCTCATTTGTTAGGATTCAGTGCAGTGCCCACAAGTTGGAGCTTGCTATAAAGCAATCAGCAGCATCTATTCCATACATGAAAACCACAGATGAAGTCTTAATGGGTATCTATAAAATATACCATAAGTTTCCCAAAAACTGGGCCGGTCTCAAAGAGTTAGCCAGCAATATGAGCTACACCATTCACAAACCAGTTAACGTGTCAGGGACCCGGTGGGTTGCGCACAGAGAAAGGGCTCTGTATGTTATTCTAACCAGCTACAAGGCCCTAGTTGTACATTTACAGCACATTGCTTCCACACCAGGGCAAACAAAAGATCAGGCCAGTGGGTTGTTCAAAACAATAAGTACTGTGAGATTTGTCCTCTTTTCTCAGTTTCTTGCTGAATACCTTTCTGTCATGATGGCCTTCAGTCTAACTCTACAGAGAGACAGCTCAACAGTAGAAACAATAGTCAGTAAGGTTGAAAGCACAGTGCTCTGGCTAGAGAACTACCCTGCAGGATAAACTTGACAAAGTCTGTAAGGAATTGCTTTGGCCCCTGACTCTGACACAGCTGACAGTGACACTAACACAAGTCGACTGACAGGCTCAGCCAGTACTCAGGTTCAGTACCGTGGATCTGATATCTTCCTTAACTTAGAAAGGGGATATTCTATAGATAGAACCAAACAGGCAGTGTTGCGTGATGTTACAAGCCTTCTTTCATCAACAATTGAAAGTATTAACTCACGATTTTCCAATTTTAAAACAGACAAAGTCCTACAGTCATTCAGTATATTTAACCCATTACAGTTACCAGATAGTGACCACCAGCTAGCCCTTTATGGCAGTGAGGAAGTCAGAACCCTCACAGAGCACTACAGTGACCTACTGAAGAAACACAATCATAATGTAAACTTGATTGAAGCGCAATGGTTAGAGCTTAAACCACTTATGAAAAAATCACTGAATGAGTTGTCTCCGAAATTTCACTATTTGGATTTCTGGCAAAAAATTCTCCATAATGATGCACATGAACAGCAATTCCCTGATGTTCTGGTTTTAGTCACAATAGCTCTACTGATCCCAACTCAAACTGCAGTAGTTGAGAGAGGATTCAGCTTGATGGGCAGAGTGAAGTCTGACTGGCGGTCCTGTCTGTCTCCTATGACTACATCTGAACTAATGCGTGTCAAGCTGTCAGATGCTAGCGTTGCTACATTTGACCTGCAGGATGCCATAACACTATGGTTCAAATCTGGAAAACAAAAGAGAAGACCTCATGTGAGACCATATGGCTGTAGACTAGATTCAAGTTCTGATTCAGAAATAGACTAGCCTCAATCAGTGTTTTACCTTGAAAAATAACCCCCCAAAAATCAACAGTTTTCTCTATTTCCACTTTACAGTCCATTTTATGTTTTAAGTTTAAAATTCACCTCACAAAAATGTGGACAGGTAAAACTTTGTCCGGACAGGCAACATTTACATTCCACCTGTCCCTCAGACAGGCATCTCAAAAAAATTATTTCTAGCCCTGCATCCACCCCAGGGTACTGAAAGAGCTGGCAGAGGTCCTTGTGGGACCTTTGGCAGACCTATTTAATGCCTCACTACACTCAGGGTGTGTACCTCAGGACTGGAGGATGGCTCGTGTGGTGCCCTGCCACAAGAGTGGCCCCAAGGATGAACCGGGGAACTACAGACTGGTGAGCCTCGCATCCATCGTGGGTAAGCTAATGGAGACTATCCTGAAGGAGAGACTGGTGGCTCTCCTAGAGGCCAAAGACTACAGGACAGCAGACAGCATGGCTTCATACGTGGCAGATCCTGCCAAACCAGCCTGGTGGAGTTCTGTGACTGGGTAACTAGGCAACTGGACAGGGGCCATGCAGTGGATGTCCTGTATCTGGACTTCAGTAAGGCATTCGACTTGGTGCCGCATGGAAGTCTGGGAGATAAGTTAGAAGGCACAGGGGCAGGTGCAAAGCTTGTGAGGTGGGTAGGGAACTGGCTTCACGGAAGGCAACAGCGGGTGGTGGTGGGTGGGGAGCGCTCACACCCAAGGGTAGTGACGAGCAGTGTTCCACAGGGCTCGGCATTGGGACCAGTGTTGTTTGAGATATTCATTGCAGGCATATCATTGGACATCAAGAGCAAGATCAGTCCGTTTGCTGATAATACCAAGGTAGGAGCGGTGGTGGACGACCTAGGGGGATGGCAGGGGTTGCAGAATGATCTGGCAAAGCTTGAAACCTGGTCAGACACCTGGCAACTGGGGTTTAATGCCAAAAAGTGCAATGTGCTGCATTTTGGGATGAAGAACCCAAGGAGGAGTTACCAGCCGGGTAGAGTGCAGCTAGCCCAGACAGAGGAGGAGAAGGATATGGGGGTGCTCATTACAGGGTCAATGAACAACTCGGCACAATGTAGGAAGGCAGCTGCAAAGGCCAACAATACTGGGTTGCATTGCAAGGGGTATATCCTCAAGGAGGGAGGAAGTGATTCTGCCACCGTTTTGGTCATTAGTTAGACCGCACCTGAAGTACTGCATGCAGTACTGGTGCCCATATCTGAAGAAGGACATTAAGTTACTGGGGGGGGTGCAGCGCAGGGCAGCAAAGATGATCAATGGGCTGGGGGACTTATCATACGAGAGGAGGCTGAGGGAATTGAACATATACTCACTGGAGGACAGGAGGGATGGGGGGGACATGATTGAAACCTTTAAGTACATGAAAGGAATAAACAAGACTGGTACAGAGGGGCTGTTCAAAGTAAGGGAGGGGAGGGACACCAGAGGCCATGATATGAGACTGGAGGGAGGAAGGTTCAGGAGGGAGATGAGGGGAGACTTTTTTACAGAGAGGGTGGAAGCTGGGTGGAATGCGTTACCTGCAGAAGTGGTATCCAGTAGAATAGTGGACTGCTTCAAAAGGGGATGGGACAGGACAAGAAGGAGGGTCAGTGGAGGGGATGGGTGGAAGGGAGGGGCAGCTGCAGAATAAGGGATGCTAGCTGCACATTCAAGCGGACTTGTTAGACTTCTAGGCCTTTATCTACTAGCAAATTTCGTGTGTGCAAGATGATTTCCACAGCAGCTGGTTCTGCAGCCCAGCTTGCCACCTTTGATGAAGCTGCAGCTCAGGCTGCCTCGGGCATTTCATCCGCTCTGGTTCCAGTGGACTTCGGCGCCTTGTTCACCAAGGCATTCCAGGACTTATGCCAGTCCCTGCCCACCCTTGGGGAGGGCCCTTGCTGGGGTCCAGATCCTCTCGGGACAAATCCAGAAAGTCACATTGCAGGTCATGGGATTGGTTGAGGGTCCACTGCTCCTGTTCCTGTGATATTGCTGGCTCGACAGCCATCGGCTTCAGCCCACACTTCTACCCAGTTCCAGGCCGCTAGACCCACGGAAACCCCATTGGACCTGCCAGCCGAGATGTGGGCCGACTAGCCAATTAAGATTTATTTCATCCCACTCAACCCATTGTCGCCGGACAAAGGGGAGGACTCACTCTCTCTCTCTAGGATTCCAGTCATCACAGCCATCTCTCAAGAGGGTCAGATCAGTATGCTGAGCCGGCTGCCTCACCTCGGGAACCCGAGCCATTGGTGGTTTACAGGCGTCCTTTGCTTTCCCTGGCTTCTGCTCCCTGCCAACCAGTGCTTCTTCAGTCAAGGTCCTGCAGCTCTTGATCGCAGTTGAGGAACTCTCAATGCCTCCATCAGTCCCATTCTCAACCCTCGGCTAAAAAGCACTGTTAATACTCCTCATCCTCATCCTCTTCATCTCTGGGCGAGGATCTGTGCTGGTACGAGGAGATCTTACTTCGAGAGGGCTCTTGCAGTAGGTAATTACATATAGGACTGACGTCGGCAGGCAGCAGGACCCCACGGAAAAATTTCTAGCTAACAGTCTCTGGCGAGGGACCGCCCCCACGTCAGGTGACTGGCGTCAGGAGACGTCGGTATAAAGGGGCGGTCCCGGATGCCCGCCTTCCAGTTCTTTCCCGCCATTAGCTCGTGCGGCACCTCGTGAAAAAGTTTGTGCTTCATCAGCCCTATCTTCGTTGTTTTTTTACCGAAAAATCTTTATTATTTTTTTTTTCGACTAACGTCAGTGCTAGCGTGATGTATGTTGTCTACACCCTCCGAGCACAAGAATAAGTGCAATTCGTGCGGCGCCCAACTACCGCACAAGGGCGGTCACTCCCTGTACCTGTTCTGCCTAGGCCCCGATCACCCAGTCGAGAAGTGCCAGCGCTGCCTCAGTTTCAACACGGCTACCCGGAAAAGGCGGCAGCAATCCCTGGAAACCCATATTCTAAAGAAGAAAATGAGTTCTTTGGAGAAGGAGCTCAAAAAACTGAGGCAAGCGTCCACTTCCCCCGAAGGCCATCGGAAGAAGGAGAAGGAGTGGCACCGGGACAAGGGCTCCTCCACCGCGTCTCCCTCGGGAGTCGCTGGGACACAGGTAACATCCCCTTCAGGGGATCGCTCCTCGACTGCCACCTCGCCCGCCCATCTGGCTCGCGCTCGGGCCTTGCGGGCCCTCAGGGCAGTTGGAGGCCTCCGCCCCTGGTTCGGCCGCAAGCTCGCGGCCTACCACTGTGGGCGACTCCAGTAAGCCGGGCGTCGGCTCCTCTGACGTCCGCCCTGAGAGGGCCGGTAAGGGGTCCGACCCTCCGGGGCGACGTGCGGCTTCCTCTCCACCGGACCAGGCCGATCACGCTACCGGCCTGCCTCTGGTGATAGCTCGTAAGTCAGGCGTCGGCCCTCCGGCACCCGCGAGCTCGCCTCTAAGCCTCACGTCGGCTTGTCCGACGTCCGGCCGGCGAAGGAACCAACGAAGGACCCCCCCCATGTCCGTCGTACCCGGTTCCCCGCAGCCTTCGCTGCCATCTGGGGAACCAGAGTCTCCCCAGCCCGACCCCGGGGACTTTTCCCCTCCATCCCTGGGCGAAGCTGGGGATCTTTTGCCTCTGTCAGTCCTTCCTCCACCTGGAGCGCCGGACCTGACGTCGGCTCCCCGGACACCAGCTCCCATGCCGACCCCTCCAACGTCGGTACGTCCGGCGCCAGGGCCTCCACCGTCGGCCCTGGCGTCACGGCCTACCGACTCAGAGGCATTCTGCCCCATCGGGCCCTCGGGCTTTCCACTATGGACCGCCCATGAGGCCTCCGGCCGGGCTGTCTGCTTCAGCAGCCCCCGGCTTCTGGGTATCCTCCGTCCCTATTCCCGGTGTACCCGGGACCACAGTATTCGGCGCCACAGTACCCGACGCCAGGCTTCCCAACGCCACAGTACTCGACCCCGGGCTACCCGCAGCCAGGTTTTGGATACACTCCATACGGTTACAACCTGTATCCTTATCCCCTGCCTCCTCCTCCTCCACCGCCCTCGTGGCCGCCTGTGGACCTGCAGGAGACTCTGGCCTCCTGGTGGCTGAGGCCAAGGCTTAGCTCACCAAAGAGGTCGAGAGCCGCCTTCCGGCGATGGTGCCGTCCCAGGTTCCCGTACGCCCAAGGCAGCGCACTCCCTCACCACCTCCGGACTCCAGGGTTCTTCCGTCTGGATCCAGAGAAGGGCAGGACATGCTTCCCGGGACTTCCCAAGGGTCCGTTCCTCCAGGTGGGAAAGGAGTCTTTCTCTTCTTCATTCTCCTCTTCACTCGGACTACTCAGACTCTTCCGACGGCTGCTTCGAGAGAGACGACGAGCCTTGCTCTCCGTCAAAGCCCAGGCCAAGGACTCCTCCGAAGTCTCCTCCAGAGGATCCTTCTTTTACGGAGTTGCTTAGGAAAATCCAGGAGGTTCATCATTGGCACTCCCTGAAACCAGATTCTCAGCATCTGAAACTCGCTGAACATCTGGATCTACCCGTGACAACTCCGACCTTGTTACCACAATATGGAAACAGCCGTCGGCCTTAGCCCCACTTCCTAAGAAGTCGAACTGGCTATATCAGGCTCCAGAGGGTGTTGATTTCCTGGATTCTCACCCTCGTGCCGACTCGGTCGTGATTAGCGCTGCTCACGGCCGGTCGGCGAACCCTAAACATCTTAGCTCGTCACCTCCTGATAAGGAATCTCGCCTTCTGGACCAGTATGGGAGAAAGATTTACGCTTCCTCCACACTAGAAATCAGGGCCCTGAACTATGTCGGCCACATGGGGGACTACCAGAAGGCCATCCTGACTCAGGCAGAAGCCAAACTGGACTCCTTGCCTGACTCCCAAGTCAAGCAGGAGTTGGCTGATCTCGTCCGCTCTGCTTATTCAGCCAGTCGCCACATGCTACATGTGACATATGATGCAGTGGACACTGCTGGGCGGAGCTCAGCTTTCGCTGTAGGCCTACGGTGTCATGCTTGGCTCCGCATGTCAGGTTTGGTCCCGGAGGTGCAATCTGCTATCCAGGAAGCACCCTTCCGGGGGTCGGTGCTTTTTGGGAGTGATGTCAAGGACATCATCACCGATTTGCAAGAGAAAGGGACGGCTCTGAAGTCAGTTGCTTCCATGTACTGTCCCCATCAGCAACAGTAGTCCCCTTTTCGCAGATTAGATCGTAGCCAGCGAAACCTCAGGAAGGCGGGCCACAACGCCAGGCTCCCCACTGCTGCCAACCCCTGCCCAAAAAAGCAGCGGGTGCTTCAGCTGCGGTGCTGCCCCACGCCACCTGATTCCTTTCCACTCCCACTGCCTCCGGACTCCCCGGAGGAACCAGTAGGAGGGAGGTTTTCCCTCCACCTTCCGGGATGGGAGAGGATAACCACAGATTCTTCGGTGCTCCAGCTCATAGCAGAATGACACTCCATAGAGTTTCTTCAGAAACCACCCCGACACCCTCCTCTGAAGTCATCGTATTCACGAGAACATCTTCTCTTGGTCCAGGAGGAAATCTCGGCTCTTCTGCTGAAGCAAGCGATAGAGCCTGTCCGCCTTCATCTACAGTGGATGGGTTACTATTCCCATTTCTTCCTGGTCCCAAAGAAGACAGGAGATCTCAGACCAATTTTGGATCTCAGTTCCCTGAATCTTTACGTAGAGTACAAAAGGTTCAGGATGCTCTCTTTGCAGAGCCTTCTGCCCATCCTCCGGCCGGGTCAATGGCTTTGTGCTCTGGATATGCAGGATGCTTATCTGCACATTCCCATTCGCCCATCTCATCGCAGATACCTTCATTTTGCGTTCCAGGGGGACCACTACCAGTTCAAGGCGCTCCCGTTTGGTCTATCCTCGGCCCCCCGAGTATTTACCAAATGCCTGGCAGTGGTGGCGGCCCACCTGCGTACCAAGGGAGTGCAGGTTTTCCCGTACCTGGACGACTGGCTCCTGGCGGCCTTGTCCACGGAGGAACTCCTGCGTTTCCTCTCCCTTACCCAGCAGGTTTTTGCCTGCCTGGGTATTACCATCAGCCATTCCAAGCCTCATCTGGACCCATCCCAGAGGCTACAGTTTATTGGGACAATCCTTGATATGACCATGGGCAAGGCCTTCCTGCCTCTGGAGAGGACGGCCACCCTTCAGACCCAAATAAGTCTGTTGTCCGACCACAGGATGGTCCCTGCGAAGTCGGTCCTTCGCCTTCTCGGGCTCATGGCGGCTGCTATTCTGATGGTACCTCGTGTTCGACTCCACATGAGGATCTCTCAGTGGACTCTACGCTCTCAGTGGGATCAGCTAGTGGATGACCTAGATCACTCAGTTCTGATCTCCTCGCCGATGATGCGAGACTTGCAGTGGTGGATGGTTCGAGAGAACCTGTTTCTGGGAGTTCCTTTCTTTCATCCTCCCCCCTCCCAGACTCTAACCACAGATGCCTCAGGCGAAGGTTGGGGAGCCCATCTAGGCCCTCATTGGACCCAGGGCTCCTGGTCCAAGCTAGAACAAGCTCTCCACATCAATGTGCTCGAGCTTCGGGCAGTGTTATACGCTTTCCAAGCCCTTCACCAATACATCCTTCCCAGCCACCTAGCTGTCCAGACGGACAACATGTGCGTGGTGTGGTATATCAACAAGCAGGAAGGGACTCGGTCCTACCCTCTATGCAGGGGAGCAATGAGGTTTGGGATTGGAGCAACACAACACGACCTTCACCTCACGGCGATTCACGTTCACGGAGATCGACAACACCCTGGCAGAGAAGCTAAGTCGCTCTTCTGCTCTGACTCATGAGTGGGAACTGGACCAAGGGGTCCTAGACAATATCTTCCAACTTTGGGGAACACCACAGGTCGACCTGTTCGCTTCCCCCCTAAACGCAAAACTTCCCATCTTCTGCTCGCTCGTTCCAGAGCAAGGCACTTTTTGGAGTGACGCTGTGTCTCTAGACTGGAAGGACAGATTCGTCTATGCCTTTCCCCCAATTCCACTTATCCCACGAGTCTTGCAGAAACTAGCTTCAGAAGGAGCAAGAATGATTCTGATCGCTCCTTTCTGGCCCAGGCAAATCTGGTTCTCTCTTCTACAACAATATTCAGAGGATCCTCCTCTTCCTCTATCTCGAGGTTTGTTGACCCAGGATCAGGGGACCCTGGTCCATCCAGGCCTCAAATCCCTTCAACTGCATGCATGGCTCCTGCAGACCTAGCCCAATCCCGTTTTGGAATGTCTCCTAAAGTGGCAGAGATTTTAGTGGAGCCCAGAAAACCCTCCACCCGATCCACTTATGCCATGAAGTGGAAAAGATTCACTATTTGGGCCGCATCCAAGAACATGGAACCTTTCTCCTGTTCAGCGGGGCTTCTGCTGGAGTATCTACGTCATCTGTTTGACCTGGGTCTCAGCCATTCCTCTCTGAAGGTACACATGGCGCCCATTTCGGCCTATCATGTTCCCTTCGCAGACAAGACTTTTGCTCAACTGGAGGTCTCCAAGACCTTTCTCAGAGGGGTCCTCCATCTGAGGCCCCCCATCCGTACTCCTGCTCCCCCTTGGGACTTGAACTTTGTTCTCGAGAAACTTACTCTTCCTCCCTTCAAACCTGTAGCTTCTGTGGATTTGAAGTTCCTTTTGTGGAAGACGCTCTTCTTGGTGGCCATTATTTCAGCTTGAAGAATCTCCGAGCTCCAGGCCCTGATGTGTAAAATCCCCTACTTGATTTTTCACAAGTAACGAGTTGCTCTTCGCACGAATCGTAAGTTTCTACCTAAAGTAGTAGCAGAGTCTACCTTAAATCAGTCCATAGAGTTACCTGCCTTTTTTACGCAGTACTCTAATCAAGGGGAATATTTACTCCATACTATGGATGTTCACCGGATTATGAGATACTACACCAACAGGACGAAAGATCTCAGAAAGACTGATCAGTTGTTCGTCTCTTTTGCTCACAAAAGGGAAGGCAATGCTGTTTCCAAGCAATGCCTGTCTAAGTAGTTGGCTCATTGCATCACTTTCTGTTATGACAAATACAACAAGACCCTCCCGGGTCAAGTCAGAGGCCACAGCCCAAGAGGAGTAGCTGCCTCTGCGGCTTGTTTCAAGAATGTGTCTGCGGCAGACATCTGTGCTGCCGCCACCTGGACTTCCGTCCATACCTTTAAGAAACACTACAGTTTGGATGTCACCTTTCACCGTAGAGCAGGCTTCGGGCTGGCTGTTTTGCAAGGCCTCCTATCTTGAGACTTGCACAACCAGAACTACCTTTTGGAGTAGTTTTTCTCCTTCCGGTGCCTCTCTTTGTTCCAGACTGCTTGGGATTCAGTCCTATATGTAACTACCTACTGCAAGAGCCCTCTCGAAGTAAAGTAGTAAGAGTTACGTAAGAACTTACTGTAACAGTAGATCTTCGAGAGAGGCTCTTGCAGTAGGTAATACCTGCCCGCCCTTCATCCCCCTAGGCTTTTTCAGCTCCTTTTCCATTGAGGGAAATATCCACTCCTCTCGTCCGGCCTCATTTGGCCTGTGGCGGGAAAGAACTGAGGCGGGCGTCCGACCCGCCTTTGCTCAATAGTCTTCTGGCGCCAGTCACCTGACATGGAGGCGGTCCCTCGGCAGGGACTGCTAGCTAGAAATTTTTCCGTGCAGTCCTGCCGCCTGCCGGCGTCAGTCCTGTATGTAATTACCTACTGCAAGAGCCTCTCTCGAAGATCTACTGTTACGGTAAGTTCTTACTTAACTGTACTTTTCTCTGGCAGCAGTGGATTCTCAGCCAAGGTCGTGTGCCACAGCCTACTCCAGTGCTCCCATGGCTGCCGGTGCTGCAGCCTGAGCCAGTTCTCCCTGGTCAAGTTGACACCTGCCTTCCCACCCATTTGGGTGGAACCACCACCTCCACAGCCTAAGGGGGGGAGCTCTTTCCAAGACTGCATGCACTGCCACCAGGCTTTCCAGTTGGCTTTCAATGAAAATCTCGCACTTGATGAGCCTCATATCGTTAGCGGGGATGCAGGTGCATGGTCAGTGTTCGAGGAGTCTTCAGTTTCAGTAGACTTCTCCATGCATTCCTGTTGGACACTGGGCTTTGACTGTGAATCGAGGGAGGATCTCTCCATGGAACAAGGGCCAACCTTCATGGCCCTGTCCTGTTTGATTTCAGAGCCAATGGGGATCCCGCTGGAACCTGTCCAAAAGTGGAGATTCTGGACAGGGACGACTCCCCTGGGGTTGCATTCCTTGTAGCGGAGGCTGTCCTTGGGCTGGCTTTTGCTCTGTATGTTCGGGGTCAGGTTGTCCAGGTCCAGACGGACAACACGACAACCATGTACTACCTCAAAAAGCAGGGCAGGACGCTTTCCCTGCCGTTGTGCCGGGAAGCTCTCCGCCTTTGAACCCTTATTTGCAGCCTGGCCACCGACCTTCAAGTGATTCATGTGGCCAGCGTGTCCAACCAGCTGGCAGACACCCACAGTCAAGTGGGCGAGGCGTCCCACGAGTCGTCCCTTCACCAGGAGTTAGTCAACTGCCTGTTCTCCCAGTGGGGCACTCCCCAAGTTGACCTGTTTGCCTCTCAGGAGAAAATGGATGTTTTGTGCCTGCTGGGGGATGTCTTCGCGAAGCCATGGACCGTGGGCCTCATATACACCTTCCCTCCCTTTCCACTGATCCACAAGGTGCCAGTCAAGGTGCGGAGGGACAAGGCTGAGATGACTTTGCTGGATCCAGACTGGCCGCACCAGTTCTGGTACCCCAATCTCCGCAGCCTTAGCGCAGACCTCTGTGGCAATTGCCTCTTCACCTGGACCTGCTCTCAGGGGAGGGTCCTCCACCCGAACCTTCAGTCCCTGCACCTGATGGCCTGGCTCCTGAGCTTCTAGAATTTCAGGCTTTGGGTCTCTCCGATGAGGCCCTCCATGTCGTTGAGGCCTCTCGGAAAGAGATGACTTGACAGTGCTGCATCGTCAAATGGCGGAGATTTTACATTTGAGGTCTGGCCGGGAGCTAGACCCCTTGTCCTGCCCAGTGGTGAGCATCCTGGGCTACCTTTGGTCCCTCTCCCAGTCAGACCTCCTGTTGATGGCCCTCAAGGTGCACCTGGCAACCATCTCTGCATACCGGGTGTGGGCTGGTATACCAATGGTGGAGCAGGAGTAGGTTGTCAGGTGCTTTTTCAAAGGCCTTGACCACTTATCCCCACCAGTGCATGAGCTACAACCACCTTGGAACTTGTTGTTGGTTTTGGCAGTGCTCATGGACAAGCCCTTCGAACCTGTGCACAGGTGTGACATCTCTCACCTGTCATGGAAGACTGCCTTCTTGGTGGCTATCATGTCCGCCAGAAGGATCAGTGAGCTCCAGATGCTCTCAGTGGAGTCTCCTTATTTGATCTTTCACAAGGACAAGGGTGTCCTCCACCCCAACCTGAAGTTCCTCCCGAAGGTTGTTTCAGAGTTTCACCTTAACAAGGTGATTAAGCTCCCAATGTATTTCACCAGCCCAACCTCGGAGGCCAAGCACAGGCTTCACTTGCTTATTACAAGGAGTGTATGACTGGAGTTCAGGAAAAAGTTTCCCAGCTCTTTGTCACCTACACTGAAGCCACACCTAGCAGACTGACAGCTAAGTGGACGATTGGCAGGTGGATAGTCTGCTGCATCGACATCTGCTATAGGTTAGCTGGTAGGGAGCCTCCCTTTGGGCTGAGGTCTCATGCCATCAGACATACCCCTGCCTCGGTGACTGCTTCCAGGGGCTTCCCTGTCCCTGAGACGTGCAGGGCTGCTGCCTGGAAGTCGTCACACACCTTCATCTTCCACTACCACATCAACCTTGAGTCATGCCAAGATGCAGGTTTTGGGGCCTCGGTTCTCCAGTCTCTTTTCCTTAAATAGGGTGTGTGTGCCTTTCCCCCTCCTCCTCGTAGAGAACTGCTAAGAGTCTGCCAGAAGTGCGGCTAGTACACCTTATCCATGCCTCTAGAAATGAGGACTACTCACCTATAACCGTAGTAGATCTTCCACGGAATGGTCTCTTGCAGTAGGTCATTACTTTTGGGATTTTCCAGTAGAGGGTGCTGTGACACGGCAACTCTTATAGCAGTTTTGTACCAGGGACCACCCACACATGACATCATCTTCCTGCATCCTATATAAGTGTGGGCGGTCCCTGATATCCTTGGTTCATTTTCCTGCCATCTTCAACTCACACAGCAGCTAGATCAACTTCTGTGTCGCAATCATCGACGAGAATTGGATTCCAAAACGAATGTCTAAAGATTCTTCAACCAAACAAGCTCTATTCTGTTCCTGCTGCAGTAGGAAGATATACCGCTTTGATAACCACACAGCTTGTGTAAGGTGACTGGGACCCACAAACAACACCAACTCCTGCAACTCCTGTCAGGAGTTTAACTAAGCAACCCGTCGATGACAGTTGCTAGAAATTCAGCATCTTTTAATGGAGCAGAAAATGTGTCTGTTAGAGAACCAGGGGGCTCGTGCAAAACTCCCCAGCTCTAGTTCTCGTCTTCGGCAGTCAACGGAGCATGAAAAACCCTCCTCTCACTCCCTGCCATGTCACCTGTCAACGGCCACTGTTTCTGTGGCTCCTCCATCGATGGAGCATCTTCCTACAGCTTCCTCGTTGATGGGGGCTCATACCCTCTCATCAACAGCACTTTCCAACGCTTTAAATGCTGTGCAAGCTCTGCCTGCTCCATCGACAGGGGCTTATAGCCTCTCGTCGACGACACTTTTTAGCATGTTAAATACCGCCAAACACACGGCTACTCCATCAACAGGGGCTTCTCTCCCATCGACAGCATGTGGCATATTTAGTGAAAATAATTATATGGGCTTGTTGACAAGATCCTTTATTCCACAAGGCAAACCAGTGGCTTCTGCCTTACATAATGTCCCTCCACCCTCACAGGTGGCATCTTACGGGGGCAAGCGGACAGAGACAGGAACCCTGGTTCATACTTCCCAGGGGCAAGACCCTGCTTACACTGCCTGTCCCATCCCCTCAGTCACCCCATTGTTTCTCACCCTACCCACTGCTTTCCCCAGAGCAGGACATCACCAAGGTAGTAAAGCACATCTTGCATGCCATGCACTACTCCCAGCCCTCCAACCCAGGAGTGCTAGGTGATCCTTTAAGGTCTCAATCTCCTCCACTTAAATGATTTCACAGTGACGGGGATATACTGCCACCTTGGTCTTCTCCTCCTAATATGAAGGACTATTTGTCAGATGAACCTGAACTACCGGTGGATCTCCCCGCCGGTGATATTGATGAAGAAGAATTCCAAGATCTGGATTTTCCAAATCCGGAGTCCCTCTATTCGGAAATCTCTTCCCTGGATGAGGACCTGCCTATACCCTACAGGCCCCGATGACCCGACCTTAAGTGAGATGATGGTTCAAATACAAAAGGTCATGGGATTCTCTACTACAGAACATGACAAACAACGCAAGGATATGGCAGAATATCTTGAACTGCCAGAGGAACCAGCCTTAGTGGTGCCCCCACTGATTCTGACCTACCAGAATGCCGTGCTAGCTGCCTGGCATCAGCCATCAGCTATTACAGCTGTTCCCCAAAAAGCAGACCACTTATATCAGGCTCCCCAGATCATCCTTTTCTGCCTATCGTCCCAGAAGCGGATTCAGTGGTCATTACTGCCACTCATGATCGTACTAAAAGACCCAAACACGAGTAATGTACCACCTGATAAAGAATCCCAAAGAATTGACTACCTGGGTAAACAGGTTTTTGCCTCAGGCTCCATGAATATTCAAATTTTAAACTATATGGGACATGTGGTTAAATACCAACATACCCTTGGGGCATTGGCCATTGAAATCATCAGTAAACTTACTCCTTCCCAGGAAAAAAACAAGTTATTGTCAACAGTGCCAACTAGCAACTCTATCTCCCGTCACCTACTCAGGTCAGGATATGATGCCATAGATACCTCAGCCCGACTCTCAGCTACTGGTGTCTCTTTGTGTCGCCATGCTTGGCTTCGCATTTCAGGTTTTGCTCCTGACATACAACATAAAGTAGCTAATGCACCCTTCAACAGGTCCAAACTGTTCGGGCCAGTTACTCAGACATTATTGGATGACCTGCAGGCATCAGGCAGAACCCTTCGTACGGTACACGGCATGTACCATACTCCACAGACAACCTGTCGCACTCAATATTCCTCCTACTCCAAATGAGGCAGAAAATGTAAGGCCACTAACAGAGGTGGCTTTTGAGGTCATGCCCAAACCACAAGAGGCAACACCTCTGCCACCTGTGGCGCCCATGCCCGTCCCTCGGGAGGGGCCAGACAACCCAGTGACCTGTCAGGACTTTCCCCTCACCTCTTCGACCAGCCCTTGGAGACTGTAGGGGGTCATTTTGCCCTACATCTGGAGGCCTGTAAAACGATCACGTCGGACAAATGGGTACTTCAGATCATTAAAAAGGGACACACACTGGAGTTTACCTCTGCCCCCCCGCCACCCCTGGATGATTCATTATCCTGCAGATCATGTACTTGCCCTTCAAGAAGAATTGAAGGCCCTGCTGGCCAAACAGGCCATCTTACCAGTGCCCCTTCCAGAACATCAAACAGGATTTTACTCCCATTTCTTTCTGGTACCCAAGCGAACCGGAGATCTCAGACCAATATTAGACCTGAGACACCTGAATCGATACATTGTTCATTTTTTTTTAACTTTATATTTTTATTTTTCATTTGTTGTCAGACAAATAATTCCATATCTGAGACAGACCGTATACATAAGACAAGAATAAATTTGCCATAGGAGATATCCTAATATCTCCTTAATAAAAGGGTGAATGTATCTCAAATATTGTGATACCTCATACGGAGGGTATTCTAAAATATATCACTCAATAGACGTACAAAGTTTAAAGCTGTAACAGAGTCCAGGAGCAGTGTGATTAATTCGAATTCTGAAATCCGTAATACAATTCCAACAGATCACGTCCCCTAAGGGACTAGATACATTCAGTTCAAACATTTCCATGTGATAACTCTGACTGCCATCATGCCTATCCTAAAACAAGGAGACTGGCTGTGTGCCTTGGATATGAAGGATGCCTACTTACATATCCCCATTCATCCTGCCCACCACAAATTTCTGTGCTTCCACCTTCTGAGTCAAAACTATCAGTTTTGGGCACTCCCTTTCGGCCTCTCATCAGCCCCAAGTGTGTTCACCAAATGCCTAGCGGTGGTGGCAGCAGCCTTATGGAAAAAAGGGGACTTCGTCTTTCCATACCTAGACGATTGGCTAATCAAAGCAGACTCCAAAGAAGCTCTATTGGCCTCCCTAGCCACTACTCTGAACATGTTCAGCGATCTAGGGATAATAGTTAACTGGCCGAAGTCCAGTCCAAACCCAACACAGTCTCTCCAATATATTGGAGCTGTTCTAGACACAGTCACAGCCAGGGCTTACCTTCCGCCTGCTTGTCATGGCACTCTTATATCTCCAGCTTTGCAAATACAGACTCGGAAAATAGTCACAGCCAGACAAATGCTGTGCCTTCTGGGTCACATGTCTGCTGCCATCTCAACAGTGGGATTCGCCCACCTTCACATGAGACCTGTCCAGTGGACCCTTCAGAATCAATGGTCTCAAAGAACAGGACAGTTTGAAAACAGAATCAGGGTCACTCCTTCCCTGAAGTCTACCCTGACATGGTGGACAACCAAAACCAATTTGTGCCAAGGGATGCCTTTCCAGTCCCTACCTCCCATGCAGACGTTAACCACGGATGCTTCCCTAGATGGATGTGGTGCACACTTAGGTCCTTATCAGACTCAAGGCCAGTGGACCGCCTCTTCCCATCACACTCTTATCAGTCTTCTCGAGACGAAAGCGGCGGTCCATCTAGCCCTTCAGGCATTCCAGCCCTACCTCAAACCAAGACTGTTGCTGATTCAATCAAACAACACTGCAGTGGTGTTTTACCTCAACAAGCAAGGGGGCATGAAATCGCATACCCTCTGCATGGAGACCCTTGAAGTCTGGCAGGAAGCCATCAGTCAACAACTAATGCTAATGGTCATCCACCTACCGGGACGGTGCAGTCAGTTAGCAGACCGGCTAAGTCGCCAGACATCCGCTCACGAACGGACACTTCACAGAGAAGTACTCCAAAAAGTCTTCGGCCTATGGGGAACTCCACAGCTGGATCTGTTTGCCTCCCCAGTCAGTCACCGGCTCCCCAGTTACTTCTCCATTATCCCTAGCAAAAAGGGACACACTATAGATGCCCTGTCCCAACCTTGGACTGGCCTCTACTTATATGCCTCCCCCCCCCATCCCTCTCTTGCAACGGACTCTATTGAAACTACAAATGGAACAGCCACCATGATTCTCATAGCACCAATGAGGCCTCATCAGCCGTGGTTCCCTCTACTCCAACAACTGTCAGTAAGGGAGCCCGTTCCATTGCCAGTCAGACCAGACATCCTGACTTAGTGTCACAGCTCCCTCCTGCACCCCAGCCTGAAGACCCTTCATCTTTATTTTGTTTAGTTTTTGTTTACCAGATAAGTGCACTAGCCATAGCAATGACTATTTTCATGCTTGGCTCCTGAGGACGCATTCATAAATAGATTTCAAGTGTCCTCTCCTGGTGCCAACATTCTCCTGGCTTCTCGTAAACCAGCAACCAAAGAAACATATAATTCCAAATGGAAACGCTTTTCCATATGGTCTGCATCTCACTCACTGAACCCTTACTCTTGTCCACTGATGAAAGTTTTAGACTACCTGGCCTCACTATTGGAGTCAGGCTTAAGTTACTTCTTCATCGAAGTCCACCTGGCTGCCATCTCAGCATTTCATGAACGCTTAAATGTCAAACTACTGTTCCAAGATCATTTAGCCAAGATGTTTTTGAGAGGAATGATGCATATTAAGCCTCCTATCAGAAGACCCACTCCTCCATGGGATCTAAATTTCATGATAGAAAAATTGACCCTTGAGCCTTTTGAGCCAGCGGCCACTTGTGATCTCCATTTCCTTTAATAGAAAACATTATTTCTAGTGGCTATCACTTCAGTTCACCGTATTTCCGAGCATCGTGCCCTCATGTGCAGGGAACCCTACTTGATTTTTCACAAGGACAGGGTGGTCCTTCGTACCAGCCCGTCCTTCCTTCCTAAAGTAGTCTCTGAACTTACTCTAAATCAGTCCTTGGAGCTTCCGGTCTGCTACCCTGATTACTCCAATCAAGGTGAACATCTCTTACATACCTTAGATGTCTGTCGTATACTATGCTATTACACTAATCGTACCCAGTCGATTAGGAAAACATCTCAATTATTTGTCACCTTTGCCTCTGGCAGAGAAGGGCTTCCTGTTGCTAAATGAACCCTTTCTTCATGGTAAGCGAATTGTATTACCTTTTGTTAGAAAAAGCACAAGAAGAATTTACCTGGACCTGTCCAAGCCCATTCCACTAGAGCTATGGCCTCTACTGTGGCTTGCTTTAAAGGAGCCTCCATTTCAGATATCTGCAATGCAGCTACCTGGTCCACCATCCATACTTTCACAAGGCATCACAATCTGGATATTGCCTCACGACGTAGGGTGGCCTTCAACCGTGCAGTCTTACAAGGTCTCCTATCCTAATTGTCCTCCTACATGAACATAACTGCTTGGGATTCTCCCAAAAGTAATGACCTACTGCAAGAGACCATTCTGTGAGAGATAGTACAGTTACGTAAAATTTTACCTAGTAGATCTTCGAGGAATGTCTCTTGCAGTAGGTACGCTCCCACCCTCTGTCCCCCTCCTCCTCCAGTGACTTAGAGTTGGGACTCTTTGGTACCTCGGCTTCCCCTCGGTCCTTGCTTTGGGAGCTGAATCCGGCGGGGCGACTGAGGATATCAGGGACCGCCCACACTTACATAGGAAGCAGGAAGATGATGTTGTGTGTACAGTTCCTTGTACAAAACTGCTAGAAGAGCTGCCGTGTCACAGTGCCCTCTGCTGGAAACTCCCAAAAGTAATAACCTGCTGCAAGAGACATACCTCGAAGATCTACTGTTACAGTAGGATTTTACATAACTGTACTTTCTAGGAGTGGTATATGGTGTACATCCACACAGCACTGGGTCAGAATAGCACCAGCAAGAAAGGCGCAGGAAGAATAGCAGTGATATTTCTTTTGTGGGGGCTATGCCCCCACACCCCCCTAATAAGGATCCTCAGTCTGGGGGGAGCAGATCACAGGGCAAGAAAAAATATGTGGGGCTATGCAATACTGTTTCCACGGCCCCTCACACCAATGTTAAAGTCCCGATCAGCAAAACCTTCTGGAGACCAGGATTAGAACCCTGGTGTCCACTGTTGCCTGGCCAAGCTGCTCTATGCCCCAGCCCTCCACGCCACGGGAGCAGCTCAGCCGGGCTCCTGGATTCTGCTGCCCTTGTCCGTATAGCAGTACCATAAACAGCAACCAGTGGAGCACATATGGCTAGCACTGTAAATCCCTGCTCGCTATTCTGGTAGTGCTACATGGACTAACGCTCTCTTGACTGGCGCTATAAATGTAGCGCTCATCTAACCGGGTACCCATCCACACAACCCACCCGAGCTCCCCTGGCAAGTGGCACACTATAGCTTGTTTCCATCGGGTAAAATCTGACATAACGGGGCGGTGCCGAGGAGGATGCCACCCACATGGGTGGGAGGAGCCAGCTTGAAGACCTTCCAGCCTCAGATTTAAAGGGAAAGGAATCTGCCATTAGTGTGGATGTACATAGTATAACATACCTCTCTTAGAACTACAGTTACAGGTGAGTAACCCTCATTTATTGTTGCTGCTGTTTTTTGGGGGGAGAAAGGGGCTGTTCCATCTAAAGCAACAAAATAATACGGCAAGCATGTTTGGGGAACTTTTGTTTTACAAGGTGAGGAAATGTTACTGTAAGGGGTTACTCAGCATGGAATACATCAATCACAAACCCACCCAGGTTGTCACAAAGCTCCGAAGTCCATCAGAATTATCTGTGTGACACCGTCACTAGTATGCATTATTGTATTTAATTTGAAAGAAAGTCAGGCTGTCACAAAGGTAGCAGAATGCAGTCTGCTGCAGCTCTGGTCTAGGATTGGACAGTGCTACCAGCGTTTAGTTTATTGTGGATGGGCAAGGGAGTGATTCTGGTTGGTGCTCCTTTTTTCTGTGCCTCCTGTCTTGCTGCCATAGCCTATCACAAGACAATGACATTTGGAACTGCAACTCCAAGTTCCCCATAGCCTCCTATGTTGCGTGAGTAGGGCAGGCAGGAAGAGCCATGGTATATTATAATTTGTTCAATAGATTAGCCTCAGCCGTTCAGTCCCAATAATTATATGGAGTAAACCGTTTGCCATCCAGGAGCTGGAGGCAGCTTTAGTCAGAATGCCCTTGTAGTAGTAGTAGTAGTAAAAAGTAGTAGTAAAAATGTTTATTTTTATACAGGAGAGCAAACTTTAGGTCAGAGACCTATTTTCAAAGTTGTCCTGTGTCAAGAACAAATTACATTCAATATAACATACTAAGATTCAGACTACATAGAACAACTAATAAATAATTTTTGACATTATACAGGACAAAAGTCTTCAATCAGATCAACAACTAACACATTTATCCACATTTAAAAACAAATACATTCATCATAAAATACAGTGCTCAATCCTAATTTAAACTGGGATAGTTTAGTTGCTTTCCTTAATTCAGGGGGAATATTATTCCAAATATTTGCAGTCTGAGCCTCAAATGTCATAGTTCCATATCTTGTATTAGTTTTTGGAAAAGTGTAACCTCTATTCTTTATATCCCTTAAAAGATATGGATAATATTTATTAACAGAAGGCAATTCCACGTTTCCTTTAATCATCCCATTTATTATTTTATAGATAAATACTGAATATTGTTTTTTAAATCATACTGATAAACTGTCCCAGTTTAGGTCTTTATACAAAATGCAATGATGAGTATTATAGCTACAGTTCAGAACAAATCTTGCCAATCGATTATATGATATGACTAATTTATTTAAATGTGTTTGACCTGCAAAATTATACACCATATTTCCATATTCTAATACAGGCATTATTAATTGATTTGCAATTAACCTCCAGGTTTGTAGATTTAATATCCTTGATGACCTATGTAGTGCCCCTATCTTATTATTAATTTTCTTTATTGTATTATTAATATGAGCTGAGAAAGATAAAGTATAATCAATCTCTACACCTAAATGTTTATAATGATCTGTGATTATCAATTTTTTCCCATTTCTCATTAGTATTTCCTTATCTCTGACCTGTTTTTTATTAACCTTTGTTTTTTATTGAAAAACATAACCTGAGTGTTTTTTTATCACTTATCACTAATTTAGAGCTAGAAAACCAATCCTGTAGAAAGCACAGAGAGTTAATAGTTTCCCAGCTGCCAGAAGTTTTAATCTACCTTCAGAAATACAGCACTGACACTTTAGTCTTTTATCAGTGCATGGGAACATACGCTAGACTGAAAATGGAGATCAGTGGAGTGACAAAAACAAAACCAAAAAAACCAAAAGATTCTAATGGCAACATGAATGTTTGTAAGAACCCCCCCATCTGAACCCCCCAACATCCCATTATATCATCCAGAGGTAATGTGCATAGTGGATTATGGACAGTTACTTCCCTGGGTTTTAAATAAGCTGCAAAAATTAACAGTTTTGCACATGAAAGTGCTATCAGTTGTGAAAATGCATAGCATTTGCCTCAATTTGAGTAGCAAAATTAAAAATAGTGCAAAATGTGAAATTTAAAAAAATATATTTTTACCCGAATAAAATCCTTATTAAAAAGCTCTGTCTTTACTTCATCTGTTTCAATACACGGGCACTCAGACATGACACAGACACACTCACCCTCTCTCTCGCGCCCTCTCAGAATTTAGCCCCTTGGCAGTCTGTTGGCAGAAGGCCCAGGTAATAGAAACTTTTAAGATTGGACCCCCATGCTTAAGACGCTTGACTCTCTTGGCCATCCTACTATAGTCTGCAGTACGCTATAGTCCATGCCCCTACCGCTACGCCAATTGGGCTGCTCCCACTGGAAGCCTCACTCCCCTGTTTGTACCCCCTGCTCCCACCTCTGTGCCCCTTGCCATGTCCTCCCTCCACACCTCCTGCTCTTCTGCCTCCCTGGTCCCTCGTGTACTTGTTCTCCTTATCCTTTGTGCCCCCTGCCCCCCATGGTACCTTACCACTTATGCCATCCCACGCTGTACACCTCCTTCCTAGCCCCTCCCTGTATCTGCACCACACCCCCACTGTTACCACTTTGCCACTCCTGCATTCCACCGGTACACGCCCCACTCCCAGTTGCCCCCTGCCCGGACGCCTCCTTGCCCCCTTTTCTTGACCATCCCCACCCTCTGCTCCCTTCCCATCCTGGTCTCCTTCCCTGAATAGACATGCACAAGCGCCTCTGTTCCCTCTCGTCATAGACTACACTTGGCAGTTCTCAGACTGATATCTCTCCTCCTCCTCCTCCTCCTCCTGATATCTGGGAACATCCACCCCAACCCCCCCCACCACCAACCTCTGCCACTCCTCACCAGCAGCCGGGCTACATATCGCCACCATAAACATCTGTAGCCTGCTAAAGAAGTTTTCAGGCTCCAAGGCTGGGTTTCCAGCGTCAGCGGATATCTGGTGATTGTTGAGACATGGTTTTCTTTTTTCTCACCCCCCCCATATATATAGTTTTATATTTCTTTTACTCGTAACTTCCCCGGAGGTAGGGTGTACACATCGTGTACATGCATGGAGCACGACACGCCCAGGATCCGTGGCCCCTCCGTCCTCCCAGACTTTCGCTACCCTAATCAGTTTGCGGGCACTCACCGGGCTTCCACCCAGTGGGAGCAGGACTACAGTGGAGTGGGCAACCACCTCATGGAAGGGAGAGCCAAGGCTCAATCCTGTTCCAACCTTAGCCCCACCGAGCCGGCACCCCGAGGTTGTTCCCAAGCCCAGGTTGCTGGTGTGGCGTGAGGTAAGGCACCAACACCTCAGCCCTCTGTGCCACTGGTCTGGCCCATGATGTGGCTTTCTAAGACCACCGTGGACTCTCTCATTGCTCTTCCCGGATACACCCTCTTCAGGGAAGACAGAGTTGGGAAGCGTGGAGGTGGCTATACCTTTTTCCTCCACGAATCTCTCCAAGGGCACACACACACCCCCAACTGGAGCTCACTGCACAGGTCCTATCACTTAAAATCATCAGTGGCACCTCTAGGGCACCGTTGGTTATCACCGCTGCCTACATTCCACCACGTCACCAGAAACTTGCCCTCCAATCCTTACTCTCTCATCTCCCACAAAAATCTGAGCAAATACTGCTGGGTGACCTCAACATCAACTAGCTCTCTAGCTCTGCCACCAAGGCCAAAGATGCAACTGCTGCCCTCGATCTCACCCAAATGGTCACCCACCCTACCCGTATCAACCCCACTAATGGCTCTACCACCCTCCTGGATATTATCCTATCTGACCATCCCCACAAAATCTCTGACATCACAGTGCTACCCAATGCACTAAGTGACCACTCCCCCATAATCTTCTGGTCCTGCAGGATACAGAAACCGCCTCCCCACCCCCGATTGTCTTCGGCATCGCCTCAGACCCAGCAAGTTGGGCCAGCTAAAAGTCTACCTTGCTCGCAGGGACTGGTCTCCAATTAACCTAGCTCCTGACATCGACACTGCACTCAGTTACTTTATCCACTCTTTCAGTTTGGCCTGTGACATTTTCCCTCCCCTCTCCAAACTAGTTATCAGAGTCCATGACACCCCTGGGTTACCCATTCCTTACTCGACCAAATGCGCTTCAGGGACAACCTCTAGTATAGAGCTCTTGACTCTGGCAAACCTTCTGATAGGCTGATGATATGCTGCTCGTGACAGATGCACCTGAGCCATCTGTAAAGCCAAAGCTGACCACTACAAGTCCTTCCTTGCCTCCTCCTGGGGCTCTGCCCACTGGTTTTGGGACAATATCAAGGAACTCAACAGAAAACCTATTCTCCCCCATCCCAGCCCAACATCAGTGGTTCCATTTTCCACTGACCATGAAAGCTGTTGCTGATACCCTCAACTCCACCTTCTCGGATCTCAGCTGCGGTACTCCCTGCTAACTTTTTGACCCTGTCCCCACCCCTCCTCCCTTAGCCACCCTTTTACTTTCCACCTTCTCAGTGCTGAAGTCAAGCCCTACCTCCTCAAAGTCCTAACTAACCTAGTTGCAGCATAACGATTCTTTGGACCCTAGACTGCTTTGTCTAGTCCTTGACGTAGTACTCTCCCCCTAACAAACCGTCTGAACCATTCTTTCTGCCTTGGCCAGTTTCCCACTGTCTGGAAAACTACGACCATAACCCCCATTCACAAGGGTGGCAACTGCCGCTCCCCCAGGAATTATAGCCCCTTTTCCATCCCCCCCTCCCACCAAAAGCATTAGAAAAGATTGTCGCGGACCAGCTCATGGACTACCTCACCACTCACAACCTCCTCTGTAGGGAGCAGTATGGTTTCCGCAGAGGCCACAGTGCCACCACTACTCCACTCAAACTTTGCAGCTTTTTACACACTGCTGTAGACAACAGGCTCCTAGCCAGTGCGGTGTACCTGGACCTGTCAAAAACATTTGACACAGTCAACCATCCCCTCCTTCTATCCACCCTCACCCAACTAGGTTTCTCCCACGGTGCCAGTTCCTAGTTTTCCAACTACCTCTCTTACCACTCTCAGTGCGTTAAAATTAATGGCACCCTCTCTGGATGCCACCTGGTCCTGTCCGTGGTTTCTCAGGGCTCTATATTGGGGCCATTGCTCTTTCCCCAATAGCTGCTCAGAAAGAGTTCTTCTTTATGCTGATGATGCGGTCCTTTTCCCCACGCACCCTGACCCTAACTCCCTTCAGAATGCCTTCCAGAGCTCCTTTAGCCAGGCCGAAAAGTAGTTAATCGACCACAAACTGGTGCTCAGTCACAAAAAGATGAAGATTATGCTCTTCTTCCACAATCAAAGCAAATTTAAAGACTCCCGTCTACTAATCCTGACCGACAGACTCCTACCCCTCAAACAAGTAAACTCCTTCAAGTATCTTGGCATCACCTTCGACCCAGCCCTCTCCTTCCATGGCCACATCCAGACCCTCTGCTCTGCTGTCATTTCCCATATCAGCCTACTCTACTACCATAGGGACTGCCTCCCCCCCCCCCCCAAGCCCCTTGCCTTGCAATTACATCCTCTGTCCTATCCCTTGTTGACTGTGGGCTTCTGGTTTACGGGGCTGCCGACAACACTGCCCTCCACAGAGTCAAAATGTCCCTTAACAAAGCCTGCTGCCTGCTCACAGGTAGTAGCAGACTTACCCACACCTGCAGACTCTACTCGCTGGCAAACATGCTCAATTTCAAGGAGAGGCTATAGTACCAGACTTACCTCTTCGCTAAGAAAATACTGTAATAGTGGGTCTGGCCCCCCCCAGGTCTGTCCACGCTTATGTGACCTCCGCCCACTACTCTGTCCACCCACAGCTCTTCCAAATCCTCCCTCCCCCACGTACCCAGAGTCAGGACCGCACTGGCCCAGAGATCCTTCCACTGTCAAGCCCCATCTTGGTTTAACTCCCTCCCTCCCTGCAGCCATCACCTCTGAGCTCAGGTTTGGGCCTTTCAAGTCTACTCTCTGGCACCATCTCCTCACCTCCCACAGCTATATATGCCCCTAGCTGCAGTCCACCTCTCTCTCGTCCTTAGGTCACTAGCTTGTTACTGACAGTGGCCTGCCACCTGACAAGAGACATCTGTCCTGCCTACTCTGCCCTCCATGGTTCCCCTCCTATCGTTGGACTGTATTTAATCCCTTTGTTAGTTGTTTGATTTTTATGGCTACCGGTACTGTTTATATTGATTACTGTATTTGCCTTCCATAACTATCTGCCTGTGTATGAAATTTTAATTCTTACTGTATGTTCTAGCCCTTAGCCATATCTTGTTATCTTGTAACATACTCTGATGTGGAGCCTTTGTAAAAGAGTCTATGACTCAAAGGTTTGTAATTCTGATGCCATTAATAAATAAATAAAACGACACCACTGCCATCAATCGATCTCCTTACATTTTGTAAGCACTGAATCTGACATTGCCCACAGTGATGAATTAACTCACTAATGGCTGCAAAATAAAAAAAAATCAGCTTCATCTTCCATGCTCCACGTACTGTAGTGCCCAAAGACCTGAGGAACAAAGTACCCACAGCCCTGATCACAACCACCACAGCACACTTCTAGGCAATGGGAACCCCGCAGTCTCCAAGCAGCAGCCAAACCGCAGTGGAAATGAACACTGCACCAACTTCACTCACCAGCAGTGTTACTCCTCTCTCTCTCATTTGTTAACATTTCCAGTGTTAGGTCAGTAGCTGAATCCAGCCACCATTATGTATGTTGGCCAGCACCTCACAATCACAGACATAATTGTTTACGCTGCCTAAATCAGCCGTTCTGTATACCAGGAAATCCTTCAATTCACAGGCATAAAGCACAAATCGCAGCCCGTACTTCTACGATGCCATGAGCTCCTTATCCAGAGTCCTAACAAGCCCCTGTGTTGGAGACACTCCCAACTCTGAGAAACAACACAACTGGACTCACCATGTCCTCCTGTCTGCGATGGGGCTGCCCGCTACTGCCACAACTGCTGTGTCTGGAGTTCTAACTCTCAGGGTTAACGTCTGGAGCTGCTGAACCATCGTCACTAGCATCACACCTGACTGCTTCATTTTTGAATGCCCGCCACTCCCGATATCCCCCACAACACAATTTGACTCTCAGACTGAGCGGCAATGCCATTCTTCCTCTCTCCAATTGGTCAGGACCCCTCACATAGCAATAGAAGCGGACGTATGAAAAGAAAAGAAAAAAAAAACACTGCCAGCCGGGGATGGGAAAAGCAACAAAATCACTTGTCTTCAGGATGGATTGCATTTTTTTGTGATCCAAAATTACAAATGAGTCGCATGAGCAGCTGGTTCATGTCGCAAAATGCGATGCAATACTGGCTATTTAAAACCCTGCGGTTACAGACATCTTAGTCATTTTGGCACACAGTTTTAATAATAATATCAAGTTTTGAGGGCAGCCAGAATTACTGGGCTGTAATGTGTTTTGGGCCCCCAGAACTGTCATCATCTCACTTCCTTTGCCAGCATCTGACAAAGAAATGTAAGCAGACAATCAGAAAGTTCATTTTACATTTGTACTTCTATGAACGAGCTGATAGATGGGTGGAGGGTATTGCCAGGCAGCGAGCATTATTTATATCAGATAACATGTCAGCATCCTAATGAAGACACATGTCCATACAGAGAGTGTATATAACTGGACATTGTGGGAATGATGAAAAAGTAGTGTGCAAGACAAGAATAAACAAGAATGTAACATTTGGGGGTTGTTGGTGACTAAACAGCTTTACTGTCAAATTACATGTCATGAATTGTGTACAAACATTTGCCAGTACAGAGCATGGGTATAACTGGACATTATGGTAATAAATAAATAAACAAACAAAAGAATAGCCTTATTGACCCAATTTAATGTTTTGGAATTTCGGAGGGTGGGGTTGGTGTTGATAGTGCATGCAGCGTGTTTGTAAATGTCATAGGAAAAGTAAAATACAAAAAAAGAAAACTAAGTCAGCAGATGTAGTTCTGCCAACTCGACATTATATTCCAAGCATTATTCATACCTTTCTGGTTTATTCCATTATATTTGAAACTTGTAGCCGAGTTTACAGAATAAAGAATAGCATTTGAAATTACCATTTGCAGTCGTAATGTCAGCTCTAAAGAAACATTTCCAGTTGCTGTTTTTTAAATAAATGTATACAGAAATATTATTTTGTGGACATGGGCAGAGCCAGCAGCCGAAGGGAACAGGCGGCTTTCAGAGGGCTCCCATCGCCATCAGACATATCCACTAATTTGTTGATATACGATTAATTAAGGCAGTAACTTTCAGCAGCATCTGATTTGGCTTACAATGGAGAACAGTTTGATATACTGCTTGCCTCATCTACAGTATGGGAAATCCGAAAAGAAAGGCTTAGCAGGACAGCAGAGGTCCGAGACAGTGTAGTCGCCTGAACAGGATAAAGCATTGGCCTCAGGCCACGTGGCAGATGGGATAGCAGAGCCAACAAACGGTGTGATTTTGCACGCCAGCAGAGCACTCGACAAAAAAGTAGATAACCTAACAGGTCATCTTGCCTAATATGGACACCAAAATCATCAGAGCAATGGCCACAGCGGACTCTGCAGCAGAAACAGCAAGCAATACAGCAACCGTAGTAACAGGAGTCCTGGCAGAAAATAAGTTGTTGCGGCTCTAAATGGAGCAACTTGAAAATAATGTGCACTCTGTCAATCTATGAATTTTGGGCATCCCAGAACAATCTGAGGGGCAAGATATTGTGGCATTTTTGGAAAATTTTATTAAAAAACTTTGGGACTCAGGTATTACTGGGAATATCATCAAGGCTTACAGGATTACTCCCCGAAGACGCTCGGCCTCGGAAGATCAACCTCGTATAGTGCTTGCTGTCACTAGTGGCCTGCACATGAGGGATAATGTCATCGCAGCTGCCAGAGGAAAAGGGCAGGTCATGTTGGAGAGTGGAGAGTGAATTCATTGTTTTCCAGACCTAAGTTATTCTACTAGACAATGTCATAAAGCCTTCGATGCCGTCAGGTCAGATTTGCAGGCTCTAGAGATCACACATTCATTGCAGACTCTGGCCAGGCTCCAGATTTCATACGCAAGTAAAATTTTCTTGTACTTAGATCCAGTAGAAGCAGGGAAGCAACTATACAGAAAGACTTTGCGCAGCAAGAATCAAGAACCTTACCAGATGAGGGGGATTGAAGCTCTGAACTTAAAGTTAAAGTTATACGTTATCTAGCCCTCTTCTTGTTGGCTTGCTTTGACCCTGGCACATCACTTGTGTGGGATCTGTAGAGTTACATCATATTAACTGTTCTCTAATTAAGAATTCGGTAAGCCCTTTAGATGGGGGGGGGGGTTGTTGCTATTAACTTTATTAAAGTCTTAATTGGCATTCCCAGGGATGGCAATTTGAGGATTACCGAGTAGTCTGGATCTATGAATGGTTGTCTAGGAGGTGAGCAAGCTATATGCTTGCATGGTGGCAACTCCCTATGTAGCAGTTGTTTTGCAGCCGTATTAAATTAAGGTGATAGAACTTCTTCAATGTTTATCAGTATGCCGAATCTATTGGTTTAGCAACAGTTACTACAGGAGATTTCAGAATCTTTATAAAATGTTCGATTCCAGTTCATGTACAAAATGCTTTAATATAAATGTTTTAGTGGCCTGTAGTACTCTACGGGTCCTGTTTGGATTTGTCTGAGGGAAAGTGGGATGGGGAGCCTCAAAGAGAGCATCTGCCAAGATTATTGGCAATTTTGTTAAAAACTAAAAATATATCGAAGTGTATGGACCAAAACTGCATTTGTAGCGTTCTTAAGTGCAGTTATCTGCACTGAGATTCGAGTTTGGAAGTACTTTTACATTATGGCCCAGATATTCAAACTCGCACATGTAGTCTGAAACAGCCCCACGCTACTCAAAATAGTTGCGCGGGGTGTGGCGGGTGATATTCATATGGGCGGGCGGGCAGGCGGGTGGATGCTGTCGCCGCCGCGGGGGAGCGGGTGGAGGGCTCGTGGGTGGTGGGGGGGATACTAGACACCAGGGAGATGTTTGGGGGGTTGTGCTGTGACATTCTGCCCGCGATCGGCTTTACGGTCCACTGGACCACCAGGGAGTTATTCGGCTGGGGGAGGGTTACTCCGCCCGCGATCGGGCACTGGGGGTTTATACAGGTTCTGCCCGCGATCGGGCACTGGGGGTTCATAAGGTTCCGCCCGCGATCGGCCGGGTGATGTGGGGGGCGTATGTATTTGTTCTGCCCGCGATCGGGCTGTGGGAGATGTGTGGAGGTGGACATGTATGTTCTTGCCCGCGATCGGGCTGGTGGGGGCACAGGGACCGTGAGAAGCCAGCCAGGTGGCAGCAGCTGCTGTGTTGTTTCCTGCAATGCAGCAGCTCACCTGTGGGTGGCCCTCAACTAAGCCTTTTTTTGGCTCAAGCTTGTGCGGGCGAGGTTGGGTTTATGAATCCTGCTAACCCGACTGGAATATCGGGTTTGGCGCAGGTTATGCATGGATCTCTCCTCCTGTTGAGCATGCATTCATTTGCATTGCTCTCTTGCGCAACCTGTTGCCAGTGGCGTAACTGCCTCCTGCTGAATATCGCAGAATGGCGCATTTTGGACTTGCGCATGGCGCAACCCTCTTGCGCATGGCGCAACCCTTTTGAATATCTGGGCCTTTATGTCCATGTTTCTTGCTGCAAGGTCTCTATTGGATTTTAATTGCTATATATTTTTTTTTAATGATTAGGAGGAACGCCCTCTCATTTTGTATTAGTGGATAAAGAGTTTGTAATCCGTTATTAGATTTCGCTAAACCCAGTATTTCTGTACTCAGAACCAAGTCTGAAATTTCATTGTATGTATTTACACAAAAAGTAAAACTAAAGTTAAAAAAAAAGAAATAATATTTTGTGACATAACAAAACTAACATATCTGCAGAAATGATTGTATTGCTATAGAAAATCACACTGTGTTGTGTGCTTTTAAGCTCAGGTAAGCAGATAGACTCCAAAAATGGCAACGTCAGATTAGAAGCTGACTGCCTTCTACTACTTAACATGCTCATAACTTCTAATGCTGAAGCATAATTTTATTTATCAGCACTACACCCTCAGCCAATAAAATAAACCGTCATTTATGCCCCCTTTAAACTGCACTAACCTTATTTTCTCATAGTGCAATCGGTAGTTTCAGCAGTAAGACATATCTTTGATTGGAGCTTGGATTTACATCATGGGAAATGTTCAAACGAGTGAGGGTGTGTCGGGTGGTGTATGCTGAGTTTGAGGTCGGGGTGGATCAGATCGGTGAGGGACCATTTTCTTTTTTACAGGTTAAAAAAAATCAGTGAGGGATGGTTTTCTTTATTGTGGGGGAGTTTCCAATACTGGGGTTGGGCACCCCAGTGTTGTGCTACTGTTGGATGACACCAGGGTGGGTACCCTGGTGCTGCCATGAATATTATGGGAAAGTGGGATGGGTGGCCTGGACGGCAGGGAGTGAAGAGAAGAAGTCCTGGGGGTGAGCACCCCACTCCACTTATTCCTATTTATTAAATAAAACATGGGGAAGGTGGGCAACCTAGAGGGAAGAGAAAGAATCAGTACCAAGGGTGGCCCCCCCCCCAAATCCGCAACTAATTTAGTATAGATAGGTAGGCAGACAGAGACAGAGGGAGACAGAAACTGAGAGGGCAGGGGTTCACCAGCTCATTGCTTCCAGTGAATTAGGCAGCATGACTCTAGCGGTATCTTAACAATTCAGGAAAGTCCTGCTGTTCTCATACTGAGAACAAGGGTGAACTTGTTGCATCCTGAGACATGTTCAGGTGAGTGAGGGTGTGGGGTGGTGAGTGATGACTCGGAGGTCAGGGTGGGGTGTGTGGGGGTCAGATTGTCAAGAGACCGTTTTAGGTTTTACAGGTTAAAAAAAAAAATTAAATGAGGAACCGTTTTCTTTATTGGAGACTTTCCGACACTGGGGATTGGGTACCCCAGTGTCTGGCTACTGTTCAGTGGAACAAAACCTGCCAGAATCAAGAGACTTTGCCCCCACCCCGGACCATGCATGCAATTCTGCTGAACAGGGGCAAAGCTATTAAGATGCAAAGTTTGGGGTTAATGGCTATAGGGGTGCTACCGTGCTCCTATAATATATGAATTGTATCATGAGGTATCTTCAAATATGCATGTTATTGGGTTTGGAATGTTGTTATAGTGTATGTTCGAACATTGTATTCCCTCAAAATCTATCATTTACCAGTCTTGTTGTACCATCGATGTGACGTCATGATGTTGTACCATCGTGAGTACTTCACATCGATGGTACAACAGGATGTAATGTCTTTGCGCCTGCGCGGTTAGGTGAGAATCAGCCACGGCAGTGAGCACTCGAATCGAATTTAACAGCGCAGGGCAGTGTCACAAAAGTAAGACCCTTTTTTTTTTTTTTTTTTTTATAATATCACCTTCTAAAAAGCGTTGCCTGCTGTTGTTTTTTCAAAAGAGACTATGGCCGAGGATCAGTTCCTCGCGGGGGGTTAGGGGAAGTCTGATAGCGCGGCAGCACAAGAAAGAGTCTGAAAGAGCGGCAGCTCAGCTTTTAAATTACTGTTGCCCATACACTATAAAAGACAGTGGATGGGCAACAGTAAACAACAACACTGTTTTTTTACTTCTCGAGGTTTCATGACAACCGAAAATATCTCAAGTTTCGCTCTTGACATTTACAAGGTTGTCATGACAACCTCTCAACGTGTACAACAGTGTTGTTGTTCACTGTTGCCCATCTACTATCCTGTATATTGCACACTTGCATGAGTGGTGCAGCCATGAGTGCGTAGTGGCACTAACAACATTTCAAACAAAATAATATGAATACCTGAAGCTACCTTATGAGATAATCTATGTATACAATGGGAGTCCTCCCTTTTTTTAGTTTTCTTTGCGTGTAGTGCTGAGAAAAATAAGCACAGTGCAGGCTAAAATTTAAAATTCTCGTCCCATGATTTGTTGTCATTATTTTAACCACTCTTTGTGTGTTAGGAGACCATCATCGGAAATCCTTGTACTGGCATGAAATAATCAATCAATCAAAATCTTTATTTATCCAGGTGAACATCATTGAGCAAGCTTATTTACAAGATGGACCTGGTTAGGTCCAGGTCAAATGGTACAGTGCATACAGAGATATTTACAATAGAGCCAAAGAACACAAGTAAAAAAAAAACAATTAATGCAAGTAAGTACTCCATGTTACATCAGTCATACCAGTTCAGAGTGCTTCTGTAATATTTAAGGAGGACATAAGATGAGGCTTAGTAGGAACTTTAGTAGGGAGAAGTGATTATCCGCTCATGTAGGGAGCTGACACAAGCATAGAATTTCAAAAGTAGTGTAATCACACAACATCCCTAAATGTAACACTCTAAACAGAAGGCTAAGGGTCTTAACAGTCAAGGAGAAAGGTAATTACAGCTCTTTTTTGGCAAATTTCGGCATGGAAATCAGAAGTATGCTTGATTTAGAATGGACACAGAAGCAGACTGCAGGAACCAATAGGAAGCCAACGCCGAAGACTGCTCACATTCTGATTGGATGGCTGCTATTTGCCGTGCTTTGCTAATGGGGAGTCCGAGTGTAGGTTCTCAGGCGGCAGTAGAGGCAGCGCCAACCACCCGGTGCCCGGGTTTCCCACGCCTATGGGCCAGGAGCCCGTGGAGAGCATATCCTTGGCAGGGGATGGAGGAAGGGGTCGGTATTAAGTACTGGGCCACAGACAATGGAACATCTGAACTAGCGGGAGGACCAAAACAGCAGGACAACAGAATTTGGTATTCCTTGATGCCTAAAGACTGGTCCAACCACAGAAATTCAAAAGGAGTGTAATCAAACAGAGTTCCAACTCTTCACACTCTAAACAGGAAAAAATAGAAGTCATAACTGTTAGGCAATAAGTAAGTACAGCTCTTTTTTGTGCATGTTTTAGACTGAAAATCAGACTTTAGCTTAGTATTGAGGGAGACACAGGAGCAGACTGCAGGAGCCAGTCAGATGCCAGAGCAGAAAAGTGCTCTCTTTCTGATTGGATATCGGTAGTATTGCACCTCGCTAGTAAGGAGTCCGTTCTAGGTGTCTCATGCAGCGGCTATGGAAGCGACAACTGCCCGGTATCCATATTTCTCCCACCTGAGGGGCAGGGAGCCCCTGAAGGGCTAGTCTACAGCAGGGAAGAGAGTTAGGGGACAGAGTAAAGAGATAGTAAGAGTGGAATGCAGTGGAAAGGGAATACAAAGATGAAATACGGCAGTTAAATGGTACAGGGTAGGGGAATAAGAGCCACAGATTAAGCAATATGTAAAAGACAGCAGGGTGAGTAAGGTGTAGCAGCCGCGAAGCCATGAAGAGATAATAACCCTACAGGGATTTCTAGAGGGGAAAAACATTTAAGGCATAAGACGCTCACAGAGTTAAGGTTACAAGCGATCATAAATTCAACTATGCTCAGAGGGCAGCAGCCTGATGCTTCAGACAAAAATTAGGGGCTGGGGTAACATATAGAGATTTAAAGCCATTCATACTGCGGAGGCAGCTTAATTTCAATCATTTTTATACTTTGTTCCACAATATTGGCAACAGGAAATGAATGGCCATTCTACCATAGCGAGAGGAAGCCTTGGGGATACGTAATGTGATGTAGGATGCGCTTCTTAGGGCATACGTTCCTGGATCACTTAGTGGGAGACTGTCTATTGTATATTGTGGAAGCTGCTTCAAGAAGACTCTATAAGTCCAAAGGACTGCATTTCTATTACACCTAAACATAAGAGAGGACCACCCTATGGCTTTGTACAAGGAACAATGATGGGTAGAGATGGGGAGACCAGTAATAAACCTGATGGCCCTGTGGTAAAGTGTATCCAACTTTGCAAGTGAGGCTTTAGGACATTGACTATAAAGGAAATCTGCATAATTGATCAGCGAAAGAAAAGTAGTTTGGACAAGGCACACTTTTGCATCTCTAGTAGGAAACTGGTTAATTCTAAAGAATAGCCCCAGCCTCTGCCTTAACTTCTTTACAAGGTCCTCGACATGCTCAGTGAATGATAGATTATGGTCTAACTACACACCTAGGTATTAAAACTTTGAGACAAACTCCAGTTTCTCTGCAAGAATTGTGGTAATCTGAGGTAGTGCTCCAGAGCTGGCTGGATTCATTTATTTTTTATTTAGTTTTTGTTTACCGGGTAAGTGCACTAGCCATAGCAATGACTATTTTCAGGCACGACCCGGGAGGATGCAGTACAACAATACAGGCAAACATTCCAGTACAAGTTTAAACTTAGCTGACAATACACAATACAGGCAACATTCCAGTACAAGTTTTTTTTTTTTTTTTTTTATTTAGTTGTTTAACCAGGTATAGCACACTAAGCTGAAAGCTTTTTTACAGGAGCGACCTGGGAGCACAGGTCAAACATAGCTGATAATAGAATACAAAGTAAGTAGAAAAAAAGTAGCTACAGACAAGGTAGTTGCTATAACATTGTAGAAAAAAACTGTACAGAAACAGTTCTATAACCAAAACTACATCACCAATTGCTTTGAGGAAAAACACAGAAAGATTTTAAATATGTTAGTGCTAACATGGGATTGAAAATAGGCAGTTCAGGGGAGGGATAGTAGTGAATGATAGAAGTAGGAGGCCAGAAAAGGGTTGAGTCCGAGGTGAGATGGGACAGACAGGTAGAGGAGAAGTGCTTAGCGTTTAGAGGGGCAGATCATAAGTGGCAAGGAGAGACGAGGCTAGGAAGGAAGTATGTTTGGGGGTTTGAAAACAGGAGCACTTACGGGAAGTATCAAGATAATTACGCAGTCCTTTCTTAAATGATGCGTGGGATGGTGATTGGCACAAGGCTAATGGAAGGGAGTTCCAGTATTTGGGGGCATAGCAGGCGAAAGCACTAGTGCCTCTAGTGGTGTTATGTCTGGGAATGGAGACAGGAGCTCAGTCAGCAGACCGTAACCCATAGCTAGATGTCAGATTTTGGAAGAGACCTGCCAGAGGTTTGGGAATTTGTAATCGGACAATGTTGTCAATGACAGAGCCATAAACATGAAGCCTTAGCTCAGGAGGAGGAAGCCATCCCAGGTCAGAATAGAGTAGACAGTGGTGTTTCAGCTGGTGGGAGGAGGACGCATAGCGGCAGATGTTGTTTAATGTGACATCCCACTTCCAAAGACTTGATTGGCACATGGAGGTATAAGTAGCAGCACCACATGTAAGTGATGGAAGGAGTATGTCATGGGCAATGGCATACCTTGCTGAGGGAGTGAGCACATAGCTGATTCGGTAGGCTATTCCAGGTTTGGAGTTGACCAGCTTGCAGGTCTGTTGGATGTGTAGGTCGAAGTTTAGTGATGCATCAAGTGTGATGCCCAGATATTTAAATGGGTTTACTACCCCAACTGTTGAACCATTTAAGGAGGAGACTTTGAAATTAGGGTGGGCGTGTTTGAGTTTGGCATTTGATCCAAAGAGCATAGCTTGGGTTTTGGACTCATTTAATACAAGTTTGTGATTTGATAGCCGCTGTTGCATTAGCTGAAAGTCAAGAGAGAGTAGATTGTTTATGTCATCAATGCTTTTTGCGCAAGCATGCAGAACAATGTCATCTGCATATAGCAGGGAGGCTGTCCTATGGAGGTTGGTGGAGATGTTATTTATGGAGATGGTGAAAAGCAGGGGCCCAAGAATAGAACCTTGCGGCACTCCAATGTTTATAGTGGCTTTGTCTCACATGGCTATAGGGCGAGAACAACATTGCATTTTTTTTTTTCAGCGTTTATGGAGGAACTGGTTCTGGAGCTGGTTAAATTCCTCCTGGAGGTCAGTACAAGTGGCTTCAGGTGTCGGACAACTTATATATACAACCGTGTCATCAGCAAACAGGTGTATGTTGGCCTTGTTAATACTTTTATCAATGTTATTAACATAGATAGTGAATAGTAAGGAACCAAGTATGGATCCTTGCTGTACTCTTCCTCGGTAGATGTTTGAGTGGGGATAGCTCACCCTCAGCCTTAATTTGTTGACGCCGTCCTACTTGGTACTCAGTAAACCAATGCAAAGAAACTGAGTCCAGGCCTATACTCTTCAGAGAAGAGAGAAGCAGGCTGTGATCCACTGTATCAAAAGCCTTACTAAGGTCTAGAAATACAGTACAGACAAAGTTTCTGCTGTCCAGATCTTAGTACCAATCATTTGTTACTTTGGCAAGGGCTGAAACAGTGCTGTGTTTAGTTCTAAAACCAGATTGCATAGGGTTTAGTAGGTTATTGGATTTGAGGTAGTCCCTTAGTTGGTTGCTGACAATCTTTTCCAGAAGTTTCGACAAAGTTGGGAGGAGGGAAATTGGTATATAATTGTTAAGGTCGCAGGGATCCCAATTTAAACAAGGGGATGACATGAGCAATTTTCCAGATCTGGGGATTAAGCCCTTGGGACCATGATAAGTTAAATAAGTGGGTGATGGGAACAGCCAGGACATGATAGGCGATTTTAAGGAAATAAGGATCCAAAGAATCAGCACCAGCACTTTTCTTACTATCCAGTTGGATCCTGAGGTCTTCAAGCTCTTTCAGAGAGACCGGGTGGAACGAGAAGCCTGGTACCAGGGCAGGAGAGTCTGAGCATGGGACACTTAATTGGGAGCGGACCAGGGATGCAGGGGAATTGTCAAAAGCTAGACCAGCTGTGGCAAAATGATAGTTAAATGCATCTAGGATTCCCGGTTTATCATTGATAGTAGTACTCCCAGTTGTAATCTTAGGTGGCAAGGAATTACCAGGCGTATATCCGGACATGTCCTTGATTGCCCTCTAGAATTTGGAGGAGCACTTTGCTGCAGAATCCAGTTCAGTAAGATAAAATGCTGCCTTAGCATCCCTGACCATTTTTGTACAAGCATTGCGTGCCCTTCTGAATTGACACCAGTCTGAGTCAAGCTTAGTCCGGCAAGCTTTTTTCCACAACTTATCCCTACCAAGCAATGCAACTTTCAGCTCAACAGAGAACCAATGACATGGTTTGTTTTTTACACAAATTGTTACCATAGGGGCATACATATTTAGGGCCCCAACAAGTATATCATGGAAAATATCATGTGCCGAGTTAACCGTGTTAGCTAAGTAGAAGTCTTGCCAACGTGGCGAGTGTTCCAACTCATAGACATAGGCAGCCACGTCAAAGTTACAATGGGACCTTTTTGTAAGCAATTTAGCTGTAGGTCCTGTATGATGCAGTGATCTGACCACAGCAATGAAGCAATGGTCACTGACATCAGCAAAGAAGGTTCCAGCATGTGAGAAGAGATGAGGCTTATTGACTAGAATAACATCCAGCAGTGTGCTGTTGCGCATGTTCTTTTTGTTTGGACGTGTGGGTTCGTGAATTAGTTGCACCAACCCACAGGAGTCACAAAAAGTGTTTAAGGGTGAAGCAGTCTTCGATAACCAGTCGAAATTCAGGTCCCCTAGGATGATAGTTTCAAGGTTCTCTTTCTCCATAATAGAGCCAAGATGTGTAAGAAGGAGTGTACCAGCAGATGGGGGTCTATAGCAACCAATCACTCAGAGGGCAAGGGAAGTAGATAAATCCATCTTCAGGGTCAAACACTCTAATTCATTTTTGGCAGAAGTAGAATTCAGGCAGGACATTGTAAACCTTTCCTAAACAGTTCTAGTTGCTTATAATGAAATATTCTTTTTGTATTAAAAAGTAAACAGTCACTGTGTCATTTTAAATTCATCTTTAAATTTGGCTTACCCTCGTAGTCTACAGCACTGCCATCTATGTTTGAACCAGTGTTCTGCCCACCAACCTGTTGACTGGTTGCACTAGTAGCTAAAACCTATTAGATGGCTTCTAGACATAGTAGAAGGGGATTGGTGGGTGGCATCATACTGAATACAGGTGTCTTTAGAAGTGTATGCAGAATGGCCAGGAATGCTTGTCATAGCATGACAAAAACAAAGTGTTTGAAAATGTAACGTGTCATTTTTGAAAATCGAATAGCGTGTCCTTGGTGATCTGCAGAAATCTAGGTACACACTGTGTGACTCTGTATTAAAGAAAAATTATGGGCTGGACTGTGCATGTGTGTTTGTGGGCTTGGGTGGTGGGTGACATATTTAAAATAAATTGAGAGTGAAAGTTGTTTTTGTGGGAGATTGAAATAACAAGCCAACAACGTGGCAGTCGAATTAACAGAAATGTATTTATTTATTAGTGTCTCGGAATTACAATACCTTTGAGTCAGAGACTCTTTTACAAATGTTACACTTCATGAGTACAGGAAATAACAAACACAAGAACAATTACAATAATAAGATTAACACATTTCAAGAAAAATAATAGGCAGTTACATAAGTATTCAATATAACACAACAGGTAGCAATCATAGAGGCTAGGATAATGAAAAAAACGGGTGTTGTCAAAATGGAGACATTGTCAAAAGTTGAGTTGCTGAGAAAAAAGAGCAATAGTGGGTACAGAGAATAGTGTGAGGATGTGATAAAGACAAATGAGTAGGTCCGAGCAGGGAGGGATGTGCAGTCAAGCTGACTGTGGTAGGGGTGGGGCCCATGGAGGGAGGGAGGGAGCAAAGTGAGGGGGGGGGGTGAGTGGAATCACAAGGAAGTAGGCCTGAGGTAGAGGCATAGAGGTGAGGTGTAGGTGGCCACAGATGGAGTGAATGGAGGTGCTATCACAGAATGACTTTGTCGAGTATAGCTGTTGCTGCATTGGAAGAGTAGCACTGGGTACAAGTAGCATAATTGAGGGTATGCAGCGACATACAGAATATAACCTCGGCAGGGGGAAGTGCAGTAAGACCTGAGCTAGCTACGGGGTGACAAAAGAAAAAGTGGTGAGATGACAAAGTGGTGAGGGAGGGTGGATATTGAAGTGGAGGCAAAGAATCTTAAGGAGAAAGGAGGGAAGGTGGTAGGATGGGAAGGGTAATAAGCAAGGGAAGTGGGTAGTGTGAGGGGGCTGAGGGGGCTGAGGGAGTTGGGGAATAAAGGGATGTGGGGGTAAGGAAAGGAAGAGGAGGAGGAGGCGGTGAAGGGTAAGGTTAGCAGTCACAGGAAACTTAGGAGAAGGAGGGAGGGTGTAGAGTGGGAAGAGAAGCAAGCGAGGGTGGCGGGTAGTGTGGGTGGGGGTCAGGGAGGAGTTGGGGATAAGTGGTGAGGGGGTAAGGAAGGGATGAAGAGGAGGCGGTGAAGAGTTAAGGTTAGCAGAGGGCAGGAAATGTATTGAAAAGGGAGGGTGGTAGGGTGGGAAGAGTAACAAGCAAAGGACGGGTGATAGGTAGTGTGGGGGGGTCAGGGAGGGAGTTAGCGATAAAGGGGTGTGAGGAGTAAGGAAGGGATGAAGAGGGGGAGTTGGTTAAGGTTAGCAGTCACAGTTGCTGAGCAAGAGGAGGTGTTGACTGAGTTTGTGCTTGAACGGACCTAACCTAGGTTCTTCCACTACACCAGGGGGCAGGTCTTTCATCAAGATAGGAGCTCTGTTCATAAAAGCCCTCTGATCCTGGGTTGTGTGGCAAGGGATATGGAAGGAGGGCTTGGATGCACGCCACGTATCATGAGGGTTCGGTGCAGGTATTAGCAGGTGTTGAGCTGAGGGTGGGGTGAGCCCTAAGGAGATCATTTAGCCCGCAGGCAGGATTGGTAGGAGATCCTGCCTTCTAGTTGAAGCCACCTGGTTTGAGCATACAGGTTGCAGGTGGGCGTAAGCCTGTGTGCACCTGAGATCAACCAGCAGGCTTTGTTGAGTGCAATTTTAATTCTGGACAAAGCAGTATCAGATGTGGAGCCATAGATGGTGAGCCCATAGTCTATAATGGATAGCACTGAACTTGTTACCACTAGGCAGAGCGCTTCAGGTGTCATATAATGCCTATGCCTGTAGAGGAGCCCCAGTCTGGTGTTGACTGCCTTAGCAACCAGGTCAGTGTGTTCACTGTAGGATAGAGTACTGTCCCGGGTTATACCAAGGTACTTAAACTTGTGGACTTGTTCCAGTGGAGTGCCTTGGTTATTGAGAATGGTTACTTGTAAGGCTTTATGTTTGCTGTGCAGGCCAGCAAACAGCATTACCTTGTTTTTTTAAAGTTAATAATTAATTTGTGGTGGGCAAACCAGTCTTCTACTTCAGTGAAAATGAGCTGAAGGTTATTTGCAAAGGGGGCTGGGTCAGGATGATTAGTGAAAATGACTGCATCATCCGTGTACAGGAGGATGTTACTGGAGCAGGCAGAGGGGAGAGTATTAAGGAAGAGACTGAAAAACAGAGGGCCAAGGATTGAGCCTTAGGAACTCCGTAGTGGACGGGAAGATTCGTTGATAGCGTATCTCATATTTTTACTTGCTGGGTTCTCCCTGTAAGGTAATTTGTGAACCAGGAAGTAGCCTCCTGAGAGAGACCTAAGGTGGGAAAAGCAGAGATTAGAAGGGTGATTGACCATGTCAAACGCCGTTGTGAGATCAACACAAATGAATCCCACTAGGTGTCCACGGTCAAGGGCTTTATTGATGAAGTCTGTGAAATCTAGAAGGGCGTAGGTAGAAAGAAGAAGAAGAAGAATCAGCATTTATATAGCGCTTTTTCATACATCCAAAGCGCTTTACAAGCAATGCTAGACTGGTAGTGAAGTGACTGGATGTGTGGTAGCGGCCATATCGCACATCATCACCCACACACAGCCTGGATAATTGCATGAACCGGTTTATGGGAAGGAATGTTGGCCAGACACCGAATGTTCCTCTACTCTTTTAAGAGTGCCTTGGTTCTTTTACTTCCACCTGGACACCCACCAGGACAACACCAGAATGGGTAGAAGGGACCTCGGTTTAACGTCTCATCCGAAGGACGACACACACCAGCAGTACAGCACCCCCCAATACTGCACTCGGATGCCAGCGATTTTTAGGTGCAAGTCCAATCCCGGTGTGGGACGAGAACCCATGACCTTCTGGTCCAGAGGCAGATGAGCTACCAACTGATCCACGCTGACACTATAGTACTGTGCCCCTTTCTAAAGCAATGTTGCTGGGGGCATTGTACACAGTATTTGTCTAGATACGCCGATAACTGATCAGAAACAATCCGCTCCACTGCTTTTGTCAAGGGATGGAAGATGAATTTTGGACGGTAGTTATTATGGGATGCCCTGTCGCCACTCTTGTGGACAGGTGTCACCACTGCCACTTTCCAAATTTGAGGGAACTGACCAAGACAGAGGGATAGCTTTAGAATGTTTGTGAGTGGCAATAAGATGGCATCGAGGGCTAGTCGAAGTAACTTCAGGTCAAGTGAGTCGCTGCCGAATCTAGATTTTCCGGAACTCGCTGGAAGTATTTCCTGGCTTCCTTGGGAGTGAACGGACCTAACCTAGGTTGTATACTTTTATTTAGTGTACCAGTTTTTGCCTTATTTAGATCAGCTGTTCAGTATTTCAGCGAGAATAACAGTACGAGTTCTGCTCACAGGGGGCCAGGCCATTTGAAGCCAGTGAAGCCAGTGATGTGGCCAGTATGCAGATAGCATATCTACTTTGCAAATAACATGATTTCAACTTTTATTTGCACAGTAACTGTGTCTTCAGTGCAAATAACAGCTTTTATCTTCCAGTTGTTGTTTGCTGTCCCATGGTATACATATATTTTATATTTATATATTTGTACAACATATGTTTTGAGGTAACTGTCCAGATAAAAAGTGATAGCTTTTAGAACATGAGAAGATATAATAAATATATTTTCTTGATGCATTGTCATAGTGTTATCTTCCCTTGTACCACTATGTCGTAAAGCTTAAAGAGCAGCTTCCTATTAGCTGCCTGCCCCAGCCCGTTTGATGACTTACCCCCTCAGACATCTCCCTACGAAGTGTGGCAGAAAAACTCCTTTTGTTGTTAAAGTTATGTCCCTCGTAAAATTAAAATACAGCAGGTCGACAAAAGAAAAAGACCGGCTTCCTGGTCTGCAAACTACGCCCCCACATCGGCCCACGCAGCTCTGTTTTGTGATGTCACAAAATGAAGGCTGCGTGAATGCACCCTATTCAATTCTATGGGAGCTGATATTGCCAAAGATTTTTATACCCTTTATCAGTGGGATTTTAGTAAATCAAAGCGATCGATCGACTAATAGGGTCCTTATTAGTTGATTGATCGCTTTGATTTACTAAATTCCCACCAATAAAGGGTGCAAAAATCTTTGGAAATATCAGCCCCATAGACTTGAATGGGGTGCGCACATGCAGCCTTCATTTTGTGACATCACAAAACAGGGCCTTGTGGGCCGATGTGGGGGTGTAGTTTGTGGACCTGGAAGCCGGTCTTTTTTTTTTTTTTTGCCTACCTGCTGTATTTTAATTTTACAAGGGACATAGCTTTAACTACAAAAGGAGTTTTTCTGCCACAATTCGTAGGGAGATATCTGAGGGGGTAAGTCATCAAACAGGCCAGGGGAAAGCAGCACCAGTAACAGTATGAAGCTGCTTTTTAAATTATACAGTGGCTTGAAAAATCTTGTTCTCTGATTGGCTGGCTAGCATGACTTTCTCGTTGTAAATCCTGGCATGACCAACGGGAAGAAGTGTCAGCCAGCCGCATCTGTGGAATCTCTTTTGAAATTAATCTGTTCCCCGAAAATAAAAAACGAAAAACTGCCATATTAGCTCGCCGGTAAAGCATGACAGTAAGCAAAACACATGTGCTAAGATTAATTCACATCTGACATGTTCCTTTCTAAGCAACTTAAGGGAAAAAAACAATAAAAATTCACAACACTTTCACTGATGAGAATCGCTCCCTCCTGAGTCTGTTCCACTGAAGAGTGCCTTCTTTGCCCACTCCTCTGTTGGAGTCAGTACTCCTTCTGAAATAGGCAATCCCTCCCATTTTCATAGCTGTACTGGTAGCGCCCTGGTCTCAAGGTATGACTCACCTGTTTGGCAAAAACAGAAATAATGGGGGGGGGGACCTCAGCTCCCAGTTGAGCTGCAGAACCACTTACTTCCTTGCCATATGCAAGGTGCCACGCATGCACATAGTGTGGAAAAAAACTGAGCCAGTACTCCACAGTTCAAACAGTACCATGCACCGACATAAAAAGCCTGTCCTGGCTCCTATAACAAAAAAAAAACGGAACCGGGACACAGTGAACTGACACTGACAAAGGTTTCCCAGCCCCAAAACAAGCATCAGGAACATGAATGAAAAAACGCTACTGTGTATGCGTCAAAAAAGGACCCTAGCAACCCAGGACTATTTTTTTTATGGCAGAGCAATAAAACTAAAATAATTCAAAATTGACAAAAAAAAAAAAAACTATTTATTTTTTGCTCCAAGTAAGGGAGTGACATTATATAATCACAATACACCACTCCAAGGTGTGGGTTATGCTGAGATTTACCCACGCCTGGTGTGGTTTACTCACTCAGCCTGCGGCCCCTTGACCGAAGCACACACCAGATGTGGGTAAATGCCAGCATAATCCAAACCCTGTAGTGGTATATTGCTTAACTAGAATGCAGCTGAACTGTCTGGAGAAGAGGCAGGTGAGAGGGAGGGACTGCCATATGGCAGCTCTGTTGCCTCTGGGGACTACTTTGGAGAGTCGCATCATTCTTGTTAGGTTGATCTGCTGGGCAACTGTGCTTAGAAGATGGATTGTTCGCTCACTTGGTGCAGCTGGCTTTTAGATACACCAGTGGCCTGCTTATGAATGTGCCATCACTATCACCAAGCCCTGCAACAGGTATAAAAGCAGCACAGATTTTTTCAACACACAAAGGCACACACACACACACACACACACATATTTGTGACACCTACAATCAAATTTATCACAAAACATCTATATGTATAAACCAAACATGACATGGCCTGACTCATGAAGATGGTATATTTATCTTCATGAGAGGGCAATAATATTATTTTGTAACATGGCCCGAAAAACAGTAGCTCAAACAAAGAGAACAATTAGTGGAATAGCATCAGCTGGTAGAAGAGCAACACGGCATTATGGCACGATAATGCCGTATTGCTTCTGAAGTACACAAAGTAGCCAGCAGAAGGAACGTAGCAGGGTCGGCAGCTGGCAGGGGGAAGAAAAAGAGTCACACAGTCGGAGAAGTGCAAGACAGTCACGCACATAGCGAGGGGGATAACTGGAGGTGGTGCACATAGGTAGTGAGACAAGGAGCAGAGATTCACACAGGCAATCATAAGTAGTGACTGAGAGAGGAAGGAGCGCATTGGAAGAGGGAGCTCGAGGAGGCATATCCAGAACCGCATTAAATTGTAACAGATTTACCCGTGCACGGCACTGCGAAGTTTAACTGTGCTGCACAAATGAGACAGGGAGAGTACACAAGAGACACGGGATAAGTGCAGAGAGATAGGCAAAGTAGTAGTGTTGAAGTCCGAGGGAGTAGGGGAGAACTACAAAATCGAGTCAGGGAATGACGCCATGGGTATGCAAATGAGACAGTGACACACTTGGCACACATCGAAACCGGGAGAATCAGAGTCATCCCAAGTAATGTAGCAATCAAACAGCCGCACAGAAATCGTTAAAATGTGGAGGAATGGATAAGAAAGAAAGAAGACTGTACTGTATTAAAAAACAATCATAACAACATCTGTATGTAAGAGAGCACTGTTGAGAAATCTGAAAGTAACATTATAAATCACAGCACATGATATCACTTGCGTTCTGTTTTCTGTTCTATCAGCAGCAAGATGTGTAGTCCATACTAACAGTGGGCATGTGCATGTTACAAGCGCATTAATCACCGATGAAGGTGGCATCTAATGTGGAGTTAATGCATGGTTGGACCATTGTACACCCTCGGCCTCTGGCCTCGTGCCACAACGGTCCCAACCATGCATTAACTGCCATTAGATGCCAGCTTCATCGGTGAGTAATGCTTACATGTCTCATGAGTGGCTCTGCCTCTCATGAGTTATGGTCCTGCCTCTTCACACTTGAAGATAAATTGCTTATTTTAAATCAGCCCATTGCATATCCCATAGACACATATGCATATATGTATCCAGTAGAACACATCAAGCTGTACCTCTTGAGATTCAGTGTGTTCTTGAGATTCAATGTGTAAATGTTAAAAACTGTTTTCTCCTTCCATTCACAGCTGCAGGCTTGTTCTTACTTTCTCTTTACATCCGGGACTTATGGCTGGGAGCAGACAAACCAGAAATGTTTCTTACCCACGTAAGAATGGTCTTGGCAGCTGAAGATGAAACCCAAAAAGGTGAAAAGCAGAAAACACCCAAAGGGAAAAAGCACAAGAAGATGGAAGAAGCTGTAGTGACTCTTTGTAGAGACATTTCTGCCCTGCTGATGGACTGCTGATGGTCGTACACACTGTAAAACACCCACGTCCGCCAGCATTTGAAGCAAGTGCTGTCAAGGGTCTTGTTTTGATGTTTCCTTTGTTTTCTTGGCTTAAGCTTTTTCATTATATGATGCATTAGAGCTCGTTCCCAGCACAGATGAGAGTCTAGAGCAGCGCAGGTAGTTAAGCACTGGTCTAGGTGTTCAGCATACTGTTTCAACTAAGGTTATGTGCTGAATTTACATACAGTTCTTGGAATGCTCTGTGCCATCCCTGCACAGTCATATACAGTCAGTGGTATAGCAAAACATGGGCACTCCTGTGTCAGAGCATTGGACAGAAAGGTGGACATTAAGGCAAGGCATTTGAATTAAATCTTTCTTTCCACTCCCTGCAAACAAATGTGAGTGGGGAGGAGGGGTCAAACCACATATTTAACTGACTGCTTCTCACTTTACTTCTGCCAATACTGTATGAATTAATTGGAATACCCAGCGCTTTATAAATTAATCAGAATAAGGTCACTCAGAGCATGACTGGTCCTTTCAGTACCCTGCCAGCAGGTTTATGATTTGCAATGACAAAGTTTGTCTACAGACTTTGCCTTTAGATTCCATACATCTTCTACCTCCTGAGAGAAAGGGAAAATGTAAGCGTAAGGGAAATTAACCAAAATGAGAGGCCCAGTCTCAGAACAATGTCTGTAGAAGCAGACGAGAATTTATTTACCTTATAAAGTGACTTTTGTACGCAAAGCATATCAAAGTGCTGTACAGTGAATGAAATATCGATGGTGCTACACCTGTATGCTGTCAACTAAAAAAAAATTACATCTCTGAAGCTGATAAGAATTAAGTGGTAAAGAGGGGTACCACGTGGAATAGAGCATGTGTACAAAACAAAATCCAAAGTTTATACTAGGCGTTTCAGTCCTAGGAAGAAGGGTATCACTGCCATTAGAGATCATACATTAAAAATGAAAAGAAAAATGTTTTTATATGATTTTTCAAACAAAATCCCATGGTTGGAATGGTGAGCAGTTTGTACTGCTGTGTATAGTAGACCAGTAGTGCAGAGCACAAATGGCTGGTCATTGTTCCAATGTTTATAATAAATTATACAATTTGACATTTGTCTTCTGAATCAGTGCTTTCTTTTCATCAGTTGAACATTATTACCTTGCATTATTTACAGTGGTATGTTTAAACTCCTGCTGTCCAGTAATGGTTAACAACCTAGTTTGATGAGAACAGAAGACATTTTTGAGGCAAAAATCTGAGAGTTCCCCAGTATTTTTGAATATGTTGACATAGTCTACAGTGCAGCTCCCAAATCATCCCTTGCCACACTGGACCCCCTATTTCTCTCCTTTTGTCTTTTTGCCTAGACTGTCCCCCTCACACCCACCACTGCTCACTCTGCTCTGCCCTCTCCCTCCCCTCCCTTGATACCTGGCATCTTTCTCACTGTGGCCCATCTAGTCTGTCCTTCCCACCCCTTTATTTATTCCGCCCCCTTTCCCATTCCCACACAGCCCCTTGTGTCTGTCCCATGCCATCTTAAACTCTGACACTGTTCTGGCCCCCACCATGGCCTCCGGAAGCCTATTCTATGCGTCCACCACCCTCTCCATAAAGAATTGTCCTCTCACGTCATCCTTGAATGCCCCCGTAGTCTCAAACTATATGCACTAGTAACCACACCATCCTTCCTATTGAACAGACTCCCTGCCTTTACTTGTTGAGCCCCTTGACATATTTGAACATTTCAATCATGTCTTCTCTTTCCCTTCTAGTTTCCAAGGAGTACAGCCCCAGTTCCCTACATCTCTGCTTGTACGGTTTACACTGCATACCCTGCACCATCTTAGTCGCCCTCCTCTGAACCCCTTCCAAACCTGTTTTCGTTCTTGCACAGATGTGGCCTCCAGAACTGGACTCCATACTCCAGGTGCGGCCTCACCATGGCTTTGTAAAGGGGCATCAGTACCTTGCTTCGCCTGCTAGTGATGCCCCTGCCAAGACATGCCAGCATCCCATTTGCTTTTCCCTCTGCCCTGCTGCATTGGTTGCCTGCCTTGAGGTTACTAGATACTATCACTCCTAAATCCTTCTCCTGCTCTGTAACTCTAATGTCCCTTCCCCCCACCCCCCGGTGTGTATCTTGCTTTCGGGTTGTTGTACCCCAGGTGCATCACTGCACACTTTTTGACATTGAACTTTAGCTGCCAAATCTCTGCCCATCCTTCTAAAGTCCTCAAGTCCTGTCTCACTTCCTCCATCCCGCCTGCTGAGTCCACCCGATTGCAGATCTTTGCATCATCTGCAAAAAGGCCTACCCATCCTCTCAGTCCTTCCACTAAGTCCCTAATGTAGATGTTGAAAAGGAGGGGACCCCACTCGTCACCCTCCCTGTCCTTGAGTAAGCCCCGTTTACCACCACACTCTGACTTCTACCTGCCAGCCAGTTTTCCAACCACCTGGTTATTTTATCACCCACCCCTACACTTTCCAACTTGTTCACTAGCCTCCTGTGGGGAACAGTGTCGAAGGCCTTGTAGAAATCCAGATAGGCCATGTCCACCAGCCCTCCCCCATCCTAAGCCGACACCTGTGTCACCCAGTCAGATAATTCAGTTGACAATAAAAGGCTTGACCAGGGGTAGATTAACAGTCTGTTAATCAACCCCTAGGGAATTATGTTGGCATGAGAGGGGCCAGTGCCATAGTCCCTAGGGGGTGATTGACTGTTAATCTAACACCTGGGAGTGCCTTATTGCTATTATAAAAAAATATTCCAAAAGAAAAAGTGTTAGAAGTATAATTTTTGAATGTTTTCCTCATTTAGAGGGAGATTTTTAATAAAATAGTTCTTCCACCAACAGTTTAAGAATGCTGGTTCAAAATCAGAATGTATCATTCCAGTCATTCAGCAGTGCTAAGGAACAGAATGCTGACAGGAACAATCCATGTGCCATGGTGATCAGGCTGTACAAGACATTGTAACATGGATAAATGTAAGACTGTTGGAATCCAAACAGCCAGTCAGATTGCTGCATCTCTGAGACCCTTTTAATAATTAGCTTTGTCTGGCATGACCTCCCTTTCGTAAATCCATGCTGTCTCTCATCTAGGAGCTCATTGTCCTCTAGGTATTCTATCACCCTCTCCTTAATGAGTGCCTCCATGACCTTCCCCACCACTGAGGTGAGGCTGACTAAGCATTAGTTCTCTTTCAACTCCCTGATGCCCCCTCTTATGCAATGGCACTACGTTCACCCTCCTCCAGGACCCTTCCCGAATCCAGAGACTGGTTGAACAGTCTCATCAACAGGGCAGCCAGCTCTTCCCCCAACTCCCAGATCACCCTAGGGTGCAGATTGTCTGGCCCCATGGCCTTATCCACCCGTAACCTGCCTAATTTCACCTTAACCCTCTCAACACCAAATGGACTTGGGTCAATCCCTCTGTCCCGCCTCCCCCTCCCCCTAAGTTCTGGCCCCCTGCTTCCCCCTCCACCGTGAAGACTGAGCAAAAGTACTTGTTTAGTTCTGCTTTTTTACTGTCTTCTTCAATTTGAGTCCCACCCTCTCTCCTCAACCTTGCAGTCCCCTGCTTAGCCTTCCTCCTGTCCCCCACATATCTAAAAAACCTTTTTGTCTTTTCTTTTGACGTGTTCTACTATTCTCTCCTCGGCCTCCACCTTGGCCCTCCTTATTTCCTTCCCTACTAGCCTCCTCCTTTACCTATAGGATTCCCTGTCCTCTCCTCTCTGTGTTCGCTTCTATTTCCTGAAGGCCCTCATCCTGTCCCCTACCTCCCTTGCGTACCAGGGTGGTCTCCTCCTCCTCCTTGTGCCCTTCCTTACTTGCCTTATGCACAAGTCCCTTGCTTTCTGCACCCAGTTCTTTATAAAGCCCCATAGTTCCTCCACGTCATCTATACCCTTCCATACCTATAATTTCCTCCCTCACTAGCCATCTTGTCTTGTCAGAGTCTGCTCTCTTGAAGTCAGAAACTGTTGTCATTGTGCATCTTACCTCCCTCCCTGCTCTAACCCTAAACCTAACCATCTTGTGGTTATGAACCATGAGAGCGAGGCTCAAGAGGTCCCTCCTGTCGTCTTAACCCCGAGACATGCCACGTTGTGTGTGGTTGCCCATGTTTATTTCATATAGTGATGTCGTTTTGTTTTTTTCGCGTTACAGCTTCCCCTTCCCGAAGTGAAAACAAAATATCTTGCCATTTTTCTTTGTTCTATGATCAGAATCAAAGGTACACATTTTTGCAAGTTAAAAGGTACAGTTTTGGGCACTGGGTGGGTAGTAAGCAGCTGTGTGTGGGTGAGGAGGAATGTCAAATTTATGACCTTTGCACTATGCAGAGCAACTGTTCAGAATGCATGCAGCAGTTCAGAATGTGCACAAGCAGGATTTTGAGCTGGCTGATTTTTGTACAGAACATAGGCTAATTATTCAATAATGTGATACTGTCATTATTACAAGTAATTCCTACAACAACTCTCACTATACTTCAGTCTTAATTCTTTATTTACCCCATTATGTGTGTCCTAATTACAGGGCCCAGGTTTCCCTGACATAAGAAAATGCTGTTTAACAGAACATGTTTGGCTAATGTTTCAGATGAAGGAATCAGTTTAGTAGTGTGGAGGTGATGAACTAGAACTCTAGTGTTGGAAGGGTATGACTTGCTAGCAAGACACCTTCCAGTAGCCGGTCCAGAGCAGTGCTGATGTACAACTAGAGGGGGAATATGCTTGAAGTCCAGTGAGGAATGTGCTGGGAATAGAAAACATTACACTGAGAAGGGTAGAGACCACTAACTGTCGAGCATCCTATGACAGACGGATAACAATATTACTGATGTACTGATGTGGGGGCGATATGTGTGAACTCCACTTGAGGAGTGGTATAGACTGCTTACTATCAAGTACTCTCCACCAGCCAGTCCAGTCCAAAACACCGTTGATGAAGTGGTAATGTCATCCAGCTCCAATGAGGAAATTTGGTAATGACTTGCTGTCGAGTAGCCTCCAGCCACTAGCCTAGACCACCATTGCTGTAGTAGGGCAGAGAAGATACAGTTGAACTTTAGTGAAGAAAATTTGGAGATTAATAACTATCAAACACCCTCCTGCAACCAGCCCAAATCACTGTTGATGCAGTGTTACCAAGGAGTATGCACGTCCTTTTTCATAGCTAGGGTTATAGTGCAGTATAGCAGCTTATGCTTGTGGGATAGGAACATGATAGGGAGCTAGGAGGAGACTATGTCAGTATACATATTGTACCGTGGTTTGTTTATTTTCTGTTTTCCTCTTACTTCTCAACACTAGGATTATCATCGATTGAATCAGCATCACCTCCTACAGGGGGGATGTTGGCTGGACATGTCGGAGGAGTCCTTGTAACCTTTTTGCATACTTTTATGGTCATAAGCAAACTGTTCTGTCCCATGAAAGTGGGAGGTACATCTCCTTCACTGTCCTGTTCCAGAGATAGCCATGTGCTGAAACTAGTGCGCGTTGGTTACTGCAGGCTTATTTATTGAAATTTGTTGATCGGGTAGTCCCACTGAGACTAAGGCTAGTGTCAAGTCTCCTGAAGCTGCTGAGTCACTCGCTGTCCTCACTCTACACTCAGTGGCTTCTTTCACAGAAAAGTAAGAAAAGTACCTTTTAGTAATAGAAGCAGCATGCTTTTTACACTAAATGTTTCTGTTCCAATATATTTTATAGGATATTCTTTACAAGAACGAACGCCGCTCGGTCACACTACAGTGAGCGGGAAAGTGATAGTGAAAGTTGATTTGAGAACGCCGTAATAACTGGATTTCAGGTTATTACGGTGTTTGAGCCGTAATGATGCGAAATCCGGTTATTACCGCATTACGCAGTAATGATAATCCAGTTGATAAATAGGGTCATTAGTAATTATAATACAGTAACAAAAAAGTACACATGCATGATGAGAATGTACAGAAAACAGATAAGCAGATACAGTGTTACACAAATATGCAGTCACTGAAACAATGACACATCCAGGGTTAATAACACATAAGTTTCTTTACAAGACATGTGATCAGGTTCGAGTTACAGCATAAGTTTTAGCAGGGCCGGCCAATTTGGCGTGCACCCTCTTAAAATGCTTGTTGCTTCGGGGAACTGCATAGTCAGGTACAGGGAAATGCAGAATCCTTGATTACAATTACAGTGATTGCCCACAGGCAAATGAGCCTTGAGTGTGGTTTTGAAGGTGGTTACGGAAGAGCAATTTAAGACTGCTAGCAGTAGGCTACTGCAAAGAGATGGCACAGAAATAGCAAAAATCCTGTCACCTGTGCAAGTCTAGGCCCTCAAGACCTCTAGTGGTGGTCAGGTTGTGGACCTAAGTGCCCTTTTCTGAGCTTTGGGCTGGAGGATACCATGAAGACTGGGAGGGGTGGCAATTTTGAACCGCTGAAAGGCTAGGCAGAGGACTGGAAAAGTTAGTCTTGCCTCAAGGGAGGGTCAGTTTAGGGCAGCAAGCACATCACAGTGATGGGCTCTGGACTGTGCTCCTGCTGCAAAACATGCCACTTTATGGTTAAGTACCTGGAGTTTGTTTAGCTCATAGCCTCGTAGAGGTTGTAGGAGTGGGGCTCCATAGAGTAGAACAGGCAGCAGTGTTCCAGTGGCAGTGGCCAGCTGTGCCTCATTACTGAAGTACTCACTAAGTCTGTATAACAGACCAATCTTCTGGTGCAGGGATTTCATCACTGCCTCGACATGAGGTTTAGGTGTGTGCTCCTGGTCAAGACGGACCCCCAGGGTATTTTATGGAGTCAGTCACTTCCAGCTGAGTACCAGCCAGAGAGGATATCTGGAGTTAATTTTGTCTTACTTTATCCAGGTACCTGGAGCCAAACAGGATGGCTTTTGTTTTCTTGAGGTAGAGGACACACTTGTTGTCTAGTAGCCAGCCCTCAAATTTCCTGAAATCAGTGATCTTACTTCGAGAGGGCTCTTGCAGTACTTATTCACAAATAGGACTAAGCCACCAGGCGTGAGGACCCCATGGAAAAATCTCTAGCTAGCAGTCGCTGGCAGGGGACCACCCCATGTCAGGTGACCAGCGTCAGATGACGTACATATAAATGGGGCGGTCCCCCACACCCGCCTTCCAGTTCTTTCCCGCCGTCAGCTTGAGAAAGTTCTTCGTAGTTGAACAGCGCTTGTCAGTACCTTCATCGGTTTAAAGTTTTTGACTTTCCAGCTCATTTTCTCAGTTTTCTTCTAAATTTCTTCAGACCATCTGCTGTGTATGTCGTCCCCAACTCCTTCCGAATCACATAAAAACAAGTGCGACTCATGTGGTTCTCAGCTTCCACACAAGGACGACCACTCCTTGTGCCTCTTCTGCCTAGGCCCGGACCACCATGTGGAGGAGTACCAGCACTGCCAAAAGTTTAACTCAGCTACCCGCAAGTGAAGGCAGCAGTCTCTGGATGCCCATCTCCTAAAAAAGAAAATGGCATCCATGGAGAAGGAGCAGAAGAAGCTTAGGCAGGCGTCAACCTCCCCAGAAGGCAATAAAAAGAAGTGCGAGAAGGAGAAGCACTGGGACCGGGATTCCTCATCCACAGCAGCCGCGACTTTGGCTGGAGTCACAGCCCTACAGGTATCTTCCCCTACGGGAGATCGCTCCTCGACAGCCGTCTTGGTGGCTACCAAGAAGGTGTAAGCCCCCTCCCCTTTGGGCTCGGCGCTCAGACCCCTCGAGCTCCTCGGGGTAAAGGAGGCTTCCACTCCTGCCAGGTCACTCTTCCAACGCGCCTTCCGGTCCGATTGGGTCCAGTAAGTCAGATGCTGGTACCACCGATGCCCGCATGGACAGGGCTGATAAGCCGCTCACCTCCTCTGGTGATCGCCCAGCCCACCACCCTTCCAGCAAGGCCGCCCCTCCTTCATGGCCTTCCATGGATAGGGAGTCCGATAAGTCAGACGCCAGCTCGTCCGATGTCCGTCCGGATGCTGCTGATAAGACGGCCGTTGGCCCCTCCAACGACCGCCCAGCAGACTTGCCTGTGTCAGACCCACGTCTGACGTCCCAGACTCTCCGCAATGGATCCACCTGTTGCCCTCTGAGGTCCCCGCATCCTCTCGGGTCCCACCTGGGGATTTTAACCCTCCTTCCCCGGCTGAGACCTAGGACCTAGAGATGTTGCCGTCTGGGCCCCGATACCGGACTCTCAGATGCTGGACCCGACGCCGGTCGACCCGATGCCGCCCTCCGGCATTCCTTTGCCCGATGGAGGATCTGCCTCCCTGTCAGGACCGTTCGACATTCTCCCTACACCAGGCCCAATGCCTTCCGGACCGACTATCCCACAGTCCAGTCCACCAGTAGGGCCTTCGCCAGGACCTTCTGCTCCGTCAGAGCCCCTAGCACCAGGGTACCCGACACTGCAATACCCGGTGCTGCAGTACCTGGCTCTGTAGTATCCGCCGCCACAGTACCCGACACCACATTACCTGGCGCTGCAGTACCCGGTGCCTCAGTACCCGACGCCAGGTTTCCCACTGTCAGGTTATGGATACTCTCTTTACAGCTACCTTCACTACCCATATCCAAGCCCCCCTTCCTCCTCCTCCTCCTCCGCCGCCCCCTCCACAGCCACTGGCAGACTTGAAGGAGAACTTGGCCTCCTGGTGGGCTGAGGCCAAGGCTCAGCTCACCAAGGAAGTAGAGACTTGTCTTCCGATGCCGGTCCCTACGCTGGACCCCGTACGTAAGAGATGGGAGACCTCCTTCCCTTTACCTGATGCCAGAGGAGATCCTCCTGGCTCCCGGGGTGGGGAGGACACGCTCCCCCAGGGACTCCCCAGAGGGGTCGTTCCTCCCCCTCCCAGGGAGGCATCTTCAACTTCCTCAGAACCTTCCGACTCAGATACCAAGTCAAATCACTGTGATCATGGAGACGAGCCTCACACTCCAGAACGCCCAAGGCCGAGGCACCCTCCGGAGGATCCTTCCTTTCTGGAGCTCTTGAGAAAAATCCAGGAGACATGTCAGTGGCAATCAGTGGAGCCAGTCCCAAAGCGTAAGAAGCTCACTGCTCATCTGGATCTGCCCGAGACCACTCCCACACTTATTCCATCCTGGATAGAGCCTCACGCCGATCTTGTTTCTGCTATTTGGAAACAACTGTCCGCACTAGCCCCCCCTTCTGAGGAAGGCAGATAGGCTATATCAGGCTCTGGAGGGTAAAGACTTTCTCAGTCTTCACCCCAAGGCGGACTCAGTTGTGATCAGCACTGCTCAAGGCCGCTCTGCCAACCCAAAACACCTAAGCTCGTCCCCGCCTGACAAAGAATCATGACTTCTGGATAAGTACGGGAAGAAGATTCAGTCCTCTTCGACCCTAGGCATCAGGGCCCTCAACTACATTGGCCACATGGGGGATTTCCAGAAGTCCATTCTCAGCCAGGTGAAATACAAACTGGACTCCCTTCCTGATTGCCAAACTAAGCAGGAGTTGGGAGACCTGGTCCGTTCCACTCATTCGGCCTGTAGGCACATGCTTTGTGCCACCTACGATGCGGTGGACACAGGTGGCAGGAGCTTGGCTTTTGCCGTAGGCTTATGGTGTCATGCCTGGCTCCGTGTGTCAGGATTGGTCCCTGAGGTACAGTCCACTATCCAGGATGCCCCCTTCAGGGGTTCAATGCTGTTTGGGGGTGATGTCAAGGACTTCATAACCGAACTGCAGGAGAAGAGCACTGCACCCAAGTCAGTCCAGACTTTGTACAGGCCCCCTCAGGGGCAGCAACATCCTTTTCATTGCCAAAACTGACAAAAACTAAAGCCCAATCAAGGAAAGTGTGCCAATAAACATCGGGCCCCTCCAGCAACCAAGACTCCCCCCAGCAAAAAATCTGCGGGAGCCTCAGCTGCTGCACTGCCCCACAACTCCCGACTCCCTGCCTCTCCCTCTGTCTCTGGCCATTCCAGAGGAACCGGTGGGGGGGGGGATTCTCGTCCCATCTACCAGGTTGGGAGAAGATAACATCGAACGCTTGGGTACTCCAGCTAATATCTGCCGAACACTCGATAGAGTTTCTTCAGTAACCTCCTTGAAACCCCCCCCCCCCCAAGTCGTCCTACTCCCCGCAACATCTTCCTCTGGTTCTAGAAAAAATCCTATCCCTTCTGTCGACGGTGGCGATAGATCCAGTCCCCACTCATCTTTGGGGGACGGGTTACTATTCCCATTTCTTTCTAGTTCCAAAGAAGATGAGAGACTTGAGGCCAGTCCTAGACCTCAGCTCCCTAAATATGTTTGTAGAGTACAAACGCTTCAGAATGCTCTCCTTGCAGAGCCTTCTACCCTTACTTCGACTGGGACAGTGGCTATGCGCTCTGGATATCCAGGATGCTTACCTGCATATCCCCAAATACCCTTCCCACCGCAGATACCTCCGTTTTTGCTTTCAGGGGGACCACTACCAGTTCAAGACCCTCAGTTTGGTCTTTCCTCGGCCTGAGTATTTACCAAATGCCTGTTTGTGGTAGCAGCCCACCTGCGTACTCAGGGTGTGCAGGTCTTCCCAGACCTGGACGATTGGCTCCTGGCAGCCCCTTCCAGGGAAGAACTTCTGCACTCCCTTTCCCTTACCCTACAGGTTTTTACCAGCCGGGGTATTACCATCAACCAGGCTAAGTCCCACTTGGTCCTTTGCCAACGCCTTCAGTTTATAGGGTCGATTCTGGACACAACCCTAGGCAAAGCCTTTTTGCCTCCGGACAGGGTCGAGACCCTTCAGAATCATACTCATCTTCTGTCCAGTCGCAGATGGGTCAGAGCCAGGTCAGTCCTCCGCCTCCTCAGGCTTATGGCTGCTGCCATTCCAACAGTTCCATTCACTCGGCTCCATATGAGGATCTCTCTATGGATGCTTCAGTCGCAATGGGACCAAACCATGGATGATCTAGACCAAGAGGTGCTAGTGTCGGATCCCATGAGCAGGGACTTACACTGGTGGATGGTTCAGGAGAACCTGTGTCTGGGAGTTGCATTCTGCATCGCTCCTCCTTCCCAGACATTGACAATAGATGCGTTGGGAGGGCTGGGGTGCCCACTTAGGGTCTCAAAGGATACAGGGCAGCTGGTCCCTTTTCAAGCAGAAATTGCACATAAATGTGCTCGAACTGAGAGCAGTCCTCTATGCCCTACAGGCTCTTCTTCTCTTCATTCTTCCCAGTCATCTTCTGATCCAGTCAGACAACATGTGTGTAGTCTGGTACCTCAACAAGCAGGGAGGAACACGTTCCTCTCTCTTGTGCCGGGAGGCGATGAGAGTTTGTTATTGGACAGCTCAGCACAACCTTCACCTGACCACAGTTCATGTTCCAGGAGTGGAAAACACCCTGTCAGACGAGCTCAGTCGATCCTCAGCCAGGGCTCACGAATGGGAGTTAGACCAACAAGTCATAAACAGCATTTTTCGGCAGTGGGGGACACCTCAGGTAGATCTTTTTGCTGCCCCCCAAAATGCAAAGCTTCCCGCCTTTGGCTCGCTCGCTCCATGGTGAGACGTTTTCTGGCGGGACGCTGTGTCTCTTTGTTGGAGGGACAGATCCGTTTATGCCTTCCCTCCCATTCCCTTGATTCCGAGGGTCTTGAACAAACTCAGAATAGAAGGGGCTCGAATGATCCTCATTGCTCCCTTCTGGCCCAACCAAGTTTGGTTCTCTCTTCTGCAAGTTTTCCGAGGAACCTCCTCTTCCTCTGTCGCAGCACTTGTTGACCCAGGATCAGGGGACCCTAGTTCACCCAGGCCTCAAATACCTTCATCTTCATGCGTGACTCCTTCAGACGTAGCCAAGGCCCGCTTCGGGGTCTCTCCTTTAGTAACGGACATTTTGGTGGAGGCAAGAAAGCCTTCCACCAGGTCCACCTACGCTATGAAGTGGAAACAGTTTTCCATCTGGGAGAGCTCTAAAGATTTGGAGCCCTTCTCGTGCCCAGCTAACAAAGTCCTGGATTACATGCGTCACCTCTTCAACCTCGGTCTCAGCCATTCCTCTTTAAAAGTCCATATGGCAGCTATTTCAGCCTACCACATTCCCTTTGGAGACAGGACCGTTGCTCAATTGGAAGTCTCTAAGACTTTTCTTAAAGGAGTTCTCCACCTGAGACCCCCCCCATCCACAATCCTGCCCCCCCATGGGACTTGAATTTCATCCTGGAAAAGCTCACACTGCCTCCCTTCGAACCGGCAGTGGGTGCAGACTTAAAGTTCCTTTCTTGGAAGACTCTTTTCCTGGTGGCCATCACCTCAGCTCGATGCATTTCCGAGCTCCAAGCCTTGATGTCAAAATCCCGTATTTGATTTTACACAAGGAACATGTGGCCTTGCGCACCAACCCTAAGTTTCTTCCTAAGGTGGTGGCTGAATCTATGCTGAATCAATCCATTGAGTTACTGGCTTTCTTTATGCAACACTCCAGTCAAGGGGAGTACCTCTTACATACTCTGGATGTTCACAAAATCCTGAGATACTACACTAACCGGACTAAGGATCTCAGGAAAAACCAATCAGCTTTTTGTTTCTTTTGCTCACAAATGGTAAGGCAGTGCTGTCTCCAAGCAATGCCTTTCCAAATGGTTGACCAGTTGTATCACTTTCTGTTACAACAAGTACAACAAGACCCTTCCATGTCAAGTCGGAGGTCACTCCACTAGAGAGGTAGCTGCCTCTGCTGCTTGTTTCAAGAATGTGTCAGCAGCAGACATCTGCGTAGCCGCAACTTGGACTTCCGTCCATACTTTCACGAAACACTACAGTTTGGACATTGCCTCACGCTGTAGAGCAGGCTTCGGGTTGGCTGTTCTGCATGGTCTCCTTTCATGAGACCTGCTCATCCCTGAGTTTTTATGTTGTGCATGACAATCCTCCTTCCGGGTTTCTCTTTGTTCCAGACTGCTTGGGACTCAGTCCTGTTTGCGAATACCTACTGCAAGAGCCCTCTTGAAGTAAGATAGTACAGTTACGTAAGAACTTACCGTAACAGTAGGTCTTCGAGAGAGGCTCTTGCAGTAGGTATTACCTTCCCGCCCTCCATCCCCCTACTTCTGTTTTCTCTTTTTCCATGGGGGCATATCCTCTTCTCTCTCGTCTTGCTTCTTTGGGCTTTTGGTGGGAAAGAACTGGAAGGCGGGCGTGGGGGACCACCCCTTTATATGGATGTCGACTAATGCCGGTCACCTGATGTGAGGGCAGTCCCCCGCCAGTGACTGCTAGCTAGAGATTTTTCCGTGGGGTCCTGACGCCTGGCGGCTTAGTCCTATTTGTGAATACCTACTTCAAGAGCCTCTCTCGAGGATCTACTGTTACAGTAAGTTCTTACATAACTGTACTTCTAGGTTGGTGTTAATCTGAACTACATTTGGTGAGCTTATATACAGTACGGCATCATCCGCATACAGTTGAAGCTTAGCCCCACTCCCACCCCCCAATTGCTGGGCGTGTCATTAATAAATAATGAGAACAGCAATGGTCTCAGAGTGGATCCTTGGTGTACCCTGGTAGATATTGACTTAAGGTCAGACATTCTTCCCTGCCATTTCACAATCTGCATTCTGTCGGTTAGGTAATGCTGGAACCAGTTATGTGCTAGATCATCCAGACCATTATGTCTGAGTTTGGACAGCAGAAGCTCATGGTTTACAAGATCAAATGCCTTGATTAGGTCTGTGAGGACAGCTCCCACAGTCGCTAGCCCACGGTTCATAGACCCAAATATAGCAGAAGTGATACGGACAAGAGCAGTATCCATTCCATGTTTTTTTTTTCTAAAACCATGCTGAGCATCGGACAGCATGTGATGTAGCTCCAAGCAGTTCTGAAGCTGGGTGTACACAGGCTTCTCTTGAATTTTAGCTAGCATGCTGAGGAGAGATGTGGGTCTGTAATTTTCTACTGGGCCTTACACACCACCTTAATGGATGGGTACCACTAAAGCAGCTTTTCATTTGACAGCAAAGGAATCCAGTAGGAGGGATTTATTGAACAGGTTATTGAGAGGCGTGGCTGTGATAGGGGCTGCTATTTTCAAAAACTTGGCTTCTAGTTTGTCAAAGCATGGCGAGCCCTCTGGTTTGATCCTTCTTAGCTGGGTAAGTACTTCCTGTCTAGTGATTATACAAAAGTCAAGTTGAGGAGAGTGAGTGTTACCATTAGGGGAATGGCTCAGAGTCCCAGTTGGAGGTGTTAGATATCTGTCCAGATTAGTGAAAAATTATTAAAAGCATTAGCCAAGGCCAAAGGTTCAGATACCACAAAATGTCATGCGCATTATTTTCAGAGCATCCTTTCAGGAGACGGTTAATCTGTTTCTAGAAATTTTTTGGATCAGAAAGATTCTTAGCCTGAAGATTCCTAATATATCTCCTTTTGGCATTTCTTAGGTCCTGCTTACAGAAGATCTTACTTCGAGAGGGTCCCTGCAGTAGATCATAACATGTAGTACTGCACCCTCTAGTGTCAGGACCGCATGGCAAACTTTTGCTAGCAATGTCTGGCAGGGGACCGCCCACCTGACGTCACGTGACTGACGTCAGCATGACCCTGTATAGTGGGCGGTCCCCACGCCCCTCTTCCAGTTCTTTCCCGCTGTCAACCTGTGCAAGAACCTCCCAGTAAACATTACTCCAGTCGATCGCCATTTTGTTCTAGTCCATTTCTTATTTTCTCTAAATAGTTCATTTAATTCGTCTTTTATGTCTTCTCCAACCAAGACGAAGACGAAGAAGAAGTGCGGCACGCAGATTCCCCATAAGGACGGCCATAAACTGTGCTTCTTCTGCCTAGGTCCGGGTCATGACACTGATGCCTGCCCAGACTGCAGGCCCTTCAACCGGGCCACCTGCAAACGCAGGCAGCAAGCCCCGGAAGCCCATCTTCTGAAGTCCAGGGTGGCCTCCTTAGAGCAGGTGATGCAAAAGCTGAGGGAATACACTTCTTCACTCTCTTTGGAGCACAAAAAGAAAAAGGAAGAAAAAGAGAAGCACTGGGAGCGGGCTCGTCTGGAGGACCACTAGCGGGTCTCCTCCACAAAGGCCGCCAGCCCTAAAACCAGTCTCCCCGTCGGACAAGGTCGCTCCCACGCCACCTTCCCAGGTGACATTCCAGTCTTTTTCTTCATCAGGTACCTCCTCTACTTTCAAGCCCATCAGGACTGGCTCCAAACCTGGATTCTCAACCATTAAGTTGCCCGCCGGGACTCCCAGCAATCGTACGGTCTCCACCGGTAAGCCCGATTCCGGTTCTTCTGGAGCCCACCTGGTCGTCGGTAAGACGGATTCCTGTTCTGAGGGAACCCACCTGGCACTAGCTGATAAGTCAGTCGTCCGCCCAGACGGTGCTTTCTACTTCTTCCACGACCAATAAGTTGGCCACCGGGGACTCTGGCGACCACCCGGTCAAAACTCGCCCTTCGGGGGCTGACACCAGATCACCCGATGCCCAGTCAAGCTTGCTGACTGCTCATGGGCATCCCTCTTGCCAGGTCCCTCCTGGACAGGAATCTTCCTCTCCACCTTCCCCAGTGGAACCTCAGTCCAGGACAGAGGGGGAAGTGGGTCCTCTGGATGTGGTGCATTCCTCCTCCACTCCAGTACAGGTTACCCCAGAGACTCCTGTGGCTCCTCTCCTTGGGAAACTGACATCTGAGTCTGTCCCCACGCCAACTCCCAGGGACCTTCCTCTCCTGTCAAGCCATACCATAACCCCGATGCCAGAGGTTCCTCCGTCGGACTCCATGCCTCTGACACCTGATGCTCCGTCAGACGTTTTAGATCAACTGCCATCAGGGCCCCTACGGCTGCCCCTGACGCCAGGTGTCCCGATGCCGGCACTGGATCCCTTTCCAGGCCCTTCTAGGCCTCAGGGACCTCCCCCGGACCAGCATGGCGTTCCCCAAGATCCCCCTTTCCAACATCAGGTTACCCAGCGTCAGCACCTTATGCCCCCCATTACTGCCTGGGATATCAGGCACGGGGCTATGCACCACCCTCTTTTCAGTGGCCAGGCTACCCTCTCCCTCATTATATGGGGGTGGGCCCCCCTCTTATTACCAGCCTCCTCCTCCCCAGCCTCAATCTCAGCAGGCCCTCCAGGTCGTGTTCCAGACCTGGCAGTAGTAGGACAGATCACAGTTGGTATCTGACCTGGACAAAAGACTGCTGGCCCCAGTGGCCCCCCCCCCGCTCTTTGTCACCCGTGGGTTCTCACCATTCAGCCACAGTGTACATTTCAGGAGGGGTCACTCAGGAGGTCATTTTAACGGGAGTTAGAACCTCTGACACAGAGGAATCCTTGGAGTCTGAGGAGGACTCTTCCGCCTCTTCTTCAGGAGAACTATCCGGAACCACAGGGCTAAGGCTAAGGAGTTGCCTCCAGAAGACCCCTTCTTCACAGAACTCCTCCGTATCCTTCAGCAGGCCAATGGATGGAACGCGGAGGAACAAGACCCCAAACACAAGCATCTAGCAGAGCATCTAGACATGGAAGAGGTGTCACCCATTCCAATTCCTCCTTGGACTGCTTCCCATGAGGATCTCTGCTCTACCATTTGGCAGTCGCCTCACTCGATCCCGACCGTCCCCAAAAAGGTGGACCGGATCTATCACACACCAGAGAGTGTATCCCATCTTTGCTCTCAACCTAAGGCTAATTCTATCGTGATAGCTGCAGCTCACGATCATACAGCTAGGCCCAACCATATGAGCACACCTCCTCCTGATAAGGAGTCAAGGCAGTTAGACCAGTCTGGGCACAAGGTCTATGCTTCTTCTACGTGTGCTCTGCATTCTTTGAACTACATAGGACACATGATGTCCTATGACAAGGCCACTATGGCTAAACTCGAGGCTAGGCTTGAGACCATGGAGGATTCGGACCTCAAGACTGAACTCACTAAGGCCCTGTGCTTGTCCAAGATCTCTTGTAGACACACACTGAGAGCCATCTATGATTCCATGGATGCAGTTGATCGCTCCACCACCACGGCAGTCTGCCTCAGGCGTCATGCCTGGCTACGTATTTCTGGGCTTTCCCCAGATGTGCAGGCAGCAATTCAAGATGCCCCCTTTCGAGGTTCAGTCCTCTTTGGGGAGACACTAAAGATATTATTACAGGTCTACAGAACAGCGGACAGGCCCTTCGGTCTGTCAAGTCCATGTATAAAGGGGGCTTCAAGTCTAAACAGCCCTTTTGGTGCCAGCAGAAGCAGCAAAACAAGCAACCCTTCTCCAGACTCCAGATCAAAAGGAGAGCATCGGGGTCCACTGTCACCTCCTTCCCCGCCTCCAGGGCTCAGCAAGCCATGGGAGGAAACCTCCCCTCCCGCTCCTCGACCTCTGCCTCCTGACTCGTACAGTCCTCCCCCCTCCTCCTCCACCTCCCAGCAGCATGGAGCCGGGGGGGAGATTTGCACTTCACCTCGCAGAGTGGCAGGGCATCACGTCGGACTTATGGGTAATACAACTAGTAGCAATAGGGCACACCATTGAGTTTCTGGAAAGGCCTCCAGAACGATCTCATTATTACAGCTAAAAGTTTTTCACGGCTGTCACAGAATGCACAATTTCTGTGAAAAAAGCATCTCACCATGAAAATAGCATTTATGTTTAAAGCCAGTGAAAGTATGCAATATTTTCTTCTTATTTTTATTTTTGTTTAGTTTGAATACTGAGGGAACATTAATTAACCATGGCCTGACTGCTAACTGGTGACTAAGTGAATCCTGCTGTCAGATCGTTAACACCTCGTGTTAATTTTCAGTTCATTCATTGCAGTGCGGTGGTATTGAACGAACCCATTTAGCATGTCAATTGATTCATTAGATATCTGTTGTTGTTTGTAATCAATTTCCATTACCTTGTCACTTAGCCTTTCAGGTGTATAGAGTTTAGTCTGCAAAGTGGGTTAAGTATTTAATTCAGGTAGTGCAGAATCAGATGGCGTCTCCCCGAAGCACAAATGTCGGTAAATCGAGCTTCTCTCCTTGCGTCAAAGACAGGCAATGTCTATGCGAGCCAGAGATGCCGACAATATGAAAAAGGCACCTTTCATGTGTCTGGCGACGTTTTATTGTACTCGGTCTGCAATGTAGCTGTGGATCTCAAACGCAAAGCGATCTGTGGCCATCATTTGGATGCTGTAGCCCATGTTGCCAAGAAGCGCAAGCTGGAATTGAACTCTACATCCTGTAATGAGAAGCAGGTCACAGTAATAGAGCTTTTCTCTACTAAGACTGTTCGTTGTTCTGCGTTTACATGTGTACCTCCATGTGTTGTAAACGTGTGTAAGAAAAACCTTTTCAAGAGAATTTGGTGTCAAATAAAATATTTTTATACTTGAAAAACAAATTTTGTGCCTTCTGTGAAAATTTACATTTTTGGCCCATCAGAGGCCATGAAAACTGGCTGAAAAAGCCATGAAAAACTTTTAAATTGGCCACAGAACCAGTACCTTGGGCACAGAGGGAAAAATGGTTCTACTCCCATTTCCTCCTCATCCCCAAAAAGATGGGCGACCTCAGGCCCATACTGGACCTCAGCCAGCTAAACCTTCATGTAGAATAGGAAAGGTTCCGCATGCCGACTATCCAGGGACTCCTGCCCTTACTCCAGACAGACCACTGACTTTGTGCACTGGACATGCAGGACGCCTACCTGCACATTCCAGTTTTCCCCAGCCACCGCTGCTTCCTGCAATTTTTCATCCAAGGGGAGCACCTCCAATTCAAAGCCCTCCCTTTTGGCCTCTCCTTGGCACCCAGGGTTTTCACCAAGTGCCTAGCGGTGGTGGTGGTGGCAGCGGCGCGCCGTTGACAGGGGATCTACATGTTCCCATACCTGGATGATTGGCTCTTAGCGACTCCGTACAAGAGCAGCCTGGAGGACTCTCTGTCCTCCACCCTGGACCTTTCTGCATGACTGGGTATTGCCATCAATTACCCCAAGTCATCTCTGGTCCCTTCCCAATGTCTCCAGTTCATTGGGGCAGTATTGGACACAGTCCAGGGCAAGGCCTTCCTCCCATCGGACAGGGCCTATACTTTGTAGGAGCAGGCCAGACTGGTAGCCTTCTCTAGCTGTGCCCCAGCCAGGGTGTTTTTACGCCTCATCGGCTTGATGACAGTGGCCACCCCACCATCCCCTTGGCCAGGCTGCACATGAGGGTTACCCAATTACTGAATGGACTTTAAGGGTCCAATGGGATCAGCACACAGACGACCTGGATCATCCTATCCTGGTATCCAGCGCACTCAAGAGGGACCTCTTGTGGTGGCAGGATCCTCTGAATCTTTCTTAGGGGACACCCTTCAGGCCCTCCCTTCCCTCTTGGACCCTCACCACAGTTGCATTGGGTCTGGGTTGGGGAGCCCATCTGGGAGACCACCAGACCCAAAGGAAGTGGTCCCAGCTGGAATCCTCACTCCACATAAACATTCTGGAGATGAGGGCGGTCCTGTACGCCCTTTGGGCCTTCCAGTCTCTACTTTCTATGGGAACACTGCTGGTACAGACCGACAACATGTGTGTGGTCTGGTACATCAACAAGCAGGGAGGCTCCCGATCATACCCCTGTACAGGGAGGCGATTTGGGTCTGGTACTGGGCAGTCCAGCATGGTCTACATCTCACAGCTGTGCACTTTCCAGGCGTTCACAGTGTCCTGGCGGACAGCCTCAGCCGAGCCTCAGCTCAAGCTCACAAATGGTAACTTCACCAGGAAGTGGTAGGGCATCTGTTCCATCATTGGGGGGCGTCCGGAGGTAGATCTCTTCGCCTCCCCATTCAATGTAAAATGTCCTAGGTTTTGCTCACTCGTTCAAGTGCCTGATGTTATGTGGCTAGATGTGCTATCTCTCTGTTGGACAGGGAGATACTTGTACGCTTTCCCTCCTTTTCCCATTCTGCAGAGTTTTCTGCTGAAGCTTCAGGCAGAGGGGGCTCAAATGTTGCTGATTGCCCCCCTCTGGCCCAGGCAGATCTGGTTTCCACTCCTGCAGCAGCTGGCAGTGGAACCCCAAGTACCTCTTCCTCTTCAGCATGACCGACTAATGCACGAACAGGGCAGACTGGTGCATCTGGGCCTCAGGTCCCTGCATCTTCATGTGTGGCTCCTTCAGACATAATTGTGTCATGCTTTGGAGTCCCCAAGAGAGTCGCTCAAGTCCTGGTGGAGACTAGGAAGCCTTCCGCTAGGTCAACTTTTGCTATGGAATGGAAATGATTTTCCATTTGGTGCCCCAGGTGATGGAATACCTTTTACACCTGTCTGACTCAGGACTTAGCTACTCTTCGTTGAAAGTTCACTTGTCCTCTATCTCTGCTTATCACACCTTGGTGGATAGGAAAACTGTTGCCCAATTGGAGGTCTCCAAAACCTTTTTGAAGGGGATCCTCCACTTGAAACCCCCCATCCGCAACCCTGCCCCACCTTGGGATTTGAATTTTATTTTGGAAAAGCTTACGTTGCCCCACTTTGAGCCAGCAGTAAGCTGCGAGATGCACTGTTTGTCCTGGAAAGCACTCTTTTTAGTTGCGGTTACTTCTGCTCGGAGGATTTCTGAGCTTCAGGCCCTCATGTGTGGAGCCTTATTTAATTTTTCACAGAGACCAGGTGGCTCTGTGCACAAATCCTAAGTTTCTTCCCAAGGTGGTTTCTGAGTTCACCTTAAACCAGACAGTTGAACCGCCGGTGTACTACCCTACTTATTCTAATAAGGGTGAGGCTCTCCTGCACACATTGGATGTGTACAGGATCTTACATTATTATGTTAACAGGACCAAGGATGTCCGAAAATCAGATCAGTTGTTTGTCTCTTTCATCCCCAAGACTCTGGGGTCGGCAGTCTCTAAGCAGTGCTTGTCCAAATGGTTGGCTAACTGCATCCATTTTTAGCAGAAGTACAGCCAACCTCTTCCAGGGAGGTCAGAGGCCACTCTGCTAGGGGTATGGCTGCTTCCATGACCTTCCTCAAGAATGTTTCCGCAACAACCTGGAGTTCGGTTCACACTTTCACTGAGCATTACAGTCTGAACATTGCCTCTAGGCGTAGGGTGGGTTTTGGCCTAGCCATCCTGCAGGGCCTTCTGTCTTAGACCTGCTCTGGTCTTTCTGCAGACTTTCCTTCTCCCTTGCTTCAGTTAGCCTTACTGAGTGTGACAGCTTGGGATTCAGTCCTACATGAGGACTTCAAGATACAGCTCTTGCAGCAGGTTACACCATAAGGACTGAAGCCAGCAGGCAGCAGGATCCCACGGAAAACTTCTAGCTATATATACCCAGGCGGGGACCTTGACGTCCCGCCCCGTCAGATAGATCGCATAAAAGGCGGTCCCCAGCATACCTCAGTTCTTTTCCACTGTCGACTGGCGCGCATTGGGTCCATGGACGCCTTCAGCTGACGAACAACACCAGAAAGAATTTTCTTCATTTTTCACAGCAAAACCGACAACTTACATGTCTGCTTCCCCGACTCCTTCTACAGAAGGACACCCCTCTAAGTGCACTTGCGGCAAGCAGATCCCCTTCAAAGACAGGCATTCGGCCTGTGTGAGGTGCCTAGGCCCGGACCACGATACCCAGGCCTGCTCCATCTGCCAGCAGTTCAACAGTAGAACCAGGATCCGCCGCCAGAAAGCACTCCAGAGTTTCCTCTTAGAAGAGAAACTTAAGGCCATGGAGAAAGACCCATCCTCTCAAGGGGAACCTTCACATAAATCGGGAAAGCACAAGGATAGGGATAGATCCCCCAACCGGGCCTCAGACTCCTGGGCCAGCTCCAGCTCCAGCTCCGCCCGGTCAGACTGATCTCCATTCCGGGCTAAGTCTCAGCCCCCAGTTAAAATTAGGACCTCAGGGGGCTCCAGCTATGTTTCTCTGCAACCGCTGGGAATCAAGTCTAAGGACAGCCATCCCTCAGGGTTGGCCACCAGGATGGAGGCTTCCGACCACCGCAAGCACAAGTTGGTGACTAGGCCTAGCATCGACGGCAAGGACCGACGCCGGGACACCGGACATTCGGTCTCCCAACCTCCGAAGACCTCGGACATACCTCCAAGAAAAACTTCGGAGCTCACGTCCCTTAAGCAGATGTTGGAGGCTAAGCAGACGCTGGAGCCATTGTCCGCTAAACGCCCCTGAAACTTGGCACCACCTCCACCACCGGACACCAGTCACAGGGGGATGTCAGAGGAGGACGTCGGAGCTCACGCCACTGACGACCATATGTCAGGAGACATAGAAGATGTTGGCCTACCAAATGATCCGACACCGGACCCAACAATGCCTCAACCACCAGCACCCACCCCTATCAACGGGCAAGCACCGACACCAGGCCCTTTGTCCTGCCTTAATTTACAGGAGGTTAAAGATCTGTTCACCTTGTGGTGGGACACCATCAAAAAAGATGTACCCACTAAGCCTCCCAGAGGGACCCCAACCCCCGGAGCACCTCCCAGAGCAGTAACGTCTGAGCCTAAGGACTCTACACCACCACCCAGGGGAAGGTCCAGGGATAGAAAGGCAAAGGCCAAGAGACCTCCACGCTCCAGGACCCCTTCAGGGTCCCCTAGCAATCATGGACGCAAGAGGCCCCAATGAAGATCACGCTGTTCATCGGACGATGACTCATGTCCTGACACCTCAGACACCTCCAGATCTCACTCCCCTCTGGGTACCCTTTCCCCAGAGCCTCATGACCCTTCCTAGGTCACCACCTGATGACCCATCAGTCTCTGACATTGTGAGGCACATTCACGAGAACATGTGATAGAAGATGGAGGATTTAAATCCCAAATGGCAGTGCCTAGCATATTACTTGAGGCAGAAAGACCCCAAGCCTGTGATGGTTCCACCCCTGGTGGACACCCTTTTGGACGCTACCAAGGCTGCATGGAAGTACCCACATTCGACCCCAGAGGTCCCCAAGAAGGCCGACAGACTTTACCGGGCCCCGCTGGATGCTCCTTGTGACAGAAATGGGAAGGAAAGAGTTAATGGTTTGAATTCTGTAGGTGCCTTATTTTTTTAGCAGTTTGAAAAAAATATACTCAGGCTAAAATCCTCTGTCCAGCAACATCCAGCTTGTGGAATTCCTAGCTGCTAGATTAGAGTTGCCACCTTTTCAGAAGCCCAAAGTGGGACATTTCTTACTGAAACATGATTTTTCGCAGGACAGTACGTAACCTCAACCAATGCAGCAGACTTGTTTTCTCTATATAATCAGAATTAAGGCTAAGTATTGTAGTTTCTTAGTTGCTTCAATTGTTTCTTGTCATTTTAATGTATTTAGGTTAAGGTAGTGTAGTTTTCTGCAACATTTAGTGGAAAGTTAGAAAATATTTTCTCTGCTATAAAATCAGGACATGTAGTATTTTTCATGTTTTTTTGCAGGACACAGCTGTCCAAATCAGGACTGTCCTGCAAAAATCAGGACAGGTGGTAACCCTATGCTAGATAAGAGCTGGGTCATAAATCTCGAGTGGACACCTCCACACACACACAGACCTGCAGACACATACACAGGGCAGTTTGAACGGATTGGGTCATTCAAATATAAACTGAAGGTTAAAATGGAATATAATTGGTCACTGATAGGTGTTCACTCTGATTGGGACAATTAAATACATACATGTTAGTTGGTTGGTGCATTCAAAGGGAGAATAGGAATGACCTATTCTCCAGAGAGTATATAACCTTCTGAAAGACAGAGAAGGCTCTCTTTTGCTTTGGAAGCTGGGAGGGGAAACATAAGTTTGGAGCCTACCTTGTAGCTATGTCCATGGGAGCTGGCAGTTAGAATAGGGTCCAGTGTCTCTTAAAAGGACAGGAAAGAGTAAGTTTAGTGTTAGCATGTTTCAGTAATAGCCTTCTTCTTTTGCCATCTGTTATTTTAAAAACATTTGTTTACTTTTCCTGTATGAGTGTTATTCTCTTGTGTTGTAAATACATATCCTGTACATGCTCATTGCATTTTCTGTTAAGTAAAAAGCTATTTATTTGCTCAACAGTTGTGACTGTGATGTCATTTTTCTAAGGTAATATTTGGTTTCCACTGGCTGAGGTAAACTCTGTGTAGCATCCGCCACCCGAGAGAGAGAGACACTACCAGACTTTAACTTGTGCAATTGCATGTTTAAGTATTCAAGTTTGTATACTTGAAAGAGGTGCCGGAAGGAAAGTTCGGCTGGTGGCAGAGAATACCCGAGGACAGGCACCTCTCTAAAAGCTGTTTCAGCACAGAGGGAGAGGTGGGTTGTCACACTCCTTATTTAGCTCAGCAACCTCACGCTGTGTCCAGGTCGAGTGGGCTCCGAGCACCGCTTGCAGAGGCCCCGAATTACTAGGCTCATGCTGTGTCCAGGTAGAGAGGGCTCCATTTTTCGCTTGCAGAGGCTCTCCCCCCAGAATCGCACCACAGAGCTCACGCTGTGTCCAGGTCAAGAGGGCTCCGAGCACCACTTGCAGAGGCTCCCCCAACCCCCAGAATCGCAGCACAGGTACGGAGCTGGCTGCGCTCCAGGGACAAAGAGAACTGTAGCCAGCATTTACCAGTTTTGGCGCCTTTTGAATTTCTAATCCTCTCTTATTTTATTGTCCCCCCAACAGTGAAGATAGTTTTTTATTTCATGCTTCTGTACTATTTAAAGGCTGTTTGGTCCTTTTTTTTTCAGTCACCTTAATTTATTTCTGGGGCAACATTCGTTAAAGGCATTGTGTTAATACTCTAGTAACTGTTTGCTAAAGAATACTGCGTAGCTGTACTTCGTCAGTTAGGACCCTTTACTCTCCTTCTGATTAGTGTAATTTGGATTAACATATGACGCACTGCAATGTGATGTGATATAAATTGTCCTACTTTTGATTTTCTTATCAGAGCTCACGCTGTGTCCAGGTCGAGAGGGCTCCAAGCACCGCTTGCAGAGGCTCTCCCCTCACCCCCCGAATCGCACCACAGGTACGGAGTCGGCCGCGCTCCAGGGACAAAGAGAACTGTAGCGAGCAGTTGCATACCCCGCAGTCACTGTGCGACTGCTTTCCGCCCGCCCCCAATACCCTCCTACCCTTAGCTGGTCCTAATTTTATAGCGTGAAATCCTCGCGATATGTGTGACTGCCTCGCGTTTTTTCTAACACCCTAGTTTCCCATCTGCTCCTTATAGTCGCTTGCCACAAAAGGTCGCCATTCAACAATCCTTAATGCCTTCTTTATGTTGCTATCTTTCCTGGTGGATCCTGTCTTTCAGCACCCACCCATCTCAACCCATTATACCTGTGCTCTCCCCCTTTTTCTGGGCATCCTCACCCTTTTTCCCTGGTTTCCCTTGCATACTCCTTTTGACCTTATGGCTTCCACAGCTTTGCTTACCCTTCTCTCTTGTGCTATTTTGCTACTGACACTCTCAGCTCTCACCTGCCCAGTCATGATCATTTCACCCTCCAATGAATGCTCTCCTGGCAACTTTCATTTCTCCAACCTACTAGCTAATGCCTCTCCTACTCCTTTTTCCCCATCTGGGCTTATCGTCAAGCACCTGAGCTCACTAGTTAGATACATCCAGTTTAGATTTAAAATATCCCCTGTTGGTTCAGCAAGGGCTTACATTATTGTCTCACTCTGGATATTTATCCTTTCCCTTACGCTTTCGGGGGATGTTGAGGCTTATCCTGGTCCTCCTCAGGTATCTAATCATACACAGACTCCCCCGGTGCTCTGCCTGCCACAATCTAACGGGCTCTCCTTTGCTCACATAAACTCCAGGAGCCTTCTTGCCAATCTCCCTGACCTGCAGGCATGGATCAGTGTGAACAGCCTGGATATCTTAGCCATCACTGAAACATGGCTAAAGCCCTCAGTTGCTGATTCCCAGTGCGCCTTTCATGGCTACAAAATGCTTCGGGCGGATCGCACTGGGGTAAAAAGAGGCGGAGGCCTGGCACTCTACTATAAATCTCATCTGAACATCACCTTAATGCAGGACCCCCCGCTGTCTAACTGCGAGGTCCTTCATTCCCTCCTTCTGCTTGGAGGAGTAAAGAAACTCCATATTTTCTGCATATATATATATATATTCCTCCCATGAACTCCAAGCTGGGGCTTACTGAATTCATTGATTATTTGTTATCAGTTACAGGTAAAAGTGAAGTTATCTGTCTTGGTGATTTCAACCTAGACTGGGCAGGACATAGCTCCTCCCACCTATCCTCCCTGGTCAGCAAGGCCAACCTCTCTCAGCTTATTCAGGAACCCACCAGGATCTCTCGTGGGGGTGCCTGTGCCACCCTACTCGACTGGATCCTAACAAATAGGAAGGAATATATCACTTCGGCAGGAGTACTCCCAGACACCATTAGTGATCACTATCCAGTTTATTGTGTATGGGACACCTCCACCCCCTCCTTCCCCTCTAAAGTTGTTACCTTCTCCAACCTCTTCCACCATAACGTGGATGCCTTCACTCAAGATCTTGTTCTAGTTGACTGGTCTCCTCTCTACTTTACTGAGGACATTAACTTTGCAACTGGATATTTCAAATCTGTTCTACTCTCGCTGCAAAACAAACACATCCCTGTCACCACGCGTAGGGTGAAAGGGAAGGTTACCAAATGGCTCACGCGTCCCCTGCTTCAACTACTGAAACGTAGGGATAAACTGTGGTCTGCATGGAAGGTCTCTCATCTACGTACTGACTTTGAAGCCTATAGAGCCTCACGGAACAACTGCAAAAAGGAATTATGCTTGGCTAAAAGTTCTTGCCATAGGAATCTCCTTATGTCCTTTGCCTCCAATCCTAAAAGGTACTGGGCCCAAATCAAGGAAATGTTGGTAATGACAAGCCACAGACACCTACAGACATGTATATATATGGGGTACACAGTGTAACAATTTGCTATTTCCAATGCTTTTAACTCCCTTTTTTCCTCACTACCTTCTACAGCACCCGCAAGGATCCAAGATGACTGGCTTGCTGCTTCTTCCACGACCCCCACTCCCTCCACCCTGGCGCTGGCTCCGACCACATACCAAGAAGTACAAAAACTTCTCAAAACCCTACCAGCTCGCGGGGGCCTGGGCCCTGATGGAATCCATCCAGGGATACTCAGACAGTTTGCAACCTGGCTTGCCAAGCCCGTCACCAGGCTTTTCAACCTTTCTATCAGTACTTCCTCAGTCCCCCTTGCCTGGAAAATGGCCAGAACTATCCCTATTTTCAAAAAGGGAGTTGACAAACTTAAGTCCAACTACCGTCCCTTCTCTCTTCTCCCCACTCTCAGAAAGATTCTCGAGAAAGTAGTCCATCGTCAGCTCTCGGAACACCTTACCAAATTCAATCTTCAATCCCCCTGCCAATATGGCTTTAGGGCTGGGCACAGTACCACGACTGCTCTGACCCAACTTACCTGCGATGTCAAAAGTAATATGGACAAGGGCCTACTCACAGGAGCTGTTTTCATTGACCTGTCCAAAGCATTTGACAAGGTTCATCACCCACTTACTGTATGCTGATGAAGCGTCAAACCTTTGGTGCCTCTGTCTCCACTCTATCCTGGTTCCGCAGTTACCTGGACAACCACACTCAGGCTGTAGCTTTCCACAAGGCTCTATCCTCCCCCAAACCTGTCACCCTTGGCGTTCCACAGGGATCCATTCTCTGTCCTCTCCTCTTCTCCCTATTCCTTAATGATATTCCCAACCCTTCTCACCACAGTAGCATACTCATGTACGCCGATGACCTGGTTCTTTACTCCGCGTCTAAATCAATTGATGACATCAACCTCAGACTCTCACTTGACTTTCAATCCCTTCAATTATGGCTCTTGAACAGCCATCAAATTCTAAACATAGATAAAACACGGGCCATGCTTTTTGGCTCCTCAAAAAAAACGCCCTCCACGGCTCCTAAGCTCCTGGTTCACTGCAGGTACGGAACCTCGGTCACTAACACGTCCTTCTTCAAATACCTTGGGGTTATACTTGATCCTTCTCTCGATTTTTCAGCCCATGTCAACGCAGTTTGTCATGCTGTCAATGCAAAAATAGGCGGTGCCTACCGAGTGCACCACTCCCTCACACCATCTGCCAGACTATCTGTAGCTAAAGGAGTGCTTCTCCCTCAGCTCCTATATGCTGTCCCAGTTCTTTACCCTGCCAATACCAGTGTGATCTGCAAATGGGACACTTCCTACAATAATATCTGCAGATTCGCCTTATCTGCCCCTCGCCTTACTCATCACTGCCTCCTTTACTCCGGCTTAAACTGGCTGTCACCCAAGGATCTCCGGGCCTACTCCCTTGGGTGTCTTATCGACTCCCTAACTAGACCACCTCGCCCGGACTTACTGGCCGACTTCCTTGTTCCAGTTTCCCAATCCCGCACCCTCAGGTCCTCCTCAGTCCCAATGCTCTCGATTAGACCTTGTGCTACAAAAATGGGTGAACAGGCGTTCTCCAATTTTGCTCCTAAGTTCTGGAACTCGCTCCCCCTCCATGTTTAAAATTCTGCCTCCCATCATGTCTTTAAAAGCTTGCTGTTCTCTCACCTCAACACCCTGGGTAACTGCAAATGCACCAACACCTAACTCCACTAGGCCTCCTGGTTGGGGCTTGACCTATTGTTATATTTTTGCTTTTTCAAAGTGTTCTTGTCATGTACTTACTTGAAGGGACTTGGACAGTTAGTGTGCAAGCACTTCCACTAGACTACCTTGCCTCTTATGGTATCCTGTATTACTATTTTTTTTTATCTATCCTAGCATGTATTCCTACCTGTACTATATTGTTTGTACTCTTATGTTGTTCTTTTTTATTAATTTGTACTACTGTGATTATCTGTACTTTTGTCTTGTACTCTCCCGGGTCGTGCCTGAAAATAGGCAGGATTGTTGCCTAGTACACTTACCTGGTTACCAAAAGCTAATAAATAAATAAACATGTGGCAGACTCAGTCGTCATTACAGTTTCGCACAACCGCTCACAAAGGCCCCAACAACTCAGCTCCCAGCCACGGACCAGGAATCCAAACAGTTGGATTCGCGGGGCTGCCGCATGTACGTAGCTTCCACGTACTCTCTTAGGTCCCTCAATTATTTGACGCACATGGTGCAGTTTCAAAATGCACTGTGGGACCAGGGCCACGATCTACTTAAGGACTTTCTGAATGGTGAGAAGGAGGAGGAGCTGCTTATTCTTCTCCATATGGGCTCGGATGTTGGGACCCAAGTCCTCCGAGCCACTTACAACTCGGCGGACTCAGCAGTAAGAGGTGCCTCAACAGGTGTTTGCCTCCGGAGAAACTCCTGGTTGAGGGTCTCCGGATTTACTACAGATGTCCAGAAAGGCATCCTGGATGTCTAATAGAACGGCTGTGTGTTATTTGGTGAAGACTCCGAGAGGATTATCACCAGACTCCAAGATGCTGGGAAGGCAGTTAGAACAGTTCAGGCCATGTATAAATCAAGGCCTGGTTCCTTTCGCAGACCACAGAACTGTTTTCATGGCTGACAGAGCAAACAACCACCTCGGTCAGGCCAGCAGCAACATAGGGGCAGTTTCGGCTGTAAAAATCAGCAGAGGTTCTCCGGAGGTCAGGATCAGAGACCCACCAAACCTACTCAACCTACCAGAGCCAGTACCGCCACAGCATGACTCCTTCCTGGCCCTACCCCTCCCCCACCTCTGGATCAGAGGGAAGAAAGGGTCGGGGGTCAACTCATGTACCACCTGTCAGGGTGGCAGAGGGTTACCTCTGACCGATGGGTTCTTGAGCTTATCAGTCGAGGACACTCTGTAGAGTTCCCCGACCACCCACCGTCAAGACCTTCTCTGCATTCTCTTTACTCAGGACAGCATGCCCTGCTCATCCAGCGAGAGATCTTGGCCCTTCTCTCCAAGAATGCCATCGAGGTCGTACAGAGGAGCCAGAGAGAAGGAGGATACTTTTCCCACTTCTTCCTGGTTCCAAAGAAAACTGGGGACTTATGCCCGATCCTAGACCTCAGCAACCTAAACATCTTCGTGATGTACAAACGCTTCCGCATAGTTACCCTTCTGGGTCTTATTCCCATGCTCAAGCAAGGTGCATGGCTAGCATCCCCGGACATGCAGGATGCATATCTTCATCTTCCCATCACCCAATTGCACAGAATATTTCTGCACTTCGAGTTTCTGGGATGCCATTACCAATTCAGAGCACTCCTGTTCGGCTTGTCCTCGGTGCCGCACCTTTACCAAGTGCATGGCAATTGTGACAGCGGCCCTCAGGAGACAAGGCCATTACGTCTTCCCCTATTTGGACAACTGGCTCCTGATGGCCTCCTCCCCAGAGACCTTGGAGAAGGCCATTCATGACACCTGCTCCCTATTTCTGTCTCCAGGGATCACCATCAAGCAAGAGAAGTCTTCTCTCATTCCCTCACAGACTACAATTCATCAGTGCGGTTCTGGATACCCGTCAAGAGAGAGCCTTCCTGCCCAGGGACAGGGCAGAATGCAACAGGGCACTGATGAGGACTATCATGGCACAAAATCTGATCTCCGCCCGGACCATACTTTGCCTGCTCAGACATATGGTGGCTGCCATCGCCACGGTCCCCCACGCTCGCCTCCACATGAGAGTTACTCAGTGGATGCTGAGAACCCAATGGGACTAGAGGCAGGATCACTTAGACCAGCCAATCAGACTCACAAGGCCAGTCATTCAAGACTTGCAGTGGTGGCTGGTCCCGGAACATCTTTACGTGGGAGTCCCCTTCATGGTGCCCGTACTGTCTCTGACCCTCACCACCGATGCTACGGGGACCAGCTGGGGAGCTCATCTGAGAGACACCAGGACCCAGGGTACCTGGTCGCCCCTGGAGACTCATCTCCATATCAGTGTCCTGGAGATGAGGGCAGTCCTGTACGCCTTACAGGCCTTACAATCAGAGATTCCACTGGGTCATGTGTTGGTCCAAACGGACAACACCTCGGTGATGTATTACATCAACAAACAAGTAGGCACTCCTAGCCTCTTTGCAGAGAGGCAAAGCGGGTGTGGGAATGGGCACTACAGCACAGCACCATGCTTACCGCAGTACACATTCCAGGTGTGGACAACACTGTCGCAGACATCCTGAGCCAGTTGAAGGCCAGAGCTCACGATTGGGAATTGCTACAAGATGTCGCAGAGGACCTGTTCCGGCGATGGGAGGACACCAGACATTGACTTATTCGCGTCCCCATACAACGCAGAACTGCCCAATTTCTGCTCGCTAGATCAGGGCCAGGTGTTTTCTGGCGAGATGCATTGTCCCTCTCTTGGGTGGACAGGTTCCTCTATGCTTTCCTGCCCTTCACTTTGATCCAGAGGGTTCCTCTCAAGCTCCGATCAGAACGGGCGTCAATGATCTTGGTAGTGCCCTTTTGGCCCAGACAGATTTGGTTTCCGCTGCTTCACCAGCCAGCTCAGGAGCCTCCCTTTCCATTACCGGTCGGCTCTCATTTGCTGTCCCAGGAGGCCGTCTCCCTAGTCCATCCAAACCTCAAATCCCTGAACCTGCACACCTGGCTCCTAAAGACGTAGCCATTCTTAGGCATATGGGGTCTCTCAAGGGGTTGCAGCTATTCTGGTGGTAGCCAGGAAACCTTCGACTCACGCCTCATATGCTCTGAAATGGTGGATATTTTGTCTATGGGCTCAGGCCCATGACTTCGATGCCCTGAGAAGTCTATTTTAGACTACCTCCTGTCCCTTTTCCAGTCAGGATTTGCATATTCATCCCTGAAGGTACACCTCTGTGCCATTTCGGTGTACCACACACCGGTTGGTCAGCATTCATTAGCCCAATTAGAGGCTTTCCGCCCTTTTCTGCATGGTGTCTTGCATCTCAGACCCCTGGTTAAGGATCCAGTTCCACCTTGGGACCTTCTTTTCATTTCAGAGCAGCTTATGCTGCCTCCTTTTGAACCAGCCGCAGATTGCGAGCTTCACCTTCTCTCCTGGAAGGCGTAATTTTTAGTCGCCATTACTTCGGCACAGAGAACTTCTGAGCTTCAGGCACTCATGTGTAAAGAGCCTTACTTGATTTTCCATAAGGACAGGGTATCCTTATGGACCAATCCTAAGATCTTCCTGGACATAAAGTGTCCACCACTCATTCACATTAATGGGATCTACGCCGGAGGCGCTAGGACCCAGTGGGAGCAAACTTTTCAAGAGGGTTGGCGCTAGAGATGGAACCGCGAGGAAGCGGCACCGCAGACCCCGGCTCGTGCGGTAAAGACTATCTTGGCATTGACCCTCCAACCACCTCAGTTCCTTTTTTCTCGCCATCGAGTGCGCTTCAGTGATGACATCGCTCACCCGCTGGGAGTCAAACTTCAAACTAGCAGCATAGTTTTCAGTTTATTATTTTGTAATTTATCTTCTAAATAAGTACCAATTATATTTAAATTTACTTATGATAAGAAAGAAGTCTTCAGCCCTCCATTGACAGAGTCGACCATGAGTGGGTCAGGTGACGGTAGGGAGACTTCGTATGAAAGCTGTTCAGTCAGCCGGGCTGGGTCTGGTCTGTCGCCCTCTCCAGAGGGAGAGTCTGACAATGGACGGTCCGATGCTCGGGGAGATGGGCTTTCCCCCCGAAAGCATAAAAGGAAATGGTCCCACTCTCTGCACCGTTCGGCCTCGAGCTCTTCTTCGACACGTAAATCGAAAAAGAGAAGGCATCTCTCGAGGTCACCTTCTGGTGTGTCTGCGTGTCGACAGTTGGTCATTGGGGCCAGGCACCAGTCTCCTCCTCTGTCGGAGTTGCTGGTTTCTGCCTACGATTGCTGACCTCCTCCACATTGGAGCCTGTCCCCGCCTATTGGAGGGTCTTCCGATGGGCAGTTTCACCAGTGGGCTGCTCTTATGGAGCAATGGGCTCGGAGGTTGGTCCAGCTGCCTGATCCGGCACTCCGAGGCCTTTGGACTGTTCGAGGGAGTGAGTAGGGTGGTTGGACCTTCCTAGTTGCATGGCGCCTTCTTTGGTGCCGTCAGCTCCGTGCTTGGGTGTTTCCCCCCCCTCACATGACTGCGGCACAGGGGTCCACACCGATGCCTCTATCTCCTACCAATTTTCCTCCTTTTACCTCAAATCACAGTTTTCAGAACCTTTTGGCTTCATCCTCAGTGCTGGGGGTGCTCTCGGCGCCGTCCACGAGTCTGTCGGCGTTGTCCTCAGCACCAGGGTCTCTGTTGGTGCCGTCCATGGCACCGGGGGAGTCTGTCAGCGCCATTTGCGGTGTCGCGAGTTCTGTCGGCGTTGTGTGCTGGTCTGTTTCTGATGGCACCAACTTCCTTGTGTTCGGCGCCATGTTCTTCGTCGGTGCTGAGGCTTGCTGCGGCGCCATCCAGCCTCCAGGAGTTCTCGACTCCGATTCCTTCCTGTTCTACATTTCCTACTGATTTTCTCTTCTTTCTTGTCCATACAGTCCCTCCTGGACTGTCAGGAGATTATTTTGAGCCTGACCCAGATCTTCGGTTGGGTGATGATGTTGAAGGAGTAGGGATCAATCCTGCTGCAGAGCCTGTGGTTGAAGACCTTTCCTTTAAGTCTCTGCTGAAAAATTTAAATTCTACTCTTTCTCTCCAGACTACAAAAATCGATCCTGGGAAGCTTTTAAGACTCCAATACCTACATGTCCCGGAGATCCCTATGGATTTAACTCCTCAGGTACAAACATCTTTCGAAACCCCCTCTCAGATGGTATGGAACAGTCCTGCTCTCATCCCTTCCGTGGCTAATTCCATAGATAGGAAGTATGCTCCTCCCAAGGATCGACCCATATTAGCCTCACAAGCCTTTGTTGATCCCATTGTAGGTTTAGCAGAGAATGATAAGGCCGTCCTCCCTCAGGCGTCTACAACCCGGCCTATAAATAAAGAATCTCGCAAGATAGACACCTTAGGTAAGAGAGTCTTTGCTGCCTCCACCCTGGTTATGCGTATTGCTAGTTACCAGGGCTATTTTTCTCAATATGAGTATGTCCTTTGGCATTCGCTCAAACAGATGGTAGAAGCTCTGCCCAAGTCAGAAACTAATTCAGAGCTACTTCAGACGATAACCAGGGGTATCGAGTCCAACAACTAACAGGTTAAAGCTGTAGTGGACACTTTCGATACTGCTTCCTAAGCGGCGGTGGCAGGCATTTGTACCCGTCTCCACTCTTGGCTACGTACTTCAGGCATCACGAATGATGCCCAGCAGCAGGTCATGGCTTTATCCTTCAACGGTATGTATCTGTTCGGGCCCCAGGTAGAGCAAGCTCTGGAGGCCACACAGAAGACTAGGTCTGCCATTAAGACGGCTCGATCCGCACCCGCCTCCTCCGGGGGGGGGGGGTGCGCCAACAAGCATCAATTTTACAACCGTCAGTCCTTTCGGGGCAAAGACAGGAGGTTTTAACAAAAACCACAACCCTCAGCCGCAAAACAAAATGCAGCAGAAGGCACAAGGCCCCAAAGCGCCCAGTGCCACCTTCTGAGTTTTTGGCCCAGGTCCCGCCTCAACTGTCTGAGGGGAACTCCTCCTCAGCGGTGGGAGGATGTCTGACTCAGTTCTACAACCAGTGGAAAGCCATAACATCAGACAAATGGGTTGTCCAGATAATGCATGAGGGCTACTCGCTCAATCTTTCGGAAACCCCTCCGGATCATCCCCCCTAAAACGACAGCCCAGGATGTCAGCAGTACAGTCAGACCTTCTTGCTTCCAAGGTACAAGGCCTTCTGAACAACAGGGCAGTAGAAGTAGTTCCACTGGTTTAACGAAACACAGGTTTCTACTCCCATTACTTCCTGGTCCTGAAGAAAACTGGTGGCATGCGCCAGTTCTGGACCTCAGAAAGTTAAACAAGTTCCTTCTCAAGGAAAAGTTCAAGATGATATCGCTAGGTACCCTGCTACCTTTGCTTCATTAACATGATTGGCTAGCCTCCCTGGACATGCAGGATGCCTACCAACACATTCCTATACACCCAAAGCACCACAAATACCTAAGATTTGTGGTGTTGGGTCAACGTTATCAGTTCAGAGTCCTGCCCTTTGAGCTATCCTCGGCGCCGCGAGTTTTTACAAAGTGTTGTGCAATTCTTTCGGCTCATCTCAGGAAAATCAGAATTCAAGTGTTTCCATATCTGGACAACTGGCTCCTAGCAAGTCCCTCCAGACAAGAAACTCTGGACGCCATAGCCATGGCTTCAGACTTCCTCACTTCCATAGGAGTCCTGCTAAATCTCAACAAATCGCAGTTGCAGCCCTCCTAGAAACTCCTCTTTATAGGAACTCTTCTGGACACCTACTGTGCAAAGGCTTTTCTCCCAGAGGACAGAAGGAGCGATATCTTACAGATGCTCGATACATCAGAGAAAACAGCTTAGTTCAAGCCATCTCAATGCAACGGATTCTGGGTCTCATGGCATCCTCGGTGTTCACTGTACCCCTAGCACATCTCCGCATGAGAACCTCTCAGCGGATGCTCAGTACTCAGTGGTCCCCAACCACTCACCCTCAGTCCTTTCCCATCAAGGTGACAGAACCTCTGAAGAGGTCACACACCTGGTGGTCGCAGGAGGACAAACTTCTGGAAGGATATCCCTTTGGTCCTCTGGATCATCAGATTTCCATTACCAGGGATGCGTCCCTCATGGAGTGGGGAGCTCACTGCCAGAATCTCCACACCCAAGGTACATGGACTCAGGATGAGTCCCAGCTTCATATAAATGTCCTGGAAATGAGAGCCATCCTCTATGCAGTCCGAGCCTTGAAGGATATACTCTGTCACAAGAACATTCTCCTTCAAACAGACAACAAAGCAGTGATGTATTACATCAACAAGCAGGGCAGGGCACACTCTTACCCATTATGCAGGGAAGCTATGAGAGTGTGGGAATGGTGTCTGGAGAACAAGTCTCTAATCCACGTGGTTTACCTGCCAGGAGTAAAAAACGAGCTGGCAGACCATCTCAGCAGGACGGAGACAGATCCTCATGAGCGGTTTCTCGACTTAACCATCACTCAGTCACTCTTCAAAGAGTGGGGAACTCCAGACCTGGACCTTTTTGTATCCAGACTCAACACAAAACTGCTCCAGAAATCCAGGACCTGGCATTTTCTGTCAGAAAGTGTTCAGGCTGCAGTGGACAAAACACTTTCTATATGCCTTTCCTCCTCTTCCCCTAATCCATAGGGTACTTCTCAAATTCGAGTCTCGGGGACAAAATAATTCTCATTGCTCCCTTCTGGCCTTGGCAGATATGGTTCCCGCTGCTCAACAGTCTGTCGGAACCCCCCCCCGAATGTGCTTCCCCTTCAGATGAACCTTCTGACCCAGGATCCTGTGATCCATCCCAATCTGAGGTCGCTTCACCTTTACGCTTGGCTCCTGAAGAGATAGAGGTGAATAGGTTCAATGTTTCTCATAGGGTTTCAGATATTCTTTTAGCTGCATGTAAGCAAACCACCAGAAAAACCTACACAGCCAAATATAAGCATTTTTCTCTCTGGTGTGCAGAATCCTCTTCGAGCCCATTTTCCTGCCCACAAAATAAATACTTGGAGTACCTTTTAGACCTCTCAAATTCAGGTCTGCAGTACTCTACAGTCAAAGTTCATCTTTGTGCCATTTCAGCTTATGAGCCGGTACTTTCCTTGTCACTGGCTCAGTTACCTGTAGTTAAGAGGTTTCTTAAGGGTATTATGCATACCAGACCTCCTATCGGACATCCAGTCACAGCCTGGGACATAAACCTTGTGCTAGACATGCTCACTTGGAAACCTTTCGAGCCTCTAGCTACCTGCGAGTTGAAGTTCCACACTTGGAAAACGGCCTTCCTAGTGGCCATCACTTCAGCCCATAGAGTTTCTGAAATACATGCACTGGTCACAGACCCCCCATACACTGTATTTCACAAGGATAAAGTAGTTCTTAGGACTCAACCTAAGTTTCTTCCTGAGATTGTCTCAGAATTCCATCTAAACAACCTTTAGTCCTGCCTACCTACTTTGCGGACTTCCGGAGTGAAGGGGAATGTACCCTTCATTCTTTGGATGTTAAGAGAGCACTGCGATTCTATCTAGCTAGAACAAAAGAAATCCTCAAGGCTCAACAACTGTTTGTTTCCTTCAGCGAGACCCAGCTGGGTCAACCTGTCGCTATTAGGTGCATTTCAGCATGGTTGGTAGCATGCCTCCACCACTGCTATTCTATGGCACAGGTTAAGTTGGAAGGCAGAGTGTACGCTTACTCTACTAGAGCAGTCACGGAATTTCTGGCAGAAATCCGCAATGTGCCCATTGCAGATATTTGCAATGCAGCTACCTGGAGCTCAGTGCATACTTTTGTTAAGCACTATACCTTGGATGTCCATACTAGATGACATCTGTCGTTTGGCAGGACTATCCTTAATGGACTTCTGTCCTAAGTGTGTGAGCTGTTAGTTTTTCCTGCTGCCCATCTCAGGGGATTATTAGCTCGGTACTCTCCCATTAGTGTGAATGAATGGTGGAGACTTTATGTGCAGTAAGATATGGAAATTATGTACCTACCGTAATTCTTGATCTTCTTGTACGAAGTCTCCACCACTCATTCACATGCCCACCCACCATCCCCCGAGCTCACGTCTGTTTTTGGTCTTCACTCCCTCAATGGCTGGACTGTGAAGACTTCATTGTTGACCCTTCTTACACGGGTCATTCGGACCATCTTATGTCCAATTTTGTTAGGTTAGTCCCTCTAGGTTAGTTAGGCTGCACCTCCTCGGAAAAAGGTACTGAGGCGGTTGAAGGGTCGATGCCGAGATAGTCTTTGCCACACGAGCCGGGGCTCGCGGTGCCGCTTCCTCATGGCTCCATCTCTGGCGCTGACCCTCTTGAAAAGTTTACTCCCGCTGGGTCCTAGCGCCTCCAGCATAGATCCCATTAGTGTGAATGAGTGGTATAGACTTCATCCAAGAAGATCAAGAATTATTGTAGGTACATAATTTCCATTTCCTTCCCAAGGTGGTTTCAGCCTTAACCTTAAACCAAGACTTGACCTTCCGGTGTACTTCCCCGACTATACGAACAGAGGGGTAGCCCTCTTGCACACTCTAGATGTGCATAGGATTTTGTGGTTCTACTTGGCCAGAACCCATTCGAACAGACAATCTAACCTGCTGTTCTTATCCTTCACTTGAAGGATGATGGGTGCACCCATATTGAAACAAACTCTCTCCAAGTGGCTTGTTAACTACATTGCTTTCTGTTACTAGAAATGCAACAAACCCTTACTGGGACCGTTAAAAGGTCATTCTACAAGGGGGGTGGCTACCTCCTTCGCTGCCTTGAAAAATGTAGCGACATCTGCCATTTGTGCAGCGGCTACTTGGAGTTCGGTGCACACTTTTGTGAGACACTACAGTTTGGACATTGCCTCCAGGCGTAGAGCGGGCTTCGGCCTGGCCATCCTTCAGGGACTTTTGTCCTGAGAGGTCCCTTTCCCTTTGATCTCGCCTGTCCTCCTCCCGATTGGGTTAGCAATACACCTTTTCTACTTGGGAATCCGTCCTTATGGTGTAACCTGCCGCAAGAGCTGTATCTTGAAGTAAGATAGTACAGTTATGTAAGAACTTACCGTAACAGTAGATCTTCGAGAACTGTACTTTATGACCTACTGCAGGAACCCTCTTGAAGTAAGATAGTACAGTTACATAAGAACTTACCGTAACAGCAGATCTTCGAAAGAGGTTCCTGCAGTAGGTCACCTTTTTCCTTCCCTCTTGCCCCCAGCTTTTTTGCAGGCTCTTACAGGTTTTTCTTCGTGGGCTCCAGGATTTCATCCGCTTCTTCTGTTGCATCACTTTGGGTCTCCGGCAGGAAAACTGGAAGGTGAGCCCGGGGACCACCCACTATATAGGGTCACGCTGAAGTCAGTCACGTAACGTCAGGTGGGCAGTCCCCGTCAGAAATTGCTAGCAAAAGTTTGCCATGCGGTTCTGACGCCAGAGGATGCAGTTCTACATGTTATGACTACTGCAGGAACCTCTCTCGAAGATCTACTGTTATGGTAAGTTCTTACGTAACTGTACTTTTCTTCGAGCCCAGCATTTATGCCAGTCAGCAGCTCCCCCTGAGAGCTTATATTGACCTCAGGCCTTATCCCTAACATCAGCACAACCTCATTTCCCAAACTGTAAGTCTTTGATTTCCCAGTTCCTTCTCCCAAGGCATTTCAAAGGGTTTTATAACTTTTTAACACCGGTTGATATTAAATGTTCTTCCTCTTAAGATATCATAAAAGTTTATGATTTTCATCCTCTGGCAGACTCATAAAGTCCCATTTTGTTTCCACTTCAGAGAAGCAATAGGTCATAAAAAGGCCATAAAATACAATGTCTCAAGGAAGTTAATTACATTACAGAGATCTCCTGGTTTAATATAGAGTATATCCTGCCATTTCATTGAAATCTGGGGGCACCCATGGAAGCACTGTGACAATCACACACTATATTTTTATATTACAAATATCATCCAAAAATCATAACCAGCTGGCCAAGCGTCACAATATACACTCAATAAGTGCATAGAACAATAACAGTACAGAAATGATGAGATATTTGTCAACAATTTGAGCAACATAGAATTGCAGTTGGCATTACAAAGAGGCAAACATGAGGCACCGATTAATTTGGCAGAAATAGGAGTCGATTACAGGAACACTTATCCAATAAAAGGAGAAACTTGCAAAACTCATTTTTAAAAACTAGGTGAGTCTATGAAAACCTGAGATTCAGCGGTAGCGAATTCCAGAGTTTAGTGACAAAGACTGAAAAAGCCTGTTGTCTCAGTTTTGAAATGCATTTTGGTACAACCAATAATGACATATCTTTGGACCGTAAGGGGTATGCCTGCTCAGTTTGATTGAACACGCTCGCAAGAGTAACAGGTGTGCCTGTTCTGATAATTTTGTCTATAGTGCAGCCAATGGTGAGGAGATGACATGAGGATAGAGAGATTCAGATGGAGAGAGGCAGCCTAGGTTTGAGTAAAGGGAGTAGCGGTGGGTCAACCAAGGCACAGGGCAAACCGACAGATATTATTATAGCAGGTATTCCATTTAATCATTATATATTTGTTAGCCCCCCGAGAAAGATACCATAAGTGAGACTAGACCGCAGGACTCCCTGGGCTATAGCCAACCTAGCAGCAGGAGTCAGAGCATGCCTAATTTTATAAGCAAGTCCTAGCTTCGAATTTGCAGTCTTACAGATTGTTGATATATGCAGACTAAAATCAAGGGAGGGGTCTAAGGTGGTGCAGAGGTGTTTGAAGGAGTCAACAGCAGTAAGGAGGGAGCCATCAAAACAACAGATATTTGGGACAAAGGGGTGATGCATGACAGCTAACATGGTGGGCACCTTTTAGCACAGTTCCAGTCATCAGAACTATTCAAACATTTCATTTACACCTAGAGTGAAAGGTGCCTCACTTCAAAGTGGATGGCACCGGTGCATCAAAATGGGTCCAAAACAGGACCAGAAGCAGAGCTCTGAAAACTTGGATGCCTTCCTTTCTCCAGCTGTATCTGTGGAGAGATTGGGGCCCACACAGCACAGCAGGACTCGGCAAGCTGAACTCCTGACATCACAAGTTTTAACGATACTCATGAAAATTCAGGTGACGAGAGGAGACTGGCAGCGGTAGAAGCTAAGCTTGCAGAGATGGACTCTGAAATCCTAGAAAATATCACAGCAGTTAAAATGCTCACGGACAAATTGGAGAGGCAAAGGGAAAGGAATGCCACCTTTACCAGAGATCTTCAGTTCCTGCAATCTTAAGTGGCGACATTAGAAAATGTGCAGAAGCAAGCCAATATTTGAATTGTGGACTTTCCTCCACGCTGTGTGGGAAAATTGGACATCCTAGCATCAGTCACTAAACTTATCTTTACAGACATGCAGCTCCTTACTTCAGATTCTGGGATTAAAGTCCTGCGTGCTTTTGCAATACCCCAGTGACTGCCACATGGAGCCGATACACAATGATCACTTACAGCCGTTGCAGCTTTATCCTCAGCAGAGGCCCGCATTCTGTTACTCCAAGCAGACAGATTAAAACAGGATATTCTTTGGGAGACTAGTTGAATTGCCTTTTTCCCAGGTCAATCTGCCCAGACTCGGGAGAGGAAAAAAGAACTACAGGTAATCAAGAAATTTCTGTTGGAACATTAAGTGAATGCACAACTTCTATTCATGATAAGACTCCAGATTCACCATAATTCAAAGATGTGTGTTCCCTGATCTGGACTCTGCTTTGATTTTTGCAAATAAAATTATAGCACAAATGGTGACCCCTTACACCGAGCAAGATGATGGGGGGTGACGTGGATCATGTACTACAGTCGGGTGTTTTTGTTGCACAATGTGTGGACATAACTGAAACTCCGGGTAGCTGCCTTAACTAAAGTTTTGATACTCTGTTGAGCTGCTGTGCTTGCCTAGCTATGTTATATTGCCATGTTTGCTGTTCTCTGTTTAATTTTTGAATAATTGTTTTATAGGTGGGGTGGATGAGTCATTTTGGTGTTATAGTGTGTTGATACACACTGCTCAGTTCATGAACTTGAGTGACTAACTTATTTCCTGCTGTATCTCTGTGTGGCAGAAGATGCCAGCCACTACCAGTAGGGTTGAAAAGCAACATAATTGAGCTCAGGCAGTCTTTTAGCTTCCTGTATTTTACCACTCCCCCACCCAGCTCTCCAACCATATCTATCCTACGAGGGGTGTGGAATGATGGTATATTTCCTAGTATGACAATCACTGTGGTGAGAGTGCCACTTTCTACATTATTACCACAATGGACTTGTCTCCTGAGTTAACAACTGTTTCAGCTCTCCTGCATTATTGAATGGACGATTATCCTTCATAGTTGCCTGCATTCCAGATCTGTACATCAATTCTGTGGATCTGCGTACACGGTTTTGATAATGTATAGCTTGTGCTGCAAATCATAAAAGTACAAATAAAGTTAAAAAAAATAAATATCTAGGGCAGAGAAGCTAGACCTAACTCTAGATGCAGAACCAAAATTCATAGAATGGGTTTTACTAGTGTTCGTGAGAAACCTATTATAAGCCAACCGTGACTGTACATTCTCAAAGTCTACATTAAGCCTCAAGTTGATCTCTGACACATTCTTTGAGCTAGTATATAATACCCTATCATCTGCACAGAGCAGGGTGGAGCAAGAGACCGTTATAAGAGTAGTATACACTTCAAAAATACATCTCCCTCCTGACCTCTCATAGCAGTGTGGCACCCGGATCCCTGCTTCCAGCATACAAAGATCTGATATCACTGGGTGAAGTTGGAGGATATACTACCTGGGTGGTGGGAGGAGCTTAGTTTCAAGACATTTCGATGACTCAGCTGTCTCTGGGAAGACTGCCATTGTGTGGACGTGAACTGTATAACACTCTTAGAACTACAGCTACGGGTGAGAAACCTATATTTTTCAGCCATGCCTGGATGCAATATATAAACAGTATAGCACACATAGAAAAATACAGGAATTCATATTATTAAAAAATTATGAATGACACGTACAGTTTATATGTCCTAGCAAGTGTGCCTATACCTTAGATTTGAGGGAGCTGCTCCTTTAGCATAATGGTAGAGTTATTACCTTCAGTTCTGCAGGCAGGGACTGAATCTAGCCAGGGTTAGGTTTATAATTTGAAATGTATTTCTTGGTCTGGGACAGCTGAGAGGAAAGGAAAACAGACCAGATAACCTTCAGCAGGAAAGGTAATTTATTTCATTTCATACTTAAAGGGTCTGTGTGAGTAAACAGGCAGAAGCAAGTGTTTTTTGATTCAGTTTTTGGCAGCTGTTCTTTGAACTGCTGTAACTCTTGTTAGCCAGGGTTGGGACCTAGCTGGAAAAATATCTGCAGTCTCTTGTGGTTGAGTGGTTAATTGCAAGCTGTAAAATGTGTCTGATTGTGAGAGGAGCTGAAGCAAGCCTAGAGGAGATAATTTAAGCCCCATGACTGCCAGCTTCCCATCGCATGGCATCCCATTATGTGAGTGTCAAAGAGTAGAGTGTGACGTCTGTTTTAAGGAGCATCTACAGGAAGATGGCAGGGGATTTTGCAAGTGCAGGATTTGGTAAGCCACGGGTTGTAAGCAGATTAGTTTCTGAAAGGAATCTAATTCTCTGTATAAGGCACAGCATCACTGCATTTGAGTATGTATCCTGATGCTGGCCCAGTGATGAAGCAGCAGCACTACCACCTGTGACAATGGTGACCCGAGTTCAGAAAGGGACTCAAGTTGCTGGGGTTGGCCGGGGGGGGTGAGGAGGCTTGAGCATCCCAAGGACTGCTCTCCTGGAGAGACTAGCTGTCTCAGCCTCTGACTGCCACTGAGTGGAGGCCGAGCACTAGTGCAGGTTAGCTCAAAGGGAGGGGCTGCAGCTCTGGAAAAAATGCACACTTCCACTTGCACATCATTGCGCATCACTGTGGCAGGGCAAATGGAGCAAAAATATGAAAATAGGCACAGACGAGCTTCATGAAGCCCTGCCTGCTGTCTATCGGCCCATGCCACCACCCGATTATCAGGGGACATCTGGATTTATGTACCGTAGGAGGGAGGACAGCCCTCCCGCTCCTGGCCCCACCACAGGGGCAATCTGTAGGGAACTTAGTCCCTGGTGGCTCAGTCGAGGTGTATGCCAGTCCGGAGGGGCGAAGATGGGGCTGAGAGTCTATCCTGGGGAAGAAAGCATTATGGGGGGAGTGTGTAAATGTACATTACTGAAACTGAACTAACTAGTAGCCATAGCTAACTACCAATCTAGGGTAAGAGTATAAAAGAAGCATAGCCAACTACGTATCCGGGGTAGGGATATAAGGGACTTGTAGTTAATGGTTGTGGGGTAGTGAACTTCTATCAATGGAGATATACACATTCACTGATGTAGTGCCAATTAATCCTCTTTCTTGCCCCCAACATTTCACTCATATTTATGAGCTTTTCCAAGGTTTTATTTCTGTAAATCATGAAATTATGACTTTATTAAAGAGCAGCTATCTCACTATTTTCCAGAACATCCCCCCAGAAGCATAGAAAACCCTTACTGGTCTCCGAATTCACTGGTGATATAAATGCAAATTTATGTTCTGCCATTTAGAATGGGAAGGGATCATAATTTGCTTCATAGAGCCGAGCCATGCTGATCCCTTCCACTTCCTAGTACCACTTTAGCTGCGGTCCACCCCGATCCACCCCTGCGCTACGTCATTTTATGACATTACTACTTGTAGAGTGTTGGGGGTGTGCTTCATATACTTTAATGGTCCATTTTTTAAAAGTTACATATTGGTACTTTAGCTTGCCAGTAGGAACTAATCATGTTTCTGGGGAGAGGTACCAAAAAAGTTACTCTTTAAATTGCATTTTTAAGCTTTAAAAAAACATTATTTAAGTTTCCACAAAATCCATAACTTGTATGTACGTGTCATGAATTTTGTGGAAAATTAAATAATGTTTTTTAAAGCATAAAAATGCAAAGTTTTATAATGTCATAATTTTATGATTTACAGAAATAACCCCTTGAAAAAGCTCATAAATATGATAGAAATGTTGGGGGCAAGAAAGAGAATTAATTGGCACTAAAGCAGTGAATGTGTTTGTCTCCATTGATGGAAGTTCGCTACCCCACCACAATTAACTAAAACTTGAACTGTACCTCAGGGCAGATGTAAAAACAAGAAATGACCATTACCAATAGGACTTTTTTTTGTCTTAGGGATATAAGGGAGGCATCCCAAGACATATCAGGCAGGTAACTGTATAAAGCAGTACCTTAGGCTAAACTCCCCAAATAGGGTAAGTCAGTTTGGGTCTAATCGAAAGGGTGATAGGCAGGTAGGAGGAGGAAGAGTAGTCTCTGCAGTCCTGCAGTTATTGTGTATAAGGAGACAGCTGATGGTATGGACCATAGGTACGGTGGGGAGGTAATCAGCTGCAGGGACTGTGGGGCTCATCCCCAGGGTTACGCTCCGGAGGAGGAGACATTGCTCCTTATGCAGGACCTTTGGGGAGCTCAATGCTCAACTGGTAGCAGCAAGAGAAATCACAGCTGCGACACCAACTAAGCTGGTGCCCAAACTCTCACTCCCCCAGATGCCCACTGCCACAGGAGGTTGTAGGGTGATGGAGTGAGGGGAGCAGAAAGTGAGGTTGGTGCAGTCACACTGTGGTCAACCAAACCCACGAAATCCCAACAGCAAATGGCTTTGCATCCCTGAAATGGAACAGATGTCTGTCGCCAGGGGAGAGATCTCTGAGTCAGTCAGGAAGAAAAGGGAGGGCAACTTGGTGACTCCTGAGAATGACAGCAGGAGGAAGTTAGTAAGAAGTACCTTAGTTGTAGGGTACTCAATGGTTAGAGGGGTGGAGGGGGAAGGAAAGGGGGGTGGTCTGATGCCTTCCTGGAGCATCAGCCATCCAGGATATGGATCAGGTAGGGAGGATGGTAGAGGAGGGTGTGAGGGAGCAAGGTTACTGGTACACTGAGGTACCTGTGATCTGGTGAACCAGCCTGTGTAGATGGTGATGCAGAACTTTCAAAAGCTGGGGACAGATTGAAGGCACACTTGGCATCCTCGTCTTTTCCTCAGGTCCTCCCTGTATATGGTAGGGAGAACGGGAAGGTTAGAGTGAGGAAGGAGGAGATTGAGGAGTTTAATGGGTGGTTGAAGGGATGGTGTCAGGAGGGAGGGGTACTGCTTTGTTGGGAATGGGGGGGCTTGTATGGATGGCGGCTCTTTAAGGGTGACAGTCTTCACCTAATAAGAAGGGACAAGTGCTCTGGGGCAGAAGTTTGAAGTCTACATTGGTGGACAGTTAAACTGACTGTGGGGGACACTAAGGCTTGGTATACCACTAAGAAGGGTCAGGAAGTTAGGAACCTTGCTAGGACTCCTCTGAAACTGGGGTCTAGAAGCACTGGGGGGATGCAGCAAGGTTCAAACTCATAAAAGGGTAAAGAATGATGCTGGGGGTGCTCACTAAGCCTGCAAAAAATGAAAAACAAGAAATTAAGAAGGCTATGGAAAAATGAAGGGAAGGTCATTTAAAAAACAAAAGGGATGTGGGCACAAGATGGAAGGCGGGCTGCCTCAATGCTAGGATCCAGGGAAATAAAAATCAGTGAGCTCCAGGCAATGGTACTGGACACAGGGCTGGACCTCGTCACCATTACAGAAACTTAGGCCATAGAGAATAATGATTGGGATCTGACGGTCCTAGGCTATACCATGTATAGGCATGATAGGGGTAAAGGAGATGGGATAGCCTTCTCTATCAGGGAAGGAATCGAGGCAGTGGAGAATGGATGCATTAAGGGAGAGAATCAGGGTAGGAGAACAAGAGCAATAGGGAACTAGAGGCTGAAGTAGAGAAAGGGGGCAGCAAAGGAGGAGGTCATAGTAGTGGGGGATGTGAACCTGTCAGATGCTGACTGAGATATTCCAGCAGCTGGGAGCACTAGAAGCTAGGCCCTGCTAAATACAAGATTGCATGCTAGTGCAGCTGGTCAAGGAACCCACAAAGCAGATTGTGATTCTTGACATTGTACTCACCAACTTGGAAAGGGTAGGTGGAGTTGGGGTTGTAAATAACACCATATGGTTCGAGTTGGCCTTTGGTACTAGTAAGCTCTCGTCAAAGGCTGAAGTTCTGGATTTCAGAAGGGCAGACTTCAACCAGATGAGGGAATTAGTCCAGGTCATGATAATTGGTGTGGACTAAATCAGTGGAGTGGAGGATGGAGAGAAATAAGAGGCAGTTCTCGAGTCGAAAAAGACATGCATGAGAAGAATTATCAAAAGAAACGGGTATAAGAGATATCGGTATGGTTCACTGAAAAGCTCAGGGAGGCAGTGAGGGCCAAAAAGAAGGCCTTCATCTGGTATAAGGAGAAGCAGGGAGATGAAGAAGTGGGGAGTACTAAGTGAGAACTAGGGATGCAAAAGCGGGCAAGGAACTGTGTATTGCACAGGTGATTAATGGCAGAGAAAAACAGTTTTTCAGGTATATAAGGGGAAAAAAGAAAGATGGGTAGGGTAATTGTTAAGCTAACAAAGGGAAGCAGGGTAATAGAGAAGGACGAGTAGAAAGTAACAATTCTGAATAATTATTTCTGCTCAGTGTTCAGTAGGGAGGACAGTGGGCCTTTGCTGGTAAGCGGCATAAAGGCTGCTTGGGGGGGTCTGGAAATGAAACACCAGATATTTACTATTGAAAGGGTCAGAAAAGGGCTAGCAGCCCTAAACATAGATAAGGCTCAGAGGCCTGAGGGGACGCACCCAAGGGAGCTCAGGGAACTAGCATCGGAATTAGCAGAACCTTGTGAATGCAATTTAATAGCTCTACTTAGATAGAGATGGCTCCAAAAAACTGGAGGGAAGTGAATGTAATTCCAGCACACAAGGGTGGGGACAAAGAGCAGCCGGGTAACTACACCTGTCAGTCTTACCTCCATTGTGGGTAAACTGATGGAGACACTGGTCGAAGAGGACCTAGTGGACTACATGGAGAAAAATGTCTCCAGAATAGGAAACAGCATGGAGTCATAGCAGGAAGGTCTTGTCAGACCAACCTGATAGTATTGTTTGACAGGATAACTAGGGCAATGGCTGAAGGTCATGCAGTAAGTTTACTGTACTTCGACTTCAGCACGTCATTCGACTCAGTGCCACACAGAAGGTTGCTGAAAAAACCAAGAGGATCTGGGTGCAGCAAAGGACATAGTTAGATGAGTTGGAAGTTGCTTGGAAGGGAGACAGCAAAGGATAGTGGTAAACTGAGTCAGATCCATGAAGAAGGAAATATCCAGTGGAATGCCAAATTCAACACCAGAAAATGTATGGTGATGCACAAAGGGAACAAGAACCCAAAAACTGAATATTGAATGGGAGGGGTTAAGCTGGACACTACTTCCGTGGAAAGAGATCTAGGAGTCATGTCACTCCTGTAACAGTGCCTGCAGGGCAGATCCAACAAGGATCAGCTTAGGGCACTTAACATGTACTCACTCAAGGCCAGGAGAGGGATGATATGGTAGAGAACTTAAAGTTCCTGAAAGGAATGAACAAGGTGAACTGCGGAGATATTCAACAATAATAGCGAATCTAACACACAAGGTCACAAGTGAAAGCTGGTGCAGGAAGGTTCAGCAGGGATGTGGGAGAATTTTATTTATTTATTTTTTCATATACATTTTTTCCTCCACGTCCAGAGGGGCAGCTCTTCAGCCCAGTCCCCGGCCGGCTATACCAGCTCCCTACCTCCCCAGCCACCTACCTGGTCTTACATGTTTCACCTCAAGCTTTCCCCTCATGGCAGGGCTGGGAAGAATGGGCCACGTTCCCCCACCTAGATCAACACATCCGAGGCAGACCAGCGTGGTGACCCGGTGGTGGTGTAGGCATGGAGCAGCTGTGCTGGGCTTCATTAAGCCCCTCCAATGCCATTTTTCTTATTTTTCTCCCATCCCACAGTGGGGCATCATACTCATGCATGGAGGTGCATCCGTACAGTGTAGCCCTGCCGATTCCTCCTGTATGTGCCTCCCTGATGCTTCTCCACCCCTAGGTCTCCACCTGGGGGCAGCCTTTGCCAGGCAGACATGCCACCCCTCCCTGGGAAAGGAGAGCAGTCCCTCGGATGCTTCCTCTCCCTTCCTGGCTGACCCCCAATGACCCAAGTCTGTTCCCTGAACCTGGGTTGTGAGCGTGGGACCAGGTAAGGTGCTAGGCACCTCAACCCCCTTCGCAACTGGTCCGGCAAGAGCTTTATTTTATAGAGCATGACTGAACCATGGAAAATTATGCCAGCAGAGGAGATGGTGGGCACCAAAACCATTAATGTTTCAAACATGATTGGGACAGAGTTAAGGAATTAGTAGTTACTCAGGGTATGGTAGTAAAACAGGGAGCAAGGGAGTGGATACGGTAGACAAAGACCCTAAGTTGACAAAAGGTCTTTTGGCATGATAGGGTGTTATGGACAGACTAGATGGACCACCGGTCTTTTCCTGACATCATTGTCTATGTTTCTTTGAGTTTAGGAATTGAAATAGGTTCAGGTGTTCTTTCTAGGGAGGGAAATGTGGTCTTTATAGAAGGCAGAGCAGTCGTTAGGGAGGGCAGTGTGGTCTTCAGAGCAGACAGAGCTGTCTTTAGGAAAGGAAATACAGTGTGGTCTTTAGGGAGGGCAGTGTAGTCGTTGTCTTCTAGCAGGGATTTGGACAACAGAAGAGTATATTAAGTATCCTGCAGCCATTTTTGATTCAGGGTGTTCTTTTTTAAAAGGCTTTTAAAGCTTGTCTGATTGGTAGCAGGATCCAAACAGGAATAGGAGTGTGGGTCTTTTATAAGCTACTTGCACTGGGAAGGAGGGAGAGAGGGAGAAGTCCCTGTCAGAGGATGAAGGGGTTATAAAAAGAAAGTTTCTATGAAGTGCCATGAGGTTAAGTGCCTGGAATTAGAAGAAGTGCCACAAGGTTAAGTGCCTGGATTTAGATGAAGTTCCATGAGATTAAGTGCCTGGATTTAGACGAACATAGAAATATAGGAAAATTACAGACAATAGGAGGTTATGCACCTATCAAGCTTGACTATCATTTAATTAAAAACAGACTTAACCATTCATTTCCCTCTCTCATAAATACTGATCCAGCCTTTGCCTGAAGATTGGTACAGTTTCACTATCCACAACAGCTGATGGAAGACTATTCCACACACTCACAACCCTCTGGGAGAACCAACTCCTCCTCTCAGTTTTAAAGTTTTTACTTACCAACTGAAAGTTATGCCTCTTGTTGTATTTTCCATGGGGTTAAACTCCAGATGTAAGCAATTTCTCAAATTTGGAAGCGGGCTGGTAAGGAAGAGGTAAGGAGACTGGTAAATGCTTAGTTTTATTTTTTATTTTTATTTGTGGTCATTAGAGAAGGTAGTGCGGTCTTTAGAGAAGGCAGGGCAGTCTTTAGGGAAGGTAATTGGAAGGAAAGGCAGTGCAATAATTAGGGAAATTAGTGCGGTAGAGAAGGCAATAGTCTTTTAGGAGGGCACTTTGGTCTTAAAAGAAGGCTGTCCAGTCTTTAGAGAAGGCTGTGCAGTGAAGAGAAGGCAGGGCGGTCTTTCAGGGCAGCCTTTAGAGTAGGCAGTGTGGACTTTAGAGAAGACAGGGCGGTCTTTAGAGAAGGCAGTGTGGACTTTAGAGAACACAGGGCAGTCTTTAGAGAAGGCAGTGCAGTCTTTAGGGAAGGCACTGTGGTTGTAGAGCTGCCGATGCATTGGGGAAAACCTTACAAAATAATATTTAGACACAATTCACTTTTTATTTCATGTATCTTGCATAGATTTTTCCTTTCCATTTTTTTTTACTAAAGAAATTTGCACAAGCAAGGGATTTTTATCAAGGTCCTACCTTAACTTGGCCAATATACTCACATTGGTGCATGCTGTTTTCATCTCTCGCTTTAACTACTGCAATGCACTCTACTGGGACCTTCCTGCAGGTCAGCTCTGCAGTCTACAGCTAGTGCAGAACACTGTTGCAAGGCTTGCTACTTCCACTAGGAGGTGCAAATATATTACTCCTGTGCTGAGTTCATTGCACTGGCTGCCTTTTAGATGGTGGATCAATTTTAAAATCCTTCTTTTGAACTATAAGCCCCTTAATGGTCTAGGACCCCTTTACCTTAGGGAGTTGCTGTCAACCTGCACAGACACGTGTGTGTTGAGAACCTCGTGTATGGGACTTTTGTTCCAAAACTGAGACTGAAATCTGCAGGGAATACAGCATTTCTAGGGGCATGGTTATAGTTCATTATCCACTCAGTGGCAGTTCCACCAGAAGTGTGATTCATCGGAACATCTTCAAGCTAAGCTTCTCCCACCATCTGGACAGTATATCCTCCTGCTCTGCTCTGTGACATCAGATTTTCCTTTCTGCTGGAAGAGTCTTGTCTCCTGCATTCCAACTCTGTAGCGTTGTAGGCTACCAGTTGCACCATTGGCATTTTCAAGCGACTCTTTCCAGTTCTGAACTTTTCCTTGACTACTTCTCTCCTTTGCGCCAGCTCCAGTCTCATAAACAGATGGACTCTGAGGAAGCGAGACAGTTTGTAGCTTCAAAGTATACTTTATTAATTTTTTTTTTAAAGGGCATATAAAAAGAACAGAGAATAACAAACAAGACAAACAGTAATACAAAATACATGCACTTTCACCCTGCCCACCCCTTTCATAAGTGCAGGAAACACAGTATCATCCCCACAAACAAACCAGACATGATTTTAATAACATTATGGTAACACCTATGCATTTGTCATGCAGTCCAGAAAAGGAAAAATAGCATCCAGCGTAGCCCATTTAGTATAAAAAACTTGTGGCTTATGTTGTAAGGAGGCAGCCATTTTCTCCATTCTTAATACCGACATTTTTTTTTATGCTGTTCTAAAAGTGACGGAGTCAACTGGTTTAGCTAGTGGCATAAGATAAATCTTTTAACCACTGTAACTATCCAAGTAAAATAAAATTGATGAATACAAAATAAGGGCATAAGATCAAGTCCTAATAGGCATCTCTCCCTGTTAAAGACACTCTCACATCCCAGCATTGGGTTTACAACTCTCTAAACTGCCTGCCATAATGGCCAGGATTTTGGATAGTCCCCTAAAATGTGTAGTAAAGTGCCCTCTTCCCTGCATACTGTGCTGACAGAAGATGTCAAAAACAGAACAACACTTGTCTTAGCTCTACTGCATAGGGCTACATGCAACGTTTCTGGCTCTGTACTGTGTCACACGACGTTCCCTTCTTCCTTGTAAGATCGTACGGCCCAGATTCTTCAAGGCCAGCCAGCCAACAGGGATCTGAAGCTCCAGCCAAAGGGCCGCAAGACAGCCTCTGCTGTGGAGGGTCAGCTGCTCCGCTTACAGCCATGGAAGCAGCAGTGACTGCTGCAGAGGGCACCCCGTCAACCTCAGCACTGCTCCTGGATTGGGCCAATGTCAGAGGGTAGTTTACGAGGACTGCCCTGAAATATGCTGTGCCTTCGAAGCCTACTGGGAGAACCCTGTCCACCACAGTAAGAAACACAAGTGCTGCCAGCATTGGTTGTGGAACCAGGAGAGATCAAGGACCTCCCCCTGACTCGACTCCCCCAACTGCTGTATGTGTGTCAAGTGCTGGACTCTGGTTAACCTTACTGTGGTCAAGGGTTCAATCAACAGCTCCATGGTGCCCCTGTTGAGCTTGTTGACCTCGGCACCAGCCAATCAGGTAGTTGAGATTTTTCTTGACACCATCAACCAGTTGTTAGAGGGGGATTGATGAGGAGTCAGTCTCCAGTCCCTGATTCTCCCGGTCCTCACCGAGGAGGATGTGGACCAGTCGGTGTCCCGTACCAGCTCCATTCAGCATCAGCCTCCTCCAAGGGTCATGCTGCCAAAGCCAGTGCTTGTCCATGCACCATGGTATGTGGTCTATACCAACCCTTCAGTGGCTTTTCCTTGGCATCAGTCCTTGGGTCAGTGGTCAATATCATGGTCAAGGTGCCACTTGTGCTCTTGATCCCACTGGACCAGAGGCACTACCATCAACATTCTTTGACCTTCTCATCCTTGGGCAAGTAGTGGCACTACCCCAAGATGCAGCAGTGCTACAAGGAACTCCTCTGGCAGCAATGGACCACTGCAGGGCAGGGTAGGGCTCTACATCCAACATCTAGGGTCAACTGGCAGATGCTAGCCATGCCCATGCCAGTCCACCCTTGATAGATGTCTCCGGCATTTGTCTTTCCACCTCTGCAGGTAGATCCGTCTCCACCGAAGCCTTTGGTGGGAGCTCCAACCAAGAACTCCTGTGCTGCAGCCAGCTTGCCAGGCTGGCTGTTGGTGGAAATCATTCAGTCAGAAGACACTTGGGTAGTCCACAGCAGCAAACAGTCATGGTCCGCTTTCAAAGAGTCCTTGGACAACTTGGATGGGTCATCCATGTTGTTGTTGATGCACACCTCCAACTGAGCTTCAATCGAGAAGATGACTACCAACCATGGGAGAGTGACATTTGGGTCTCTTCTCTGACTGATGTCAGAGACAGTACATGAGTCTTTGAGCCAGTCCAGAAGTGGGCTAAGTACCCCCTTACTGATATCCTGGACAAGGACGATTTCCCAGGGGTCACCTTTTCCATGGCTCAGGTCATTTCGTGACTGGCCCTGTAGCTCTGGCAGCATCCAGAATCCTGCCCCGTGCCCTCCACCGGAGTGGTCCACAAGTATGCACTTCCTATGTGGTCCCTTTTGGGGTTCTTGGACCATCCCTTGGCCAAGAGTCTGGTTGCAGACTTGACCTTATGGAAGTCCAGGGGACAAGCCCCCTGACAAAGAGTCAGAAAGCTTCAGCATGCAGCCAAGAAGATCTATGCTGCTTCTTCTCTTGGTCTCTGCCTGACAAGCTATGCCAGGATGATGGACAACTTTGGTCACTTCCTGATGGAGTTCTATATGCGGGCCTTATTCATCTTCCTGCAGAAAAGCAGATGCTGATGAAGTTGGTCAGAGACCATGGTCAAGTGCTGACTAAATACCAGTTCCAGACAGCCTGACATGGGTGACTCCTGTGCGCGTGCCACTGCAGCTGTCATCGAGATGCAATGCAGTGCCTGGCTGAGGTTGTCTACCTTCACTGCAGACACTCATCACAAGTTGGCCAATGTCCCCTTCCTGAGCACTGCCTTCTTTGGCCAGGGGTGGAAGAACATCTCACTAGGATTGCGAAGTCCAGTACCACCCTAGATTCTGCGACTTCATCCCAGAAAGAGCCTAAGGCTCAGAAGCCTAAGAATAAGACCTTCCAGTATCAATCTTTTTAACCACTGCAGCCTCAGCAGCAGCACCAGCAAGGGCAGTACCAAGCCTGGCATTCCTAAGGCCAAGTTCTCTGGCCGGGGACTAAAAAGGCCCCAGCAGGCAGAGCACCCTCCAAAGCTGTCCAGTGATGGATCAGGGGTGTCATCCTCCTGCCCGTCCAGTCCCTGATCTAGCTCCCTGTGGGGGTTGTCTTTGCCACTTCTAGCCACTTTGGTCCATTATTACCCTGGACAAGTGGGTCCTAGAGGTGGCAAGCAGAGGGTTGCCTCTCGATTTCAAGGCTCTCCCACCTTACCGATCCTATGCTGCTCTGCGCTTGATGTCGCAGGACATGCTATCCACCTGAAGGGAGGACATCACTCAGATCCCTGTGAAAGGGGCTATAGCTCATATCCCAGATATCCTCGCAAGCCAGGGGGTACATGCCTAGGTACTTCTTGGTCTCAAAAGAGATGGGGGGGTGGGGGCTGGCATCCCATACTGAATCTGCACGTTCTCAACCAGTTCATGGGGAAGTGCAAGTTCAGAATGGTATTTGAATCAGATCATTCCATCCCTGGAGCAGGCATGTGATTCTGCTCTCTGGACCTCCAGAACATGTTCTTTCACATCCCAATCCCTCTGTCCCACTGGTGGTAACTCCCATGGGTTTCCCCTATTTCTAGCTTCCTTGCAAACATTTTGAGCCCCATGGGCAGTCACAAAAGCAACAATAAATACATCCATGATACACTGTTCAGCCTGTCCCAATCAACTAGACTGGATTTCATTGACAGTCTCTTATATACTATCAATTCCCACCGATAGGAATACCTAGGCTGCAGTCCTTATGTACCCTGTTGCTAATTCATCAGGAACAAATTTTGGGCACCCATTTGGGGTGCTAAGATTGCTGGGTAATCAAGCCAGTGAGTGATGAAATACACAGAACCCCAAACTGTACCAAGCTGAATCAGGTTTATTATGCTAACATATATGCTATATTATCATTCTCATCTAGTACCCAGAGTCAAATAATGATCAGTTACCTTACTGTGGGAGCATGGACAGAACAGGCATGGAGGCTTCGGCAATTCATCTCAGAGTTCCCTACTGCTCACCATTTCAAAATCTCTACATATATTTATACCTTATTTGTATCTATATCTGTGGCCTTCTTCTCCGTTTTGCCTTAGAAACAAGGACATGTGTTGTAACTTCAGCTCGTTACTACACCCATTCTAACCTAATTAGGAGTTAGTTTTCTTACTATGGGGTCCAACTAGTATTTAGTATGCTTGTATGCTGCCAAGCCCTTTAGTGTGTATTATCCTTCTCAATACTTCTCAGAATAAACAGTTCTATACAAAGAAAAGCTGCATTTTGCATAACTGACAAATTCTTCTATATGGCTACAGTAAACAGTTCTTCCACACAGATACGCAATTAATAAATTCCTCTGTACAATAAACAGCTGCTCTTTGATTAAAAACTGAAAGATTGCTAGGCACTCTCCACCTCATTTAAAAAGAAGGCAACACCACAGAGCTATCTTAAAAAATTTTGAAAAATATTTATTGATGCCACAAGGCCAAACAGGTTATACCTGACACGTTTTGGACGCAAGATCCATTATCAAAGGTATGATGCCTTGTGGCATCAATAAATGTTTTTAAAAATGCTTTAAAATAGCACCTTTGTGTTGCCTTCTTTTTAAATGAGGTGGAGCGTACCTGGCTATCTTTCAGTTTTTAATTGCTTTTTTGCCATGAGCACCCCATCCCAGTGTGAGTTTTCTAGTGTTATGGCGCTGTTTTTTGATGTTTTTTTGAGCACGTCCCTTCAGGGGTATAACTGATAAATTTCAGTGGAAGGTTAACGCTTTAGTAAACATTAGTAAACAGTTCTTTTCGAAAGTCACCTTTCTTAAGCCACACAGTCTTAAGCTGACAAATTCATATAGTACAGAAAGTATTCTCATTAATCCTTTATTTTCCTATGCCAACATTTACTGTTTTCCTTATAACTTATGTATTTCCAAGGCAGAGGCTTCACCATCCAAAGATGACAGTTGATCAATATATGTAGTGCAAATGGTCCAGTGACCCGAGACGGTTTTGCTTTAAATTTTCTAAGTTAAATATTATATACTGGCATCACAAGCCTACAATAACAATTTGGTTTGTTTTGTTGCATAGTATGTAAAAAGCATACCTGAACGGTGGTGTTGGGCTAAAACTCATCATAAACAGCAAAGGACAATAATCATAATAAAATTTATGACAGAAATATTACATATGCCTTAAAAGTAACTTCTAGTCATGTGTTGGATATAATGAAGTCCAAGTCGCCATCATTTAGTAACTCATCTAATGCCTGTCTTGCTTCATGCATACTATTACCGACCATAATCATATGATGGCCCCTGCTATCAAGAAGGGATTTTAAATTTAAAGACAGCTTGGTTGTAGGGACTTCAAAGACAAGCACATACTTTTCAAAATTGGTAATGGACAGGGCACTCCAAAGAGTGGCTTCATTATACAGGGGCACAGGAATGATAACAGTGGTACCCAAAAGGGTTTTAAAAGTAGGAGTAAAACAGAAGTTTGGCATACAGATTGAGCACGTCAAGAGCCATGTAGGAAAACATTGTAATTAGTAACTACAGAGTACTGTCCTCCCATGTTATATGTGATCTTTGCTTGTGGTGTCCTCTATTTGATGAGTTGCACCGGGCAAGCGAGGCTGTCAGGTGTCCTTGAACCCTGGGTTGGTATGGGCTGACCAGTAGTATTGGCACCCCTGATTGGGCCTCCCTCTTGCAGACAGTAATATTTAGGGCACAGGCACTTATCATAAAAGCATGAGTGTCAGGATCTGGGTTCTACTGTTCTATTAGCATTGCTGCTATCTATTACAATGCGTATTGCTGTATTCTTGCTGTATAATCACAATACTATATACAAGTATTACAATGACTTATATACAATTATTATGCTCTTATTACCAATATTTCTACAATTATTGTGTTTTACTAAGAATCATTATGTTATTTGCTGTACTAATGTACTGAGGAGACATGGCTGTTTGGATAATTGTATAATTACAATCATTAGTTGTGCAATGCTGTCATCTTTAGGTTTAGTGCAAAATAACTATTATTAGGTGACCTTCCTACATACAAAGACTGTCTGTCTTTCTTTATCAGTATTTTTGTTGCTTTGGTGCATGTTCCCCTGGCCAGTACGAATCATACCATTTCTGCTTTTAGCCAATTATACAAGTTTATTATATCTTTTTACTAGTTTTTATAGCAATAATCAGACGTATAAGAATGACTGTTTTGCTCAGAATTCTCTGAGAAGAAGCTGATGCTACCTAGGTAAGCTTTAGGAAGATAGCAGCTGTTCTCCTCAGTGATGTATTTTATCACTGATTTGGTTATAATCTTGTTTTATATACCAGAAATAAATCATTATCAGACTCTGGAAACCACATGTTTGTTGTTTCTCTACTCTGGCAATTTCAACAAGAATCTGCGATAGGGTAAGATTTATTGCCCTAATTACAATATCCACATACAGGTGTGATAATATCAAACATACTACAACAACAAAGGTTTCAGTAGCCTCTGATGTCATAGCAGGCTCTATGAGGGACCACCCATTGGTCTAGCCAACTATGCTAGTGAGGTTGAGCATTTCCTTATAAATGTCTCCTTCTAAGTGACCAACCAAATGAATAGAGACTAGCCTGTCAAATATGGCCATGTCCTTATCAAATAGTGGGCGAGATAAGATGAAGGTTTACAAACATGGTCTCAGGCAGTGTACAGTTTCCTGCTTGTAAATACATTCCATTGATTACTGCAGGATAGGATGTTACCAATCCCAAATTCCTAACAGTACTCAATGATAAATGAGCACGTTTCCAAGCACTCCTGTCTACCCTGACAATTTGGGCAATACCGCCTTAACAGATGACTGTCTTGTAAAAGACCAGGTACTCTTCCTTTATCAATATTCCCCAATAGCTTGGTAATAGTAGCAAGGACACAGGCATCATAAGTGTGTGCTTGAGGATATGTGGCAGGAGGCAAGTGGTGGGAGTGAGTGTATGAGTATATGTGGCAAGGGGTGGAGGTAGGAGTGTGTGTATGAATATATGCAGCAAGGGGTGGAGGTGGGAGTGTGTGTATGAGTATATGCAGCAAGAGGTGGGAGTGTGTGTATGAGTATATATGGCAGGAGGCAAGGGTGGGAGTGTATGCATGGGTATATGTGGCAGGAGGCAAGGGATGGGAGTCTCTGTATGGACTAGCATATGTGGCAGGAGGCAATGGGTAGGAGTACATGCGTGAGTATGCAGCAGTAGGGGAAGGTTACAAATGTGTGAATGGGGAGGGCAGCAAGCAGGGGGTGGGAGTGTGTGCATGGATATGTGTGGCAGCAGGAAAGTGGTGGGAATATGTGCATGGGTATGTGCAGCAGTAGAAGAAGGCAGCAGGTGAGGGATGGGAGTGTCAACATGGGGATATGTGGTGGCAGGCAAGGGTCAGCAGTGTCTACATGGGTACATAGGGCAGCAGGCGATGGGTTGTGTGTGTGTGTGTGCATGTATGTGGGCGAGGGGTGTGGCAGTAGGTGAGAGATGGATTCATGGGTGTCAGAACCATAGGTCCGGGAAGGGTGAGCCCCCCCCCACACACACTATTTTCCACTTGTGCCATTTAAATGAACACTGTCAATCCCCTTAGGCCTCAGATTATTCCTAGTTTAAAAACACATTTTGTGATTGCTTGCATTCTGTAAAGATTGCTGATGAAGTTGGTAGTTTGATTCAGATTCCTTTGTTTTTCTCATTTTAAAATTGAAAAACAGACAGACCACCATTCTGGTGTTACCACACACTAATGTGTTCATTTACATTTCTTAATCAAATCCCTTTGCATCGTTTCTTAACTTGATAACACCCTCAAACAGTCTAGACGCTCATGATGCGGTAGAGGAGAGGACGCTATTTGCATCATGAGTGGCTGCACAGCTTGGGGGGGGGTTCTTAATGTTCAGAAAGTATGAATAAGAGCAGAGCAAGGATTTGAAACAAAACAAGGTTGACTGTAAATACACCATTACCGTGCATTTCAGTTTTACTAAGAAAGGAAGGAAGCAGATAAACAGCTTCAGTGAATTTTAGAGAAAGTAACCAATCATAAAATGTGGATTTTTAATTAGAAATAATATGATGCTAAAAGAGATGACAGTGTCCCTTTAAGCCTTTCCGGCATTAACTGCCCTTTCAAAATTCAGCCCACCATTACTGCCATTATTATGCCTAGGTGCCCTTTAAGACTTCAGTCCCCCCCCCCCACACACACATTTTTTGCAACGTTCCAGCACACTTTATAGGAGTGAATGCATTATGCATATCACACATCAAATCTGTATCCCATATCAGGTTATGGCACTTGCAGCCATTTTGGCTGTAAGCAGAGTTTGGTTAATGATGGCAATGAATTTGGTATCTCATTTGATGTGATATCTTTGCATTGAATACTGTACATCAACTACAAAAGCCCTTTCTCTTCTTAAAAATAAACAGTGAAACCTGGAGGTATTTTTTAGTATGTATCTTAGAAAAATGGATTTTACATATTTTATTATGCAGCTTTTCCAAAGGATAATGGAGAACAATTTTTTAAGTACATCCACGTAAGCGGTTGAGGTTCTGCTTCTTAACTTCCTGTGAAATGGGAACCTATATTTCTCTCTTATCAAGGAAAGGAAGGAAGGAAGGCTGGCTTGAGTCTAAGTACATCCACATAAGCAGTTGAGGTTCTGCTTCTTAACTTCCTGTGAAATGGGAAGCTACATTTCTCTCTTATCAAGGAAAGGAAAGGAAGGAAGGAAGGAAGGAAGGCTGGCTGGCTGGCTTGAGTCTAAATTAATCATCAGGTGCTGATGTACTGAAAGGAGAAATAGAATGCTATATAATATGACCTTGATTATCAAACGGTACAGGAAAGGGCCATGGTAAATCCATTATCCACACAGTGGCAGTTCCATCAGAATTATTTTCTGACTCAGTTTTGTAATTTTTTTCAGTTAGTGAAGTCTGTTTCCCAGACACTTTTGCATCATAACAGTGTTTTTTTCAGTATATACCAAAAGTGCTCAGTTTATAAACCAGTAAAGCTGAAACAGATAGAAATTACTCCTCACACTTAAAATGCTACCTGAAAAGACATAAATGAACGGTGTGGTAAAACATGTTGTGTGACCATACATTGAAGCTATCTACTTCACACTTTAAACATACTTCTCATTCCTGCACAGACACCATTTAGAGTTTATATAGTACAGCAGACAACCTTATTTGGATAAACTGCAAGCTGAACACTGTCAGCCTGTTCTCAGGACCCATGTAAAACTAGTTGAACCTCGTGATGATGCTAATTATGTGGATATTAGTGTACGACAAATGTTCCCAAACTTCTAGAAGCCCCCCTTTTACCTACACCAAATTACACCCAATTCTGCGACACCATATCTCATAAAAGCTCTGAGCCACTCCTCCTGCAGCAGCGACTCCCTTGATGTGAAGTTCCTTTGACTTACCCTCCGGGAGGTCCTAAACCCACTAACTCACATTTTAAACTGCTCCCTGTGTCTAGGTAAATTCCCCTCCAGGTGGAAATCCGCTGCCATTACCCCCATCTTTAAAAGTGGGGATCGCTCCAATACCAATAGTTACCATCCCATCTCATACTCCCGTCCCTATCCAAGGCCTTAGAGTGGATTGTGTCAGACCAGCTCACTGATCACCTCTCCAAATACAATCTACTCTGTAAACAGCAACATGGCTTCCACAAAGGGCACAGTACTACCCCTGCCCTTCTTGAGTTTACCACCCACATACACTCTGCGTTGGATAAGGGTCACATCACTAGTGCTGTCTACATAGACCTCACAAAGGCGTTTGACACCATCAACCACTCCCTCCTACTAACCACCTTGACCAACCTGGGCTTCTCCCATGATGCGATGGGCTGGTTTACGTACTATCTCATGAACCGGTCCCAGCAGGTCAAAATAGGGAACACCTTATCCAAAAGTCTGCCTGTCCTCTCTGGCGTTCCTCAGGGTTCCATTCTCAGGCCGCTGCTTTTCAACCTATTCCTCAACTCCCTCTCCAAGTCCTGCCCCAGCAATCTTTTACTGTACACGGACGATGCTGTCCTCTTCTCCTCCAACCCGACCCCTTTCAACTCCACTGCTTCCTTCAGGCTGCCTTCAGCTGTGCTGAGAACTGGTTCACTGCTCAGTGACTTACTATTAACTATTCTAAAACCAAATTTATGCTGTTCTCCCACCTGCAGAATGCAAGAAAGCAGCATTGCCCTCTAGTCCTAACTGCAAACCAGACCCCTCTGGAGCCAGTGGGCTCCTTCAAATACCTGGGCATCACCTTGGACCCTGCACTTAACTTCCACCTTCATATCTGCCACCTAGCCAAGTCCTTAAATGTCAGGTTGGGATTATTATACCGCTTCAAACACTGTCTCACCCCAGACGCCCTCAGGCTTGCTGTCTCATCCTCGGTTCTCTCACTGTTGGATTACGGCTTACTGATCTATGCAGCAGCAAATACCACTGCCCTAGATAGTCTCAGTCGCTCCCTAAATAAAGCTTGCTGCCTTGTCCTGGGATGTGACTGGCTCACACACAGCTGCTCACTTTATAATGATACTGGCTGCCTAAACCTCGACAACAGAATCAGGTTCCAGACCTGCCTCATGGCTAAACAAATTGCCCTTGGTCTCTCCCCCTCCAGACTAGCCCCTTTAGTCAACCCTGAACTCAAGGTGCATCACACTCGTAGCTCTGACAAGCCCCTCTTCTCAGTGCCCAGCTGCCGGACCTCCCTATTCCAAAGATCCTTTATCTATAGGGCCCCTCGGTGGATGAATAGCCTACCTGGACACTTGGCAAACGAACCTAGACGTGGGCCTTTCAAAACCCACCTTAGGGCACATCTCCTGTCCTCAAGTGCCTGTGACTGCTCATGATCTGATGGTAGCCTTTACGATGGCCCCTGGCCTGAGTTTATCCCTTCCCCCGCCTGCTTCTCAGCCTAAGCAGTTAATGTCAGAAATTGTTTCCAATCTGTACTACCTTTTTTTATGTAATGACCATCACTAAGCAATTCCTAGTATTTGAATGTTTTTTACTTCTCATTGTAACTGAATGTTTGCCTACTGCTCATTGTAAATTTATTAGAACTTTATTCTCTGATCTATTGTTAGTTTTGTCAGTCTGTATTCTTATCTCTGTGATGTGGATCCTTTGTAAATGAGTCTATGATTCAAAGGTGTTCCGAATCCCAAATAAATAAAATAAATTAATTAATAAATAAATTTGCTGGTGTCCATTGGATGAGAACACCCCCAACTGGCAGTTCAGAGAGGTGTGGCAGGTTTTAGTAGACAGTGGACAGTGGTCACCTGCTTTCCATGACTCCCCTGTATTCCAAACAGTAGAATGCCACTTGCCTATTGTTGTTTTATCAGGTTTTGCATTTTCGTCCCCAAGCTAGGGAAGATATAGGAACTTAAAGCACACCATTGTTTGTCAGCCATTGGTTATAACGGTCTTATATCATAGTTAACTGTACTTCTCACACATTTACTGACCAGGGTGTAATTCATCAAACATGATTTGGCAGACAGAATGCCTTGGGGGGGACTCTTGTTGCTGGCAGTGCATCACATTTGGTAGATAATTCAGACTTTTTTTTCCCCTCAGAGCATGTACTCAGCAGCTATGGAGAATATTTCTGTTCTGCAACCACTTTACCTTGAGAGCACTTTTCCACTGTGGAAATATCACATTTCACATGTTTTGTGCAGGAGAAGCATAAACAGTTTTGTTACCAAAAGGATTTGATATGTCTGTATGGCCTCTACAGAACCCTGTTCCACTGAAATTAATGGAATAAGATATATGTAGGATCTGTACAGTCCATCTTTGAATGAAAAATGTCATCTTAACCCTGGTATTTCATGACGTTAGACATTTGTTTATTAAAAGGTACAGTGGGTTGATAATGGTTTTTTGCACTTGTATTCTACACGTGTAGAAAGTCTCATCACAGAGATATGTGCAATGGATAACAGTGCCACTGAGTTCAATGACATTTCCCAGAAACAAAAGTAAACTTTGGTCGGTTACTAATTTTGTACTAAAGTCACTAGCAGAGCAGAAAATTCCAACTTTCCATGTTACATCCAAAAATAAATTTTAAGATCATATGCCAGTACTGGTTTTACTGAATTCTGCATGTCACAAAACCTTTTAAGGAATTGTACTTTAAAAGAACAGAAGAAACTGCATAAAGCATGTCTACTTTGGATACAACAGTGACATAAAAGTTCTAGGAACCTGCATTGTTGCTTGTTAAATCTCCCAAAGTTTCCAGGCATAAGAAATGTAAAACCATAGACTCTTATTTTGAAATGAAGGGTCACACACTGTTGGTGCAGTTATGTTCGTAGACAGTAAACAAGTTCCAAGAGTTGCGCTAAGCTGTAATACTTCCAGGGATAGTAATTTCATCTACACAGGGATGGCAGTTATCTGTAGTTGGCAGATCTGAACTGTTATTTTGCTGGTTACGTTTTTGGTTGCCACTTCCAGGTTCATCTTCTCTGCTGTCAAGTAATGGTGGTCTTAAACCACTGGAGCTATGATTTTCATGCTCTTTGAGACAAGAAGAAATATCTAAACAGCACCGTTGGCATCTCCTTCGAGAGCTGGCATTCCTAAATAGAGCAGAAAAAAAGGAAAATTCATTGCTTGAACTAAGCCCAGCTACAGACTAGATGCAAGTCATCACAAAGATTATCTTCTAGGTTTTTTAACTTTGTTTTACCAGCCGACATCAATAATAGATTACTCCACTTCAACTTCAGCAAGGCATCCGACTCGGTGCCACATTGAAGACTTCTGCAGTAGATGGGGGATCTGGAAACAGCTAAGGAAATAGAAAGGTTGGTTGTAGGGGAGGCTGTAGAGAGCTGGGGTGATTGGGTCAGATTAGAGAAAAAAGAGAGGTCACTAATGGAGTACTGCAGGAATCTGTTCTGGCCCCAGTCCTCTTCAATATGTTCCGCACAGATATGGGAGAGGGAATACAGGGCAGGTCGTGTCTATTTGCAGATTGCAGTAAACTGTGTAGGAGGGTTGACAACATGGATGGGATAAGGGAGTTGCAGAGATCTGCAAAGGCTGGAAAATTGGTCCAAAGTCTGGCAGCTGAAATTCAATGCCAAAAAAGTACAAAGTTATGCACCTTGGGAACAAAAACCCATAAAAGAGTATTGGGTGTTGGTGGGGGGGCAGTTAAGCTGGACACACCATCTGAGGAAAGGGGCCTAGAAGTCATCATTAGTGACTGTCTTAAACTAGCTAATAAAACAAGGACTTCAGCGAGGCTAACAGGATGCTGGGTGCATAGGGAGAGGGTCCAACAGTAGAAGGCAGGAGGTACAGGTCGGCCTGCTGGAGCAGAGGCACTGTTGCCGTCTGCGGCGCTGCTGAACCGGGTTTGGGAATGGACTCAGGAGCTGGAGGGCCGGCTGGGGACAGTTGGATTGAGCATCTGGTGGACTGCTCTCCTATTCTGGGGGGTGGTGGGGTTGAGTGTCCGACGCACGACGGACCCTGGGCGGAGGTCAGGAGTTCTGTGGTGGTCAGCGCCTGCACATTTGGGGAGCGGGGTGGATGTGGGTCATCATTGCACTTCCCTGCCCCTGTGGGGTTTATAGCCTACAAAATGCTGGCCCCTGCTAATGAGCCGGCTCCACTGCCGTCCCCTCTGGCCACCAGAGTTCGCCTATCAGGAGCCCCACTCAGGGAGGTAAGCCTGAGTACAAGAGGGTGGCTGCCAGAGCCTGGTGATCCTGTCGGGGCTTGGGGAGATGGCACAAAAAAATAATAAAAAAAAGAAGGCAGGAGGTACTGTTACCACTCTGTAGTTTCCTGGAATATTGTACTTAGTTCTGGAGTTCTCACCTAAAAGAGGACAGGGACTGGCTGGAGAAGGTACAACCTAGGATGACCAAGGTGATGTATGGCCAGGGGGGAAGACCCTAAGAGGATCAGCTGAAGGCACTGAACATGTATTCACTCATAGAAACGTAGAAGGTGATGGCAGATAAGGACCATGTGGCCCACCTAGTCTGCCCCTTTTCTGTACCTAATGCAATACCACAGACCCTAGCTGATCTGCGACTTACCCTCTCTTCCCTATTATGAGAGTACTCTTGTGTCTATCTAATACATTCTTGAATTCCCTTACTGTTATTGCCCTCACCACCTCCATAGGGAGGCTGTTCCAAGCATCCACTGTTCGATCTGGGAAAAAGTACTTCCTCATGTTGCCTCTGAGCCTGCCCCCTCTAGCCTCATATAATGCCCCCTTGTTCTTGAGCACCTTCTTTTCTGAAAGATGCTACCCTCTTGTACCTTGTTTATACCCCTGAGGTACTTGAATGTTTCTATCATACCCCCCTCTCTCCTCTCCTCCAGGGAATACATATTGAGGTCCTCCAGTCTGTCCTCAGATGACTTTTGGTGCAGTCCTTGCACCATTTTTGTTGCCCATCTCTGGAATGCCTCTATTTTGTCTATGTCCTTCCAGAGATGCAGCCTCCAGAACTGGATACAATACTCGAGATGAGGTGTTACCAGTGATCTATACAGTGGCATCACCACCTCCTTTTTTCTGCTGGTGATACCTCTCCCTGTGCACCCTAGCATCCTACTGGCTCTCCCCACAGCCTTCTCACACTGTTTGGTTACCTGTAGGTCATCAGATATGATTACCCCCAAGTCTCTTTCTTGACTGGTGGCTGTCAGTACCCCCCCCCCATCTTGTACTCCTCCCTTGGATTTCTGTGCCTCAAATGCTTGATTTTTCACTTCTTTGCACTGAATATTAACTGCCACACTCTGAAGTACTCATCAAGCATGTTTAGGTCCTTTTGCATCCCCCTCGGAGTGTCAACCCTAATGCGGATCTTGGTGTCATCTGCAAAGAGGCATACCTTCCCCTCTAGCCCCTCTGCAATATCATTTATGAAGACATTAAAGAAGATTGGCCCCAGCTCTGATCCCTGTGGCACCACACTGGTCACCCTTCACTCCTTGGATTGAATGCCATTTACCACCACCCTCTGTGTCCTGTCATTTGACCAGTTCTGACCCAGTTTACCACTTTGGGGCCCACTCCCAGGCTGTCCAACTTTTTTACCAACCTCCTATGTGGGACGGTATCAAAGACCTTGCTAAAATCTAGTAGGCCACATCCACCGCCCCTCCCTGATCTACTTCCCAGGTCACCCAGTCAAAGAAATCTATCAGATGTGTTTGACAAGATCTTCCTGCTGTGAATCTATGCTGCCATGGATCAAAACCAGGAGAGAAAGGGGGGATATTTTTTAATGTCATTTTCATTTTTCTTTTTTATACTTGTAGGCTGATGAGCATAAATGCTAATTTTCACCAGTGACAAGTTGACAGATAAATCACAACTGTATAAATGATTAAAAACTTATAAACATACAGTACAAAATACTGCTCCTATCTAGTACAACAGAGATCACAAACATGTGCAAACATTCCTCTTTGGAGCCAGTACTTAAGTCTGACTTTAAACTGGATATGACAGAGACCTTTAAGTTCCTGAAAGGAATTAACAAGGTCGATTGTGGGGAACTATTTACCAGGAACAAGAAGATAGGACAAGGGGCCATGAGTGGAGGTTAACGAGGGGAAGGGTTACAAAGCAGATGAGGAAGTATTATTTTACAGAAAGAGTGGTTAAACTGTGAAATGGTCTGCCAGCAGAGGTGACAGGTGCCAAAACCATAAATGACTTCAGACACAGCAGGGATAAAGTCATGGGCATATTAGCTACTCAGTAGGAAGTGTGTGTTGGTGGGGGGGCACAGAGACACAAATAATAAAAGGGGGAATAGTAGAAATGTAGATCCCACAAGATCCTGGAATATGATTGAGTAATATGGGCAGACTGCATGGACTATTGGTCTTTTTCTGCCGTTGTTATCAATGTTTCTATGTAAATTAAGGGTTGGTTCACCAATTTGTGTTATACTCCTCAAACTATTACACTGAGATCTCTGCAGAAATGAACAGTAATTGAAACAAAGATCCCAACCTTGTAAACTAGAAAAGAATGTGTTTACTCTTATAATAACCACTAGTATATTCTGACCATTTCCAAAAATAATCTTGTATGATATTTTTGTAAGGCTTGAAACTATATTTTGAAAGCTGTAACATTTGAACTTTTAATCATAAAAACATAGTTTTTTATATGAAAGCGTTTGGTATCTATATGAAATATTTTATATTTGTTTATATTGATATATGGTCACTATAGCAATATATCTTAACAATATATCCATTTAGCTGTCTCCAAGCTTTCATTTAAAAAAAATTAAGTCTCTAGCCTTAATGGTTTCAAAGTTATCACATTGTAAAGAAGTTGTCTTTTGAAAGGTCTAACTCTAGTACTGTTGGGGCTAGAGACAATTTAAAAAAAAAATGAAGGCTTGGAATCCAGCTATTAAGAAACAGTGTTGTTGTTATTACATTGTTATCATGCAACAGCAGTAATTATGCTATTGATATAGAAACAGGCAGTTTCTATTTATTTATTTATTTAAAAGTTTCGCCAGAAAAGGCATACTGAGTTGAGCAGAAACTACTCATTTCCAGATGTGTCTGGGGGGACAGAACAGCAACACAGTATACAAGTTCAAAAGCATAGAGATGGCAATATGTTGCACTTCAGGCAATAATAGATTACAGGATTGAATGACACAGGTAGGATCAGGATTATATCAGCAATTTACAAAGCTCACCACCATGAGTAAAGCAGAAGAAACATAGGGATAACAACCAGCAGAACAAGTGCTATACAAAAGGGGATAGGGAACAAGGGATGAAGAAATCTGGGGCAGTTGCAGGAGGGGGAGGTGAGATTCAGAGAAGGGATAACAGCCAACAGAGCAAGTGCTACACAGAAGGGGACTGGGGACAGGGGATGAGGAAGTTAGGGGCAGTTGAAGGAGGGGGAGGGAAGATTTTGGAGAATGGAGGAAAGGAATGGGTTGGGGGCATTTTGAATGGGTGGGGGAAGGGCATTCCAGAATTTAGGGAAACAATATGAGAAGGAAGCCTGACCACAAGTGCATGGTGGGCCAACAGATAATGCACCCTTGGTTCCTATATAGTGCACCAAGCTTGGTGTGCAGTTTCTTATAGATGGCGTCCACATGCCGAGAAAAGTTGAGGTGTTGGTCAAGCCAGACCCTGAGATATCTGAAGGCGGTAGCATCCTCAATCATAGTCCCATCCAGGGTGAGGAAGGAAGGGGGGGAGGAATGCCTACAGAGTCTCTGCCTAGTGCCGAAGGTCATGGAGACTGTCTTTTTGGCATTTAGGAACAGCTGGTTTGAGTGGAACCAGAGCTGAATTTTGTCAAAGCCCAGCTGGAGTTTGGTTGCTACAACAGAAGGGGAGTGGTGAGAGGTGTACAGAACAGTGTCATCTGCACACATGTGGATTGATGTAGAGCTGCAGACAGCAGGGAGGTCATTTAAGAAGATATAAAAGAGAAGCGGACCTAAGACAGAGCCTTGTGGGACTCCAGTGCTGATGGGGACGGGAGGATAGGGAGTCACCTATCCTAACTGATTGAGTCTTACCCTCTAGGTAGTAGCAGAATCAGCTAGTGGCAGGGGCAGACAGTCCTACTGCTGCAAGTTTATCAAGGAGGAGGGGGTGAGATACTGTGTCGAAGCCCTTGGCCAGGTCGACAAACAATGCAGTGGTGATAAGGCCTTGGTCCATACTGGAGAGAATGGAGTCAGTAAGCCAAAGGAGGATGGTAGAGTTTAGGTGATATTTCTGAAACCCAGACTGGAAAGGGATGAGAAAGAAGGAGGAGTCAAGGAAAGGTGAGCACTGGGATAGTACTATGTGTTCCTGAAGTTTTGCAAGGATGGAGCATAAAGAGATAGGGTGGTAGTTGTCTGGATTAGAGGGGTCACCACCTTTGGAAGAGGTACAACCGTGGCATGCTTCCAGACAACAGGGACAGAGGCTAGAGAGATTGAGTGGTTTAGGAGAGAGGCAAGTTGGGAGGTGATAGTGGGGGCAGAGGAATGAAGTTTGGAGTCGAGCCCATCTGGGCTCTTGCCCTTGGCAGGGTTCAGGGCAAGGAGGGCCATAAGAGTATCTGATGAGGTTATGGGAGAGAAAGAAAAAGAGGGGAGTGAAGGGGGGGGATGGGGTGATGCAAAGGGGGAGGCAGAAGGAGAGGACAGAGGGGAAGAAGCACAGTACATGAGGAAGATATTGAATTCAGTAGCCACAGAGAAAGGATAAGAAAGGGAGGTGCCACCCACCCTGAGGACTGGTATGGGGGGGAGGGGGTTAAGCAGGTGGGAAGAAGAAGGCTTGGATGACTTTCCAGAATTTGGAAGGATGATTGATGTTATTGTGAAAAGAGGCGGAAAAGTACTCAGCTTTGGTGAGTCTGATAGCTCTGGTGCATGCGTTCCGAAGGGAGTGGTACTAATGGAAGTCCGCAGGGGAGCTGGTAGTCTTGTGCACCTTCCATGCTTGATCATGTGCATGCAGGCAGGCCAGCAGTTCAGCTGTGACTCAAGGAAGGTGGGACTCTCTTTCCCTGGTTCTCCTGAGGGGAGCATGCTGATTCCAGGGGTAGGATTCACAAAGCTTTCTGAAGGCGCAAAACCTTCCCTAAGTCCCAAAAACCTCCATAGCTATGGAAAAAAAGGGAAATTGCTCTGAGTGCTATTCACAAAACTTCTGCAGCTGCGGAAAAAAGACATTATGGACTATGGAAAATAGTGCAGCTGTGGAAGTTCCTGAGGAAAAAAAGGTAATTGATAAGTATGGCACATCCTCTCAAAGGCTGTTCTCAGCGAGGTTTTTTTACGCAGTTACGGAAAAAATGTTACACACATTGGAGTGAGGCGTAACACTCTCTCAGCAAACTGCAGTAGTGCCCCAACAATTGAAGTACAATTAAAGTGGGGGGTCAGGCACAGGTAATAGAATCCTAGTGAGTATCCCAGTGGCTGATGTTACAGCAACATTAGCACACATTGCCATGAAATGGCAACAAAAACAATCACTAGACCCAGTGCAGCCCATGAAGGAGCCCCACAGACAGTAGAGCCTGAACAGCCTGCAGTGTGTGCTACTCCTGCAGGCAACAGGAACACTCCAGGGAGGACTGACCAGCAGTGACAGACAGCCACTGTGGTGCCATGGTATTGCTGGTACTTGTGGTGCTGCAGTGGTCCTAGTCGTGGGACTGGTTGCTGATCTCTGTGGGTGCTTTCATTTACATACTATGGCAGAACTGTTGAAGTCTGCTGCTCCAGCTAATTAGGGTCACTGTTGTTGTGCCTTCTACTGTATGCCATTTCTGCAGCTGCGGATCCACAGTTGCGGATTTTCAGCACTTGCACAATTTCCGCAGCTGCTGAATTTTCACACCTGTAGAGCTTTTTGTGGAATTCCGCACCTGTGCAAGTTTTCTATGTGAATATTGCGCAACTGCGTTTCCGCAGTGCTGCAGGCCTTTTTCCCACAGCTGCAGGATTTTTGTCCTTCTTTGTGAATCCTGCCCCAGATGTCCAGGAATTTGGACTTGAAATAGCTGAGGGCAGAGTAGAAAGAGGAGATGAGTAGGATGACTGACCAATCAGTATTTGCCAGGTTCTCTAGGATGGGAGTCAGATCCAAGACTCTGAATGAGCAGATCAGTAGGATTTTATGGGGAGCTTTGGGCTGGTGGATCTTTCGTACACAATAGATCATGTGGTGGTCACTAAGAGCATCAGGATGAATACCGATATCAATTATCTGGTGCAGATGGAAGGGGAGGGCCCAGTCTAGGAAGGAGTGATTGAAGGTTTTAAGGTTTAGGTGTGTGAGTTCAGTAATTAATTGGATCAGGTTAAGGAATAAAATGGCATTGCAAGTTTCGGTATGAGAAGGGGACAGCCAGTTTAAGCTGAAGTCCCCTAGAATGTGGAGTTTGCCAGTGGAGGCATGTGACGTGAGAGTAGTGCAGAGGTCAGTAATTGATGAGGGGTGAAGGCCCAGGCGGCAATATACTCCAGTCTCAAAGATGGGGAGGAGAATGGGAGGGAGAGTTTTATGAGTAACAGCTCAAAAGCAGAATCGGAGGAGATAGAGAGTATAGGTGAGAACTGGACAGAGTAGGAGAAATACAGTGGTAGTTGCAAAAAAGTTGACCATTACTGTGGTATTTATCGTTAAGTGTGAAAAAAAAATCCCGAGGATTTACTGCTACCACGGCAAAAAATTGCATTGAATAACATTGTTTTTTTTCCCCACTGTAGCGGTAAATCCACAGTATTTTAAATACCTCAGTAATGGTCAACTGTTTTGTAACTACCACTGTACATGGCCACTCCACCCTCCCCCCGGCCTATCCTGTTGCATGAGGGAGTGTCCGGGGATGGAGATGGTATTATCAGGGATTTGGGGGGAGAGCCAAAACTCAGAACTTGTAAGAATATCAGGTTGGTGGCTGAGCACAAGCGGCTGGAGAAGGGTTATCTAGGCTTCTGGTTTAGACATGTTCGATTTTCAAGCCTTTGGGAAGGCTGGGGGGAGCTGGGCCAGGGTAAGGTTCAGTATCAACTGCAGTCAGAAGTAGCAGGTGATTAGAAACTTGATAGGGACTGATATTCATTTATGTGGTGCAAGTAGGGCGAGTGGCGACGGGAAGGGGGTGGGGGGACAGCCCAGCACACATGGTGGCAGTGAGGTGGGAGGAGAGAGACCCCTAGAGACCAGAGGTAGTGGGGCAGGCATGGAGATTTGAGAGTGAGGTGAGGGTGGGGGAGGATAACGCGTCACAATGAGGGAAGGGAAGGAGGAGGGGGGAGGGAAGCCAGGGTAAACAGTAGGGGGAGAAGGTAGAGGTTAGTAAGGGTCACAGAGGAAAATGAGACAGAGATTAGCCAGGAGGCTGGGTGTCAGAAGCAGTAGTATGACTTCAGGGCAGTTAAGTTGCAAGGGAGTGACTTGTCGTAGCCGGGAAAATTCTGAGGTGACACTGTGAGGTTAAGTGGGAAAGGGTGGGGGTACCTGGATTACCTATATGGATTTAAATTGCAATGGTAATCAACAAACAATGTTCCTTAGTGTCAGACAGTTCCTATGTGGGGAAGGGGGGGTAGCCTGGATTACTTATATGGATTTAAATTGCAATGGTGATCAAAAACAATATTCCTTCTTGTCAGTTCCTGACCAGCTTTAATTGCAGGAAGAGAGCAGCTCAGTAGGTAGGGAGTAGAGCAGCCGACAAATAAAGTGGGCTGCTTGAGTCCTGGGGGAAGTGTGAGCAGCTGAACCCTAGGTAATTTAGACCAGGTGCAGATCCTTGTTGAGTGCTAATCGTGGATGCTGTGAGAATAAATTGAGAATACCAACCACGGGAGAGAGGCCGGGCGGCGAGTGGGTGGGTTATTCCTATGCGGTGGCGTGCTAGTGTCACCACATGCCAAAACCATCGTGCTCCTTCTGTATGTACCTGGGGGGGGTCCATTTGTGGCTATGCCGTCGTGGAGGGCTGCAGTCAAATACCCGTACGACCCTATTTTCCTGTGACAAGTGACGTAGATGGCTCACAAACTGGGCCAGTGGCAGGTGAAGGAAGAGATAAAGGGTAAACGGGCCATCCAGATTCAAAATCAGCAGGTAGGAGCCTGAAATGTGATAGCAAGAGGGGAGGGCAGCTGAAACAGCCAGGAAGGGTAAGCAGCAAGAACAGTAGCAAAAACAAGAAATCCTAAGCTACAAGAAAAATAATCAGTGAATGTCTGCTGACTGTAATTAGCGCAGGGAGTTTGGCCAATAAATATAACAGCAGGACTAACAGAGTTGCAAAAATAATAGTACAGTAGAAGTCACTTAAATGGGACGTGGATAATTGGGACATCCGCTTTATTGGGATGTCCTTCTGGGAACCAGTTAAATCCTATGGGAGGTAGTGCTGCTTAAATGGGACACCTCTGTTACCTAATTGGGATGATTTGTGATTATTGGCCAGCTGTCTCTCACTAATCCCTTTCACACACATGAGTGGGTGTGAATTCGCCTTCAGTGCTATTCATCGATCCCTGCCCCTGCCTCCCTTCCTTTTCTGCTTGTGACCGATCCCCACACTCAGAAAAACTCTACCTAACAAGTTCTGATGATGGAATTTTAAATTGCCGCTGACCAACCTCTTCTGCAGCTCCAGCATTCTTCTCTGCCTGTGACTAATCTCAACACTCACTAAGTTGCTGCTGTCCGACAGAATAGATGACTGACTGAGCCTTGTTCACTATCACAAGGTCAGCATATGTAGTGTATGCACGGGACAGTCTGGAGAGGAGAATAGAGTGCCATGGAGAAAAGCTGTCTGGCAGGGTAGAGAGATGCTGGCAAACTGTGACACAGAATCTGGCAGTAGGTATAAAGCATACAATGGAGACAGTAAAGTATGTCAGACAATATGTAGGAGAGAGGATAATGAAGCATGGAGCAAACTGTTACAGAGAGGGCAGTAGTAGGTGAAGACCATAAAGGAGCTTGTACACAAACTGAATAAACACAAAATGTAGCTATACATTGGTGTAGAGTATTGTACATGTTAATGGAGAAAATGGAGGAACCGGGAGGAGCAGTATGGCATGCACAGGCACATCAATGGGCTTCTGATAAAGGGGACAGCCGCTTAATCAGGGCAAAAAGCTCACCACCAGGGTGTCCTGATTAAGCAGCGTCTACTGTAGTAATCAATAATTAGCAGAACAAAACAACAAGTAGCAGAGCTGAGGCTGAAATATTTGTCCTTAAAGTGCTAACATAATTATGCTACACAGTCTCATACTGAGTGCTCTTTAAAGATGGTCCTCACATGCCAAAATCAGCGTGCCTAATGCCCTCATGACTCTGCTGTCCTATGCAAGTGGGTGGCTCACGAATTCAGCCAGTGGCTGTGGGGTCCATCCACAGCTATGCCATTAGTGAGGGCTGCAGTCCAATGCCCTCATGACCCTGCTGTCCTGCAACAAGTGGGTGGCTCATGAACTTGGCCAGTGGCTGGGGGGGTCCATCTGTGGCTATGCCATTGGGGAGGGCTGCAGCCCAATGCCCTCATGACCCTGTTGTCCTGTGTGAGTGGATGGTTCACGAACGGGACCAGTGGCTGGGGGTCCATCCACGGCTATGCCATTGGGGAGGGCTGCAGTCCAACACTTTCATGACCCTGTTGCCTGCGGCAAGTGGGTGGCTCACGAACTGACCCAGTGACTGGGGGTCCATCTGCGACTATGTTGTTTGGGAGGCTTTCAGTCCATGCCCTCATGACCCTGTTGTCCTGTGGCAAGTGAGTGGCTCACGAACTGGGCCTGGCTGGGTGGGTGGGTCCATCTGCAGCTATGTATATTTAGATCACGACTGAGGTGTTTTTATAAAATAAATATGCTGAGGCTATGCAGTTGGGGAGGGCTGCAGTCCAATGCCCTCATGACCCTGTTGTCCTGCGCGAGTGGGTGGTTCATGAACTGAGCCAGTGGCTGGGGGTCCATCTGTGGCTGTGCCGCTGGGGAGGGCTGCAGTCCAACACCCTCATGACTATGTTGTCCTGCAGCAAGTGGGAGGCTCATGAACTGGGCCAGTGGCTAGGGGGTCCATCCGTGGCTATGTTGTTTGGGAGGGCTGCAGTCCAATGCCTTCATGACCCTGTTGTCCTGTGGCAAGTGAGTGGCTGATGAACTGGACCAGTGGCTGGGATGGGGGGGTCCATCCGCAGCTATGTATATTTAGATCATGATAGAGATGTTTTTATAAAATAAATGTTATCAATCTTCTGTTTCCATAACATGTATACTTTTTTTTTAATACTGACATGGAAAATTTCATGACATATTAAAAAACATTTTTAAATAATGTTTGGAGCCGGCCCAGTGGTGCTGAGGGTTGAGGTGCTGGATGCCATACCTCGCACTACACCGGTGACCCAGGTTCGGGAGCGAGCTCGGGCTGCTGGGGGTTGGCAGGGAAGGACAGGATTGAGTGTCTGGAGGATAGCTTTCCTGTCCTGGGAGGGAGGGGGATACCATCTCAGGCTCTGGTGGCTCCTGGCAGTGGCTGGGGGCACAGCAAGCTCGCAATCCAGCAACCATGGGGATTGGCTGTGGCGACGATCCTGTATGTGCACACGGGAGAGTACGTGCCCACAATGGACGCATTGCACCTTCGAGCCTTGCGGGAGGGAACTACAGGGAAAAGCTCTGATCCTTGGTAGGCAAAGGTGGGGACCAGTGGTCAGCCTCCACTCCCAGTGCCAGGTCTACAGCCTGCCCTCGTGTTCCACTCGCTCTTCAGCAGCCTGTCTAGATTTCAGAAAGGTCACCGTAGGAGTGGCGGTCCCGCCCTGGGGGGCTTAGATCCGGGGGGGCCGAGTTGTCAGTAGATACGAGGAGGAACTCTGGGTCCGAGAGGTAGGGACTGGGATTTCAGGCGGGAGGGACCAGGTCGTGCCGAGTGTCCCACACTGGAGAGAGGCTTAGGATCAGTGATAAAGCAAGTGTAAAAAAAAAAAAAACAACTTTTTCTGAATTGTGGTATTTGTCCCTGTGACAAAAAGGTGTTTCCCAGACTCTGACTGTAAGTGTTACCAGCTTTCTCAAACCTTTCCGATGCCTGCACGGCTAATTAGTAGCTGCCACCACTCAGCATAGACACTCTTTTGAGGTATGCCCAGGTCTTGATCCCTCCAGAGTCACTGCTCACACAGTACAACTCCTTGATCAAGGGCAATGAATCCCCCCATGTCACAGCTGAGAATGCCTTACTTTAGAGACAGAATATGGTAACTGCAGCCTTCTTTTCAGTGATGGAACTACAGTTACTGTCAGTTATAAATCAGTTAGCCGCACCCCAAAGGATTTAGTCACAGAAGTATGAAATATATGAAAATAATTTTATCTATTTCAAGATATTTACACGTATAATACAGCATATACACACACAGACTATAGGGAGCAGTAGTTCTACAGAAATGAAAAGCAAATGTTTGTACACAGCAGACAGAAATCACACAGAAAAAAATCTTATTATGCTTTCTGATTTATCCGAAGTATAGAGGCTTACACACACAGGACACTGGTGAATCAGTTCAGACTTGAACCCTTAGGTGCTAGCTTGTTCTTAGTCTCAAACTTGACTAACTCTTTGAGGCTCTGCCAGACCTTAAGATCCTGCAACTGCCCCTTCCCCCATGACGTGTCATGCAATATGTCACTTTGACATAATAGATTCAGCATTCTTTGTGTCGTGAGCTGGGTTGGAAAACCGGTCTGATCTGGACGTTTGGAGAAATACATCTGTTTTCTGTTCCAGGTCCTGAGTCAACAGGAATGTTTGGTTTAGCTAGCCGCTTCCTGACATCAAAAGACACTTTCTAAACTCAGTCACAAATTGTTCCAGTGCCCGGTCATGAAAAAGGACAGCACAGATAGTAAATTGCCATCAGAGCCAGTTGGTGTGCTGTGATAAGAATCTTGACTTTCCCCCAGGCATGCCAGCTTTGTCCATTCCTTTAGCTGCTACATTCTAACTGATTCTCATGCAGAAAGAATTGAATAAAAAAAATAAAAATACAGTGATATGTACATATAGTAAATTGTTACAGGCCCCATAATTGAATTAGTGGCTATGTAACCCCCTTGTCACTTTTCACAGCTGGCACCCCTCAAAAGAACCAGTGCCCAAATCATGGTATGCAATTTACTCTTAGCAGAATTACTTAAATGGTACCACCCCCAGCTTTAGAGTGTATACCAGGATGGGGGGAAATACTAAAAAATAAACCTTTATATTTACCACCAGGTTTAGGGGAAAGGATGCTAGACCTAACTGCTGAGGGGCCCCAATAACGTTCACACAGAAACAATAAGCTGAATGTCCAAAGCAGTAACTGGGATTGTGCAGTATGACTTTATTCACAGATGTTACTTTAAAGCACAGGTGGACCCCCAATGGTTTGTCATTGCAACACAGGTACACTCTTTTTTCCAGAAAACCCTTGCTAAGCAGTATTGTTTTCCACAGAAACATCTCTATCCATTTTCCCAAAGAGTATGCTCGTTGCCTGAACCACATCACTTAAAATCATCCTGGTCATTGGCCTTTGCCCAGGGGACCTTGGTGTCCATAAATGAACCAGTTAGCCCGGCATTGAAAGTCCAGATGGCATTCCTCCCACCCTTCGCCCCAAATACAGTCTCTGCCATTACTGCAGGGTTACACCAAAAGAAAGTCTTCAGTCCCCACTGAATTGCTAAAGACTCCCAAACTTTACTTTAAATTAGCACCCGGAGGTGAAAAGGGGACCTGACTGGTGTGATCTAGCCTTATCTTGGGCACACACACCTGCTGCCATTCTAACTGATGACGCTTCCCTGCCCCTACTACTTACAAACCCTGTCCTCCACAATACTCTGCACCTGCCACCTCTACCAACCCCTACACTTCATGCCTTCCACTCCCCTGCCACCTCCACCTACCTACCTCCCTCCCTCCCTCTACTCTCCCCTTTTCCCTCCCCATCTCCCAACCTACCACCCCTTACCTAGCCCTAGAACAGCCCTTGACATCCTTCCACCCTCCCTCCTCTCCTTCCGATATCACCCTTCATGCTCCTTGCCAACCCCACCCCTCACCCTCTGCTCTCTACTGACAAGGCCTGCTTGATTGCTTCCACCTTTTCTACCACCTGGTAGCCCGCACCTCTGTCCAGACTGCCATATAACGCCTCCTAGTTCTGTCAATGCAGTCCTGCGGTGTTGTTTGTGTAAATTACTCATCTTTATAAAATGGCAAGGTAAGTCTAAGGAATTTGATTGGCTACCAGTTAGGCATGGAATATGTTCCATGCATGGCAAAACAAAAGGGTGGACAGTAAAAAGGCCAAGGGCAAGAATCTATGGAATATTGGCCATTTTTATTATCAGCCATTTTTTTTGTCATTCACGGACTGAATATCAAACCAGCAGTACCACCAAAAATCTTTTGTCATGAAGCTGTCTAAACAAGTGAACTTTAATGTAAGTCTGTCTGACGATGAATTTGAAAGACTCTTCAACAGACTAGATGAACAATATGTAAGCATCAACCGCATCGCGCCTGTCACAGTGAGTAAACCTGTGCCGGCTGAAATAAATCAAAGCGTGCCATCCACCTCGAGGTATGTCTCGCTTACCTCAGAGGCCCTGGACGAACTTGAAGAGCGCAAACTTGAGGAAAACACAAAACAAAACTATCTCATGGGCCATCAAACTCTTTGCTGATTGGAAAAAGGTAAGACTTTGATATTGATTTTAAAACTGCCAGCTGTTCCGAACTCAATGATACCTTCTGGCGCTTCTAAGCTGAGGTTTGGAACAGTGACGGCAAAGCATACTCAATCAGCAGCTATTGTGGATTAAGGTCTTCACTTAACAGACATTTAAATTCAGTCTCAGTCAGCCAAAAAATTAACATTATCACTGATATGGCATTCACAACCAGCAATAATGTTTTTGTAGCAGTCACCAAAAGATACAGATGTCAAGTGAAAGACGTCTCTAAGCAACATCTGGCAATAAGCAAACCAGACCTAAAACTACTAAAAACATCACCAGCTTTATCTCTCGACACCGCACCTGGTCTCCTAAGGAGAGTTTGGCTTGATATCCAGTTGTATATGGCCTGGCGTGGGCGGGAGGGCCTTCGCAGTTTAAAAACAGAAAGCTTCAAATTCATGAGAGATGAGAATGACCAGGAATACGTAACTCTGGCCTTCAACGAGGCCACAAAAAATCATTCTGACGCCCTGAAAATAAATAAGCAATCCAACAGGGGTTTTATGTACACAGAACCTGAATCGGACCTCTTCCCTGAAAATGTCTTAAAAGTTACCTGAACAAACTGCCGCCTGATGCCCCTGCACTATATTGCCATCCCAGACGTCTCCCAAAACACTTCCTGGACTGCAGTGAATTGTGGTATACCCAACAACTGTTGGGTCTGAATTATTTATCATCTATGATGGCAAGCATTAGTAAAGATGCCGGATTGAGCCAAATATACACCAATCACTCATTCTGGTCAGTGGCTGTGCCGCTTCTCTCTGAAGCAGGGCTGCAAAGCTGCAAAGTGATGGCCATCACAGGTCACAGATGTGAGATGAGCCTAAGATTTTACTGGGCTGCCTTGTGTTCAGATCGCCAACGCTGGAGTACTATTTTGGGGCAAGGAGATAAAAACCTGCTCCAGGAGCCAAAGAAAAACAAACAAGAACAGAGTGGCAAAGAGTAGCTTTTCAGCAGTGCTGCACTGCCACTATCAGGAATCACCACTTTGTTCAATCAGGGTCCCTTCAATTTCAATGGTCCAATGCATTTTAATGGGCCTGTAACTTTCATTAGCCCTAACAAGTGACTTACTTAGGCCCCATCCACACTACACCAGAAAATTCCCTCTGTAACGTTACAGAGGGTCCAAACCGTTACTGGTAATGTCACAAGCGTTTTCAAAACCGTTGTTGAAAACTGATATTCTGGGCCTGTCTACACTACATAAGTAAAATCCTGTAATGTTATCAGTGGTAGGGCGGATGCACTTTAACGTTTTGGCCCCGTCTACAGTGCACTGAAAATCTGTAACATTTTGAAACTGGTGCAGACTGAAAACGTTACAATGCATCCACACTACCACTGAAAATGTTTTGAAAGCATTACAGGATTTTACTTGTGTAGTGAGGACAGGGTTAAACAGAGCTTTGAAACCATTACAGAAACCGTTGTTGAAACCACCTCACAACAGGTTTCTGTAACGGTTACAAAAATGCTTTCTGTAACGTTACCAGTGTAAACGCAAACCGTTACGGTAACGATTTGGACCCTCTGTAACATTACAGAGGGGATTTCAAGGGTAGTGTAGACAGGGCCTTTCAATCTGTAATGGTTTCAAAATATTACAGATTTTCAGTGCAGTGTGGATAGGGCCTAAGTGTTTGACACAGCCTGGACATTGATATTGTACCAGACATGTTAAATGCATGTTTCAATTGTTTAAATACCCACCCTCTTCCCAGTTGATGTTATTTCTCTCCGTTCCAAACAAAAAAATGGTTGACACTATTTGTTTGTGCGTACTAATTTTTCACCTAAAGTAAATTATTTTAGGCAGCAAATTATCGTTTTTTGTCTGTTTTTTTTTTTTTTATTGCATCCAGGACCATTTTATAAGTGCAATAAGACATTCCAGCACATGCATGGAACATATTTTACGCACGGCCAGGGAGCTAAAGTCACTCGGCCAGAGGCCTCCTGCCTTATTATGCCCCTGACCATGTGGTAAAATATGTTCAATGCACACCCTGTCATGTCTTATTGCTTACTTGTATAACATGTATTCCCTATTGTACTGAATTGAACTGCTGAATTTGAAATACTGCACTCACTATATTAACACTTAGCACTTTATGTGAATTTCTTGTTCACTTGTATGTACTTTTTTTGTTTGTATTTTTGTCCTTTTGTTCTGTATCTACTGACTTGGAGCCTTTGTAAACAAGCCATTGGCTCAAAGGTGTTAATCTGAAACTGAAATTATTAAATAAAATAAATACATACACCCCAGACGACCTCCCATGAGAACATTCTTAAATTCTGTACTCACAGATTAGTTGCTCCTTCCTCCCAATCATGGAAAGAACAACAGAAAAGCACCTTTTCCTCTCTGGTAGCTTGTTAGATTCCATTCACAGTCCTTCTGTAAGGCAGCTGTAAACTTCAGGATCTTCAGTGGATTGCCCCTTGGATCCACAAGACATTGTAGTCCCTCTCACTCCCCCTCGAAGTGAAACTAATATTTCCAGGTGAACGGTTTCCATCTCTTCACAGGCAAGCCGAGGATTTTACCAAACTAGGATGAGAAATTACCAGAGCTCCCTTTTACGAGCCCCACTGGCAGACCTCCTGCCACTCTGCCACTCTAGCTCAGACTAACTGAACATTCTAAACTTCCCCCGAGCAGCTGACTTAAAAATGGTTATGCTGCTGTGAGAGTTCTAAATGACATAATCATCCCTCTCTCAGGCTAGCTGGGTAAACAGTGATGTCATTATGTAGAAAGCCCCTAATAAGCTCCCTACCAGCTGCCTTTTCTACCTGCCTAAGACTAGTACTAATGGGATACTAGTAACCCCAGGGGACTGGGTGGTTACATCCATATAAGTGTAATACCCTTAAACATTCATCTTTTGCCTTAACTCACATGGCGAACATTCCAGTGCCCCACCCAAGCAGTACAAAATAAGTGTCAGAAGAGAATAAAAGATTGAACTACCCATCCAAGCACTGCTTCATGCTAGAATCAAGAAAACAAATGGGAGCCATGGTCGGACTGGATGGGCCTTGCAATCCTTATCTGCCGTCAACTTCTATGTTTCTATGATTCTTTAACATTTCATTATTTTCATGCTCTGCCACCAAATAGACCCTATTAGAAATTCAGTTCCAGATGTTGTTTGTAGTTTTCTGTTTATAGGATAAAAGCATATTTTGCTTATGCAGTACACAGCGGCTTAATTTGGCCAATCGTAATGAACAAGCTCAACACAAAATCTGATAGATCAACTGAGTAAAAAAAAAAATCATCTTAAAGTAGCAGTGCAACGAAACAGGGCAAAAAATGTAACCCTATCTTTTTTTTTCACTGTAAAATGTTCCAGTCACCTTCCAGTATTATTTGGTGGTACAAGTTTTTTAATTCCACAAAAATGTGAGTATTTTACAAATGGAGGTCAGAGGTAAGGGGCAACAGACTTCTAGAAAAACATAAAGTAAACTTACAAGCTCAAATGGGAAGACTGAGTAGGCCATAGGCCCTTTTCTGCCAACAGTGTCTATGTATCTATGTTTTAATTGATTTTTTTTCTTAAGAGAAAAAGATGGCTACCACATTTTGCATAGACATACTGTAGCACTGTAGACCAGGCAAGGGTAAGATAGAAAAAATTAAAAGACTCATGCTATACAGCATGGGAGGTACCTAGATAAGTACATTTGACAGGTGTGCCAACATTTTTCTTACTTGCAGCTGAAACTAGCTTATTTGGAAAAACATTTTTTGTTGTACTGCTGCGTTCAATTTTTTTTTCTTAAATACAGCATTATTGCCCTTGTTTTCTCTTTAACTCATTAGGCTCTCTCCCTCCACCCTGTTGACTCTAGCCGCATTGTGTCGCAACTTCATCTGCAAGGTATGTAGTTGACAATCTCCTCATACTCTGTCAAATTCTGCTTGTACATGGGTGACAGAGATTGTGAAGTGTGAGGGAGTCTCCCCCTTACTCCCTGTCTGGAGAGTAAGTAAATCACCTTTGCATTGTGCCTCTCTATTGGCCCAGCAAACAAGAATGTTAAGTCAGGCCATTCCTGAACCAGATTCCTCCACATGGCAGAGAGGTGCACTGCTGCTGAGACACTGGCCAAGCCTACATTTTTTTTTTGCACTTTCTATTTATGCCCCCTTTCATCTCCATTTTCTTTCTCTCTCTGGAGTACCCACGGCCTACCTGACCTTCTACACACCCCTACCTGTGGCAGCTGTTCCTCCATTTAGCTTTGGCTTGCCCCATGGACAGGGTAGGGAGGAACCCCTAACCTTCTTGTGTCATGAGGTGGCACTGGGGCAAGGTGTGTGGCCTCGATATATTGGGGTCCATTGCCACAGTGTTTGGGGCCATTTTCACTTTTTCACCTTCTCCCCAGAATGTTGCAGACCATATCATTAGTGATGCGCACATGCAAAGCATGTCCTACGCTGATGACCTCTCCCTGCCTCAGCCCTCTGACTGCACTTTCACCTGTGGTCACCCAGGTGGCAGTATTGCAGTGCAGAACAGAACCCTCCTGCCCGTGAGGAGTAGAGAATCCTCTAGGAGTTCTTGGGAGTATTGTAGGTCTGCCTAAGGTAGAAATACATCATTAACAGCAGGACTGGGAATTTGAGAGTCATGGGGGTGCATGGGCTCTTGTAACTCTACTTTGCTATGAACATAACACATTTGTAAGGGTAGCTAGGCGAGGAAAGCACAGTGGCTGTCATAGGGTTCTGTGCAAGACACAGGTGAACTGGAGTCCAGAGTTTTTGAAAGTCTCTTAAAATTGTAATGTCAAAATATCTGGCAGATAACTACCTTTGCCCAATGCATAGAGAACAATTCTCCTCTATCCTTTGCGCAGCTGGCTAATAAATTCCACTTGAAAAAACAAGATCACTTCAGATTCCTACAGGTACGTCATTATATATCTTCAACAAACAAAATACAAAAAATAACTAGGGATAAAACAGAGTTGGAGAACTTTTTTTTTATGGAAGCATAGTGATCAAGGGAAATGCACACCCACTATCTCAGCTATATAAAATATTACTCCACACCTTTCCTTCAGGCCTAGACAAACTTAAACTTAAATGGGAAAGGGAACTAAGAATTACCATTCCACAGACTATCTGGGTCAAAAGATTCAGTCGGGGCTGGCAGGTCACTTGTTCCCCTACATGGCAAGAGTTTCATTGGAAAATTATCTGCCGATACTTCCTCACCCCTACGACGGTGAGACACTTTGGTCGGTTTGGTCTGCATTGTGCTGGAGGGGTTGCGGAGAGACCGGAATGCAGGCATATATTTTTTGGGACTGCCCGTTGATCCTCCCATTCTGGAGGGAGGTGCATAACCTGATATCCAGACTCTCGGTCTTTGGATACCCTTCGGGGAAGACTTGGTCTTGGGACTCCCCACCTTAATTAGTGGACCTAGGCAGTCTACCAAGTTAGCACAAATTATGCGGCTGGTGGCGCTTAAGTGCATTACTGCAGGTGGTTATCTCCGCTCCCCCCTTCTGTGCAAGAATGGCGATCTAGAATGTCCCAGGTGGAGGCCATGGAATGGATCACAGCAATTTTGAGACTACAAAGTGAGAGGTTTGCCCAAATATGGTCCCCCTGGCATCAATATATACAAGAGGAGGTGTTGATCCCCCACATGAAATCTTTGATAGGAAAATTAAATAGAAACTTATATTGTAGTGGTAGACAGATAGTTAATGTTTTACTGTGAATAGATGCAATTTTGAGCCCGCATTTACTGTTCAATTTTTGATTGTATACTTATTTTGTTTTTATGATGTTAACAGACGGTTTTAATAAGTCTACTTAAATGGACTTAGTAAATCTTGACAGACCCATTGCTTTGAAAAGTGGTTAATAACAACGAGTACAATAGTGGAGAAGTTAACAGTGGGATAAATATAGAATAGGGATAATATTATTTGCCGGTTAAAAGATGGTGGTTAAAAATGTTTGCTTATGGACTGAGCCTTACTGTTCAGCTATATAGACTGGTAGATCTCCAGTGCGGTATCTAGAAACCTGTTTACTGTGCTAGGAGAGAAGGTGAACACTACAGATATAACAAAAGACTTTATTAGCAGCAAATGGTTTACCCTGAGCTTGATATCTCTAAAATGTATAATGCTGAATGGTGATCAGTGTTTTGTCTCAGTAACCACAAATAAAGCTGAGTTTTAAAAAAAAAACATCTGGCTGGAGAAAATTCAAGACTTCCTACTGTTCAGATTAATGTGTATCTTAATATAGAAATTTAAAAGATTCATGCATGCTTCTTTTCAATTTTTTCTTTATGCTTCTTATCCACAGCTGCCCTCATCAGTGCTATCCAACCTCCCAGCCCCATCTGCACCTTCTCTGTCATTTTCCTTATTCTGCACCACCTTAGACTTCCCCTGTGAGGTGGGGGTGGGTGGTGGTAGTGGCCAAACGCCCCCCAAGCAACTCAGTTGTTGGAGGTAGGCAGGCAGTCAGCTTGTTGAGGCCCAAGAGAAACTGGTGCAATTTACCCTGCTACAGTAGCAGTTTCCCATTTCTGCTTCCCCCTCAGAGATGCCTGGCCAAGCTTGATGGTTGGTGCATGTACACAAGGTGAGGCGACATCCTGTTGAGCCAAAGGGTGTCTTCTCCACTCTCTTGTCTGCACCTCCACCCAAGATCTGCCAGGTGGTGGTCCCACAGTGATAGAGGCTACCCTTTCTTCCCATAGGAGGTGAGCACCTGCTGGAACACTTACCCTCACACCTATGTCCAGCCTTTCAACAACTCAAGCTCTTCCTGGATCAAACAAAATACACTGGAGTCCATTTAAGTGCACATTGGATAGGTGCACATCCTGCTTAAATGCACATTTTTTTCCATATCCTGATTTTCTTCCCATTCATGCAATGTTAAATTTACCTCTTAAGTGCATTACATGTAAGTGCACATTTCGGTTAAATACACTTTTTTTTTTTACTTTTCCTATTGATTTTCAGTCCAATTCAGCTTTTAAGTGCACATTTTGTACGGTACATGTACCACCTGAAAGAGTCCACCTTAACATCTTAATTGGCTAAGTAAGAAAATTTGTTTTGTCAAAAGAAAAGACTGACTTTAGCCTTCTGTTTAATTTTGAATCCTACATTGAAACACAAAGCAGAAGATTACTGATTTTTTTCGAGAAGTACTGTGCCATAGGACTGGACAGTAATGTCATTTTCACTTGAGCGCCCGGTATGTGATAAAATACATCACAGAAACAGTGAAATGTGACTGGAAGTGATTTTTTAATTAAATGCACAGCCCGCTTAAGTGCACAAAAACTTTTGTCCTGAGGGTGTGCACTTAAGAGGGCTCCACTGTATTACAGGCAATTAAAGACAATAGGTCCATCGAGTCTGATTGGTCCCTTCCTCAGTCCAGGTGCCAGTTCACTACTGGAGTGTCTGTAATCTGTTTAAATAATGCTTACTACCTCAGAGGATGTGCCCTTGTTTCCCCCACTGCCTCACTTTATATATGTCTTGCCTAGGCCCATGAATCTGTCCCATCCATGCTCAAAAGCATCTACCGTCTGATTGTTAATGAGCTCCTATGGTGGGTGTTCCATGTCTATTAGCAGTTTTTGTGATAATCTGGAATGTTTGTTTTGTATTCAACATAAAGTGAGCTACATATAATGAGTGGAAGACATGTAACAATAGATATTCTTCAGTGGTATCTCCGTCATCAGGTCACACCGTAAGAACTTCACCGTCAGTAAAGCAGGATCCACACGTAAGATTTTCAGCAGTACCACCGGGGCTGCCCACACCAATGTCACCTTCCAACATCACTTACCCTATAAATGCATGAGTGGCCCTGCTCCCTCCTAAGTTCTTCTTTCCTGCCATATACTTCGCTTGCATGGGTCTCTGCAGAAGCTTTGTCAAAGTTTGCGCCATTTTGTTTTTTGCCAAGCCTGTCTTTAGTTTTTAGAACCTCTTTTTTATAAGAGATTCTTTTGCCTCTTTTATGTTGAGTGTCAGTCCTTCTATATCTCTCTCTTCCATCGCTGCTGCTGTGGAAGGAAGATTGCTTCCTCTGATGAACATACTCTCTGTGTCTGTTGTCTTGGGCCTTACCACATCTCCGACTGTGAACTCTGCCAAAAGTTTAATTTAACTACCCTTGGGCGACACAAAAAGACTCTGAAAAAGTTTATCATGGAGCAACATGTAGCCAGTTAGCCAGTTCAGGGCAGGGGTCCTCCAGGGTCCCTCCATCCCAGTCACTGCTGGGTTCATCAGGCTCTCAGGCCTCTAAATCCCAAGACAAGTCCCTGGGGGGAAAAGTCACAAAAAAGACCGAGATCAGGACCATTTCCCCTGGTGGTGCTCCCATTCCCCAATGGCCTCTTCTTCATTTTTGGGGGTACTCCGTCAGCATCTAGAGCCCTGACACATCCCACTGTCCAGGCCTCTGCTACTGCCAAGCCCCTATCAACATAATTGTCTTCCACTTCTCAGGGAGACTGACCGTCGATCCTTGGGTCATCAGCTCCTTGCTCATCGACCCTCAGGTCGTCAATTTCAGCCCCTTCATTGTGGCCTGATTCTTCTTCAGGTCCTCAGATGCCAGAGCTTTCAGGTTTCAAGACCGGTCAGAGGGTTCATTGTGCCCTGTCCTGACAACACCTGTGCCGTTGACACATCCCCTACCTGCCATCAACCTGAACTCTATTCTTACTCAGTTGACTACAGCTTTGGTGCACCAGCTAGAGGCACACAGACCTGTGTCCCCATCATCATCAAGTTGCTCCATCGTCATCGATGCCTGTTCAGCCTTTTCGACCTTGGCCCCTTAGAGGGCCATTGGTCCCTCATCCGTTGGACCCCAAACTGGAAAGGGTTGACATTGAAGATGAGTACCACCCGGACCTGATTCTTCTTGAGGAAGAGGAGGAGGAGGAGGAACCTCTTTCCTCAGACAGGTCCACTGCTTCTTTAGTAAGTGAGGACTCGGTTAAGAATACCCCCAGATCCGCTCCTGAAGACCCTACCTTCTTCAATGTCGTGAAGAAGTTGTCCACAGTCATAATCTTCAACACTGAGGAAGAGGATGCCACCAGAAGAGAGTGGGTGGACTTCTGGGAGATTCCAGAATCTAACCCTAAAGCAGTGATCCTCAGACTGTGGCTCTAGAACCTCAAGTGTCTCTTCAACTTATCACCTGCTGCTCTTCCCAATAAGTGATGCAAATAGTTTCCACACTATACAGTATTCACTAACCAGGATGCTCTATAATACCACTGTATTGTACACCAGCAAACTTTATTTCATTATTTGCAAAGTTTATTGCAAATTTTCTTGCAAGCTGCACCGTCAGACTGTGCAAATGTTAACTAATGTTTAGTAAATGAAATAATTGTTGTTGTTTTTTTAAACTGTAATTTTTATTGCATCTCTGGTTTACAAGGGTACAATCACAACACAAATATCAGATAACACACCTGGTAAGATAGATCTAATTTGGAGCTTTTCCACTGAGATAGACATAATCCTGAGGGTTGGTACATAAGATCAAAACCTAGAAAAAACATGGTATTATCTCCATGAGGAGAGGTTAAGCGAGAGTCTTTGCTGTATCGAGGCCTGTGTCCATGGTCTGGATGAGTATGAAAAGTTTACATTATAACAGGCCTTTATCATTATTCATTGCACTAGATATTAAAGAGGACTGAGTGAACCAACAATTTCCTTCAACTCCTGACTCAAGGGATCGGATCCGGTCTGAGGGAGGTCGTATATAGAAACCATATTGTCCATCTGTTCAGTAAGACTGGGGTTCTATCCTGTAGAGACACTGTCAAGCTTTCCATTTTGTATATGTCGTAAACAGTATCTTCCCAGCTTTTGAGGGAAGAGGGGGAGTCAGCTGAAGCCACAGCCTAGTAATTACTTTCTTTGCCACTGTCAGTAGGGTAGCAATTAAGTATATATGATGTTTTTGTTTCACCTGTTTTGGTAAATGCAGTAAAAGAGCTATCTCTGGGGATAAGGGCCCCTAGGGCTGGGAAATGTTTTTCTAATACTACCCCCACCCCAGGCCAGAAATCCACCAGCATTGGACAGAACCATAAGACATGGGTATGTGTAGCTACTTCACAGCCGCACTGTTTCCAACAGGAGGAGCCTCCCGTTCTTGTGTATTTGGCTGTGATCTGTGGTGTGTGGAAAAAACCTGCTACAACCTTCCACCCATATTCCCACCAACCGTATGAGCTTGTAATCCTATATTGACGTTGCCAGACCTTGTGCCAGTCATCCTGTGTGATTTCTGTCTTCAACTCTGCTTCCCAGTTAGTCTGGGTTCCCTCCATTAAAGATGTTGGGGCATAGTTTATGGCCTTATATAATCAAGAAATCAGATGCTGCGAGATTGTTCTTTTAGGATCTGAGGGAGTAGAAGAAATAAGGCTTGGATTGGTGTGGAGGTTATGTCTAAATCTAATGCGGTGCTGAAAAAATGGTGAATTTGCAAGTATTTATAAAAATCCTTCTGGGGTAGGTTAAATTCTGATTGTAATTGTGTAAATGATTTGAATATGTTGTCACCAAAGAATTGGTGCGTATAGATTAGACCTCTTCTGTACCATCTGTGAAATCCTGTATCCAGTCGAGCTGGGGTAAAGGAAAGATCCAGTGCTGGGACCCCCACCCAGCAAGCTCCAACTCTGTTTTTAGGTCATCTGGTATATGTTGTCCAGATGTGGAGCAGCGATCTAGTAAAAAAGGATTTTATGTGTATGAACTCATGGCTGTTGGGTTGAAGTATCATATAATGGTTCAGCGGGATTGATTAGAGAGCCTGTTTAATCCATACCCACGGCAAAGAGTGGGCATTGGCGCTGGAGCAATGTGACATATGTGAGATTGCCACAGAGAGAGTATAACTACATAGATTAGGTAGGGCCAGGCCCCCTCTGTCCTTAGGGAGATGTACTTTTTTCAGGATGACCCTTGGTCTACCATCCTGCCATAGATAAAATCAAATAATTTTTTTCCATCTGTTTAATTCCCACTTTGATGAGGGCTGTGGGATATTCTGTAATAAGTACAGTATTCTTGGGAGGATGTTCATTTGTATGGATTGTACCATACTGAGAAGGGAAACGGGGGTAGTTGCCATCTCTGAAGGTCTGCTTTAACTTGAGAAAATAGCAACTCAGAATTTCAGGCTAGTGTTTTAGTGGGGTCTGCTACCAGATCAATGTCCAAATAGGTAATGTGCGACTTATCATATTTATACAGGTACCACTGCATCTCTTGCAGAGTGAGAGGGCCTTGCATCATTAGAACCTCCATTTTATTTTGATTCATTTTTTTATCCCAAAACCTGTTCTATCTTCTGTAATCTCCACTCCAAATCAATCAACGATGTGGTGGGGCTTGTAATATATAATAACAAATCATCAGCATAGTGAGCTACCTTATGCTGAGTACCATTTATTAAGTATCCCTGTATCTGTTCTGTCTGCCACAGATATTGTGTGATAGGTTCCACATACTGGCCAAAAAGGTAAGGAGAAAGGGGGCACCCTGTCTGGTTCCACAGGTTAAAGAGAAACGTGTGGAATGTGACCCATTACTCTTAACTGAAGCCTCTGGGGAAGTGTAAAGTCCCTGTATGTTCATCTAAAAATTTGGAAGGGAAGCCAAATTTCTCAAGGGTGGAGTGTAAAAAAAGCCAGGATACCCTGTCAAAAGCTTTTTGGGCATCTAAACTTAAAATCAGTAAGGGATATTTAGTCAAGTGGGCATGATTAATTATATAAAGTGTCTGTTTAATATTGCCTGTCATTTGTCTGGTCTTAATGACCCTGATTGGTCCAAGTGCACAAGAAGTGGTAGAATATTGTCAAGGCAATGCGCTACTGGTATCAATTTTATAGTCTTGATTTAAGACTGAAATTGGTCTGTAAGAGTCACATAGGTGAAAGGGTTTATTGGGCTTTATGCAGTTCAGTTGTGCTTACACAACTGGATGAGGTGTATGCTTGTGTGACTTTGATACATTGTGGCTATTCGCCTCTCTATCTGTGGGATATACCACCCTGTAGGGGTATGACGCAAGGAACCCTAGAGGAGGGTTCCCCCATAGGTGCCATGGGAATGATTCCCTTGGCTAAAGTTAGCTTAGGAAGAAGCCCACAGGAAAGAGAGATGAGCCACTGGAGGAGGAGGGGTGGATGCTGGGACAACAGAGAAACAAATCCAGGAATGGTCCAGGAGGAGTGGCCTTTTAAGGCCTGATGGGGAAGTGACATTGCTGCTTCACTCATTGAACCTCAGGCTTAAAGTCTTCCCATTCAATTGTGCTTATGCAACTGGATGAGATGTATGCTTGTGTGACTTCAATACATTGTGGCTATTCACCTCTCTGTCCATGGGCTATACCACCCTGTAGGGGTACGACTCAAGGAACCCTAGAGGAGGGTCCCTCCCATAGGTGTCGTGGGAATGATTCCCTTGGCTAAAGGTAGCTTAGGAAGAAGCCCAAAAAGACTACCCAAAAGGGTATAGAGCATCAAAGAGGTGAGAAATCAGATTATATTGAGACCGGAAAGTAAGGAGAGAGACGTATATTGGAAGGACTGGAGAAGAACAAGATATGATTAGGATGATGAATGAAATGAAAGCTGATGAGATGTGAAAGGGCAGACTTCCTAAGGAGAAAGAGAGAACAGCTGGGGCCACCATCCTACTCCATTCACCAGTGAAACCTAACTATGGAACCTATGAAAGCACTAACCCTGTCTAATATTAAGACCATCGGCACAGAGGAGAGGAAAAATCCCCTTTGAGGAGGAAACCTCTGGGGATCCAAGGCCTAGGTCACCTTCCCTCCAGGCTGAAGACTGTTTGATTAGTGATGGCTCAGCTACAGCAGTTTAAAGTCAAGATTGAGGAAGGAGAAAAAGTCCATTTTAGAGAAAGCTCTCACTATGTCCTTCTAAATGGACAGATGTTGAGGGATGCGAGTGATGTCTCTGCAACAAGACGTTCAAAAGCAAGAAAGGATGTACGATGATGGAAAGAAGCCTTGAAGGTCTGAAAGGTTCAAGGTGACAAATGAAATGGCTGATGTACTATTATGAAATGAGGCTGAGAAGGCTGGTACAGTTAAGGTGAACTATGAAGAGGAAGATGAACAATGGTGGGGTGAATCCATGGAAGCTGGTACGGTTAAGGTGAGGTATGAAATGAACGATGTACGATAATGGAGTAAAGTCTGCCAACCCCGAGCGAATAAGCAATAGACACGAAGACATGTCTCCGAATGGAGAGCAGGTTGAGTTGATGTAGCTTGGACTGAGAGGGTTATGCTCCAGTAGTCGATGTGAAGGAGTAGACCCACGAAGAGAGGCTGGATGAGCGAGGGATACCTATACATGATCTTGAGAAGACTGATGGTAATAATGACTGCAGGAGTGCAGCATTTCGATGAGGTAGCATAAGACCCAATGATAGGTATGTTCGATTAATCAACGTGAATGAGTGGATTTTGAGGTCAGACTGAGCAAAGGAGAATCGGACTCAGGCACCTGGACACCATACGGACTAGGGTAAGAGGAGGATACAAATAGGGAAGGTGATGGCAGGATAGGGAACCCCCCCCAAAAAGCAAAGATCAAAGAATCAGTGGAAGAGAGGAGGAGGGCAACAAGTGGAGATGACATGGGTAGACGCCTCCGATACAAAGGACAAAGGTAGAGAGAAGAACTGAGGGTAATCAACAAAGGACTATGATGGAACAAGATGGTCGGCTACGAAGAGCTCAAACAGCAGGAGGGGTGCTAATAGAAAACTGAATGGGAAGCCATTTGGGAACAAGTGACCACCAAACAGTGTGGTTCACAATAAACTCTGCTACAGAATCAAGCCATACAAAAGTGAGGGTTCTGGACTTCAGGAGGGCTGACTTTGGCAAGATGGGAGAGTGCCTTAGAAAAGCACTAGCAAACAGGCTAGAGGAGGGGTGGAGCAACAATGGCCAAATATCAAAACTGCCATCACAGAGGCAGCAAGCCTTTGTGTGAAGCAAATAAACAAATCAAAACGAAAGAAAAAGCCACTATGGTTCTCAAAAGAGGTGGTGCTGAAGGTTAGGGAGAAAAAGATAGCATTTAGGAAGTATAAGAAACACAGAAGGAGCAGGACAGAGAACTGTACCAGTTAAGGCAGAAGGAAGCAGGGAGGGTAGTCAGAATAGCAAAGGCACAAACTGAGGAAAAGATAGCTAACTCGGTTAAGAAGGGGGATAAAACCTTTTATAGGTATATCAGGGAGCGTAGAAAGACAAAGGGAGGGATAGTGAGGCTGAATAGAATGGATGGTGGGTGGGCAGAGAGTGACAGTGATAAAGCAGGGATATTGAATGAATACTTCTGTTCAGTATTCACAAAGAGGAAGTGGGAGGTGCCTCAATCCAATTAACAGAAGCACTCTGGAAAGGGGGTTGATCCCAGTCCTTTCATTGGAAGAAAGGGTCTTGAAAGAACCTCAAAACTGAAGGTGGACAAAGCAATGGGGCCAGATGGAATTCACCCCAGAATTCTAAAAAGAATTAAGCAGAGAACTATGACACCACTGACTACGCTTTTAACAAATCATGGGAAGATGGTGTGGTACCTGAGGACTGGAAGAAGGCGGATGTGATTCCCTTCACAAAAGTGGGACCAAGACGGAGGCAGGAAACTACAGACCTGTCAGTTTGACCTCTGTGGTAGGGAAAGTGATGGAATCACTTGAAGGAAAGAATTGTTGAGTACCTAGAGGCCAGTGGGCACAGGACCCAAGGCAGCATGGGTTCACAGTGGAAGATCATGTCAGATGAATCTAATTGATTTCTTTGACTGGGTGACCAAAGTAGTAGACCAGGGAGGGGCTATGGACATGGCCTACCTAGACTTTAGCAAGGCATTTGACACAGTCCCACACAAAATATTAGTAGTCAAATTAACCAGCCTCGGAGTGGGTCGCAGGGTGGTAGCCTGGGTAAAACATTGGCTGAACAACAGGACACAGAAGGTAATTGTAAATGGAGTCCACTCTGAAGAAACAGGGTTACTAGTGGGGCACCGTAGGTTCAGTATGGGTCCAGTCCTTTTAATGTCTTTATAAGTGACATTGCAGAGGACTGAAGGAAAAGATGCCTCTTTGCAGATGACACAAAGATCTGCAACAGGGTTGATACACAAGGAGGCATGGAAAGGATGAGAAGGGACTTGGCAAAGTTGGAGGAATGGTCAGAAGTATGGCAGCTTGGATTCAATGCAAGGAAGTGCAAAGTAATGAATGCACCTGGGAAACAAAAACCCAGGGGAAGATTACACAGTGGCGGGGAGGTAGTAACAACAACAAAAATGGAAAGAGACCTAGGGGTAATCATATTAGATGACCTTAAGGTTGGCAAGCAATGCGAGAAGGCAGTAGGGAGGGCTGGGGGGATACTGGGATGTATAGGGAGAGGTATCACCAGCAGAAAACAGGAAGTTGTTATCCTCCTGTACAGATAGTTGGTGAGACCCCATCTGGAGTACTGTGTCCAGTTCTGGAGACCCCATCTCTGCAAGGACATAGACAGGATGGAGGCAGTTCAGAGGAGGGCAACTAAAATGGTGCAGGGTCTGCAAGAGAAGCCATATGAGGAGAGACTAAAGGAGCTTAATATGTATACCCTTGGGGAAAGGAGGGAGAGGGGGGACATGATAGAAACATTTAAGTACCTCAGTGGAATCAACAAAGTCCAAGAGGGTAGCATCTTTCAGAAAAAGAGATGTGCAAGAACAAGGGGACACAATTTGAAGATAGAGGGGGGACAGCTCGGGCAATGTGAGGAAGTATTTTTTCACAGAGAGGGTGGTGGACACATGGAACAGCCTTCCTGAGGAGGTTGTGGGGTCTAAAACTGTGGGAGAATTCAAGAATGCATGGGACAGACATAAGGCAATTTTTGTGGGGGTAGGAAGAAATAGGCTGTTGGTTAAATAGGATCTGCAGCTTATCCTCTAGGCAGGAAAATGGGCAGACTAGGTGGGCCAAGCGGTCCTTATCTGCCGTCAAAGTCTATGTTTCTATGTTTCTATGAACTACCATGATGGACACTATGGTCATAGCACAGCTATCCTGAGTAAACTGAGGTAGAGATGGAAATGCTATCGCAACAGGATAGGATGGGAGTGGTAGGAAACAGCTGATGCTGTGAAGAACAAATAGACCAATACAAGGAAGAATGCCTCGAGATCACAGAGCGTGGCATGCGAGCACGTGGGAACACAGAGGTGATAAATCAGAGGTCAGAAGAATAAATGAAGTTGCACACGCCGAGGACGAGGGATGAGCAAATCAGGAAGAAAGGCCGAAGGTTCACGATGGACATCTGGGGAATCAAAGCAGGAAGGAGAACAATGGCAGTAGACATAGATTGGGTGGTTGGGAATGAGGGGCAGAAAGCCCAAGTTATCTAGCCACTTGAGAAGCAGTAGAACCAGAGGACTGAAGAAGAGGAAATGGCAGAGAAAAATCTGAATCTGAACCAGGAGCCGCAGGGGAGAGCAAAGACTGTGGAAGGCACTCCAGGGGACGAACCCGGGAGCAGTTCACAGTACAGGAGCAGGGAAGGGGGGGTGAGGAGAACCAATCAAAGTCAAGATCAAGGAAGGAGGAAAAGAATCCAAGTCAGAGGAAGCCTGCGCTGTCCTTCGAAATGGACAGCCATTGAGGGTTGCGAGCAATGTCCCTGCAACTAGATTCTCAAAGACACGGGAGGAGAAATATGAGTACTGAGCGCATAGCAGGCCTATGCGAGCCTACAAAACAGACCTGGGGAATCAGAGGCAAGCTTGATGGAGAATAGCATAGAAGATGCCCCTGAACTTGCTCGGGCAGCCAAAGGGGCTCAGGAGATGAGAGCCCCACCCCTCGTAGCTGGAAGTCTTAAAACCTACATCGAGAGGTGTCATGGAGATGGGGGACGACGAAGGTCTACCTGGAGTGAAGACAGGCTCACTATGGGCCAGGTAGAAGGACCCGCTCTGAGATGTACAAGCTCTAGATGCAGATTTTGGGGTGCAGCGCGAGACTGTCAGCTACTGGTGAGCCCCTAGCTGAGAAGCAATGAACATGGAAGGAATGTCTCCAAATGGAGAGCAGTTCGATGAGGCAGCATAAGATCTAATGGGAGGTATGCTCGAATTGATGCAAATTAGACCCCGAGGTAGGACTGAGCAAAGCAGAACCAGAATATGTCAAGAAGAAGCAACCCGGGGTGCAAGTGAGCCATCTTTGTGGTAGGAAGCACCTCAACAGAGCTCCTGCATCTACAAAGATTTAAAGTTTTAAAATAACAATTTAATACTCCTTAAATAGCAAAAAAGAGAGCAAAACAGACTCCTGAACAATCTGAGAGTCGAAAGATCTAAAAATTAAGATGGTCCGACAAAAAGCACAACATCAGGGCCAACCGAAAGAATCTCAACAGCAAAGCACAAGTAAGGCCTGCGGAGCGGCAAGTAGTGGGGAAATGGTTACTACGGCCTCATCGGATCCTCCGTGGAAAGCAATGCTCGAATCAATGCAGACAATGAATGCGAAACTAGAAAAGACCCTACAGAAATTGGAAAATCATGATGCAGTTATACAGTCCCTATCTGGATCCATGGCTGAGATGGAAAAAAGAAGTGTCTCCACATTGGCCACGGTGGTTAATCTCACCCAGGAAAACACCCAACTGAGAAGCCGTGTGGAAGTGGTCGAGAATCAACTCCGATCTGGAAATGTGAGAATAGTTGGGGTCCCAGAGGGTGTCGAGGGCACAGATCTACTGCAGTTTCTGACTAAATGGATGCAAGACCATCTAACAGTACCCGATGACTTTGCCTGGTCCACACTGAAACAAGCTTATCGAATTAACCCAAGGGTGAGGCCTACTGGAGCAAACCAGTCTAGAACTGTCCTTATACGCACTTCGGGCTCTAAGATCCGAGGTAGGTTGATCACAGCAGCTAGAGCTATGTACCCCCTGGATATCGATGGCTCTGATGTCAAGTTATATCCTGACCTTTCCTTCCAGACGAGGGCACGTCGGAAGAGCTTTGATGTGGTTTGCCATCGTCTGAGATCCTTGGGCATAATCCATTCCTTCTTACTTCCAGCTCGGCTCTGAATCATCTACGGGGGCAAAACCTGGAGTTTTAATAACCCGCAAGATGCTGGATGTTGGGTGGAGAAGGCGGAGGCCGAATTTGTAGGCGGTAGAGAAGCTGTGGAGCTCCAGCAATCGGATTCTGACGACTGAGGCAAGGCATCGTGAGTGATATAGCAGCTAAACCCAGAAATGACTCATTAATGAAAGACATTTAAGTTTTTGATTAAAATATTATCATTTCTGATTTAAGTCATTAAGGGATAATGGGATTCATTTCCTTTCCTTTAATTGATTGTTCGTAAGAAAATATACTTGTGTATATTTACTGGCTGAGCTCTCAGTCTGAGAGCATGGGAAGAATCATCATAATATCCCTTACACCACATGGACTGTAAAAGCTTTTCGGCTGTTTGATGCTGACTCTTAGGCTTAGGGCCCACATTAAAATTGTTTTTTAAACTGCACGTGCTGTGCTAAACTGTTAAGTTGTTATACTTTTAGCCTACTCGGATTGACTATTCACTATAGGTGATGCTGTTTGGGTCTGTCTTGTCTTTTCTTTTCCCCTCATTGTTGGGATATTATACAGGATGTATGGAATCTAACAGAGGTTTAATTCAATGTTTGCATTTTATACCGAATAATAGGTTGAATAGCAATCGTTTAGGATTGCTTCATAACGACTGTGTTTGAATACTCCCTGCTGAAAACACCTTTAACCACTGAAGAGGCTGGCAACTTTATTGAACAATTTGGGACTTGTTCTTATAAGAATTGAATGTAATTCCCCCACCTCCTATTGTAAAAGATTACGGGGCTTCAGATTTACTGTATTACTGCTCTGTACCTAAAAAGACATGTACCTATTCCCTGTATGAGTATTATATGTATAATCTGTTTATTAACAGAAAATTAATAAACATAAATTTAAAAAAAAGAAGAAGCAACCCGTGATCGGTAACCATGGGATTGTATGCCAACCGGGTCCAAGGAGAGCCAAATTAGGAAAGGATGGAATCACAGGTATGGAGGAGCGAGAGTGGTAGGGTGAATCCGGCACAGGACAGTGAGATAGGCAGTACCAGGAGGATGTCTGAAAGGGTTGGACTAGAACGAGGGAATAGGGACGGAGGATGAGATGAGAAGGCAGTGTGAGAAGCATGAGGGAAGATTAGGTGATGTGAATAAATAGGGAGTGGCGAGAAAATGGGACGGTAGGATGAGGCCGCCTCAAAAAGACAACAGAAGTCGGAGAAGAACAGGAAATGGAGGGGTCCCATCAGGCACCTCCTTGCACAAACATGAACCCAATGCAAGAAAAAGAAGCTCAGGGGAGCAGCAAAAAGAACAAAATCAAAGAGAATGAACAGAACCCCATGTGGCATGAGGAAAGACTAGAGGTAGGCAGGCAGCATGGAAGAAAAAGGAAGACGATGTACAGTCAGCAGCAAAAAGCAATGTGGCCAAGTACCAAGAAGACATCTTCCCGCCGGGGCTAGATAGTCACCTTGGGTCAATACCAGCAGCCATAGCTGGGCAGACGAATGAGAGAAATTATAGAGGGAATGCTTGTAGCTAAACACCAAGAGAAAGAGAAAGAGAAAGAGTGAGGGTAAATGAATGAGCATGTTGACCAACCATGGATGGGCAGGAGAAAAAATGCTGAACAAAGGGGAAGGGAGCAGAAGGAACAAAAGCAGATGGGTCCCATGTGGCAGAGGAGGATGACCGCCACAACAGGAGAGATGACAGGTGGTCAAGAGGGTGGCATGGAATGTGAAGCCAAGCAAAACCAAGCGGCTAGAGCTGGCAGACAGGAGCCGACATATAAACTAGGTTCAGAGCGCTACCTGAGGGAGGCAAAGAAGTGATCCACAAATTGTCCCTGAGGTCCAGAGGGAGAAGAGCAGCATTCCACATTGAGGACAGGAAAAGTAGGCACTGTGGAATGTAAAACAAGAACTATCTAACAGAGTGAGAGATCCATGGAGTCAGCAATAAGGAATGCATCCACTGATAAGAGTGCAACGATGCCACAGGTTGATGTTCAGAAATAGCTGCGACAATACGGGGGTTGAAACTGGAACAGGCCCACTAACCAAATGCTGGAAGATCATCTAGTGGGCTAGTAAGATTCTCCTTTAACTAGCCTGTGGGCATGGTCAGAAGAAGGTAACGGTTCCAGAAGTACACCAGTGGGCCAGTGGAGAAGCGTTCTGGGCTAATGGATGTACTCAGGAACTAGCCCTGCTGGCATGTGGCAACCAGTCGGATTAACGACCCCTGTATTATGAAGAACATCAGGATACCAAAGTTGAGCTAGGTGAAAATCAAGGGAAATCATGGTGCAATGGGAAATGCAGAGCAGGGGGAGAAGGAAGGGGGCAAAGGGAACTACATTGAAGAAAATTAGAGAGAAGGAAAGAGTCAAGCAATGAGGTCGATGAGTGAAGAAGATGGGCATCCATGATCAGCCCTGAGAGCATGAAGAAGATCAGGAAACCGATGAGGAGTGAGGGAAAATGAGAGAGAGGCAACCCACAAAAGAGTACAAAGTACAAGCGCACATGAGGGACTCCCAGAACTATGCTCAAAATACCCTAGTGGCATTTAAAAGAAACACAAGTGCTAAATCAGGGCAGAAGACATACAGGGAGCACAGCACCAAAGTAGGCCAGCAGGCAACAGGTCAGGGTAAGGGAAGCCAAAGACAGTGACAGTTGAAACAGAGAGGCGAGCAAGTGGGCAACTGAAGTGGAGGAGAGGGAACAGAATGAGTGCGCCTTGAAGCATGGCCAAATGAGCGCTCTGAAAGGAGATGAATTGCCAAGGGAAAGGCCAGAAAAGGGAAGGGGGGTGCACCAGAATGAAAAACAGCATCCGATAGAAGTAGGGAGACGGGACGATTCAGAAACACAGACAAGGGCAGAGAATCGAAAGCGAAGTGGAGAAACAAAGTAGGAGCAGCAACACTCACCAAGATGGATGGGTCCCAGCAGCACTAGGCAGAGCAGACAGTTGGGGAAGATGGAAGATGAGTGCTAGAATCCAGTGCCAGGAAAAGGAGCAGGATGGGCAAGCGGCCACTTGATTCTGACAACTGCAAAACACAAAGTAGCTGCTACCCACCGCAATGGCAAGTAAGACGGTGAAGTCCAGGATGGGGAGCTGAGCAGAGGAGGTGGCCAAAGGGAGGGAATGTGGTACAGAAACCAGAGGAAGAGGAGTGAAGGAACAGAAAAATGGTAAGAGAAAGAAGTGAGGGTGGCGGGGAGAGGGACGACGAGCAAAGAAGTGGGGAGCCAGGTACCCGCAAGGGAAGGCAGGCCAAAAGCTCTGGTGAGGAGAAGACGAGGAGCGGGCATCCGAGAGTGGGGGGTTGGGGGGGCACAGGACAATATTAAAGGCACGCAGACAGGGAAGGGGAGAAGAAAAATGAAGGCTGAATTGGCAGGGGGGTACAATGAAAAATGAGTTGGTGGCTGAGGAATGCAGGCAAAAGTCTGATAAGGGGAAGGAGGAAGAGCGGCACTTCCGGCCGCAACAAAGAAACAAATCCAGGAATGGTCCAGGAGGAGTGGCCTTTTAAGGCCTGATGGGGGAGTGACATTGTTGCTCCGCCCATTGAACCTCAGGCTTAAAGCCTTCCCAATATGGCTGCCTGTCTCCACGAGGTAGGGTATTTGGCAGTGGAATGACTGTTCTGTAGTGCTCCTAGTAAAGGTTCTCGGATCCATTCGTAGGCCCCCTTATAAAACTCTGCATCGTAGCCATCAGGGCCCAGGCTCTTCCGATTTTTAAGATTATGTATTGTGTGATCAACTTCCTGGGAAGTGACTGGGCTCATCAGCAAATCTAAATGATGTTGGGTGCGTGACGGAATCCTCAGGTCACTCAGAAAGGTGGCAATTTCATTGGGATCTGGGGAGAGGATCCTGTAAATAGCTCGGAGTAGTATCGATGAAAGAGTGAAAGTATCTGTGTTGTAGTAGTATGCACCTGCCTTCCTGTATGGGGGTCTTTGATTTTGCCAACTGTAAGCAGCTGGGTTTGTTTACAAAGGCAGTATGCCAGGATCCGAGAGGCACAAGTCCCCCTCCTCATAGTATCTTTGACGATGTTAGACCAATGTTTGTTGGGTTCTTTTGGTCAATATTTGTTGCATTTCACGTTTTAACTGGAATACTTGATCTTTTAAAGTTAAATCTCCCTGCATGTGGGCCTGCTGGGCAGTTCTCAATTTTTCCTGGAAGTCTTTAAGGTGGGCCTCGCTCTGACGCTTTTCCCTGGAAGCAAAGGCCAGTATGTGGCCCCAGAGGACAGATTTTAAATTGTCCCACAATAACGGGGGTGAAATATGAGGGGAGGCATTGTCTCTAATTATTTCGAGGATTTTTTTCCTTTAACAAATCTATAAAGGATTGGTCCTTTAAAAGGGATGGGTTGAAGCGCCAGAAAGTGTTTGTAGATTAGGGAGAGGTACACTTGTAGGTCTAAATAATAAAGGACGCTTAGGGACAACATTAACCATCATTGATGTACAAGGGTTATAGCAACATAGAAGTAGGAAATGGAGCAGTACAGGAAGGGATACACTAGGGGTGAAACAGCTATAATGGGGCGGTGGGGGTGTGACAGGGTTGAATAGGGCCCTGTAACAGTTGTTCTGGAGAAAGAGTTTAAATGCAAGGATCTGTTCTATTCTCCCCCTTTTCTGTCTTTTCTCTGTCTGGTTACGCAACCAAATTTTCTCGTGAGACCTACGACTTGATCACCCCAATGGTCTTGCAGTTCTCTGCCTCTCACTATCTCTCTACCTTCTCTTGCTGTTCTATTTTTTCTCCCCCCCCTTGCATATCTTCAAGTATAAAAATATATGTGAATCTTTTTGTGGAAATGTAATTGATACTGGGATCCCTATGTTTAAAACTGTATATAGTTATACGGTTGAAATGATTGCAAAGCTATTTGGAACTTAAGGGGTTAACCTGAGATGCAATTTTTAAGCCTTTTGCCGAAGATGTAAACAAGAGGTCAGTTCTGGGTCACAATGTTCTTTTTGCTGCACTTGTTGAAATTGATAAGAACACTGGAAACTTACAAAGAACATTGTGTGAGAAGCATGCTATTTTTCTAAACAAGCTTCTGCACAGACTTATAACAAGCATTTGTCAATTCCAAATGTTGTCTCGCTGGCATTGGTAGTGCAGGAGTTAGAGATGCATAATAGGAATGGCAGTGAAGTATTGAACTGACGCCAATCCCACCCCCACCCTGCAGAGACTGACAGGCGCTGGGGTGTGCCTTTGAGTCATCAGCTATAATGCTCATGCCATTTAACCTCACCCTACCCTGTAGACACTGACAAGTGTCATGGTGTGCTTTGGGGTCTTTGGGCCTTATACTTACCCCATTCCATAAGGAAATACGCTGAGATGGGTGCAGTACAGGAGAATGGGGTGAACTTTAGGGTAGAACACTTCAAGGCACACCTCAGTGCCTGTCACTGACTGCAGAGTGGGGGTGGAATGGCAAGAGGATTACAGCCAATGATCCAAAGTCACACCCCTGACACCTGTCAGTCTTTACAGGGTGGGATGTTACAGTTGGAGACCCTAACGCTGCAGGCGTTTGTTGGTATTTTCACTCCAAATTTTTAACATGGGCGTTTTGTGACCCCACCTCATGAAGAGCGCCACTATCGGTTTGTTTGCTGAAAGGTGGTTTTGCACAGTGACTATGTCATTTGGCGACACAGGCACGAAAACACATTTTGGGCAGGAAGTGAAAAATGACAACTCTATTGTTCATGAGGAGGTGTAAAAAAATGGCAACACTGAGAGTGAAAATATGAAAAATTGGTGAAGTATGAACAGGCATAGAAACTGCGCAACACACGTCCGTAACCCAATTATTTTTGGAATTTTTTAACCACATTTTCAACATAGGCATTTTGGGACCTCCCCTCATGAACAGTGGCACTGTGATTTGTTAATCTGTCCCAAAAGTTGATTTCCCACAGCGACCACACCATTGTGCACCACAGGTGCGAAAACACATTTTGGACAGGATGTGAAAAATTACAGCTGTACTGTTCATAAGGAGGTGTGAAAAAATGCCAGTGTTGAAAATCTAGCGTGAACATATTGCAAATTTGTGAAGTTACAAGGGTCCGTGGAAACTGCGCATTGCACGCTTGTAACACAGTCATTTTATGGACTTTTGTCACCAGATTTTCAACATAGGCATTTTAGGACCTCTGCTCATGAACAGTGTCACCATCATTTTCTCAAACTGTCCCGAAAACTGATTTCGCACAGTGACCATGCTATTTTGCGCTGGACTTGTGAAAATACATTTCAGCCAGGATATGGAAAATGACAGCTGTACTGTTCATAAAGAGGTATGGAAAAATGCCAATTTCAAAAATCTGGAGTGAAAATATTACAAATTCATGAAGTTACAAGTGTGCGTGGAAACTGCACAATGCACGCTCATAAAACAGCCATTTTTTTGGATTTTTTTCCACCAAATTTGCAACATAGGCTTTTTGTGAGACCACCTCATAAACAGTGGCACTGTCATTTTGTTAATCAGTCCCGAAAGGTGATTCTGCGCAGTGACCACAAAATCACCTTGCGGGACCGAATAACGCCATGACAGTGACTGAATTCATGAGGAGGGGTCCCAATAACCCCATGTTGAAACTTTGGTGCCAAAATTCCCCAAAATGCCTGAGATATGCACCAAAGTTGAAAAAACTCTATTTATGCCATTGTACTGCTTACCGGCATTTCAGTTCGTGGTCGGCTTTGAAGAGTGCAGATGTGTTCCTGGTCCACCGAAGACCATTGCACTGTGCTCCCGAGGTAAGTATGGGGTGAGGGGGGTGTGGGGAGGCAGGGTGGCAGGGGATGGGCGCCGGTTGGGGGAGGGCCACCGGAGCCAACGAGGGACCGTTTTCTGGTTTGCAGGTTTAAAAAAAAAAAAGCATTGCAGGATGGTTTTTGCTTTACAGGGGCACTTGGAAAGCTGAGGTGGGCTCCCAGCATGCCACCCGACTGTTTTTGGGGGGTGCTGTAGCCGACGGGGATTGGGCACCCCTGCCACATGCCGTAAGGGGGCGACAAGAGCTAAGGGGATTGGCCCCCTCAGCGCACAACAAAAGTGGTGGGGTCATTATGCCAATGGGGAGTGGGCTTCCCTGTCGGCAAAATAAACAGGGAAGGGGGGACTGAAGCCGATGGGGATTGGGCCCCCCGTCGGCAAAGAAAGACTGTTTGGGGGACCCATGATGCCAAGGGGGATTGGGCACCCCCTCAGCATACACTTTAAATGGGAGGGGAGGCATTATGCCAATGGAGAGTGGGCTTCCCCCATCGGCAAATGAAGTGGGTTGGGGCACTCTGTGCGGCGGCAGTCAGTGCTGCCATGTTTTTTAAACTGCTTCACCAGGAAAGGCACACTGCTGCATGACAAGCTTGGTTCTCATTGCAGCGGACCTTTTCTGAGATCTGGTGGCCAGTTTACGTGTTGCTGGTGTCGGCGCCTGCAGCTGCCTTATTGGAGAATGAGGGACGCACCTACTGATGCGTGCCCTGCACTTGCCCACAGTGACCACACCTCCAAATCTGTTACTGCAATATAAGTAAATAAGCAACACGCCAAATCCAACATAAAAGGAGCTGCAGTGTTTTGCAAAAGAGAGAGAGAGAGACAGAGACTGAAAGACTTGAGATTGGAAATTGAGAAGAAAACCTCAGAAAGACTCTGTTTTCTATGTCTCTTCTACCATTGTAAATAGTTATTCTGAACAATTTTATTATTTTTTTAATAAAACTCTTGTTGCGAATTTTACAACTGCTTCTGGTTTTCCTATGCTTCCTGACCTGTGCCTCAATGACAGCGAGGTACAGGGAGCAGCGGGAAATAAGAGGGGGCACCATGGGTAGAATAGTGGGCTGCAATGGGTATTGGGCAGCTGTCTGGATGAACATATTATGGAGACTAGGAGGGTGTTCAGTCTGCCACAGGCTAAGGAGTCTGGAGGAAAGAGTGCAGTGGCTTGGTGGAGAGTTGGAGAGTGTGTGGGCAGGGGGTGGGAATGGGGGCAGGAGGGCCTCTGCCAAGGAGTAACAGGACGGCACATCAGGTTGGGGAAGGGGACAGGGTGGGGAGGAGGGATCATATCAGACAAGGGTCAAGTGTTAGAAGCGGGTCACGAGACGGGGAAGGAGCCAATGGACGACAGTACAGGGGTGGCAGGTAGTAGGGTTGCGATGCTGGCAACAGTGGTGGAGGGGGGAGGTAATAGAACTCCACGGGAGGGATGCAGGGGGAAAGGGAAAGGAGTGTGCAGGGGTCAGGCATTTAGAGGAGGGTAGCAGGGGGAGAGGGGCACTGCTGAAAAGGAAGGCATTGGTGGCAGTGGTGAGGGCGAGGAGCAGTGCTGATAGGTCAGACAAGAGGAGCATAGCAAAAGGGGACAGGGGCCAATGGAGGAAGGGGGCAGAGGTGGATGACAGCATGGGACCATGGGGGGGAGACAGCTTGGGGGGGAAGGTGGGGGAGTTATAGGGGAGAATCATAGAGACATAAATGGGAAAGGAAGGGCAGACTCTAGTAATAGACAAAGAGGTAAGTGGAGGAGAGAAGGAACAGAGCATGAAGAGGGAGGTGTACTAGTGTTGGGGGACTCCATACTGAAAGGGATCAGATGGGGCAGTAAAGGGGAAAGACATAGTCTCATATGGGTCAGTGCTATTCCCGGGTTGACAGCAGGCAGGGCGGGGCAGTCCATTCTCAAGTGCACAGAGAGGGGATAGAAGAAACCGCATGTTGTGGTCCACGTGGGTATGAATTATCTGGTGGGGGAGAAGGTAGATGTAGTAAGGGAGAGGTTCGAGGAACTGGGAAGGCTGTGTAAGGAGGTGGGGAAATCAGTGGCCTTTTCAGAGTTGCTCCCAGTACCCCGTGCAAGTACAAGGAGGAAGGGAAGGATAGTGGAGTTCAACACCTGGCTGCAGGAATGGTGTCATACCAAGGGGTGTGGGTTAGTAGGTGGCTGGGGCAGAACTTGGGACAATAACAACCTGTACCCAGGGGAAAGGCTACGTTTGAGCAAGGAGGGGAAGGGAGTATTAAAGCAGGGGATAAAAGGGTACATAGCAACAAGGGTAGATTTAAACTAGGAGGGGGGGTGACAAGTGGACAGCTGGTAGGCAGGATTTTCAAGAGAGAGGAGCCAGACAAGCTTAACCCCCAAGCTATGGGGGAGGGCATCAAGGTATGGACAAAAAGGGGGGGTAATCGGGGAGGGGAAGGGAAAGGAACAGGTTGGAAGGTGGTGTCACTGAACGCAAGGAGCCTAGGAAACAAATTAGCTGAGTTACAGGCTTTCTTAGCAGTGGGGCAGGTGGACATTGTGGCCATAACAGAAACTTGGGCCACCCAGTACCAGGACTGGGATATGATGATCCCAAGGTATAGGATATTCAGAAAGGACAGGGCAAACAGGAAAGGTGGGGGGGTGGCAATCTATATACGGGAGAGAATAAGATGCATAAGGGAAGGGGGGAGGAAGGTGGGACAGAGGCCCTATGGATGCAGGGATACAGTTTCAAGACTCAAAGAGCGGGGTACTAAGGATGGAGGTAGTCTATAGGGCACCAACTCAAGGGGAGGAGCTGGACAGGTAGTTGGCAGAACAAATTAGGAGCATTTGCATGAAGGGGAATACGGTGGGAGGGGGACTTCAACCTACCTGGGGTGGAGTGGAGCTTGCCAACCACCACAAGTGCAAGGGAGCAAGTCATATTGGGGGCATTTCAGGATAGCTTCCTGGTGCAGTTGGTGTCACAAATGCACTCAGCAGGTCAGGCCCTCTGCTCCCACAGTACCAACCTCCAAGTGCAGTATTGTGAACAGGTAACAGACAGGGCAACCCTCCTGTCTGCTTGTGGGTCCGAATAACCTTTAGTCTCAAGTTCTGGGGGATTCAAACTGTGAACCTTATGCTAGTGTACCCAAATGTACAGGCTCAGATAATCTGCTCTTTGGGGGAATACCAGATATCTTTCGCCTAAGGGCACCTAACCAGGTATCCAAAATGAACCCTTAAAACTCTGTAAAAGACCTTAGGTACATTCTTACCTTTTCCCAGTTTGGTAACAACATCAAGCTTCTAAACAGTTTTGTCAGTCTTAACCCTCCATATATCACATGCAAAAGGAAGAACGTGGAAGACCCAGGCAGTATCTTTCAAATGAAAGGTTTACTTAAAAATGGATAAAAATATGTTAAATATAAACACAGAATACTATATCACAAAGCATACAATCACTTAAAAGAAAACAAAGAAACTACAGACAAACTCCTACCAACATACAGTAAGACTTTTTCTATCTAAAGTATTATCTCTTTACAGTGCTTAAGTTAGATCTTGTTTCTTAAGAGCCCCCCAAAAAATGTCACTCAGTTGAAACGCAGAATACAATTTAAAATGCTGTGTTTCCACCCCTTCTATGATGTCATCTAGCTCCTCCTTTTAGAATATAAAAAAGTATGCAAACAATGATCTTCCTGTTAGGAGATATTTTAAATACTGTGACTTCAGCAAAAACAAATGTCCCAATATGACTCCTTAATTAACATCCCCTCTTTGATCTCAAGCAGTTCCTCTTCCCAGAGCACATCAAAGGATTTTTATGACTTTTCACACCGTGGTATAAAAAAATGTTTTTCCTCTAAGACGTCATAAAAGTTTACGAGCCCTATATCCTGGTAGCTGGGTCAGCTCTAATTAAGTCTCTGTAGTCCTTTAATTATCTCCTGGCCTCAGGTTAACATATCCTGCAGCTTCTCTGAAACCTGGGGGGGGGGAGGCCCATGGCACTGCTGCCTTGTGGAGACAATCATACACTACATTTTTATATTACAAGTATCATATAATAATCATAATCAGCTTGCCAAGCATCACAATCCTCCCCACCTAGACTGAATTTGGGGCTCTATCCCCTGCACGGGATGAGCTTCCTAAATCAGTTCACTCTTCATATACACGCGACAGGCCATCAGTGTTCTGATTGGTCGTTCCAGCCCTATGTAAGATCGTCATGTCATACCCTTCCAAGGCAAGACTCCATCTTAATAGTCTACCATTGGTTTTTCCCATTTGGGTCAGTCAAACCAGGGGGTTGTGGTCCATTTGTACCTCAAAATGCTGCCCATATAAGTATGTCTCTAACTTCTTTAGGGCCCGCACTATGGCAAAACACTCTTTTTCCACAGTAGAGTAAGCCTGCTCCCTGGGATGTAACTTTTTACTCAGGTACACTACTGAGTGATTTTTCCCTTGGATGGATGTCTGACTCAGTACTGCCCCAATACCCATGCCTGAGGCGTCAGACTAAACTATAAAGGGTCTGCTATAGTCAGGACTTGTCAATACAGGAGCACTGCACAGTGCCTCCTTCAGTCTGGTAAAGGCTTTTTCACAGGCTGGTTCCCAGGTAATTTTCTTAGACATCCTTTTCTTTACCAAGTCAGATGGGGAGCAGCCAGGGCACTGTAATTGGGTACAAATTTCCTATAGTACCCAGCTGTCCCTAGAAAACTCCTGACCTGCTTCTGTATTTCTGGTCTGGGCCATGCCTTGATCACCTCTATTTTTACCTGGTTAGGATGGAGCTGTCCCTGACCTACAACATGCCCGAGGTATGCTACTTCAGCCATGGCCACCTGGCACTTCTCAGCTTTGACAGTGAGCCTGGCCCTCTGTATCCTGCCCAGCACTTTCCTAAGATGGGATAGGTGTTCCTCCCAGCTGGCACTAAAGATGGCAGTGTTATCCAGGTATGCCATAGCATACTCCTCAGCACCATTTAACACCTGGTTCACCAACCTTTGGAAAGTGGCTGGGGCATTCTTCATTCCGAAAGGCATTACTTTAAATTCAAATAAGCCTATCGGAGTGATGAAGGCTGACCTCTTCCTAGCTCTGTCAGTTAACTCGACCTGCCAATACCTCTTTGTCAGGTCAATAGTCATAAGGTATGTCGCCCCTCCCAACTTGTCCAGGAGTTCATCCGTCTGGGGCATCAGGTGAGTGTCTGACTTCGTGACTGCATTCAGTCCACGATAGTCCACACAGAAATGAGTAGAGCCATCTGGCTTGGGCACAAGGACTACGGGTGAGGCCCAGGGGCTGTGGGGTCTGTGGATTACCCCAAATCCAGCATTTCCTCCACCTCTCTCATAATGTCCTTTTGGACAGCCTCTGACACCCGATATGCTGTCCGCCATATAGGCGTCTGTGTCCGTCTCCACATCGTGCATTGCTAAGGGGGTTAGTCCAGGTTTGGCGCTAAACAGGGGGGCAAAGTCTGCTAAAACTTCCCTTACTTCCTGGATCTTGCCCGGGGCCAGCTGGGAGACAATTTAACTGCCTCCACAGAGGACTCCCACTTGCTTTCTTCCAGAAAGTCCAGAAGGGGGTCTCCTTCATCCGTCCCTTCCCCAGGACTATATACTGCAAACACAATGTCAGCCTTATTAGCATATGGCTTCATCATGTTGACATGGTACATTCTTTCGTCTGTCTTCTGTCAGGTAACTGTGATATAGTTCACATCATTTACCTTCCTAACTACTTTGTACGGGCCGACCCACTCAGCCTGCAGCTTGCCATTTCAGACCGGAATAAGGACCATGACTTCCTGACCCACCGTGTATGAGTGAGCTCTGGCTCTGTGGTTGTACTACACTTTATGTTTCTGTTGGGCAGCTGCCAGGTTGCACTGGGCTGTCCCCATAAGCTCCTTCATCCTTTTCCTAAACCTAAGGATGTAATCCACTATGGGAGTTTCCTGGGTGGCATGCTTGCCTTCCCAGTCCTCCCGGATCAAGTCTAGGGGCCCACGTACCTGGTGTCCATATAAGAGCACAAAGGGAGAAAATCCTGTCGACTGCTGGGGCACCTCCCTGTATGCAAACAACAGGTGGGGAAGGTATTTCTTCTAGTCCCTCTTATGCTGTTCAGCAAATGCTTGGAGCATTGACTTCAGGGTACCATTAAATCTTTTCACAAGCCCATTGGCTTGTGGGTGATAAGGTGTGTGCATCTCTCCACCAACTCACACTTCTCCCACAAACATTTCTTCAGGTCCAACATGAAGGAAATCCCCTCCCTCGGGGATAACCTCCTGCGGAAACCCAACACGGGAGAAAATCCCAAGTAAGGCATCTGCCACTTTGTCTGTCCTTAGTGAGGATAGGGTAACTGCCTCGGGGTACCGGGTGGCATAATCCACCACAGTCAGGATGAACCTCTTCCCGGAGCAGCTGGGGATATTTAAAGGCCCCACAATATCCATTCCCACTCTCTGAAATGGGTCCTCCACTATGGGCAATGGAATTAGGGCAGCTTGGGTTTTCTTACCTGCCTTCCTTAGTTCTTGGCACTGGTGACAAGACCTGCAGTACTCCTTCACCTGCTGGGTAAAGTTGGGCCAATAGAAATTCTGGGCCAACCGCTGTGTAATGCGTGCAATTCCCAGATGACCAGAAAAGGGAATATCATGTGTAATCTTGAGCAACTGTTCACGATACCCCTGGAGAATGACAAGCTGCCTGCCTATCACCCCTCCTTCTGTCTGCACAGCCTGAATATACATCAGTCTATTTTCCAAATAAACCTTATGTTTACCGTTACCTCCCTGTGCTCCATCAGAGTCTGCCCAAGCCCTCAGCTTCTCTAGACAAGGGTCACTTTTCTGAGTAGCTGCAAACTCCTTACATATTCCCAAGGCATGGGACAGGTCCCCTTCAGTCTCTAAACTAGGGTCCCTAGTACTAGCATCAGGGCACTCAGGATCACTGTCATCCCTAACCCTCTGACAATGGGTCACCCCACCTTCTCCGGAGTAACTCTCCATAGCCGTGTGGTTAACTGCTACTGGGGTAATTTCTACCCCCTTTTCATTACTCTCCATATCAGGAGGCACAGGCTGGGGAACCAGCCTCCCAGTGGTGTCCACACTGGCTTATGTGGGGTCCAAGGAACTACAATTTCCCCTTCCCACTTGGCTATGGGTAACTGCACACTCCATCCCCTGTTTGAGATTGTTGCTAAGGATGATGTCAACTGCTAACATTTTGGCTACAGCCACCTGTTGCACAGTTCCCCCTGTTTCACCCCAGTCTAGGAGAACACTAGCGAGGGGCAATGTTTTCTCCTCACCAGTAAAGTCTTGTACAGTTACAAATTCATTGGGTATAAGCTGACCAGGCTCTACCGGATCCCCCTTTACCAATGTCAGGGATGCCCCTGTGTCCCTTAACCCTTGTGTCTGACACCATTCACCATGACTGGGTGCATGTGTTCCCTCATGTTCACAGACATGCTTCAAGGGACACACAAGCAACCCACTTCTTTCCTAGCCCCATGTTGTGTATTGCTTGCCCTTTTGGGACACTGTCTGGCAATATGCCCAGTTTCTTTACAGACCCAACATTCGTTTCTTTTCTCAGAGAAATCTTTTCTCTGAAACCTGGGGCTAACTGTTTTCGGTGGAGGCAGTGAGGGTTTTAGCTGCCCTGAAGGCACGCTTTTCCCTTTCTGCACTGCCTCGCCCACCCCATTCTCTCTCAGAACAGGTCTGCTCTTAGAATAGCGGTCCGAGAGTTCAGCAGCCTCTTGTACTGTTTTGGGATCTGGGTCCTCCAGCCAGGTTTTCAGCTTTGCTGGGCATGCCCAGAAAAACTGTTCTAACAAAATCACATTTTCAATTTTATCTACAGAGCTTGCTTCAATTCCTTCCCAGCAACATTTTAAAAACTGATGTTTCATGGCTAGCTCCTCATAGCTCATATCAGGGCTTCTCCTAAGCTTATGGAATTTAGCTCTGTATGCTTCTGCAGTTAAATCAAACTTTTTTAAAAGTGCAACTTTAAGTTTGCTGTAATCATTACTGTCCTCATTGTCCATTTGACCCAATGCTTTCCTGGTAAGTAGCGGGGATAGCTGGAAGCTGCAGGACTCCCTAGGAATTTTAGCCTGAATACAAACTTTTTCAAAGGAATTTAAAAAGGCATCCATATCCTCCCCCTCTTTAAATTCAGCTATCAATTTGGAATTCAATTTGTAACCCAATCCTGTAGTTCCAGTTAAACCCAAGCCACTTACCTGCTCTGGTGCTGGTGGTTGGAGTCGTAGCTTCTCCAGTTCATGTTGCCTCTGGCGCTCATGCTCCTCACATTCAGCTTCTCGCTGTTCTCACTCCCTCTTCTCCTCTGCAGCTCGCTGGTGCTCACGCTCTTCACGGTCAACCTCTTGCCATTCTCGTTTAGCCTCCCTCTGGAACTCCGGCTCCATTCTGCGCAACTCAATCTGCAGCCTGATTGCTTCTGGCTCCAGAATGCTGGTGACCTTCCCCTGCTGCTGTGGCCCTTCACTGGCACTGGCCCTGGCCCTGCTGTCATCCTCACCAGATCTGGACACTGCACTGGCCGCTGGCCCCTCCATGCTTAAGGTTTGATCCTTTACAATCACAGTCTGTGACTCGATGCTCTGGGCATCTGCTGCCATCAGGGCATCCATGAGGTTCTGCTTGGTGGCTGTCCCCTCATACAGGACTCCTCTATCCTGGCACAACTGCCTCAAGTAGTCTACAGTGTGGCCACTGTAGTTGGAAGCCATCTTCTTTCCTAACTACGGTGACTCTAACTTGCACTTTAGAAAAAAAATAAAACAGGTAGGAACGTGACTGTAAGCAAAATGATATAGTTCTGTTTCCTTTTTAAAAATAAATCATTGCCTTATTTTGCAAGTGAGCTGTGCAGTATTACGGTGACACACTGAACAGTTAAAGCTTGTGTTACCAAATTTATCTGCACCACTGCCAACTAATCTGTCACAAACGCACTCAGCAGGTCAAGCCCTCTACTCCCACAGTGCCAGCCTCTGAGCGCAGTATTGTGAACAGGTAACAGACAGAGTAACCCTCCTGTCTGCTTGTGGGTCTGAATCACCTTTAGTCTTACGATCTTCCTGGACATAAAGTCTCCACCACTCATTCACACTGATAGGAACTATGCCAGAGGCACTAGGGCCCAGCGGGAGCAAACTTTTTGCAAGAGGGCTGGTGCCAGAGATGGAACCTCGAGGAGCAGTGCCATGAGCTTTGGCTCAAGTGGCAATGACTATCTTAGCGTCAATTCTCCAACTGTCTCAGTTCCTTTTTTCCCCACCATCGAGTGCTCTTCAGTGATGACGTCACTCGCCAGCCGGGAGTTAAACTTCAAACTAGCAGCAATAGTTTCCAGTTTATTGTTTTGTAGTATATCTTGAATAAGTACCAATTAATATAAAAATTTTCTTATTCAAGAAGAAGTCTCAGCCTACATTGACAGAGTCGACCATGAGCGGGTCAGGAGACGGTTGAAGCAGCAGGGATTAATCCTGCCACATGGTAGGGAGACTTGGTATGAAAGCTGTTCAGTCAGCCGGGCTGGGTCCGGTCCGCCATCCTCTCCGGAGGGAAGATCTGACAATGGACAGTCCAGTGCCTGAGGGGATGGGTGGTCCCCCTGGAAGCATAAAAGGAAACGGTCACATTCTCGGCACCGTTTGGCCTCAAGTTCTTCTTTGGCCCACAGGTAAAGAAAGAGATGGCATCACTCGAGGTCGCCCTATGGTATGTCTGTGCATCAATGGTCAGTCATTGGGGTCAGTTGCCGGTCTCCTCCTTCGGAGTCGCTAGTTTCTGTTTCCGGTCTCTGACCTCTTCGACATCGGAGCCCTTCCCCGCCTTCTGGTAGGGCTTCAGATGAGCAGTTTCATCAGTGGGCCGCTCTTATGGAGCAATGGGCTCGGAGGTTGGTCCAGCTGCCTGGCCCGGTCACTCCAGGGCCTTTGGGCCTTTTGGGGGATAGGGTAGGGCCGTTGGTCCTCTCTAGTCGAGTGGCACCTTGTTCGGTGCTGTCGACTCCGCGTTCAGGTGTTTCCCCCCCTCACATGGCTGCGGCGAAGGGGGCAACACTGATGTCTCTATCTCCTGGTCTCCTTCCTTCTTTCCCCTCAAATCCTATTTTTTGGAGCCCTAGGTTGGTTTCGGCACCATCGGCGTTGAATGGGTCACTCAGCACCAGTGCGTCTGTTGGTGCCATCCTTGGCGCTGTTGGGATTATCGGCACCATCCTCGGCACCGTGTGGCTTTTCAGTGCCATCCTTGACACCGTGTGGCTTTTTGGCACCATCTTTGGTGCCGGGGGCCCTGTCGGCACCATGCACTGTGCTATGTCAAGCGGCGCCGTGCTCTTCTTCAGCGCCGAGGCTTAGTATGATGTCTTCCAGCCTCCAGGGCTTCTCGACTCCAAACCCTTTTCCTTCCTCATTTCCTTCTGATTTTCACTCCTTTCCTGTCCATACAATCCTTCCTGAACTGTCAGGAGATGATATTGAGCCTGACACAGATCTTCGTCTGGGTGATGATGTTGTGAGGAGCAGGGATTAATCCCGCCGCAGAGCCTGTGGTTGAAGACCTGTCATTTAAGTCTCTGCTGAAAAATGTTAATTCTACTTTTTCTCTGCAGACTACAGATATCGATCCTGGGAAGCTTTTGAGACTCCAATACCTACATGTCCCGGAGATCTCTATGGATTTAACTCCCCCAGTACAAGCATCCTTTGAGACTGTCTCTCAGATGGTATGGAATAATCCCACTCTCATTCCTTCTGTGGCTAAGTCCACAGACAGGAAGTATGCTGCTCCCAAAGATCAACCCATTTCGGTCTCCCAGGCCTTTGCAGACCCTATTGTAGTCTTGGCAGAGAATGATAAGGCCGTTCTTCCTCAGGCATCTACAGCCCAGCCTGTAAACAAGGAATCTTGTAAGATAGACACCTTAGGTAAGAGAGACTTTGCTGCCTCCACCCTGGGTATGCATAGTGCCAGCTACCAGGGCTACTTTTCTCAATATGAGTATGCTCTTTGGTATTCACTCAAACAGATGGTAGAAGTTCTGCCCGAGTCGGACACTAGTTCAGAGCTACTTCAGACCATAACCAGGGGTATAGAGTCCAACAACCAGCAGGTTAAAGCAGCTATGGATGCTTTCGATACTGCTTCCGAGCAGTGGTGGTGGGCATTTGTACCCATCATCACTCCTTGCTACGCACTTCGGGCTTCGTGAACGATGCCCAACAGCAGGTCACGGCATTACCCTTTGATGGTATGTATCTGTTTGGACCTCAAGTAGAGCAAGCTCTGAAGGCCACACAGAAGACTAGGTCAGCCATTAAAATGGCTCGACCCGCTTCCTTCCCTTCTCAAGGGGGTGTTAACAAGTGTCAGTTTCACAACCGTCAGTCCTTTCGGGGCAAGGGCAGGGGAGGTTTCAACAAAAACCAAGCCCTTCAGCATCAAAATAAAATGCAACAGAAGGCACAAGGGCCCAAAGCACCCAGTGCCACTTACTGAGTTTCTGGCCCTGGTCCCACCTCAGCTGCCCGAGGGGGACTCCTCCTCGGCAGTGGGAGGACATCTGACTCAGTTTTACAACCAGTCAAAGTCCATAACATCAGACAAATGGGTCCTCCAGATAATTTGTGAGGGGTACTCCATCAATCTTTCAGAAACCCCTCTGGATCATCCTCCCAAATGACAGTCCAGGCTGTCAACAATACAGTCAGACCTTCTTGCCTCCGAGATACAAGGCCTTCTGAACAACAGGGCAATAGAAATAGTTCCGCTGGATCAACGAACACAGGTTTCCACTCCCATTACTTCCTGGTCCAGAAAAATTCTGGTGGCATGAGCCCCATTCTGGACCTCAGAAATTTAAACAAGTTTCTTTTCAAGGAAAAGTTCAAGATGATATCACTCGGGACCCTATTACCCTTGCTTCATCAGCATGATTGGCTAACTTCCATGGACATGCAGGATGCTTACCAATATATTCCTATACACCCAAAGCATCATAAATACCTATGGTTTGTAGCTCTGGGCCAGCATTATCAGTTGAGTCGTGCCCTTTGGGCTATCCTCAGTGCCACGAGTTTTACAAAGTGTTGTGCAATTCTCACAGCACATCTCAGAAAGATCAGAATATAAGTGTTCCCATATCTGGACAACTGGCTTCTAGCAAGTCCTTCCAGGCAAGGAACTCTCGATGTCATAGCCACGGCCTCAGACTTTCTCATGTCCATAGGAGTCCTGCTAAATCTCAAGAAATCACAGTTGTCGCCCTCCCAGAAGCTCCTTTTTATAGGAACTCTTCTGGACACCTCCTGTGTGAAAGCTTTTCTACCAGAGGACAGAAGGAGCAATATCCTACTGATGGCCCAATACATCAGAGAGAACAGTTCGGTTTGAGCTATCTCGATGCAACACATGCTGGGTCTCATGGCATCTTCGGTGTTCACTGTACCCCAGCACGCCTCCACATGAGAACCTCTCAATGGATGCTCAGTACTCAGTGGTCCCCAACCACTCAGCCTCAGTCCTTTCTCATCAAGGTGACAGAACCTCTGAAGAGGTCACTCACCTGGTGGGCGCAAGAGGACAATCTTCTGGAAGGGTATCCCTTTGCTCCCCTGGATCACCCTTTTTCCATTACCACGAATGCATCCCTGATGGTGTGGGGAGCTCACTGTCAGAATCTCCACACCCAGAGTATGTGGACTCAGGTCGAGTCCTAGCTTCACATAAATGTCCTAGAAATGAGAGCCGTCCTTTATGCAGTCCGAGCTTTGAAGGACATTCTCTGTCACAAGAACATTCTCCTTCAAATGGACAACAAAGCAGTGATGTATTACATCAACAAGCAGGGCAGTGCACACTCTTACCCTTTATGCAGGGAAGCAATGAGAGTGTGGGAATGGTGTCTAGAGTACATGGCTCTAATTCAGGTGGTCTACCTGCCGGGAGTGAGGAACGAACTGGCAGACTGTCTAAGCAGAACAGAGACAGATCCTCACGAATGGTCTCTCAACTCAACCATAGTTCAATCACTATTCACAGAGTGGGGAACTCCAGACCTGGACCTTTTTACATCCCCACTCAACACAAAACTGCCTCTCTTCTGCTCCAGAAATCCAGGGCCTGGCATTTTCTGTCAGGATGCGTTCAGGCTGCACTGGACAAAATGATTTCTATATGCCTTTCCTCCTCTTCCACTAATTCAGAGGGTACTTCTCAAATTTGAGTCCCAAAGGGACAAAAAGATCCTCATTGCTCCCTTCTTGCCTTGACAGATATGGTTTCCATTAATCAACAGTATGTCAGAAACCCCTCCGAAAGCGCTTCCCCTTCAGACGAACCTTCTGACCCAGGGGCCTGTGGTCCATCCCAATCTGAGGTCACTTCACCTTCACGCTTGGCTCCTGAAGAGATAAAAGTGAACAGGTTCTATGTCTCTCGGAGAGTTTCAGATATTCTTTTGGCTGCACGCAAGCCAGCCACTAGAAAAACTTACACAGTCAAATGGAAGCGTTTTTCTCTCTCTGGTGTGCAAAATCCTCTTTGAATCCTTTTTCCAGCCCACCAAATAAAGTTCAAGAGTACCTTTTAGACCTCTTAAATTCAGGTCTACAATACTCTGCAGTCAGAGTTCACCTTTGTGCCATTTCAGCTTATCATGAGCCAGTACTTTCCTTATCACTGGCCCAGTTACCAGTAGTTAAGAGGTTTCTTAAGGGTATTCTGCATACCAGACCTCCTATCAGATGTCCAGTCACAGCCTGGGACATTAACCTTAAGCTAGACATGCTCACTCTAAAGCCTTTCGAACCTCTAGCTTTCTGTGAGCTGAAATTTCTCACTTGGAAAACAGCCTTTTTGTGGCCATTACCTCAGCCCGCAGGGTCTCTGAAATACATGCCTTGGTCACAGATCCCACGTATACTGTGTTTCATAAGGACAAAGTAGTTCTTAGGACCCATCCTAAATTTCTCCCTAAGGTTGTTTCAGAATTCCATCTAAACCAACCTTTGGTCCTACCTACTTACTTTGCAAACTTCCAAAATGAGGGAGAGCGTACCCTTCATTCTTTAAATGTCAAAAGAGCTCTGTATTTCTATTTGGATAGAACAAAAGAAATTTTCAAAGCTCAACAACTGTTTGTTTCCTTCAGCGAGACCCAGCTGGGTCAACCTGTCACTATCAGATGCATTTTGGCATGGCTGGTGGCATGCCTTCGCCACTGCTATTCCATGGCACAGGTTAAACTGGAGGGCAGAGTGTACGCTCACTCTACTAGAGCAGTCACGGCATCCCTGGTGGAAATCCGCAATGTGCCCATTGCAGACATTTGCAATGCGGCTACCTGGAGCTCAGTGCATACTTTCGTCAAGCAATATTCCCTGGATGTCCATGCCAGGCGACATATTTCGTTTGGCAGGACTATCCTTAATGGACTTCTGTCCTAAATTTGTGAGCTCTGGTCTCTTCTGCTGCCCTCTCGGGGGATTATTAGCTTAGTATTCTTTCATCAGTGCGAATGAGTGATGGAGACTTTATGTCCAGGAAGATATGGAAATGACGTACCTACTGTAATTCTTGATCTTCTTGGATGAAGTCTCCATCACTCATTCACATGCCCACCCACCATCCCCTGAGCTCACCTCTGTTTTTGGTCTTCACTCCCTCAATCTTAGGCTGTGAAGACTTCTTTGTTGACCCTTCTTATACAGGTCGCTTGGACTATCTTATGTCCGTTTTTTTCTTAGGCTATCCTCCTAGGTTAGTTACACTGTACCTCCTCGGAAAAAAAGGAACTGAGGCAGTTGGAGGGTCGACGCCAAGATAGTCATTGCTGCATGAGCTGAGGCTTGCAGCACTGCTCCTCGTGACTCCATCTTTAGCACCGGCCCTCTTGCAAAAAGTTTGCTCACGTTGGGTCCTAGTGCCTCCAGCGTAGTTCCCATCGGTGTGAATGAATGATGGAGACTTTGTCTAAGAAGATCAAGAATTACGGTAGGTATGTAATTTCCATTTCTGGGGGATTCAAACTTTGAGCCTTATGCTAGCATATCCAAATGTGCAGGCTCAGATATTCTGCTCTTCGGGGGAATGCCATATATCTTTTGTCTAAGGGCACCTAACCAGGTATCCAAAATGAACCTTAAAACTCTCTAAAAGAGCTTAGGTATATTCTTACCTTTTCCCAGTTTGGTAACACCCATCAAGCTTCTAAACAGTTTTGTCAGTCTTAACCCTCGATACGTCACATGCAAAAGAAAGAACTTGGAAGACCCAGGCAGTATCTTTCAAATGAAAGGTTTACTTAAAAATGGATAAAAATATGTTAAATATAAACACAGAACACTATATCATAAAGCATACAATCACTTAAAAGAAAACTACAGACAAACTCCTACCAACATACAATTAGACTTTTTCTATCTAATGTATTACCTCTTTACAGTGCTTAAGTTAGATCTTGTTTCTTAAGAGTCCCCCAAAAAGTCACTCAGTTGAAACAAAGAATACAGTTTAAAACGCTGTGTTTCCACCCCTTCTATGATGTCATCTTACTCCTCCTTTTAGAAAAAAAAAAATATACAAACAATGATCTTCCTGTCAGGAGATATTTTAAATACTGTGACTTCAGCAAAAACAAATTTCCCAATATGACTCCTTAATTAACATCCCCTCTTTGATCTCAAGCAGTTCCTCTTCCCAGGGCACATCAAAGGATTTTTATGACTTTTCACACCATGGTATAAAAAATGTTTTTCCTCTAAGATGTCATAAAAGTTTACGAGTCCTATATCCTGGTAGCTGGGTCAGCTCTAATTAAGTCTCTCTATTCCTTTAATTACCTCCTGGCCTCAGGTTAATATATCCTGCAGCTTCTCTGAAACCTGGGGGAGAGACCCATGGCACAGCTGCCTTATGGAGACAATCACACACTACATTTTTATATTACAAATATCATAGAACAATCATAACCAGCTGGCCAAGTGTCACAGTTGGTACATGAGCCAACTAGGTCGGGAAGGACTCTGGACCTTGTACTATCAAACAGGGAGGCCATAAGGGACCTGGAGGTGGACAACCCTCTGGCTGGGAGTGATCACTATTCTGTATGGTTCATGCTCAAAATGGGGAAACAAACTGGAGGTTCAGGTACCAGGGTGATTGATTTTAGGGGGGCAGACTTTAACAAGATGGAAGAAATTCTGATAAATCATCTGGAAGGAATCCAACCAACCATGGATGCAAATCAAAAGTGGGATATTATTAAAGCAGGGCTGGCAGAGGCTACTGGGACATGTACTAAGGCACAAAGTAAGAAGGGAATGGCAAAGAAGCCCAGTTGGCTGACCCAGGAGGTAACAGAGGGGGTGAGGGTCAAGAAGAAAGCTTTTCAGAGATTCAAGAGATCAGGAAGGGGGATGACAGGGAGGAGTATACAAAGAAGTCCAGGGAGGTTACCGGACTAGTCAGAGCCACCAAGGCAGCCACAGAGCTGACTCTGGCACAGGGCATTAAGGGCGGAGAGAGGGACGTCTTCAGATACATTAGCGAGAGAAGGAAGAACAGGGACCAGATAATGAGAATTAGGAAAGACGGGGTGGGTGGGTAAAGTGGGGGGGAGCAGGCAGAGGCACTCAGTGAGTACTTCTGCACTGTATTCATAGAAGAGATGGGGCGACAGATACCTCATGGGAGCGGTGGGGTGGGCAGGGGAATGAGGGAGTGACAGATAGAGAAATTACAGAGGACAGTGTACTGGAAGGACTGAAGGCACTGCGGGTGAACAAGGCACTGGGACCTGGTGGCATTCACCCTAGGGTACTCAAGGAACTGGCAGGGTGCCTGGCAGGAAAACTGGCTGACCTGTTCAGTACCTCTCCGGACACAGGATGCATGCTACAGGAGATGAGGTTGGCCCATGTGGTGACCATTCACAAAGGTGGCCCAAAGAATAATCCAGGTAACTACAGACCAGTGAGCCTCACATCAATTGTGGGAAAGCTCATGGAGACAATTCCTAAAGAGAGGCTTGTGACATTTTTGGAGGACAATGATCTCCAGAACGGGTGACAACACGGGTTTGTCTCAGGCAGATCCTGCCAGACAAACCTGATTGAGTACTATGATTAGGTGACCAGGGAACTGGACAAGGGCCATGCAGTGGATGTTCTGTACTTAGACTTCAGCAATGCCTTTGATTCTGTGCCGCATGGGAGGCTGGGGGGGAAGCTGGAATATGTAGGAGTGGGTACTAAGATGGTCAAATGGATCACTAACTGGCTGAAGAGCAGGCAGCAAAGGGTGGTGATGGAGAGGAAATTCTCATCACGAAGAGGAGTAACAAATGGGGTGCCACAGGGATCGGTACTGGGACCAGTGCTGTTTGGAATATTCATAGCAGATATCTCACACAGGACCCAGAGTAAGATCAGTCAGTTCATGGACGATACCACGATGGGAGCTGAGGTGGATGACATTGAGAGATGGAAGCGGATTGCAGGAAGGCCTGACTGAACTACAGGAGTGGTTGGAAACATGGCAGATGGGGTTCAATGCCAAGAAGTGCAAAGTGCTGCACTTGAGAGCTAAGAACCAAATGAGGAGCTATCACCTGGGGGGTACAGTTGGGGAACACAGAAGAGGAGGAAAAGGACCAGGGGGAGATTATAATGGGGAATATGAACAACTCTGCTCAGTGCAGGAAGGCAGCAGTGAAAGCCAACAAGATGCTGGGCTGTATAATAATAATAATAATAATAATAATAAATTTATTTAATAAGTGCCTTTCAACTTACCAAGGCACTGAACACATTAAAACAATAGCATCAAATACAAATCCAATAATACATATAAATAAGATCACAGCACAATAACATCAAACATTACAATCAGTTAATAAAATATAAAATAAGATCTCAACACAGTAACAATTGTACTATGAATACCCATCCAAGAAGGCCATTCGCCAGAGATAAGTTTTCAAGTTATTCTTGAATTCCTCCACGAAGGTGCACTCCCGTTGTATAGCAAGGGGAATCTCCTCTAGAAGTAGTGATGTGATCCTTTCCCTGTACAGGGACTGGTAAGGCCGCACCTGGAATACTGCATGCAGTACTGGTGCTCGTTCCTGAAAAAGGACATCAGATTGTTGGAGGGAGTGCAGCGCAGAGTGACTAAGATGATCCAGGGTTTGGAGGGGAAATCCTACGAGGAAAGGTTAAACATGCTTAACATGTATTCCCTGTAGGAAAGAAGGGATAGGGGAGATATGATTGAGACCTTTAAGTACCTGAAGGGGATAAACAAGACTAATACAGGAGAGATATTCTGGACCAAAAGAGGGAGGGCTACAAGAAGGCATCAACTGAGGTTGGAGGGGGGAAATTCAAGAGGGAAATCAAGAGACATTTTCTTACTGAATGGGTGGTAGGCAAGTGAAACACTCTACCTGAGGAGATTGTTTCCTGTAGGATGGTGGGCTGTTTCAAGAGGGGATGGGACACAGTGAGGGGGGGTGACTGTGAGGGGGGGGAGGAAAGGGGAGACAGCTGCAAGTGGAGGGGCTAGCTGCACAATTGAGCAAACTCGATAGACTGTGAGGCCTGTTTCTGCTGGCATTTTCGTATGTTCGTATGTTCATATGAGGTTAACAGGTGAGAGACAGATGTTTTCAAAGGTTTTCTATACAGATGTTTTAGGTAGAAACATAGAAACATAGACATAGAAACATAGACTTTGACGGCAGATAAGGACCAGTTGGCCCACCCAATCTGCCCATTTCCTTACCTACTGGATAAGCTGCAGATTCTAGTTAACCAACAGCCTACTTCCTGCCACTCCCCACTACAATTGCCTTATGTCTGTCCTATGAATGTTTGAATTCCCCCACTGTTTTAGACCCAACAACCTCCCCAGAAAGGCAGTTCCATGCATCCACCACTCTCTCCGTGAAAAAAAATGTCCTCACATTACCCCTGAGCCGTCCCCCCTCTATCTTTAAATTGTGCCCCCTTGTTCTTATGCATCTCTTTTTCTGAAAGATGCTACCCTCCTGGACTTTGTTGATTCCCTCGAGGTACTTGAACGTTTCAATCATGTCCCCCCGTCCCTCCTTTCCTCAAGGGTATACATATTAAGCTCTCTCAGTCTCTCTTCATATGATTTCTGATGCAGACTCTGCACCATTTTAGTTGCCCTCCTCTGGACTGCTTCCATCCTGTCTATGTCCTTGGGTAGATGAGGTCTCCAAACTGCACACAGTACTCCAGATGGGGTTTCACCAGCTGTCTGTACAGAGGGATAACCACTTCCCTTTTTCCTACTTGTGATGCCCCTTCCTATGCATCCCAGTATCCCCCTGGCTCTCCTAACTGACTTCTCACATTGCTTACCAACCTTTAGATCATCTGATATGACTACCCCCAGGTCCCATTCCATTTTTGTTGTTGTTAGTACCTCCCCTGCTATTGTGTTTTCTTCTCCTGGGTTTTTGTTTCCCAGGTGCATTATTTTGCACTTCTTTGCATTGAATCTAAGTTGCCATATGTCTGACCATTCCTCCAACCTTGCCAAGTCCCTTCTCATCCTTTCTACCCCCCCCTTGTGTATCAACTCTGTTGCAGATCTTTGTGTCATCTGCAAAGAGGCATACCTTTCCCTCCAGACCCTCTGCAATGTCACCTATTAAGATGTTAAAGAGGACTGGGCCCAGTACTGAGCCCTGAGGTACTCCACTAGTGACCCCTTTCTTCGGAATGTGTTCCATTCACTATTACCTTCTGTGTCCTGTTGTGCAGCCAGTTTGCTACCCAGGCTACCACCCTGGGACCCACTCCCAAGCTGGCTAACTTGATTATTAATCTTTGTGCGGGACTGTGTCAAATGCCTTGCTAAAAGTCTAGGTAGGCTATATCCACAGCCCCTCCCTGGTCTATTACTTTGGTCACCCAGTCAAAGAAATCTATTAGATTTGTCTGACATGACCTTCCTGCTGTAAACCATGCTGTTTTGGGTCCTGTGCCCGCTGGCCTCTAGGTACTCAATAATTCTTTCTTTCAGAAGTGATTTCATCATTTTCCCCTACCACTGAGGTCAAACTTACAGGTCTGTAGTTTCCTGCTTCTGCCTTGCTCCCACTTTTGTGAAGGGGAATCACATCTGCCCTCCTCCAGTCCTCAGGTACCACCCCATCCTCCCATGATTTGTTAAAAAGTGTGGTCAGTGGTGTCACTAGGTCCTCCCTTAGTTCTTTTAGGATTCTGGTGTGAATCCCATCAGGCCCCATTGCTTTGTTCACCTTGAGTTTTAGGAGTTCTTTCAGGACTCTTTCTTCTGTAAATGGACTGGTTTCAACCCCGCTACCCAGAGTGCTTCTATTGTCTGGTTTAGGTAACTCCTCCTCATCTTCTTTTGTGAATACTGAGCAAAAGTAACATAGAAACATAGAAACATAGAAGTTGACGGCAGATAAGGACCGCAAGGCCCATCCAGTCTGCCCATTTCTTTTTCTACCTTATAAATGTGCCATCGGCCTTTGCTCTGTCAGTGACCTATCTATTCATAGTCATTTGTATTGCTCCCTTATGCCTATCCCATGCCTGTTTGAAGCCTACACTGTATTCATAGCCACCACTTCTTGTGGTAAGCCATTCCATGCATCTACCACCCTTTCTGTGAAAAAGAATTTCCTCACATTCCCCTTAATCGGCCTCCCTCTAATCTCATGCTGTGTCCTCTTGTCCTGCTATTTTCTTATATTTAAACATGTTAGACTCTTTTACCTTGTTTATGCCCTTAAGGTGTTTAAATGTCTCGATCATCTCTCTCCCTCCTTTGCTCAAGGGTATACATATTGAGCTCCGTTAATCTGTCCTCATATGTCTTCTAGCGCGGTCCCTGCACCAATTTGGTTGCCCTTCTCTGGACTGCCTCAATTTGGTTAATGTCCTTGTGAAAGGTGTGGCCTCCAATACTGCACCAGTACTCCAGATGGGGCCTAAACAATGTCTTGTACAGAGGATTATTACCTCCCTCTTACGACTCTTGATACCCCTACTAATACACCTAACACCCCCTAGCCTTACCTACTGCTTTAGAGGTCTGCTTGGATGATTTTAGGTCATCAGTGATGATGATGCCCAAGTCTCTTTCTTTCTTTGTGACTGCTAGCAACTCCCCTCCCAGCCTATAGGTGGCTTCAGGGTTTCTCTTCCCTATGTGCATGATTTTGCACTTCTTTGCATTAAATCCCAGTTGCCACTCTTCTGACCATTCTGCTAGTTTATCCAGATCTCTTCTCATTCTGCCCACCCATCTGGATCATCTACTCTGTTGCAGATCTTGGTGTCATCTGCAAACAGACAAGCCTTACCCTCTAGTCCATCTCGAGGTCACTAATGAAGATGTTGAATAGGACTGGCCCAGGACTGATCCCTGAGGTACCCCACTTGTGACTGCATCTCTTCTGACTGTATACCATTTACCACCACTCTCTGTTTTCTGCCAGTCAACCAGTTTGCCACCCAGTTGACCAACTTCGGCCCACCCGAGCCTACCTAGCTTATTTATCAATCTTCTATGTGGAACAGTGTCAAAAGCTTTGCTGAAGTCAAGGTAAGCGACATCAACTGCTCCTTGGTCCACCAATCTGGTTACCCAGTCAAAGAAATCTATGAGATTAGTTTGACAGGACCTTCCTTTGTAAACCCATGCTGTCTTGGATCCTGTGCCCTATGGATTCCAGGTGTTGCACTATCCTTTCCTTAAGGAGTGCCTCCATAATCTTGCCCACTACTGAGGTAAGACTGACTGGTCTGTAGTTCCCGCCTCCTCCCTGCTACCACTCTTGTGGGCGGGATCACATAAACCCTTCTCCAGTCTTCTGGGACCTCTCCTGTGCTCAGAGACTCACTAAACAATTCTGCTAATGGCTCTGCTAGTTCCTCCTTTAGCTCCTAAGTACCCTGGGATGTATGCCATCAGGTCCCATTGCCTTATCCACCCTGAGCTTAGCAAGCTCTTGTAGGACCCTTTCTTTTGAGAGGAGTAGTGCTCACCTCCCTCCCCTGTGTCCATGATGCTGAGCTGTGGGCCCTGCCCTACCTTCTCTTCAGTAAATACTGAGCAAAGTATCTATTTAGGATAGATGCCTTTACAGGGTCCTCCTCCTCACATGCTCCCTTTTCTCCATTAGCTTAGCATACCCCCTCTGGACTTTCTCCTTTCACTAATGTATCTATAGAAAGTCTTGTCACCTTCTTTTACTGTTAGTGCTAGTGTTTCCTCAGTTTGGGACTTTGCCTGCCTTACTGCCTTACCTGCTTCCCTTAGGGCAGTTTGGTATGCCTCCCTATCTTCATCCGCTGTGTTCCTTATATTTTCTGAAGGCCAGCCTTTTGGCTCTGACCTTTTCTGCTACTGTATTTGAGAACCAAAGTGGTTTCCTTCTTCTTTGCACTTCCTTTTCTGTCTAACACAATGGGATGTTGCTTCAAGTATTGTATCCTTAATGCTGCCCACTTTGCCTGTACCTCCTCACCTGTGTTTCTTTTTGCCAGGGCTAGCTTAACTCTGTTGGCCATCTTATCAAAGTCAGCTCCTCTGAAGTCCCATTTTTTTGCCTTGGAATGGGATGATTTAGATGTAGTAGCCAAATTGAACCATACCATGTGATGGTCACTGGCCCCCAGGTGACCTTCTACCTGGAGATCTGTGATCCCTTCTTTGTTAGTCAGTACTAGATCTAGGATAGCCCTGTCTCTTATGGGTTGCTGTACCAGTTGTTTGAGGCCCTCCCCCTGCAGGAATCCACTATGAGTCTAGTTCTGGCAGATGTTCCTGCTGGTATTGACCAATCTGTATCTGGCATGTTGAAGTCTCCCATTATCAGAACCTCCTTTAGCTGTCATGTTTGTATATCTTCTAACAGTAATGTGTCTATGTCCTCCCTCTGGTCTGGGGCCTGTAGACAACCCCAGTTCTTATGGCTGTCCCATTTCCTGTTTCCAGGGTGACCCACAGTTCTTCTGGCTCCTTATGTGTATTCTGAATTTCTGTAGCTTTGATATTTTCATTAACATACAGGGCCTCCTCCCCCTTTTGCACCTCGGTCTCTTCTGAACAATACATAGCCAGGTACTGAAGTCTCCCAAGTGTGGTTACTGTTAAACCACGTCTCACTAATTGCTACTATGTCCAGTTTAGCCTCTGACATTATTGCCTGCAGGTCTGGGATCTTATTTCCCAGGCTGTGAGCATTCGTGTACATGATTTTCCATTGGCCAGATTTTGGTGTGTTAGTTGTTGGGTGAAGTTTGGCATTACCCCTGTGCATCGTATGGGGTATTCATTCAGTATCTCTGCCTTTTCACTGTCTCCCTCTGCCCACCTCTCCTCTATCTTATTAATCTTCATTGTTCCTCCCTTTACCTTTCTATGCTCCCTAATGTACCTATAAAAGGTTTTATCCCTCTTCTTAACTGAATTGGCTATTTTTTCCTCGGTTTGGGCTTTTGCTATTCTGACTGCCTTCCCCTCTTCTTTCTGCTTTAATTGATACAGTTCCCTGTTGCACTCCTTCTGTGATGCCTTATCCTTTTTGAATGCAACCTTTTTCTCCTTAACCTTCCCTGCCACCTCTTTAGAGAACCATTGTGTTTTTTTACTCCGCTTTGTTTTCTTTATCTGTTTCACATAAAGGCTTGTTGCCTCTATGATGGCAGTTTTGATTTTTCTCCATTGTTCTTCCACCCCTCCTTTTTGGCCATTTGCTAGTGTATTCCTCAGGTATTCACCCATTTTGCCAAAGTCAGCCCTGGATGTGCTGTAAACCTTGGAAAGAAACAATGAAAATGAAAAATGTACTCTTTAGTAAATTGTAATAGCGGAAACATCTTACTGATGAAAACACATGCTGAGGTGCAGAGTTGCTCTTTAAACAGCCATTTGTCCATCTTTTGGATGACTTTCTTCTGGTGGATCCTCCTAAAGCTCCTCCAGCTGCAAGCATTTCTTGCATAGTGGATTTGTTTTCACAACTATGCATTCGTCTAGCTCTAGGCAAGACTATTGGTCCAACAATGTAGCTTGAATTCATGGACATCCTCCTAGACTCAGAATGGAAGCTAGTGTTCCTTAGAATAAATTGTAGCTTATTTCCACCTTGATCTCTTTCTACACATACTGAATCTCTTGTACAAAGGGCAACCTCAGCTTAGTCATAAGGATCATTCTGCAGGGTTGCTCCTTCATTTCACATCTGTTAGAATTAGCCTCTTCTTTTTTTTTTTTGCAATTAAATTTTATTTGAAATTTTCAACAACAGATAACCAGACACAACCATACATAAAACAGAATCTAATACTACACTGCTCAAAAAACACTTAACACAAAGTGGGTCGCCAAATAAAAACAGGTAGGACTCTCTAAAACCAGTTCAATGATACAGACCCTGCGACAGGTCGGAGGGAGCAGTCTAATATTGTTTTATTTCAGAAGCCTATACAAAAGTTAATCTATCCACTTCAAATTTGCAAGGTCCAGGAGGAGGGAAGGAACCCTCAAGGGCAAATTAAACAAACCATTAATGAGAGCTTTATATGTATTCACTAGTTATATCTGTCCAGTGAATCTAAAACAACTGAACCAGGATATTCAGTACATTTTCCCCATCCTCTTTGCTTGATAATGAAAAAAGGGGAGCCAATGACTTTGAAATTTCTCTTGAAATCTAAGCTGTGCAGTTATTTTTTCCATATCCTGAACCCTTAGACAGTTTTTCCATCATAGTTCCTCCAATGGAAGTGCAGGGATTAACCATAATTGTATGATTACTTTTGTGTCTGCAGTCACCAAAATACAATGCAGGTATCGTTTTGACTTGTCCACTAGACCTTGGGGAGGGATCCCTAAAACCCAGTTTTGAAAATGATCTGAAAGACACACCTCCAGTGTTTACTCTGATTTAAGTGCCTCTGACTTGTAATATTCCCTAATCCATGGGCATGCCACCACAATATGTGTGTGAGTACCTAAGCCCCCACATCATCTCCAGCAACGATCCAATGGATGTGTCCCAAGATGTTTGGAGATATTCAGGGTATGAAAATAGCATACTACTGTTAGCCAACAAAATTCTCTCCAAGAGGGAGACACAGTGGTTTTGTTTATCCCCTCCCAAACCACTTTCAAAGGCTGTTCTGAGACAGACTCACACACTCCCCCTCCCAATTTTTTATTGAGATCTGCTAGATGAGGTGGTTCTAAATTATGTATTGTATTATACAGAGTATAATCATATACCTCTGTGTCATCATCCATTATGAGCTCTTCTCGGAAAATTATGCCAAGTGTGGCAGGCCAACAGTGAGCTAAAGTTATCCCAGGCTTCTTCTGCTAACTGCGCTGTGGTCCATAGATTTAATGTTTTCAGGAATATGGTTACATCAGTGCCAGTATCTGAGGCAACCAAATCACTGAGAAGCCTCTAACAGTACGACTTCTTAAATGTCACAATGATACCCCTGTCCAGAGGCTGCATGTGTGATTTTGTATTTTTGGGCAAGAACTGAGTTCTTATCTTTTTGTCTCTGGATCATAATTTAGCCTCTGGGGTATAGAATCATAGAAATGTGTCTGTGGAAAAGGACACCTTGGCCCATCGAGTCTGCTCCATGAGCTGGACATTGGTCCATTAGGAGCAGCATTTTTGGTAACAGCTTGTTTTTTCACAAGAGGCATGCACTGAGGGGACAAATTACATGAAAAACCACAGTCAGAAAATCTCAGAAGTCATCCATGTGTTGCATCTGTTATTGTACTGCAGGTAGGGGCTTGAGGTTGACGTGATGAAAGCACCTTTGGTTTTTGTATTTTTCTGATACAGAGTGGCTTGAGTCTATGAGTGCCAGTAGCATTCACATAGAACAAAAAGGTGACAGTCCTTGATAACCACGAAGCCTTTGCTTGCATTAGCCTCTGATCTACTGGCAAGTGTAACATCGGGAGGCACTGCCAGAACAGACGTGTTTCATTGGTGTTGTAGATCTGGTCTGGTTGGTACCCCACTGACCAGAATCTGCTTCAGTTTTAGAATAAACTCCATGGCAGCAGCATTGTCAAATGAGCATTGCTCACCTGTAACACAAACCCAGCGAATGCTATGCCATCCTAGAAGTGCCAGAGCCAACCACTAGAGGATCTGAATTTTGAGCCCTCATTGTGGATTTCATGGGCAAACTGAGTTTCTTTTTCCCTCACAGTAGATCTGAACACTGGGGCCCTGTTTGCCCTCTGCTGGATAAACCACAACTGTGTGGTTTTGTCCTCTTCACATTCATCAGCTCGCCTACATTTTTTGGATTTTGAGAGCATCAGCCTCAGAAGCCTCCTGCACAAAGTCCTGAAGAGCACCCTCCTGCTTCCTCCAGGTGCATACCATGGACTTGCTGTAGCCTGTGTCCAAAACAATCTTTGCAAGGCTCTCTCCTGACCTGAGCCTGTCTAGAACTGAAAGCTTTGTTTCCACTGAGTAGCCTGAGCGTTATATTTCTGCATCTGCAGTCCGCTGTCAATGACTGCCTTTTATAGCACCACCTTCCCATTCAGCTGGGAGTAGTACAAACCATTCACTATAGCAGAGATGTTGCTGTAGTGAGGTTTGTTATAACGAGGGAGTATGTACTGCGATAATTTGACAACTATGCATATCATCAATAGATGTCGATCGTCCTCCCATTCTATAAAGCAGTTCTATAGAAAGCTCACTTGGGTTTCTGTGCAAGGGCACTTTAGAATTCATTGCATGTACATCCTGAGCTCATTTAATGCCATTGCTGACTCTCTGTCCCATTTCTACTTACAGATCTTAAGACTCCTGGCTTCTCATATGGATGTGTCCCCGTCTCAAGTCCGTCCTTCCTCGACCTGATCCTGAGCTAAATGTCTACTAAACTTTTGTATACAAAACCATCTGGAATTCCTTGACAGCCAGAACAAAATCCTCTTTACACTACAGCATGGAACTTGTACAAGCACGTCTGTATGCAACACAGTCTTGGTATTTTCAACAGTTGCTCACACAAAATTCTGGCTTTCATAGCCTTTTGCTCCATAGCAAAATGACTGTCCCATACTACCCTTAAACAGTATATGGTGGATATTTAATTCTACTTGATGTCCAGCATACCTCATTGTCCTCTGCTACTAGCAAGAGCACCCATTCAGGCCTCTAGGGCTTCAGAAAGCCATTCCAACCCTTTCTTGATTGTGCAAACCCATAGACGCATGCCTCTTCTAACACCTTATTCACCTTCTTAGAACCAAGGTCTTCTGCCTTGCAACTGACATCATGCTCCAAGCTGCAATGAGTCTCATGTTTTATGGCTTCCTACATCTGAGAGAATTTATTGCTTCTTCCTATCTACGTCTTCAAAACCAGCATCTCAGTGTCATACCTCTCCAAAACTTCAGAGAATTCCTATTCCCCTTTTCTTTCACAATCCAAAATAGACAGAACATAGCAAGGAATGACAGTAGCATATTCATGTACATACAACAAATGGTGTCTGATAACCATGTTCACGCCTTATCTTCAGTCTATCCATGGCAGTCTATCTCATCAACCCCTCTTTCTCACAGACAAAGGAACCATTATGACTTCCTGTTGGTTTACCTGTCATCTTCATATTCTACTGTCAAGACCTTCCTAAACCCTTCTTCTTTTTCAGGTGACTCATTCCGGATAGGACCTGCTACAACAGCATCTAGGAAAAACAGACCAGCTCACATACTTAAAACCATGGGCTACTAGACATGCTGCTTCAGATCCTACATTCGGTATCTAACTAATACAGAGCAAACAGAGTAGAGATGTTTCATGACCACCCAATGGAGCTGATATGTAAAAAGCAAACACAGCAGAATAAGAAAAAAACGACTATACATCAAAACACCACATAAAAAACTTCAGTGCTAAGAGACTATAAAAACATTAGTCAATGAACAAATGAGTAGCACCCCCTCAGATAAAAAAGTCATCAGTGTTTCACATTGCCCTGATTTTTTTTCAAGACCTTAGGTGACATGAAACATTGACAGCTTTTTTATCTGAGGGGTACTACTCGTTTATTCATTAAATAACTTTTTATAGTCTCCCAGCATTTGAGTTTTTATGTGGTGTTTGGATGTGTAGTTGTGAATTTTTTCTTATTCTGCAGTATCTAACTAATGAAACCCACTTAGCCTATAACATGGTATCTTCCTAACCCTCATGCCTGCAGGAAAGACAGGGAAAACATCCATGGCATTTGAGCACCCCCAGAGATTTTCTCCATGGGGGAAGGGATCCTCTCCTCCATCCCATGGGATTTTTAATTCCATGAGTTACAGGAGGTAGCACAACAGAATTTATCCTGGTATTTTGGGGATTCCAGGCAGTATTTCCTTCTGCTACAGATCCACATGCCCATGGCATCTCTAAAGGGTGGACGTTCTTCGAAGGCCTCGGCCACTGTACAACAAGCATAACATACATATGATCAGCTGCCCAGTGAACTCTCAGCTGGGAGGGTTCTGTGGTCAGCTAATCAGACAGATTGATCCCCCCACTTAACGATCAGCCAACTGGAACTATCTACCTAGCCGAATGCTCTCTGCCTCCCACTTCTTCTCTCTAGCACTCTTGCCTGGGTATCCTTTTTGGGGATTCCAGGCAATATTTCCTTCAGCTATGGGTCCACATTCCCATGTCACCTTTAAAGAGTGGAAATACTCAGAGAGCATTGGTCACAGTATGTTACAGCAAGCAAAACATACATGCGTGCTATCAGCTGCCCAGTCAATCTCACTTGTAACTTGGCAAAAATAATAGCACTGCAAACATGCAATACAGTTGGTTCAACCGCCTCAGGTGGTACAAGAGCAACATGGCATTATTCCAGCACTAATGCCGTGTTGCTAGTGAAGTACCTGATTGAACCATGGAGGACACAGCAGCACTGTGGTGAAATAGAACACTGACAAGCAGGCGTCTTGCCTTTCCCACCCACCACCAGATACTGGTAACACTACGCACCGCTCGACCAATGTCAGTGTAATGATCCCGTCTGCCTATTCCTGTGCAAGTCTGTGCTTAGTACCTGGCTTTGTGAAGTCGTGGTCTCTTCTGGTGAGCGAGTTAGTGAGCAGCTGGTCTTGTGCCATGTTCGCGTGTACCGGCTTCCCATGGTAATCTTGTGCGGCTCATGCTCCTGCTGTGTGTGTGAGAGAGATCCCTTGCTTAGCCATCTCCTGCAGGTACTCCATGTATTCTCTGCAACACTGGCTCACCCCTTCACGGTTCAGTGAATCGTTAACTGCAAATATGACCCAGTAGCCCAACCCAAGGAAATAGCTGCTAAGAGCTATAGATACAGAGATAGGAAATCAGCACAGAGTACATGAAGCACAAGCTGAAGCCGACTGAGCATGTACGCAGAGCAGAGAAACAGAGCCTCAGAAAATATGCAAATTAGTTACTCAGTTACATGTGGAAACAGAAAGAGCAGTGTACTGGAGTCCTTCTAATGACCCTATCACAAAAATAGCCATCTAGATTGACATGAAACATGGAACATTAGTTTAAACAAACCTTTCTGCTGCTGTGCAGGAAATGTTGTTTCTGGCACATCAATATGCTAAAAAGCATCTTGTAAATTACTGAAAAGTGCAGTCAATATTTATCAAGTAACTAAATAGCGTCTCTATAACATGTAATAGAAAACTATAAATAAATGTCTTACATTCATAAGTATTCCAGCACCATGTTACAAGCGCATTAAGCCACTCCGAAGGTAGCATCTAATGGGGAATTAATGCATGGTTGGGCCTTTTTAGGCATGAGGCCGAGGTCACAACCATGCATTAATTCCCCATTAGATGCTACCTTCATCGTGGCTTAATGCTTACTTAAACTCTCAGTGTGCACATAATTGCTGCTACAGCTATAAATGGGTTGCAAACACTTTGGGATACAGTGTTCTTGAAAGGCATTAAATGAAACCAAATCCATTGCCTTAACTTCCTAAGAAAATCATTATAGTTCATGTTATGTGAATGACTTAGTAAGTGTATTAATACTGTATAAGAGGCTGCAGCTTCTTTAAGTTAGTGCACTGATTAAAAGGTACTGTAGTTCAAGTCTCAGACCCATCTTTCCTTGCCAGCATCATAACTCTTGCCTCTGTCTAAAATCACGTAACACTTTAACAGCTGACCTGTCTCTGGGACAATCAGTTCTCTGTCTCAGCTCTATTTGCTGCTTCGATAGAAATGTTTTGTTTATCTGCTCTACAGATTCAACAAACCCACACCACTGCTGCAAACTGTAAAACTATATTAGATCTGTTAGTAGAAAGTAGAACACATACAGTATGTGTAAACAGAGGCACACCAGCTTTGTGCAGAGAACCGGGCAATAAATGTCTGTTCAGTGTTTTATTTTTCCTAATTTATTGTGGACTCAAGGCTTTATTTGTCACCCTCCCCCATGACCTGATCTTGAACTACTGCCTGGGTAGCAGTTTATCAGAGCACACTTAATCTCCCATCTGATAAGATTATCTGGCAAACAATATGCAGCAGTGTATTTCTCAAGATAATGTGTTTACAAGCATGGGGGTATCCAGAGCAACAGACGGCCAGTAAATTGACTGTCTGAGAGTGGGGGCTGATCATCTGGAGAGCTAAATGTCCCAATTCTGAAGCCCCACAGTGCAGACTGAAAAGATACCGACTGTGGGATATTACTGCAGTAAGGATCTGCTATATGATGGTTTCCCTTTCTTGAAACTGTGATGCTTTTACAAGGTTTGAAGATTGTGTGCACTTAAAGCAAAAATGCATGTCACAATCAAAAATTTTGACCAACACACTTTTTTATTCCATTACAGATTGCCCCTTACCTCTTGTGTTATACAGTACCCTTCTTTCTCCATTCTGAGTCTATGTAAGCACTTTTTTTTTTTACATTTAAAATAAAAAGGAGTGCCCTTTTTTAAGATGGTTCAGACCAGGTTTTCACCTTTATTCAGCTATTGCCCCAAAATGTCAGGGAGCAGTGTCTACAGTCTGCTAGTTAATTTTAGTCACAAGAAAAGTGATTTTAAATGACGGTGTTCAAAAACAACAGAGAATACTGATGAAGACCTGGACCACGTCATATTAAAAGGAGTGCTCCTTCTGGGCCAGCTTGGGGGTGTGGAGGGCTAAGGGAGTGATGCCTTACCTCCTGCCATGCCGGCAACCCATGTTCACATTGCGAACGGGTCGTCGGGGGCCGGCTGGGGTGGGAGAGGATCCAACATCTGGAGGACTGCTCTCCTCTCCCAAGGAGGGTGGGGAATAGCAGCTGGCATTTGCCTGACACCTAGCAGAGGCTAGGTGTTGGCACGCCTGGCCAATACTAGTGGGGCACAGAGGCAGAGCAGCTGGTGGGCATGCTATGTGTGGATGCGTGTGTGGCATGCCCATGTCAGCATTGCACACTCCGCCACCAGGAAAAAGTGGAAATGACAGCCAGGTCGAGCAACTTGATGGCTGTCTGCCAAACACACTGCCTCTGACGGTGCCACCTCTACTGGATCTGGTCCTGTTGGGGATTTGGGAGCTCCCCCCACACCTGCCACGGGGGATAAGCCATGGGGGTAGCAAGGCAGTGGCCCGATTGGGAGATGGGTGTGGAAGGACAGTGGACGGAGAAAAGAGGGATGCCTGGAAGTAGGAGCTGACCGGGGGCCATGGGGGAGGAAAAGTGAGTATAAAAAAAAAAAGTGCTCCATTTATTACTTCAGATGTAAAGAAAAGTGCTAAAGCAGACAGTTGTGAATCTAAGATTTTACAGTGGGGGTTGCCAGAGTGGTGTGCATACTTCATAAGCATTTTTTTTTTTTTGTTTTTTGATCCTTTATGTTGTCTGCTATTATCTTTTTCATTACATTTTTTGACAGAAAATACAAATGTAATCTACAGTTTTGAAAGTAAACTTTTGTACAATCAATAAATCAGACTTCTTTAACAAAGTGAAATGTAGCAGCAGGAAGCAAATAAGTTACAGTGGGGGTGCAGCTGCACCCTTTGCCACCCCCTAGATCTGCCACTGAAAGCAAAATTAAAATGGAGAAAAAGGGTATCAAAGTCCTACAGGACAGGAAATAAGGGGCAACCTAAAAACAATACAGAAGTGTAGATCAAAATTTGCATTGCTAACATACATTTCTGCTTTAATTACCTTTCTGGGCTTGAATAGCTAGAGTTTTGTTTCTCATCCAACCATGTTTCTACGGAATGGTGAAGTGTCATATTACCAAAGCCCAATGCTCTCAATGCAGAAAAAAGGATTATTTTCACATTGTCACATCTGTGGAGATGGGGAATGAGGAATGTTGAGGGGGCGTATGTTGGGCCTTGTGTTCCGGCGTGACAGCCAAAGATGTCACTACTGAAGAGTTGTAAAGGATGGGACTACAGTGCCTACTGTACCTGGGTGTTGGAGGAACAAGAACCTCACATGTGGAGGTGCATGGAAGAGAGTGCTGCAGACTGTAGGAGGAACTTAGTGGTTACAGACGTGATGGCATTGGACTGGCCTGATCACAGGATTGGGATCTTGAGAGTGGCTAGGAGTCATTATTCCAGATTCTAACTGCTGACAAGTTCAGTAAAGTATGACCACTTGCTTAATTCACCATGTCTAATTGTTTCGTTTCTGAAATAGGTCAGAGGTCTGAACTGTATTCGCCCCTGGCTGAGGATCTGGGATGTGCAGTGGCTGTAGGTGTTGTTGGGGTACACTTCGGCAAGCATACCATCTGTACCCCTAAACAGGGAGGGTTTTCTCAGGCCACACCTGCACTAGCTAGTGCCCAATGAAGGCCAGAGGCACAGAGGAGGACTAAGTGTTAGAAACATAAAAAATGTAAAAGTGAACAGAACAAGGACGACTTAGGAAAGCAAATGTAAGGCTTGCTGATAATTTTGTAAGGGTTAAGGCTGGGCTATCAGATTGAGTTTTATCCATCAGTTAGTGTCAGTGTGGTGACTCAGCATGATAATACTGTAATACATTTAGGCCCAGATATTCAAAAGGGTTGCGCCATGCGCAACAGGGTTGTGCATGCGCAAGTCCTACATTGCGCCATTCTGTGATATTCAGCAGGAGGCAGTTGCGCCACTGAAAACAGGTTGAGCAGCAGCGCAATGCAAATGAATGCATGCTCAACAGGAGGGGGAGGAACCATGCATAAACTGCGCAACCCGATATTCAGTCGGGTTGAGAGTGTCTATCGCAACCCCCAACCCCGCCTGCACAACTTTGGCCAAAAAAGGATCAGTTGAGGGCCACCACAGGTGAGCTGCTGTATTGCAGGCGCAACACAGCAGCTGCCACCCGTGGCTGGCCCCCAACTCAGTCTGATAACCCCCACCAGCCCGATCGCGGGCAGTATGTATGAATACACTCCCCAAACAGCTCCCGATGCCCGATCGTGGGCAGAGCGATGAAACAACCCCAGTGCCCGATCGCGGGCAGAATATAAAAACCCCCCTCCCCAGCGAATATCTCCCTGGTGGTCAGTGGACGTAATGCTGTCACGGGCAGATTACAGGTATATGTGTACTTTGTCATTGTTTCTGTTATTTAACATGTACAGTACATATACCTGTAATTTTACTCATAATGCATAAGGCTCCATTGGGAATGAATACTGGAGACGACCGGACTTGCTAAGATGACATCATCGCGCTGTACGTTCCCAGCAGCCTTAGCCTCCGATTGGCATGATCTTGGAAAAACGTTTCCTGGGTTCAGTATTTTAAAAAAAGTTGCCGAAAATGTATTAGACTACCAATTTTAAGGCAATGACTTGTATTATTCAGAACCTCTCCCTGTCTGCTCTGCTTCCACAGGAGGGTTTTTGGAACAGAGTCCCCCTTAGGATTGTGTTTAGGCAGCCTTTAAGGAACTTTGGTGGTAGGGAGTCAAATCCCGGGAGCTAGCACGGTTAAGACCCTACAGGAGCTTAAGTACCTCTTTCCGTGAGGTGGCTTTTAAATGGAAGAGGGGGGAGGGAGGCTTCAGGGGAGCTTCAGGAGGGGCAGGGTGGGTAGCAGGTTGGCCTGTCTTGTGCACATCAAGGTCAGTGAAGAAGAGATTTATTCCTGAGGCTACTTCTGAGGGGAATGGATAGTAAGGAGCCTTTTGATATCATATTCTGGGGGATTGTCTGCTCTTTACCCTTAAGTAGAGCGTTAATCTGTGCCCAGAATCTTTTGGGATTGGTGAGATGCGTTTCCTGCAGGAAATGAAGGTAGGCACGCTTTGTTTTGTTAGTCTTGGCTTTGCAGGAGTTCCGCAGTTGTCGGTAGGATAACAAATCTCAGTGGAGCCCCATCCTTTTGAAGGTTTCCCAGGCTTTGTCTCTGGAGCACATTAGGTGCCACAGTTCATGTGAGAGCCATGGGGAGTGGAGACCTTTGGCTCTGCGAAATTTGAATGGAGCATGTGAGTCGAGGATAGAGGTGAAGGTGGAGATAAGATATTCTAGAGCCTGATTTATGTCAGGGAGTGAGGTAATAGGGGTCCAATCAGTAGAAGCCAGGCTTTACAGGAAAGCTGCGGTATGATAGTTGGTTAAATCCCTGGATTTAGTGATTCTGGGGTGGAGGGGGGGGGGTTGTTATTCTTCCAGATACAGAATGTGGGGGACTGATCACTTAATGTGTCAGGGAGGGTTCCCACAGCCTTGATGTTGTGCTTATTATTGGTAAGCATCCAGTCCAAGAGGCAGTGATTGCCCATTTTCAAGTTAAGTCTAGTCAGGTGGTCAAGTAATTGTTCTAACTTTGCATCAGACAGAGCTGCTTGGTATTGAGATCTGTTTGGCCCCAGTCCAATTGAGACTGAAATCACTGCAGAGTATAGTATCCCTAATGCGGAGGGAGTCAAGACTTGAGAAGAATTCCACGAAGGAGTTGGAGGCTAGTTTGGGGGGCAAGCAGACACATCCTATGGTTAGATGCTTAACTTGACCTAGGGTGACTGTGACGAATAACTGTTTGGTGTCAGGGTTAATGCCAGGGACAGGGTGCACGTTGACAGTCAACCCCTGCTTTGATATATAATAGAAGCCCCCTTCCTCTCATTAGGTCTGTCTCGCCAATAAGAGGAGAAACCAGGAAGAGCTACAGTATCTCGTGGGATTGGACGCTTGGTGTTAGCCAGGACTCAGTGATGCATAGAATGTCCAGCTTACAGTGCAGGGTCTATGCTTCAAGTTCCGCCATTTTTCGCCTTACACTTTGTATGTTCATGTGGGCTATCTTGAGCCCTTTTGTGTCAGCCCACGCAGGAGATGAGGTTAGGAAGCTGGACTTAATTCTCTTGGGGGACCGGGATTCAACTCTGTGTCACCAGATAGAAGAATTAGGCACAGATGGGACCTGATTTGGGGTGGGTGGAGAAAAAAGGTACTTATGTTTATTTTTACTTTTAGCCCATGATACAGACCATTATGGTTTTTCTGTACAGGGTACAAGCAAGGAGTCTGAGGTGAGGGTAATGCACTCTGAGTGAGCACGGCAGGTGGTAGATGAGTAATGGCAGGTGGGCTCCGAGGATTAGGTGTGAGGTGGGTGCCCAAACCAAACCAGTTTCATCCTGATGGAAACAAGCCAAGAGTAAGCAGAGAATGAGAAAACCTTTAGTGAAGTGTAGAGACATTCTACTAGCTAGGTGAATATGAGAAATAGTGGTACAGGAGGGTGAGCTGCCAGGAATTAAGGCTAATGCAGCACGCCAGTAAACTCTGTGTAGTTGGACAAGGTATGGCCAGTTGAGGAAAGGGATAAGATAAGGTCTTTGTTTGTGATTATTTTCACTCAACACAGCAATGTATGTGCTACGTTAGAGCAGTAGCATTGCTACCCAGTGGCAGAAGAGTATAGCTTGCAGATGGAAGAGTTAGGAGATAGAAGCAGAATGCATGCATGATAGTTCCTGCCGCTATATAAGTAACACTAGGAAAAGGTGGGAGTGGTGGGGGAAGGGTGGGGAACCGCCGCGCAGTGACAGCAGGAAGTTCTGGCAGCAGCGAGTGCTCCAGGTGGGCTCGCATACGAGCAGCTGCCCTACTGCAGGAATCACACAAATGAGCGGCTGCCCTACTACAGGAATCAAGCTGGATTATCCTCTGCCTGAGCCCCTCACTCTTAATGGGTAAAGCAGGAAAGCAGCAGTGGGGCTACTTTGAACCATGGGGCTGGTTCGATTAACCACTGGAAGCTCCGCTTCAGCTAAAGGCCAGATTCAAATGAGGATGGTGGTTCAAACGTTCAGCAGCAGCTCAACTGGGAAATAAATTCCTGGAAGCTGCTTGCTAAGTCTCCGTTGGTTTGCTGCTGTGATTCTGCTGGAAGCTGTTTAAAAAGGTTAGAAAATTCAACAGCAGTCTCGGTGTGCCAAAGTTATAGCACAGTCCAAATTAAGGAATATGCACAGTCTAAATTAAAGATATGCACAGTCTAAAAGCTACTTGAAGCCAAAATGATCAATAGCAATCTGTGGCAGCAAACCATTAAATGGAATAAGAGTTCAAATTTCTGACACAGAGGGCCAGTTTTTGGTGCGTAATCAACTTTAAGCATAAAGTGAAATTAAGTAATTTCGAGTAAATTAAATAATTTAGAGTTGAGACTGGCAGGTCAAAATGATCTAAAATTATTCAGGCAGTCAATAGGAACTAATTAATAAAGTCAAGTTCAGAAAGCTCAGGGCCAGATATGAAGCGGTTAGACCAACCCATGAAAAGGTGCCAAATTTAAACACAGAGGGTCTGATGGGACACTGTCTTCATTGTTAAATTCAAGTAGTGTACCTGGTGTGGCAAGTAGAGGGCTGGAAGCAGCTCCTGCGGCTATTGCCACATGTTGGGAAGTGCCAACGGGGCATGGCACTGAATGTGGAGATAAAGGGGAGAAGAGATTAGCATAGAGGGCGGGGATAAGAGCAGTAAGAGGAAGCTTAAGGGCAGGGGAGTAGAGAGGGCAGGACAGAGACTGGGGAAGGGGTACTGAGAGCTGAGATCAGGCAACAAGTGGGGGGAGGGAGGGAGACGGGAGCGATGAGAGACAGTGGAAATCAGATTGGAGCCTTATAGTATCAGGCAGGTGCAAATGAAAAGTCAGAGTCAGGAAAGCTAGAGCAGAATATAAATTAAGTGAAAAATCATTAATAACTTTGTCAAGATACAGGCTTACAGATATAGGTCAAGACAAATTCAAACAGTATTAGGCAGAGGTTAAGACAGTCTAAGCATTAGGAGCAGAAGTAAACTGAGAAACAGCAACACTCTAAGCATTTAGAATAAGTAGTAAGCTGTGACTAAAAACAGTTCAATTACATTCCCGCAGAGGTAAACCATGGTTATGAACAGTAACCGAACAACAAATTAAAAACATCTTCGTTTTTTGTTGAGATATTAGCTCCAGGCAATGGTAGCAGGGGGACAAGAGCAATTTCTCACTGGTGCTTTTCACCTAGTAAAACAAATGAACACCAGAATTCAAATTCTATTTTTGAATAACAGCATCTAATTCATGGTTGGTTCTGGCAGCAGTGAGTGCTCCAAGTAACAGACTGCCAGGAAGAAAACACTGAGCTGGCTACTGCATAGAATCTTGCAGAAAGGTTTCAAAACAGCATTACCTCTACCACCCACATTCACAGGGAGATGGAATAACTGTTTTAAAGTGCCATTCTGAGAATCATCTCAACTGAGTGACAGGTGTGAATGATCACAACCTTTCACCACATCAGTTATCCAGTCTGCAAACCTCACAGCAGTGTGCTATAACTCAGTATCCAGTAACCCTGGAGAAAAGGACCACAACAAAATGGCACAACCCCCTCCCCCCCCGAATTTGTCAACTTTGTTACAAAACCTGAAATACACATAGTTTTTAATGCAATGTTTATTGAATGGTGCTGCCTGTTTTACTTGTGAAAACTACTGCACATGATCTTTAAACTTTGGAGAAACAGGTCCTATAAGCTTGCTGACAGGGAGGACTAGACTGAGAGTTCAGGAGATGACATCATCAGCAGCTCTTCACTGAAACTGGCTTTTCTGAACAGTGAGTGAATTTAGAGTTGTCAAATAACTTGTAACTTTTAAACAAAGTAACTTATAAGATCTAATTTTTAGCACAAGGCTGATTGGGACTATGCTGATCCATATTCTGAATTTACTGATGCCAGAAATGTTGACTGTAGACCCTCTTTAATATACAAGATTATACTGAGCATGTTTATTCAGTCAAATGCCTTTTAACAGTGTTGACTGCAACTATTTTGGCTGTTCGGGCCACCAGTTCACTCTTTCTTGTTAAAGGTTTATATCCTTAAGTTGTAATATTGATGTTTCTGGATTTTTAATTTTTTTATTTTTATAATTCTATCACAGTTCTCTGCATGGGGGAGGGACTACAAAGCTTCAACTATACGGTAATGTCATTATATATTACTATTGTTAATACTTGAGCCAAAAAGTATGATGCCATTTAGCCCTCTGGTAGGGCGACTTAGGCAATCCCTTTAGTTATAACAGACTTTCAAAATTAGCCACACTGCTCATGGGCAATTTGTTCAGTAACAAATGGTAACTTTGGTCCATTTTTCTAAGCTGGTATTCCCTTCCAATGTGGTATCACAATGTACTGGATGCAAGGTGCTTTGTCTCCATTCAATATTTGCTTTGCAAATGGACTGCCCAGTATACGGTACTTATTATACAGATGTATTAACAGGAAATACTAAAAATAAAGTTAACAAAAAAAAGTGCAGCGATTAGACTGATGGTTCATCCAAACATACAATTATAGGGAAACGGACCATTGATCCATCAAGTTCTTTCCAGCAGCTGGCACTGTAATTGAAGATCCCCCCCCACCACAAGGTCTCACCGGGCTTCCGATATAACTAACCTGCGTAGCTTCATCACACAGAGGGCTGCTGAAGAAAGCCAGGAGTATATGAAAAATCCGTTGATGATCATATAGTTCATAGCAGTGTTTGTCCTTCAATCCTTCAATGAGAAGACCAAGAAGCCACTCACGTTCCATCTGTGCTAAAATAAAAACAGAAAACAGCTGTAAAAATGACACAAGACCAAAATAACAATACACACAGTAAGACAGATAGATAGACAGACACTGTGAATAGACAAACAGCCAGATAGATATAAAGACAGACACACAGAAACATAGAATTTGTCAACAGAAAAGGACCGCTTGGCACACTCAGTCTTCCAAGATGGCCCTGGCCTAGACTGTCTCTGCAGACCCTAACTGGTCTCCAGTGACTCTCCCTCCTCCCTGCCCATTTACTAATATTTCCCTATGTCTATCCCATGCATGCTTGAAGCTCCCTACTGTTTTCGCCTCCACTTATTCCACTGGTAGTCTATTCCAGTGTGTCTACCACTTTTTCAGTGAAGTAATACTTCTTCACATCCCTCTTAACTCTGGTACTCTGGGCAGCCATTTTGTATCAGGTTAAGCAATGGATAGTTCAGATGTCAAAAGGAGCTAGTGGGTACAATGAGACCCACCCATTCCCAGCTTCATTGAATGCCCTCTGGTCCTGGTGCTCTTCCTCATTTGAAAGAGACTCTCCACCTGCCACCTGTTCATCCCCATGAGATACTGTATTTGCAGGTCTCTATCATGTTCCCTCTTACTCTCCTCTCTTGCAGGGTATACATGATGCGGAGATCCCTCAGTCTCTCCTCGTAGGTTAGCACCACTTCAGTTGCCATCCTCTGGACTGTCTCTACCATGTCTATGTCCTTTCTGAGGTGCGGCCTCCAGAACTGGACACAATACTACAGGTGGGGTCTCACCAATGAGTGATACAGTGGAAACACCACCTCCCTCCTCCTGCTGGTAATTCCCATTCCAGCATCCCAAAGGCCCTACCCACTGTTCTGCCACAATGCCCTACCACTTTGAGGTCATCAGATATTATAACCCAAAACTCCCTTTCCTGATTAGTGACTGTCAGCACCTTTTACCCATCCTATACTCAGCTCCTGGGCTCATATGTCCTATATGCATGATTTAGCACTTTTTGACACTGAACCCCAACTTTGTTTGTTTATTTGAAAATTAGTAACTGGGAGAGTTGCACTATTCTACCCTCTCCCCACCATACCTTCCTTCCTTCTCTCCCCCCGCCCCATCCCTTAGCACCCACCTCCCCTCTCGCTGCGACTTCGGCACTTCTCATCGCTTGTCTGTTTTCACTGACAAATGCCAGTGGCTGCTTTGCTTACATTGTTACCCTCGAATTGTACTAATCCGTAAATTGTATGCAATGTCCCCATTTGTTGTAAGGTCTGTCTTGATGTTTACCATAATTTGTATTTTCTCTGATGTGGAACCTTTGTAAAAGAGCCTTGGCTCAAAGGTATTTGTAATCCTAGACTTTGATAAATAAAAATAAATAAAAGAGGCACACTGAGCCAAGGTTTGTTTCCAGATGCAATCCGGGGGAAGAGGGAACAGGAAATACAAAAATAAATGAACTGTAATGATTGGTACAAAATAAGTAAAAACAGAGTACAATTTAACATAGTTTATATATTTATTTATTGAAATGTTTCACCAGGAAGGCACACTAGACAACAAGTTGCTTGTCTCCTGGTGCGACGGGGTACAATTGGATGAAGAATTAGACATACAGTTTAACATTTAACATATCCAAGAAATTAAAAGTACAGTTATGTAAGAAAGTACAGTTATGTAAGAACTTACCATAACAGTAGATCTTCAAGAGAGGTTCCTGCAGTAGGTCATAACATGTAGGACTGTGACCCCTGGCATCAGGACCACACGGCAAACTTTTCAGCAATGTCTGGCAGGGGACCGCCCACCCGACGTCACGTGATGGACGTCAGCGTGACCCTATACAGTGGGCGGTCCTCATGCCCACCTTCCAGTTCTCCCACCAAAGATCCAAGAAGGATGAGACAGGAGAAAAGGATGAAAATCCTGGAGCCCAGTTCAGAATGATCTGAAAGAAATGCAGAAACTGGAGGAAGGAGGGAGGGAAAGTGTGACCTACTGCAGGAACCTCTCTCGAAGATCTACTGTTACGGTAAGTTCTTATGTAACTGTACTACCTTACTTCGAGAGGGTTCCGGCAGTAGGTCATAACATGTAGGACTGAATCCCAAGCAGTCACTCTCAGAGAGACCGAGAGAGTCACGCGAGGAGGAGCAACTGAAAAAACAGAACAGGACCTGCCTAAGACAGTAGGCCCTGCAGACCGGCAAGGCCAAACCCAGCTCTACGCCTAGAGGCAATGTCCATACTGTAATGCTTTGTGAAGGTATGGACCGAACTCCAGGTTGCTGCCGCACAAATGTCTGCTGCAGAAACATTCCTCAGGAACGCTGTAGAGGTAGGCATACCTCTAGTAGAGTGACGTCTGACCTCTCCCGGAAGAGGTTTGTCATACTTCTGATAACAGAAGCAGATGCAGTTAGCAAGTCACTTAGATAGACACTGCTTAGAGACTGCCAACCCCAAGGATTTGGGTGCAAAGGAGACAAAAAGCTGATCAGACTTTCTGGATTCTTTGGTTTGGTGGACATAACATCTCAGGATTCTATGAACATCCAAAGAGTGAAGGAGAGCCTCCCCCTTATTCGAGTGAACAGGATAATAAACAGGGAGTTCAACCGTCTGGTTTAAGGTGAACTCAGAAACCACCTTAGGGAGAAACTTAGGATTTGTGCGCAGGACCGCCCAGTCCTTGTGAAAAATCAAATAGGGCTCCTTATGCATCAGGGCCTGAAGCTCAGAAATCCTGCAAGCAGAAGTAATGGCAATCAAAAATAGCGCTTTCCAGGAAAGGTAGTGCATGTCACAGCTCATCGCTGGTTCAAAGGGAGAAAGCGTAAGCTTCTCTAACACAAAATTCAAATCCCAAGGTGGGGTGGGGATACGGATGGGTGGTTTAAGAAGGAAGATCCCTTTCAAAAGGGTCTTAGAGATCTCCAACTGTGATACGGGTTTCCCCTCCACCAAAACATGGTAGGCTGAAATGGCCGATAGTTGGACCTCAAGGGATGAATACGACAGACCCGAATCAGACAGGTGCAACATATACTCCATAATCTGGGGAGCTGGGCAAGTAAAGGGGTCCCATCCTTTAGATGCCACCCAAACGGAAAAGCGCTTCCATTTCATTGCATAGGTGGATCTGATGGAGGGTTTCCTTGCCTCCACCAGGATCTGAGCGACCTTCTGGGAGACCCCGAAATGAGACCCGATTATGTCTCAAGGAGCCATGCATGAAGATGCAGGGTCCTGAGTCCCGGATGTACCAACCTGCCTTGATCCTGAGTCAACAGATCGCGTCTGAGAGGTAAAGGAACGGGGGGTTCCACTTAGAGCTGCTACATTAGCGGAAACCAGATTTGTCTCGGCTACAGTAGAGCTATCAGGATCATCCGTGCTCCTCTGCCTGGAGTTTGAGAAGTATTCTCTGCAGAATGGGAAAGGGAGGGAAGATGTACAAGAACTTCACTGTCCAACATAGCAACGTGTCATGACAGAAAGCACCAGGCTCTGGAACAAGCGAGCAGAAGCTGGGAAGCTTTGCGTTGAATGGGCAGGCAAACAGATCTATGTCTGGGTGACTCCACCTCAGAAAGACAGTCTCTGCTACTTCGTGACTTAGTTCCCCTTCGTGCGTGAGAGATGACGTCCGACTGAGGCTGTCTGCCAGGATGTTGTGAACGCCTGGAACATGCATGGCTGTGAGACACAGGTTGTGCTGGACTGCCCAATTCCACACCCTTATTGCCTCCCTGCACAGGTGGTATGCTCGGGTGCCTCCCAGTCTATTGATATATCAGACCACCGACACGTTGTCTGTCTGAATCAGCAGTGTTCCTCTTGATAGGATGGTATGCAAAGCCTGAAGGGGGTAAAGAACCACCCTTATCTCCAGAATGTTGATGTGCAAGGACACATCCAACTGGGACATGAACCCTGAGTTCGATGGTCCCTCAGGTGCGCTCCCCAACCCAGACAGGAGGTGTCTGTAGTGAGGGTCCAAAGAGGTGGGGAACTTCAAAAGGGAAGTCCCCTGGGCAGATTCAGAGGATCTAGCAACCATAGGAGATCCTTCTTGAGCGCGCTGGAGTCCAGAATAGGATGGTCCAGGTCGTCCAAGTGCTGGTCCCATTGGATACATAACGTCCACTGGGTGATCCGCATATGCAGCCTGGCTAAGGGTACCATGGAGATGGAGGTTGCGATCAGGCCCAACAGGCATAGCAATGCCCTGGCCGGAAGAAACCTGGAAGTGACCACGAAGTTGACCTGCTCCTGGAGAGTCTCTGCCCTGTACTGAGGGTAAAAAGGCTCTGCACTGGACCGTATCCAAGATCACCCCGATGAACTCAAGGTTCTGGGAGGGGGTCAGAGATGACGTGGGGCAACTGATGGTGATCTCCAGTCACGAGAAAAGGTACAGAGTGACTGAGAGGGAATCCAGAAGGCTGTCCCTGGACGGGGCTGTAAACAGCCAGTCATCCAGGAAGGGGAACACTGCTATGCCCCGATGGCGTAAGGCTGCTGCCACCAAAGCTGGGCACTTGGTAAAAACCCTGGGTGCTGAGGAAAGGCCAAAGAAAAGTGCTGTAAACTGGAAGTGCTCCTCCTGGAAGCAAAACCGTAGGAAATGGCAGTGGCCTGGGAAGACTGGAATATGTAGGCAGGCATCCTGCATATCCAATGTGCAGAGCCAGTGGTCCTTTTGCAGAAGGGGCAGGAGGCCCTGCACTGTCAGCATGCAGAACCTTCTGTATTTGATGAAAAGGTTCAGACTCCTGATGTGCGGGATGGGTCTGAGGTTGCCCGTCTTTTTTTGGGACCAGGAAATAGTGGGAGTAAAGTCCCTTTCCTCTCTGGGACAGAGGCACGGGTTCTATGGCTGCCTTCTGTCTCAGGGCCCTGCTTTCTTTCTCGACCAGAGGAGCCTGGTGCAGGGAGTAATGTGAGCGACCCAATGGAGCGTCTGGAGGGAACTCCAGAAAATCCAAGGTGTGCCCTTTTGATATGAGCTGCAAGACCCATGCGTCTGTCGTGATGCCCTTCCCCTCCTGCATGTGGAGGGTGAACCTGCCTCCCACTGGCTCCACATTTAGAGGTGGAGGAGAGGGTGGGCAGTGTGAGTCAGGAAGCTGAGGGACGACAGGGGAGGGACCCTCCCGCCACTCTTTGGGACTTAGCAGCTGGGGGACAGGAAAAGGAGGAACCCATGGCATGCCTCTTGGTTTGCTTCCTGGAGGCAGGTTGCTTTCCTTGACACTTAAATTGGCATAGAAAGGGCTACTTCTTTCGAGAGCCTGTCCGATACATCGATCGAACAGACCTAAGGGCACGGCCACTGTCCTGGAGGCCTGTGATTATATCTCTAGTGTCCCCTCCAAACAAGACGGATCCCTGGAAGGGGGTGTCCTGTATAGCTGCTTGAACATCCGGGGAGAGCCCGGAGATCCGAAACCAGGTGTGTCTCCTGAGGCATACTGCAGTGGCAGAGGAGAGGGCCAATGCGTCCACTGAATCGTACGTGCCCGTAGAGTGTGACTGCATGAAATTTTTGACAGGCAAAGCTCTTTTGTGAGCTCCTCTTTGAGCTCAGAGTCCTCCATGGTCATGATTCAGGCTTCAAGCTTGGCCATGGTGGCCTTCTGAAAAGAAACCATGTGCACCACAGTTTAATGAATGTAGGGCGCACGTGGCAGAGGAGTACATCTTCTTCCCAAATTGGTCCAGTTGCCTGGATTCCTTAACCAGGGGGGAGGTGCTCATTTGCTTGGGGGTAGCCAAGCAATCATGAGCGGCGGCTATAACGATGGAGTCCACCTTAGGGTGGGAATCCAAGAAGGAGACACCTTCAGGCGAGTGATAAATTTGATCCGCCTTCTTGGAGACAGCTGGGATAGAGTGAGGTAACTGCCAAATGATGGTAGTTAGATCCTCATGTGGAGCTGTCCAGGGAGGGACTGGGATGGGAGATACAACCTCTAAGTCTAAATGTTTGGCTAGATGCTTTCTCTTTGGATCCTGCTCCTCTGTGTTCCAACTGTTAAGGGTGTTGGACTATACAAAGGAGCTCACTGCCGGGGGGGGGGGGGACAGTTCATCTGAGGAGGATTCTGACGTGTCATGGTCAGAGTCCAGAGGATCCTCCCCTTCTGGGGTCTCAAAGTCTGGCAGGGTGACCTCCTGCGGAGTGCTGCCAGAAATGTGCACTGTAGAGTGCTGTGAGCTGGCAGGCAATGAGGTACAGGGAGGCATGACCACTGGACTCTGTAGCCTGCGTTATAAGTCGCAAACCAGTTGGGACCTGGCATCCTTCCACCAGGACTGGATCAGTGACTGAAAGTCCTGTTGAGGAAGTGGCAGAAGAGGCAGAGGCGGGTTGGGTGGAGGTGGATAAAATTGCGCTCCCAAACCTGGATACTGTTGGTGAGGGTACCCTTGGTAGTAGGGGTAACCCGAATTCTGGTACCCAGGGTAATAAGCCTGGGAGAAGGATCCCATCATCGGACCTGGTGGTGGGAAAAATAGGCACCTGGTGCCTGGAAAAATGTGGGAAACCTGGCATGGGGTCTTGACCCGGCAGTCTGGAAGGACCGGGAAATATACCTGATAAAGTAGATGACATTGGGATAGCTGCTGTCGGAGGAGCCGACACAAGGGAAGTGTACGTCGGAATACATGACATCCGGGGATGAGACGTCCAAACAGGCAACGTCAGGCCCTGCGTTAAGAAGTTGAAAGGAAGGTCCCGACGGAGGCAGCTGATGAAAGGTATCTGATGGCACCCCTTGTGTCGGGGGTCAGCCGACGGAAGGTGCCCTGACATCTGGGTAATGGAAGGACCCGCATCAGGGACAAAAGAATTGGGGCCCCTGAAAACAGGGGATCAGACATGGGATGCTTTGGGAGGGCATCCGGGGGGGGGACCTGGAGAACCACCACTGGAGTAGGCGAGGAAAAGACCACTTCCAGGGGCTCCTCTTCCTCCTCCGTCCCAGGTCTAGGATCTGGGACAGGAGGGTCCACCTGGGGAGACGGAGAGGAAGGCTCCTCACCAGGGGGATCCTGGAGGGAGGGCTGACTAAGGGAAGTCAACTCGCTTGACCGGGTGTCGAGAATAACGGCGTCAGCCCCGACGGGTGAGCTGACGTCTGAGTGGTCGCCTGAAACTCGGATCACCGACCAATGAAACAGGGACCTGGCGGAGGAGGGGAGGACCCTCGACTGGCTTATCAGTCAAAGTCGGGTGGACTTCTGGTTGTTTCTGGTGAGAGTCTGGCTTACTGATGACCGGGCCCGGGGTCCGACTTACTGGAAAGTACTGGGCATTCACTGGAGGAGCCAGCGGAAGACTTACCGGTTGAAATTGTAAGGAAGATGGCAGAAGCACTGGAGGTCATCCCCAAAGCTGCCTGGGTCACCACGAGGGTGGGCGGTGGCGGGGAAGGAGCCTTGCTGGTTGAAGGCCTGCTAGAAGAGGATCGGTCCCGGTCCTCTGGGCACTCCCTTTCCTTGTGCCTCTCCTTGTCTTTCTTCTTCTTCTGCTTTGACTCCGAAGAAGGGGAAGAAGTTTCCGCATCTCCTTCTCAAGGGTAGCCATTCTGTTTTTTGAGAGATGGGCCTCCAGAGCCTGCTGTCATCATTTGTGAGTGGCCTGGTTGAAGGGCTGGTAGTCAGGACAGGTTGCGGTGTCGTGATTCGGGCCCAGGCAGAAGAGACAGCGATGATGACCGTCCTTGTGGGGAATCTGGGCCCCACACTTGTCACACTTCTTTGCCTTCGGAGTTGTAGGTGAAGAAGACATAAAACGGGCCGAAGGATCAGACTAAATGTGAGAAAGAAAGAAAAAGATGATGATCGACTAGCGTGGTTTACGTGAGGTTCCAGCGCAGTCGTGGCGGAAAAAAAGAACTGGAAGCGGGCAGGGACGCCACTATAAGGTCCATGACATCCGTCACATGGCGTTGGGTGGGCAGTCCCCACCAGACACGTTGGAAAGTTTGTTATGGTCCTGACACCAGGGGCGAGTCTCATGTAATGAGACCTACTGTAGAACCTCTCAAGCAAGATCTCATTGTAACAGTAAATGTTCAAGAGAGGTTCCTACAGTAGGTCATAACATATAGAATGGTGCCCCCTGGCGTCAGGATCACACAGCAAACTTTTGCTTGCAATCTCTGGCGAGGCACCGCCCACCCGACGTCATGTGACTATGTCAGCGTGACCCTATATAGTGGGCAGTCCCCACGCCCACCTTCCAGTTCTCCCACCGGATACCCAAAAAGTATGACAGGAGAAAGTATGGAAATCCTAGAGCCCAATACAAAACAGCCTGTAAGAACATGCTAAAAAAATTAGGGGAAGGAGGGAGGGAGGGAAAGTGTGATCTACTGCAGGAACCTCTCTCGAAGAGCTACTGCTATGGTAAGTTCTTGTGTAACTGTACTATCTTACTTCGAGAGGGTTCCTGCAGTAGGTCATAACATACAGGACTGAATCCCAAGCAGTCACCCTAAGTGGAACCACTGAAACAAGGGAGGAGGAAGGATAATAGACTGACCAGAGCAGATCTAAGACAGTAGACCCTGCAGTACGGCTAGGCCAAATATGGCTCTACGCCTAGAGGCAATGTTCAAACTGTAATGTTTCATGAAAGTGTGGACTGAACTCCAGGTTGCTGCAGCGCAAATATCAGCTGCAGAAATATTTTTTAGGAAAGCTGTGGAAGCAGCCATCCCCCCAGTGGAGTGACCTCTGAACTCCTCTGGAAGAGGTTTTTCATACTTCTGATAACAGAAACAGATGCAGTTAGCCAACCATTTGGACAAGCACTGCTTCGAAACTGCTGACCCCAAGGTTCTGGGGCCAAAGGAAACAAACAACTGACCTGATTTGTGGGTCTCCTTGGTCCTATGGACATAGTATTACAAAATCCTATGTACATCCAGTGTATGTAAAAGAGTCTCACCCTTATGCGTATGAATAGGGTAGTACACTGGCAGCTCAACGGTCTGATTCAAGGTGAACTCAGAAATCACCTTGGGAAGAAACTTAGGATTTGTTCTCAGGACTGCCCGGTCTCTGTGAAAAATGAAATAAGACTCCTTATACATCAGGGCCTGAAGCTCAGAAATCCTTCGAGCAGAAGTAACTGCAACTAAAAAGAATGCTTTCCATGACAGGTAGCACATCTCACAGCTTACTGTCGGTTCAAAAGGAGGCAATGCAAGCTTTTCCAAAATAAAATTCAAAACGCAAGGTGGGGCAGGGTTACGGATAGGGGGCTTCAAGTGGAGAATCCCTTTCAAAAAGGTTTTTGAGATCTCCAGTTGTGCCAGTTTTCCTGTCCACCAGTGTATGATAAGCCAAAATTGCAGACAGGTGGACTTTCATTGAGGAACAGCATAAGCCAGAGTCAGACAAGTGTAAGAGGTACTCCATTACCTGGGGCACTGAGCAGGAAAAGGGATCCCAAGCCTTGGTGGCTGCCCAAATGAAAAAACACTTCCATTTCATAGCCTAGGTAGATCTAGTAGAAGGCTTCCTTGCCTCTACTAAGACTTGAGTGACCCTCTGGGAGACTCCAAGATGTGACACAATTATGTCTGAAGGAGTCACGCATGAAGATGCAGGGACCCGAGTCCTGGGTGCACTAGTCTGCCCTGTTCCTGCGTCAACAGATCGTGTTGAAGCGGGAGAGGTACTGCAGGTTCCATGGTCAGCTGTTGTAGGAGTGGAAACCAAATCTGCCTGGGCCAGAGGGGGGCTATCAGGAGCATCTGAGCACCCTCTGCCTGAAGTTTCAGTAGCACATGCTGTAGAATGGGAAAGGAAGGGAAAGCATACAAGTAACTCCCTGTCCAGCAGAGAGACAATGCATCTTCCCAGATAACACCAGGCCCTTGAATGAGCAAGCAAAAACTGGGTAGTTTTGCACTGGAAGGGGAAGTGAAGAGATCCATCTCTGGCCTTCTCTAACGATGGAACAGAAGTTCTGCTATGTCTTGGTGAAGTTCCCATTTGTGAGCTAGTGCCATTGTCCAGCTGAGGTTGTCTGCCAGGACACTGTGAATGCCTGGGACGTGTACAGCTGTGAGGAACAGGTCATGCTAGACTGCCCAGTAGCACACCTGCATCACCTCCCTGCAAAGGGGGTGCGACCCGGTGCCTCCCTGCTTGTTGATGTACCAGACTACTGACATGTTGTCTGTCTGTACTAGCAGTGTTCCCAGAGAGAGGAGGGGCTGAAAGACCTGAAAGGCATAAAGGACCGCCCTCATCTCCAGGATGTTTATATGGAGAGAGGCCTCCAGCTGAGATCAAGTCCCTTGTGTCTGATGGTCTTCCAGGTGGGCCCCCCAACCCAGACATGGCACATCCGTGGCTAGGGTCCAAGAGGGAGGAAGTGCTCTGAAAGGCAATCTCTGACAGATTTTGAGGATCCTGCCACTATAAGAGATCCTTCTTGAGTGCGCGGGACACTAACACTGGATGATTTAGATCGCCTGAACGCTGATCCCACTGGACTCGTAAAGTCCACTGGGCGACTCTCATATGTAACCTGGCCAACGGGACCGTGGAAATGGTTGCTGCCATCAAACCCAGCAGGCATAAGAAAGCTCTGGCTGGAATATGTCTGGAGGAGACTAACAGATTGATTTGCTCCTGCAGAGTATCCGCTCTGTCCAATGGTAGGAAGACCTTGTCCTGGACTGTGTCCAATACTGCCACAATGAATTGGAGGCATTGGGAGGGAACCATGGACGACTTGGGGCAGTTGACAGTAATCCCCAGTTGAGTGAAGAGATCCAGGGTGAAGGACAGGGATTCCTATAGGCTGCTCCTGGACCGAGCTGCCAAGAGCCAATCATCCGAGTACAGGAACACTGCAATGCCCCGACAGCGAAGAGCCGCTGCTACCACCGCTAGGCACCTCGTGAAGACCCTGGGTGCTGAGGAAAGGCCAAAGGGGAGGGCTTTGAATTGGAAGTGCTCCCCCTGGAAAAGGAAACACAGGAAATGGTGGTGGCCGGGGAACACTGGAATGTGCAGGTAGGCATCCTGCATGTCCAATGCACAGAGCCAGCTGTCTGTGTGAAGTAAGGGCAGAATACCCTGTACTGTCAGCATGCGGAACCTTTTGTATTCCACGAAAAGGTTCAGTTGGCTGAGGTCCAGGATGGGCCAGAGGTTGCCTGTCTTTTTGGGGACGAGGAAGAAATGGGAGTAAAACCCCTTTCCTTTCTGAGCCCAAGGTACTGGCTCTATGGCTGACTTTTGAAGTAGGGCCAGTATCTCTTCCTCGACCAGAGACGCCTGGTTCGGGGAATAGCGGGATCGACCTGGAGGTGAGTCTGAGGGGATTTCCAGAAACTCGATGGTGTGCCCTCTTGACACTAGTTGTAAGACCCAAGAATCTGACGTGATGCCCTGCCATTCCGCTAGGTGAAGGGCAAACCTTCCTCCACCTGACTCCACGCTGCTGAAAAGTGGAGGAGGAGGTATGAACGAGTCAGGAGGCAGAAGGACGGGAGGGGAGGGCTCCCTCGGCTGTCCTCTGGTTTTTGGGAGCAGGGGGTGCAAAATGGCGGTTGACCCTGGTGCTCTTCTTTTGTTCAGATGCCTGGTGAAGGGTTGTTTACCTTGTCTCTTCTGCTGATGCCAAAAGGGCTGTTTTGGTTTGAAGCCTGCCTTGTACAAGGATTTGAAAGACCTTAGGGTTTGTCCACTATCCTGAAGGCCCGTAATTATGTCTATGGCGTCTCCACTGAAGATAACTGATCCTCAAAAAGGGGCATCCTGGATGGCTGCCTGTACATCAGGGGAAAGTCCAGAGATACACAGCCAAGCGTGACACTGAAGGCACATGGCCGAGATGGAGGAGCGAGCCACTGCATCCACTGTGTCGTAAGTGGCTCTAAGTGCATGCCTGCAAGATATCTTGGATAGATGCAGGTCTTTAGTCAGTTTTGCCTTGAGGTCAGAGTCCTCAACATTCTGCAGACGAGCTTCCAGTTTGGCCATAGTGGCCTTCTGGAAGGAGACCATGTGTGCTATATAGTTCAGTGAACAAAGAGCACACGTAGAGGAGGCATAGATTTTTCACCCAAACTGGTCAAGCTGCCTAGATTCTTTATCGGGGGGGGGGTACTTATGTGCTTTAGCTTGGCAGTTCGACTGTGAACAGCCACTATTACAATGGAATCTGCCTTGGGATGAGAATCTAGAGAGGCAGTGCCCTCCGGCGTATGGTAAATCTGGTCTGCCTTTTTCGGGATGGCCAGAATAGAATGGTGTAACCGTCAAATCATGGTAGTAAAGTCCTCATGGGGAGCGGTCCATGGAGGAATAGGGATTGGAGACACCTCCTCCAAGTCCAGGAGTTCAGCTAGATGCTTACGTTTGGGGTCTTGTTCTTTCACGTTCCAACCATTAGCCTGCTGGATGATACGGAGGAGTTCTGTGAAGGAGGGGTCTTCTGGAGGCGACTCCTTGCCCTTGACTCCTGTGGTTCTGGACTGTTCTCCGGAAGAAGAACCAGAGGGGTCCTCCTCGGAGTCTGAAGACTCGCCTCTATCAGAAATTCTGACGTCTGGTAAGGTGACCTCCTGTGTGGCCCCTCCGGAAATGTGCACCATGGTGGACTGGAAAGAACCCGCGTGAGATAAGGAGCAGGGGTTGGGGGTAGCCACCGATGCCAGCATCCTTTTATCCAGGTCAGAGACCGGCTAGGATCTGGCTTCCTGCCACCAGGACTGAATCATTGACTGAAATTCCTGTTGTGGTGGTGGTGGTGGTGGGGGGAGGCTGATAATAATGGGTGCCCAACCCCGGATATTGAGGGGGAGGGTATCCGGAGGGTTGGTAAAAAGGTGACATATAACCTTGATACCCAGGATAATACCCCTGCAAAAAAGGTGTCATAGTCGGGCCTGACGGTGGGTGACCAGATGTTGGAAAACCCTGATAATGGTGCTAGCCTGATGGACGGCCTGATCCGGAGAAGGCCTCGAAGGGCCTGGGCGATTATCTGGTGCCAGGAAAGTTGACGTCAGAGATCTCGCATCAGGTCTTGTGTCGGGTTCACTGGGGTCGTTGCAGATGCAAGGACCCTGACGGTGGGTCCGTTGGCCGGTTGGTGAAAGGATCTGGCGGCACACCAGGCATTAGGTGCACAATGCCCGATGGAGGAACCTCTGGCGGTGGGGCTGACGAAAGGCCCATCAGAAGCGAGAGGTTTCTTGGAGCCGGTGTTAGGACCAGGTCAGACGTCAAAGTCCAAGGAAGAGTATCCGAGGGAGTGACAGGGGTACCACCACTGGAGAGGGAGAAGGAAGAACGGCAACAAGGGGACCGTCTTCCCCATCCGTCCCAGTCATAACGTCTGGGACTGGAGGTTCCATTGGGGATGGCGGAGGGGAAGGCTCCTGACCAGGGTGATCTGGGAGGAGGGCTGGCCAGCAGAAGTCAGCAAGCTTGACCGAAAATCGGGTGTGTTGGCATCAGCTCCCGCTGGGTGAGCTTCAATTGGGGGTCGCCAGAGGGCCCGGTGGCTGACTTATCGATTGAAAGATTGGCCAGGTGGATGGGGGGGGGGGGCCCCCGACCGGCTTATTGGCAGATGTCATGCGGATTTCCTCTTGGCGGGAATCTATCTTATCGACTACTGGGAGGGTTCCGGGAGATCTGGAGTCCGACTTACCAGTAATGACCGGGCGTTCGCCGGAAGATGACTTATCAGTAGAGGTTTTGGGCCTGTTTTAATGGGCTGAAAAGAAGACTATGTACCTGGAGTCTTGGAAGCAGCCTGGACAGTCACCAGGGGAGGTGGTGGGGAATGGCCTTGCTCGTCGCTGGGGCCGCGGTCTTGGGCCCGGCGACCTTACTGGAGGAGACCTGCTCCCGTTCCTCCAAACGTTCCCACTCCTTATGCTTCTCTTTATCTTTCTTTTTCTTCTTTTGCTCCGAGGAAGGAGAAGAAGCGGATTCCCTCAGTTTTTTCATTTATTTTTCCAAGGAGGCCATTCTGGATTTGAGAAGATGGGCTTCTAGGGCCTGCTGCCTGTGTTTGCGTGTGGCCTGGTTGAAGGGGTTGCAAACACGGCAGGCCTCAATATCGTGATCTGGGCCTAGGCAGAAGAGGCAGTGCCGGTGGCTGTCCTTGTGAGGGATCTGTGCACCGTACTTTTCGCACTTCTTCTTGGACTTCGGAGTTGGAAGTAAAGAAGACATAAAATATAACAGAAAAAGACTTTAACTTCGATGAAATAGAAGAAATACTTACAGACAATATGGAGAGCGACTGGAGCAACGTTCACCGAGAGGTCCTTGCACAGGTCGACGGTGGGAAAGAACTGGAAGGAGGGTGTGGGGACAGCCCACTATATAGGGTCACGCTGACGTTGTCACATGATGTCAGGTGGGTGGTCCCCCACTAGACATTGCTAGCAAAAGTTTGCCATGCAGTCCTGATGCCAGGGGGCGCAGTCCTATATGTTATGACATACTGCAGGAACCCTCTCAAAGTAAAATCATTCAATTGCATTTGTAACAAGACATACAGTTAAAAAATATCATAAATAATCATAGTGTCGCATTTGTGACATAACATACAATTAACTTTATCATACCTGTGGAATATGCATTTAATTACAAGTGGCATATCTGAGGAACATAGTATAGAAATTTAACGTAGCCTTGGAGCCAACTCCTTGCAGGAATGGATCACGGTTAACAGGCAGATCATTTAGCAATTAATGAATGAATGAGGTCCAGTGGGGGGACACCAAGGAGGGTAAAGGGGGAAGACAGGGGAAACCAGCTGGGGGAAGGAGAGGATAAAGATGGGGGAACATTACTGGAGAAAAGTGAGCAAAAAAAAAAATCTGTTGTGAAGGGTAAAACAAATAGGATCAGGCTAACAATTTATCATAGTAAGACAGGGGAGGATCAGGGTGGGAATGACAAGAGCCGGGGGGGGGGGGAGTGAGAACTGCCAAGCTTCTGACTTCTCCTTGCATTTCCCAAGATACCCACGCATTCTTTCCACCTACTCCTGATTGTCCACCCTATTAAAGATTTTGGTATCACATGCAGAAAGGCATACCTTCCCTTCCAGTTCTTCTGCAATATCAATTATGAAGAGACAGAAGAGGATCGGTCCCAGAATTGATTCCTGCGACACCCCACAGGTCACTCTCCCATCATTAGAGTAAGCGCCATTAATCATCACCCTTGGACTCTTATCTGTTAACCAATTTCTAACCCAGTTCACCACTTTGGATCCCACCTCTAGGCTGCTCAATTTCTTTATAAGTCTCCTGTGTGGCACAGTGTCAAAGGCCTTGCTAAACGCCAGATATGCCACGTCCACTGACCTCCCCTGATATATTTCCCTGGTCACCCAATCAAAGAGACTGATCAGTTTTGTCTGGCATGACTCCCCTCATGAATCCATCCTTTGGTCTTGCAGCCCACTGGATTCAAGATACTTTACTAATCTTTCCATTAAAGAGACATTATCTCCCCCCACCCCCACCAAAAAAAAGTAAAGTTACGTAGGAACTTACCAGAACAGTACATCTTCGAAAGACTCTCTTTCATCAGGCCACACCTTTTGAACATATAGCCATCAGGCAGCAGGACTACATAGAAACCTCTGTGAGGAGCGCTGCCAGGAGCTGCCCACAACAACACTAGGCATCAGTGCATATATAAGAGTGGGTGCCCCTCCTCTCCTCAGTTCCCCACCGGAGGTCATAATCAGAGGACAGGCGAGTTTGGAGTCCTCTGCGAAGCAGGAGAGTCAGAAGGTGGGAAAAGGAGTTATGGAGATAGCAGCAACAGGATCCTTTGAAGCAGTGTTTACAAGGGGGAAGGAGTGAGGGATGCTATGTCCAGATGAAAGAGATTCTCTTGAAGATCGATTGTTATGGTAAGAAAAGATCCTGCGTAACTGTACTACCTTCTTCAAGGATATCCCTTTCATCAGGCCACACCTTTGGAACGAATACCAAGCAGTACCAAAAGGATGGGAGGTAGAATTAAGAGAGGAAGCCTTGGAGGACGGCAAGGCCAAAGCTTGCATGTTTATGACAGTCAATGTCCAGACTATAACATTTGGTGAAGGTGTGGACTGTACTCCAGGTGGCAGCTGCGCAAATGTCAACAGTAGACACACTGCGGAAAAAAGCAGGAGGAGAGGTGGCCATCCTCCTAGCACAGTAGCCATGGACTGGACCAGGAAGGTCTTTGCAGTACATGTTCAGAATAAACAGCCGCACCTGGCTGATGGTGCGAAGACAAAGCAGCATAAAGGAAAAAGTTGTAATCTGGCACTCACCACCTCACAGTAAAATCACCCACGTCTGTATTCATGCAAATATCCTTTATTAGGATGCAATAAAAACCACCACTCCTCACACTTTGACATGTTTCAGATCAAACCTTTTTCAAAAAGCATAAGGATCTAAGTGAGTGATGCGTCAAATACATCAGTATGATGTCAAGAGTGAAGGACATGTCCTTCACTGATGACATCATACTGATGTATGTAAGACGCATCACTCACTTAGATCCTTATGCTTTTGGAAAAAGGTTTGATCTGAAATGTGTCAAAGCGTGAGGAGTGGTGGTTTTTATTGCACCCTAATAAAGGATATTTGCACAAATACAGACATTGTGGGTGATTTTACTGTGAGGTGGTGAGTGCGAAACTACAACTTTTTTTGTCTTTGCTGTACTTCCGGTAACAAAAAAAGATACAATTTGCTAGCCACTTGGACAAGCATTGTTTAGACACAGGGGCACCCTCTTTCCCTAAGGGTAAATGAAAAGCTGAGAGGACTTTCTGAAGGCCTTGCTGTGGTTGAGGTAGTATCTCAGGATTCTATGTAAATCTAAAGTGTGGAGCAATGCTTCCCCTGGATTGGCACACTCCGGGTAGTAAACTGAAAGGTGGATGGTTTGATTCAAAAAAACTCAGAGACCACCTTCGGAAGAAACTTAGGATTAGTGGGCAAAGACACCTGGTCTTTATGAAAAATCAGATAAGGAGGCTCACACGAGAGCTTGCAGCTCTGAAATTCTTTGAGCAGAATTAATGGCAACCAAAAATAACACTTTACACCTGCTGGCCCGCTGGTGCAGGGGCAGGCTGCTTACCTGTGATGCAGGCGACCTGGGTTCGGGAACAGACCCGGGTCAGAGGGCTGTCTGGGGCGGGGGCGGGATTGAGCGCCTGACGACTGCTCTCCTTCTCTGGGGGGTAGAGTGTTCGGCATAACACGGACACCTAGTGGAGGCTGGATGTATCGAGCACACCGACGCCATTTCACTCAAGGGGAGCTGGGCAGACACTGGTAGTCATTGCATGTCCCCACCCCCCAACACATCGGAGAAAAACATTGCCGGCCGCCCTTGATGAAGCCCGCCCTCGGCTCCAATTAGCTCTCAGGCCGGCTCCCTGACCTATCCCATCAATTGCGGCACTATAGGACCATGCCACAACCCCGCTCGGGGGGTAAGCCAGGGGGTATCAGGGAGCCATGGCCAATATGAGAGTGGAAGTAGAGGGTTCGTGACCAGGCCGAGGTACTGGGCAGCCAGCAGCAGAAAAAGCATAATAAATATAAAAAAAAATAATGCTTTAGAAGAGATAAAGAGCAGACCGCAGCTCATGGCACACTCAAAAGGAGCCTACGTAGGCTTTTCCAAAACAAAACTGAAAGTCCCTTTGGGGGCACTGGATTTTGCATAGGGGGTTCTAAGTGTAGAATGCCCTTGAGGAACATTCGTGCCACCTCCAGCTAAGCCACCGGACATCCATCAACAAGAGCATGAAAGAATGATGTAGACGACAGATGTGCCTTTTTTTTTTTTTAAACTTTCTTTATCTGCCGCGGCAGGCCACTGCTATTCTCTGCCACCCTACCAGATCTGAGGTCTTTCAGAAACTTACCTGCGCTATGCGCGTCCCAGCAGAACTCCCAAGCCGGCCTGGAGGCTTCATTGTGCGGTGACCCCTGATGTTTTTCCACCATTTTTCTTCCCACTAGCTACCTGGGACCCTGGAAGTGGCGACGCCATGTACATAGAGGTGTGCATGCACGTCACAACTCCAGTCTACAGCCCCTTCCGCCCTCCCCTGGCCTTGTGCCTGGGCTTTCGGAGGCGGCACTGCCACCCAACCTCCACTGGGGGCAGCCAAGCACTGAGGGGCCCTCCTGAACCTTCCCAAGGTGGAGAGCTGCCAGTTGGCAGCTACTCAGTGCCCTCCGCCGACTCTAGATCATTCCCGAACCCGGGTAGCTGGCATGGTGTCCAACACCTCAGCCCTCTGCACCACCAGGATGGCTTGATAGATGCATCTTAAGGGTAGAATATTGGAGGTCTGCATCCAATAGCGTGAGCAGGTATTCCAAAATCTGATTAACTGGACATGTAAAAGGGTCCAGATGGCAAGAAGTGGCCCATAAGGTAAAACGCTTCCATTTGAGGGCATAGGTATGTTTGGTGGAGGGTATCCTAGTGGCCCCCAGAACATCTGCCACTTGTTGGGAGACTCCAACGTGAGAGATAGCTATGTTTTCAGGAGCCAGGCGTGAAGATGAGGGGACCTGAGGTCGGGATGAACCAGAGTACCCTGTTTCTGGGTCAGAAGATCATGTTGGAGTGACAATGGGATTGAGGGGTTCCACTGCTAGTTGTTGCAGGAGTGGGAACAAAATCTGTTGAGGCCAGAAGGGGCTATGAGTATCAAGTGTTGCAGTCTCCTGTTTCAGTTTGAGGAGCACTTTCTGAATGAGAAGAAAGGGAGGGAAAGTGTACAGAAACCTCCCTGTCCAGCAGAGGAACAATGTGTCTTGTCAAAGAATTCCAGGCCCTGGCTCGAGTGAGCAGAAACTCTGCAGTTTTGCATTGTGTGGAGACGCAAAGAGGTCCAGGTCTGGTCAGCCCCACTTTGCCAAAAGGTCTTCTACCACAGATGTCAGGAGTTCCCACTCATGCATCGTTGATTGGGATCTGCCGAACTTGTCTGCTAAGCTGTTTTGGACGCCTGGAACATGAACAACAGAAAGGGTGAAGCCGTGTTTCAGGGCCCAATACTACAGTCTCATGGCCTCTCTGCACAGTGGGTAGAAAAGAGTCCCCCTTGTTTGCTAAAGTAATGCATCACAGTGGGGTTGTTCGTCTGTATTTACAGAGGACCTGGAGACAAGTATGTGAGGAATACAGAAAGACTTTCAGGACAACATGAAGTTCTAGCATGTTGAGCTTTCCAATGGGGTCCAGGTGCCCTGTGTTTGATAAAAGATCAGGTGTGCACCACAACCCATGCCTGAAGCACCCGCAGTCAGGATATGTGGTGGGGGGGAGGGAGAAATGGCATGGTTTTGAGAAGGTTGCTACGATCATCCACCAAAACAATGTTCTGCACAGAGGTGTAGTGACGAGGACTGTTTGGTCCAAGTCGTCTGTCAGGTTGCACCACTGGACCCTGAGGGCCCATTAGGGGGCACACATTAGCAGTCTGGCTAAGGTGACTGCGACAAGGGATGCTACCGCATAACCTAGAAGGCATAGGAATGACCTGGCAGTGACATAATGACTGGCTTAAATTGAGCAGGCTTCAGCAATGAGGCAGTTGGCCTGGTCCTCTGGTAGAAAGGCCATTCCGAGACAGTATCTAACACCACCCCAATGTATTGGAGGCACTGACAAGGCGTTAGTACTGATTTTGGTACACTGACTGTAATACCCAGGTTGTTGAACATTTGCCAGGTAACAGAAACATAGAATTTGATGGCAGATAAGGACCTCTTGGCCCACCCACTCTGCCCATTTTCCCTACCTACTGTAACAGTGCAGACCCTACTTGATCTTTGGCTTAACCCTCCCTTCCCTTACCACCAAGGTTCCCTTATGCCTATCCCATGCATTCTTGAATCCCGTCAAAGTTGTTGCCCCCACCACCTCCGTTGGAAGGCTGTTCCAGGCATCCACCACTCTTTCTGTGTAGAAGCACCTCCTTACGTTTCCCCTGAGTCTACACCCCTCCAGCACCATAACATGCCCCCTTGTTCTTTTGACCTTTTTTTTTTTTTAAATGCTTTCCTCTTGTACCTTATTTATATCTGTAAGGTATTTTAAAGTCTCTATCATATCCCTCCTTTCCTGCACAGTGTACATACTGAGGTCCTGTAATCTCTCATAGGGTCTCTGGTGCAGACCCTGCACCATTTTAGTTGCCCTCTTCTAGACCGCCTCTACTCTATGTCCATCCAGAGACGTGGTCTCCAGAACTGGATACAGTACTCTAGGTGAGGTCTCGTCAATGATTTATACAGCAGTATCACCACCCCCCTCTTTCTGCTGGTGATACCCCCTCTTTCTGCTGGTGACACCCCTCCCTATGCACCCTAGCATCCCACTGGTTCTCCCCACAGCCTTGTCACACTGTTTGGCCACCTTTAGGTCATCAGATATGATTATCCGCAGGCATTTTTCTGTTTGGTGGTCATCAGTATTACTCCTCCCATCTTGTACTCCGCCCCTGGATTTCTGTGCCCTAAGTGCATGATTTTGCACTTCTTCATATTGAAACTTAATTGCCACACTCTTGACCACTCCTCAAGCTTACTTAGATCCCTATTCATTTTTACACACACACACACACACACACACACACACACACACACACACTGAAGTGTCTACTCTACTGCACATTTTAGTGTCATCTGCAAAAAGGCATACCTTCCCTTCTAGTCCCTCTGCAATGTCGCCAATCCGGTCCTAGTACTGATCATTGCTGCACCCTGCTGGTCGCCCTCACTTCCTTGGAGTGAATTCCGTTTACCACTACCCTCTGTCGCCTATCCCCCAACCAATTCCTCACCCAGTTTATCACTTTTGGACTCACTTCCAGGCTGCCCAGCTTGTTTACAAGTCTCCTATGTGGAACAGTGTCGAAGGCCTTACTGAAATCTAGGTAGGCCGTACCCACTGCTCCACCCTGATCTACTTCCCTGGTTACCCAGTCAAAGAAATCTATCAGATTTATTTGACATGACCTCACCCCAGTGAATCCATGCTGCCTCGGATCCTGGAAGCCACTGGTTTCAAGATATTCCACAATCCTTTCCTTCAGCAGTGATTCTATTAACTTCCCCATCACTGAAGTCAAGCTGACAGGACCGTAATGGCCAGCTTCCTTCCTGCTACCACTTTTGTGAAGAGGCACTACATCAGCTCTCCTCCAGTCCCCTGGGACCACTCCCATCTCCAATGAGTGGTGGAACAGGACAGTCAAAGACGCAGCCAGCACATCTCTGAGCTCCTTCAATATCCTTGGCTGTATCCCATCTGGCCCCATTGTCTTGCCCACTTTCAGATTTGCGAGTTCCTTTAGGACTCTCTCCTCTGTAAATGGACTAGTGTCCACCTCCCTTCCTTATATGCTCCTGTCACTTATCTGTGGTCCCTCACATCCCCCTTCCTCCATGAACACTAAACAAAAACGTTTGTTCAGGATGTCTGCTTTTTCCTGGTCTCCCCACACAATCCTCCCCTTCCCTCCTTAGCCTTACAATCCCTCCCCTGTTTTTTCTCCTTTCACTTACATACCTGAAAAATGGGTTTGAGCTAGAGTGTACAAGAGCCAATCCCTGGAGCTGGCTTTGAGAAGCCAGTCGTCAGTGTAGGGAAACACATAGAGGCCTTACCTGCGAAGAGCAGCTACCACTACGGCAAAGCATTTGGTAAAAACACACGGTGCCGAGGATAAGCCAAAGGGCAATACAATGAACTGGTTAATGGTTCCCTTGAAGGAGGAAGCTCAGATATTTTCGGTGAGAGTTCCTGATTATGATATGGAAGTAGGCATCCTTCATATCTAGGGAACACAGCCAGTCTCCTTGCTGCAGTAGTAGTAGTAGTAGTAAATCATTTTTTATTCATAATGAATAAAAGGATACATTCAATTGAGCAGAGCTTGTTTTCAATGAAGTTCCATATCACAAATAAATTAAAATAAAAGTAGTGGAAGGAGCCCTTGGAAAGTGACCATCCCAAAATGGAAATTACGAGCCTATCGTGATTCTTTATCTTCTTGGATGAAGTCTTCACCATTTGTTCACACTATTGGGACTACGCTGAAGGCGCTAAGATCCAGCGGGAGCCAAAAATCTTCAGGAGGGTCAGTTCCAAGGTAGGATCGCGCATACGCGGCACCACAAGACTGGCTCACGCCTGTATAGGCTATCTCGGCGTCAACCCTCTAACTGCCTCAGTACCTTTTTGATCAAGGAGGTGCAGCGTAAACTAACTTTAGAAAACACCTAACCTAATCTGGGTATAAGATAGCCTGGATGAAGCATGTAAGAAGGGTCAACTCAACAATATCCTCACAGCCCAGGCCAACGAGGGACTGAAGACCAGAAACAGGATGAGTGAGCTTGGTGGATGGTGGGGGGCATGTGAATGAATGGTGAAGACTTCATCCAAGAAGATCAAGAATTACGGTATGTATGTAACTTCCATATTTTCCTGGACTGAAAGTCTTCACCATTCATTCACACTATTGGAACAGTACCAAGCTAATCCCTTGAGCAGGGCGGCAGGAGACAGAGCTCATTCAGGACAGAAGTCCATTAAGGATTATCCTGCCAAAGGAAGTGTGATGTCTGGCATGGACATCTCGAATGCAGTGCTTCATGAAGGTATGCACTGAGCTCCAAGTGGCTGCTTTGCAGATCTCTGCAATGGGCACATTACGGATCTCGGCCAGTGATGCCGCCACCACTCTGGTAGAGTGGGCACAGACCCTGCCTTCCAACTTGACTTGTGCCATCGAGTAGCAACGACGAAGGCATGCTATTATCCAAGCAGAAATGCATCTAATGGCAACAGGTTGGCCCAGCCAGGCCATGCTGGACACTACAAAGAGATGCTTGGATTTGCGAATCTCCCGTTTTGTCGATGTAGAACTCTAAAGCCCTCTTGACATCCAGAGAGTGAAGGGTGCATTCCCCTTCATTCTGGAAGTTAGCAAAATAAGTGGGGAGAACCAAGGTCTGATTGAGGTGAAAATCCGAAACCACCATGGGTAGGAATTTTGGGTGAGTACAAAGTATCACCTTGTCCTTGTGAAAGACAGTATATGGAGGGTCTGTGACCAAGGCATGTATTTCAGACCCTGCGAGTGGAAGTAATGGCCACTAAGAAGGCAGTCTTTCAGGTCAGAAACTTCAAATCACAGGTGGCTAGAGGCTCCAAAGGCTTACGAGTGAGCACGTCTAGCATGAGGTTAATATCCCACATGGACACCGGTTTCCTGACCGGGGGTCTAGTGTGTAAGATGCCCTTGAGGAACCTCTTGACTAATGGCAACAGTCAACATCATGTTCTGCAATGGCTCATGACAGGCAAAAATTGTGCAGAGGTGTAGCTTCACTGTCGAGTATTGCAGCCCTGTATTTGACAGGCCTAAGAGGTACTCCAACACCTTATTCGGTGGGCAATGGAAGGGGTCCAGATAGGACTTGCACATCAAATCGAGAAGCGCTTCCATTTAGCCGTGTAAGTCTTCCTAGTGGAAGGCTTACACACTGCCAAAAGGATTTCCAAGATTCTCTTGGAAACCTTAAACCTACCCACTTCTATCTCCTCAGGAGCAAGCATGGAGATGAAGGAAACACAGGCTGGGATGGACCAAAGGCCCTTGCGTCAGGAGGTCCATTCATACAGGAAGCTGCCTCGGAGGGACTTCTGACAACCTGCTGATCAATGGAAACCATATCTGTTGAGGCCAGTGTGGAGCGATAAGATTCTTTCTGCCTCCCTGTGCCTCCAACTTGAGCAGCACCCTCTGAACTAACAGAAGAGGAGGAAATGTGTACAGACAGCATTTTGTCCAACACAGTCTGAATGCATCCTGACAGAAAATGCCAGGTCCTGGATTTCTGCAGCAGAATAGAGGCAGTTTTGCATTGAGTGGGGATGCAAAAAGCTCCAGGTCTGAACAGCCCAACTCATCGAATAGCAACTGCACAATGTCTGGTGCAAGTGACTATTCGTGTTAATCTGCCTCCCTCCTGCTGAGATGATCTGCTAGGTCATTCTGAGTTCCTGGCAAGTAGAATGCCTGAATCAATGCATCATGCTAGAGACACCACTCCCACACCCTCATGGCCTTAGCTGCACAGGGGGTAGGTGTGCGCACCACCCTGCTTGTTGATGTAATACATCACAGCCTTGTTGTACATCTGAATTAGAATTACCTTGTGACAGAGGACATCCTTCAGGGCTTGAACCATGTACAGGACAGCTCTCATTTCCAGAACATCTATGTGTATATGAGACACCTTCTGACTCCACACTCCCTGAGCAGTGAGCCCCCCCAACCAATCAGAGGTGCATCCGTGGTGATGGTGATCTGAGATTCCGATGGGGCAAAGGGTAGACCTTGAAGAAACTTGTCTTTCTGACTCAACCATATAAGTGATCTCGTCAGAGGATCTGTCACTTTTATGTGGAAGGACTGTGGATGCGTGGTAGGAGACCACTGCGTGCTGAGCATCCATTGTGTGGTCCTCATGTGTTGGTGGGCCAGAAGCACCGTGAACACGGATGATGCCAGGAGGCCCAACATCCTCTGCATTGAAAGGGCTCAAACAACATTGTTCTCCCTGATGTAGCAAGCCATCTGGAGAATTGCATTCCTCCTGTCCTCCGGAAGGAAAGCCCTCACCCTGGAGGTATCCAAGAGGGCTTCTATTAAGAGGAGATGCTGGGAGGGTTGAAGCTGGGATTTTTCCAGATTCAGTAGAACCCCCATGGATGTGAGGAACTGAGAAGCCATGGTGACTGCTTCCTGTGTCTCCTACCTGGATGGACTTGCTAAGAGCCAATCATCCAGGTAAGGGAAGACTTGAACACTGAGTTTTCTGAGATGCGCCGCGAGAACTGCGAAACACTATGTAAAGACTCCAGGCACTGAAGAGAGCCCAAAGGGCAAGACTCAGAACTGGTAGAGCTAACCCAGGACCACAAAGTGAAGATACTTGTGGTGACTTGGGTGCACTGGGACATACTGGTAGGCATCCTGCATATCCAGGGATGCCAGCCAGTGGTACTGATCAATCAGTGGTAGTAACGTTCCTAGGGAGATCATCTTGAACTTCTCCCTGAAGAGGTACTTGTTTAACTTTCTGAGGTCGAGAATTGGGCAATCTTTGGAACCAGAATGTAATGGGAGAAGAAACCTGTGTTCTGCTCTGCCCAGGGAACAACTTCTACTGCCCTGTTCCTGAAGAGGCCCTGTATCTCAGCAGCAAGGAGGTCTGACTGAGCGGTGGACAGACTGTGCTGCGGCTTGGGTGGAAGAACAAGGGGGATCTATGCGAAATTGAGAGAGTATCCCTCTTGGATAATCCTGAGGACCCATTTGTCCATTGTAATGGACTTTCACTGGCTGTAAAACTGAGTCAGATGACCTTCCACTGCCGTAGCGGTGTCCACCTCGGGCAGCTGAGGTGGGAGCTGGGCTGGATTTTCAGAGGGTGGCATTGGGATCTTTTGGGCCCCGTGCCTTTTGCTGCATTTTCTTTTGTGGCTGAGGAGTTTGGTTTCTATTAAAAGCTCCTCGGCCTTTACCTCGAAAGGACTACCTGATATGAAACTGCCGACAGTTCCCGCCCTTAGAGGGGCCACAGGAGCCGGCCTGGCTGTTTTAATGGCAGTCCTGGTTTTCTGAGTGGCCTCCAGCAATTGCTCAACTTGGGGACTGAACAGGTAAGCCCCATCAACGACCTGCTGTTGAACATCGGGTGAGAAGCTCGACATTCTGAGCCAGGAGTGCCACCTGATACAGATCCCAGAGGCAGCTGCCCTAGCCGCAGTGTCATAGGCATCCCTAGAAGCTTTTAGCTGATGATTATTGGACTCTATGCCCCTGGTAATAGTCTGGAGAAGCTCCATGTTAACGTCAGACTCTGGGAGGTTTTCGGCTACTGACTTAAGAGTGTTCCATGGGGTGTACTTGTACTGAGAGTAATGGCCCTGGTAACTAGCAATATGCATGTCCAAGGTTGTGCCTGTGAATGCCCATTTCTCCAAAGTGTCAATCTTGCGAGACTCCTTATTTATAGACCGTGCTGTGGACTCCTCAGGCAGGATGGCTTTATCGTTCTCTGCAAGCACTACAAGAGCGTCTGCAATAGCCTGTGATGCCAGGATGGGTCTGTCTTTGGGGGCATACTTCCTATCTATGGGCTTGGCCACAGAAGGAATTAATGCTGGCCTATCCCACACTGCTTGAAACAGAGTCTCAAAGGCAGGTGCACCAGTGGAGTAAGGTCCACAGGAATGTTAGGGATGTGAAGGAACTAAAGATGTAAAAGTCTGCCTGGGTCCACAGACGAAGTCTGTAGGGCTAGGGTTGCCTCCATATTCCTGAGGAGTGATTGGAAGGAAAGGTCTTCAACCAAGGGCTCAGCTGAAATAGAAGGCTTGCCTTCCACTCCATAAAGAGAGTCATCCTCTGCATCTTCAGACAAAAGCAGATCAGGCTCAAACTCATCAGGTTCCACTTCTACTCTGGAAAGACCACTGAAGGCAGGCCTAGGCCATGTAAACACAGGAGATGCCAAAACCTGAACTGGTCGGACCCTGGCGCTTTACCACATGCTTTCCGACAACAATGCTATACGTGGTGGCGGCGCCACATGTGGCACTGAAGGCAAAGCCAGCGCCACCAGAGGCACTGAGATTCACGCCACGGTGTCACCAGTGAATCCCTGCCAGCTCTGAAAGAAAGGGAAGGGGAGAGGAAAGCGGTACATGTGCCGGCTCCTGCAAGGAAACAAAGTGAGGGGGTAAGGCATGTGGAGTAGGTGTTCATGGCGCTGATACTGGAGAGAGCACCGCACACACATCCTGACCCGACTGACCCTGATGCGGCCCAGAGGCTCCCTGAAGGCCTGGGAACCGGGTCTACCGGGAGAGGCAACTGGCGCAGACACTGCACCCACTGCTCCATAAGAGCAGCCCAATGATGAAACTGCTCACTGGAAGCCCCATCAGAGGACAGAGAAGGGCTCCAGTGTTGGAAATCTCGGCCGTTAAGAACAGGGACCACCGGCAACCCCAGAGAGGTCGGGGTGGGCCTACTGCTCTCCACTACCAAAGATTCCCTCGTAGACCTACCAGAAGGTGACCTTGAACTGTACCATTTCTTCTTCGTCCGACGGGAAGAACTCCTCCTAGAGGCCGAGCAGTGCTGGGTTCCTGACCAGGATCGGGAATGGGCCTGCTTCTTTTTGTGCTTTCAGGAGGACCTTCCTCCCTCCCTCCCTCCCGACCCCAGCACCAGACTGCCCATGGTCGGACCCCCCCTCCCCCAGCAAAGGGTGGTGGAATGGACACAGCCCCACTGCCATAACAGCTTTCCAATGAAGTCTCCCTACCATCACCAATACTGTCCGTGGTCAACTCCGTCGATGGTAGGCTGAGAGAATTTCTTTGTCTTCCGTTTTTGTTTTAAATAAAACAAGAAACACTATTAATAAACAACTTAAACTAATTGAAACTGAACGACTATAAGCTGCTGTCATATAGACGTGAAGATTTGACTCCCGGTGTGTGAATGTCGTCGTCACTGAAGCGCAATCGATGGCAGGGAAAAAAGGAACTGAGACAGTTGGAGGGTCGACACCGAGACAGCCAACACAGGTGCGAGCTAGTCTCACGCTGCCACGCATGTGCGGTCCTACCTTGGAGCCAACACTTCTGAAGATTTTTGGCTCCCGCTAGGTCCTAGTGCCTCCGGCGTAGTCCCAATAGTGTGAATGAATGAATGAAGATCTTTTACTTCAGGAAGATCTTTTTGTACTCTATGAAGCAGTTGAGAACCCTGAGATCTAGTATAGGGCGCAAGTCACCTGTCCACTTGGGGACTAGAAGTATCTGGAATAAAAGCTGGTGTTCCTTTGTTCTAGAGGAACTAGTTGAATGGCTTGCTTTTGGAGGAGGGATTAAACTTTCTCCAGCAACAGAGCAAGATATTCTACTGAGAAATTTGTCTGAAGAGGCAGATGGTCTTGGAGAGTGTCTAAGAATTTGTCTTTAATTTCTACAATTCAAGCATCTGAGGTGGTCATCTGCCACTGGGGTAAATGGAGAGAGATGCAACTCCCTACAGCCACTCCTGGAGGTAAAAGTGGCTGAGGGAGGACTAAGGGTCAGGCTATAGCAGTGGGGGCTGCTCCCCCTGCCCCCACCACTTCTAGGGGCTTTATAGTGAGCACCTGAACTGTTGGTTGGAGTTGATAATGCTGCTCCCTTTCCCTTATCTTGCTGCCTGGAAGGGGGACGTTGACCTCTGACTCCCACAGAATGGGAGGGATCCCGAAACCTACCACTAGGCTGGGTGTGGTAGAGGGAGTGAACAGATTTTAAGGTTCTACCTGAAGCCTGTAGATCTGTAAGTATCCTGCACATCAGGGCCAAATAGTTTAGGGCATTTAGTACAGCCTGCTGGACATCAGAGGCAAAACCTGCCACTGTGATCCTTGAGTATCTTCCAAATCAGATCCCTGAAGCAGCTGCTTTGGCAGCGGCATCTGAGATATCATAAGCTGCTCGAAGGAGATGTCTGCCCACATCAGTACTTGTAGTGAGATGTTTATGTAATTCTTGCTTCTCTGTGCAAGGCCTGGGCAGTAGTACTGGCCTTACGGCAGACGGAATTGTGATATTTCATCTTATGGGCCTGGTAGTTTTCAATGCATGGGCCCAAAGATACTGAAGCATACATGCATTCACATTGGACATCCAGCTTCCAAGACTCTTTGTCAGGAGGGAGGAGCTAAGGTGTTTGGGTGCCCTAGACCTGTCATGGGCTTCAGCAATAACTACTGAGTCCACCTCAGGCTGTGTGGCATAAAATGGTTTGCCTGGTGGGGCAAGATAAAATTTATCTGCCTTTCTAGGGACTGCAGGGATATTACTGTACCTGTGCCAAGCAGCATAGTGGCATCTTCTAAAGCTGGTAAAACAGGAGGCACAACAGTAAATACAGGTTACTCACCTGTAACAGGAGTTCTAGGAATGGTATATGTTGTTCATCCACACTCATTGGCAGTATCCTTGCCGCTTTAAATCTTGCCGGAAGGTCTTCAAGCTTGCTCCTCCCACCCACCCGGGTGGTATAACTCTCGGCTCCGCCCCATGACGCCAGATCTGGCCCGCTGGAAGCTCAGGTTGTGCGTCGAAGCCGAGGAGAATTGAATTAATTGTGTGGATGAACAACATATACCATTCCCTAGAACTCCTGTTACAGGTGAGTAACCTGTATTTCTAGGAACAGGATATGTTGTTCATCCACACTCATTGGCAGACTCCTAGCAGTTCTCCGGGGGAGGAGGCAAGACGACCCCCACACATACTACTTGGGAAAGAGAGACTGGAGAACCGTGAGGCCCCAAACCAGCATCCCGGCGGACTCAAGGTCGATGTGGTAGTGGGTAATGAAGGTGTTTGCTGACTTCCAGGTAGCAGCCCTGCAGATTTCCTGGATAGGGACGTCCCTGGAAGCAGCCACCGCTGCAGCAGTATGGCGGGTAGAATGAGCTCTTATCCTCTGGGAGGCTCCATGCCCGCCAACTTATAGCAGAGATCTATGCAGGAGGTTACCCACCTGCTTATCGTCCGCTTGGCTGCAGGTCTGCCAGATGCGGCTTCAGCGTAGGTGACAAACAGCTGGCGAACCTCTCCCCGAATTTCAGCCGTGCGCTCCTTATAATAAGCGAGCGCCCTTCTAGGGTCCAGAGTATGGAGCCTATATTCGGCCTCCGAGGTGTGATTAGGATAGAACACCGGCAGAGTCAACACCTGGTTAAGGTGAAACTCCGACACCACCTTCGGAAGGAATTTCGGTTGGGGGCGCAGGACAACCTTGTCCCTGTGGAAGACCAGGTAAGGAGACTCGATGGAAAGCGCCTGGAGCTCTCCCATCCTTCTGGCTGACGTGATAGCCACCAAGAAGGCGGTCTTCCACGACAGGTGAGAGAGAGCACACCTGTGCATAGGTCTGAATGGCTTGCCCATGAGCTTTGCCAGTACCAGCAGTAGATCACTGGAGGTGGGGTTCCCGCACTGGAGGGAAATGTGATCAAGGCCTTTGAAAAGCGCCAGACCACCTTCTCCTGCGGCATCGACTGCTTCCGCCCCGCCGGTAAGCAGAGATGGCTGCCAGGTGCACCCTTAGGGTCAGCCGATCTAAGCCCTTGACTAGAAAGGACCATAAATAGTCCAAGATGCTTGCCAAGGAACAGGAGGAAGGGTCCAAGCCCTGTTCTGACACCAAATGGAAAACCTTTTCCATTTGAAGGCATAGCATTTTCTGGTCGACTCTACGGGACGCCTCAACTACATTGAGGACCTCGTCGGAAAGACCCAAGGCCTGGAACTCTAGCCGCCAGGAACCAGGGCCAGGTGCAGGGATTGAAGGTCCGGATGGAACACCTTCCCTGATTGACTGAGAGCAGGTCCGGCGAGCTGGAAGCTGCCATGGAGTCCTGGAGCTGAGACTGAGGAGATCTGGGTACCAGAACTGGCGAGGCCAGTCTGGGGCTATCAGAATCACCTGCGCCTTGTCCCTCCTCGCCTTGAGAAGCACCTTGTGGATCAAGGAAATGGGGAAAGGCGTAAAGAGGCCCGGGGTCCATTGCCTCGAGAAGGCATCCCCTGCAGCGAGCCCTGCTGAGGGGGCGGGCATGGAACAGACTCAGCTTGCGCTCTCCATGGAGGCAAACAGGTCCACCTGAGGTGTGCCCCAAAGGGAGAACAGATGCTGTACTACCTCCGCAGGAGAGACCACTCGTGGATGCAGCCCTATCCGGCTCAGGCATCGGCCAGGGTGTTGGAGGCCCTGCCACGTGAATGGCTAGGAGATCCGCCTCAGGCTGCGCATGAGTGACCAAATGCGGAGAGCTTCCTGCATAGAAGCATGGAGCACGCCCTGCCCTGGCGGTTCAGATAGTACATGGTCGTGGTATTGTCCGCCTGGACCGGACCACTTGACCCCGGAGGAACGGAGCAAAGGCGGTGAGAGCTAGGCGGACCGCCGAGCTCCAGCAGGTTGATGTGGCATCGGACTCCCGAGGGACCAGAGGCCATGAGCCCGTGTTCCCCCAGATGGGCACCCCAACCCATCAGAGAGGCATCGGTCGATAGAGAGACCGGCTGCTCGAGGCGGACGAAGGATGCCCTCCTGCAAATGATCTGGAACGGTCCACCACTGGAGAGCGCCCACATCCCCTGTGTCACCGGCCACAAGCTGGTCCAAGGGACCTGCTGCCAGGACCACTGGCTGGCCAGTCCCCACCGAGGATCTACGTTCCAGCGGGCCCAACGGACCACGCTGGTGCAGGCCGCCATGAGACCCAGGAGGCGAGGAAGTCCCGGCAGGGCGCAATTGCCCAACCAGAAATGATCGGAAAGGAGGAAAGAACCTCGGCCCTGTCCGCGGGAGCCGCTCTGGCTCAAGAGAGTCGAGCTGCCCCGGCGAATAGAATCACCTGCTTCGCTCGAGTCTGACTTGGCCTCGTGATAAGGAGGCCCAGTTGAGAGCAGACCTGAGGGCCAGATCTCTGACCACTCCGCCTCCTCCCTGGAGGGAGCTGCTATCAGCCAGTCGTCCAGGTAAGGGTACACCCGACCCTCGGCCAAGAGAGAATGCTGTCACCACTGCCATGCATTTGGTGAAGACCCTGGAGCTGGAGACAAGTCAAGGGCATGGCTTGAACTCGAAGAGGATCCTTCCGCCGAAGCGAAGGAATCTCTGGTGAGACGGACGGATAGGACGTGAAAAACGCGGCCCTGCAAGTCCAGAAAGCAGAACCACATACGCCGCTCCAAGGATGGTATTATCTGAGCCAGAGTGACCATCCTGAAGGTTCGAGACCTTAGGAACTTGTTTAGGTCGTGTAGGTCGAGAATGGGGCGCCAGCCCCCCGTCCGTTTCGGAACCAGGAAGTACCTGGACACAAACCCTGGGTCTGAAGGAGGGTCCACCACCTCTCTTACCACCTCCTTCTGGAGGAGGAGAGCGATGTCGGCTCGACGAGCCGCCAGTGAGGCTGGGGATCCCGAAGCCCCCCGAGGGGCGACGGCTCTGAAGGGTGTGGTGCCTGCTGGACTCCAGAGGTAGGCCTCTTCCCACCACCTTCAAGACCCACCTGTCCGTGGTAACAGCGGACCAGGCGGAACGGCAGCCGGGAGCCGTCTTCCGGGGGACCAGGGGTAAGGTGACGGGATGGGGCGACACCCTCAGCCCGTCACTGGGCAGGCTTGAGGAGGGACCGCCGAGGGACCTCCTGGGCCCTTTTCTCCTGCCTCCTGTTAGAGGAAGCCGGCGGTTTGGGTTTGGGATGCCAAGGTCGAGCCTGCTGGCCCTGACGCAGCTGGGCCGGGCGCTGGGGCACAGAAGGACTAAAGGCTTAGGCTGTGGTTTATGGCCTTTGTCCTTCTGAGGAAGAGACCGAGTCCAAGGTGGCATTGGACTTCTCGATCCTCTGCAGGTGACCTTCCACCCCAGGGCCGAAGAGGGTAGTCCCCAAAAGGAAACATCCGCCAACTTGTGCTGGGTATCCAGGTAAAGGTGGATATCCTCAGCCAAGCCTCGCGACGATAGCCACTGCGCGCCGCCACCGATCTGGCACATGAGTCCCCTATATCCAAAGCAGTCTGGAGCTGCTGTTTGGCCACTGCCCTGCCCTGGTCCCGCACCTGCTTGACCGTAGTCTGCAGATCGGCGGGAAGATGAGGGATGACCTCATCCAGGGAGCCCAACAGGGCATGAGAAAAATGTGCCATGAGGACGGCCGAACTGGCCTGACGAGCGCCGAGAGAGGACGCAGCGTAGACTTTTCGCCTCGATATGTCCAATCTCTGGACTCTTTGTCAGGAGGTTTGTCCACATCCCTGGCGCTAGCCGCCACGGAAACGCTGTCGGTAACCAACCCCTCAGCAGAGGGTGTTCCAAAAACCGGACAAGGAACCGGGGACCGTGATACTTCTGGCCATCCTGGTCAAGGCGCAGGGCAGGAAGCAGGGCGCTGCCAAAGTTCCAGTGCCGACCCACTATGGCCTCGCCACCGAAAGGCCTCCGCCGGAGAATCCCTCGGTCCAGAATCTCCGTGAGGGATACCTGGCCCGCTTTGGAAACGGGTTCGAGCTCCATCCGGTAGACTCCGAGATGAGCCAAGCAGTCCTAGGAAGGACGACGGCTATTATCGCTCATTGACTGACTTCCTGAAGACTCCAAGTCCAGTCGCTTGGAGAAGAAGGAGGAATCATCTTCGGACTCGGAAGAGTCCTCAAGAGCTGCCTCTGGCCTGAGCCACCCTTCACCTCCGAGGTCGGTCGGGAGTGAGGGTAACTGACAGCCGATGGGGTAAACCCTTAGCCGACCGAGAATCCTTGGTCGGAGCCCCAATTGGTGGCTGTGGAGGCGGAGGTTCCACCGGAATCGGTGGAGCAGCTGGTTTTGGCCGAACAACCGGCCTGGGTATAGGCTCCTCGGACAAGTCGAGGGGTTGTGTCGGCCGCCGGTGACAGCCACTTAATGGCCGGGGAAGCGGAGTCGGCTTATTCCCCGGCCAGGAGGAGCTGTTGAAACATAAGGTCTCGACCGTCGACGCAATTCGCCAAGCCTCCTCATCCGGGAGGAGGACGAGATCTAGCGGCGACGCCCGCCATCAAGGCAAGCCGAGATCGAGACCGCCTATGACGGTGGGATCGGCTGGACCGCAAGAGGTCCGAGACCGAGAGTCCCGGAATTTCCGAGGTCGGTGCGGGGAGGTGTCGGCCGGAACCGGCACTCCCTTCGGCTCGGATGGTCCATCCGAGGGCTCCGGAACCGGAGGCACAGGCGAGCCCACTGGATCTCAACTCCTCCCGGGGAACCGGGAGAGGGAATCTCGGCTGCTAAAGGCGACAGCCCGTCCAATGGGTCGAGAAAAATCTCGACTTCATCGGTGGGAGTCTCGGTCAACTGACCTGACGGGGACACCGTGAGGCCAGTGGCCGAAGCCGAGCAGTCGACCGAAGCCGACGGTCGACGGCCCGGGGAGAGGGACCTTTCCCGCTCCCAAGAGCGTCGACGGAGGGACTTACCCCTGTCCTCTTTTGGACCGAGAATAAGGTCCAGCAGACGCAGGCCCTTCTCCTTTAGTGGAGAGGGACAGACAAAGCTCCTTAAAAGAAGCCGTGTAGGAAGAACCCAGAAGGCGGGATAAATGCACGGCCGAGGAAAGATCTGACCCGCGCCGCCTCCTCTTGAGGCGACCATCGCTTGAGCTGATCCACTTGGAACCGCCCGCCTGAGTACACGGCCAACCGGCCTCCTTGGACTTCACCGGAGGGAAGCGCTTCTGGACGGCCCAGTTGCATCGGGCAGCACGGTTCGAGGACGAGGATGAGAAAGATGAGCACAGGTCGCAAGCCTGCGGGTCGTGCTCAAGGCCTAGGCAGTATACACACGTGAGTGAGGATCCGTCCGAGACATCTTCTGCATTCGCATGGGCATCTCTGAAATCCGAGTCGATTGTCCATCGCAGTCATGAGGGATAGAAGACTGAAGTCTTTTGCAAAATTTTATTTTAAACTGCAAACGGAGAAATAGGAACTAGTCGTGAACGCAGAGCGTTATGAGGAACCTGAGCTTCCAAGCGGTAAGGAAGATCTGGCGCATGGGGCGGAGCCGAGAGTTATACCACCCGGGTGGGTGGGAGGAGCAAGCTTGAAGACCTTCCGGCAAGATTTAAAGCGGCAAGGATACTGCCAATGAGTGTGGATGAACAACATATCCATGTCCCTAGAATGGGAGATTCAGGGAGCTCCAGAAAATCTAGTGAATCATTTTTGATGGTGTGCTGTTCCTCTAGGGCAATCCCCAAAGCAGCCCAAAGTTGCTGCATCACGGAAAGAAAAGAAGGGTCTTCTGGAGGTGACCTGGGAGTGTTAATGATAGTCTTCATTACGGGTTGAGGTGGTAGAGCTGGTACCCTGTTCATAGGGTAACTCAGCTGGCTCCTCAGGGTCCTCTTCCTCCTGCATGATAAGGTCTGGATTATAATCATAGGCGTTGAGTGTGTCGGCAAGCAGGGGGAAGCATTTCAGTGACAACGGGGGCTGCTGTGAAGGAGGCTGTTGTGGCACAGAAGGGCCTGGCATCATCGATGGGAGAAGCATCGGTATCCCTAACAACTGTGGGATGGAGCTAGGTAGGCCAAACAGTAGTTGGTGGATCATCTCGGAGAATGTGATAAGGGCCACTTGAGCGTCAGTGCCCAGCTGAGAAAGAGGTGTGATGACGGGGGTCAACGGTGGAGGTGAAACAGTCGATGGCACATTGGGGGTCTTCAAGCCAGTGGCATATACACCTAACCCTGACCGCTGTGGGAGGTTGACGGGCGGGGTGTCTTTAAGCGCTGCTGCCAGAGCGATCGGTGGCAGCACAGAGACCATACCTGTAACAAGCCAGTAGGGAGACCTAGGTTGGAGCAGAGACAATCTGTCCTTGTAGCTGGACTTATCTTTGGATCTGGATGACTTTGAAGTGGTAGAGGAGGCTGACGATGCTGACATCTCCTGAGACTGCTTCAAAACAGCCTGTTCTGTAAGCTGCTTCTCCACATTGGTGAGTTGTTTCTTTAGTAAAATCTTTTCTAAGGCACTTTTGCGGCATTGCCTTGTTGCAGAGTTAAAACGCTTATAAATTTGGCAGCCGGGGACGTCGTGGTCGTGGCCTAAGCCACAAACACAGACAGCATGTGAATCGACCTCCACACTCACAATAATGAAATTACTAATGGCTCCTTCGTCGACATACAGGTCATCGACTAGTCACTTAAAAAGTGATTACTGCGCTAAAAAGAAAGCGGCGTGGTAAGACAGTGTTTCTGTATGGCAGACGATGAGTAGGAGCATTGGCAGGAAAACAACTGACGAGAGGAGGGGCCATCCACTCATATATGCACTGATGCCTGATGTCATTGTGGTTGGCCCTTGACAGCACTACTTACAGAAGTTTTCGTGTGGTCCTACTAGCCGATGGGTGCATGTTCCAAGGGCGTGGCTTGATAAAAGAGATATCTTTGAAGAAGAGCATGTTATTATTGTTCACATTCTGTAGAGACTGCTGGTGTAGCTGGTTTGATTCTGATCCTTTTTTTTTTTTTTTTTTGAGAAAGTGAAGAACAGGCTGGCCACCTCACTGGTGTTACCACACAAAAGCATTTTCGTTTACATTCCTTGATCAGCTCCCACTGCATTTTTCCTGAATTTAGGAATACCCCCAACACAGTCTAGCTGCTCATTATGTAGTGGGAGGAGAGAAGACTATTGTATCATAAGTGGCTATACTGTTTGCTGGTGTTTCTAATGTTTAGGAAATAGGCAGTAAGAATACATTCAGGATTTGAAACAAAACAAGTTTGGTTATAATTATACATCAGCATGCATTTCAGTTCTACTAAAGAAGAAGGCAGATAAAGCAACCAGCAGCATCAAAGAATTTTAGAGAAGGTAAACAATCATAACATATAGGTTTTTAACTAGAAATATTAAGATGCAAAAAAGGTTGACAGTGCCCCTTTAACAATTTTTCCATTAGTTTCCCCACCACTGAGGTGAGACTGACAGGTCCATAGTTACTAGCCTCTTCCCTGCTGCTTCTCTTATGTAGAGGGACCACGTCTGCTCTACTCCAGTTCTCTGGAACCACATCTGATTCCAGTGAGCTGTTGAATAAAGCCATTGGCAGGGCACCTAGCATCTCCCTGAGTTCGTCTGGTAGCCTTCGGTGTATCCCGTCTGGTTCCATAGCCCCATCCACTTTCAAAGCGGCAAGTTTCTTCAGGACTACTCTTTGAAAATGGACTTATGTCCGCCTCTCTTCTTTTTTTTCCTGCTACTCCCTTGTTGTCTGCTCCCCCTCCCTCCACTGTGAAGACTGAGCAGAACTACCTGTTCAGGATGTCAGCTTTTTTTCTTGGTCTTCCTTCTGCACCGTCTCCCCCGCCACCATCCTTATCCTCACTGTCCTTCTCCTTGCTTTCCTCTTCTCACTTAATATAGCAGAAGAAAGTCTTATTCTCATTAGCTACCCCTTCATCATTTCCTCTGTCTGCACATTTTCTCCCCACTGCCTTACTTGCTTACCTCTGTTTTACTTATTACACTTCCATGTCTTCCTCCTTCTGCATTTCTTTATACCTGCTGAATGCCACCCTTTTTTTCTTTCACCACCATGGCCACTTCCTTGGAGTACCATAATAGTCTCTTTTTCTTGGAAGGCTACAGCCTGCAGTTCAAGGGGGAGGTGCAACTGGCCACATCCCGGTTCAGCCTTTTTAAGTGCTGCTTTTCTCACTCCACACACAAGCATTTTTCCTTGCTGGCCAGAGGCTATGTTCGTCTGTCTTCTCACTTTAGGCCTACTGTGGCCTTGCACCACCCCCCCCTTTTCCAAAATCTGGTTTGTTTGTGCTGCGGCCTCTGCTAGGTTTCTGCTGGATGTATTCCTGTGTTTCTCCTACCTTGGTTCGTATTTGTTTTGCGTCTGGCTGCTGTGTGCTGTTTTTCTGTTCTACTGCGTTTATGTTTTGGTTTTATTTATTCTTTTGGGGCTTTCTAGTTGCCCTTTATTTGTGCTGTGTTACTCCTGTTCTGTTCTCCTCAGCTACATGGCATCTTCAGATCCCTGCATTTGTTGTATGTTTCGGCTCCCATTCCAGTCCTCTGCACTGTTTCCACTTAATTGTCTGCACCAGGTCTAAGCTTTTACTCTCAGCCAGCTGATTCTCCTGCCCTTCCATGTTGCTCTCCCCTTGTGTACAGCCCTTCTGGGGTTCTTAATCTGCTCAAGCACATGCCAGCCCAGCTACAGCTGCAGATATTCATCAGTTTAATTTCATCTACTAGTTTAATTCTACTGCTAGTACTTAAATTATTTTATCCTACCGGTTTAATTGGCTATTTGGTGTCATGATACCTCTCTGTGGCTTCTCCGTTTTGCCCACAGTGGGGGACTGTGTTGTTGCAGCGGGCATCGTGGCTCCAGGTGGGAGCAGCTTTCAACTTCTTATATGTTTTATTGGTCACCGGTTCGCCCTGGCCTTCTATTGCTACTCCACATAGCCTTTATGGCATTCCACAATCAGCTGTTCCAGGCAACTCTCTACCTTAGGGCAGCTGGCTCCGCCCAGCCTTCTACCATTCTTTCCCTGCTATTCTGCACCTGTTTTACACAGTCATCCCAGCCTTCCTGTCCTTTGCAGTTCTCCCAGCCTTCCTGTCCCTTGCAGTACCAGTATCGCTCATATACCAGCCATCATGGCACTAACAAGTCCATTCATTCCAGGACCTCTCCCCTTTCAATACTGGCACCCCTTCCAAGCCTGAGAGCATATCATGTTTACTTGCTTCGAACTGCACCTCCTACTGTACTGGCTTTACAGCCTCCTCCTACCTTATCGGCTTCACAGCTTCCTCCTCTTCAACCGTCGGTCCCAGGCTTCGTCCAGCCTCGCCATTCTCTTACTCATAATATACAATCAGTTTCACTCCCAATTTGGCTTTCTAATGGACTTGGTTGGCATGCATTCCTGTGGTTGACAACTGCTATTTGCCTTACCTACACCCACAAGAGGGTCCATATTGCTCAGCCTGACCTATGTACAGGTCTCACCCAATCAACACCCATGAGAGGGTCCACAGTGCTCAGTCTGACCTATGTACAGGTCTCCCCATGTCTGCTTTCATCCATCACGACCCATGTACGGGTCCCATACTCCTTACCATGTGCAGGTCTCATGCTCATTACAACTCACGTTTCTACATTTTGGAGACATGCTGACCATATCCACTACTCCAGGACTTAGTGCTAGCCCTGTGGCTGATGGTCTCTCTCTTTGCACCCTGAAGTCCATATCTTGAGCATGTAAAGCTTGGGGCGAGCTCCTTCTCATCTGGCCCATAGTTGTGGATGTCCTCGCGCCGGGTGAACCTTCAGTCGTCAACTGTACCAACACCTCTCGATGTAGCATTTAAGACTTCAGCAGTGAAGGGGTGGGGCTCTCATGGAAGGGGCCCCTTTAGCTGCCCGAGCGGGTTTAGAGGCACCCTTTAGAGCTATTCTCCTTACAACCACCTCTGGTTCACCTGGTTTGTTCTTAGATAGGTAGGCCGGCTGAGCACCTCGTCGGTCGTTACTCTCCTCCTCCCGCCTTGGTTGCCCATTGTTGTAGAGTTAGCTCGCAACCTTCCATGGCATTCCCGTTAGAGGGACAGAGCAAGAGTGTTCCCTGAAATTGCAATTCCTCTGGATTGGTCTACTAAATTGCAGTAGCAGAGCGTCACTAAACAAAACTGTCCCAAAGCCTGGAGGGAAAGCGACCTAGGCCTGGGATCCCCAGAGGTTTCCTCCTCAAAGGGTTTTTTCCTCTCCTCTATGCCAATGGTCATAATACTAGTTAGGCATAGTTGTAGTCTCTAGGTCACTTAGTTAGGTTTCCGCTGTTGGATGGAGTTGGGTGGCTGCCCTGTATGTGTCCCTTCTCCCCCTTTGGATGCTCTCTCTCTCCTTAGGAAGCCAGGCCTCCATGCCTTACAGTCAGACCTCCGAGTGGGTCAATATTCACCTGTTGTTTCCTGCCTACTCTACTCAAACAATATGACCAACTGACCCATACTACCAACTGACCTACGTACAGGTCTTCGACCCCAATAAGTGTTCAATCTTGTATGCTTTGCTCGACACTCTTTTTGGGCTTCTGCCTAAGGTACCCTTAGCCATGGGAATCACTCCCGCGGCACCTCAAGGGGTGGAACCCTCCCCTAGGGTTCCTTGCCTTTGTACCCCTACAGGGTGGTATATCCCACAGATAGAAAGGCAAACATCCAAAGTTTATCTATTTTACACAAGCATGAAACCAGTTGCACAGGCACAGTGAACTGGAAGGCTACAGCCTGTAGTTCAAGGGTGTGGTGTAACTGGCCACACCCCCGTTCAGCCTGTTTAAGGGCTGCTCTCCTCATTCCACACACAAGCATTTTTCCTTGCCTCTCCATCCACCCCTCCTCCTCTAGCAGCATGCCTCTCTTTCCCGCAGGCTTCTTCCTAAGGTACCTTTACCCAAGGGAATCACTCCCGTGGCACCTCAAGGGGTGGAACCCTCCCCTAGGGTTCCCTGCCTTCGTACCCTACAGGGTGGTATATCCCACGGATAGAGAGGCGAACAGCCAAAGTTTATCTACGTTACACAAGCACCAAACCAGTTGCACAGGCACAATGAACTTCTGCTTCTACTCACTTCCTTCTCAAAGAGCCTGGTTGCCTTAATTAGACCTGCCTTTATTTTTCCGCACTGTTCCTCTACCCTTCCCCGGCAATTCCACTTACTAGGCAGTTTCTGAGGCAGCCTCCCATTTCTTTAAAATCCGCCCTTCAAAACTCCAGGACCCTCATCCTCGTGTGGTTTGCCCCTGTTCCCGTCTTAATGTTAAACCAGACTCTTTGATGATTACTGGTGCCTAAGGAACTGCCCGGTGTGATGTCCGCAATGCCATCCACTTTTTTTTTTTTTTATTATTATTATTATTACGTTTTATTACAATTTTTCACACTTTTACAAAGGGACATTACAGACATTATCACATGTATTACACACACATTCTCCTACCCCATGTACAGCAATTTAGATATGCTTCACATGACTTTTTACTGATGCATACAGTAATACTGTATATTTCCCCATAGAGTAACAGTCTGCACAAGTACTTTATCCATATTTTTACACATTTTCAATTACAGAGATCACTGTTTGTAGCTTTTCCCATCTCCTATATGTATGAAGTCTACTGCTGACACTTCCTACAATTTTTACCAAGTGCAGTGCTACTATAATCTCTCTGAGCCATTCCTTCTAGGCTGGCACCACTGACTCCATCAAATGTCTATGATTTTTTTGGGCTATCATTGATATTAAAGAGCTAGTGGAGCCAAAACAGGAAAATAATACACATTTTAAGAAGTCAGGTGTAACTTTTTATTTCTTAAGTATATTTATTTTTCCTTTTGCTCATTAGAAAGTCTTCTATGTAATAATATTGTGCTGGATGTGTGGAACAGCTCTTAGCCTGGCAGCTGAAATCTCCCTCTATCACCCGCCACTACATCAGCAACATTGTGAGCTCATTGACCATGACATCACAGGTAACTGACCAGGCTGCTACTCAGTGGCTGTTCCTAACAGCAGTGATGTCACAGTGAGATCACAATGCTGAATATGTAATGGGGAACAGAGCTAGATATGTCAGCTGCCAGGTAGTGTGCTGTTCCATACGTCACACCTACTGACATGAATTAAACAATCTTCTAATTAAACAAAGGGAAAAGAAAAATGTACCTCAGATACAAAAGGTAATGGTTGGCTGCTTTTAAAATCTAGTATTAATTTTAGGCAGTACACTAACTCTTTAAGGCCATGTTATACTTCTGTTCCCATATTCTCCTAGGATACATATTTCTGGCTTGAAAATCTCTTTGAGCCACAGCAATGGATCCAGCTTGTCTCTGATTTGCTCTCACAGAGGATTTGCTTTACAGCATTCCCAGATGATGTGAAACAAATCATTCTCTTGTTCACCACATCTTATACACATCTTGCTGTCTAAGTGATTCATTTTAAACACTTTGACAGGGGTAAAGTATACATTTTGTAAAGTTTTAAACTGCATTAATCTGAGATTTTCAGTTTCAGTATACTTGTAAGTGTTGGTCCAGATTTTCTCCCAGTTTCAGTTTCCGCCCTCTGGTAGTAATTTTTGGTCCCAGTACAGCCCCACTTCTAGGCCCTCCGAGAGGCTGAGCTCATTTACGGTTTTGTACAGACTGGAGATAGCATTGTGCCCACTGGCCAGTATTACGAAGGGGACCATCTCCATTGTGTAACTCAAATTCCAAGGTGGGAGACCCAAGCAGTGCCAAACTGCAATGTAGTAGAGCCTTTGGTAGGATCCTGTTTAGCTCATACAGTCTTTCCTCTATCTTTAATCATTGCGGCCTATACATACCAGGTTGTAAACTGTTCTGGACCCAAAGCAGATATTTTCTACTGTGAGACACCAAGCAGTAATGCAGAAACTTGGACATGTTTAAACTCCCTCTCTCCTTGGGGGTGGCGGTTCCACCATGCCGCAGTGACAAGAATATCGCCGACCTCCCCCACAACACATGGTTGCCAACATCCCGACACCAACACCTGTTCAGTGTTCATGCCGGGGAGGGGCCTGTTGCACCCCGGACTTATAGATTCCAACTTGGGGGATGTCTGGGGAGAATGGCCAAACTCTGGAGTCGACGACACGTTCATCGCTCCGACAACACAGTCAACACTGTGGGTGTCGATGGGTTGGTGTCGCTGTTACAACAGTATACTGGGACTGGCCAGTTTAAATCTCATTCTTGTTTGTAAGCATCAGGTCCAGCATTGCCCTGTCCCTAGTAGGTTCAATGACTAGCTGCCTGAGTAAAGCCCCTTGTAGGGAGTCAAGAATGGCCCTGCTCCTTGCTGCAACTGCAGCTAGAAGGCTCCAATCCACTTCTAGTAGACCAAAGTCACCAACTAGCAGCACCTCCCTGTTACTTGTCAGCCTTATCCAACTCCTTTCTCTGGGTGGAGGTCTGTACACTACCCCTGTATGGATAACAGCCCCAGCACCTGTCTCCAGGATGACACACAGCACTTCCATTCCTTCCTTTGCCTCGGGGTGTCCCTGTACTTCCATAACCTTGATTCCCTCCCTCTCATATAGTCTACCCCTCCTCCCCTCTTCTCTTCCGTGTCTGTCCTGAACAGAAAGTAGCCTGGAAATTTCCGGTGACATCACGGCCCACCTAAGCAGCAAGTGAGAGCCCATCCTCTTCCTTACCAAACCCCTCCCCTCCTAAAAAGTTATTTTTCTGAGGCACAACTAGTTCAAACAGTGGGGGCAACCGAAGGAAGAGCACTAAACCAGATCTCGCCACAAACTTTTGAAAATGGGACTGGATGGTGATAGATCTGACCACAAAAGCCTTGGTGACAGCAGGAACCCTTTCCCTGAGAGTCAGTACAGCTGGGATGAAGATATTGATCGAGAGGTTGAAAAGCTGACCCATAGCCACACTGACATTTTTTGGCTGAAATAAAGGCCTCTTGAGATGAAAATAAAAAAAGAATTCAAGACTCTTAACACTAAACTTGCCACATTGGAGAAGTGAGTTGTAGCAGCAGAGGACCTAGTGAGCCTGGTGGAGGACAGCACTGTGCAGCTCGCGGCTGTGGCAAACACATTTTGGAGCAAACAGCCACACTACAGGAAAAATGTACAGACCTGGAAGGCTGCTCACAAAGAGATAACCTGTGCCTATATGGCCTACCAGAGGGCACTGAGACTGGTAAGAGGACAGACTTAACAGATTTGCTTTGAGATGTCCTGGCACTTCCCCCCCGACCTACCTCTCTCCATTGAACAAGAGCATCAAGCACTGCAGCAATGGTTGACTGACTCCCAGGCGAGGCTATGCTCAATTATTATGAAATTTGCCAGCTTCAAGAGTCAGGAGAGCATGGCAGAAGGCAGAGGTCACAAACTTAGGCTCTCACCTGTTCTCTGACCACAACTAACCACCGGAAATTCTGTGGCAAAGAATGGCCTATAGAGATTTGCTCCATTGCCTGCGTGAGAAGCAAATCAAGTTTCACACTCCATACCCTGCTATGCTCCGGGTATTCTAGGCTGATGGTACGGTGATGCATGATTCTCCAGAAGAGGTCTGCCAAGCTTTTGTCGCCAACAGACTGTCTTCACCCAAAATCTCGGTAGTAAGTGGGCTGAAACGGCGTTCCACTCTCGACTGGTGAGTGGCAAAATTGGACAAAGCAAAGAAAGACGGCCTCCTTGCAGCACTGGAGGCACTTTAACCAATCTGCAAATTGCTTAGTGGGTTCCACCAACAGACTCAACCAACTCCTTCCCAGAATAAGCCACCTAGTTAATGCTGCAGGTACCTTTTTTCTTTTACAGCCTAATGTATCCCCAGGGGTCGGTGGCCTGAATTTCCTTATGCTATGTGTGGATTTGGGATTTCTCTACCCACTCCTGCCATTTTGATATTTCTCCAGGCTGGATCAGACCTAATCTGTGTGTGATGTTTTGACTGGGGTTCCGGACTATGGTGTGTTGGTATGGGCCTCTTCCCCACTAAAGTTATGGACACGGCCACTCTAATATTGTTTTCAAATCTGTGGAGTTTGCTGGACTTTGGACTAAGTTTAAGTTGCAGTAGGAACCTTAGGTGGAAATGCCTGGTTTATCGTGTGTTTCATTACAGATCTATATTTTCTCTTTATCATCCATCTTCTATGGCTCCTGTCCCAGTTACCCCACGCGGTTGTGAGAGGCCATTCAATTATTTTCCCTGTATAGTGGTAATCTGTTTATGGGTTTTTGTAATGTAGGGAGACAGGAGGGTCCTCTGGAATATACTCTTCATTACGTATGTCTGGGCCAATGTCTGTGCTTATCTTACTAAGCATTTTGAGCTTCTTACACCACCTACAGGCTTCTTGGTGGCGGCTGCCCGGCTGCGTGGTGTTCATCCACAACCATCCCCCTCTTGGCACCAAATCCATCGTTTATAAAGTATGAGGAGTGGGAACAGAAACCTGTATCTACAGATTTCCAGCCTTGGAAGCTTCAGTTTTAGAAGCACTGCCCTCTTGGCACAAAGATTAATTAACTGTTTATAGTTCTGTTTTTTTTTTCTTCCCCCAGTGGAGTGTACTAATGGCTGTCGCATCCTTTTTTTTTCTCCAGTGGAGAGTACTACTGGCTGTAGCATCCTTTTTTTCCTCTCGGGGAGGGTGGAGTTTTCTAACTGTCATAACCAAACTATATACTGGGAGGTGGGATAATGGCTAACATTAGTACACATATTCTATCTTATAATGTCAGTGGTCTGCTGAACCCCATCAAGAGAAGTAAGGTTATGTCATTCCTAATAAAATCGAGGATGGATTTTGTCATGCTTCAAGAAACACACTTGTCCACTGAGAAGCATAAGAAACTTGAATGATTTGGGTTTCACATGATGGCTGCCCCATCCTAGAAGGTGGGCAGAAGGACGGGAGCAGCAGTTCTAGCCTCTTACTCTACCACCTCTGATATTATAGGCCAACGGACAGACAAAGAGGGATGGTATGTCATGCTAAAAGATACCTACAATGGCTACCTCCTCACACTGGTCTCCATATACACCCCTCCAGTTTCGGACTATGCTTTTTTTTGGTCCTTGATCCTATTTTTGGCGGAGTGGGGAGAGGGCACGATAATCTGTGGGAGGGACCTGAATCTGACTTTTACCTCACCTTGACAGTAGATTCCAGATCCCTAAAAAAGACCACCAGGTGGCTAAGATGGTCCGTACATTACTGGTAGAGTTGGGGTTCTTAGATGTTTGGTGACATCTCCATGGGCAAAGCCAACATTACATCTTTTACGCCTCATGCCACAAAATCTACTCTCGACGGGACTAATTCCTGGTTCCAAAGGAGTTGGGGGGCAGCCTCGAGAATTGTTGGACGGGTAATCTCTCTCTATCCGAGCATGTCCCTCTCCATTTAAAAAGTCCACCTAGGCATGACAAAAAAGGACTTTTTGGAGGCTGAACATCTCCTTATTTCAGGATGTAGAAAGTAAAGATAGTATTCCCACCCTCATTGAACAGGCAGTACGCGATAACAACACCCAAGATGTTAGTGCAGGTAACTTTGGGACACAGTAAAAGCCATTCCAAGGGACAAGTTTACTGAATTCTCTGCTCTGAGAAAAAGACAGAGAGAGGCTAGGAAGTCTGAACTGATCGAGCAGATTAGGATCTTAGACTTGCAACAAATGCAAAAACTAAACAAAGTCAGGAGAAAATAATTTGAGAAGCTTAAGAAGCAGTTGGGCTCCCTTTTTGATCATCAGATGGAGCAAAAAATTGCTTTTTTTTTTTTTAACAATAAAGATATTATATGGGGGGGGGGGCTCAGATCTCTCAGAATGCTGGCTGGTCATCTTAGGGAGCAAAGGGCCAGAGCTCACATCCCAACCATAGTTCATCCACACACAGGGGTAAGGCTGAGGGGGTAGCTGAGGCATTTAAATCAAACTATGCCTGACTGTACTCAGAGACAGGTTTGGCAATGCAGCCTGAGGTGACCTCTTTTCTGAATAAATTAAATCAACTGCAGGTCACAGCGGAACAGAACAGTGCGCTGGTGGCACCTATTACTACTGCAGCGATCACAGCAGAAATTACTTGGTCTTAAGACTGCGAAATGTCCTGGCACAGATGGGTTGGCCAGTGAGTTCTATAAACAATTTTGGGAATCAGTGCCCCCCCCCCTTCTGCTGAAGGCCTATGGTTATGGCCTTTCTGAGGATGGCTCCATTGCTCCATCCTGGTCCCAAGCAATAATATCTGTGAACCCGAAGCCCAGCAAGGATCCCAAACAATGCAGTTCTTATCGGCCCATTTCCATCCTTAATACAGACTATAAGATTTCCACTTCCATTTTAACGAGACGACTTGAATCTATTATCCCTCGCCTTATTCACCTCAACCAGACAGGGTTTATACCAGGTCGACAGATTCAAAGCAATATCCGCAGATCAGTCCACTTAACTGATCACTTAAACCAGACTAGGACCCCAGCTTTCATTTTATTTATTTATTGTGAAATTGGAATTACAACCTTTGAGCTAAAAGCTCATTTACAAAGGATCCTCGCCAAACTGGGGGCATCAAGTACATGGGTCAGGGGGAAACAGTAGCAGCTAACAGGCATTGTCTGTAAGGCATCATGTAAAAGGACATAGAGCATTCCATCCATCACATCCTGTCTGCATCTAGCTCCTGTGACTGTCCTTCCTAAGTGTTCTCCCCTCTCCTCTTTGCTCTTTCCACCTAGAACTTAATCCTCTCCCCCTCAACTCCCTCTCCCATACAGCAATTCATCTTCCCTTCCTCCCACCCTCCTTCCCTACTCCCCTGTAGCACTTTAATTGATATTTGATAAGTGCCTATGGCCGCACCCCACTAGTGTGTCTCTCCTCCATACCGTGTCAACCCTGTTACCAGACCTCCTTCTGGTACTTTTGCCACTGTACTGAATGTATAAAACTGTATGTAACTGCCTGTAACCCACTGTTATTCAATGTCTTGTTTGAATTGTACCTCAACTGACGTGGAACCTTTGTAAAAGAGCCCTGGCTCAAAGGTACTTGTAATCCTAGATTCAAATAAATAAAAAAAGAAATATAGTAAAAGGACCGACAGAAACATTGCATAGTCCAAAACATAGGTGCAACGTACATGGGGGAGACAGTCCCCAAAGCAGGAAGAGATAATTAAAGTGCAATAAAGTGCAAGTATGTACAAGATAAGTCGATACTCCAAGGTTGTGGCTATATAGCATTGTCAGTTTCCTAAAGTGTACAACATGTAGATACATCCATTAAAGCCAGAATAGTCATAGGGGAGTAGTAGGATTTGGGAGTGACGAGGGGACTGGAAAGGCACTCCTAGGCTCACATTGGTGGAGTACTGCCACCATACCAGATCCCGTTGCATTGGGCTGGAGATGAGGACCAAGCTGTCTAAGTTGTCCTCCCCCTGATCCCACTGAGACCTTAGTAGTCCACTGCAAGATATGCATGTGTAGTCTGGCCAATGGGACAGTGGGATAGCCGCTGCCATGAGGCCAGGAGGACCGCCAGGGCTGAGATGTGTCGGCTGGAGGATACCAGCTTGGCCTGTCTCTCCAGGATGTCTGCCCTGTCCAGGGGGAGAAAGACCATACCCTGCACTGTGTCCAAAACAGCCCCAATAAACTGAAGGCGTTTGGATAGAGCAAGCTGGGACTTGGGGTAATTGACCATGATATCCAGGCTCTTGAGAAGGTGCAGGGTAGCCAATAAAGAAGCTTCCAGCCCCTTCCTTGACGGTGCTGTGAGGAGCCAGTCATTGAAGTAGGGAAAGACATAGTGCCCTCGACTCCTCTAGGCTCCTGCCACTACTGCTAGGCATTCGGTAAAAACCCACGGGGCGGAGGACAGACCAAAAGGTAGAGCTCTGAACTGATAATGCTCCCCTTGGAAAGAAAACCTGAGAAATGCCAGCCCGGTGGTGCTGAGAGCTGAGGTGCTGGATGTCACACCTCGCTTCATGCCAGCAACCTGGTTTCGGGAACCAGCACGGGTCGCCGTGGGCTGGCAGGGGAGGACAGAAATCGAGCATCTGAAAGACTGCTCTTCCTCTTCGGGGAGGGGGGGTTCACACTGGTCGGCATCCGACTGACCCATGGCGGAGGCTTGGGGACGCATGCCACACACTGGGAGGAGCTGAGGGCAGACGTCTGAACATGGACGCACGCTGACGCGTGCGCGCCCACTGCCGCCAACATCCTTGCATGCCCCGACTCCAGGGGAACTAAGAGAAAGAAGGAAAAATGGCACCCATCATGGCGGCTTGATGGCCGTTCGGCAGGACGCTTGGATCCGAGGGCTCGCCGGAAACTGGATCCTGTGTCAGCAGAGATAGAGGGGGTCTCTCTGCCACCCCAGCACGAGGGGGGGGAAGCCGCGGGGGTATACAGTGAGACCCACTGTGGGAGCCAGAGTGATCCGGATGGCGGCTGGAGGAAGGAGATGCCTGGTCGTGATTGCAGACCGGAGGGCCAAGGTGAGAAAAACTAACAAAAAAAAAAAAGAAAACCTGAGGAATTTGCAATGTTGACAGAATATTGGGATGTGAAAATACGCATCCTTAATGTCCAGGGCACAAAGCCATTGTCCTTTGGAGAGAAGTCTTTGCAGTGTCAGCATCTAGAACCTCTTGTACTTGATGAAGAGGTTGAGGGGAACTGAGATCCAGAATCGGGCATAAATCCCCTGACTTTTTGGGAACCAGAAAGAAATGGGAGTAGAACCCCCTTCCCGATCTGGTTTGCTGGCATTGGCTCTACTGCTTCTTTGTGAAGAAGAGCTGTGATCTCCTCCCTTAGATGGGGGACATGCACCCTTGGGTAATGAGAAGACCTCAGAAGATTGTTTGGAGGTTTTTCTCTGAATTCGAGAATGTGACCAAGCTTTATTTGTTGAAGCAGCCAGGTGTCTGTCGTGATGGACTCCCAGTCTTCCAGATGCCTCGCAAATCTTCCACCCACCTGTTCCTCCAACAGATGAGGAAGAGGAGGGAGGGCGGTCAGCAAGTCAGTAATGGCAGGGGGGTTAGGGAGGGCCACTCCTGCAGTTCCTTGAGTTTTGGTTGGAAGGGCGGCGGCAGTATTGGGAGCCCTACATTTGAACTGATGCTCAGTTCCTTGCTGGTTTTTTTGTCTGATGTCTGTTTTGCCGACGAAAGGGATGCTTTTGTTGTTGCTGTTGTTTCGGTCGATACACAGTATGGACCGACCGAAGAACTGTGCCTTTATCCTGCACGCTTACTATAATGTTCTGGGCATCTCCACCTAACAGGACAGAGCCTCTGAAAGGGGGCATCCTGGATAGCCAACTGAACATCAGAGGCTAGTCCTGATACTCTTAGCCAAGAGTACCGGCAAAGGCTAACAGCTGTGGCCATACCTCTAGTGGAGGAATCCACCGCGTCGTGGGTGGCCCGCTAAGAATGGCACCCAGCCATCTTGGCCATATTTAATATGTTTGCCAAGGATTTGGTATCAGAGTCTGGTAGGGCCTCGACAACTGGTTCGAGTTGGTGGAACAAGGTCTTCTGGTACTCTAGCATGTGCGAGACATAGTTCAGAGCACATATTGCTAGAACAAAAAAGGCATAGAATTTCCTCCCGAACTGGTCCATTTGTCTGGACTCCTTGTCGGGAGGGAAAGTACTGAGGTGCTTAGGCTTAGTAGAGCTATCGTGGGCTGCCGTGAAGAACACCAAGTCTGCCTTGGGGTGCACAGTTAGGTGGTCCTTGTCCTCAGGGGTCCTGTAAACTCGGTCAGCTTTCATTGCCATGGCCAGGATGGAGGAACGTCTCTGCCCTAGGGTCGTGGATAAATCCTCGTGGGGTTCCAGCCAAGGGGGAGTGAGTACCGGACTTGTAACTGTAAAGTCCAGATGCTCTACCAACCTTTGTCTTTTGGGGTCTAGTGCTTCTGACTTCCATCTTTGGGCCTCTGCCATGTGCTTGAGAAGGTCCACGAAGGAGGGACCTTTGGGTGGTGATTTTGGGACTTCCCTAGGGACTGGTTCCTCAGGGGGAGGAGTCTCAAAATCCGAACTGGCGGATGAGGAATCTGAGTCCGCATCGGAATAATCCAAATCCTCTGGAATCTTCTCGGGAAGCAGATGATCTGGCTCCCTGGTGATCCTTTCAGACATCAGGGGTTGTGTCAGAACTGACGGATGGCCTGGTGACCAAGAACAAGGAGGTACCGGAGAGGGCGCCCTAGAAGAAGGAGCTGGACGGCCTGTGTCTGGAAGAACCGGATGCCTGCTGTCTAATTCTAAGACCAACTGTGTTTTGGTCTCAGATCACTAAAAGTTTAGTATTTCCCGAAAATCCACCAGAGGCTGAGGAGGAGGTGGACTGGGAGGAGGTGGAAGCTGCGAGAATCCAGAGCCAGGCCCATGTCCCCCAAAGCCAGGGGATGGGTAATGTGTGTAGCCTGGTGTAGGAAAGTAGCCAGGGTAGCCTGAATAGTAATAGGCCGATGAAAATGGATCTGGCGTTGGGGCTGATGGAGGATATCCCGGCGTAAAGCCTGGCATCAGACCTGAATGGGGAAAACCTGACAGCAGCCCTGACGGGGGATACCCAAACGGTGGCCCTGATGGAGGATATGTTGGAGGCCCCGACAGAGGGTAGCCCGACGTTGGCCCTGCTGGAGGATATCCCGACGTCAGCCCTGCTGGGGTAGCCTGACGGTGGCCCCAAGGGAGGGACGCTCAATGGTCCTGCAGGACAGCCCAAAGGACCTGCAGGTAGAAGATCTGGCAAAGGTCCTGAAGGGTGAAGCCCCGAGGGAGGCCCCAATGGCGGAAGACCCACTGGGAGCCCCGACGGGGTAAGACCCAATGGCGGTCCCGGCATAGGAACCTGTGGACGTTGAGGAGCAGGGTCTAGCACTACTATAGGTGGCATCGGTATCCCATGACATAGGCGACCGCGACTGGGCACCTACAAAGACGGCGACTCAATTGCGGCGCATGTCATTGGGGCTACCAACCAGGGAGGGCAACCAGATTGGGGGGGGTCACGCATATAGCGACAGGATGTTGCTACATGGCCTCGCGTGCGGGGGAGGAGTAAGCACGCTCAGCGAGGGGCCGGGAGGGTCTGTGAGGGGTGGTGCCACAGTGAGCTGCCGAGCTGGCCCTGTGGCGAGGTGGGTGGGCCCAGGGCCAGGGTTCTAATGGTGCTGGGTCTGGCCCAGCACAGGCACGCTTTTGTTGTGCCCGCCCATTTTTTTTTTTTGGTTTTGCACCCCCTGAATGACATGCACCCTCTGGAGTTGAGAATCTTATAATAGAGGGGTGCGGGGGATAACAATAAAATAGAAGTCACCGGCACCCTTTTGCTGTGCGCCGGAGGGGTACATCTCCAAAATGTATTTTTGGTGCTGTACAGTCGCCGTTATGACACAGAATCGGTGGCGTCAGACCCACCGTAAGGCCTAGTTGCACCCTTTCATCAGGCAAACCTGGTGAAAGGAGTTCATCCATTGGGTCCAGTGACAAGGGAGGTATCTCCGATGTAGTAGGAGATGGGGGTTCTCTGTGAAGGGAGACCCTTGTCCTCCAGCCTGGATGGTGCTAACGTCTGGCAACGTCACGTCAGAACCTGACGGACGCGAAGAGGTCATGCGATCATCAGAAGGACCAATGACCGACTGATTGACCTGGGTCGTGCAGGAGTCCGGTGCCCCGACTCCCCATTTACCAACCCTGGCCGGGCTTATCGGCTGCGCCTGATGACTTAGAGCTCGGAGTGGAAATGGACCTAAGAGCGGAGGCAGTCTCAGATGGATCCGAGGAGCCTGCCATCATCATAACCAGAGGTGGCGGAAGGGCCAAAACCTGTTCTGCAGGTAGGAGCGCAGGTTTGGTTGCAGCACTCGCCTTCCTGGAGGAAGAGGGCCGAACCTCCGTCAAACAGCCCATGGGCAGCTTTGAAGGAGGGAGGGACTGCTCCGTGTCCCTATGTTTTTCTTTATCCCTTTTCTTCTTCTCGTGAGGATCCGTGGGCAAGGAAGAAGTGCTTTTTAGCTTTTTAAGTTCTTTCTCCATTGAAGCCATTTTTACTTTCAGGAGATTGACCTCACGAGACTACTGGTGCCATTTCCGCGTGGCCTGGTTGAATTGGGCACAGGCCTCGCACTTTTCGACTTTGTGGTGAGAACCCAAGCAGAAGAGGCAAAGGGTACGTTGGTCCTTGTGCGGTAGCTGGAACGCTGCACGAACTGCACTTGTTTTTATGCAACTCCGCTGGAGAAGTGGACGACATATAAACAACTTTCAAAGACTGGAAAATAAGAAAAATGGATACTCATCCGAAAAGGCGCTTGAAATGCTGCGACAAGCTTCAGTCAGACCGACGAGCATAGGTCGACAGTGGGAAAGTACTGGAGGGATGCCCACTATACAGTGTCATGCCTGACGTCAGTTATGTGACGTCCGGTGGGCGGTCCCCCATCAGACACTGCTAGAAAAAGTTTCCATGTGGTCCTGATGCCCGGGGCGCAGTCCTACAAGTAATTACCTACTGCAAGAGCCCTCTCGAAGAAAGATCAAGGGTTACCCCAAACGACATTGACAACAAAGCAGGTTTCAAAGAAACACAACATCACACATATTTTCATAATGCAAAGCATCATGGGATATGTTCAAATCACCATGAAATTTCAGACTTGTTCAGTTTACAGCAATTTACGTGCATTTTAAATAGCACAACTAACTTAATTTCTATAATATACAGTTCTAGGGACATGGATATGTTGTTCATCCACACTGTCTGGCAGGTTCCTTGCCACTTTAAATCTTGCCGGAAGGTCTTCAAGCTGGCTCCTCCCACCTACCCGGGTGGTAAAACTCTCGGCTCTGCCCCATGACGCCAGATCTTCCTTACTGCTTGGAAGCTCAGGTTCCCTCCTTAGCGCTCTGCGTTTTAGACTGGATCCTAACTCTTCGGTTCGTCCGAAACTAGTTTTGAAGTTTTCTAACTTCAGTCTTCTTATCCCTTGCGGCTGCGATGGACAAATTGATTCTCGGCTTTCGGAGGTGCCCTGGCGGGCAGAAGATGTCCAGGACGGATCCGCACTCCACGTGCGTCTACTGCCTCGACCTAGACCACGACCCCGCAGGTCTGCAGTTGTGCCGCCTCTTCGCCACCGGCCCTGGAGGATCGCGTTATCGATTGGAAGCCTCGGCGCCCCGAGATGCGTTACCCACCGGTAAAATCCAAAGAGGCTTGTTGGGTGGTGTCCGCAGCGGCTGGCTCGGCTGAGCAGCTCGAGCACTTGTACGCCCTCAAGGAGGAGGCGGCCCAGGCAGTATCATCCTCCTCCTCGGTCGCGGTGTTTATCCCACTCTCTCTGAGTTCCTCTTATTCGGCTTCATTCAAGGAGCTTCGCCAGTCCCTTTCCACGAAGGGAGAGGGGCCATTGGGACATTCCGCTCGATCCAAGAAGAGGGAGTCGACAGGTAAGTCCCATCATCGGTGTTCGGGGGAGCGGGAGAGCTCTCCTTCCCCGGACAGCCAACTGTCGACTTCGGTCGAGGTTGCGGCTCAGGCCGCTGGCTTCACGGCGTCCCCGTCAGGCCAGCCTGCCGAGACACCCTTCCTGTTGGCCGGGCGGTCGATTGGTAGAGCCGACAACCCCTCTTCACCGGTTTCCCCAGTGGAGACCGAGGATCTGCCAGCCAGGCGGCAGCCCAGTTAAAGTGTCCGAGGCAGAACAGCAGGTGTCCCCGCCCTCTTCCCAGGCCCGCCCTCAGTTTCACCGAGGGTCTCGGTCTCGGACTTCATCTCGGTCAAGCCGCTCCCGCCGACATCGGCGGTCTCGGCACCGAAGTAAGTGGCGACACTGCTCCTCCTCGTCCTCCTCCTCGTATGAGGAGAGGCTTCAACGCAGACTGCATCAGCGTTACGAGGCGCTTATGTGGCAGCAGTTACTGTTGTCCGGGAGTAAGTCAACTCCGATTCATTCCCCGGCTATCAAGTGGCTGTTGCCGTACGGCCGAAGCAACCGCTCGCTGTAGTCGAGATGCCCATTTCTGGGCCGGTTGTTCGGCCAAATCTAGCTGCCCCACCGGTTGGGGTGGAACCTCTGTCAGGTCACGGCCTGCCCCACAGGCTGTCAGTCACCCCCACTCCCGACCATCCTCGGCAGGTGGAGGGTGGCTCAGGCCCGAGGCAGCTCTTCGCAGACTCTTCGGAGTCCGATGATGACTCCTCCCTGTTCCCCAGGCAGGTCGGCCTGGAGTCCTCCGGGGGCCAGTCTCTGGACGATTGCCCATCGTCCTTCATGGGTCTGCTTCAGCTCATCTCAGGGTCTACCAGGATGCAGCTCGAGCCCGTGCTCAAACAGGCCAAGCATCCCCTGACGGAGATACTAGACCGAGGGGATTCTCCCACGGAGGCCTTCCCTGTGGCTGAGGCCATTGTCGGCCCAGTCTTGGAGCTTTGGCAGCGGCCTGCTTCCTGTCCTGCACCCTCGGCCAGGATGGCCAGGAAGTATGCAGTCCCTACCGGCTCTTTGCCTGGTTTCTCGAAGCACCCCTCTGCCGAGGGGTTAGTCACCGATATTGTCTTCCGACGTTCCGGAAACGCTCGGGACGTGGACAGGCCCCCCGATAAAGAGTCCAAAAGGCTGGACTATGCCGGGCGCAAGGTGTACGCTGCATCCTCCCTTGGCCTCCGGCAGGCCAGCTCGGCCGTGCTGATTGCACACTTCTCCCATGCCCTCAAGGGCTCCCTGGATGAGGTGATCCCTCATCTCCCGGCCGACCTGAGGACTACGGTCTGACAGGTGCGGGACCAGGGTAGGGCGGTGGCGAAGCAGCAGCTTCGGACTGCTCTGGACAAAGGTGATTCCTGTGCCAGGTCAGTAGCGGCCGCGGTGGCTATGCGCTGCAGGGCGTGGCTGAGGATATCCACCTTCACAGCAGATACCCAGCACAAGTTGGCGGACGTCTCCTTCTCGGGGACTGACCTCTTCGGCCCTGGAATGGAGGGACACCTCCAGCGGATCGAAAAGTTCAATGCCACTCTGGACTCGGTCACCTCCGCCCAGAGGGACAAAGGCCGCCGGCAACAACAGCACAAGTCCTTTCGTCCTTCGGCCCCTGGGGCACGACTGGCCCAACAGCACCAGCACAAGGGCCAGCAGGCTCGCGCTTGGCTTCCCAAACCCAAGCCAGTGGCTTCCTCCAATAGGGAGCAAGGAGGTAAAAGGCCCAGGAGGTCCCTCGGGTGGTCCCTCATCCAAGCCTGCCCAGTGACGGGTTGAGGGGCGTCGCTCCCAACCTCATCACCCTTCCCTGGGTTCACCCCAGGGGAGGAAGGCTCTGCTACTTCCTTCCGCCTGGTCTGCTATCACGACGGACCGTTGGGTGTTGGGGGTGGTAGGAAAGGGCCTTCCTCTGGAATTCAAGCCAACCCCTCCTTTTCAAGCCGTCGCCCGCTGGGGGGGCCATGGGGTCCGAAGCCTCGCTGTTGGCCCGTCAAGACGATATTGCCCTGTTCCTCGAGAAGGAGGTGATCAGGAAGGTGGCGGATCCTCCTCCATACCCGGGGTTTGTGTCCAGGTTTTTCCTGGTCCCAAAACGGACGGGGGGCTGGCGCCCCATTCTCGACCTACACGACCTGAACAGGTTCCTAAGGTCTCGGACCTTCAGGATGGTCACTCCGGCTCAGATATCCCATCCTTGGAACTAGGCGTGTGGTTTTGTTCCCTGGACCTCCAGGACGCATTCTTCTCGTCCCAATCCATCCGTCTCATCAGAGATTCCTCCGCTTCAGAGCGGAGGGATCTCTTTACAAGTTACGGGCCATGCCCTTCGGCCTCTCTCTAGCTCCCAGGGTTTTCACCAAATGCAGGGCAGTGGTGACAGCATTCCTGCAGCGCCGAAGGGTCCGGGTGTACCCCTACCTAGTTGACCGGCTGTTTGGAGCCCCCTCCAGAGCGGAGGTGCAGCGGTCCAGAGATCTGGCCCTCCAGGTTTGCTCTCAGATTAGCCTCCTCATCAATGAGGCCAAGTCGGAACTCGTGCCGAAGCAGGTGATACACTTCATCGGGGCAGAGCTTGACTCTCTTCGAGTCAGAGCTTGGCTCCCGGTGGACAGGGCCGAGATTCTTCCTCCTTGCCCAATCATTTTTGGTTGGGCAATTGCGCCCTGCCCAGGACTTCCTGCGCCTCCTGGGCCTCATGGCAGCCTGCAGCAGCGTGGTCCATTGGGCCCGTTGGTACATGCGTCCCCTTCAATGGGGACTGGCCAGCCAGCGGTCAGAACGCTACGATCCACTGGATCAGTTGGTGACAGTGACCCAGGAAATGTGGAACGCTCTCCAGTGGTGGACCGTTCCGGCACATCTGCAGGGGGGCATCCTGTTCGTCCGCCCCGAGCCGATGATCTCTCTATCGACCGACGCATCTCTGATAGGTTGGGGTGCCCATCTAGGGGAGCACAGAGCGCATGGCCTCTGGTCCCCTCGGGAGTCCCGATGCCATATCAACCTGCAGGAGCTCCGAGTGGTCCGCCTAGCTCTCACTGCCTTCGCTCTGTTTCTACGGGGCCAAGTGGTTCAGGTCCAGACGGACAATACCACGACAATGTACTACCTAAACCGCCAGGGCGGGACGCGCTCCATGCTGTTATGCAAGGAAGTTCTCCGCATCTGGTCTCATGCACAGCCTGGAGGCGGATCTCCTAGCCATTCACGTGGCAGGAGACTCCGACACCCTGGCCGATGCCCTAAGCCGGATAGGGGCTGCGTCTCACGAGTGGTCTCTTCTGCGGGCGGTAGTACAAGATCTCTTCTCCCACTGGGGCACGCCTCAGGCGGACCTGTTTGCCTCCAGGGAGAATGCGAAGCTGAGACTGTTCCATGCCGGCCCCCCTCAGCAGGGCTCACTGCAGGGGGATGCCTTGTCAAGGCCATGGACCCCGGGCCTCTTCTACGCCTCTCTCTCATTTCCCTTGATCCACAAGGTGCTTCTCAAGGCGAGAAGGGACAAGGCGCAGGTGATTCTGGTAGCCCCAGACTGGCCCTGCCAGTTCTGGTATCCAGATCTCCTCAGTCTCAGCTCCAGGCTCCCGAGGCAGCTTCTAGCCCGCCCGGAACTGATCTCAGTCATTCAGGGGAAGGTATTCCATCTGGACCTTCAATCCCTGCACCTGATGGCCTGGTTCCTGAGCAGCTAGAGTTCCAGGCCTTGGGTCTTCCGATGAGGTCCTCAACGTTGTTGAGGCGTCCCGTAAGGAGTCGACCAGAAAATGCTATGCCTTCAAATGGAGGAGTTTATCCATTTGGTGTCAGGCAAAGGGCCTGGACCCTTCCTCCTGTTCCTTGGCAAGCATTCCAGACTACCTGTGGTCCTTTTTCTCAGCAAGGGCTTCGGTCGACGACCCTTAAGGTGCACCTGGCAGCCATCTCTGCTTACCAGGCACGGGCCGGAAAACAGTCGGTGGCACATGAGAAGGTGGTCTGGTGCTTTTCTAAGGCCTTGATCACATTTCCCCTCCGGTGCGAGAACCTCCACCTCCATGGGATCTACTGCTGGTACTGGCCAAGCTCATGGGCAAGCCATTCGAACCATGCACAGGTGCGATATCTCCCACCTGTTGTGGAAGACCGCCGTCTTGGTGGCTATCTCGTCTACCAGAAGGATGGGAGAGCTCCAGGCGCTTTCCATCGAGTCTCCTTATCTGGTCCTCCACAGGGACAGGGTTGTCCTGCGCCCCCCACCGAAGTTCCTTCCGAAGGTGGTGTCGGAGCTTCACCTTAACCAGGTGTTGACTCTGCCGGTGTTCTACCCCAATCACACCTCGGAGGCCGAATATAGGCTCCATATTTGGACCCTAGCAAAGCGCTCGCTTACTTTAAGGAGCGGACAGCTGAAGTTCGGGGAGAGGTTCACCAGCTGTTTGTCACCTACGCTGAAGCTGCACCTGGCAGACCTGCAGCCAAGCGGACGATAGGCAGGTGGGTCACCTCCTGCATAGATCTCTGCTATAGGTTGGTGGGCATGGAGCCTCCCAGAGGGATAACAGCTCATTCTACCCGCCATACCGCTGCATCGGTAGCTGCTTCCAGGGATGTCCCTATCCAGGATGTCTGCAGGGCTGCTACCTGGAAGTCGGCACATACCTTCATTACCCACTACCACATCGACCTTGAGTCCCGCCAGGATGCTGGTTTTGGGGCCTCGGTTCTCCAGTCATTATTCCCTAAGTAGGGGGTGTGCGCCTTGCCTCCCTCCTCCCGGAGAACTGCTAGGAGTCTGCCAGACAGTGTGGATGAACAACATATCCATGTCCCTAGAAATACAGGTTACTCACCTGTAACAGGAGTTCTAGGAATGGTATTTGTTCATCCACAACTCCCTACGACCTCCCGGCCGGCCGCACAACCTGGCTTCCAGCGGCTAGATCTAGCGCCATGGGCGGAGCGAGTTTTACCACCGGTGGGTGGGAGGACCCAGCTTGAGGACCTTCCGGCAAGATTTAAAGCGGCAAGGAACCTGCCAGACAGAGTGGATGAACAACATATACCATTCCTAGAACTCCTGTTACAGGTGAGTAACCTGTATTCATCTACTACTTTTTACCTTTATCAAAAACACCTAGTGCCATGGTACTTTCAACATTTACAGGTTTTATACACATAAGGTATATACTTTAAAATATTTTATGACACAGTGCCATTGCATACTAAATCCAACAACGAGGAACACAGCCTGCTGTTTTACATCAGTTCGGAGGTCACCACAATAACCTCCCTGTACGGGGACCTGAGAGGGAAAGGGAAAATTAAAGAGGACACTATAACATAGTCAAGAAAGGGAAGGGGGTGCCCATAGGTGGCCACCCTTATGGACTAGAAATTGTAAAGAACAGATTAGGCTGAGAAACAGAAGAACTGTTCCAACAGATTTAAGGAAAGGTCAGTCCTCAAGAGATGCAGGGGCTCCCTGTCACAGACTCATTGGGGAGAGGTGGAGGAAGTGGGGGGGGGGTACATGGGGTCAGTAGGGAGGTAGGAGAAAGTGGGAAGTAGTGGGAGCATCTAAGGACCGACTGGTCGGTATCAGGTGAGCCAGAACGTGACCTGGGGCAGAAGGAAAGCTGGTTTTAGCTGGGATTAAGTGTGGCAGTAGCAGTGTTCAGGAGGGGGGAGATGGAATTCCGAAGTTCGGATTTGAAGTGGCTGAGGCGTGTGAGGCTTGTGGTTGTGGGAGTTCACTTAGCCAGGTGGGGGACCCTTACTGCTAAGGCTCACCTCCCTAGGGCAGTTCTTCTGAAAGGCATAGCCAGGGCATGTTTTGTTACACTTCTTGTGGCATGCTTGGCTGGGGCAGGATGGAATAATGCCTGTAACAAAGGAGGTGCAAGTCCTAGAAGTGCCTTCTTCCCTAGCAGGCAGGACTGGAGCTTGATTTGATCCAGGAGAGGAAGCCATTTTGTCCAAATGTAGAGGTCACAAGTATGCGTGAGGCGATCGGCATCTAAAACAAATCTACAGGCTCTGTTGAGGGTAGTATGGACTCTATGCAGGCTGGTATCAGAGGCTGCACTGTTTACCACATTTCCGTAGTCCAAGATAGGTAGGATTGTACCTCCGACTGCCAGGAGCCTAGCCTCAGGTGTGAGGCAGAACTGAAGCCTATAGAGGGCCCCTAGCTTCCTTTTGGCAGCAGAGATAATATTGCGTATGTGTTCATCAAAGGAAAGGGACTGGTCAATTGTGATCCCTAGGTACGGGAATGAGCACACATGCTCAAGGGTGGAGTACGAATTGTAAGCTATGGAGAAGGGTGCTGTAGAGCTCCTCTTTTGACATTCGGTGAAGAGCATTGTCTTATTTTTTTTGCTATTGAGCATTAGCAGACTATCTTTTAACCAGTCCTGGAGGAGGTTAAAACTGTACTGCAGATTCGTAGTGAGCATTTCTTGGCAGGAGTTACAACAGAATACTACTGTGTCATCTGCATAGAGCAGGACTTTGGAAATGGGGCAAGCATCTGGGAGGTTATTCACAAAGAGGCTGAACAAGAGCAGGCCCAGTATAGACCCCTGAGGGACCCCTACTGTGACTTCACTGATCTCGGAGATGGCTCTGTTGATTTGTACTTGCTGACAGCACCCGGTCAGGTCGGTAGAGAACCACCTGTGTCAGGGGGCAGCCCTAGGCAACTTAACCTGTGGAGCAACAGCTGGTGATCCACAAGGTCAAATGCCTTGGTTAGGTCAAAGATTGCCCCAACCAGATGGCCCTGGTCAAGTGCCTCATGTACGTAGCCCACAAAATCAATTAGGGCAGTATTAGTACTATGCATCTTGTGGAAGCTGTGCTGTTGGGGGCATAGGAGGTTTTATTTATGTAGATGGTCTGTGAGTTGGTCTACTATGATACTTTCCAGAGCTTTAGGAGCAGGACAAAACTGAGATGGGCCTATAGTTGGATACTAGTGACTGGTCACCTCTTAGAACAGGGGTGACAGTGCAGTTTTCCAAATAGTATGGAAAGACAGGAGTGACAGGTTAAAAAGCTTAGTGATGGGTTAGATGACTCAGGAAGAGCGATGGAGATCAGTTTCATATCGATTCCATTACCTCCCATCCTTGTTTTGCTCAGTACTCTTGCAAGGTATTTTCTCGTTTCCTTGATGGTCACCTGTCTAAAGTAAATGTTTGGGCTAGGCCTAGTGTTGGGATAGGAGGTGATTGGTCTGTAGTCTGTTTTCCATCAGGGTATGTAGCCAGTTGGGGGAGACTGCGCTATAGTCCATGAATGCCTTGTTAAAGATATTGGCCATCGTAACACCATCAAGTATGACTTCATCATTGTGGTGAAGCATGGAGGGGGGTGGGGTCCTGTCACCGGTCCCGAGGAGGTTCTTGATTGAGGCCCAGAATTTCTTCCTGTCACCCTAACGCTGAGACTGACAGTTCTTATAATACGTAGCCTTGGCCTGCCGGATTGCTCAAGTGCACCTGTTTCAAGACGCTTTGTAGTTTTGGACTTCCACAGTTATCCCTGTTGCTCTGGCCCGGTGCCAGAGGAGATCCCCATTGCCGCATCATACTGAGAAGTTGAGGGGTGACCCAGTTCATGCTCCTACCTTTAAACATCTTCTTATGGTACGGGGTGAACTTGTCTGCTGCAGTGCTGAAGTGAATGAGGAAGAGCTGAAGAGCTGTGTCAACAGAGGAGCACGAGTCAAGGAAGCTCCAGTCTATGTCTGCAAGGTGGTTCCTGAAATCGGCCATAGAGCTATTTTTGATAACTCTGTTCCTCACCTGCCTTGGGGAGGGTTTGGTCTGTTTTGCCGACCACTCACAATGGATCGGTGAGTGGTCACTCAGGGCATCCAGGAGTACCTTGACATCGATTAGACTTTCAGGGTGCATGGTTGGCACCCAGTCAATCAGAGTGCTTGTACCCGTGCAGTAATTTGTTCCATTTATTTATTTCAGATTAGGATTATTACCTTTGAGCCGAGAGCTCGTTTACAAAGTCTCCAAGTCAGAGGAAGTACATGACATCACATGCTATTTACAATACAGTACAGTTGAAGACACAGTATACAACAGATTAACATCAGCATAATAAGTGCAGTTACTACACAAAAAGTTTAGAAGGACAGCAAGTGAGAAGTACAGGACTTACACTTGCGGAATACACAATGAGAAGCAACGCTACAAGAGTGTGGTACATACTTAGGGGATAACAGGGAGTAATCAGCGACAGGGGGACTCCCAAAAGATAACAGGGAGTAACCTGCAAACGGGGGGCTCTCAATCGCCTGTGTTAGGCAGAGTCCAGTTATCGATCTCGTGAGCGGCACTAGAGCTGGCGAGTCAGTTGAAGTTAAAATCACCTAGTACGATAGTTTCCTTGTTCTGGCTAGCCTGGGTGTAGTGCTTAGTAAAGGCTTCTAACCCTATTTGCTGCCACCCTGGTGGGATGTAAACTGCCATAACAATCAGGCCTTTCCGCCCCTTACCTAGCAGGATTTTTATTGCTAGGCATTCACAGTCATTATTGGCAGTAGCCAGTTGGACTCTGTGGCACTGTAGGTGGTTACGAGTGTAGATTATGCATCCGCCACCTCTGTTCCCAGAACAGTCTTGCCAGTGCAGATTGTAAGCAGGGATGGAGACTACCAAGTCATTATGAGTGTAGATGTGGAGAAAGCATTTGATAAAGCCTCCTGGTTTTGCTTGTGGAAGGTCTCTGCTGGGTTCAGGTTTGCAGATTCTTTTATATAGACTATTGCTAGGATTTACAGTTCCCTCACTTCATATATTAGGGCTAACTGGCACGGTTCCTCACAACTTAAACCTGCACAGAGAATGTGCCAGGGCTGTACCCTCTCTCCAGTTTTTCTCCCCCTATATTTTGAACCTTTTGCTCAATCAATTAGGCAGAACCCCAATATAAAGGGCATACATCTTGGGGGGTCGGAACAGAAAATACAGGTTACTCACCTGTAACAGGAGTTCTAGGAATGGTATATGTTGTTCATCCACACTGTCTGGCAGGTTCCTTGCCGCTTTAAATCTTGCGGAAGGTCTTCAAGCTGGCTCCTCCCACCCACCGGGTGGTAAAACTCTGGCTCCGCCCCATGGCGCCAGATCTAGACCGCTGGAAGAAGCCAGGTTGTGCCGGGCCGGAGGTCGGTGGGTTGTGGGATGAACAATACACCATTCCTAGAACTCCTGTTACAGGTGAGTAACCTGTATTCTAGGGACATGGATATGTTGTTCATCCACACTGTCTGGCAGACTCCTAGCAGTTCTCCGGGAGGAGGGAGGCAAGGCACACACCCTCTACTTAGGGAATAATGACTGGAGAACTGAGGCCCCAAAACCAGCATCCCGGCGTGACTCAAGGTCGATGTGGTAGTGGGTGATGAAGGTGTGTGCTGACTTCCAGGTAGCAGCCCTGCAGATTTCCTGGATAGGGACATCCCTGGAAGCAGCCACCGATGCAGCGGTATGGCAGGTAGAATTAGTTCTTATCCCTCTGGGAGGCTCCATGCCTGCCAACCTATAGCAGAGATCTATGCAGGAGGTGACCCACCTGCCTATCGTCCGCTTGGCTGCAGGTCTGCCAGGTGCGCACAGCGTGGGTGACAAACAGCTGGCGAACCTCTCCCCGAACTTCATCCGTCGCTCCTTGTAATATACAGCTCTTCTAGGGTCCAAAGTATGGAGCCTATATTGACCTCCGAGTGTGACTGGGGTAGAACACCGGCAGAGTCAACTCCTGGTTAGGTGAAACTCCGACACCACCTTGGAAGGAATTTCGGTGGGGCCCAGGACAGCCTTGTCCCTGTGGAAGACCAGATAAGGAGACTCGATGGAAAGCACCTGGAGCTCTCCCATCCTTCTGGCTGACGTGATAGCCACCAAGAAGGCGGTCTTCCACGACAGGTGAGAGATGTCACACCTGTGCATCGGTTCGAATGGCTTGCCAATGAGCTTAGCCAATACCAGCAGTAGATCCCACGGAGGTGGAGGTTCTCGCACTGGAGGGGATATGTGATCAAGGCCTTTGAAAAAGTGCCCGACCACCTTCTCCTGCGCCACTGACTGCTTCCGGCCCGCGCCCGGTAAGCAGAGATGGTTGCCAGGTGCACCTTAAGGGTCGTCGACCGAAGCCCTTGCTGAGAAAGGGACCACAGGTAGTCCAGAATGCTTGCCAAGGAACAGGAGGAAGGGTCCAGGCCCTTGCCCTGACACCAAATGGAGAATCTCTTGCATTTGAAGGCGTAGTATTTTCTGGTTGACTCCTTACGGGACGCCTCAACAACGTTGAGGACCTCGTCGGAAAGACCCAAGGCCTGGAACTCTAGCAGCTCATGAACCAGGCCATCAGGTGCAGGGATTGAAGGTCCAGATGGAATACCTTCCCCTGATTAACTGAGATCAGGTCCGGGCAGACTGGAAGCCGCCTCGGGAGCCTGGAGCTGAGACTGAGGAGATCTGGATACCAGAACTGGCGGGGCCAGTCTGGGGCTACCAGAATCACCTGCGCCTTGTCCCTCCTCGCCTTAAGAAGCACCTTGTGGATCGAGGGAGATGGGGGAAAGGCATAGAAGAGGCCCGGGGTCCACGGCCTCGAGAAGGCACCCCCCTGCAGCGAGCCCTGCTGAGGGGGGTGGGCATGAAACAGTCTCAGCTTCGCATTCTCCCTAGAGGCATACAGGTCCACCTGAGGCGTGCCCCAGTAGGAGAAGAGCTCTTGTACTACCTCCGGCAGGAGAGACCATTCGTGAGACGCAGCCCCTATCCGGCTTAGGGTATCAGCCAGGGTGTTGGAGGCTCCTGCCACATGAATGGCGAGGAGATCCGCCTCCAGGTTGCGCACGAGTGACCAAATGTGGAGCGCTTCCGTGCACAGAGGCATGGAGCGCGTTCTGCCCTGGCGGTTTAGGTAGTACATGGTCGTAGTATTGTCCGTCTGGATCTGAACCACTTGACCCTGTAGAAACGGAGCAAAGGCGGTGAGGGCTAGACGAACCGCTCGAAGCTCCAGCAGGTTGATGTGGTATCGGGACTCACGAGGGGACCAGAGGCCGTGTGCTCTGTGCTCCCCCAGATGGGCACCCCAACCCATCAGAGAGGCATCGGTCGACAGCGAGACCATCGGTTCGGGGTGGACAAATGGGATGCCCTCCTGCAGATGTGCTGGAACGGTCCACCACTGGACAGTGTTCCACATCCCCTGGGTCACTGTCACTGGCTGATCCAGCGGATCGAAGTGCTGTGACTGCTGGCTGGCCAGCCCCCATTGAAGGGGATGCATGTACCAGCGGGCCCAATGGACCACACTGGTGCAAGCCGCCAGGAGGCGCAGGAAGTCCCGGGCAGGGCGCGATTGCCCAACCTGAAATGATTGGGCAAAGGAGGAAAGAACCTCGGCCCTGTCTGCCGGGAGCCATGCTCTGGCTCATAGAGAGTCGAGCTCTGCCCCGATGAATTGTATCACCTGCTTTGGCACAAGTTCTGACTTGGCCTCGTTGATGAGGAGGCCAACCTGAGAGCAAACCTGGAGGGCCAGATCTCGGGACTGCTCCACCTCCGCTCTCGAGGGGGCTGTAATCAGCCAGTCGTCCAGGTAGGGGTACACCTGGACCCTTTGGCGCTGCAGGAATGCTGTCACCACTGCCATGCATTTTGTGAAGACCCTGGGAGCTAGGAAAAGGCCGAAGGGCATGGCCCGGAACTCATAAAGGGATCCCGCCGCTCTGAAGCGGAGGAATCTCTGGTGGGACGGACGGATTGGGACGTGAAAGAATGCGTCCTGAAGGTCCAGAGAACAGAACCACATGCCTCGTTCCAAGGATGGGATTATCTGAGCCAGAGTGACCATCCTGAAGGTCCGAGACCTTAGGAACCTGTGCAGGTCGAGAATGGGGCGCCAGCCCCCATCTGTTTTGGGACCAGGAAGTACCTGGACACAAACCCCGGGTCGAGGAGGATCCGCCACCTTCCTGATCACCTCTTTTTCGAGGAACAGGGCAATATCAGCTCGGTGAGCCGACAGAGAGGCTGCGGACCCCGTAGCCCCCCGAGGGGCGACGGCTCGGAAGGGCAGGGCCTGCTCGAACTCCAGGGGCAGGCCCTTTCCTACCACCTCCAACACCCAATGGTCCGTGGTGATAGCGGACCAGGTGGAAAGGAAGTGGTGGAGCCGTCCCCCCACGGCGGGAAACCAGGAGGGAGTGACGAGGCTGGGGGCTACACCCCTCAACCTGTCACTGGGCAGGCTTAGAGGAGGGACCAGCCGAGGGACCTCCTGGGCCTTTACCTCCCTGCTTCCTGTTGGAGGAAGCCACGGGCTTGGGTTTGGGATGCCAAGCACGAGCCTGCTGGCCCTGATGCTGCTGCTGTTGGGCCGGACGTGCCGCAGGCGCAGAAGGACGAAAGGGCTTGTGCTGCTGCTGTCAGCGGCCTTTGTCCTTCTGGGCAGAGGTGACCGAGTCCAGAGTGGCATTGGACTTTTCGATACGCTGGAGGTGACCTTCCACTCCAGGGCCGAAGAGGTCGGTCCCCAAGAAGGGGACATCCTCCAGTTTGTGCTGGGATCCGCCGTGAAGGTGGATATCCTCAGCCATGCTCTGCGGCGCATGGCCACTGCGGCCGCAACCAATCTGGCACAAGAGTCTCCGATGTCCAGAGCTGTTTGGAGCTGCTGCTTAGCCACTGCCCTACCCTGGTCCCGCACCTGCCGGACGGTGATCTGCAGGTCAGCCGGGAGATGAGGGATCACCTCATCCAGGGAGCCCATGAGGGCGTGGGAGAAGTGTGCCATCAGCACGGCCGAACTGGCCTGGTGGAGGCCAAGGAAGGATGCAGCGTACACCTTGCACCCGGCGTAGTCCAGCTTTTTGGACTCCTTGTCAGGGGGCTTGTCCACGTCCCTAGTGTTCCCGGAATGCCGGAAAACGCTGCTGGTGACCAACCCCTCGGCAGGGGGGTGTTCCGAAAAACCGGGCAAAGAGCTGGTAGGGATCGCATACTTCCTGGCTGAAGGCGCAGGCCAGGAAGCAGGCCGCTGCCAGAGCTCCAAGGCTGGGCCAACAATGGCTTCAGCCACCAGAAAGACCTACATGGGTTAATCCCCTCGGTCCAGTATCTCAGTCAGGGGATACTTGGCCCACTTGGATACGGGCTCGAGCTACATCCCGGTGGACTCCGAGATGAGCCAAAGCAAACCCATGAAGGACGTCGGGCTTTCGTCCATCGACTGACCCCCGGAGGACTCCAGGTCAATGGGCCTGGAGAACAGGGAGGAGTTGTCGTCGGACTCGGAGGAGTCTGCGAAATGCTGCCTGGGGCCTGAGCCACCCTCCACCTGCCGAGGACGGTCGGGAGTGAGGGTGACTGACAACCTGTGGGGCAGGCCCTGATCCGACTGACAGTCCTTGGTCAGAGCCCCCAATTTTGGTTGTGGAGGCGGAGGTTCCACCACAATCGGTGGGGCAGCTGGTTTCGGCCGAACAACCGGCCCAGGCTCAGGCACCTCGGCTACAGCGGGGGGTTGTTTCGGCTGCTTGGGTGACAGCCACTTGATGGTCGGGGAAGGCGACGGCGTCAGCTTGTTCCCGGACAGAAGTAACTGCTGCCACATCAGGTCCTCATAGCGTCAACGCAATTTGCGCTGAAGCCTCTCCTCTTCCGAGAAGGAAGACGAGGACGAGTGGGGGTGCCGCTTACCTCGGTGCCGAGACCAAGATTCTCAGCGTTTCCGAGGATGGGTCTGGGAAGGGCCGGGGGACACCCGCTCTTCCCTCGGCTCAGAAGCCTTAAACGGGGACTGCGGTACCAGGGGCGCAGGCAGGTCCTCGGACTCCACCGGGGGAACCGGTGAAGAAGGGTTGTCGGCCTCACCAGTCGACAGCCCGTCCAACGGGTCAAGAAAAATCTCGACCACGTCGACAGGTGTCTCAGCAGGCTGGCCTGACGGGGATGCCGTGAAGCCAGTGGCCTTAGCCGCAACCTCGACCGAAGTCGACAGTCAACTGTCCAGGGAAAGGGACCTCTCCCGCTCCCACGAACGCTGACAATGAGACTTACCCTTTGAGTCCTTCTTTTTGGACCGAGAGGAATGTCCCGATGGCCCCTCTCCCTTTGTGGAAAGGGACTGGCAAAGCTCCTTGAAAGAAGCTGAATATGAGGTACCCAGTGAGAGTGGGATAAATGCCGCGACCGAGGAAGAGGATGATGCGGCCTGAGCCGCCTCCTCCTCGAGGGACGATCATCTGCTCGAGTTGCTCAGCCAAGCTAGCCGCTGCGGTAACCGCCCAACGGGCCTCCTTCGACTTAACCAGCGAGTAGTGCTTCTCGCGCCCAAGCTGTAACCGGGCAGCGCGGTCCTCCAGGACGTTGACCGAAAACGAATGGCATGACTCGCAGGCCTGCGGGTCGTGTTCTAGGCTGAGGCAGTAGACGCACGTGGAGTGTGGGTCCGTCCTGGACATCTTCTGCCCACAAGGGCACCACCGAAATCCGGGAGTCGATTTGTCCATCGCAGCCGCGAGGGAGAAAGATGACCGAAGACTTGAGAATTTTAAAATAAGTTTTGGGGCGAACCGAAGAATGAGGATCCAGTCTACATGCAGAGCATTAAGGAAGGAACCGGAGCTTCCAAGTGGTAAGGAAGATCTGGCATCATGGGGCGGAGCCGAGAGTTTTACCACCCGGGTGGGTGGGAGGAGCCAGCTTGAAGACCTTCCGGCAAGATTTAAAGCGGCAAGGAACCTGCCAGACAGTGTGGATGAGCAACATATCCATGTCCCTAGACACCGCATTTTACGCGGATGATGTTCTGCTCTATCTAACTAACCCAGAACATTACTTTAGGGAGGTCTTGGAGGAAATGAAGATTTTCTCTCACCTCTCCAGTTACTTGGTCAATGCCACTAAGACTGAGGTCCTGTTTTTTTATCACTCTGTCTTGGCTGCTCGAGGCGCCAGAATCCCATGAAATGGGACCTCCTTAAACTTAAGTACTTGGGCATATACCTTGACCTGCACTCAGATACTTTATTCTCTAACAATTATGTCCCTTTGACAGCAAAACTTTCTGTGGATTTCCAGATGGATGATTCTCCCACTACCTTTCTACTCCAGGGTTCAAGCTATCAAAATAAATGCCCTACCGAGATTCCATTATTTCAATGTGTCCCATGTATCATCCTACAGACAGTGTTCTGGGTATGGCAACACAAACTCTATGACTTCACTTGGCAGGGAGCAAAGCCTAGGGTGAAAAAGTCCACACTCCTTCTCCCAAAACAAGATGGGAGCCGAGGAATTCCATTATTAGCAGGGTATTGGATTGCTGTGCAAATGGCAGTAGCCCTACTTTGGGGAAATATTAATAAGACCCACTGGAAGGGCTGGCCCGGTGGCGCTTAGGGTTGAGGTGCTGGATGCCACATCTCGTGCCACGCCGGCGACCCGGGTTCAGGAACAAGCCTGGGGAGCTGAGGGTCGGCAGGGAAGGGATCGAGCATCCGCAGGACAGCTCTCTCTTTCCTGGGGAGGACTCTGGGGATGCAGGACTCCACAGAAGCACCTGGCTGTGGCTGGGATAGCGCACACATAGCAATGTCAGCATAGCAAGAGGGTGGAGTTCGGCAGTCGGCGGCACATTGTGTCCAGCTGCCACTGCACGTCCAAACTTAACAGGGTGAATAAGGAAAACATCCCCTCCCCAAGGGGATAGGCGAAGGTGCTTTGACCCGGTCCACACTCCTAATGCTGGTCGCTCTCTCCTCACTCCTACCGGTGGATCCCTGACCCGGTACTCTACACTGTAAGATAGAGCATCCTGGGCGGATAGGGCGGCCCTTCCCCGTGGGGGTTCAGATCCGGGGGTTTCACCTGGGTTGGGGAGAGGAGCTACAGTAGTGAGCTTCACAGTGGGCGGTAGAGACGGACAAAAAGGAAGTCGCCGGACAGAGCGCCCCTTGGTAGAAGCATAAGAAATAAAGTGTACCAAAAAAAAAAGACCCACTGGAAGGATATAGATCTCTCTCTTAAGATCTTGGTGTCCCTTCTCCAGGCCCTTTTATCTGACTTTACACTCAATCAACATGCTAAAAGCCAGTGTACTTCGGGGACTGGGTACGGTCTAGGGAGGACTGGAGGAGGGGGCTTAGGTGACCAACTCTGAAGAGGTTGAGGTGATTTTCTACAGTAGATGGTAGGCGTGGGACACCTCACCTGAACCAGCTAGAATGTACCCATGGTTACGTGGATGACAACCATAAGGTACTCTTCCCTGTAGGACACTTACTTCAAGGCGGAGGGATCTACTGTTTTCAGGACTGTGCCAAACAATATGGCTGGAGAGCCTCAGATAAATTTTGTTACTTTCAATTGAAAGAATATATTAATATACATCTTTGGGCAGCTACGTTATAAAATCAGGAAGTTGCCACAATAAAGGCTTTCCAATGATAATGAGATTCTGAAACGGGGAAGGGAGGCCATCTCCTTGCTCTATCTGACCTATCTCCAAGACCTGCCCCATTCCATAAATTATCTCAGACTAAAATGGGAGCACGATCTTAATAGTTCTTTAACTGAGAGGCAGTAGAAGGGGATGTAGGAGGGAGTATGGTTAACTTCTTCCCCAAGATGGAGAGAATTTGTGTGGAGGGTTCGCTCCAGATATTTCCTGGTCCCTCAAGTCCAGGCTAAATTGGATCCCTTGGTAACTCCGGACTGCTGGAGGCAATTTGGAGAGAGACTTGCCACCCATATACACATATTCTTTTACTGCCCCAAGCTTTCTCTTTTCAGGAATCAGTCAATCCCATCAAGGGGTCACTTAATATTGGGCTTGAAACCACTGGGGCTTGGGGGTCAGGAGGGGATTTATCTTTGGCATGTTTTGCTTGCTGCAGCATGTAAAGCTATTACAAAGAAATGGTTACAGGCTGTTGCACCAGAGTATTAGGAGTGGGTTGGAGTTGTCTCTCAGATCCAGGATATGGAAAGGTTGACTTTTGTGGTTCAGCATAGGATACTAAAGTACTTCTAAACACACTGGTTATGGAGCTACAGGTTTTTACTACGGGAGACCGACACTCAGTTGCCTGACAACGAAAATTCTGACAGTGGGATTGTGCCCGCTGTGGACTGTTTTCTCATGTTTTGGGGGGCTTTGCCCCCTGCACCCCCCGTAATTATTATAACCAACTCCACTGCAGGCAAAATCTTGCTGTCAGGATTTTTGGTGTTGGGCTAAAGGGTGTCGGGCAAATGAGTGTCGGTATTACGAAGTGATACCAGCTACAATGGGCAACTGCCTTTAGCTCCGGACATACCTAGTATGAACATGAAAAACCTACTTACAATAACCATTGGACATGTTGGGAAATGGCCCAGGTGTAGGGAGGAACCTGACTACCAACAGTAACCTAGTTAGGGGTAACAGCAACGTTTTTTATTCATATCTGACACCCTTAATATTTCTAGGCAGGCAAAATGGCAGAACACCCAGGTATCCACTAACAGGAGCCAATTAACTAAAAATAGACTGGCAAGCTTTAAAGAGCAGCTGACGCCTTCAGGAGAACTTTACTAAAACATAATATTTAGATGCAGTCCAGCTTGTATTTCACATTGGCTCTGCATCACTCCTCCCTATTATTTATTACTGAGGTCATTTACATGAAAACAGGATCTTTGCTCCTGAAGATTTCATCCATTCCTGTAGCTTTTTCCCTACCTGAAGTCATAATGCACTGCTTGCGACATCACAGTTACTCCCATGGAAACAAACTGTGATGTCACAACAGAGGATTATGACTTGAAGTAGGAAGTCAGCTGTAGAGGAAGATGAACCCTGAGGGATAAAGATTATGTATTCATGCAAATGTTCTTAGTAATAAATACTGGGGAGGAGGAATCTTTAGCATATATATGGAATGGAAGCTGAATTGTACCTAATTATTATGTTTTTAAAAGTTTTTTTTAGGTGCCAGCAGCTCTTTAAATTTACAAATTCTGATTATTAAGAACAAACTGGGTTCTATGCTAAAAGTTACAATGGTGGATAGAAACAATAAAAATTCATGAAACACAAATAAAGCAGAAGAGCCTAAAGGCTTAGTTACTTTTAACTCAACCGACAAAGACTGGATATTTCGAGCAAGTTACTGACTTATGGAATGTTAGGGAAGACTAATTCCCATGGTGATGTCACAGCTGTGTGTGTGTATGGGCTGGTGTCCCTAGCAGGATGATATTAGATACCCAGAAGTTATGAACAGCTCAGTGACTAAGTGGCCCCCGACGAAACCTTCTGGCAAAGTGCTGGGGTAACATCTCATCACTGCGACTGGCTGCACTAGTCTGCATTGTATTTTTGTTAGTTGTTTATGTTTATTTGCCAGTTTGGGCAATAAATTAGTTTATGTAGCATCAAAGAGGTCCTTGCGTGCTCACTACTGAAAACACTTTCCGAGAGTGCTACTGTAATTTCCAGATCATTTGAAAACATAGAATATCACAGCAAATGGGGGTTAAAAAAAAAAAAACAAAAAAAAAACAGTGCTACATTGTGATGCCAGCTCCTGATACTTGCAGACTTCACGCTCTACTGAACCTGCAGGAATACAGTTGGACAGGACTGACATGGCACAAACCAACGCAAGACAGGCCTGAGAACCACAGTTGGGAGAAAAAGATGGATGGAAAAAAAGTGAAAATAACTCAAAGAAATTGATTTTATATAACCAATAATATGAAAGAAATGGGTTTTAGTTACCTCCAAATCGAAGCTGTAAAAAAGCTTATAAAAGCCCGGCACTTTCTTCAAGTCCAAGTACTGATGCAACAGCAGGAATTGGTTAATCTTCATATACATGTGTTCCTCTGTGAAAAAACACCCCATGTTACAGTATTCTTTAAAATGATAAAGAAATATCCCTGCACACAGGGTATCAGAAAAAAACAGCTTACTCACCCGTAACAATAGTTCTAGGAGTGGTATATGTTGTTCATCCACACTGTCTGGCATGTCCTTTCCCTTTAAGAATCTTGATGGAAGGTCTTGAAGCTGGTGCCTCCCACCCATCACGGTGGTATACCCTCGGCTCTGCCCCATGACTTCAGATCTTTGCCCACTGGAAGCTCCAAGTTGTCGTCAAAGCTGGGGGTTGGGTGGGTTCGTGGATGAACAACATACACCACTCCTAGAACTACTGTTACAGGTGAGTAACCTGTTTTTCTAGGATCGTGGCTATGTTGTTCTATCCACACTGTTTGGCACCTCCAAGCAGTTCTCCGGGAAGAGGGAGGCAAGGCGCACATCCCCTCTGAAATACTTACTTGGGGAACAGAGATTGGAGGACTGAGGCCCCAAAACCAGCATCCCGGTGTGACTCTAGGTCGATGTGGTAGTGGGTAATGAAGGTGTTTGCTGTCTTCCAGGTAGCAGCCCTGCAGATTTCCTGGATAGGGATGTCCCTGGAAGCAGCCACCAGCGCAGAGGTATGGCGGCTAGAATGAGCTCTTATTCTTCTCGGAGGCTCCTTGCCCGCCAACTTATAGCAGAGATCAATGCAGGATGTAATCCATCTGTCCATCTTCCACTTTGCTGCAGGTCTGCCAGGTGTGGCTTCAGCGTAGGTGACAAACAGCTGGTGAACCTCTCCCCGAATTTCAGCCGTCCACTCCTTATAGTAAGACAGCGCTCATCTCAGGTCCAAAGTATGGAGCCTGTACTTGGCCTCCAAGGTGTAACTGGGGTAGAACACCGGCAGAGTCAACACCTGGTTAAGGTGAAACTCCGACACCACCTTCGGAAGGAATTTCATGTGGAGGCACAGGACAACCTTGTCCCTGTGGAAGACCAGGTAAGGAGACTCCACCAAGAGCGCCTCAGTCCTTCTGGCTGACGTGATAGCCACCAGGAAGGCGGTCTTCCATGACAAGTGTGACATCTCACACTTGTGCATCGGTTCGAATGGCTTGCCCATGAGCTTTGCCAATATCCGCAGTAGATCCCATGGAGGTAGAAGTTCATGCACTGGAGGCGATATGTGGTCGAGACCTTAAAAGAAATGCCAGACCACCTTCTCCTGTGCCACCGTCTGCTGACCAGCCTGCACCCGGTAAGCACAGATGGCTGCCAGGTGCACCTTAAGGGACGTAGACCGAAGACCCCCTGTGGACAGAGACCAAAGGTAGTCTAGGATGCTAGCCATGGGATAGGACAAAGGGTCCAGGCCCTTACCCTGACACCAAATGGAAAACCGTTTCCATTTGAAGGCGTAGCAACTCCTGGTCGACTCCTTCCTGGATGCTTCCACTACTGTGAGTACATCCTCGGAGAGACCCAGAGCCTGGCACTCTAGCCACTCAAGAACCAGGCAGTCAGGTGCAGGGACTGAAGGTCTGGGTGGAATATCTTCACCAGATTGACAGAGAACAGGTCCAGGTGTACTGGAAGATGTCACGAAGGCCTGAAGCTGAAGCCGATGAGATCTGGATACCAGACCTGGTGAGGCCAGCCTGGGGCTGCCAGGGTCACCTGTGCCTTGTCCCTCCTGACCTTGAGGATCACCTTGTGAACCAAGAGGAGTGGAGGGAAGGCATAGAAGAGGCCTGGGGTCCACAGCCTCAAGAAGGCATTCCCCCTGCATCGAGCCCTGCTGAGAGGGGCAGGCATGAAACTGCCTCAGCTTGGTGTTCTCCCTGGAGGCGAACAGATCCAACTGAGTTTTGCCCCAGTTGGAGAACAGGCTGTGTACTACCTATGGACAGAGAGATCACTCGTGGGATGTCTCACTCACATGGCTGAGAGTGTCTGCCAGCTGATTTGAGGTTCCTGCCACATGGATGGCTAGGAGATCTGCCTCCAGTCAGCTCACAAGGGTCCAGATGTGGAGCGCTTCCCTGCACAGCAGCTGGGAGTGCATACCACCCTGTCTGTTGAGGTAGTACACGGTTGTGGTATTGTCCGTCTGGACCTGCACCACTTGACCCCGAAGGAGCGGAGCGAATGCTGACAGTGCCAGTCTGACTGCTCTGAGCTCCAACAGGTTGATATGATATTGGGATTCCTCGGGGTTCCAGAACCCGTGGGCTCTGTGGTTCCCCATGTGGGCTCCCCAGCCCGTGAGAGAGGCATCGGTTGTAAGAATGGCCACTGGCTCGGGATGGACAAATGGGATCTCTTCCTGCAAGTGATCCAGGATGGTCCACCACTGGGAAGCGTCCCACGTCTTTCGAGTCAGGTGGTCGAAGTGACCTTGACGCTGGGTCCACTGGCTGGCCACATCCCACTGAAGGGGGGGGCATACGCCATCGGGCCCATTGGACCACAGTGGTGCAGGCCGCCATGTATCCCAGCAGGTGCAGAAAGTACCGGGCAGGGCACAAGTGCCCAACCAGAAATGATTGGGCAAAGGAGGAGAGAACCTCCACCCTGTCCACCAGGAGCCAGGCTCTGGCTCGGCAGGAGTCGAACTCTGCCCCAATGACACATATCACCTGTGAAGGTACAAGTTCCGACTTGGTCTCGTTGATCAGGAGACCCAAGGTTGGAGCAGGTCTGGAGGGCCAGGTCCCTGGACCTCTCCACCTTTTGCTTGGTGGGACCCGCCAAGAGCCAGTCATCGAGATATGGGTAAACTCTGACCCCTCAACACCGAAGATGGGCAAGCCACCACTGCAATGCATTTGGTGAAGACCCATTGGGCCGACGACAGGCCGAATGGCATGGCTCGGAACTCGAATAGTCCTCCTTCGGCTCGGAAGCGAAGGAACCTCTGGTGAGGAGGACAGATCAGGACATGAAAGAACGCGTCCTGGAGATCCAGAGAGAAAAACCACATGTTCTGTATGAGGGATGGTATGACCTGTGCCAGAGTTACCATCCTGAAGGTGCGTGACCTGAGGAACTGGTTCAGGTCGTGCAGATCTAGAATGAGGTGCCACCCCCCCCCATCCACTTCGGAATCAGGAAGTACCTGGATATGAACCCTGGGTTGACTGGGGGGTCTGTGACTCTAGCCACCATCTCCTTGTGGAGGAGCTGGGCAATGTCATCTCGAACAGCTGACTGAGTGTGTACGGACACCATATCCTCCCGTGGGGCACAGGCTTGGCTTGGAGGGTACTGCTCGAATTCCAGAGGCAGTCCCTGACCCAACACTTCTAGAAGCCACCTGTCTGTAGTAACAGTGGACCAACCGGAAAGGAAGTGGTGGAGCCGGCCCCCCACGGGAGGACCCAGAGCTTGCGTGACAGGTAAAAGGGTGGCCACCCCCATCCCGTCACTGAACAGGTCTGGAGGAAGAGGGTCCAGATTGGGGACCGCTTGAGCCCCGTTCTCCAGGCTTATGGGCTGCCAGAGGCCTGGACTTGGGCCGAGGGTGCCAAGATTGTGCCTACTGTTGCTGCCCTGCTTGGAAGTGGGGCTGCTTGGCCGCAGGTTCAGAGTGCTGAAATGGCTTTTTCTTCTGCTGCTTTTTGGAACTCTGGGATTCCTTTTGTGCAGACATTACGGAGTCCAAGGTGGCATTCGACTTCTCAATGCGTTGAAGGTAACCATCTACACCTGGGCCGAAGAGGTCAGTACCCAGGAAAGGGACGTCTGTAAGCTTGTGTTGGGTGTCTGCCGTGAAGGTGGAGACCCTTAACCAAGCCCTGTGACACATGGCAACCGCGGCTGCAATCGAACAGGCACATGAATCCCCACGGTCCAGAGCTGTCTGGAGTTGCTGCTTCGCAACAGCCTGACCCTGGTCCCGGACCTGCTTCACCATGGTCTGAAGGTCTGCGGAGAGGTGAGGGAGAACCTTATCAAGGGAGCCCAGAAGGGCATGAGAAAAATGTGTCATGATGACTACCGAGCATGCCTGATGGAGACACAGCGTAGAGGCGGCACAGACCTTACAGGCAGAGTGGTCCAGTTTTTTGGACTCCTTGTCTGAAGGTCTATAAGTATCTGCTTAGTTGCTGGAGAGTCTGAACACAGATTCAGTCATCAGACCCTCCACAGAGGGATACACAGTGTCAGTGGCTCAGTAGGTAGCACACTCGCCTCTGAGGCTGGGAGATCAGAGGGCTGTGGGTTCAGTTCCCACATCTGGCACTTGGGTTAATATCCCAGTACTGACACTGTAGTGCAGCATGAGAGGGGTGCTGCACTTCTGAGGTGCCATCTTTCGGATGAGACGTAAACCGAGGTCCCATCTGCCTGGATTGGTGGTAGTTCAGGTGGATGTTAAAGATCCCATGGCACTTATCGAAAAGAGTAGGGGAATTTCCCCGGTGTCCTGGCCAAATTTCCCTCATTCACTAAAAATACCACCAACAGTTTAATCTGGTTCAAGGTCAGCTGGCATTCATCTGTAACCCCTCCCCCGGGTCGTGCCTGAAAATAGGCAGGATTTGTCCAGTGCACTTACCCGGTCAACAAAAACTAAATAAAATAAATAAATAAATGATCTGTAAACCTTGAAAGGGACCCAATAGGCACTGTGTATTTACAGCCCATCCGGGCAGGAGGCAGAATGTTGCCATAGCTCCAAAGCCAGACTGACAATGGCTTTGGCCACGGGAAAGGCTTCTGTCGCTGAATCCCCCCATTTAAGGATATCCGTGAAGGGATATACGGCCCGTTTTTGAATGAGTTTGACAGGCATCTCTGTGGATTCAGAGATAAGGCGGAGGATGCCAATAAAGGAAGAGGGGCCTTCCTCCGTTGAGAGACTGCCGACCGATTCCTTGTCCAAGGGATGGGAATGAAGGTCCAAGTCCTCGGACTCTGAGAAGTCTGGATAAATTGTCCGACCACCTGTGTCTCCCCCCCACCCGCCTAGGACAGTCAGAAGTCAGGGTAACAGAAAGCCTACACGCGAGGCCCGGAACAGGCCGAGACTCTTTGGTAGGCACCCCCATGGGGGGCTGTTTAGGTGGCGGCTCCACCAAAACTGGTGGAGAGGTAGATTTTGGATGAACCATTTTGACCGGCTCCGTGGCCTGGAAGGCAAAAGCCAAGTAATGGCCAGGGTGAAAGCTGGAACCGGCTTTTGACCAGACAAAATTAGCTGTTGACACATTAGGTCTTCGTAGCATTGACGAGTTTCTGATGAAGCCTCTCCTCATCCAAGGAGGACGAAGAAGAATGTCGGCGACGCTTCTTCTTAGAGCACCGGTGCACCTTCTTCAGCCTGCCGGTCAATGGGGTCAGAGACCTCAACCTCGATCGACAGGGTGACCGAAAGGATTGACTGGGAGGCACCGGGGAGACTGGTGGTTTTTCCTGGTCAGGGACCGGTTCTCCGACAGGATTCCCAGTGGGCTGGGTCTCCTCATCGGGGAGAAGCAGGACCGGTGTCCTGAATAAGGAGCTGACGGCCTCATCAGGCAAGAATGGGTCAAGTGGATCGAGAATGATCTCAACCAGATCATCATCCAGTGTCTGGGCCGGCTGGCGCAACGGTGGGACCGTGAAACCAGCAGCTGAGGCCGCAGCCTCGACCGAAGTCGAGACAGGTGAATCCTGGGATCGAGATCTCTCATGATCCTGGGGACGTCATTGGTGAGACGACGATTCTCTCGGTTCCTTGTCCTTTTTACTGGACCCAGAGAGATGTGTGCCCGAAGGCCCCTCGCACTTGCTGGGAAGGGACTGGCACATCTCCTGAAAGAAGCCAGAGAAAGTGGAGCCCAAGTTCAGGGGAATGAAAAATGACTTAGAGGAATGATCCGCAGCCCGAGCCGCCTATTCCTCAAAGGCCTTCATCTGTTCAAACTGCTCGGTGGATCCCGCAGCCACGGAGACCGCCCATCGGGCCTCTTTAGATTTGACCATCGGATTCCATTTCTCTGGTCTGCCCAACGATCGTCAAAGACGTTTGGGTGAAATGCGCAACACATCTCACAGGCCTGGGTGTCATGGCCGATGCCCAGGCAATACACGCATGTGGCATGTGGGTCTGTGCGAGACATTTTTTGCCTGCACGGGCAGCGGTGGAAACCTGGAGAAGATTTATCTTCCATGGTGGTCGAGACAGCGAAGCAATTTTCGTTAACTCTAATGAGTTTAACTTTAAGCAAATCCAAAGATTTTGAAGCCAGGGCCTACTAAATGCGCGAGTGGTAAGGAGGGAAATTAAAATTATGTCCCTATCATAATTATGATCTTTCTGTGTATCTTCACCATTCATCACATATGGGTACTCAGCCGAAGGTCAGGACCCCGCGGGAGCTTTTTTTTTGGGTAGGCGGAGCCGATGCACTGTCGGCGCAGCCATCAAGGCCGATGTTCTATGTGGCGCTCGCGGGTTGGCCATTAGGCGCTCTGGACTCCGCCTGCCTGCCAGTTCTGAGTCGCCGGTGAGGTGGAGGAAAAAGGGGTTGGGAGGGTGGGACAAGAAAGTCCAAGGGACAGAAAAGGAAAAGATATAAAAATCAAAAGGAGAAATAAACGACTCAGAGGACAGAGCAGGAAGAAAAATCGAAGCTAGGGAGATTGGGAAGGGGCCCCAATCTCTGGAAACAGAAAAGAGGCGAGAGTTAGAAAGGGATAGAAATTAATGAAACATAAAAGTTAGCATGGGGGAGGAGGAACGCCAGTAACATGCTGGATTCTGCCTGTCTCTAGATTATATAGGGACTGCAAGGAGCAGCCAAGAGGCTTAATCGCCAGAATTCAAGGCACAGAATCACTGGCAAAAGAAACTCCCTTATGGTAGAAAACTGATTTTTTTTTTTTTAGAGAGACAGGGAACATTCTGCCCCCTCTCGGATGAAAAGAAATTTATAATAGGGATAAATCAACTTTAAAACATGTCCAGCGGACAAGTAAACTGAGACTTGAAGAGGAAAAGAAGGAGGCGAGGATGGAGGGCAACTGCCCACTCCGACTCCACAGGAGTGGAGCCAGAGCACTAGAGAGGGTGCCGACCATCCTGACCTCCCCAGATATACCATCCCACCATGTGCCCCAGATTATCCCCCCAACAGAGACAGGTGCGGGGCAACGAAAGGCACAGAGAGGAAGGGGGATCCAGAGACTGAGGCCCCAGGGGGATGGCGGGTGGGGTTGTGATGAACGGTGAAGATACACAGAAAGATCATAATTACGGTAGGTACGTAATTTTCATATCTTATCTGTGTCAATCTTCACCATTCATCAAATACGGGTGAGTGCCGAGCCCCCCGAAGGTTTTTTTTAAAGAACCCTAAAGGACAGAGTCCCTTAGCTCTCAGTGGGTGACACACTAAGAGGAGGACCTTCTGGGCCTGGAGAGGCCCGAGAGTAGGGAAAGTGATATGGGCCCCCCCCCCAGAGGGGGAAGGAAGTGGCCCCCAGGGGCGCCACCTCATCCTGCGGGAAAGAGATGGGTCCTCTGGTGCTTGAGTTAATCACCCTACGCCGGGCCAAGGGTGACAACTGGGAAAGACGCAGCCATGCCATCTGCCTAGTGCAGTCTGCGCTGTCCCACGACTCCGGTAGAAGCCACTTCATTACGCTACACGACGCCTTTGCTTGGTGCCCTAGCTAGCTCTAGGCCACGCTGCGAGAGTGTGCAATGGCTTGTCTGGTTTGCTCTGTGTCAGACAATGAGGCTAGGAGTTGACCCAGCCTGGACCACAAGAACCTGTCATAGGCTGCATTGTGGGCCTGATGTGCAGAAATAGAAAGTCCTCCTTCTCCAGAAATCAAAATCCAAGGAATCCTGATCTGGGGGCCGGTCATGGTGAAGGTTGCGAAGCCCACTGGGAGTGTCCAGCTGCGTCAATCCTGACTGAGGATGAGGCATGGAACCTGGAGACTTTGGCGGGGGGGGGGGCGCAATACCGCTGGCAGAGGTCCCTAGGGGCGGGAACTCCGGAAAAGGGTCTCTGCCAGGAACGCAACGATGCCTCCCTAAAGGAAGCAGGCCAGGGGGGCACCACAAGGGTGTCCTCACTGAAGCTGCTCCTGACCCCAGCCTCGGAAGTTGCTGGCCGCTCCTCAGAGGGGTGCTGACTTCGGTCTGTCGAAGACACCACAAGGCTACCCATACTAGCAGCTAGTTCCAAGGAGCCAGACTGCTCGTCTGACTCAGAGTCCGACTCCTCCAAAGAGGTGGAGGCCGAGGCCCTGTGCCAAACCATAGGTGGGTGCCTTTCGTCATCCCTACCAAACAGGGTGCCAGAAATGGAGACTGCGCCCGAGCCAGTGCCAGTGTCCTCCGCAGCATAGTGAATGGCGGACAAAGAGGACACGGCTCCAGCCCGAACAGCAGCCTCGGAGTCGGAACCTGCCATGGCGCCATTGCGGCCCACGGCGCCAAGGACAGAAACAGCGCTGACGACGCCTCCGACAGTGCCGTCTGAACCCCCAACGGCGCCGTGACCATGTCCGGCACCGCAAACTGCTCCAGAACTGGACATTGCGCCGTGCTCAACCTCGGCACGTGAGGAGAAGAAAGGGACAGCACTGTAGAGACGCCCACGGCGCCACTACCAGTATCGGCGCTGCGAACAGTGCCTTCAGCAGCCACGGCGCCGTGCAACAGACTGGCACCAATGACAACTCCACCAGGGCCCACAGCACCGAATGGCGGCCGAATAGCGGGCGTCGAGGGCCAGCGCCGACCTGCGAACCACGAGTCCGACACTGAGGGAGCCTTCACCCCGAAGGGCGACTGCCATGGCGGTGCCTCCCACCCACCTCAAGGGAACGACCTCAGCTTCCCGCACCACTGGAGTACTCCCGCCCAGACTAGCTACTAGAAGCCAAGGCCCTCCTCCTTGGTCCATGTAGAACCGGAAGGGACCTGGAGGAAAGGCTGAGAGAGCGTGGCTTGGCCTGAGTGTGCACCCGACCCCCAAAAGTTGGCGGAGCTCGCCGCTCTTTCATGCGCGCTGTTCGATGACCCAGCGGTCCATGGAGAAGCAGGCGTCGCACAAATCCATGTCATGAAGCGGGCCAAGACACGAAAAGGCAATGGTTGTGCTGGTTGGTGATGGAAAATTTTCGGCCGCATGGGCACCATCGCATGGGGGGCCGACCTGTCTTTTAAGTCTTCTTGCCCTCTGACTTAGACATGACCTTCAAAAAAAATACAAAACAAGACTCGACGTCGTTGGAAAATAGTAATATGGAAAGATCTTACCGGCAACGTCGAGTGGCTAGCAGAACTAGCAGGAGGAACCGATGGACTTGGTGTCGAATTTTCTGACGAGAACGAACTACGACACAGACAGGCCCGAACTCAAAATGCTGGAGAAAGCGTCCCACGAGGCGACCTTGATGGCGGGAGACGAAGAACTGGCAGGTAGGTGGAGTCGATGGCGCCTAATGGCCAACCCGCGAGTGCCACATAGAACGTTGGCCTCGAGGGTGGCGCTGACAGCACATCGGCTCCGCCTACCAAAAAAAAAAAAGCTCCCATGGGGTCCTGACCTCCGGTCAAGTACCCATATGTGATGAATGGTGAAGACTGACATAGATAAGATCCTGTATCTTCCAGCGGAAAGGAAAATCTGGCATCATGGGGTGGAGCCAAGGGTTATACTACCTGGGTTGGTGGGAGGAGCCAGCTTCAAGACCTTCCGGCAAGATTCTTAAAGGGAAAGGACATGCCATATCCACAATCCTAGAAAATCCCTTTTATGATTTACGGTTGCATTGCCACTTATGTAAAAACATGTACTGGCCAACAGCAAATGTATTATGGAACCTTCCCAAGATCTCACAGTTGAAGTCGTCCCTGAAAAAGGAACTTGAAAAAAATTGAATCATTCTGTTGTTATACTTGATAACTATGGCTAGAGACTATGGCTTGCTGCCCGTCCTCCACAATGCCACTCCTTGCTTGCAAACTCCAAATTAGTAAATGCCCTTAATCCTTGGTGCTCCCCTGACTGGTGCTCCTTTCACCAAGCCCCACTTGGGCTAGTAAAACATTCTCTTAAATGTTTCCAACTGGTAGAGTTTTCTCTAACTTCATTATTGTATGTGCCTGACTAGGCCCTGTATGGGCATACACTGTAAGTGTCCTTGTCTTCCAAATGTACTGGGTGACCAAGCTCACCATGAGCGAGTTTATGTGCCATAAATGGATTGTAACAGATGGGGAACTTCTGAAAAAGAGCACTTGTGCTCAAAGATGTTTCTCTGAAAATCTAATAAATAAATTATGGCCACAACTAGCAATGGACCTAAATCAGACTTTAATCTGCATCTGTTATTACTAAAAGCCATAGTATGTACTGTATGTAGCTCCTGGTAAAGGCCCCTTCCCCCTGGCTGTAAAGTGGAATACTCCACTCCTGAACAGTTCTGCACGAGAGATGGGTAAGAAGAAGGGTAAGCAGGTACACTGGCTCTGTGTGCTGACTGGCTTAAATCACGTAAGCGATTTATAAATAATAAGAATGATGCACCACAGTCACATTACTAGAAATATTTTTATAAAATGGGAACATTGCATGTTTCTGTTTTATTGTTCAATAAGCAGGCCAGTATTTTCTCTTGCAGCTAAAATGTAAACAGAGTTAACTTTCACAAGGCAGATGGAAAGGTGAAAGGTGTCCTTAAAAATTGGGGGGGGGGGGTTATATAATGTATTACATTGCAACATGCTTGCACATGTATTTCATTTTTATTTGCCAGGTGAGGAGCACAGGCAATCAGTTGCCTACTGTCAGGCACAACCTGTGAGATTATGTAACCCCCCTGCAAATGGGGTTCCAAAAGACTTCCAGGAGCTTGCTTGAATGCTCCAAGCCTGAATGGTGTTTGGCATTTAAGCCATTTATCAGTGAGTGTTTTCAGAACCTCTGGTACTGTCTCTTTAAGAGCTGTCTGCTTGCAGACATAATTAGTTGTATGGGGACTGTGTGTTTCTTTGATTGAGTACCCTCAAGCTGCTGCCAATCACTTCATTTTTGCAGTCACTAGGAGTGCAAAGGGAACCTATCTGAAAGATGTAACTGTTTGCCAGAAATTATTTAGAGTAATAATGAAATTACAGTTTGTCTAACCTGCTTTCTTTGCAGTCAGAACTGTGTCTGCTAGTTCCCATTCTAGTTTTGAACTGCTGAACTGGACCAATCAGTGTAGGGTAGCTAGCTCTAAAATGGTGCCTTGGGCGAATCAGAACTTGGACTCATAATCTGAGCCAGCCACAAGAGGATTGTATGGGCAGTGACTCTGGGAGATATAGTTTAGACTTCAGTGCCTTTTGGGCCAACAGCAGCAGTCTATTGTGGTGACAGCCAATCCAGTCAAGAACTGGGAGGAACTCAAAGGAAGTGCTCGGTTTTGTCGGTTGGAGTTTCAGTTGAGCTTTGGCAGTGAAGAAGGAAGGAGCCTGTGCTTTTCAGTGTGCAGTTTTAGTCAAAACGTGTATGGCCCAAGTTCGGTCTGCAGCTTGTGTAACAGCTTATTAGGACTGAATCCGTCCTGTGAAAAGAATCAAAGGATCTCTGAAGAGTAGAAACCAGGCTCACCCTGTAGAAGACTGGAGGAATTGCTGAAATTGCACTCTGTCTGTCAGGAACTGAATCTGCTGTGTGTTCTCCCGGGTATTGTGCAGTAATTGCGATCGGGATACAGATGCAGCCTGCCTGGTATAGTGCTTTCTTTTATATGGATGTGTGAAGAGGTTTGTGTACCTCAAGTGAGCCCTGCTGACATTGAAGGACCCTATCTTATTTGGAGGTCGTAGTACTAATTCAGGGTTGCTCCTGTTGAATTGCCACATTAAATCCAAATGGAATTACTGTACTGCTGACTGTTTAATTCTCCTTTTCTCTGTGTGAAGGCCCCTACCAGCTACCAAGTTTGGACTAGCCACTAGGGCTTGGGTACCCAGGGACAGTAACTGATAGGGATAGGCCTGTGCACAGAGCCATAAATAATTATTAGAGTGATAAGCTAATTAACCTGATTTCCCCTGTCCTTATTATATCCCCTAAATAAATCAGAGCTGCTTGTTTCAGCAAAGTTATACTGCCTGAGGTATTTGTCTATGTTAAAAGTACTGTACTGTGATTGTTGCACTGTATCTCATTTCACAGGAGGTCCCAGTGCGGAACCAGACCTGGGGTAAGTGTATACTGTGAAGGTAATTCTGATATATTGTGTGGGCCACTAGTGGGAAGAAGGTTGCAGTGTCCCAGAGGGCTGTGACCAAGTTAGTTTAACTATTGCAAACCCTGACCTCTGGGTGGAGGCACCCGCCATTGGATCCAGGCCCCTCAACCTGTTAGTGGCAAATCAGGCAGGGGTAGTAGCCCCTGGGATAGCGCCATCTAGGGGTTACATCTTGGGAGGCTCACCGCTGGGATTGTGTGTCCTCTAGTGGCCATATTCACGAACCACTGTTAAGAAAAAATGGGTACCCGACAGAGAGTGGCTGTGCACCGGCTGGTGGAGTGGTGTACTGAGGAGGAAAGCGACCCCCAAAATGCTATCTTATCCTGGACATCCCCTGGGTATCAATACGGACACTGTGCAGGAGTACTTTCCAGGTGGAAGGTTTACAAAACCCTGTGGTGGTGGGTCGGCATGCTAATCTGCTCACCCACACTTTCCTGGCCTAGTAGAGTTTAAGGATCCCATAGATAGCTCCAAAGTGCCACAGACCATTACCCCAGAGGGAGCCCTCACTACTTGGAGAGTGATAACTAAGGACAGTAAAGACCGAGGAATCAGCCCCACCACTATCTGAAACTTTGAGAGAAATTTGCTGAATGGTTGCTGGGAGAGGGAAAACTGTGGAGGACTTGAAGAAACTATTCTTGCCACCTGGGGTGTTCCTCCCCAACACCCTCTCCTGCTCCAGTGCCCGTAATGGTGGCTGAACCAATGCAGACTCAGTTTCTGCACCTGCCATTAGTCAGTCACGCCCAGAGGTTGAGGATCTTCTTGGCACCTCCCCACCCCAAGGGAGGATGACTGGGAGACCTGGATGAACTATGTTGCCCCCAAGTGCTAGAATGGCAATGCACGGGAAGGTGAAAAGCGAAAGAGGGTTAGTGAGAGCCTCGAGGTCCTGCCCTGGCTACCATCCGTGCTAAGCAGGGCCAGTAACCCTGAGCGACTGCACAGGCCTATCTTGAGGCCTTGGAGATGTGTATGGGAGCCCAGATTCTGATGAGGACCTGTGGTGGAGAGTAAGAGATGCACAACAGTACCAAGGAGTTGTTGTCTGTGTATGTATCTCGGCTGGAAAATTGTTGCAAGAATGCCTCAGAAAAGGTAGTTTGCCAGCGATTGAACTGGACCGAACCAGGCTGGACAGGATCCTTAAGTCTGCCCCTTCTCAGAACTGCTGTTGCTTCCAGTTACGCCTGGCAGATCGACTGGAATCCCCACCCTCCTTGATGAGTTAATGAGAGAAATTCGTGGAGTTGAGAAAAGGCGACCTGGGAGGGACCTGCACCAATAGCTGCGGCTCACGACCCAGTGACTGAGGGTGACCCATCAAGTGAAGTTCAGGGGCAGAGGTTGGCAGTCAATGAGTGCTCTGACAAGGAAAAAGATATGTCACAATGGGCGAACTGTTGAGAGAGATCCGGAATTCAAAACAGTCCCTTTATGAAGGCCACGCCTGCAAGTACAGACCCTGACCTATATCCGACTGCATCTGCTATGGGGTGGGTACCCACCCATGTATCTCCTGCTGATAACAGCTCCGAACTCGATTCCTTGACCATGGAAGTGGAGAAACTGGCGAGATGTCTCCAAATGCTTATCACGCCGAGACAGAGATGGCACCAAGGTTTCCAGTTAGTAATACCCCGCCCTGGCTCCCAGTGTGGCGCCTCGGCCAGCTCAAACTCCAGAAAGTATGTTTTGCTATAATTGTGGGAAAGATGGGCACATGAAAGGGAATGCCAGTCCCAAAAGACACTGACAAGTTGCATATAGGCTACAAGGAAGCTTGGAGAAGAAATCAGTGGTTAAGAGGTGCACGACATGATCCCAGTGAGGGCACCAAAAATGCTAATTCCACGTCCCTTTTGTGGCAAGGTCAGTTGCCCAGGCCCCACTACCGCCTCCAGACTGGTCCAGAATAGTGGGTCCCTCCATGGAGACCACTGTAAAGGTGAACGAGTGTCTACAAGAGCTATATTAGACAGTGGCCCCAAGTGACAATTATGTTCCAAGATTGGTATCAGAAGCATTTGTCAGGCGTACCCTTACAACCATTAGAAGGACTGCATGTATGGGGTTAAGTGAGAAGGCCTACCCCTATTCGGGTATATCCGAATTTGGCTGTCTTTCCCCACCTCCGTGGCTGGGTGGCGAACAAGTAGAGACCCTAGCCTTAGTGTGTCCCCCACTGGACTGTATGATGGTGTCCCTTTGTTGATTGGAACAAATGCTCATATGTTCGGAAGGCTGGCACAGTTGTGTTATGAAAACAGGGTCAAAGACTAGTAGAGCTTTAAGAGTTCCGGCTTTAATTAAGAAGGCCTATGAGGCACAGAGAGATGCTGAAAAACAGAACCAGAGGAACGTCGGAATTGTATGGAAGAAGGATCCTGAGTCTCTGATCCTGGCGCCAAATGCCCAGTGTACCTTACAGGAGAGGTCCCGTATCAGAAAGGATGTTAAGAATAAAATATTAATGTTGGATGCACCAGGCGATGGAAAATTGCCAGAGGGACTGCTGGTCAAGCCTAGTATTTTTGCCCGCTAGAGCCCATGCTTATGCCAGAAGGGTAATGGTCCAAGTTCATAATGTGTCTGAAAGAGACATTCGAGTAAACAGAGGTTGCATCCTGGCTAATGTGCATTGTGCAGACACTGCAGTGCTACCCAGCAGCAAGAGTTCAAGGAAGAATGACAGAGTAACGCCTGACTTGTTTGATTTGGCGACTCCCGCTGCCAGCTGAATGGAAAGTGAAGATCAGTGAGAAGCTTGCCCAGAGAGACCAGGTGTTTCTTTAAAGGAATGGGATGTAGGATCGTGCAGGAGCTGAGCACAATATCCGGCTGCATGGCGAAAGACCATTTCGTGAGAGGTCTCGGCGCCTGGCACCTGCTGACATAGATGATGTGAGGCGGCATCTGCAAGAAGATGTTAGCTGCTGGTGTAATACAAGAATCCAGAAGCCCTTATGCTTCCCCCATTGTGGTAGTGAGGAAAAAGAATGGAACAGTAAGGATGTGTGTGGATTATCGCACCTAAACCGAGGACTATCCTGATCAGTACACAATGCCCGCATTCAGGATGCTTTGGACTGCCTAAACGGGAGCAAGTGGTTCTCTGTGCTGGATCTCCGCATGGGTACTATCAGATCCCGATGGCCCCAGAGGACCGTGAAAAGACAGCCTTTATCATCAGCTTAGCTTCTATGAATTCATGAGGATGCCTCAAAGGGATTTCAGGTGCCCCAGCCACTTTTCAACGATTGATGGAGCGTGCAGTGGGGGACATGAACTTACTAGAGTGCCTGGTATACCTAGATGATGTTATTGTGTTTGGCAGCTCACTGGAGGAACATGAGAGCAGATTATTTAAAGGTATTGGACGGACTGGAGGACTTTGGCCTTAAACTGTCCATTGATAAGTGTCAATTTTTTCAAACATCAGTAAAGTATGTGGGACACATAGTATCCACAGAGGAATAGAGACCGACCCAAGTAAAGTTGAGGCCTTGACCACCTGGCCACAGCCCAAAATCTAAAGAACTGCAAAGATTCCTGGGATTCTGTGGTTATTATCATGCTTCATCAAGGACTATTCAAGAGTGATCCGCCCTTTACTTAACCTTTACTCAACGGTATCCCCCAACTCCACAAAATACCAAAGTCAGCGTCCCTCAAGACTGAAAGTGTATTTTCATCCGAGTGAAGTATTTGGGGCCCGCTGGACTCCTGATTAGTGAGACTGCTTTTCATGAGATCATATATCAACTTACCCATGCTCCAGTGCTGGCCTATGCCGATCAAAGAAAACCTTACGTCCTGCACACTGATGCTAGCTTGCAAGGGTTGGGGGCTGTGTTGTACCAAGAAACGAGAATGGCCTGAGACCAGTGGCCTTTGCCAGTAGAAGCCTGACCCCATCCGAAGAACTTATCCCTGTACATAAGTTAGAGTTCTAGCTTTGGAAGTGGGCTATTGTTGACCAATTCCATGAGTACTTGTATGGGACTAAAAATACTAGTAAAACTGACAATAATCCTTTGACCTATGTGCAGACCTCAGCTAAGTTGGATGCCACTGGCCATAGGTGGCTTTCTGCATTATCTACATATGACTATGCTCTCGAATACGAGCAGGTCTGAACCACATAGATGCTGATGCTCTCCCGAGGCCTGTTCCCCAGAATGATTGGGTCCGATTGGCAGAACCTGACATTCGGGCACTCTGCGGAAGTTTGACAGGAGGAACAAATGTCCCGGGCGCAGTGGACTGCATGGTGGATTGCTTGGGAGCCTCTGAGAATTGCATACCTGCTGCTTGTTGCCACTTTTCTGCAATAGACATTGGTGCACTGCCTCAGCTGGACAATGACAGTATTCGGCGGGCTCAATCCCGCGATCCCATGATCAAAGCAGCTTTAGAAGCCCTCTATGCAGGAAAAGATGTGTCCAAATTACGCTCCACTGATTTGAGAACTGCACTGTTATACAAAGAAGGTCCTAAGTTGAAACTGATCAATAAACTGTTATACAGAGAAACAGTAGACAGAGGGGGACAAGTAGACAAACAACAACTAGTGCTGCCCACTGCCTTTCGAGACTCAGTACTGAGGTCCTTGCACAACCATGGGCACCTTGGTATAGACAGAACACTTGACTTGGTGAGATCCAGATTCTATTGGCCTAAGATGGGGGCTGATGTGGAGCAACACATTCGAACTTGTAGATCGCTGCTTACAGAGAAAGCTTTGCCCCAGAGGGCTGCCCCCTTGTTAACATCACCACCAGTGCACCCATGGAGCTGGTCTGTATTGATTTTCTAAGTTTGGAGTCAGATCAAAGAAATATCAGTAATGTGCTGGTGGTCACTGACCATTTCACGAGATATGCCCAAGCTTTCCCCACCAAAGACCAGAAAGCATCCACTGTGGCCAAAGTACTTGTAGAAAACTTTTTGTTCACTATGGGCTCCACAAAGAATCCATTCTGATCAAGAGAGAGACTTTGAAGTCGTCTGATCAAAGAGATGCTTTCTCTGTGGGAGTCTGAAAGTCCAGAACCACTCCTACCACCCTCAGAGGGACCCACAGCCTGAGACGTTCAACACGCACTCTGCTATGATATGCTAGGCACCCGCACCAAAGGACAAGCCTAGATGGAGCCAACAAATTAGCACCTGGTACATGCTTATAACTGCACCAAAAGTGATGCCACTGGATTCTCCCCACAGCCTGATGTTTGGAAGAAAGCTCGACTACCAGTAGATGTGTTTTTGGGGTCTCTCCTGATGGGGTTCAAGCTGACAACTATTTACAGTATGTGCAAAGTTAAAGGCCCAGCTAACTCATGCGTACAACTGGCTCAAACCATGGCTGCCAAAGAAATCTGGCCAACAAAGAAAGGTATGATAAAGGTGAAAGCACAGGAACTCCAGGAGGGAGATCGGTATTGCTAAGAAATCTGGGATTGCATGGCAAGCACAAGATTGCTGACAGATGGCACCATCTCCTCACATTGTAGTGGGCAAACTAGATGATCTGCCAGTGTACAAAGTAAGGCCTGAGAATAATTCAAAAGATGTAAAACAATGCATAGAAATCATTTACTGCCCATTGGACAAATCTTAATTGAGTCTGAGCCCCTAGAAGATGCCCCTCTGGACCAGTGACTAGAGCTGCTGCTAAGAAAAGATCAAGAAAGTCTGCACACAGAAGCAAAGTTAAAGTGTTCCCTCCACAAGTCCCAGTTGAGCATGACTGCAGTCCATATCGGAAGAAAGTGAGAGTGACTTTGAATACTATCCTTCTTCTGAACTGAGTCAATTGTTTCAGGGCAATCCCTCAGTCAATACTGGAGACAAAGCTGGGCCTTCTGACTGTCTAAGCCCCAGCTTCATCCCTGGAGCCAATGCTCCCAGAAAGTGAAGTGCAAAGCATCAGATCAGATGAAATGGAATCATTGTGCATGGTTGAACTGTTTGAGCTTTAGGGAGGAAAATGATAGATTGGGGCAGACTGGTGATACACCCGAACAAGAAGAGTATTTTGAGTGCCCTGACAGTCCACTGCCAGTGTCAAAGCTCTCCATCGAGCCAAATGTTGTGGACTCAGAAACTGTAACTCCTGGAGCTGAAAGTGCCCCAAGTTCTAGCCTCTCTACCCCATGGAGACTCCTGACAAGTGTGGACAATGCTGAAATGAGGCTCAGAGTGCAGAGACTGTAACAGTTCCCCTAGAAAGACTGGTCGAGCTGTAAAGCCTGTGGTGCACCTCAGTTATGATTCCTTGGGAGGCCATGGATTTGCCTCTCAATGTTGTCCATAAAGGTGTATGTGTCCCGAGCTCATTGCCCAAACTGGCGTCAGTGCTAACTCAAGTTCAGTATGTTGCCCTCTAAGTATGGTGCCCTTGCCCGTCCAGCCCCAAGGTAACTGATAGGAAGGGCCCCTCTCTTCAGGTTTCATGTACAAGAGGTAATAACGTGAGTTATGGTACAATGTGTATGTAATACTGTGTAAGAGTGACGTACTGCAATGTTTCAGAAATGTGTTCTTGGTAAAATGATATATTGACTGATGATTACATATGCGAGCCTAATGCAAATGTATGTGGTTGCAGTTGAAACTTATGGGGTACTTGCTTGACGCAGACGTCAAGCTTTCCCAGGCCAGGAAGGGTGTAACCCCCCTGCAAATGGGGGTTCCCAAAAGACTTCCAGGAGCTTGCTTGAATGCTCCAAGCCTGAATGGTGTTTGGCATTTAAGCCATTTATCAGTGAGTGTTTTCAGAACCTCTGGTACTGTCTCTTTAAGAGCTGTCTGCTTGCAGACATAATTAGTTGTATGGGGACTGTGTGTTTCTTTGATTGAGTACCACTCAAGCTGCTGCCAATTCACTTCATTTTTGCAGTCACTAGAGTGCAAAGGAACCTATCTGAAAGATGTAACTGTTTGCCAGAAATTATTTAGAGTAATAATGAAATTACAGTTTGTCTAACCTGCTTTCTTTGCAGTCAGAACTGTGTCTGCTAGTTCCCCATTCTAGTTTTGAACTGTTGAACTGGACCAATCAGTGTGGGGTAAGCTAGCTCAAAATGGTGCCTTGGACGAATCAGAACTTGGACTCATAATCTGGAGCCAGCCACAAGAGGATTGTATGGGCAGTGACTCTGGGAGATGTAGTTTAGACTTCAGTGCCTTTTGGGCCAACAGCAGCAGTCTATTGTGGTGACAGCCAATCCAGTCAAGAACTGGGAGGAACTCAAAGGAAGTGCCCGGTTTTGTCGGTTGGAGTTTCAGTTGAGCTTTGGCAGTGAAGAAGGAAGGAGCCCTGTGCTTTTTCAGTGTGCAGTTTAGTCAAAAAGCGTGTGTAAGGCCAAGTTCGGTCTGCAGCTTGTGTAACAGCTTGTTAGGACTGAATCCTCCTGTGAAAAGAATCAAAGGATCTCTGAAGAGTAGAAACCAGGCTCACCCTGTAGAAGACTGGAGGAATGCTGAAAATTGCACTCTGTCTGTCAGGAACTGAATCTGCTGTGTGTTCTCCGGGTATTGTGCAGTAATTGCGATCGGGATACAGATGCAGCCTGCCTGGTATAGTGCTTTCTTTTATATGGATGTGTGAAGAGGTTTGTGACCTCAAGTGAGCCCTGCTGACATTGAAGGACCCTATCTTATTTGGAGGTCGTGAGTACTAATTCAGGTTGCTCCTGTTGAATTGCCACATTAAATCCAAATGGAATTACTGTACTGCTGACTGTTTAATTCTCCTTTTCTCTGTGAAGGGCCCCTACCAGCTGCCACAGTTTGGACTAGCCACTAGGGCTTGGGTACCCAGGGACAGTAACTGATAGGGATAGGCCTGTGCACAGAGCCATAGGTAGATTATTAGAGTGATAAGCTAATTAACCTGATTTCCTGTCCTTGTTATATCCCCCTAAATAAATCAGAGCTGCTTGTTTCAGCAAAGTTATACTGCCTGAGGTATTTGTCTATGTTAAAAGTACTGTACTGTGATTGTTGCACTGTATCTCATTTCACAGGAGGTCCCAGTGCGGAACCAGACCTGGGGGTAAGTGTATACTGTGAAGGTAATTCTGATATATTGTGTGTGGGCCACTAGTGGGAAGCAAGGGTTGCAGTGTCCCAGAGGGCTGTGACCAAGTTAGTTTAACTATTGCAAACCCTGACCTCTGGGTGGAGGCACCCGCCATTGGATCCAGGCCCCTCAACCTGTTAGTGGCAAATCAGGCAGGGGTAGTAGCCCCTGGGATAGCGCCATCTAGGGGTTACAATTACAACAGGAGACAAATACCATAAACAACAGGGGTAATATACAAGAGTCCAGGATACAAAGTACAGTACAAGGTGCACATTTTGGCAGGGATACACAACAATACAGGATCAAGATGCATACAACATGCATAGGTGAACGCAGTGGTAGCTGCTATGCTTCAGGTACCTAAGCTTGGTGTGAAAAATAGAAAGGGCCTGTCAAAAGTCTGGAAGACTTCCACTTGTTTGGTTTAAACAATTTTTGTACTTAGAATAGCCCAACTACAATGGCACACAGTTTTTTTTCTCAGTGGAGTTCTGTTTCTACCAATTTACAGCTGGGAGAAACATAAGTAAGAAAAGATCTAGTGATTTTGTCATGACTACTCTGAGTCAAAAGATTTGGTGGGATTCAGACCTAGGACCCCCTGGCCCACAGTTCTGTGCTGTACCACTGGACGCCACTGTTACGCACCCTGGGCTCTGGCAGCCCACAACAAGACTGGGAAAGCTGCTTTCTTTTCAGATAACAGTACACTCGAGGTTCTGATGTACTCTGAAGGCCAGGACTTGGTGGCACTCACAGTGACCTGGTGGGGGGAAAAATTACTGCTACACCAGGACTGAGGGATACATACTAACACAAAATCTGTTACCTTTCCACACTGTTCCTCAGTTTATCAGTATCAAATGACAGTTTTGGTATGTTTGTATTGTAAATGCTTTCTATGCATTATCATTTCTGCCAAAGTCAGCTGCACCTGTTTGCTTGCAGCCAGGACCTCCTCGGAAAATGAGCTGAGCTCAATGGAGGTTATCCTTGTAAAACAAATACAAAAGCCTGACAGGAAAGGGGGTAGGGTGGCTCTCTCTGTAAGGGAAGGAGTCACTTTGAAAGAGAAGGCGGACATCAGGGGTGAACAGTATTAAAGTCCATCTTAGTCTAGTTAGGGGAAAAGGGGGAGCAAAAAAGTCACCCAGGGAGTGTGTGCTATAGCCTCCCCAAGCAGCTCAGCAGTGCATGATGCCCAGTTTGCCAAGGAACTTGCAAGAGCAGACAAATCAAATACAGTGGTGGTCCTGGGGAACTTCAAGCTTCCGGGCACTGACTGGTATCTTGAGGGGGCTAACAGCAGGGCTGAGACCAAATTCCAGTCCACCTTCAAGGACTGAATCCTACAGCAGCATGTCCAACAGGGGGCCCACAGCCTTGTTTTCAGCAGTGGGAATGGGGCCCTCTACAGTGTGAACATCAAGGAACTAGCAGGAGGTAGTGCCCACAACCAGGTAACCTTCTCCCTGGTGATAGAGAAAGACTAGCAGAGCCTCATCCACCAAGACCCAGAACATCAGAAAGGCAGACTCTGCCAACATGAAAGGCTTGGTGTGGTGTGGGGCAGCGCATGAGGTTGGTAATACAGAGGACATACATGGCTCATGAAGAAGGTGCTGCAAGCAGCCATAGAGGTCTGCATCCCTGTAAGCAATAAGGAGAAAAATGGACCAAGAAGTAGCTTCTCAGCCCAGTGGGGCTGAGGGTTGAGGAACTGGCGCCACATCTCACACCACGATGACTACCTGAGGTTGGAAGCGAGCTCAGGTTGCTGGGGGTTGGCTGGGGGAGAGAAGATTGAGTGTCCAGAGGACTGATCACCTCTCTTGGGGGTGGCTGTGTCATCCCTGCTATCAGCAACTCCCAGTGGAGACTAGGTGTACAATAGTGGGGACCACCTTGGAAAAGGGGCAGTGGTGATGGTGGACATCTGCAGGAGCACACCCATCTTGCACTGGACATCATTGCACATCCACGCCTCAAGGGGAAACCAAGAAAGCAGGAAACACCCTGCCATCTAGGAGGTAGATGTTGCCTGTCCCCATATCCATCACCGGATCCTGCCCTCCTAGGACCTGCGCAAACTCTCCATCTTCACCTCTGCCTGAGAGGCTCTGATTGCAAGGTAGGCGCTGTGAAGCTGAGAGCGGCCCCACCCCAGTGGGTTACGACTAGGGGGAACCCCAATGGTGTGTCGTGCCTGGGACCAGGTCCCTAGGCAGGGAGGATCTCTGTGGATAGGAAAAAAGGCAGGTCAACTGAAGGGGTCCCAGGCAGCAGCAACCAGAGTGAAAAGAAAGTTCAAAAAGAAAAAGAAGTAGCCTTTCTGGCTCAACAGGAATCTAAGGCACCTGTTCCTGAAAAAAAAAAAAACAAGTACAGTTACGTAAGAGCTTACCGTAACAGAAGATCTTCGAGAGAGGCTCTTGCAGTAGGTAATTACATACAGGACTGACGCCGGCAGGTGTCAGGACCCCATGGAAAAATTTCTAGCTAGCAGTCTCTGGTGGGGAACCGCCCCCACGACAGATGCCAACGTCATACAATGTCAGTATAAAGGGTCGGTCCCCCATGCCCGCCTTCCAGTTCTTTCCTGCCAAAGGCCCAAAAGGGCGAGACAAGAGAGAAATGGATATTTCCCACCCTGGAAAAGGAGCTAAAAAAGCTTAGGGGGGTGGAGGCGGGGTTTCATTGCAGCAGAGCCTCTCTCGAAGATCTACTGTTACGGTAAGTTCTTACGTAACTGTGCTATCTTACTCGAGAGGGCTCTTGCAGTAGGTAATTACATATAGGACTGAGTCCCAAGCAGTCTGGAACAAGAAGAAGCAAACGGGAGGAGGAAAGCTACTCAAAGTAGATCCTCTAGCTGTGAAGGCCTTAGGAAAAAAGGCCTTGCAGAACAGCAAGCCAGAAGCCTGCTCTACGGCGAGAGACAATATCCAAACTAATGTTTTGTAAAGGTATGGATGGAAGTCCAAGTGGCGGCAGCACAGATGTCCGCCGCTGACACATTCTTGAAACAAGCTGCTGAGGCAGCGACTCCTCTGGTGGAATGGCCTCTCACTTAACCCGGAAGGGTCTTGTTGTACTTGTCGTAACAGAAAGTGATGCAATGAGCCCACCATTTGGACAGGCATTGCTTAGAAACAGCATTGCCTTCTCTTTTGTGGGCAAAAGAGACAAACAGTTGATCAGTCTTTCTGAGATCTTTTGTTCTGTTAGTGTAGTATCTCAGAATTCGGTGAACATCCAGAGTGTGTAAGAGATACTCCCCTTGATTGGAGTGTTGCGTAAAGAAAGCAGGTAACTCTATGGACTGGTTCAATGTAGGTTCCTCTACCACCTTGGGGAGAAACTTGGTGTTGGTGCGCAGAGCCACACGTTTCTTGTGAAAAATCAAATACGGGATTTTACTCATCAGGGCCTGGAGCTCGGAAATCCTCCAAGCAGAAGTAATGGCCACTAGGAAGAGAGTCTTCCATGAGAGGAACTTCATGTCTGCTGAGGCTGCCGGTTCGAAAGGAGGCAGAGTAAGCTTCTCGAGGATGAAATTCAAATCCCAAGGAGGGACAGGAACCCGGAGAGGGGGTCTCAAGTGGAGAACCCCTGTAAGGAAAGTCTTAGAGACCTCCAGCTGAGCAAACGTCCTGTCTGCAAAAGGGACATGGTAGGCTGATATGGCCGCCATGTGTACCTTCAAGAACGAGTGACTGAGACCCAGATCAAAAAGGTGGCGCAGGTAATCCAGCAGCCGCCCAACAGAACACTAGAAAGGCTCGAAATCTTTTGAAGCGGCCCAGATTGTGAACCGTTTCCATTTCATGGCATAGGTAGACCTAGTGGAGGGTTTTCTAGCCCCCATCAGAATCTCAGCCACTCGGAGTGAAACCCCAAATCAGGCTTGATCTACATCTGCAGGAGTCATGCGTGCAGTTGAAGGGACATTAGACCTGGATGGGCAAGGGTCCCCTGATCCTGGGTCAGTAGAAGTCGCGACAGAGAAAGAGGAGGTTCCTCTGAGTATTGCTGCAGAAGACAGAACCAAACTTGCCTGGGCCAGAAAGGAGCGGTCAGTATCATTTGAGCTCCTTCTGAACCGAGTTTCTATAAGACTCTCAGAATCAAAGGGATAGGGGGAAAGCACAGACGAATCTGTCCTTCCAATCTAGAGACAAAACGTCTCTCAAAAAAATGCAGCGCTCTGGAGCGAGCAAGCAGAAGTTGGGAAGCTTTGTGTATGGAGGTGAGGTGAACAGGTCCACCTGTGGTGTTCCCCAACATAGGAAGATATCGTCTAAGACCCCCTGATCCAGTTCCCACTTGTGAGCTTGAGCAGACGAGCGACTGAGTTTGTCTGCCAAGGTGTTCTCGACCCCAGGACGTGAATTGCAGTGAGGTGGAGGTTATACTGAACTGCCCAATCCCAAACTCGCATCATTTCCCTGCAAAGAGGGTAGGAACGAGTCCCTCCCTGTTTATTGATGTACCGTACCACATACATGTCCGTCTGTACGGTTAAGTGGCCGGGAAGGAGGTGCAGATGCAGAGATTGAAGAGCAAAAAGCACTGCCCAAGGCTCAAACACATTGATGTGAAGCATTTTCTCGAGCTTGGACCAGGAGCCCTGGTTCCTGTGAGGTCCAAGATGGGCTCCCCAACCTTCGCCCGAGGCGTCTGTGGTCAGAGTCTGGGAGGGGGAGAAAAGAGAAGGGAACTCCCCGACAAAAGTTCTCTTGAACCATCCAACACTGCAAGTCCCGAACCATGGGAGAGGAGACTAGGACAAGCTGGTCCAGGTCATCTGCCAACTGATCCCACTGAGACCGAAGCGTCCACTGAGAGATCCTCATGTGGAGCCGAGCGCGAGGGACTGTTGGGATTGCAGCTGCCATAAGCCCGAGGAGGCGAAGGACCGACCTGGCACTGACCCGCCTGCGGACGGACAACAAGCTGACCTGAGCCTGGAGTGTGACCGCCCTGTCTGGTGGCAGGAAGACCCTGCCAGAGGTCGTGTCCAGGATCGCCCCGATAAACTGGAGCCTCTGGGACAGGATCAAGTGGGACTTGGAGTGGTTGATGGTGATGCCAAGGGAGAAAAACACCCTGGGTAAGGGAAAGGAAGTGCAGGAGATCCTCCCTGGATGGGGCCGCAGGAGCCAATCGTCCAGGTACAGGAAAACCTGCACCCCTGGTAGCATGAGTGAGGCCGCTACCACCGAAGGCATTTGGTGAACACCGGGTGCAGAGGAAAGACCAAATGGAAGGCTTTGAACTGGTAGTGGTCCCCTGGAAAGCAAAATGGAGGTATTTTCGGTGAGAAGGGCGGGTAGGGATGTGCAGGTAAGCATACTGCATATCCAGAGTGCTCAGCGACTTTCCCGGCCGAAGGAGGGGCAGGAGGCCCTGTAGGGAGAGCATCCTGAACTTCTTGTACTCCACGAACAAGGTCGAGAATCGGCCTTACATCTCCTGTCTTCTTCGGGACCAGGAAGAAGTGGGAATAGTAACCCGTTCCCTGAAGAGGAAGGGGGACGGGCTCTATTGCCTCCTTCAGCAAAAGTGCTGAAATCTCTTCCTGGACCAGAAGAAGGTGTTCCTGAGAGTACGACGACCTTGGGGGAGGGTGAAGAGGTGGTTTCTGGAGAAACTCTATTGAGTGTCCTTCTGCGCTGAGCTGGAGCACCCAGGAATCTGAAGTTATCCTCTCCCAACCCAGGAGGTGGAGGGAAAACCTCCCTCCTACCGGTTCCTCCGGAAGGCCCAGAGGCTGTGGGAGAGGAAAGGAGTCAGGTGGTGTGGGGCAGCCCCTCGACTGAAGCACCTGCTGCTTTTTTGGGCAGAGAGGGCTTGGCAGCCGGAGGGGCCCAGTGTTTAGTGGTCCACTTTCCCTGGGGTTTCGCCTATTGCCAATTCCGCCTGCGAAAGAGATAGCGCTGCGTTTGATAGGGATGGTACATGGAGTCTACAGACTTCAGTACAGTCCCCTTCTCCTGCAGATCGGTGATAATGTCCTTGACATCACCACCTAACAGCACCGAACCCCGGAAGGGCGCTTCCTGAATAGTGGACTGCACTTCCGTGACCAACCCTGACACACGGAGCCAGGCATGACACCGTAAGCCTACAGCGAAAGCGGAGCTCCTACCAGCAGTGTCCATTACATCGTAAGTAGCACGAAGCATGTGCCAACTGGCCGAACGTGCAAAGCGGACGAGGTCAGCCACTTCTTGTTTGACTTGAGAGTCCAGAAGGAAGTCCAATTTGGATTCCACCTCACTAAGAATTGCCTTCTGGTAATCCCCCATGTGACTGACATAATTCAGGGCCCTAATACCGAGAATGGAAGAAGCATAGATTTTCTTCCTGTACTGGTCCAGAAGACAGGATTCTTTGTCAGGTGGAGATGAGCTCAGATGTTTCAGGTTCGCTGTTTGGCCATGAGCAGCACTAATCACGACCGAATCAGCTCGAGGGTGAGAATCTAAAAAGTCAACACTCTGGGTAGCCTGATATAGCCTGTTTGACTTCCAAGGAAGTGGGGCTAAAGCCAATGGTTGCTTCCAAATAGTGGAAACAAGATTGGCGTGAGGCTCAATCCAGGGTGGCACCAAGGTGAGAGCTGTCACGGGCAGATCCAGATGCTCAGTGAGTTTCTTGCACTGGGGATCCGGCTCCAAGGAATGCCACTTATGAACCTCCTGGATTTTGCGTAGCAACTCCATAAAAGAAGGATCTTCCGGAGGGGACTTCTGAGGAGTCCTTGGCCTGGGCTTAGACGGAGAGCGTGGCTCGTCGTCCGGCACACAACAACTGTCAGAGTCGTCCGAGGTGTCAGAGGAGGAAGATGATGGTGAGGAAGACTCCCTCTCCTGGTGTGGTGGAGGAACAGACCCCTTGGGAAACCCCCGGGGAAGCGTGTCCTGCCCAGCCCTGGTGTCCAGAGGTGGGGAGGGAGTCTGTCGTCGTGGACATATGGGAACCGGAACCGTCGTCAGGGGATGACTCTCCACCTCTCTGGTGAGCTAAGCCTTGGTCTCAGCCCACCAGGAGGCCAGAGGCTCTTTCAAATCCACCGGCGGCTGAGGGGGGTGGTGGTGGAGGGGGGGGGGAAACAGCAATGGATTATACCCGTAACGCATGTCTCCATAACCCAACGTTGAGAAGCCCGGCATCAGGTATTGAGGCCCCGGGTACTGTGGCATCAGATACTGCGGAGCTGGGTAAGATGGGGTCGGATATCCGGGAACCGAGGGGTCTGCTGGAGCAGACGGCCCGGCCGGAGGGCCCACAGGCGGGTCTGGAGCAGAAGGCCCAGTGGGCGGTGGGCCCGGCATTGGAGCGGCATCTGGAAGCAGGATGTCACCGCAAGACCGGAGTCGGGGCCAGCGTCCGGAGAGCAGATGTCAGGTCGGTCAGCCCAGCGAGGACGGTCTGATGGGGGCACAGCAGGAACCTTGGCATTGCCCGGGGATGGAGGGGAAAAATCCTTGGGGTCAGGCTGAGGAGACCCAGGGACCCTGGAGGGCAGCGAAGGTTGTGGAGAGCCGGAAATGGCGGACGTTGGAAGGTCCGGCGTCGGCTCAGACACCGTGCTGACATAGGGCAAGCCGACGTCCGACTTATCAGCGGGGTCCGGGCGGACACCAGAGGGGCCGACGTTCTGACTTAGCGGACCCGTCGCCCAAGGCTGGTTGCGAAGGAGGGGTGGCTTGGTTGGGCGGAAGAGGGGCCGTGCGCCACCCTGAGGGGTCAGGCGACTTATCGACTTTCTCCATGTGGGCGTCGGAGGAGCCGATGTCCGGCTTGCCGAGCCGCTCGAACCAGTAGGCCACACAGTGGCGCCTTTACCAGAAGGGGGGGCCTCCAATAGCCTGGGCGCCAGAGAACCCAAGCCAGATGGGCAGAGCTGCCGCCTTGGAAACCTCAAGGAGGCCACTGCGGATCGGTCCCGGAGACGTTACCTGGAGCACGGCAACTCCCGAGGAAGGCGTGGTGGATGAGGAGCCCTTGTCCCGGTGCTTCTCCTTGTCTTTTTTCTTGCGATGGTCTTCAGGGGAAGTGGACGCCTGCCAGAGCTTTTTAACTCCTTTTCCATGGATGACATTTTCTGCTTTAAAATATGGGCCTCCAGGGACTGCTTCTGCTGTCTGCAGGTGGCTGCATTGAATTTAAGACAGTGCTGGCACTTCTCTACCTGATGATCTGGGCCTAGGCAGAAGAGGCACTGGGAATGGCCGTCCTTGTGCGGGAGTTGGGCGCCGCACGAGTCGCACTTGTTCTTGTGCTCAGAGGGTGTAGGGGACGACATACACTGACGAATACCTGACAAAAATTTGAAAAATCGAAAATAACTTGGTACAAACTACCGACGACTGAGGCTAATGGGCGTTGAACTTTTCCGCAAGGCGCTGACATGAGCTAACGGCAGGAAATAACTGGAATGCAGGCGTGGGGGACCGCCCCTTTATACCGACATTGTATGACGTCGATCACCTGACGTGGGGGCGGTCCCTCGCCAGAGACTGCTAGCTAGAAATATTTCCACGGGGTCCTGACGCCTGCCGGCATCAGTCCTATATGTAATTACCTACTGCAAGAGCCCTCTCAAAGTAAGATCTATGTTTATGACTGTTGGAAAGAGACAAGTGAACTCCAGGACAGACAGGAGTACAGAACAACACTTAGGAACTTCAGAACTACAGTAAGGAAAATCCGGACAGCAGTAGGAGCTGCAGACAACATTACAACCTTCTTTAGAGCATATATGGGAAGGAGGAAGTCAAAGCAGGGACTGGGCCTTGAAAACAGGGGAAAGATGTGGCTGTAAACCTATCAGTGAGCTAGGAGTGATGGCTCAGATGCTGAATGAATACTTAGCTTTAGAGTTCACCAAAGGGTCTCCAAGGCAAGGAGCAGCCATGACACAGCCTACTGACATCACGCTCACCCTGGTAGCCTACCAGGCAAAGATCAGGGCACATAGGATATGCCCCAGGATCACAGTAGAGCTAAGGGAACAACTGACTATGCTGCTTGCAGTAATCTTTCACAAATCTGTACAGACAGGTGTGGTGCTGGAGGACTGGGAAGTGGCCAGTGTGATAACTATCATCAAGAAGGTTTCAAGGTTGGACCTAAGCAACTACAGGCCAGCCAGCTTGACATCAGTGCCTGGCATGGTCCTGGAAGACATCATCTAGGGCAGAACAACGCAGCACTTTGTTGAGGCCATGATGATGGTTTTATTTTATTTGTATTGAGAGGATCAAGATATTTAATACATCAAATACCTTTAGTACATATTGGTGCAAAAAGGATATTTTTCATAGGGAATAAGTTAACAAGAGCTGTAGGCATAAGTATTCAGATCCAGTAATGGTCCTTATCCATTGGAATTCATATCAATAAAGGCTGTAATACATAACTTAAATAACAAGAAATAGTTGACTGTGGAGTGGAAAAGATCTTAATTCCCCTTGTGGGAAAGTAGCACTAGAACTGTCTTCCTTCCAGTGTTTAAGAATTAATCTTTTAACTGCAATTATAGTAGCTTTAATTAACTTAACTGTGTGGCAGGATAACGTAAATTTTCTAAGATGACCGAGGTAGCATCCAAATTAATATGTATTCTAGTGATATTATGTATAAGGGCAGAAGGTTGTGCCTACCCTCCTTATGGTCATCCTACATGATCATATTATATGAGCCAAATCGGTGGTTTTGGGTTGGCAGTGCCAACCAGAATCTTCTTTAAGATTTGCCTTTTTTAATTTAAGCAGAGTAAAGTAAGCTCAACTGATTATTTTAAAAATGTATTGACCTATCGATGGAAGCTTTATATATATTTACTGTGGGTAAGATCTCTTCCCATTTAACATCTGTAATGTTGACATTTAAATTTTCAGACCATTTGTCTTTACCCCTCTGTGGACTGACCAGAATACAGCTTCAACAGATATTTGAAGAGACCCTTCCATGTTCTGTTCTTTCATTTTGGACAATGTTTGGGATTCTTTCCCATCTTGTATACCCTTTTAGAAAGATATTACGTAAATGTGAACTCTAGGAACTTCCTGTCTTGGATCAGATCAGACCTCTTAAAAATTCTGTGAAACTTCCAATAATGAAAACTGATGGTTTTACTATGTATTTTTTTTTTTATACTTTATTTTTATTCCTCAAGATATAATTTACATTCAAATTTAATTACATATGAAAAACATAAACCATTTAAGAACATGATTTTCTGGTATCAATATATGTAACCAAATAAAGCAAAAAAAAAAAAAAAACAGAGTTACTCACCTGTAACAGTAGTTCTAGGAGTGGTATATGTTGTTCATCCACACTTATTGGCATGTGCTTCTCCATTAAATATCTTGCCAGAAGCTCTTCGAGCTATCTCCTCCCACCCACGCAGGTGGTATAACTCTCAGCTCCGCCCCATGATGCCAGATCTTGCCCGGTGGAAGCTAAGGTTGTGTGCCGGAGTTGGGGAGGTCGGGAGGGTCAGTGTGGGTGAACATATACCACTCCTAGAACTACTGTTACAGGTGAGTAACCTGTTTTTCTAGGATCGTGGATATGTTGTTCTAGCCATACTTATTGGCAGACTAATAGCAGTTTTCTGGGAGGAGGGAGGCAAGGTGCACACAACCTACTTGGGAAATAAGGACTGGAGAACTGAGGCTCCAAAACCAGCATCCCCGGTATGACTCAAGGTCGATGTGGTAATGGGTAATGAAGGTGTCTGCTGACTTCCAGGTAGCAGCCCTGCAGATATCCTGGATAGGGACGTCCCTAGAAGCAGCCACCGACGCAGCGGTATGGCGGGTGGAATGAGCCCATAGCCCTATGGAAGGCTCCCTACCTGCCAACCTATAGCAGAGATCAATGCATGATGTAATCCATCTGCCAATAGTCCACTTCACTGCAGGTCTGCCAGGTGCGGCTTCAGCGTAGGTGACAAACAGCTGGTGAACCTCTCCCCGAACTTCAGCCATCCGGTCCTTATAATAAGAGAGCGCTCATCTCAGGTACAGAGTATGGAGCCTGTACTCAGCCTCCGAGGTGCAATTCAGGTAGAACACTGACACCACCTTTGGAAAGAAATTTGGGTTGGGGCACAGGACAATCTTGTCCCTGTGGAAGACCCGATAAAGAGATTCCACAGAGAGTGCCTGGAGCTCCCCAGTCCTTCTCGCTGACGTGATAGCCACCAGGAAGGCGGTCTTCCATGACAGATCTGACATCTCAAACCTCTGTATCGGTTTGAATGGCTTTGCCAGTACAAGCAGTAGATCCCATGGAGGTGGAGGTTGACACACTGGAGGGGATACGTGATCAAAGCCCTTGAAAAGCGCCAGACCACTGTCTCCTGTGCCACTGTCCACTGACCTGCCTGCGCCCGGTAAGCAGAGATGGCTGCCAGGTGCACCTTAAGGGTAGTCATCAGGAGACCTCTTTTGGAGAGGGACCATAGGTAGTGGAGGATACCAGCCACAGGACACGTATTAGGGTCTAAGCCCTTGCCCTGACACCAAATGGAAAACCTTTTCCATTTTAAGGCATAGCACCTCCTGGCCGACTCTTTCCTGGATGCCTCAACCACGTTGAGTACATAGCTGGAAAGACCCAAAGCCTGGAACTCTAGCCACTCAGGTACCAAGCTGTCAGGTGCAGGGATTGAAGGTCCAGATGGAATATGTTCCCCCGATTGACTGATATCAGGTCTGGGCGTACTGGAAGACACCTCGGGAGCCTGGCACTGAGGCTGAGGAGATCTGGATACCAGAACTGGCATGGCCAATCTGGGGCTACCAGGATCACCTTCGCCTTGCGCCTCCTCGCCTTGAGAAGCACTTTGTGGATCAAGGGAAATAGAGGAAAGGCATAGAAGAGGCCTGGGGTCCATGGCCTGGAGAAGACATCCCCCTGCAGTGAGCCCTGCTGAGGGGGCCGGGCATGAAACAGCCTCAGCTTTGTGTTCTCCTTGGAGGCAAACAGGTCCACCTGAGGGATGCCCAACCAGGAGAACAGACTGCGAACTACCTCCGGATGAAGAGACCACTCATGGGATGCCTCACCCACACGGCTGAAGGTGTCCGCCAGTTGATTTGAGGCTCCTGCCACATGGATGGCGAGGAGATCCCCATTCAAACGGCTCACAAGTGTCCAGTTGTGGAGTGCTTTCCTGCAGAGAGGCTGGGAGTGTGTGCCGCCCTGCTTCCTAAGGTAGGGCATGGTCATGGTGTTGTCCATCTGGACCAGGACCACTTGCCCTCGCAGAAATGGAGCTAATGCAGTCAGCGCTAGCCGTACTGCTTGGAGCTCCAGCAGGTTGATGTGACATCGGATTCCTCGAGGTTCCAGAGCTCGTGGACCCTGTGGCTCCCCATGTGGGCTCCTCAGCCTGTGAGAGAGGCATCGGTAGTAAGGCTGACCCTCGGCTCAGGGTGGACAAATGGGATCCCTCAATGCAGATGTACCAGGATGGTCCACCACTGGAGAGCATCCCAAAGCCTCTGAGCTACTGTGACCAGCTGGCTGAAATGACCCTGACACTGGGACCATTGGCTGGTCAAGCCTCATTGAATGGGGCACATATGCCACCGGGCCCAATGGACAATGGCTGTGCAGGCCACCATGTAACCCAGAAGACGGCAGGAAGTCCCAGGCAGGGTGCAATTGCCCAACTAGAAATGACTGGGCAAAGGAGGAGAGAGCCTCCGCCCTGTCTGACGGGAGCCTGGCTCTGGCTCAGCGGGAGTTGAGCTCTGCCCCGATGAAGCACATCACCTGCGATGGTACGAGTTCCGACTTGGCTTCATTGATTAGGAGGCCAAGTCTGAGACAGGTTTGGAGGGCCAGATCCCTGGACCTCTCCACCTCCGACCTGGAGGGACCCACTAAGAGCCAATCGTCGAGATAAGTGTACACCCTGACCCCTTGACACCAAATATGGGCCACCACCACTGCAATGCATTTGGTGAACACCCAGGGGAGCCGATGACAGGCTGAATGGCATGGCTTGGAACTCGTAGAGGGTTCCCTCTGCTTGGAAGTGGAGGAACCTTCGGTGTGACAGACTGATTGGGACATGGAAGAATGCATCCTGAAGCTCCAGAGAGCAGAACCACGTTTTGCTCGAGAGATGGCATGATCTGGGACAGAGTTACCATCCAAAAGGTACGCGACCTGAGAAACTGGTTCAGGTCGTGCAGATCCAGAATGGGATGCCAGCCCTCCATCCGTTTTGGGACCAGGAAGTACCTGGAAACGAACCCTGGGTTCACTGGGGGACCTGTGACTCGAGCCACTACCTCCTTGAGGAGGAGTTGGGCAATGGCGTCCCGAAGAGCCAATCGAGTGTGTACTGATACCCTTTCCTTGCATGGGGCACGGGCACGGTTTGGCGGGTACTGCTCGAACTCCAGAGACAGTCCCTGTCCGACCACTTCCAACACCACCTGTCTGTGGTAACAGCAGACCAAGCAGAAAGGAAGTGCCGGAGCCGGCCCCCCACAGGAGGACCCAGAGCAGTCGTAACAGATATAGGGCTGATCACCCCCAACCCATCACTGAGCAGACCTGGAAGAGGAGGGTCCAGGAGTGGGACCACCTGGACCCTTCCCTCCCAGTTTGCGTGCTGACTGAGCTCCTGACTTGGGCTGAGGGCGCCAAGACTGGGCTTGCTGCTGTTGCCCAGACTGAAACTGGGGCTGCTTGGCCGCAGGGGCAGAAGGCCGAAAGGGCTTCTTCTTCTTCTGCTTTTTGGAACCCTGGGATTCCTTTTGATCAGACATAGTGGGGTCCAATGTGGTGTTGGACTTTTCGATACGTTCGAGGTGACTGCACACCCCTGGATCGAACAAGTCGGTATCCAGGAATGGGACATCTGCCAACTTGCGCCAGGTGTTGCAAATAAACTCCCTAAATAATTCTGTTAACCTTTGATACCATTAATCTGGAATTTGTAGAAGTAAAGCTTGAAAATGCATAAGACAAAAAAGGATGGCCACCATTTTCAAAATTTGTATTTTTCCAAGCAGAGAGAGTGGCAATTTGACTCACCTCATATCTTATCTTTTTTTTTTTTTTTTAACTTTAGATTATTAGAGTTTATGTAATAATACATTACCTATAGTTTCTAACAGGCAGGCATTACAGAGAAGTTGCATCATTTTAACAGTAACAAAAACAGAAAAAGATGTCCCTGCACAATGTTACCTCACTTGGGGGTATGCTAGACAGATCAACATACTTATAAAAGCAAATTATAATGAGATATACAATTACATAAGATTTTTCCGTACTGGCTATTGCAACCATGAGCAGGGACTATATAATTAAGTTTACTACATCGTCCATCCCCTCAAATAAGGATTAAATGTCCCTTGCAAAGTTTGTTAACTTAGGCGCATATCATCTCCTGCAGTAGTTCATCGAAATTTGTAACAGATCATAGAAATACTTACAACTCTCTTGCTCTAAAATTATTTAAGTATAACGGCACGAAAAACGGACTGTACCAAAATGAACAGCTTCCAACATGAAGGTAGCGTTGTATTAACCACGTAGCCCTCTGACAACTGAAGCAATCAACAGTAAAAGAAAACATAAGGGCGAGGTGCAGTGTAAAGAGACGTTAAAACAATAGGACTATACAGGGTAAGGCCAATACATTATCCCCATTTTACCTTCCCCTCACAAACCCATACAGATCCCCATTTTCTGAAATGTTTAATGTTCATATTTAGCAGTCTCCAACACCAACCTCCCTTTGCAGAGCAATAATAGTTCCCCTACAACTGGTTAGTCGTCCGCATCCTCCTCCTCCGAATCAGAGTGCTCCCTTCTAGACGAGAACTGGCTTTCCAGTTTAACCATCATTTTGGCCGCAAATGAAGGATCCGAAAACTGAAATATTTTACCACTGTAGATGATTCGCAAGCTCGCTGGCATCAGCAAAACATGATGAACCCCCAGGGCCCGAAGGCGAGTTATCGAATCCCTTCCTCCTCATTCTGGTGGCGTAACTCAGGTCAGGAAAAATGTGCAATCGAGATTCTTGCCAGTGAATCGGGCTCATTTGTTTCGCTTTACTTAAAATGAAGTCTCTTTCCTCAGATGATCGCTGCTCTAGTAAGAAGGTTCAAGGGGTATTCTCCCCCATAGCTGTAGGTGGCCTTCCGCCACATGGCGAGATGCGGTACAATGTTTTAATGGCAAAGTCCTCATCCAGGGCCAGGATTTGTATCAGCATATCTTTAATGAATGTTTTTGGACTTTCGCCTTCGATATTTTCAGGAAGCCCAAATATTCTGATGTTAGAATCACAAGCGGCATTCTCCAAATTTTCAAGCAGCCGCCTTAGTATGTTGTTTTCTTTTGTGAGCGCTGTAGTTACATCCAGTGCCTTCTCAGCCGTTTTTGTCACCCCTTTGGTTTCATCTGTTAAAAGTGCGACTTTCATGTTCAGTTGTTTTATTTCAGAGCTAAAATCCTCCATTTTTTTATCCAAGCTTTGGATCGCACGTAATAGGGCTGCATTAGAAGGCTGGGCCTCGGCATGATCCCCACCACCCGGGTGTAGATCTTTTACTGCCAGCCAGTCCTGGATCTTTAGCACTGGCTCCATCTGGATTTGCTGCTGCTTTATTTCCTCTAACCATATCTCCAGAAATATATGCTTCTGAGAAAAGACCCTTAGTCCCACAGTTATCGGAGTCAAAACTGTATCCACTAATCTATGTTGAATTAGAAATTGTTAGTTTTAACGAGTAATTAGTGGTTTTAATTAGCAATAGCTGGAGAGCTGCATGAAGATGATGTTCTGAGCTCAGCTGCTGGCCACGCCACCCCCCCTCAATATCTTATCTTTTAATTTATCAAGCAAAGGTATATAATTGTGCCAATTTTACCCCTAAATAGTCCAAATAATCTACTTGTACTGTGGCATCAAAGTCTGCTTGTAATTCTGACACAGAGTTTACATTAAATGTCATGCATTCTCATTTAGATTAATTTACTGTATAATCAGAAACTGATGAAAAATAGGAAATTGTAGATTTCAGTTCTAGTAGATTGTCCTTTGGCATTTCCAACAGAAGAAGAACACTATCTGCACAAGCTTGAAGTTTGATAGACTCATTAACTTGTCACTGGTGAAAAAAGACAGTTTTGCCCATCCGGCTCACCAGTTTAAAAATAAAAATGAAAATTACCACAAGATAAACCTTTAATCTTCTCATTTTGTCTAATGTCTGTTAAAAGGTTCTCCAGTGCCACAACAAAGAAAGTTGGCTAAACAGGGCAGCCCAGTGTGACTCCATTAAAAAGTTCAAAACTTGCCATAAAACTGTTATTAATCTTAAACCTAGTATTAGAGGAGCTATACAGACCTGTAATCCAATTTACCAACTGCCTGGAAAGTTCCCATAATTCCAATATAAAAAAGAGATATTGCCATTCAAGCATGCAGGCTCAGAATGATTCCCCCTTTTCATTATTTTGTATTAAAAATATATGATATACAGAACTGCAAGAATACTATGAATTTGTATTTTTGGGATGAACCCATTTTGGTCCAGATGTATAATTTTTTGAAGGAAAGGAAGATATTTATTATTAATAACCTAATAATCTTAAAGAAAACTTTGTAATTGTTATTTCAAGCAGCAGTGCAACGAAAAATGTTTTTCCAAAGAGGCTTGTTTCAGGCACAATTAATATAAATATTACCATACCTGTCAAATCTACTTTTCTAGAGACCTCCTTGCTGTGCACCATAATGTTTTTTTTTTCTTTCTTGATCTCAACTCTTACCAGGTTTACAATGGTATTTCTAAGACAAATGTGGTGGCTACCTTTTTTTTTCTTGAGGAAAAAAAAAAACTAAAACTGGAGAATGCCTGGAATCTTTTACAATGGAGAAAAGATAGCAGCAATTGTTTGCCCAATTTCGTTGCACTGCTACTTTAAAGAATTACTAACGGTACAATTCAGCTTGCATTCCATATATATTCTATAGATTTCTCCTGCACATTATTTACTACTGAGGAAATGTGCATACATACATGATCTTTATACCTCAGAGTTTACCTACCTGTATAGCTTACTCCCTACTCCATGTCACAATCCTCTGTTGTTAGAAAACAATCTGTCGCCATGGCAGTAATTGTGATGTCATAAGCAGTACCTTATTACTTCAGGTAAGGAGAAAGCAACAGGACTAGATGAACTCTTCAGGAGCAAAGATCCTGTTTTCATGCAGATGACCTCATTAATAAATAATGGAGAGGAGGAATACAGAGCAAATGTGAAATACAAGACGAACTGTATGTAAATATTATGTTTCCTTAAAGTTCTCCTGAAGGTGTCAAATGCTCTTTAATAATGCTACTGGTCTGTAATTGTGCACTCTCTTAAAGTCTTTACCATGTTATAATTACTGGTCAGCAATTTTTTCCATAGGCTGAACTAGTTATAATTTGCCGTTATAACCTGCGGGTTATAACGGCAAACACGCGCCACTTCAATCAAACTAGAGCCACATCCTGATTGGCTCTCCACTTCTCATGGGCGGACTTAACACATAACAAACATGGCGGCTCTTCGTCCTGCTTACCGAGGAGCTGCCACAGACCAGCCATCACACCGGACATCATCTTTTCTTTCACAACCTCTTGTTTTCTTTCAAAACCTCTTATCTGGTTGATCCTGCTGTCCGTAACCCGTACAGCCCGAAAAATGCCTCCAAAACAGAGCACCGCGCTGGAACGGCTCCGAAGCGCTTAACAGAGGGAAGTGCTGTTGCAGCAAGTGAAACAAAAATCAACCAAAGCACGAAGAAACACTTGTAAAAAGGAAAAAGATGCCTAACAAACAACAATCTCTTTTTCTAATAAAGGTGCTGTGTGTGTGTGTGTGTGTGTGTGTCAGTGAATCACAGACAAGCAGCATCAATCTGGGAAAAAAACTGCTGACCAGCAATTATAAAAAATAAAGTAATAGGCAGGTGGTTATTTATGAGAATTTTACACAAACCCTCGGTGTGGGATGCCTATATAAACCCCTCGGGCTTCGCCCTCAGGGTTTATGAGGCATCCCACACCTCAGGCGTGTGTAAAATTCTCATAATAACCACCTGCCTATACATTATTCTCTATATAATTACTGGTGACCCTCTTTATCAACTGGATTATGAGTACATACTATCAAATGCCATAATAACCTGAAATCAGGTTATTATGGCATTCTGATCATTTAATACACCTGCACAAAGCCACGCACACCCCACATAAAAAAACAGTAATTATCAAAAAAATAAAGGATAGGCAAGTGTGTTGTTAGGAATTTTTTTTTACACACACCCTTGGTGTGTGATGATTGTATAAACCTCTCGAGCTTCGCTCTCGAAATTTATGGGTCAGCACACACCTCGGGTGTGTAACAAAAAATTCATAACACACACTTGCCTATCCATTATTCTCTATTTGGCAGTAGTGTAATAACAGCAGATTTGCAAGACTTGGGAGTCAATTTATATTTTTGAATAGCTTGGAATAATAATAAAAGAGGATTTAGTACCTGAAAACGATATACTGGATAATAGGGCCCACTCACCCTATGAAGAATGAATCTGACACTTCAATGTATTTCTATCAAAAATTTTAATCATATAAATTCCAGTATACACAAATTAACGTTTTGGGTAAACCCTTCTTCAGGAAACTGGTTTACTCTATAAAGTCAAATAAAAAATAAACACATGAAAAAGATTCATTCATTTTTGAACTAATAATCTGATACTATAAAATGAATAATTAAATCTTTAAAAAGAAAGAAAGGAACTGTCCTTTTATTTTGAAATTCAGATCATTAATTATCTTTTCTTACAATAACTTTTTTTCAGGTTTGACTCCCGCTTACAGCCACTGATAACAAAAACCAAAAAAAAAATAGATATTTACTATAATTACTTGTCCATGTACACAGTAAAATAATTACTAAATATAAGCTATTTTATATCAACCACAATTTTATATCTACTTTTCATTTAGATAAAAAACGCATTCAAATTCATTGTTTTCTCAAAATTATAACCTGTATATAATTGCCCGTAGGTGGACATCTAAAATCACTTTATATTACACTGTTTAAATAGTCAGTTGCATAATAAGCAGTTTGCTATGATATAATACTCATTCTACAAGATTAAACAGTGCTGCCTCAAACATTTACTACCACTGTACTACCTCATTTTACAACCTCTTTACATCGCTATTACTTCCAAGTTATTATGAATTCAAAAGACTCATGAGAATTAAATGAGCGTTCACATTTAAAATGGTACAGGATTACATACAGAGGGTAAAAGAAACCACATGGGGTAAAAGAAAACGCTAACCTTTTTTAAATATCATAGGCTTTTCAATGTGTTTCTACATACTTCGCTAAAGACAAAATTAACAAAAGATTCCATCAGTTTTTAAGAATGTAAGCATTTTAGGCATTTTATCCTTCATAATCATCTTTATTTTGTTTAAACTTACTAGTAATGTCTCTCAGCGTCTGGCGTATTATGCAGTGGGAGTAACGCGCAAGGCCTATTGTACTACATTTAAAAGGAGGGAGAACTCCACCCCCAAATCCAGCAACCAACACAAAGCGTTTACGCAAGCACGCTGAAACGCATTGAAAAGCCTAAGATATTTAAAACAGGATAGCGTTTTCTTTTACCCTCTGTATGTAATCCTGTACCATTTTAAATGTGAACGCTCATTTAATTCTCATGAGTCTTTTGAATTCATAATAACTTGGAAGTAATAGCGATGTAAAGAGGTAGTGAATGTTAAAAGCAATACAGTTTAATACTGTAAAATTGGGGGTGTTAACAGTGATATACGGAGGTAGTAAATGTTTGAGGCAGCACTATTTAATCTTGTAGAATGAGTATTATATCATAGCAAACTGCTTATTATGCAACTGACTATTTAAATAGTGTAATATAAAGTGATTTTAGGTGTCCACCTATGCCCAATTATATACAGGTTATAATTTTCAGAAAACAATACGTTTTTTGATCTAAATGAAAAGTAGATATAAAAATGTGGTTGATGTAAAAGAGCGTATATTTAATAATTATTTCACTGTGTATATGGACAAGTAATTATAGTAAATATCTATTTTTTTTTTTGGTTTTTGTTATCAGTGGCTATAAGCAGGAGTCAAACCTGAAACAAAAGTCATTGTAAGAAAAGATAATTAATTATCTGAATTTCAAAATGTAAAGACAATTCCTTTCTTTCTTTTTAAAGATTTAATTATTCATGTTATAGTATCAGATTATTAGTTCAAAAATGAATTAATCTTTTTTATGTGTTTATTTTTTATTTGACTTTATAGAGTAAACCAGTTTCCTGAAGAAGGGTTTACCCGAAATGTTGATGTGTGTATGCTGGAAGTTACATGATTACATTTTTGACAGAAATACATTGAATTTTCAGATTCATTCTTCATAGGGTGAGTGGGCCCTATTATCCAGTATATTGTTTTCTGTTACTAAGCGTCAGCTTTTATACTGGTATTAAGAGGTCTCTCCCCACGATAAGCGACTAATACGTGTTCTGTATGTATATGTGTACATATATATATATAAAACTTTGTTTGAGGAATTTGGCTGTACTGGGCAAATGTTAGGATTTAGTACCTCCAAAAATTCATAATTATATTCAATGGTAAAACTATCGTCTCCAGAGGTTTTCTCTTTAGACATTGCTTTTATGGTGGAATGTATTTCTTCCATGGTAACAGGATGCTGTACATGCATAGTTTCTTGCTTGGTAAACTTGTAATCTTGCAAAAGTGAACCACAGTAATCCAATTTTTCTTTCAATAAATGTCCCTGTGACTTATATAATTTTTGACAAAGTGCTTTTATTTTTTGAACATATCGCAACTACAAACCTTTGAGTCAGAGACTCCTTTGCAAAGGCTCCACGTTAAAATACAGGTTAACTGTACAATACAAATTAAAAGAAGAAGTGTATACATGAGGTATAGAGCTGGGTACAAGACATACAGAGGGTAGACAACTATACCCTGAGTCACAACAAGCAGATAAGCAACAAACCCTGTATTACAGTAGGATAGTACAATGAGTAACATAGTGCAGCAATATATTTGAGAACACTAGGGAGCAGGTATAAGCCTATCATTTTAGAGATGAGGGGGACCACTCAGGAGGTGGATACAGACACGGCACATTTAAGAGATGAGGGAGAAGGTATGGAGGAGGAAGTGAGGGGTGGTAGGGGTTGCCATCAGAAAAGACTTTGTCTGTGAAAGCTAGTAGGGGAAAAAGTAGGGGGTGTTAGGAGAGCAGGGGGAGGGGAGGAAGGTTATAAATCGCAGACACAGGAGGAAAGGAGTAGCTCACTAAGATTGGATTTGAAGGGGCCTAGTTTCAATTCCAAGGAGATATCTAAAGGGAGGTCATTCATCCAGAGGGGGGCCCTATAGTAGAATGCACATTGCCCCAAGGACGTCCTGCAGTGAGGGATTAGGAGCAGGTCTTTTGTAGAGCTTCTGGTGGATCTAGCTTGAGGGGCATGCTGGATTAGATCACAGAGCCCCATAGGGAAGAGATTAGCTGAGATTTTCTTGGCTACAAGGCAGGTTTGGTATTTTAGTCGAGACTCTAAGTTTTGCTAGTTTGTTAGCTTGTAGAAGTCACAAGTGTGGGTCCACCGATCACACCCAGAGACTAGCCGTTAGGCTTTGTTCAGTGCTACGTTGGTATGACTGAGAGCAGTGTTATCAGCTGCACAAGAGAAAGTAATTCCGTGGTCAACCAGGGAAAGGACTGAGGTTGACATGGCCAGGTGGAGGGCTGCAGGAGTCATGTTTGTTTCTGTGCAGCAGGCCAATTCTTGAGTTAATGGATTTGGTTAGAAGATGGATATGATCGTGGTAGGTAACATGGGAGTCTAGGATGATACCCAGATATTTAAAGGATTTTACCAGCTCGAGTGGGGCAGTTTCAAAGTTAAGAATGCAAAGAGGAAAGTCTTTTTGTTTGTACTGGCGATGGGTGAAGATCATAGCCTTGGTTTTTTTGTATAAATAAGCATGAGTTTGTGATCAGTTAACCAGGCTTCTGCTTCAGAGATGAAGCACTGTAGGTCAGTTTGGAGGGTATGGGGGGTTTGGTTGGCTACTATAAATAACCACATCATCCACATAAAGAAGGTGACCTGTACAGGCTGAGGGAAGTGCGTTCAGGAAAAGACTAATGAGGAGTGGAACTAAAATGGATCCCTGAGGGATCCTGGAGAGAACAGGCAGGCTGGAGGAGAGGGTAGAGTTAATTTTAACTTGCTGAGACCTTGCACTTAAGTCGATCTCAAACCAAGAGGTGGATTCCTGCACAAGACCAAGGGATGGCAGAGTATTGAGGAGGAGGGTGTGATTAACTGTACTCAACGCCTTAGTTAAGTCAATGTAGACTGCCCCCACTAAGTGTCCATGATCAAGAGCTTTGTGAATAAATACAAGTTACTCACCTGTAACACGAGTTCTAGGAATGGTATATGTTGTTCATCCACACTGTCTGGCAGGTTCCTTGCCGCTTTAAATTTTGCCGGAAGATCTTCAAGCTGGCTCCTCCCACCCACCCGGGTGGTAAAACTCTCGGCTCCGCCCCATGACGCCAGATCTAGCCCGCTGGAAGCCAGACTGTGTGTCGAAGCCGGGGAGGTCGGGTGGGTCGTGTGAATGAACAACATATACCATTTCCTAGAACTCCTGTTACAGGTGAGTAACCTGTATTTCTAGGGACATGGATATGTGGTTCATCCACACTGTCTGGCAGACTCCTAGCAGTTCTCTGGGAGGAGGGAGGCAAGGCGCACACCCCCTACTTGGGAAATAAAGACTGGAGAACTGAGGCCCCAAAACCAGCATCCCGGCGTGACTCAAGGTCGATGTGGTAGCGGGTGATGAAGGTGTGTGCTGACTTCCAGGTAGCAGCCCTCCAGATTTCCTGGATAGGGACATCCCTGGAAGCAGCCACCGAAGCAGTGGTATGGCGGGTAGAATGAGCTCTTATCCCTCTGGGAGGCTCCATGCCCGCCAACCTATAGCAGAGATCTATGCAGGAGGTGACCCACCTGCCTATTGTCCACTTGGCTGGAGGTCTGCCAGGTGTGGCTTCAGCATAGGTGACAAACAGCTAGCGAACCTCTCCCCGAACTGCAGCCATCTGCTCCTTGTAGTAAGTGAGTGCTCTTCTAGGGTCCAAAGTATGCAGCCTATATTCGGCCTCTGAGGTGTGATTTCGGTAGAACGCCGGCAGAGTCAACACCTGGTTAAGGTGAAACTTCAACACCACTATCGGAAGGAACTTCGGGTGGCGGCGCAGGACAACCTTGTCCCTGTGGAAGACCAGATAAGGAGACTCTATGGAAAGCGCCTGGAGTTCTCCCACCTTTCTGGCTGACGTGATAGCCACCAAGAAGGCGGTCTTCCACAACAGGTGAGAGATGTCACACTTCTGCATCAGTTTGAATGGCTTGCCCATGAGCTTAGCCAGTACCAGCAGTAGATCCCACTGAGGTGGAGGTTCTCGCACCGAAGGGGATATGTGATCAAGGCCTTTGAAAAAGCACCCGACTACTTTCTCCTGCACCACCGACTGCTTCCCGGCCCATGCCCAGTAAGCAGAGATGGCTGCCAGGTACACCTTAAGGATCGTCGACCGAAGCCCTTGCTGAGAAAGGGACCACAGGTATTCCAGAATGCTTGCCAAGGAACAGGAGGAAGGGTCCAGGCTCTTGCTCTGACACCAAACGGAGAATCTCTTCCATTTGAAGGCATAGCATTTTCTGGTCGACTCCTTACGGGACGCCTCAACGACCTTGAGGACCTCGTCGGAAAGACCCAAGGCCTGGAACTCTAGCCACTCAGGAACCAGGCCGTCAGGTGCAGGAATTGAAGGTCCGGATGGAATACCTTCCCCTGATTGACTGAGATCAGGTCTGGGTGGGCTGGAAGCCACCTCAGGAGCCTAGAGCTGAGACTGAGGAGATCTGGATACCAGAACTGGAGGGGCCAGTTTGGGGCTACCAGAATCACCTGGGCCTTGTCATTCCTCGCCTTGAGAAGCACCTTGTGGATCAATGGAAATGGGGGAAAGGTGTAGAAGAGGACCGGGGTCCACGGCCTCGAGAAGGCATCCCCCTGCAGCGAGCCCTGCTGGGGGGGGGCATGAAACAGTCTCAGCTTCGCATTCTCCTTGGAGGCAAACAGGTCCACCTGAGGTGTGCCCCAGTGGGAGAACAGATCTTGTACTACCTCCGGCAGGAGAGACCATTCCTGGGACGCAGACCATCGGCCAGGGTATTGGAGGCTCCTGCTACATGGATGGCAAGGAGATCTGCCTCCAGGCTGCGCATGAGTGACCAAATGCGGAGAGCTTCCCTGCACAAAGGCTGGGAGCGCGTCCTGCCCTGGCGGTTTAGGTAGTACATGGTCGTGTTATTGTCAGTCTGGACCTGAACCACTTGACCCCAAAGAAACGGAGCAAAGGCGGTGAAGGCTAGACGAACCGCTCAAAGCTCCAGCAGATTGATGTTGCATCGGGACTCACGAGGGGACCAGACGCCGTGCACTCTGTGCTCCCCCAGATGGGCACCCCAACCCATCAGAGAGGCATCGGTCGATAGAGAGACTATCGGCTCGTGGCGGACAAATGGGATGCCCTCCTGCAGATGTGCTGGAACGGTCCACCACTGGGGAGTGTTCCATGTCCCCTGGGTCACTGTCACTAGCTGATCCAGAGGATCTAAGTGCTGTGACCATTGGCTGGCCAGCCCCCACTGAAGGGGACGCATGTACCAACGGGTCCAATGGACCATGCTGGTGCAGGCCACCATAAGGCCCTGGAGGCGCAGGAAGTCCGGCAGGAAGCAATTGCCCAACCTGAAATGATTGGGCAAAGGAGGAAAGAACTCGGCCCGTCCGGCCGAGCTGCCTCTGCTCAGAGAGAGTCGAGCTCTGCCCTGATGAATTGGATCACCTGCTATGGCATGAGTTCTGACTTGGCCTCGCTGATGAGGAGGCCAACCTGAGGGCAAACCTGAGGGCCACATCTTGGACCGCCCACCTCCGCTCTGGAGGGGGCTGCAATCAGTCAGTCATCCAGGCAGGGGTACACCTGGACCCTTCAGCGCCACAGGAATGCTGTCACCACTGCCATGCATTTGGTGAAGACCCTGGGAGCTAGGGAAAGGACAAAGGGCATGGCCCGGAACTCATAGAGGGATCCCTCTGCCCTGAAGTGGAAGAATCTCTGGTGGGACGGACGGATTGGGACATGAAAGAACATGCCCTGAAGGTCTAGAGAACAGAACCACACGCCTCGTTCCAAGGATGGGATTATCTGAGCCAGAGTGACCATCCTGAAGGTCCGAGACCTTAGGACCTGTTCAGGTTGTGCAGGTCGAGAATGGGGCACCAGCCCCCTGTCCGTTTTGGGACCAGGAAGTACCTGAACACAAACCCCGGGTCTGAAGGAGGATCCGCCACCTTCCTGATCACCTCTTCTTTGAGGAGCAGGGCGATATTGGCTCGGCGAGCCGACAAAGAGGCTGTGGACCCCGTAGCCCCCCCGAGGGGCGATGGCTCGGAAGGGCGGAGCCTGCTCGAACTCCAGGGGCAGGCCCTTTCCTACCACCTCCAACACCCAACGATCCGTGGTGACAATGAACCAGGCGGAAAGGAAGTGGTGGAGCCGTCCCCCCACGGAGGGAACCCAGGGGGGAGTGACAAGGCTGGGGGCGACACCCCTCAACCCGTCACTGGGCAGGATTAGAGGAGGGACTGGCCGAGGGACCTCCTGCGCCTTTACCTCCCTGCTTCCTATTGGAGGAAGCCGCAGGCTTGGGTTTGGATGCCAAGCAGCCTGCTGGCCCTCGTGCTGTTGGGCCGGACGTGCCGCAGGCGCAGAAGGACGAAAGGACTTATGCTGCTGTTATCGGCGGCCCTTGCCCTTCTGGGTGGAGGTGACCGAGTCCAGAGTAGCATTGGACTTTTCGATCCGCTGGAGGTGGCCTTCTACTCCAGGGCCGAAGAGGTCGGTCCCCAGAAAGGGGACATCCGCCAGTTTGTGCTTGGTATCTGATGTGAAAGTGGATATCCTCAGCCATGCTCTGCAGCACATGGCCACTGCGGCCGCAAATGATCTGGCACAGGAGTCTCCAATGTCCAGAGCCATTTGGAGCAGCAGTTTATCCACCGCCCTTCCCTGGTCCTGTTCCTTTTTGTACTGTGGTCTGCAGGTCGGCCGGGAGATGAGGGATAACCTCGTCCAGGGAGTCCATGAGGGCGTGGGAGAAGTGTGCCATCAGCATGGCCGAGGCCAATGGAGGACGCAGCGTACACCTTGCGCTCCGGCATAGTCCAGCTTTTTGGACTCCTTGTCGGGGGGGCTCGTCCACATCCCTAGCGTTCCCGGAATGCCGGAAAATGCTGTTGGTGACCAACCCCTCGGCAGAGGGGTGTTCCAAAAAACCAGGCAAAGAGCCAGTAGGGACCGCATACTTCCTGGCCATCCTGGCCGAGGTGGAGGACAGGCAGTAGGTCACTGCCAGAGCTCCAAGGTTGGGCCAACAATGGCTTAGCCACCGAAAGGCCTGTGGGTGAATCCCTGGTCCAGTATCTCCGCTAGGGATACTTGGCCCGCTTGGATACGGGTTCGAGCTGCATCCCAGTGGATTCTCGAGATGAGCCGAGCAGACCCATGAAAGCATGGCGGCTTTCGGCCCATCAACTGGCCCTGAGGACTCCAGGTCAACAGGCCTGGAGAACAGGGAGGAGCTGCCGCCAGACTCTGGAGGAGTCTCAGGAAGAGCTGCCTGGGGCCTGAGCCACCTCCACCTGCCGAGGACAGTCGGGAGTGAGGGTGACCGACAACCTGTGGGCAGGCCCCCCGACCGAGAATCTTTGGTCGGCGCCTGATTTGCCAGAGGCGGAGGTTCCACCACAATCGGTGGGGTGCTGGTTTCGCCGAACAACAAATCCAGGCTTGGGCACCTCGGCTACAGCGAGGGGTTGTTTCAGCCGCTTGGGTGACAGCCACTTGATGGCCGGGGAAGGTGATGGCGTTGGCTTGTTCCCGGACAGAAGTAACTGCTGCCATATCAGGTCCTCGTAGCATCGACGCAATCTGCGCCGAAGCCTCTCCTCTTCCAAGGAGGAAGACGAGGACGAGCGGCGGCACCACTTACTTCGATGTCCAGACTGAGATCGCCGATGTCCACAGGATCGGCTGGACCGAGAGGATGTCCGAGACCGACAACCTCAGTGTTTTGAAGGGCAGGTCTGAGAAGGGCCGGGGCACCCGCTCTTCCCTCGGCTCAGAAACCTTGACCGGGGACTTCGGCACCGGAGGCGCAGGCAGGTCCTTGGTCTCCACTGGGGGAACCGGTGAAGAAGGGTTGTCAGCTTCACCAGTCGACAGCCCATCAGACGGGTCGAGAAATCTCGACTGCATCGACGGGTGTCTCGGCCGGCTGACCTGACAGGGACGCCGTGAAGCCAGCGGCCTTAGCCGCAACCTCGACAGAAGTCGAGTGTCGACTGTCCGGGGAAGGGGACCTCTCCGGCTCCCACGAACGCAGACAGTGGGGCTTACCTTTTGAGTCCTTTTTTTTTTTTGGACCGAGAGGAATGTCCCGATGGCCCCTCTCCCTTTGTGGGAAGGGATTGGCAAAGCTCCTTGAAAGAAGCTGAATATGAGGTACCCAGAGAGAGTGGGATAAATGCTGCGACTGTGGAAGAGGATGATGCAGCCTGAGCCGCCTCCTCCATGAGGGCGATCACCTGCTCGAGTTGCTCAGCCGAGCCAGCCGCCGCAGTAACCGCCCAACGGGCCTCCTTTGACTTTACTGTCGGGTAGTGCTTCTCGGGGCACCCAAGCTGTAACCGGGCAGCACGGTCTTCCAGGACGTTGGCCAAAAACGAATAGCATAACTCGCAGGCCTGCGGGTCATGGTCTAGGCCGAGGCAGTAGACGAACATGGAGTGCAGATCCGTCCTGGATATTTTCTGCCCACAAGGGCACCGCCGAAATCCAGGAGTCGATTTGTCCATCGCAGCCGTGAGGCAAAAAGTTGACCGAAGTCTTGAAAATTTTAAAATAAGTTTCGGGTGAACCGAAGAATTAGGATCCAGTCTACATGCAGAGCGTTAAGGAGGGAACCTGAGCTTCCAAGCGGTAAGGAAGATATGGCATCATGGGGTGAAGCCGAGAGTTTAACCACCCTGGTGGGTGGGAGGAGCCAGTTTGAAGACCTTCCGGCAAGATTTAAAGTGGCAAAGAACCTGCCAGACAGTGTGGATGAACAACATATCCATGTCCCTAAAAATTAAGTATATTCCAGCAGGGTAGTGGTGGTACTGTGGCCCTTTCTAAAACCATGCAGTTTGTGGGAGAGTAGGTTATATTTTGACACGTAATCAGCTGGTCAGCAACTATTGTTTCAAGGACCTTAGATGGGGGGGTGGTGGGGAATGGAGATTGGGTGGTAATTGCCCGGGGAGGTGCGGTCACCACCTTTATGAATGGGTGTAAACACAGCCTGTTTCCAGAGTGATGGAAACTGGCCTAGACAGGGGAAAGGTTGAGGATTTTAGTGAGGGGGGCAAGGACAGCATCAAGGGTGAGGTGAAGGAGCTTAAGGTTCAGGGTGTCACCACTATGCAAGAATTTAGCTAGCACTCTAGTTAGGTAGAATTGGGCTTGCGGGCGGAGATGATCCTGAAGCAGAAGGACGGTGTTTCGGGGAGTGGAGTGTGCATGCAACTGGGGGGTCAAAGAAGTTGGAGGGAAGCACACTACTAAAGTTCGAAAAGGCAGAGTTAAAGGTATTAGCTATAATTCTGGGGTCCTGCTAGAGGGCACCATTGACGAAAAGTTGAGGGGGGATAATTTACCACTGAGCTCCTTGATGTTATTCCAGAACTTACGCCCTGAGCCCCAGGAGGATGTAAGCGCCTCTTGACAGTGGGCTGTCTTGGCTTTATGGAGTTCCCAAGTACATTTATTTCTAGCTTCCCTGTAATATTGTCTGTCAAGGAGGAGATCTGATTCACGGGCTTTGCAACAGACGTTATCTCTGTGTCATGTGAGATCCAGAAGGGCTTCAGTGTTCTATGCAGTGCCCTAGAATACCTTCTTTATCCGTATGTAATTTTCCATCTGTTTCATAAACGGAAATTATTTCATTTTTTTATTTGCTGATTTTTTTTCTTAGTCAAATACTTCACTTGACAGATGCCATTTTTTTTAGCCAATCATTTCTAATGCCAGTTATTTCAGCATTATTTATTATTTTTTTCGTATTTTCATCTTCATCTTTTTAGGAAACATTCCCATTTTAAACTTTTGTATCTAGTTCTTCTAATTTAGATTCTAATTCTAAAACTTTTATTTTTCTTCTTTAACTTCTCCAAGATGCTTCGGAGATCACTACCCCACGTACAGCTGCTTTTAGGGTGTCCCAAACCAAAATTATATTTTACTGTAAACCTTGCTGGCATGAATACATTCCAAGATTGTTACCTGTATTTTTTATTTTAAAGCCAAAACTTTAAGTAAATTGTTACTGACCCGCCATGATGAATCACCTTTAAATGTGACTAGCATACAAGTGAAAGTTGCAGGACCATGAGCTGATGTAGATACACTTTCTATACTTGAATGACAGCAGGAACTCTCCACTAGAAAAGCCCTGGATATTAAAATGTAATCAAGTCTAGAGCTTTGAGATGCGTTTTCAGGAAAAATAAGTATACTGTTTTTCTTTTTCATTTACTTCCCTCCAGACATCCAAAAGAAGAAAAAAATTACTCACCTAAGTAATGTTGTTTCTTCTAATGGAGTCTTGCTATATTATGACAATTGCAGTATGACCGCAGGTTAGAACTGCTCCGGAGGTGAAATAGTTAACTTTCCATGCAGGCATGGAACTTAGAGCGCGAGCTCGGTTGAAAACTCTGTCTGTTGTGCTTCAAACGCAAACTGTCAGATCTTTACGAGCTAAAACTCACTGAGGTTCTGTGTGGAGGCTGTAAACCTACACTAGCCAACTGGCTACTAACATAAACACTCATTTTTTGGCCCAAAACAAAGACTCAAGTCAGGAGACCCAAAAATGCAAAAACACAACACCAATTCACCCAAAAAGGTAGGTGAAAAGCAACAAGGTGGGCATCAAAAAAATGCCAACCCTGTACTGCCCACCCACATCCCCAAAACAGAGGTTCTGAGAGGGGCAGGCAGGGAGGGAGATCATAATATAGCAAGACTCCATTAGAAGAAACAACATTACTAAGATGAGTAATTTTTTCTTCAAACAACATGAAGTCTTGCTATATTATGACAATTGCAGACTACACAGCAGTACCCCCATGGAGGAGGGGCAGAACCTACCTAGGAAATAGGCTCTGACGCACGGCTGTGCCAAACCGAGCATCACTCCTAGCCTGGATGCCCAGGGAGTAATGCTTGGTAAAAGTGTGAACTGTTTTCCAGGTAGCTGCTCGACATATTTCTAGAATAGGAATGACTCTGGCAGCAGTCAGAGAAGCAGCTGTACCTCTGGTAGAGTGAGCCCTCAGGCCTGAGGGGGGAACTTTACCCAACTTCTCATAGCAGAATTGGATACAAGAGACAATCCACCTGGCAATGGATCTTTAGTGGCTGGCTTCCCTTACCAACTTCGCCATAGGTGAGGAACAGTTGGAGGAGTCAAACCTATGACCCTTGGTACGCCTATGTAGTAACTAAGGGCTCTTCACATCTAGGCTGTGCAGCATCCTCTCCCCAGAGAAGAAATGGTCAGTGAAGTACACTGGAAGTGAAATAGATTGATTAAGGTGGAAATCTGAAACCACCTTAGGCAGGAACTTTCTGTTAGTCCGAGGGACCACCTTATTCTCTGAAAAGAGATAACTCCTGCTCCACTGACAACGCTTGTAATTCACTTATGGCCTGGCAGAGGTGATGGCTACCAAAACACAGTTTTCCAAGTCAAGTACTTGAGCTCAGCTGAAGACAAGGGCTCAAAGGGGTTGCATAAGCTGAGCAATGCAAACATTAAGATCCCAGGCAGGGCAGGATCCCTGAATGGAGGGTTGGTGAAACAACCTTAAAAACTTGGAAAATACAGGATGAGCTGAAAGGGAAGAGGATTTACCTGCTGAAATAAAAGCAGACACAGCTGCCAAGTGCACCTTCAGGGTAGCTGGTCTCAGCCCCAAAGAATTCAGGTGGACCACGTAATCCAGGACTGTGGGCAGATCAGCAGAGACTGGGAAATATGCTTTCTGAGCACCATATGGAAAACCTTTTCCATTTGGAATTGTAAATAGCCCTGGTAGGTTCCTATGGCCTTCATTATATCCATTACACCTTGGGAAAGGTGTAAATCAGCAAACTCTAACTCTTCAAGAACCAAGCCTTATGATTGAGAGATCTGAGATCTGGTACCAGACCCTTCCCTGGGCACAGGTTAACAGATTGTGATTCCTGGGAAGGACAGGGAGGATGGACTGCTAAGGACAGCAGGAGTGGATACACAGGGCTGTCTGGCCCAACCGAGCTATCAGAATGACTTTGCATGATTGGGATCTGATTTTGACTAGCACTTTGAACAGGAGAGGAAAGGGAGGAAGGCATAGAGAAACTTCCTCCCAACTGAGGGCTAAGGCATCCAGGGGAGTGGAGCCCAACACTGGGGCCTGCAGCAAAAGAGGAAGTTGGTGATTGTCTGGGGCTGCAAAAGATCTATCTGCGGGTGCCCCATCTGGCAAATACTACTCCCAAGACCAGGGATCCAGTGACCATTCGTGGTGGCCCTGGGAAATCCTGCTGAGAGCATCTGCCAGGACATTGTCCTTGCTCTGGGAGGTGAACTGCCGTAGGGAGGTGTTCAGAGTGCCAGAGACCACAACTTATCGCTTCGGTGCACAAGGCCGTAGACCAAGTGCCCCCTTGCTTGTTGATGTACCACATTGCAGTGGTGTTGTCTGTTCTGACCTGAATACTCTTGCTCTGAACAGATTTGGAAAAAGCTTGAAGTGCTAGAAAAACTGCTCTGAGCTCCAACAGGTTGATGTGGAGCAGAGATTCCTGGGGAGACCACAGACCCTGGGTGGTGAGGTTGCCCATGTGAGCTCCCCAGCCCAAGAGGGATGCATCTGTAGTAAGGATAAGAGAATGAGACTGAGTGACAAAAGGAACCCCTTGTCTCAGGTTGCTCTGATCCTGCCACCACTATAGGGCTTGAATCAGGGTTCGAGTTACTGGGATCAGCATGGTAAGAGGATCCTTTCTTTGAGACCAAAAAGCTCTCAAATGGAACTGGATGTCCCCTCATCTGAAATCTTGCTCCTTGCACAACTGCTGTGGAAGCAGCCATGTGTCCTAGGAGCTGCAGAAAATGCCTTGCTGGCCGGGAGACCTGCAGGGTAAATGAGGAGGCCAGGGAGACTAGGGTCTTTGCCCTGTCCAGGGGGAGGAAGGCCCTGGCTTCCTGTGTGTTCAGTTCTGTGCCTATGAAGGTAAGAAGTTGGACCGGCTCTAGAACTGACTTTGAGAGATTCAGAAGGAAACCTAGAGAGGTAAGCAGTTGCTGCGTTATCTGAAGGCCTGAGGTACTTTCGATAAGAGCTTCTGATGGGAATATGGAAGTAGGCATCCTTGAGGTCCAGGGAAGCTAGCCAGTCCCCTGCCCTTAGAGAAGGTAGGATAATTCCCAGAGTCACCATTTTGAACTTTAGCTTTAAAAGGTGCTTGTTTAAATATCTGAGATCCAGGATGGGCCGCCATTCTCCTGTCTTTTTTGGGGTAAGGAAGTACCTGGAGTACAAACTTTTGCCCTGGTGTAGGGGAGGAACCCTTTCCACAGCTCTGAGAGCCAGGAGGGTAGAGACCTCTGCCTCTAGGGCGAGTGCCTCTGATGGAGTTGCAGGTGGACAAGATCTGGTTTTCAGCTTTGGAAATTTTTTGAAGCTGAGAACCAGTCCCTGGCTTACTACTTCCAGAACCCACTTGTCTGATGTTAAAGACTTCCAGTCCCGGACAAAGTAAGCCAGCCTGCCCCCTATAGGTAGAGGAGAACTGGCCCTGGCAATCCCATCAGGGTGCCTGCTTGGCAGGGGCTTTGGGCTGAGGGGTGGAAGCAGACCTGCCTGTACCCTGTCTGCCTCTCCCTCTAAAGAACCCCCTGAGCATAGGCGGAGGAGGAAGCTTGGGCTTGGTAAAAAGGCCTATGAAAAGGCCTGCCCCTGCCTCTAGGAAGCTGCTTTTGAGGAGTGGCCTGCCTTTCCTTGGCCTGTGCACCCTATAGGTAGTCCTATATTCATCCATTTTCTTCATGTAATTCTCTGTTTGCTCCCCAAATCAGAGAATTTCCCACAACAGGAAAATCCATGGCCTTAGACTGGGTATCCTGAAACAGGTAGTACATCTGAGCCAAGCCATCCTGCTAGTGCCACAGATGTAGCCATGACTCTTGATGAAACATCATTAGAGTCCACTGCAGCATGAAATTGCACCTTGGATGCCTCAATACCATCCATAGCCACCTGTTCCAGCTCCCGCAAGCTGGTCAGGACTTGTTTCGCTTAGGGCCAGCACAGTATCCCATCTGGATTTCTGGTACTTAGCAAAGCCATATAATTTGCTTGTCTGAGTCCCAAAGATGCTGCCATGTACTGTTTCTTTGCCATAGCATCAATCTTCCTGGAGTCCTTCTGGGGGAAGCTAGGGAATATTAGCCTTGTCACAGGCTGCAGCCTGCACTACCCCACATGGCTGCATTGTTGAGTGAGGAAATCAGTGTCGGAGCCTGATAAGGTATACCTCTTGTCCATCCTTTTATCCACAGGAAGTATAGTGTGAGGAGTTTTTAAAACTTTTACTGTCTGTTTCCGAAAAGATTTATGCAAAGGAATAGACAGTCTCCAAGACTCTAGAATATCCATCATTTCTACATAGTCTGGCTCCTCTTGGTCATCAACAGCTTCCTCAACAGGGAGCTGGAGAGTTTCAGCAACTTTTTTAAAAAACATGAAATGAGAAGGGGACTCAGAAAGCCTTGGAGAAGAAACCCCTAGGGGTCTATCTGGAGAGATGTCTGGATCAATGGGCACATCCAGATCTTCAAAACCATATTCACTCTCCTCATATTCCTCTTCCCCCTCCCCCGGTTCATAAAAATCATAACTCACATTACCACAGACAGAGCTTGAACTGACCGGTTACGGTTTAATTTCGGCGAAAAATAATACTTTTAAACCGACAAAATGAACCGAGCAGAAGGAGAAATCTCCGGAGCGACTGTTCAGTGAGGCGGAGTAAAGAATCTGACAGTTTGTGTTTGAAGCACAACAGACAGAGTTTTCAACCGAGCTCGCACTCTAAGTTCCATGCCTGCATGGAAAGTTAACTATTTCACCTCCGGAGCAGTTCTAACCTGCGGTCATACTGCAATTGTCATAATATACATACTATTTGCCAGCAGATTAGGCCTTACGGTCTATTGAGTCTGCTCGAACCTTAGATCCTTAGTTGGGTGCCGAGACCCTCCCATCCCTTGTGCTCCAGAAACCCCTATCATCCATCCCCCCGGGACAGGCCATCATCTGATACATCCACTTTCTGTGTCTGTCCCACCCTCTCTTGAAGCCCTCCACTGTGGATCTCTGAACCAGCTCACCAGGCAGTGCATTCCAAGGGTCCACCACCCTCTCAGTGAAAAACCTCCTCCTCTTTTCCCCCCTCACCCTTCCACCTTCCAACTTCAAACCATGCCCTCTGGTGATACCTCCCTGCTTTAGTCTAAAGATCCCTCCATGTTTACCCTATTTATTCCCTTGAGGTACTTGAAGACCTCAATCATGTCCCCCTGCTCTCCTCTCCTCCAATGAAAACAGGCAGAGCCCTCAAGTCTGTCCTCATACGTCAAATCCCTAGCCCTTGTATCATCTTTTGTTGCCCTCCTCTGTACCCTCTCCAGGAGCTGTATGTCCCTCTTCAAGTGTGGTCTCCAGTACTGTACACAGTACTCAAGGTGTGGTCTAACCAGTCCATTGTACAGCGGCAGAATCACTTCCTTGCTCCTAGAGGTGATCCCTAACGATGCATCCCAACATCCTGTTTGCCTTGCTAGCCGCTCCTGCACTGCTCAGAGTTATTCATACATGCATCCACCATGACCCCAGGTCTTTTCCCTATTGAGGCCTCCAGCGCCCCTCCCAGGGTGTACCTGTGTTTAGAGTTTCTCTACCAAGATGCAACACCTGCACTTGGTGATATTGAAATTTAATTTCCATGTGAGCCAGCTTCAGGGTGTCCAGGTCCTTGCAGGGCCAACCTCCCCTCTTCTCCCTCAACTACTGCTCCCATCTTGGAGTCATCCGTGAATAGACTCATTTCACACCCTATACCCTCCCTGATGTCCGATATGTATGCATTAAACAGAATCGGACCCAGGACCGAGCCCTGCGGTACCCCACTACCAACCTCTCTAGGGTTTGAGAGCTCCCTACAGACCACTACTCTCTGGGTGCGTCCAGCTAGCCAGTTTTCAATCCATCTGACCATCAAAGGGCCTACTCCTAACCCCATCAGTTTCTCCACCAGACCATTGTGGGGACAGAGTCAAACTTGCTGAAGTCCAAGAAAAAAACATCCACAGGCTTACCTCTGTCCAGTTCTGATGTTACCCATTCATAGAACTCCACAAGGTTGGTTTGACATGATCTACCTGGCACAAACCCATGTTGCCGATTATCCAGACCTCCCACCTCCTCCAAGTACACCCCCAATCGTTCCTTTAGTATACTCTCCAATAATTTTCCCACCACCGAGGTCAAACTGATGGGTCTATAGTTACCTGGTACTTCCCTCACCCCTTTATGGATTGGCACCACATGTGCCTCTCACCAATCTCTAGGTACCCTCCCTGTCTCAAGTGACCTGTTGAAAAGCTCCGCCAGGGTGCAGCCAGCATGTCCGCCATTCCCCATAGTACTCTCAGATGAATGCCATCCGCCCAGGAGATTTGTGTCTTTAGGGCCTTGAGGGCTAACCACACCCTTCGGGCGGAGATAGCATCATCCGCCCCTCCACCTTACTGGCCTTTTATCCTTATCCAGATGCGACACCCTGGGGTACCTCTCCTCCCTCTTGCTCCATTTCTGTTGCTCCCCTGATCCCACTTACTGCTGCTTCTATCCCTTCATGCCTTGCTTTGTAGATACCCCATCCCCTCCCTAGTGAACACAGAGGCAAAGTACTGGTTAAATACCTCTGCCTGGTCCTCGCCTCTTCCACCCACCCTCCTTCTGATCTCAATCTGCTGAGATGGCCTTAGTTTTTCTCCGCTCCCCAATGTAGCGGAAGAACCCTTTTCCCTCCATGTATCCTGTGCCAGCCGCTGCTTTTACTGGACTTTGCCCTCACCATACGGGTGACTTTTCTAGATGCAAGCTGGTACATTTCATCCCTATCCCTCTTCTTGTTTTATATTTTTGTAGCCGCCTTTTCTCTGACTGCTACCTGTACCTCACTGGACCACCAGCATGGTTTATGTGACCTTGCTCCCTACGCTTCAACTTAGCGCAGATCCTGACTGCCTCATGAAGTCCCCGCTTTATGACCTCCCATCTCCTTTCCACACTTGTCATTGAGGTAATCCTTCAAGTGATCCTTGAGAATATTTCCATGCCCATAAAGTCTGCCCCTGAAGTCCACTGCCAGTGTCCTAGATCTCCCCCTCCCCTCCCTCCCCCATGCTTATTTGAAACCAGACAGTATTGTGGTCGCTCCCAGTCAGGGGTCCTGTACAACCATATCCCTTACCAGATCCCCATCTGCCAGAACACATCCAGGACATGCCCTCCCTTGTGGGCTCCATCACATGCTGTGTTAAGAACACATTCTGGAAGCCATCCAGCAGCCTCTGCTCCTTGGCCACCTTAGAGGACATGGTTCCCCAGTTTGTACCTGGCATATTAAGGTCCCCCATCAACACCACTCCTTCCACTTTTGGTCCACACTGGGCAATGATGTTGTCCAGCAAACCATCCTCTAGAACATCACTCATCCCGGGGGGCCTATATACTACACCCAGCTTGACCTTATCTCCTGTTGGGGATCGTAAGGTGACCCATAAGACCTCCACGTTTCCCTCCGCCTCTTCTACCCTAGCAATTTCTATGTCATCTCTAATGACCATAGCAACTCCACCCCCTCTGCCCTCCTTTCTATCCTTCCTAAGCATAGTGTACCCCCGTACGTTTAGGTCCCAGTCATGGTTTTTGTTGGCCCACGTCTCCGTGACCGCCGCCACATCCACCCCCCTCTCGAACAGCATGGCCTGGAACTCTGGCAACTTGTTTCCCAAGCTCCTGGCATTTACTAACACCAACCCCCACCCTTTATCCCTGACCCTCTTTGTCGAACCCCACCCAGATTCCTTATACTTCCATCCCCTCTGCTCCTCCTGAAACCTCCACCCCAGTCTGTTTCTCCCTCCCCTTGGGCTTGAAGGCTACTCCTCATCTGGAGGAGAGGGCTTGTCAGCCCTCCTTATCCCTTCCCCTCACAAGTTTAAACCCCACCTTCTTGTATGTAGTCAGCCATCCCCTGTTTAAGGACTTCCTTCCCTAATGGGGCAAGATGAAACCTATCTTTGGCATATAGTCCTTTATCCTCCCAAACTCCATTCCAGTTCCCTAACACCCCCAACCCACTCTCTTCACCCCACTTCCTGAGCCAGTCATTAACCTCTGTGAGCTTCATTTTTTTCTGCACTGAGGCCTTTGGTACTGGCAATATCTCCGAAAAGGAAATGTTGCATCCATTATCCTGACAGACTCTGGCAAGTTCTTGGAACCTTGCTTGGATTTCCAAAACGTTATTTCCCTCTAGATCATTAGTTCCCAAATGAACCAGGAAATCCGGTTTCCCTCCACAATCCCTAACCATTTCATACACCATGAACTTTGCTCTGTGCACTGTCAGCCCAGAGATACTCACTACCTTCACCTGGCTATGGCATCCACCCCCCTGTCCCTCCCACTGGATACCCCTAATCATTGAGTCTCCCAATAACAGAACTTTAACACCGCCATCATCCTTATGGTTACCTCCACTATGCCCTCTCAGCCCCCCCTTCATTCATGATCTCAATTCCATGGGAGTCTTCCTGCCTTATTAGAGACCCCCTTGTCACCTTCCCCTTTCTGCCTCCCTTGCTATTTTGCCCACTTAACTCAAACCCCCTCTGAATAGGTGTCCCCTTTAACCCTCTCTTATCCGAACCATTTATCCTGGCCCTGATGGTTTCCCCTTCCCCCACACTGCCATCCTCCCCTTGTAATAGTACCCCTGCCTCCAGAGGCTGTCTGTGGGTCCCCTTTAGCTAGGGCCCCATCCTTGGTACTGACCTCTGCTGAAGGGGGCCTCTTCCACCTCCTTGTCTCCCAGTTCTCTCCAATCATGCTCTCCTCCTCATGTCTGAATATGTTGCATCTCCCCATTTGCTTAACATATATGTTTCTCCTTCTACCTCTGGGACTATTTCTATCCTTTCCATAGCCGGTCTGTGATGCCCTATGGGTATCCGACTCCCTCCCCCCGGCCTCTGTATAAGTTTCCTCATTTCCACCAACCCCTTCCTCCCCCTCTAGGTTGCTTAGTAGCTCAAATTTATTGTGACACTCTATGTCAGCCTCCATCAAATAACCAGAGTTTCCCCTGACTGCACCTCTAAACTGCCCCTCCTGCTCTGTTCACCATGGGAGCTCCCTTCCCACAGTCTGCTGTTTTAGGCTTCCACACAACAGCCCCTCCTGACTCTTCCCCCTCCACTCTCTTTGTATTCAGAATGTTCACCCCGTACGCTTTCCCCTTAGCACCAACTTCCCTATCTAAGGGTCCTCTGTCCCTAATATCCCCCCTCCTGCTTGCTGTAACATAATGTCCTGTAATTTCAGAGCGTTGCCCCAGCCTCCCTCAACCCCACCCTTCTGCTGCCCATATCCACACCCCTTATCCTTGGACACCCCAGCTCCCCCAGCTACGCCTTAACCAATATACTCACTCCTGATACAAGATAGCTGTCTACAGAGGGCAGCCTCCCTCTCCAGGCCCAATTTAGAATTATTGCCATCCCACAGCCTGTGCAGCCTACAACCCTTCCGAAGATGCCTGCCATGGTGGAATATGGCCACCCTGTTTATCCCCTCTGTTTATATGGCACACCCTCTTTCTCAGTCCCTTTCCCTTGGAATACAGTTTCTCTTTATACCGACTGTAGTTATTTACAAACCCAATTTCAACCCCACCAATAAAGTTCCCAAGTCTCACAAACACATACAGTCCAGTGTGTGTTCGGTCCCACTAACAGTGTGTGTAAGCAGACATCAGGCACTGTATGATGTCACATGCCCACCAGCTCCTGTTGCTTCGAATTTCAGTCCCAAACAGAAATACTCAGCCCTTCAATCCCAACCCCCAGTGGCTTTTCAGTATTTAAGAAAGCCTACAAAACAGGGTGGGTGGGAGGATTCTTACCAAACACCAGGCAAACAACACATTTAAATTTCCCTCTAATTAACCCTGCCAAACAACTGTTCCCAAGCCTCCAATTTTACAATATCACAGCCCAAGTAACAGTTCTAATTCAAGGTAATAATTTTTAACACATAGAACTAATTTCACTTACAAAACTATTCAAATATTTCAGTTAAAACAGAATATAACCCCAGACCTCTGTCCTACCAGCCTGCAGCTTAAGTTCCCAAGTGAACAATGAAGGCCAAGGTAATTCCTGTTTAAAGACAAGGTAATTGCAGCTAATGTCCCTTCCCCCAAACACCAGGCAAACAACAAATTTAAATTTCCCTCTAATTAACCTGCCAAACAACTGTTCCCAAGCCTCCAATTTTACAATATCACAGCCCAAGTAACAGTTCTAATTCAAGGTAATAATTTTAACACATAGAACTAATTTCACTTACAAAACTATTCAAATATTTCAGTTAAAACAGAATATAACCCCAGACCTCTGTCCTATCAGCCTGCAGCTTAAGTTCCCAAGTGAACAATGAAGGCCAAGGTAATTCCTGTTTAAAGACAAGGTAATTGCAGCTAATGTCCCTTCCCCCAAACATCAGGCAAACAACAAATTTAAATTTCCTCTAATTAACTCCTGCCAAACAACTGTTCCTAAGCTCCAATTTTACAATATCACAGCCTAAGTAACAGTTCTAATTCAAGGTAATAATTTTTAACACATAGAACTAATTTCACTTACCAAACTATTCAAATATTTCAGTTAAAACAGAATATAACCCCAGACCTCTGTCCTACCAGCCTGCAGCTTAAGTTCCCAAGTGAACAATGAAGGCCAAGGTAATTACTGTTTAAAGACAAGGTAATTGCAGCTAATGTCCCTTCCCCCTAACACCAGGCAAACAACACATTTAAATTTCCCTCTAATTAACCCTGCCAAACAACTGTTTCCAAGCCTCCAAAGTTACAATATCACAGCCCAAGTAACAGTTCTAATTCAAGGTAATAATTTTTAACACATATAACTAATTTCACTTACAAAACTATTCAAATATTTCAGTTAAAACAGAATATAACCCCAGACCTCTGTCCTACCAGCCTGCAGCTTAAGTTCCCAAGTGAACAATGAAGGCCAAGGTATATAGCAAGACTTCATGTTGTTTGAATTACTATTTAAGAAATTGTTAAGAACGCAGGATTTGAACCTGTCCTGTCCTTTTGGAGGGGTGGATTTATCTAACTATACATTAAGTAAGCTGTTCCCATCACCATCAATAAAACTATATTCACATTCCCATGCACAAAGTGCCTTACTGACTGAAGCAAAAATGGATTGGAAATGGTTAAATGGAACATAAATGGAAGCTATATTATCCCAACTTCATCTGTAAATGAATCTATACTCTTACCTTTAAACTTTCAGCAATTAATAACGCCGCCCCTTTTTTGTTACTTTTTGAGCATGAGAGAAATACACGTCCTTAATTGTACCTCTTTTTAATTTTTGAGATTCTTTTTTATTCAAATAAGTTTCTTGAAGTGGTGTGATATCAATTCTTTTATCTCTTATTGTCTATATATCTTTTTACTGGGCCGTTTATTCCATTTACATTCCATGTCATGACTTTTAACAGAGATTCCACGTTACTAAAAACAACTTCTACTTCACACTTGTACCTTCCAGTGCTATTTGTTTAATCACATCTAGTCCATGTATCATTGACCCCTTTTTTGTTTACTTTTTCCCTTGTGTGGGATGCATCTCTCCCCCATCCTCTTGTAAACCCCCAACCGCCTCCTAACACAGTGGCAAGGACCAAGGCCAATGTTCTTTAATAGACTCAGCAAAGCTTTGAAGGGGCAGATCATGCCAGATCAACCTGATCACCTTCTTCTAGGAGGTAACTAGGGAGGTGGAAAGGGGGTAGTGGCATGGACATAGTCTATCTGGACTTCAGCAAGGACTCTGATACCGTGATGCATGACAAGCTACTGGGCACAGTACACTAGTGTGGTGGGACTCCAAGATGACCTCACTGGTGTGAACACACATCAGTCTGAGCTCCTGCATTTGATGAAGGCTACAGTTTAGCATTTTTGGTTTAGTGGCTTCAAAACTGCTTTTCTCATGTAGTTTTGATGGGAAAACCTAGGGGACCTACTACATCAGCAAACATAACGACTTTCAGCAAATAATCGCATGGACAACTGGAAAAAGTGCAGAGGCCTGGAGATAATTTATTTAAAAAACTCTCCTACTTCTAAATGACTAATGCACATCAGAATTACTTGGTAATGAATTGTCAAATACATGCTTTCATCAACTGTATTACCGGCAAGTCTTATATAGTACATCTACTCATGCATTCCTGGACTGTCCTAGAAAGTTGAAAGGACAACCGGGACTGCTATATATTGTTACGTTTGTCTGTTGTTGTTGAAAAATGAAGTTTATTAAAAAAAAAAAGTTTTATATCCCTCCTCTTCTTTACCTTTCTAACCTGCCACCCCATACACAGCCTCTTTCCCCTACATGTGTAGTTGCCGGCTGCCTCACTCCAAAGATCCCTGCTTATAACCCCTGTATGCCTATGGTTGACTGTACATCTGCTGACTTCAATTGTAAAATAATGCTGTTTTTATTTATTTCAACCTTGTACTGTATATACTTTTTCTTCCTTGTATATTATTGCTTTTTGTATACCTGCTTCTGTACTGTACTTTGATGTATTCATGACCAGGTCCACCTTGCAAATGAGCCTTGCTCAATGGTGCCTGCCTGGATAAATAAAGATTTTGATTGATTGAAAGACATCCTGAACTGCTAGCAGCTCATTTCCAGATAAGTCCTAGGGGACGGAAGAGAACAGTACAGTACAGTGCAATTACAAAATACAATGCTCAGAAAAGGCAATAATATGCAAATAAGCACAACAGAAATGAGCAATTTGCAATTCACAGGTAATGCTTCTGGGCAGGCAATATGCAATATAATAAAAGTGCAGGAGAAGAACAATGTGAACTGCAGTGTAAAATAATGCAACACTCAGTAGGGATAGGGATGTAGTGGATGAAAACTAGGGAAGGGAGGTATACTAATAATAGTGGAGGGCAGGGGATAAAATCCAGGATCCAGTGTCGGGGCAGCTACAGGAGGGAGCAGAGAAATCGGAGAGGAGAGATTTCAGAGCATGAAGGAAAGGAACAGAATGAATGGAAAAGGGGCAAGAGCTCCAGAGTTTAGGGAAGCAGAAAGAAAATGTAGCCTGACCAGCAGTGGATTTCATTTGGGAAGGGGGCGGGAGCCAGAGCAAAGTTGTGAAGGGAGTAAAAGGTAGTTTGGGGGGGGGGCAAGACAAGAGGGGAGGGAACCATGCCAAAATCTGGAGATAAAGGACACACAGTGGGCAAGGCACCTGGCATCAAGATGGTAAGCCTGCAACCCCAGCACACGTCTGCAGAGTCCGAATTGCACCCGGTGGCAGCAGGGCTGAATCAGGGCGCAACACTCTCTTAGTTGCAGCAAGGAACTGCTACAGTAAATGATACCTTAGCAAGCTTTAAAAAAGTAATATAGGATGTTATTGCCAGCAGCAGAAGAGTTCCCTAGGGCAATTTCTGTACACTTCTACAAGAAAAAATGAGCACTTTTGAGAAAGGTACGACAGAAAGGTGGTATAGTCTACAAAGGGGTAACAACAGCTGTCTATCTGGACTTGAGTGCAGCTTTAAATGAATGCAGAAAGGCATATGATTCAGTCAAGTACGCTCCGAGACACAAGAATTATACGTACGCCTTACTAATGCTGGCTAAATTAAAAAATTATGCTAAATGGAGCACTGCAATACTATACAGACGTCAAAAAGGCAAAAGACTCTGAAGACTCTTAAGAGAACACTTAACTTTTCCTTGTGGGCCATTAATGATCTGATGGTAAAGAACTTTCTGGAACTTATTTATTTAAAAGTTTAACCGGGAAGTACATACTAAGCTGACAACAGCTGGTTTCCGGATGAGTCCTGGGGGAGAGGGAAGAAAGAGATAGCTATCAGTAAAATAACAAAGTAAACTACAATAATATATGGTGATTACAAGCAGAACCATAAATATTAAAGGCAAAATAGTAGATGAAGGCAACTAGAAAATAAAACAATCTCAATATATACAGAAAGAAAACAATATCGGAATTTGGAACAGCAAGAAGAGGGCAAGACTAGAGAATAGTGGAAAAGAGGAAGGGTCAAAGGTAGTTGCAGATAGGATGATGAAAGTCAGAAAGAAGAGACTTTAGGGAGCAAGGAGAAGAGGCAGAATGAATAGAAAGGGGATGGAAAGACCAGAGTTTTGGAAAGCGGTAAGAAAAAGCAGGTTGGCCAACAATAAATTTTCTAGAAGTGAAATTGAGAGAATGGAAAGTATTGTTGTGAAGAAGCAGGAGGGGAAAGAAGGGCTTTGAGATAAAAGGGAAGGATGCCGAACCAGAATTTGGACAAAAAAAAGAGACACAATGGGAAAGGTGTCTAGCTTTAAGAGAGGGGGAGAGAAAGAGCTGAGTAAAGAGTGCGGTGGTGAGTACAAGAGGGGCAATCTAAAGCAAAGTGGCAGAAGGAATGAAAAAGGGTTCCAGTCTGGCAAGGGACGTTTTAGGGGCACTACTGTAGACTAAGTCACCACAGTCAAAGATTGGAAGAATCATTTTTAGTACAATTTCTTGGTGGGCAGGGAGCGATATACTTGCTTTGTTCCTGTACAAAGCACCAAGCTTAGGATGAAGCTTATGCTTATGGTGAATAGCATCAATGTGCACAGAGAAATCAAGATGTCAGTCAAGGCAGACCCCGAGGTAAGGAGGAGAAATCTTCAATTTTTGCAACATCAAAGGTATTAAATTGTGGAGGAGAAGGGTGTGTAGTGATATGAGCGAGTTTTAAAGAGCATCTCAATTTGAGTGACTCAATAAAACCGCTCGTAGTATGAGCAACTGTTAAAAAACACCGACAAGTACTTGATAGCGAGTGTAGCAGTGAGCTGCACTCACTCGAACAGGATATCTGGATTTGTTTAGCCAAGCCCTGCCGGGTGGCTGTTTGGCATAATGGCTTGAGCCACCACCTCTGGAGCTGGTGGACCCAGGTTCGGATCTGGGTCCAGCTGTAGAAGCATTTTTTTTGTTGTTGCGTTTTCTTTCCCCTGTGTCTGCGCCCCCCAGTGGTGTTGATTATAACTGCAGGGGCCGGGGGGGATAGCCTCGCATAAAATAGTATTTTTCATTTGCAGATTTGCAGTCGCTGGGGAAGTAATCGACTGTCGCTGTTTGTGACGGTCGGTGTTAATCTTGACTGCCCTTTTTACTTCGGTTTTTTGTGTTCGCTCTTTGTAGTCGGTGCAGTTTAAGACTCACCGTTATCACATACAATCGAGGAGAAGTCTGGCAAGCCTCTGACGGGTACCAAAAGTCAATTAAGACTGTTTTTTGGCATTAAGAGACAATTGATTAACCTTAAACCAGTGCAGAATGTTGTCAAAATCCAACTGTAATCAGGCGGTAGGGTCATGGGGAGAGGAGCCAGATGTAAAAAGAACTGTGTCATCAGTGTACATATGAATGGACGCAGAGAACATACAGAGGGTAGGTCATTTAGGAATACTGAAAAGAGAATAGGATCCAGGACAGACCCCTGAGGGATGCCTAAGCTAATGGAAAGTGAAGGTGAAATTGATTTTCCTATCCAGATAGCTTGAGATCTGCCTTTAAGGTAGGAACAAAACCAACTGACTGAACAGTCAGAAGGTCCGCAGCTTTAAGTTTGTCCAGTAGGAGGGGATGCGTCACAGTGTTGAAAGCTTCAGCAAGATCAACAAAAATGGCAGAAGTCATGAGTCCTTTATCCATACCTGTAAGTATGGAATCAGTGAGCCAAAGGAGGGAACTAGAAATGGAGTGGCATTTCCTAAAAACCAGACTGGACGGGAGAGGAAAAAGGAGGCGTTGTTGAGAAAGGAAGTAAGCTGAGATAGAACAACGTGTTCTTGTAACTTAGCCAACATAGGAAGGAAAGAAATTGGACGGAAGTTATCAGAAGAAGTGGAATCACCACCTTTGTGAATAAGTAAGACAATAGCCTGTTTCCAGATGTCACGAGAAAATAGCAGAGGAGAAGTAAGGTAATGGGAAGAGCAATGGCAGGTGCTGAGTGAAGGAGAAGCTTGGAGCTGAGATCATCAGAACTATCTCCCTTTAGTGAATTTCGGGAAAGCAGGGCCTTTAGGGAAACAGCAGGAGTGATAGGAGAGAAAGAAAATGAAGCAGGAGAAGAAGGTGGGGATAGGGAAGGGGAGTTGTAGAGGAAGGGATAAAAGAAAGGGCACATGTAGTAAAGTAGGAATTAAAAGAGTCAGCAACAGCAGAAGGATCAGAGATAAGTGAGTCACCAATCTTTATAGTGGGAGGGACAGACTGGGTCTGAAGGGAGAAAAGGGAATGGATAACCTTCCAAAAAGTGAAGGGGTTACTTATGTTGTTTTGGAGCATGGAACCAAACTACTCAGATTTCGCAAGTCTGACTTTTGGATTCAGATTCTATTTGAAAGCTGTGGGGACAGGCCTAGCTTTGCACTTGTTAACGTGCTATTGCAGAATTTATCTAACATTTACTTATCTTGAAGCTGGCAATTAGTCAGCATGCCCTCTGGACATTAGCCATCGTTTCAAAATAGGACTGATATATTTTCATTTAAGTGATGATGCGCTTGGCATCAGCTTTCGCAATTTAAAAACTGTGACCGTATTTGTTAAACGCTCTCCAAAATGAGGAGTGTTTTTATGTTACTGTGGCTGAGGCATATTCTTGGGAAGTGGTCTCTGAGTTACAGCTTTAACAACATTATTTTCAGAAAGCTGAGAGCAATGGGCTCTACCGCTCTGGGCCTCTGCTGCTATGGATGGAGCATACCACCATTTGCCTCTTAGGGGAGGCTTTGCTTCTTTTTCAGGGCCGGGGGACCTCACACAGTTTGTTTTTTTGTTAAGGAAGCTTCCGCTTCTACACAGTAGTACATTCCCGGGGGAGCTCTCCTCCCTCCATGACATGGGACATCCTCAGCGGTAGGTCATAGTGAACTGGAAACTGAATTTACAATACTGGTCAAATAAGGTTTTACCATGATTTATTTACTCTGCAACAGGTGCTAAAACTGGAAGAGTGTTGGGGAATTGGTTACCCTATGAGGACTAAGTTTACATTAATTATTTGCCAAAAGAACACTATAAGACATTTTTTTATTACTTTTAATTTAGCAGATCAGGGCTTCATTGCACAACTTATATGAAGGCTTTTCTTTTCTCAGCCGACATGCAGTGGGGTACCATCCTGGAATAACTTGCTGCGAAGATCATTTTGAACTATAGAACACATAGCTCACACGTGTTTTTACAAATTAAACTAACCTGCTCCAACTGTGTGCCAGATTCTTCTAGACTGTCTAAACCAAGAGAGCCTGGTGGCATCAATGGCAGTGACAGTGTCAGAGGGGCTCAGAAGTAGTGGGAGCCTTGCCAACAGAGCCTAGTACCAGACGTCAAGCCTGGTGAGTGGGCACAAACAAAATTAATCAATGGGTACCCTGGGTAGTACAGTGAGCAGGGAATCCCTTTGCGTTAGTACATGTTCCTATAGCATACAGATTCATCTGTGCTCATAAAATGGGAGGTGATATCCCTGTGATCAGCGTCAGTGGCTTAGTAGGTAGCATGCTTGCTCTGGGGCCAGAAGATTGGAAGGTTGTGGGTTGCAGCCTCACTCCACATAAATGTTATTCGGGTTAATACCTATAAATGACACTGTAGTGCAGTACGAGGGGAATGCTGCATTAGTGAGGTGCCATCCTTAGGATGAGACAATAAACGGAGGTCCCTTCTGCCAATCTCTGGTCACTGCCCAGGGAGAAGTAAAAGATCACATGGTACTTACCAAATAAGAGCAGGGGAGTTTCCGCAGTCCCATGGCCAACTTTGCCCCTGCCAATAAAAAATAGGTCCATGCAACCCACCTCCCAGGAGCACCTATAATAGCGGAGTGTACTTTCCTGGTCAAATATTACAAATAAAATAAATACAATGCTAAATTAGTATGCAACTATGACACCTTCAATTAAAAAATGCAAATCCCTTGGTTCCCACACACCATCACACACACAGATATGAAAGTCAGCAGTGCTCTCTGCTTACCTGGTTTTAACATCTGCTGTGCTACTTTGGCAACATAAAGTGCCAAGGAGAACGTAAATCTGAGATTCTGCTGTCTGATTCCATTCTTCACAGTATCCATTACATACAGCAACTGTAGCCGAGGACACATAACATGGCAGGGGAGAGAGAGGGAAATAAATTGAAACAGACATTATTTGAGGAAGAGCGGCTTTTTTTTTTTTTTTAAAAGCACATTTTCATTCATTTGTTGCCCTGGTGTCAGACATTCACAGATACAATACACAGAACTGAGCAATAAAGCAAAAGTAGTAGCTTTGCTGTGACACACAAGAAGGTACCAATTTGTTTGTTTTAATGAAGCCAGGCTTTCTGGGCTGGCACCCCACAGATACAGGGAGGCGAATGTTTAATTGCCAACATATCAACATTGATTAGGGAAATTTATTCTTGGGGAATTTTATGACACCAAACTGTAAACACTAACGCAGCAAGGTTACAAGTGAATGTTTGGCCTGTCTCTGTTTGCAAACAAAATGCAAACCCCATTTTATTTCTGTGAACCAGTTAATCTATATTATTGAGAAAACATACGCGCAATGACATTGCCAAGATTGGATTTAGAAGGCGCTGCTTGGGTCCTAAAAGATAACATGGTAGTGGAACAGTAAAGTACAGTTACATAAGAACTTACCGTAACAGTTGATCTTCGAGAACAGCTCTTGCAGCAGGTTACACCATAAGGACTGAAGTCAGCAGGCAGCAGGACCCCACAGAAAACTTCCAGCTAGCTATACATAGCAGGGGACTGCGCCCGACGTTGGCCCTGCCCCTGACGTCAGATACATTATAAAAGGGGTGGTCCACCAGCATACCTCAATTCTCCCGCTGGAGACTCCCGGCGTAACGATGTAATTCAGAAGGGGAGACCGAAGATCTGCTTCCAGAGGAAGACTAATAATTCTGATGCGTCCGAGATGCTATGAAGTAGAACCAAACCTCCTGAGGGGAAGGTGGGAAGGAAACTACCTGCTGCAAGAGCTGTTCTCGAAGATCTACTGTTACGGTAAGTTCTTATGTAACTGCACTATCTTACTTCGAAATATGGCTCTTGCAGCAGGTTACACCATAAGGACTGATTCCCAAGCAGTAAAGGTGTATTGCTAACTCAGTTGAGAAGATGATAGAAGAGATCAAAGGGAGAGGGGCCTCTCAGGACAAAAGTCCCCGAAGGACAGCCAGGCCGAAGCCCACTCTACACCTGGAGGCGATGTCCAAACTGTAGTGTCTAACGAAAGCATGCACTGAACTCCAAGTGGCAGCTGTGCAGATGGCGGATGTCGCACATTCTTCAGGGTAGCAAAGGAGGTAGCCACCCCCCTCGTAGAATGGCCCTTCACCAGTCCCGGTAAGGGCTTGTTGCGTTTCTGATAACAGAAAACAATGCAGTTAACAAGCCACCTGGAGAGACTTTATTTCGATACGGGTGCACCCATCATCCTTTGAGCGAAGGATGAAAACAGTTGGTTGGACTGTCTGTGTGAATGGGTTCTGGCAAGTAAAACCTCAAAATCCTGTGCACATCTAGAATGTGCAATAGGGCTTCCCCCCTGTTCGAATGGTTGGGGGAAGTACACCTGAAGGTTGATGTCCTGGCTTAAGGTTAAGACTGAAACCAACTTGGGAAGGAACTTAGGACTGGTCCCTAAGGACTCCCTGTCCTTATGGAAAATCAGTAAGGCTCTTTGCACATGAGCACCTGGAGTTCGGAAATGCTCCTTGCCGAAGTAACAGCAACTAAAAATAACACCTTTCACAACAGGAGGCGAAGCTTGCAGTCTGAGGCTGGTTCAAAAGAGTCAGTGTAAGCTGCTCTAAGATAAAAAGAAGGTCTCAGGGAAGAATCGGATCCTTTATAGGGGGTCTCAGATGTAAGACACTACGCAGAAAAGTGCAGGAAGCCTCTAACTGGGCTAATGAACGCTGACCAACTGGTGTGCGGTATGACGAAATGGCACAGAGGTGTACTTTCAGAGAGGAATACACCAATCCTGATTGGAAAAGGGATAGGAGGTAATCCAAAATAGACTTCTCAGGGCATCAAAGAGGATCAAGGTCATGAGCCTGAGCAGAGACAAAACCTCCACCGTTTCAGAGCATAAGTGGCATGAGTAGATGGTTTCCTAGCTGCCACCAGGATATTGGCAACCCCTTGCGAGACCTCATACCTAAGAATGGCTACATCTTTAGGAGCCAGGCACTGAGGTTCAGGGATTTGAGATTCAGATGGACCAGGGAGCCGGCCTCCTGGGACAGCAAATGTGAGCTGACCGGTAAGGGTAATGGAGACTCCAGAGCCAGCTGGTGAAGCAGCAGAAACCAGATCTGTCTGGGCCAAAAGGGCACCACCAAGATCATTGACGCTCATTCTGATTGAAGCTTGAGAAGAACCCTCTGGATTAAATGGAAGGGCAGAACAGTGTAGAGGAACCTGCCCATTCAAGAGAGGGACAACACGTTTCACCAGAAAACACCAGGTCTTGGATCTAGTGAGCAGAAATTGGACAGTTTTGCATTGTATGGGGACGCAAATAAGTCTACATCTGGTGTCCCCATCATAGGAACAGGTCCTCGATGACCCTCTTGTAGTAATTCCCTTTCATTAGCTCTGGCCTTTGACCAGCTCAGGAGATCCATGACAGTGTTATCCACACCGGAAACATGCACTGCAGTAAGTGTGATGCTGTGCTGTAGTACCCAGTCCCACACCCATTTTGCCTCTCTGCAAAGGGGGTAGGAGAGAGTGCCTCCTTGTTTGTTGATGTAATGCACCACCAAGGTGTTGTCTGTTTGGAATAACACATGACCCAGTGGGATCTCTGACTATAAGGCCTGTAAGGCATACAGGACCGCCCTCATCTCCAGAACACTGATGTGGAGGTGAGTCTCCAGGTGCAACCAGGTTCCCCTGGGTCCTGGTTCCTTCCAGGAGAGCTCCCCAACCGGACCCCGAAGCGTCGGTGGTGAGAGTCAGGGATGGGGCAGGCACCACAAAGGGGACTCCCACGGTAAGATGTTCCAGGACCAGGCACCACTGCAAGTCCTGAATGACTGGCCCTGTTATTCTAACTAGGTGGTTTAAGTGATCCTGTCTCTGGTCCCATTGGGCTCTCAGTGTCCCCTGAATAACTCTCATGTGGAGGCAAGCGAGGGGGACCGTGGCAATAGCAGCCGCCATACGTCTGAGCAGGCAAAGTGTGGTCCAAGTGGGAACCAGATTTCGTGCCATGATAGTCTTTATCGGTGACCTGATGCATTCCGCTCTGTCCTTGGGCAGAAAGGCTTTCCCTTGACGGGTATCCAGAACCACGCCGATGAACTGTAGTTTCTGCAAGGGAATGAGACACGACTTTTCTTGGTTGATGGTGATCCCCAGAGACTGGAATAGGGAGCAGGTGTCGTGAATGGCCTTCTCCAGTGCTTCTTGAGAAGAGACTATCAGGAGCCAGTGGTTCAGATAAGGGAAGACATAATGGCCTTGTCTCTTGAGGGCTGCTGCTACGACTGCCATGCACTTGGTAAAGACATGTGGTGCCGAAGATAGGGCGGACGGGAGTGCTCAGAACTGATAATGATATCCCAAAAAGGCGAAGCTCAGGAATTTCCTGTGTGACCAGGTGATGGGAAGATGAAGATACGCGTCCTGCATATCCAGAGATGCTAGCCATGCACTTTGCTTGAGCATGGGAATGAGACCCAGTAGGGTAACCATGCGAAAGCGTTTATACATCACATAGATATTTAGGTCGCTGAAGTCTAGAACCGATTTACTTTGGAACCAGGAAAAAGTGGGAATAGTATCCTCCTTTTCTCTGGTTCTTTGGTACAACCTCGATGGCGTCCTTGGAAAGGAGTGCCGTGATCTCCTGCTGGATGAGCAGGGCATGCTGTCCCAAGTAACGGGAACGCAGAGGAGGTCTTGACGGTGGGCGGTTGAGGAACTCTATAGAGCGTCCTCGAATGATAAGCTGAAGAACCCACTGGTCAGAGGTAATCCTCTGCCACCCTGACAGGTGGTAAGCGACTCGACCCCCAACCCTCTCTTCCCTTTGATCCAGAGGGGAGGCAGGGGCCGGGAAAGAGTCATGCTGTGGCAATGGTGGCTCCAGAAGGTTGGGTAGACTTAGTGTTTCTCTGGCCCTGACCTCCGGAGAATCTTGGCTGGTTCTTACGGCCGAAATTGCCCGTGTTGCTGTTGGCCTAACCGAGGTTATTGCTTACTCTGTCGGCCACGAAAACGATTCTGTGGTCTGCGAAAGGAACTAGACTTTGACTAATATACATGGTCTGAACCGTTCTAACCGCCTTCCTGGCATCTTGAAGTCTAGTGATAACCCTCTTGGAGTCTTCACCAAACACCACCAATCCATTGTAGGGGATGTCCATGATTCCTTTCTGGACATCTGGAGTAAATCCAGAGACCCTCAACCAGGAGTGTCTCCGTAGACAAACGCCTGTCGAGGCACCTCTCGCAGCAGAGTCGTTCATAGCCCGGAGGACTTGGGTCCCAACATCAGAGCCCGTGCGAAAGAGGTTTAGAAGCTCCTCCTTCTTTTCACCATCTGGGAAGTCCTTCAGTAGGTCTTGTCCCTGGTCCCACAATGCCTTTTGAAATTGCACCATGTGTATCAAATAGTTGAGGGACCTGAGAGAGCATGTATCAGAAGCATACATGCGACGACCCAGTGAGTCCAACTGTTTGGATTCCTGGTCTGGGGACTGTGTACTGAGGTGCTGGGGCCGCTGGGAGCGGTCGCGTGAAGCCTTGATGACTACCAAGTCAGCCAAAGGTTGCTGAGATAAATAAGGAGCATACAGCGGGGCCCTGTAGAGCCTGTCGGCCTTCTTGGGGACTGCTGGGGTTGAATGAGGATGCTTCCATGCAGCCCTGGTAGTATCCTGTAAAATGTCCACCGGGGTGGAACCACCACAGGCTTGGGGTCTTTTTGCCTCAAATAGCGTGCCAGGAGTTGCCGTTCTGGCTCTAACTCTTCTGTCTCCTATTCCATGTTCTCCTGAATGTGGTGCATAATATCGGAGAATGATGGGTCATCCAGTGGTGACCTAGGGAGGTCGTGAGGATCTGGAGAAGAAGGCTCAAAGGGAGAGACTGACCGAGGGGGTACCCAGAGAATCAGGACATGAGTCATCACCAGATGAAGACGGGGATCTTCATCAGGCCTTTGTCTTCTGCGGTCACTAGGAGACCTTGAGGGGGTTCTGGAGCCCAGAGGTCTCTTAAAACTTCGAAATCTAGGTGTCGGGCCTTGGACTTACCCCTAAGCGGCGGTGTAGGGTCCCGAGGCTCAGGTGTCAATGCCCTGGGAGATGCCACAGGAGGTGGAACCTCATTGGGGGGTTTTGTGGGTACAACATCTTTTTTAATGGTATCCCACCAAAAACTGAAAAGCTCCTTGACCTCCTGGATATTCAGACCGGACGAAGGGTCTGGAGCCAGTCTGTCTGGCATTAGGGCCAGGAATTGGTTGCTGAGGGGCTGTTGGGTCTGGCGTCAAGTCTTTTGGAAGACCGATATCGGGCAGACCGATGTCTTCGACATCTCCTGATGTCTGGTCGTCCGTGGCGTGAGCACCGGCGTCCTCCTCTGACGCCCCCGTGACCGGTGTCAGGTGGCAGAGGCAGGGGTGGCGTTGGGTCCTTGGGGCGTTTTCTGGACAATGGCGCCGGCGTCCGTTTAGCCTCTGTCATCCATTTGGGCGACGTTATCTCCGAAGTCTTTCTTGAAGGGACCTCTGAGCCCCTGGGCAGCTGGGAGACCGAACAGTGTCCCGGTGTCAGTCCTTAGCGTCGGCGCTAGACGTAGTCGCTGACTTGGGCTGAGGCCTGTGGCAGTCGGAAGCCTCCGACCTGGTGGCTGACCCCGGAGGATGGCTATCCTTAGTCTTGGTTTTCAGTGGCTGTAAAGACACTGAGCTAGAGCCCCCTGAAGCCCTAACCTTAACCGGGGTGGGGTGGGGGCTGAGACCTAACCCAGGCTGGAGAGCGATCAGACTGGGCAGAGCTGGAACTGGCCCAGGAGTACGAGGCTCGATTCAGGGATTGAGACCTATCCTTGTCCCGATGCTTATCCTTGTTTCCTCGATGTGTGCGAAGGTTCCCCTCGAGAGGATGGATCTTTCTGCATGGCCTTAAGTTTTTCTTTGAGGAGAAAATTCTGTAGTGCTTTCTGGCGGTGTATCCTAGTTCTACTGTTAAACTGCTGGTAGATGGAACCCTGGATATCGTGGTCTGGGCCTAGGCACCGCACACAGGCCCAGTGCCTATCTTTGAAAGGGATCTGTTTGCTGCAAGCGCACTTTGAGGGGTGTCCTTCTGTGGAAGGAGTCAGGGAAGAAGACATGTACTTGTTGAGTAGAGATGAAATCTCGATGGAAAATAAGGCAAATTCTTTCTGGCATCGTTTGTCTTGCTGAGGCATCCATGGAGCCGATGCGCGTGAGTTGACGGTGGGAAAAGAATGGCGGTATGCTGGGGGACTGCCCCTTTTATGACGTATCTGACGTCAGGGTCAGGGCCGACATCAGGGGTGGTCCCCCGTGATGAATAGCGAGTTGGAAGTTTTCCGTAGAGTCCTGCTGCCTGCCTGCTTCAGTCCTTATGGTGTAACCTGCTGCAAGAGCTGTATCTTGAAGTAAGATCTGTGCAGGCTGGCTGCGTGTATGTGACGGTGGGGTGAGAAAACATGGGATTTGTGTGGTAATATCCTGAAAGATTGTACCATTTGTTATTTTCCACCTAAAATAGTAACTAGTGTGAAGAAAATACAGGTTACTCACCTGTAACAGGAGTTCTAGGAATGGTATATGTTGTTCATCCACACTGTCTGGCAGGTATCCTTGCCGCTTTAAATCTTGCCGGAAGGTCTTCAAGCTGACTCCTCCCACCCACCCGGGTGGTAAAACTCTCGGCTCCGCCCCATGACGCCAGATCTGGCCCACTGGAAGCTCAGGTTGTGCATCAGCCGAGGTCGGGTGGGTCGTGTGGATGAACAACATATACCATTCCTAGAACTCCTGTTACAGGTGAGTAACCTGTATTTCTAGCGACATGGATATGTTGTTCATCCACACTGTCTGGCAGACTCCTAGCAGTTCTCCGGGAGGAGGGAGGCAAGGCGCACACCCCCTACTTAGGGAATAGAGACTGGAGAACCGAGGCCCCAAAACCAGCATCCCGGCGTGACTCAAGGTCGATGTGGTAATGGGTGATGAAGGTGTGTGCTGACTCCAGGTAGCAGCCCTGCAGATTTCCTGGATAGGGACGCCCCTGAAGCAGCCACCGATGCAGCAGTATGGCGGGTAGAATGAGCTCTTATCCTCTGGGAGGCTCCATGCCTGCCAACTTATAGCAGAGATCTATGCAGGAGGTGACCCACCTGCCTATCGCCTGCTTGGCTGCAGGTCTGCCAGGTGCGGCTTCAGCGTAGGTGACAAACAGCTGGCTAACCCTCCTCGACTTTCAGCCGTGGCGCCCTTATAGTAGCTTAGCCCTCTAAGGTCCAGAGTATGGAGCCTATATTCGGCCTCTGAGGTGTGATTGGGGTAGAACACTGGCAGAGTCAACACCTGGTTAAGGTAAAATTCCGACACCACCTTCGGAAGGAATTTCGGGTGGGGGCGCAGGACAACCTTGTCCCGGTGGAAGACCAGGTAAGGAGACTCGATCCAAAGCGCCTGGAGCGCTCCCATCCTTCTGGCTGACGTGATAGCCACCAAGAAGGCGGTCTCTCCACGACAGGTGAGAGAGTTCACACCTGTGCATTGGTTCGAATGGCTTGCCCATGAGCTTTGCCAGTACCAGCAGTAGATCCCACGGAGGTGGAGGTTCTCGATCGGGAGGAAATGTGATCAAGGCCTTGAAAAGCGCCAGACCACCTCTCCCACGCCGCCATCGACTGCTTCCCGGCCCGCTACCGTAAGCAGAGATGGCTGCCAGGTGCACCTTAAGGGTCGCCAACCCAAGCCCTTGCTGAGAAAGGGACCAAAGGTAGTCCAATATGCTCGCCAAGGAACAGGAGGAAGGGTCCAGGCCCTTGCCTGGTACCAAATGGAAAATCTCTTCCATTTGAAGGCGTAGCATTTTCTGGTCGACTCCTTGAGGACGCCTCAACTACGCTGAGGACCTCACAGAAAGACCCAAGGCCTGGAACTCTAGCTGCTCAGGAACCAGGTCAGTCAGGTGCAGGATTGAAGGTCCCGATGGAATACCTTCCCTGATTGACTGAGAGCAGGTCCGGGCGAGCTGGAAGCTGCCTTGGGAGCCTGGAGCTGAGGCTGAGGAGATCTAGGTACAGTACTGGTGGGGCCAGTCTGGGGCTATCAGAATCACCTCGCGCCTTGTCCCTCCTTGCTTTGAGAAGCACCTTGTGCATCAAGGGGATCGGGGGAAAGGCGTAGAAGAGGCCCGGGGTCCACGGCCTCGAGAAGGCATCCCCCTGCAGCGATCCCTGCTGAGGGGGGCGGGCATGGAACAGCCTCAGCTTCGCATTCTCCCTGGAGGCAAACAGGTCCACCTGAGGTGTGCCCCAATGGGAGAATAGATCTTGTACTACCTCCGGCAGGAGAGACCACTCGTGGGACGCAGCCCTATCCGGCTTAGGGCATCGGCCAGGGTGTTGGAGGCTCCTGCCACAAGAATGGCTAGAGATCCGCCTCCAGGCTGCGCACACAGTGACCAGATGCGGAGAGCTTCTCACAGAAGCATGGAGCGCGCCCCGCCTGGCGGTTTAGATAGTACATGGTCGTGGTGTTGTCCGCCTGACCCGGACCACTTGACCTCAAGCAACGGAGCAAAGGCGTGAGAGCTAGGCGGACCGCCGAGCTCCAGCAGGTTGATGTGGCATCGACTCCTCGGGACCAGAGGCCGTGGCGCGGTGTTCCCCAGATGGGCACCCCAACCCATCAGAGAGGCATCGGTCGATAGAGAGACCGCCGCTGGGCGGACAAATGGGATGCCCTCCTGCAGATGAACTGGAACGGTCCACCACTGGGGAGCGCCCACATCCCTGGTCACTGTCACTAGCTGGTCCAATGGATCGCAGCGTTGGGACCACTGGCTGGCCAGCCCCCACTGAAGGGGTGGCATGTTCCAGCGGGCCCAACGGACCACGCTGGTACAGGCCGCCATGAGACCCAGGAGGCGCAGGAAGTCCCGGGCAGGGACGAATGCCCAACCAGAAATGACTGGGCAAAGGAGGAAAGAACCTCGACCCTGTCCGCCGGGAGCCGTGCCCTGGCTCGAAGAGAGTTGAGCTCTGCCCCGATGAAAAGAATCACCTGCTTCAGATCGAGTTCCGACTTGGCCTCGTTGATGAGGAGGCAGACCTGAGAGCAAACCTGGAGGGCCAGATCTCTGGACTGCTCCACCTCCTGTCTGGAGGGCTGCTATCAGTCAATCGTCCAGGTAAGGTAAACCCGGACTCGGCCAAGAGGGAATGCTGTCACCACTGCCATGCATTTGGTGAAGACCCTGGGAGCTGGAGATAGCCAAGGGCATGGCTTTGAACTCGAAGCGATCCCTCCGCCGAAGCGAAGGAACCTCTGATGTGACGGATGGATAGGGACGTGAAAGAAAGCGCCCTGCAGGTCCAGAGAGACAGAACCACACGCGCGGTTCCAAGGATGGTATTATCTGAGCCAGAGGACCATCCTGAAGGTTCGAGACCTTAGGAACTTGTTTAGGTCGTGGAGGTCAAGAATGGGCGCCAGCCCCCATCCGCTGGAACCAGGAGTACCTGGACACGAACCCGGGTTTGGGGGGTCCGCCACCTCTCTTATCACCTCCTTCTCGAGGAGGAGGTGATGTCAGCTCACAGGTGACAGCGAAGCCTCGACCCCGAGGTGCGACGACTCTGAAGGGTGGGGCCTGCTCAAACTCCAGAGGCAGGCCCTTTCCCACCACCTCCAACACCCACCGGTCTGTGGTGATAACGGACCAGGCGGAAAGAAAGTGGTGGAGCCGCCCCCCCATGGGGGGCACTTGGGGTGAGGCGACGGGGTTGGGGGCGACACCCCTCAACCCGTCACTGGACAGGCTTGGAGGAAGGACTGGCCGAGGGACCTCCAGGGCCTTTACCTCTGCTTCCTGGAGGAGGAAGCCGCGGGCTTGGGTTTGGGGCGTAGCGAGCCTGCTGGCCCTGATGCTGCTGGGCCGGACGTGCCGTGGGCGCGGACGGACGAAAGGGCTTGGGTTGTGGTCTGCGGCCCTTGTCCCTCTGAGCGGATGAGACCGAGTCCAAAGTGGCACTGGACTTTTCGATCCTCTGGAGGTGGCCTTCCACTCCAGGGCCGAAGAGGTCGGTTCCCAGGAAGGGGACATCTGCCAATTTGTGCTGGGTATCCTCTGTGAAGGTGGATATCCTCAGCCATGCCCGGCGGCACATAGCCACTGCGGCTGCGACTGACCTGGCGCATGAGTCTCCAATGTCCAGAGCAGTCTGAAGTTGCTGCTTGGCCACCGCCCTGCCCTGGTCCCGCACCTGCCTAACCATGGTCTGCAGGTCAGCCGGGAGATGAGGGACTACCTCGTCCAGGGAGCCCAACAGGGCATGGGAGAAATGTGCCATAAGCACGGCCGAGATGGCCTGACGAAGGCCAAGGGAGGACGCAGCGTAGATTTTTCACCCGGCATAGTCCAATTTCTTGGACTCCTTGTCGGGAGGTTTGTCCACATCCCTAGCGTTTCCGGCACGCCAGAAAATGCTGTCGGTAACTAACCCCTCGGCTGAGGGATGTTCCGAGAAACCGGACAGGGAACCGGTAGGGACCGCATACTTCCTGGCCATCCTGGCCGAAGGCGCAGGGCAGGAAGCAGGGTGCTGCCAGAGCTCCAAGGCCGGGCCCACAAATGGCATCAGCCACAGGAAAGGCCTCCGTAGGGGAATCCCCTCGGTCCAATATCTGAGGGGATACTTGGCCCACTTGGATACGGGCTCGAGCTGCATCCCGGTGGACTCCAAGATGAGCCTGAGCAAACCCAGGAAGGACGAAGGGCTGTCGTCCAGCGACTGACCTCCAGAGGACTCCAAGTCCACTCACCTGGAGAAAAGGGAGGAATCGTCGTCGGACTCAGAAGAGTCCGCAAAGAGCTGACTCGGGCCTGAGCCACCCTCCACCTGCCGAGGGCGATCGGGAGTGAGGGTGACCGACAGCCTATGGGGCAGACCCTGAGCCGACCGAGAGTTCTTGGTCGGAGCCCCAAACAGCGGCTGTGGAGGCGGAGGTTCCAACGGAATCGGTGGAGCAACTGGTTTTGGCCGAACAACCGCCTGGGAACAAGCTCGGTAAGACGAGGTTGTATCGGCTGCTCGGTGACAGCCACTTAATGGCGGGGGCGACGGCGTCGGCTTGTTCCCGGTCAGAAGGCTGTGCCACATAGGGAATCCTAAATAACGTCGGCGTAACTTCGTCGAGCCTCCTCATCCAGAGGAGGATGAGGATGAGCGGCGGCGTTGCCATCATGGTGCAAGATCTAGACCGCTTATGACGGGCGGATCGGCTGGACCGCGAAGAAATCCGAGACCGAGACCGAGAACCTCGCCTTCCGAGGACGGTGCGGGAGGACGTAGGAACGGCTCTCCTGCTCCGGAAGGTTCACCCAGGCTCCGGAACCGGAGGCACTGGCAAGCCCGCGGGATCCTCAACTCCCACCGGGGGAACCGTTGAGAGAGGATTTTCGGCTTTGCCTGTTGACAACCCGTCCAACGGGTCGAGAAAGATCTCGACTGCGTCGACGGGAGTCTCAGTCAAATAACCTGACGGGGACACTGTGAGACCAGTGGCCGAAGCCGAACGATTGACCGAAGTCGATGGCCGACAACTCGGGGAGAGGGACCTTTCCTGCTCCCAAGAGCGTCGATGGAGAGACTTACCCTTGTCTTTCTTCTTGGACCGAGAAGAAGGTCCAGCAGACGTTGGTCCCTCTCCTCTAGTGGAGAGGGACAGACAAAGCTCCTTAAAGGAAGCTGTGTAAGAGGAACCCAGGAAGAGCAGGATAAATGCCGCGGTCGAGGAAAATGCGGCCCGCGCCGCCTCTTCGAGGCGCATCATCTGCTCTAGCTGATCCGGCCGAGGCCCGCCGCTGAAACCACCGACCGGCCTCTTTGACTTCACCGAGGAAAATGTTTTCAGGGTGCCCCAGTTGTAAACGGGCAGCACGGTCTTCGAGGACGTAGGCTGAGAAGGAAGAGCACAGGTCGCAAGCCTGCGGGTTGTGCTCAAGGCCTAAACAGTAGACACACATGGAGTGCGGATCCATCCGAGACATCTTCTGTCCGCAAGGGCACCTCCGAAAACCAGGAGTCGATCTGTCCATCGCAGCCGCGAGGGATAGAAGACCGAAGTCTATAATGCAAAGAACTTTTAAATTCGGAAAACCGAAGAATTAGGAACCAGTCTTATACGCAGAGCGTTAAGGAGGGAACCTGAGCTTCCAAGTGGTAAGGAAGATCTGGCGTCATGGAGTGGAGCCGAGAGTTTTACCACCCGGGTGGGTGGGAGAAGCCAGCTTGAAGACCTTCCGGCAAGATTTAAAGCGGCAAGGATACCTGCCAGACAGTGTGGATGAACAACATATCCATGTCCCTAGAAATGAGGGTTACTCACCTATAAACCATAGTTCCAGCACTGGTACATGGTGCACATCCACACTGTAGCAGTCTTCCTTTAACAGCTGATTTGCCGAACTGTCTTTACCCAAGTGGTATATCTCATGGCTCCACCCACCTGGGTGTTATCCTCCTCATCTCCACCAGTGACATCAGATCTTACATGCTGGAAACAGGGAGGCTGGGTGGATCATGTGGATCACCAGGGGAGGCTGGGTGAATCATGTGGACGTGCACCATACACCATTCCTAGAAAGTAAGTACAGTTACATAAGTACTTACCATAACAGTAGATCTTCGAGAGAAGCTCTTGCAGCAGGCCACACTGGTACGACTATGCCGCTAGCAGTCTACCACTGGGGAACACCCCCCCCCCCGATGTCAGTCATCTGACGTCAGTACAGGCTATATAGGAGGGTGGTTCCCCACACCACCTCAGTTCTTCCACCGGAGACTCTGCATGGCCAGCTGATGGAGAACTGAGGAGGTTATCCTGACAGCCAAAGAAAAGGCAGAAGCAGCTGCGATAGAAAAAAGAGGAGCAGGGGGAAGGAGGGAGGGAAAGCAGGGCATGCTGCAAGAGCTTCTCTTGAAGATCTGCTGTTACAGTAAGTTCTTACGTAACTGTACTATCTTACTTCGAGGAAGGCTCTTGCAGCAGGCCACACCAGTAGGACTGAATCCCAAGCAGTACCGGTATAACCACAATGAAATCACACCGGGAGGAGGACAAATCAGCAGTGAAGATCTCATGACAGAAGGCCCTGAAGAACTGCCAGGCCACAGTTGGTCCTATGCTGAGAGGCAATGTCCAGAGTGTAATGTCTGGTGAAGGTGTGGACAGAACTCCAGTGGCAGCTGCACAGACATCAGCAGCAGACACATTCCTAAAGCAAGCTGTGGAGGCAGCCATACCCCTGGTGGAATGGCTCCTGACTACCCCGGGAAGGGGCTTGTTGTACTAGCGGTAGCAGTAAACAGTGCAATCAGTTAACCACTTAGACAAACACTATTTGGAAATGGGAGAGCCCTCTCTCGGAGGTGAATGAAACAACCAAGTGATCAGTCTTTCTCAAGGACTTAGTGCGGTTCATAGAATACTGCAACATTCTGTGAACAACCCAAGTATGGAGCAAAGACCCCCCCTGGTTAGAATACTCAGGAAAATAAACTGGAAGGTGGATGGACTGATTTAAAGGAGTCTTAGACACCACCTTAGGCTAAAACTTAGGATAAGTACGCAAAGACACCCTGTCTTTGTGAAAAACCAAACAAGGCTCTTTACACATTAGCACCTGAAGCTCAGAAATCATATAAAGCAGAAGCAGAAGCAACAGCAACTAAAAAGAGTGCTCTCCATGACAGAAATCGCAGCTCACAACTCATGGCCGGTTCAAAGGGAGGTAAAGTGAGTTTTTACAATGTAAAATTGAGGTCCCATGGGGAGGCCAGGCCCCAAATGGGAAGTTTTCAGCTGCAGAATGTCCAGCAGAAAATGTGGGACACCTCAAGATGGGCAACAGCTTTGCCTCAATAGGTGCATGGTATGCAGAGATGGCGGAGAGGTGCACCTTAAGAGAGGAGTACCCCAGGCCTGAATCCGAAAGGGAAAGAAGGTACTCCAATACCTGACTAACCAAGCAGGTGAATGGATCCAAATGGCGAGTAGCTGCCCAAACAGAGACGCACTTCCATTTCATAGCACAAATGGCCCTGGTGGAGGGCTTCCTGGCTGCCACTAGGACATCAGCAACCCTAAAGCAACTCCTATGGGAGGCAGTATAGCGCAGTGGTTTAAGGCTCTGAGCTGCAAATCTGGTGACATCCAGCGGACCAGACCTGGGTTTGAATCCCACAGCTTCTACTTGCATGCTGTGTGACCCTGAGCAAGTCACTTAACTTCCCTGTGCTCCCAGGTTGCACCTGTAAAAAAGCTTTCAGCTTAGTGTGTCTCACCTGGTTAAACAACTAAAATAAAAAAAATAAATAAATAAAGGAAACCCCAAAGTGGGAAACAGCTAGGTCCGCAGGAACCACGCATGTAGATCAATCAATCAACTTTATATGCAGATGTATATGTAGATGTGTAGATTTATATGCAGATGCAGGGACTAGGGGTGCCCTGATCCTGGGAGAGCAAGCCTGTGCACAGAAGTAGAGGCACTGGAGATTCCAAAGCTAACTGCTGCAGCAGAGGAAACCAAATCTGGCAGGGCCAGAAGGGAGCTATGAGAATTATCTCTGCTCCCTCCAACTGAAGCTTAAGTAGAACCTTTTGCAGGAGCAGGAAGGGAGGGAATGGGTACAGAAATCTCCCCTTCCAAGAGAGGGAAAATGAGTGTCACCAGAAAACTCCAGGCCCGGGATCAAGCGAGCAAAAAAGCATCAGTTTTGCATTAAGTGGAGATGCAAGCAGGTCCAACTCTGGGAGACCTCACCTGTTGAAGAGGTCTTCCACCACTGAGGTGAGAAGCTCCCGCTCATGAGCTCAAGACCTGGAGTGGCTGAGACTGTCAGCCAACACATTTTGGATGCCTGGAACATGAATGGCCGAGAGCTCTAGATTGTGCCCGATGGCCCAATAGCAGACTCTCACTGATTCACGACACAGTGGGTAAGAGTGAGTCCCCCCCCCCCCCCGCTTGTTGATGTAGTAGACAACACACATGTTGTACGTCTGACCCAGTAAAGGGCCTGGGAGGAGGTGGGTCCGAAAGGCCTACAGGGCACTGATATGAAGAGCTTGTTCTATGTCCGTCCCAGTACCCAGAGTCTGATGGTAGGCCAGATAGGCACCTCATCCCATACCGAAGGCATCCATGGTCAGAACCTGCTGGGGAGTCAAGATCTGGAAAAGGCCCCCCACAGCAGATTGGCCAGGTCCATCCACCAGGCCAGAACCCTCTGGACCGGGTCGGAGACTAGGACCAACTGGTCAAGGTCATTTCTGCATTGATCCCACTGGACCCGCAGGGTTCACTGTGGTACCTGCATATGCAGGGGGACCAAGGGAACTGTAGCAATTGATGCCGACTTATGGCCCAAGAGATGCAGGAAGACTCTGGAAGGAACCTGACAGCTTGTGGAAACCAGACAGGCCTGCTCCATCAGAAGAGCCGCCCTGTCTTCAGGCAGAAAAGCCTTGCCCTGTTGTGTGTCCAGAATCACCCCCTGTATATTGCAGGCACTGGCAGGGGGAGAGGCAGGACTTTGGGAGATTTACTGTGACTCCCAGTTCCTGGAAGAGACGAGAGGTGCATTCCAGGGTCTGAACCAAGTGAACCCTGGAAGGGGCTGCTAGCTGCCAGTCATCCAGGTAGGAAAGACATAAAAGCATCGTCTCCGCAATGCCGCTGCCACCACAGCCAGGCATTTGGTAAATATCAGGGGGGCGAAAAGGCCTAAGGGAGGGTCCTGAACTTGAAGTGGGCACCCGAAAATGGAAGTGGAGGAAATGGCAGTAGTTGAAACCTGACGTGCAGGTAAGTGTCCTGCATGTCCAGTGAGCAAAGCCAGCCCCCCCCCCCCATGCAGCAGGGGCAGCAATCCCTTGAGGGTCACCACTCTGAAGTGTTTGTACCCTATGCAGAGATTCATGCTGCTCATGTCTAGAAAGAGAGACTAAAGGAACTTAATATGTATACCCCTGAGGAAAGAAGGGAGCTGGGGGACATGATAGAAAGTTTCAAGTACCTCAAGGGAATCAACAAAGTCCAAGAGGGTGGTATCTTTCAGAAAAAGAGATGTGTAAGAACAAGGGGGTACAATCTGAAGATAAAGGGGGACGTCTCAAAGGCAATGTGAGGAAGTATTTTTTTCATGGAGAGGGTTGTGGATGCATGGAATAGCCTTCCTGAGGAGGTCATGGAGTCAAGAACAGTGGGGGAATTCAAAAATGCATGGGACAGACATAAGGCAGTTCTAGAGGAAGTAGGCTGTTGGTTAAATAGGATCTGCAGCTTATCCATCAGGTAGGAAAATGGGCAGACTAGGTGGGCCAAGTGGTCCTTATCTGCCATCAAATTCTATGTTTCTATGGGCCAAATATCCCTGGTCTTTTTTGGGGACAAAGAAGAAGTGGGAGTAAAAGTCCCTTCCCCACTGAGCCTGAGGGCAGGGCTCTATGGTTCTTTTGCTCAGAAGCCCCTGAATTTCCTCCGAAACCAGAGGCAGGTGTGTGGAACAGTAAGTAGAGTGGACGGGACGGGTCTCGGGCAGCCACTCTACAAACTCTGGAGTGTGGCCTTGAGCTATGAGCTGGAGCACCCAGTTGTCTGTGGTTACTACTCGCCACCCCACCAAGTAGAGGGAGAACTGACCCCAACTGCCTCCACTGGACCCTCGGTTGGGGGCGGGACGGCTAAGGAGTCAGGAAGCAGGGGCAGGCAGGGGTCTGCGGGACCCGGGGAATCAAGCAGCAGCCCCTACGACGCTGCTGGCCCTTGGCAGGTTGGCCTCGAGTCTGCTTGCGGGAGGACCGATGAAAGGACTGGCGTTGGTTTGCTCTAGGCTGGGTATGATAGAGCGAATGCACCAACCTAAGGGCTTTGCCTGACTCCTGCAGATTAGAGATGAGGTCCTGGACATCACCCCAAAGAAAGGACCGAGCCCCTGAAGGGAGCATCCAAGATGCTGGCTTGAATATCCAGGGCAAAACCACAGACCCGGATCCAGGAATGGTGCTGACGGCAAACGCCAGCCACAGCTCCTTGCCTGGAGGCATTGACGGCATCATAAGAAGCCTGGAGCACATGGCTGCCTACATCCAAGCTCGAGTTCATGAGTCGGGCAAGCCGTTTTTTGTGGGATCCTCAGGGAGAGATTAAACCAGGTCTCTGGCCAGGTCCCAGATGCCATTTTGGTATTGTACCACATGGGTCAGATAATTGATGGCCCTAATAGCCAAAGTACCCGAGGGAAAGACCAGCTTGCCAATCTGGTCCAGCTTCCGGGATTCACTGTCTGGGGGACAGCATTAAGGTGTTTAGGCTTCTTGGAGCGGTCGTGGGCTGCGTTAGTGACTACAGAATCTGCTTTAGGCTGACTCCCCCGAAAAGGCTTGCCCGCCAGTGCATGATAAAGATGATCCGCCTTATTGGGAAGGGGAGGAACAATGGAGGGGTGAGTCCAAGCCACCTTGGTAACATCCTCATATGAATCAATCAAGGGTGGCACCACCATTGGCAAGGCATCCTTTTGCTGCAGAAAAAATGGCTAGATGGCATCTCTCTGGGTCTTTCTCCTCCATCTCCCATCCCATAATTGACTGAATGTGGCGCATCACGTTCATTAATGATGGATCGTCAGGTGGGGACTTGGGCACCTCCTTGGGCATGTTCTTGCCACCTGAAGACTCTCCTGGGGAAGAGCAAGATCCCAAGGAATCACAGTCATCCTCAGAGGACTCGCGGTCTGGGACTGGCATCAGAGGCCGATGTTCGTCCCGCCTGGAGCATACCAATGCTAGGCCTGGCCCTGGAGGACCCCGATGTATGAGGGTTGGAAGGTCCAGTCCTCTAGATGTCCCTGGGGCTGGTGGCCGGGGGAGACCGGGGAAGCCAGAGGTGGGCCCTGAGGTGCAGGGGTCTGTTTCTGCATAAACGCCCACCAAGCCGAGAACAGGGCGCTGTAGTCCTCCTGTGGAGCAATACTGTACATAAGTAAGAATAGCAACCCTGGCACCGGGTTAGGGAATGATGGCTGTATGGCCAACAATGGGTAACCCGGCATAGGTCTAGGCAGCACCGACAAACAATCTGGTGCAGCTGATGTCAACTGTGGTAAAGGCGGCAGCAAAGGTGACGCCGGTGCTTGGTCCACTAGCTGGGGGACCGGCAACGGCCTGGGGGGGACGGCCTGGCAGGCAATGGCCTAGAGGGCCCAGGCGAAGGGGCCACAGATACCGATTCCACAAGGGAAGCTGGCACCCGAGGGGAAGGGTATCCCCTGGGCAGTGGCAGAGGCAACGCCAGAGAGGAGGAGACAGCACCTGACTGCCAAAGCCACTGCCTGTAAGAACTGGTATCAGTCCCAGAGGCGAGAGCCGACGAAGGCAGAGTTGTGGCCGGGGGGTCGACGGGTGCACAGCTGCCACCCGATAGCCCAGAACTGGCTGAGCCACCTAGCTGAGAGCCCGCAGAGGAGATGGGCCTGAGTGTCAGGGGCTGGGGGGGCAGAACAGGACGTCCCCTACCTTGAAGAGCCACCACCTGAAATGGGATAAGGGTGGGCAGAGGAGCCACTGGAAATCAGGAGGAGGAGGAAAGGATTGGTGGGGCTGACCCCCTATGGGAAGAAGGTGTGATCGAGGATTTGAGGGGCTACCGTGACCAGGCAGCTGACCAGGTCCATTCTCTGTGATTCTCCCGGTGTTTGTGCTTTCCCCGACTTCTCCCTATGGGAGAAAGAAGAGGCCCCAAGGGACTGTGCTGGTGAGGCCAAAAAGCTCCTGGCCTGCAGTTCCTTCTCCATGGCAAGCAGCTTCTGTCTGAGAAGATGGTTCTCCAGCGTTTTCAATCGACATCTCAGAGTGGCCTGGCTGAATTTATGGTAGAACTGGCAGGCTTCGCTATCGTGGCTGGGGCCTAGGTATCAGTCACAAAGAGAGACCACCCTTTTCAGGAATCTGTTTGCCACAGGTACACTTCATGGAGCGGTCAGAAGATGAGGCCGATGGAGAAGACAACTCATCATCACATGGTATGGTTCAATTTGGCTACTACATCTAAATCATCCCATTCCAAGGCAAAAATATGGGACTTCAGAGGAGCTGACTTTGATAAGATGGCCAACAGAGTTAAGCTAGCCCTGGCAAAAAGAAACAGAGGTGAGGGGGTACAGGCAAAGTGGGCAAGCATTAAGGATGCAATACTTGAAGCAACACCCCATTGTGTTAGACAGAAAAGGAAGTGCATAAGAAGAAGGAAACCACTTTGGTTCTCAAATATAGTAGCGGAAAAGTTCAGAACCAAAAGGCTGGCCTTCAGGAAATATAAGGGAACACAGCGGGATGAAGATAGGGAGGCATACCAAACTGCCCTAAGGGAAGCAAGGAAGGCAGTAAGGCAGGCAAAGTCCCAAACTGAGGAAAAACTAGCACAAACAGTAAAAGAAGGTGACAAGACTTTCTATAGATACATTAGTGAAAGGAGAAAGTCCAGAGGCAGAGGCGGGGTATTGCTAAGCTTAATGGAGAAAAGGGAGCATGTGAGGAGGAGGACCCTGTAAAGGCATCTATCCTAAATAGATACTTTGCTCAGTATTTACTGAAGAGAAGGTAGGGCAGGGCCCACAGCTCAGCATCATGGACACAGGGGAGGGAGGTGAGCACTACTCCTTCACAAAAGAAAGGGTCCACAAGAGCTTGTTAAGCTCAGGGTGGATAAGGCAATGGGACCTGATGGCATACATCCCAGGTACTTAAGGAGCTAAAGGTGGATCTAGCAGAGCCATTAGCAGAACTGTTTAGTGAGTCTCTGAGCACAGGAGAGGTCCCAGAAGACTGGAGAAGGGTTTATGTGATCCCGGCCCACAAGAGTGGTAGCAGGGAGGAGGCGGGGAACTACAGACCAGTCAGTCTTACCTCAGTAGTGGGCAAGATTATGGAGGCACTCCTTAAGGAAAGGATATGCAACACCTGGAATCCATAGGGCACAGGATCCAAGACAGCATGGGTTTACAAAGGAAGGTCCTGTCAAACTAATCTCATAGATTTCTTTGACTGGGTAACCAGAGTGGTGGACCAAGGGAGAGCAGTTGATGTTGCCTACCTTGACTTCAGCAAAGCTTCTGACACTGTTCCACATAGAAGATTGATAAATAAGCTGGGTAGGCTCGAAGTGGGTCAGAAGTTGGTCAACTGGGTAGCAAACTGGTTGACGGGCAGAAAACAGAGAGTGGTGGTAAATGGTATACAGTCAAAAGAGATGCAAGTCACAAGTGGGGTACCTCAGGGATCAGTCCTGGGGCCAGTCCTCTTCAACATCTTCATTAGTGACCTTGCAGATGGACTAGAGGGTAAGGCTTGTCTGTTTGCAGATGACACCAAGATCTGCAACAGAGTAGATGATCCAGATGGGGTGGGCAGAATGAGAAGAGATCTGGATAAACTAGCAAAATGGTCAGAAGAGTGGCAACTGGGATTTAATGCAAAGAAGTGCAAAATCATGCACATAGGGAAGAGAAACCCTGAAGCCACCTATAGGCTGGGAGGGGAGTTGCTAGCAGTCACAAAGGAAGAAAGAGACTTGGGCATCATCATCACTGATGACCTGAAATCATCCAAGCAGACCTCTAAAGCAGTAGGTAAGGCTAGGGGGTGTTAGGTGTGTCAGTAGGGGTATCCTGAAGTCGTAAGAGGAGGTAATAATCCTCTTTACAAGACACTGGTTAGGCCCCATCTGGAGTACTACGTGCAGTATTGGAGGCCACACCTTTCACAAGGACATTAACCAAATTGAGGCAGTCCAGAGAAGGGCAACCAAATGGTGCAGGGACTGCATCAGGAAGACATATGAGGACAGATTAACAGAGCTCAATATGTATACCCTTGAGCAAAGGACGAGAGAGGTGATATGATCGAGGCATTCAAACACCTTAAGGGCATAAACAAGGTGAAAGAGTCTAACATGTTTAAATATAAGAAAATAGCAGGACAAGAGGACACAACATGAGATTAGAGGGGCCGATTAAGGGGAATGAGGAAATTATTTTTCACAGAAAGGGTGGTGGATGATGGAATGGCTTACCACAAGAAGTGGTGGCTATGAATACAGTGCAGGGCTTCAAACAGGCATGGGATAGGCATAAGGGAGCAATACAAATGACTATGAATAGATAGGCCACTGACAGAGCAAAGGCCGATGCACATTTATAAGGTAGAAAAAGAAATGTGCAGACTGGATGGGCCTTGCGGTCCTTATCTGCCGTCAACTTCTATGTTTCTATGTTTCTATCAGAAAAACCTTTAAAAATCTGATGTTATACTGTAAAAGAATCTAAAATAAAAAAAGGCGTGGTAAACGCGGGAAATGGCAGCTGTAACATTCACTGAGGTCCAACATGTATGGGTCGATGGTGGGAAAAGAACTGAGGTGGTGTGGGGAACTGCCCTCCTATATAGCCTGTACTGATGCCAGATGACCGACGTCAATGGGGGGAGGGGAGGCCATCCCCCATGGTAGACTGCTAGCTAGAAGTTTTCCGTGTGGTCCTAGTGCCTGGCAGCATAGTCCTACCACCGTGGCGTGCTGCAAAAGCCTTCCTCGAAGTAAGATCTATGGTTACAGGTGAGTAATCCTCATTTCTAGGGAGATGGATATGGTGCAATTGTGCACTTATCCACACTGTGGCAGACCCCTACCAGTTCTCTGGGTGGAGGGGGCAAGGTGCACACCCCTACTTAGGAAAAAGGGACTGGAGAACTCAGGCCCCAAAATCAGCATCCCGGTGTGACTCAAGGTTTATGTGGAAGTGGGAAATTAAGGTGTGTGTTGACTTACAGATGGCAGCCCTGCACACCTCCTGGATAGGGATGTCCCTGGAAGCAGCCACTGAGGCAGTGGTGTCTGGCAGAATGAGACCTCAGCCCTACGGGAGGCTCCCTAGCAACCAACCAACATCAGAGGTCAATGCAGAACACAATCCACCTGCCAATCATTTGCTTTGCTGCTGGACTGCCAGGTGTGGCTTCAGCATAGGTGACAAATAGCTGCCGAACCTCTCCACAAACTCCATCTGTGCGCTCCTTATAATAAGCAAGTGCTTGCGTCAGGTTCAATGTATGGAGCCTGTGCTCGGCCTCTGAGATTGGATTGGTGAAGTACACTGGGAGGTTAATCACCTGGCTAAGACGAAACTCTGAAACAACCTTAACGAGGAACTTAGTGTTGGGGTGCAGGACAACCTTGTCTCTGTGGAACACCAAATACGGAGACTCCACTGAGACAGCTTGGGGCTCACTGATCCTTCTGGCAGAGGTGATGGCCACCAAGAAGGCAGTCATCCATGACAGGTGAGACATATCACACCTGTGCACTGGTTCGAATGGTTTGCCTATGAGCACTGCCAATACCAGCAAACAAGTCCCAAGGTGGTTGTGGTTCAAGCACCGGTGGGGACAGGTGGTGAAGGCCTTTAAAGCAGTACTCGACCATCGTTTCCTGCGCCAATGTCAGCATACCAGCCCATGACCGGTATGCAGAGGTACACCTTGAGGGTCGTTGACCTCAGGCCAGACTGGGAGAGGGACCACAGGCAGTCCAGAATTCTAGTCAAGGGCAGGAGTGGGGGGTCTAGCTCCATGCCCTGGCACCAAATGGAAAAGCACTTCCATTTGAAGGCATAGCACTGGCGGGTTGAATCCTTCTAGGAGGCTTTTACAGCATGGAAAACCTCTTTGAAGAGACCCAAAGCCTGGAACTCTAGCCACTCAGGAACCAGGCTGTCAGGTGCAGGGACTGAAGGTCTGGGTGCAAGACATTCCACTTGTGACAGGAGAGCAGATCCTGCCATAGAGGCAAGCACCACAGAATTCTGCTGCTGAGGTTGAAGAGAAATGGGTGCTAGAACTGGTGCGGCCAGTCTGGGGCTACCAGGATCATCTGCGCCTTGTCCCTATGCACCTTAACCAACACTCTTTAGATCAGGGGACAGGAAGGGAAGGCGTAAAGGAGGCCTGGGGTCCAGATCCTCATGAAGGCATCCACCCAACAGTGTCTCGCACAGTGGGAGGTGGGCACAGAACAGCCTCAGCTTGGCATTCTCCCAGAAGGCGAACAGGTCGACCACGGGTGTATCCCACTGGAATGAACAGGTGGTCTACCATCTCTTGATGCAGAGACCACTTGTGAGATACCTCACCCACCTGGATGGGGGCATCTGCTAGCTGGCTGGAGACTGCCACTACATGAATCGCCAGGAGATCGGCATCCAAGCTATGCATGAGGATCCAGGCGCGAAGGGCCTCCCAACACAACCGGAGGTAGTACGGAATGCATTCCACCCTGCCTGTTCAGGTAGTACATGGTTGAGATATTGTCTGTCTGGACCAAGACCTGATTCCAGACAAAGGGAGTGAATTCCATCAGAGAAAGGCGCACTGCATAGAGCTCTAGCAGGTTGATGTGACAATGGGACTTACCTTGGGGTCCAGAGCCTGTGGACCTTGTGGTGCCCCAGGTGTCCTCACCTCCCACCAGAGACATGTCAGTTATCAAACTGACAGTCAGCTCTGGGCGGGAAAAGGGGACTCCTTCCTCTAGATGTTCCAGGACTAGCCACAACTGGATGGCATCTAACATTGGCTGAGACACCATGACCGGTTGGACCAGGTGACCTAGGCGCTGAGACCACTGGCAGGCCAGCTCCTTCTGCAGGTGGTGCATTCACAGTGGGCGCACTGGACCACAATGGTGCAGGATACCATATATCCTGGCAGCTGCAGAAAGTCCAGAGCAGGCTACGAGCACCCAACCTGAAATGATTGGGCAAAGGACGTAAGATCCACTGCCCGGTACACTGGGAGTCATGTCTTGACACAGAGAGAGAGAGAGTTGAGCTCTGCCCCCAGCAAAGTAGATGACCTGCGAGGGGTTCGGTTCTGACTTGGCCAGGTTGATCAGAAGACCCAAGGCCAAGCAAGTCTGGAGGGCTAGGTCCCTGGACCACTCCACTGCCTCCTGAGATGATCCAGTATTCAGCCAGCTGTCCAGGTATGGATAGACCTGAACACCTTGGCGCCTCAGGAAGGCTGCCACCACTGCAATGCAGTTGGTGAAGACCCTGGGGGCCAAAAAATAGGCCAAAAGGCATGACCCAGAACTTGCAAAGAACCCCTTCTGTATGGAACCGAAGCTACCACCAGTGGGATGGGTGGACTGGAATGTGGAAGAAGGCAACCTGGAGATCTAGAGAGCAGAACCTTATACCCTGCTGCAGACATGGTATTATATGGTACACAGTGACAATCTTGAACATGGGCCTCTTTAGGAATTGGTTCAAATCGTGAAGATCCATTATGGGGTGCCAACCCCCCCATTCATTTGGCGACCAGGACATACCTGGACAGAAAGCCCTACACAGCCGTGGCATCTGGGACACGGGCTATAGCTCCTTTCTCTTGAAGCTGAACGGTGTCCTCCATAAGGGTGAACAGCATGTCCTGAGATACTCCTGTGGGGCATGAGCTAAGTGGGGAGGTGAGGTGGTGGGGACAGAGCCTCGAAGTCAAGAGACAATCAGCCCAGTATTTTTAGCACCCATTTGTCTTAAGTGATGGCAGACCAGGTGTGCCAAAAATGGCAAAGTGGACCCCCCCATGGGAAGCTGAAGCAAGGACCTGATGGGTAGAAGGCAGACAAACCCCCCGACCCATCACTGAGAAGCTTTCCTGGCGCTAGCCGCTGACACGGGGTTGAATAAGGCCCTGTCACATTTGTTATGCAGAAAGAGTTAAACACAAGGATCTGCTCTGTCCTCTCCTTTTCTGTCTCTTGTCAGGTTGCGCAACCATGTGTTCTCATGAGACTTAGGAAATTATCACTCTGACGATCTCACGATTCTCCACCTCTCTCTAGCTCTCTCTGCCTTCCTTGATGTTTCTGTCTTTTCTTCCTTCTTGCATATCTGCAGTTATAAAATATATGGGAATCTTTGTGTAAAACTGTAAGGGATACTGGGATTCCTTTGTTTGAAATGTATATAGTTACACTGTTGAAATGACTGCAAAAAGCTATTTGGAATTTAGGGTGTTAACCTGAGATGCAGTTTGAGCTCCTGTCAGTCTTGTTTGCAAACTCTTTTGGAGAGCAGTTAGCAGGGGACCAGCGTGAGGCATTGTTCTATTTGTTGCACCTACAAAGAAAATGACAAGAACATTCTGTGAAAAATAGGATGTCTCCTTAACGAGTTCCAAGACTTGTTACAAAAAGAGCAGCAATTTTTGTGAAGGCAGAGATAGTGAGAGAGACAGAGAATCGCAAGACTGTCAGAGTGATCAGTTCCTAGGTTCAACGAGAACACTTGGTTGTGCAACAAAACAGACAAGAGACAGAAAAGGGGAGGACAGAACTGATCCTTGCATTTAACTCTTTCTGCATAATAAATCGGGCAGGGCCTTATTCAACTGTGTCACTGCCACGGAAGGGGACCCACCGACCCAGCCTCTGAGTTTCTTACAGCCTTGACTGGCAAACTTGGACTTAAGTTGCCAGACCTGAAACTGCCCTGGCTGGGGAGATTTGGGTTACAGGGACAGAAAGGACTGAAACTTAAAGGGCTTCTTCTTCAGCTTCTGTCCCTTGGAGTCCTTCTTCGAGGACAACACTGAATCCAGGGTGGCACTGGACCTCTCAATCCCAGTGAGGTGACATCCACCCTCCGGACCAAAAAAGTTGGTGCCCAAGAAGGGGGCTTAGGCCAGTTTGTGCTGGGTATCTGCTGTAATGGTGGAAATCCACAGTCAGGCTCCATGGCGCATGACGACTGTTGCTGCCACAAACCGCATGCAGGAGTTGCTGATGTGCAGGGTCATCTGAAGCAGGTGCTTAGCTAGGGAGCGACCCTGGTCTCAGACAATCTAGACCGCCAACTGCATGTCCGCAGCAAGGTGTGGAAGGACAAGATCCAGAACACCCATGAGGACATGTCTGAAGTTGGTCATCATCAAGGTGGAGCTCACCTGTTGGAGACCCAGGAAGGATGCTGTGTAGACCTTTTTCGCTGCATGGTCCATCTTCTTGGACTCTTTGACGGGGGGGGGGGACTGTCCACGTCCCCAACGTTTCCCATCCACCAATCATTCACCTGAGAGATGGTCTTAAAAACTAGGAAGAGAACCAGTCAGAACCACATATTTGCGGACCATGTGGGCTGATGGTGCTGCACATGAAGCTGGATGCTGCCAAAGCTCCAGCATGGGACCTAAAATAGTCTCTGCTACAGGGAAAGAAATCCCTGCAGAATCATCCCGATCAAGGATCTCCGTAAGGGGTTACTTGGCTCACGTCTGGATTGGCTCCAAGGGGATCTCCATTGATTCAGAGATCAGCCGGAGCAGAGCCCCAAAGGATGCTGTTCCATGCTCAATAGAGAGCTCTTCCGCCAACTCACTGTCGAAGCCCGGAGTCTTAAAGGACTGCACAGAGGACCTTACAGAGTCTGAAGACCACTCAAATACTGCCATTGTACATTTTTCTCTATGCACTGCCCTAGATTCATCTGAGAGGGAGAGTTGGATGGACAGCTAGCTGGGAAGACCGGTAACTGAACAATCGGCATTGGTTGGAGCCCCCTGCAAAAGCTGTTTGGGCGGTGGCTCCACCAGAATCAGTAGAGAAGCAGGCTTAGGCATGACTGGAGTCAGCAGGAAGGGAGGTATCTCTTGGAAGTAGACACTCTGCTCAGCCTGCTTCTCTTGCCCTTCCTGAGAAATGGCTGAAAGGAACGGAGTCCTAGTGATCGAGTCATCTTTAATTTCCTTCCAACAATGGGTTAATCAGGTCAAGAAAAATCTCGACCAGCTGGTTGGCCTGCGTCATGGTCAACAAGCCCGATGTACCATGCAGCTAGTGGCCTGACCCTTGACCATGGAAGGTTTGGCAAAAGAGGACAGCGCAACAGCCGTCGAGTGGTCGAAGGAAATTGAGGAAGCAGGAAGAGCGTGCTTGTTCCCGGTACCATAACCGATGGTGAGCTGTCTTGATTTTCTTTGACTTGTCACCCTTGGAAGGGCCCTCCCTGAGGGTCTGCAAGGACTGGTACATATCACGAAAGGTGTTGAAGAAGAAAAATCGCAGTGCGGGTGCCAACGACAAAACCGATATGGCCTCTGCCACTGCCTATTCTAAGGCTGTGAGCTGGGAGGTCGAACCTGCAGTCGCTGATACCACTTTGCAGGCATCCTTAGAGCAGAAAAAGGGTCCCATTCATCCAGCCAACCAAGGAGGAGGCATGTGTACCAATCCTTGAGTAAGGAAGACAACAAACTTTTGCAAAGTCCACAAGCCTGAGGGTCGTGCCCTGCCTCAAGGCAGTAGATGCATGAGGCATGCAAGTCCATTTGGGACATTTGTTGATTGCAGGAGACACATCTCTTGAATACAGGACCGGACTAAGGTACATCTCGCTCCATCTCCAAAAGAAGATGAGAAAAAGGCACTTGAAAAATACTTGAAACAATCAGAAACACTGGCCTACACTGTGCAAACAGATCTGCGAAGGAGACAGTACAGTTATGTAAGAATTTACCATAATAGTACAGTAGTAGCCACAGACATTGCCCGCTTTTTCCAAATATTTCGTGAAATTTCTGAAAAGTTTCTCTCTGCTGACCTTACTGTGGAAATGGAGAAAGCATGAGATATCTCTGGAAATATCACAGAAATTTCGGGAAATAGCTGGCACTGTCTTTGGCTGCTACTGTAGATCTTCAAAAGGATCTCTTGCATCAGGCAACACCTATAGCTGCCAGGCACTAGGAACATACAGAAACTTTTCTAGCTAACAGTCTACAAGGGGCCGTCCATGACGATGTCAGACATAGGCGATGTCCCTCCCATATAAATGTGGGTGGCCCAGTGCCTTCCTCAGTTCTTATCCTGCTGAAGACCCTATACAGAGGATTTCCTGCTGGGGAACCGAGGGGAGCCAGAGGTTCCCACCAGAAAGAGAGGGGAAACAGAAGGCTTAACTGTCCTTGAGAGAGACAGACACAGAAAGCCCTGAGGCCAAGGTGGACAGGGGGTGGAATGGCATGGCCTGATGCAAGAGATGCTCTCGAAGACCTACTGTTACAGTAAATTCTTATGTAACTGTTTTATTTTCATCAAGGGTATCTCTTGCATCAGGCAAAGACTAAGGAATGAGTCCCAAGCAGTTCTGACAGAGAACCAGTCTGGGTGGCTGGAGGCTTAAAACAGGCCTTGAAGCACAGCCAAACTGAAGCCTGCCGTTCTGTGAATGGCAATGTCCACGCTGTAATGTTTGGTTAAAGTGTGGAAAGAACTCCAGGTTGCAGCAGCACATATCTCTGCAGCTGAAACAAGCAACTGAAGTGGCCATGCCTCTGGTTGCATGGCTACGAACAACACCAGGAAGTTCCTTACCATACTTCCTTTAACAAAAAGTAATACAGTTGGCCAACCATTTCGACAGGCACTGTTTAGAAACTGATACACCCTCTTTCTCAGGGGAAAAAGAAACAAACAGCTGTGAGGGCTTCCTACAGTCCTTCGTACGGTATGTACAGTAATGCAAAATTCTAGTACATCTAAAGTATGGAGCAATGCTCCCCCTGGATTAGTATGGTCTGGATAATAGATAGGCAGGTGGATAGTTTGATTCAGAGTAAACTCAAACGCTACCTTTGGAAGAAACTTAGGATACATCTGCAAAGACACCCTGTCTTTGTGGAAAGCCAGATATGGAGGCTCACACATCAGAGCCTGAAGCTCAGAAATCCTTCGAGCAGAAGTAATGGCAACTTAAAATAACACTTTCCATGACAGAAAACATAGTTCGCATGTCGCGACTGGCTCAAAAGGAGACAAAGTAGTTGGTCCAGTGGCATGGAGGGTTGAGGTGCTGGGCACCTTACCTTCTGCCACGCTGGTGACCCAAGGTTGGGAATGGACTTAGGTTGCTCAGGGGCCAGCAGGGAGAACAAGGACTGAGCGTTCTATGAAGGATCTCCTTCCTCGAGGAGGGGGATTAGTGTGGTGTGCTGCCTGACTACCACCCAGGGACATGCACATGCACGCCACCATGCAAGACAAGGGGAACCTACATTCAGGACAATGGGGCAGTCTCTGCTGAAGCGGCGCTTGGACATCACGTCCACTGCATGTTCGTTGGCCCCTAGGGAGAAAATCAGCAGAAAATATGGAGGTTGGGCTAAATGAAACCCTCCCTGAGACAGCTAATGGCCGTCTGGTCCCAGGCGACATAAAGGTGGGATTGGTACGACCGGTAATCACGGGATGGGCTGATACAGCTGCTCAGCCTGCCAGGAAGCAGAAAAACCTCTAAGGGAAAAAAAAAAAAAGAAAAGAAGCCAAAGTAAGTTTCTCCAACACAAAATTCAAGTCCCAAGATGGAACTGGATTACAGATGGGAAGCTTCAGATGGAGAATGCCTCCCAAAAAAGTACAGGACACCTCTAGTTGTGCCACCATACAGCCATCGACAAGCATGTGGAAGACTGAAATGGCCAACAGGTTCACCTTAATAAAGGAGTTCTGCAGGCCAGAATCTGAAAAGGACAGCAGAAGTACTCCAGAATCTGATTCACTGTACAGGTGAAAGGATCCAAGTGATGGGAAGCCACCCATAGAGCAAAGCGCTTCTACTTCATGGAATAAACGGCCCTGGTGGAAGATTTCCTAGCAACCACCAGGACATCAGCCACCTTTGGGTCACCCCAAATCTAGCCACGGCTATGTTTTCAAGAGCCATGCATTGAAATGCAGTAACTTGAGGTCTGGATGGAACAGGGTGCCCTGCTCCTGTGATAGCAAGCCTTTGCACAGGGGCAGGGGCACTGGAGGTTCCACCGCCAGCTGCTGCAGCAAGGGGACCCAGATCTGCCAAAGCTGGAAGGAGGCAATGAGGATCGTAGTGGCCTCTTCCATCTGGAGCTTGATTAGCACCCTCTGAATCAGAGGAAAGGGATGAAAGACAAAGGAACCTCCCTTTCCAAGAGAGGGACAATGCATCCTGCCAGAAAACTCGAGGCCTGGAGCGAACAAGCAGAAATGCGGCAGTTTTGTATTGAGTGGGGACACAAAAAGGTCCAACTCAGGGTGTCCCCACCTGTCGAACAGGTCTTCTACAACTGAGGTCAGCAACCCCCACTCCTGCACAAGAGACCATGACCGTCTTTCCCTATCCGCCAGGACGTTTTTGATACCTGGAATATGGATGGCTGATGGTTCTAGACCATGTTCTAGAGCCCAGTATCTGTTCCTCATCACTTCCCGGTACAAATGGGTCCCCCCTTGCTTGTTGATGTAGTGCACTACACTGATATTGTCCATCTGCACCAGCAGATGGCCCGGGGACAGATGGGTCTGGAAGGCTTCTAATGCTTACAGAATGGCCCTCATCTCTAGGATGCTGATGTGGAGGGCAGCCTCCACTCAGGACCAAGACCCTTGAGTCTAATGAGGCCCCAGATGAGCCCCCCAGCACAACCCCAACACATCTGTGGTGAGGACCTGTTGAGGGGAAGGAATGAGGAAGAGAACCCCTTTCAATAGGTTGCTGGGTTCCATCCACAACAGCACCTTTTTGACTGGAGAGCAGACTAGAACAAGGTGGTCCAACCTGTCAGTGCGTTGGTCCCACTGAACCCTCAGTGTTCACTGGGGGATATGCATGTGCAGCCTGGCCAAAGGTACTGACAATGGCTGCGGCCATTAAGCCCAAGAGCTGCAGAAAGGTTCTGGCCGTCACGTACCTGCTGGTGTAAAGCAGCTGGACCTGAGCCATCAGGCAGTCTGTCCTGTCCTGCGTCAAGAATGCAAAGCCCTGATCCATGTCCAGTACTGTCTTGATGTACTGGATGCGCTGGCAAGGGGTCAAGACTGACTTGGGCAAATCGACCATGATTCCCAAGGTATGGAACAACTGCCTGGTACGCTCTAGAGTCCAGAGCAGTTGCCTCCTGGGCTGTGCTTTGAGCAACCAGTCATCCAGGTAAGGGAAGACATACAATCCTACAATCCCTCCCTCCTAAGGGCCACTGCTACTACTGCCGAGCATTTGGTAAAGATCCGTGGTGCAGAGGATAAGTCAAACGGCAATGTTCGGAACTGGTAGTGCTCCCCCTGGAACTGAAACCGAATGTACTACCGATGGGGAACGCACACCTTGATATGCAGGTATGCATACTGCATGCTGAGGGCGCATATGCAGTCTCCCTGGTGCAGCAGTGGCAGCAGGCCATGCAGTGTCACCATCCTGAACTTCTTGTACTGGATGTAGAAATTTAGGTTTTTGCAGATCTAGCATGGGCCTTAAATCCCCTCTGGATTTGGGGACTAGAAAGAAGTGCTAATAGAACCCCTTGTTCCTCCGAGTCGCAGGGACAGGTTCTATGGCCATTTTTTGAAGCAACGTGCGAATTTCCCCAACAACACTGGAATGTGGTCTGGAGGATAGTGTGACTGAACTGGAGGCAGATCTGGAGACTACTCCAGAAGTTCTGGAGTGTGGTTTTGCTCTATAAGTTGCAGGACCCAAACATCTCTGGTGATCTCCCTCTACTTGTCCAGGTGAAGGAAGAAATTACACCCTACCACTGCCTCCTGTAGTGCTGAAGGGTGGGAGTCTGGTAGAGTCATGCTGAGGTAGCACTACCACCTCTGGGGACCTTCCTAGTAGTGGAGGTAGGGGAAGACAGGGCTGCTGCTGCCTGCTTGCCTTGGGACTTGGTGCCCTGCTTAGGCTTATAGTAGGTCCAAAGAAAGGGCACCTTCCGGACACTTTTTGGTTGGATGTGATAAAGAGAGTGGACTGACCATAGAGTCCTGCCAGAGGCTTGCAGGTTAGAAAGGATGTCCTGCACATCAACCCGACGAGCTTGTAGCCTCTGAAGGGGCCATTTAGGATGAACTGTTGTACATCCGTAGCAAACCCAGACACCATGAGCCAAGAGTGCCTTCTCAGGCAAATGCCAACTGCAGCAGCTCTAGCAGAGGTGTCGGCTGCATCACAGGCAGAGACTAGTTTGACTTAATGGGGGAAGGAATGGGATGGGGGGGATAAAAGCAAAGGTAGACATAGTCAGTGAGTATTTCTGCTCTGTAGTTATGGTAGAAGAACATGGATCTACTACCAGAATGTCAACTCAGAGACAGTGAAAGTGGAGGGCTGGAAATCAACATGGAACCTATAAGCAAGGAAAGTGCGCTGAAGGTTCCCAAAACTCTGGAAGTGGAAATAGCAATAGATCTAGACAAGCTGCACCCTAGAATGCTAATAGAAATTGGGCAGGAGCTGGCCAGACTCTTGGTGGATCTCTTTAATAGCTCACTGGAATCAGGGGTGGTGCCATAGTGTTGGAGATCTGCAAACTTGGTACCCACTGTGGGGTAGAAACTTGGGGTGTGTATGAAGTACTATCCTATTTTTATGGAAAACAGTATATGGAGCATCTGTGACCAAAGCATGGATTTCAGATACTCTACATTTAGAGGTGACAGCTATTAGATTTGCTACCTTCCAAGTTAGATAGGCTGGAAGGGCTTCTAAGTGACCATATCCAGCACAGCGCTGAGCTCTCAGGTAGCCACTGGCTTCCTGATGGGAGCACTGTGTACTGAATATCTGAGGAACCTCAAAAAAAAAAAAAAAGTACCTACAGATTCGTGGTATGCTCATATAGCACATAGGGGGACCTTAACTGTGGAATACTGCAGGTCAGTAGCAGAAAGATCAAGCAAATTTTCCAAAACTTTTTCAGGGGTGGGCACCTGGAAAGGTCCACAGGGGTTTCAGAACACCATATGGAAAAGCTTTTACACCTGGCTGCATACGTCTTCCTGGTGAAAGGTTTATGCACAGGAAAAAGTATTTCAGAGACCCTATGAGATATTTTAAACCCATTTAGTTCTATCTTGTTGTGAGCCAAGCCTGGAGGTGAAAGGAGTGCAGGTTGGGGAGGACTAGCTGATCCTTGGTCAGTAAGTCCATCTGAAGTGACAGAACCTTGGGTTTGGTGACTGAAAGTCAAGTTCAACAGAGCAAACTTATCTGCTGAGGCCAGCAGGGGACCACTAGGGATCCTGACCCTGTGTGCCTCCAACTTGAACAGCACTCTCTGGATGAGAGGAATTGGTGGGAATGCATACAAAAAACATGTTTTGCCTTGGCAGTCTGAATGTATACTGACAGAAAATGCCATGTCCTGGATTTCTGGAGCAGCACTGAGGCAGTCTGGCATTCAGTGGGGGCACAAAAAGATCCACATCTAGGGTACCCCACTCGTTGAATAGTGATCGTACGATGTCTGCTGCTAGTAATCACACGTGAGGATCTGCCTCTGTTCCACTTAATTCACCTGCCAGAGTATTCTGGACCCCTAGCAGATAGACTGCCTGGAGCAGGATCCCCTGGCTCCAGACACTATTCCCCCACTTTTGCTGCCTCCCTGCATGGAGGGCAAGAGTGTGTTCCTTCTTGCTTGTTGATATAATACATAACAGACTTGCTGTCTGTCTAGATAAGAACCGTCTTTCTGCTGACCACGTCCACTAGGGCTTTCAGATCATACAGAACTGCACACATCTCCAGCACGTTTATGTGATGATGTGTTTATGATGAGTCCCAGACACTTTGTGTCTGGAAACCCTGGCAGTGGGCTCCCCACCCCAGCAGGGAGGCATCTGTGGTGAGAATCACCTCTGGCTCCAATAGGGGAAAAGGGGAAGCCCTGAAGGAGATTCTCCTCCACTGACCACCACATCAGGGACCTCACCAGGGGTTTGGTCACCAGTATGGGATAGTTTTGAGGGTGTGACGCCTATGACCACTGGTTACTGAGCATCCACTGAGTTGTCTTCATATGCAGCCTTGCTAGAAGCACTATGAACACTGAGGAGATTATTAGGCACAGCATGCATTGCATGGAGTGGGCTGGCGCAGTCTTGCGTTTCATGATGTAGCATGCCATCTGCAAGACTGCCCGTAGTCTGCTGTCTGGGAGGAAGGACCAAGCCTAGGTTGCAGCTAGAACAGCTTACATAAACAGAAGTTCTTGGCAGGGCTACAACTGAGACTTACAGGGTTCTGAAGACTCCTATGGATGCTAGAAATAGAGAGGTAGTGGCCACTGCCTCCTCAGTCTCCTGTCTGGACGAGTATGAAATTAGCCAGTAGTTCAAATTCGGGAAGACTTGGAGCCCTAGCTTCCTGAGGTACACTGCAAGTACTGCAAAGCAGTTTGTAAAGACTTGCAGTGTCGAGCAAAGCCCAAAGGGTACGACTCAGAACTGGTAGTGCTGCTCTCCCATACAGAACCGGAGGTACTTACAGTGGTTGGGGTGCACCAGTATGTACTTGTATGCATCTGCTTATCCAGTGATGCTAGCCAATCCTGATGTTTAAGGTACGGTAGCCAGTTTTCCAGAGAAAACATTTCGAATTTTTCTCGATCCGTATATCTGTTCAGGTTTCTGAGATTGTGAATGGGGTGCATGCCACCTGATTTCTTTGGTACCAGGAAGTAGAGGGAATAGAAACCTGTGTTCCATTCTGACTCTGGCACTATTTCCACTGCCCTGTTTCTCAGAAGGTCCACAATCTCCTGTGCCAGAAGGATAATTTGAGGTGGTTTCCAACAAAGCCAGGAAGTACCCCTCTCAGATGATCCTCTGAACCCACTTGTTCCTTGAGCTGGAATCCCACTGACAGTAAAACTGGGTGAGGCATCTCCCTGCGTGGAAGGAGTGGTCTGCCTTGGGCAGGTGAAGCGGACCAGGGAATGGAGCTTTAGATGGTGGCACCGAACGCTTCTGGTGCCTATTCCTTTCGCTGCACTTTCTGGGCCAGGGGAGGCCCCTACCATGAATGGACTGCTGACTGTGAAAGGAGCAGAATCCTCTATCCCTTTACGAGTTACAGGGAGCTAGCCTGGAAGTCATTCTTGTTTTGCTAGATTCTAAGAGACTGCTCCACCTGTTGTCTAAGCAGGCCACTGCCATCAAAGGGCACATTCATGATCTGTTGCTGGATGTCCGGGGTGAAGTCAGCAGTCCACAGCCAGGAATTCCACCTGATGAAAATACCTACAGTAAGCTACTGCATCAAAGGCATCCACAGAGGCTTTAAGCTGGTGACTGTTAGATTAAATTCCCTGTTTAACAGCGAGCAGTATCTCTTGCTGCATCTCCCTTTATTTTCTCTGTTCCTCCCTCTCCCTCCCACCACGTTACGAGCTACACTGCACTCCTACATCTCCAAGTACTGGTCTGGTCCTGGTCCCCTTCCTCCTGCCACCCCCGCTACATGCTTTCTCCACTCCAGAGACCAGAGACCCTTCTCAACTCTTCACCCCATTCCTCCGCTGTGTAATCCATCTTCTCCTGTCCCCTTCCAATGTTCTGGAACTAGTTTCTCCATCCCTCAGCCATTCTGCTTCCTCAGGTTCCTTCAGGCACCAACGGAAACTCATACTGCCACCCACCTGCACCTGCTTCCCAGTAGAAAGTCACTCCTACTTATTTTGGTAGCCGAGGTTTTTGCTTCATTAAGACCTTAATGATCCCTAGTACACTGCATCGCTTGCCTTTGTACCACTTTGTTTCTGCATTTTCAGTTTTCTATTTGTAAATGTATTTGCACAACATACTTGCACTTTAAATTGTTCCATGTCTGTACCAAAGAAGTATTACTTGCTGTATTGTGTATGTGCTTAGTGTCTGTACCAAGTAATGCTGTATACAGTTTTATATTTCTCTGTTCTTCTAGTAACCACCATCCCCTTCGACTGCACCTGGAAACAAGCCTCGGCTCAGTGTGCCTCTCCCAGTTACCAATTTAAAACCAAAAAAATAACTAAATAAATTGTTTTGCCTCTGCTTCTGGTAGGGCCTCTGCCAGAGCCTTAAGCCTGCACCAAAGGGTGTACTAGTACTCTGAGAACTGACCTTGGTAGCTAGCTATCCTCATGCCAAGGGTAATCGAGACATGGACTTATTTGCCCATGGTGTCTTCCTTGCATGACTCCTTGTTAGTGGGGGTACACAGTGACCTTCTTGGGCACTATGCCTTTGTCATTCTCAGCCAGAATAACAATGGTATCCACTATTGACTGAGTAAAATATGTATGCTCAGACTTAGGCAACGCACATTTCTCATTCACCTGCTTAAGGGCAGCAGCCACAGTACCACGTCTCCTTCAAGCCGTCTCAGAGAGTGTCTCCAGAGCCGGCTGAATGGGAGGAACTAGAGAAACAAGGATATTAGGCACATTTAGAAAAGAACTGTTAACAGCAGATCCTCGAGAGAATCTCCTCAAACTGAACCACATCATGGGACTGTAAGTCATCAGCATCAGGACCACCTGGAAATTTTTGCTGGCTGGGGCCGCCTCCAGACGCATCTCATCGGCGCCTACATAATATGGGTATCCTAAGCATGCCTTTGTTCCCTGCTGGAGACAAGCTTGGAGGATCACTGGATGCTGCTTAAGGCATCAGAGTAGAAGCAGCTTGCAAGGGAAGATGTTACACTCACCCATCATCCGAAGGAGGAGGGAGGGAGAGCCGTGGCTCAATGGAGGAGATTCTTTCGAAAATCTGCTGTTAAGCAGGTAACTATTCTATCTTCTTTGAGAATATCTCCCTCTATTGAGTCACATCATGGAATGCTTCACAAGCAATACCAAGCACAAAGGGAGGACGGCAGCACTTAATAATCTTGAGTAAGGAGGCCTGGCAGAACACTGAGGCCAAAACTGGCATGTCTATGAGAGACTATGTCCAGACTGAAGGGTTTAGAGAATGCATGAAGAGCACTTCTAGTGGCAGCAGCACAAATGTCAGCAGTGGACACATTTTATACACAAGCGACTGAGGTAGCCACTCCATGGGTGGAATGAGCATCCAGGGGACCAGGAAGCTGCTTATCGCACTTCCGGCAACAAAATGTAAAATATAATTGGCCAGCCATTTGGACAGTCCCCATTTAGAAATCAGTGAGCCCACCATCCTGAGGGCAAAGCATGAACAGCTGAGAGGGTTTTCTTCAATCTCTGGTACAATCCAAGTACCAGTGCACATCTTACAGACGTTCAACATATGTAAACGACGCTCCCCACTATCTGTGGGAGATAAAAAATAAACAGGAGGGTCAAAAGTCTGATTTAGTGTTCTTTCAAACACAACTCTGAGAAGGAAATGAGGAGTGGTACATAAGGTAACTCTGTCCTTGTGATAAACAACAAAAGGAGGGCATGTAACTCAGAAATGCATCTAGCATGTCAGAGCTGCAAGGAACAGTATCTTCCAAGAGAGGAAATGCAGTTCATAAGCAGCAGCAGACTTAAAGGGAGGTGTACTCAGAGTCTCTTGGACTCTCTAGGACTAAATTAAAGTCCCACACCAGAACCGGATCTCAGACCGGGGGAGCAGTAAGAGAATACCTCTTAGGAATCTTCAGGAATGAAAATGACTTACCTACCATAATTCTTGATCTTCCTGTATATCTTCACCATTCATCACTGGTGGGTTCAAACTGGAGGCACTAGAACCCCGCAGGAAGCTTTTTAACTTTAAAAAGCTTTCTTCCTATCTGGAGGAGGGGCCAACGTTGGAGACGGCACCGCCCTCGAGGCCGACGTACTACGTGGCGCTTATGGGTTGGCCAGTAACAGACACCGGCCCCTCCATTACCTCAGTTCTGCTTGCCAGAGAAGGAAACTAGAGATAGAGGAAAAAGGTACGAGGGTGGGGCAAGGAAGCTAAAGGAAAGGCTATAAACTGAAAAAGGAATAAACCTGCCACAAGAGGAGGGGTAAGACTCTAAAAGGGTCTGGGAGATGGACCCCAACCACTGGACAAGCCAGGGGAGGTTAAGAGATGAGATGGAGCAGGAGGGAAGAAAGAAAAGACAAAGAAGAATGAAGGAAGGAGGGGGAGAGAGAAGAGAGAGAGGGAGAATATCCCCCCTCAGAAGTGCTCCGAAGCTTCTCCTGGAGGACCAGAAAAGGGGACTCTAACCTGCAGACTCACCCCTTTCTTTCTTTTTTTTTTTAAGTCTGGAGAAGAGTGAGCTATGCTAAGAGGGCTCAAGATTCAGGAGAACCGAGTCAGCCAAGGGCATAGTCAGAAGTTAACACCTCGCAGGTGTGGGTATCTGACAGGATGCCAAGTTGATGTTAGACCAGGTGCAACTCTCCGGATCCGCTAGGGGAACAAGGGCTATTTGTTCTCAACCCGCTATCTCCCCTCATAACAAGAGTTGGGGGACAGAACCCACCTCATGACAAAGACCCCTCTGAGGAAACTAAAAGGAAGCGAGGTTCTGGGGCATAGGAAAAGTTATTGACCCTTATGCCCAGCATCACAAAGGGTGGCGAGAGACTGACAACCTCTAGAAGAGGCCAAAAACCTTGGGGTGAATCAGCGGGAACTCTGCCCCCATGCAGACCCAGGAGTGGGTTACCTGTGGGGAATAAAGATGAGCTGATTAGGGCTTCATGAAAAGTAGAAGGTCCCCAGAGCCCCTCCAAGGGCAACAAGAACTAAAACCAGGAAATCTGGAAGTACATCCTAGAAAAGAGGCAAAGCCTGCGAGGGACAGAGTCCCCCTTGGTCCAGAGAGTCCCTAAGAGAGCCCCCATCACAGTCAAGAGAAGCCCCGAGGAGCCCCTAGGGAAAAAATATGGCAAGAGCCCCTGCTTGCCCCCCCCCGGTGGGTCCCTGGTACTTTAGAGGAAATGACAGGGAACCCGGAGTGCCAGCAGGATTGTACCTGCAAATGGCCTCAACTGGGAGGAAGGCAAGCAAGGTGGAGGCACTGTCCAGGAGACTGGGGCCCAAGAGGGGATGGAGGGCAGGAATGGTGAAGATATATAGGAAGATCAAGAATTACGGTAGGTAAGTAATTTTCATATCTTACCTGTATCAGTCTTCACCATTCATCACTGATGGGTGAGTACCAAGCACCACGACGGTGGTGCTGGAACCTCCCTGATGGCTAAGATTAGCCTTCAACCTCTTGTGAGGGACTCACTCAAGGAGGGGGCCAACTGCAGGTCTGGCCAGACCCACCACTGTCCAGGTCGAGCCTCCGGGTCTGCAGGAGAGGGAGGATGCCCCGACAGTTCTTGCCTGGCCCTGTAAGAGAAAAATCCGGCCCCTGGAATGGTGAGGCAGTCACCCTACACTGGGCCAAGGGTGACAACTGGGATAGGTGGAGTCATGCTGTCCCGTCCGCCTAATGCAGACCACTGTTCCCACAATCCTGGAGGCCACCGTGCGTCATAAGAAGCCCATGCTTGGTGTCTCACCGACTCCAGACCACGAGTGGAAATGGCGATAGCTCGTCTGGTTGCCTGGATCTGACCCAATGTAGCCCACAGGTGCCTTTCACATGCCACCATGTGCGTCTGATGTGCCAAGATGAAGAGTAAGAGGGGTGCCGAACAGAAAACTCTTCTGCCTCAGTGATCGAACTCTGCAGAGTCTGTATGTGAAGGAGGGCAGTCTCTGGACAGATGCAGACGCCCAGAAGGGGTATCCAGCCACTCGAACCCTGACTCAGGATGGGGCACAGATACTGGAAACCCAGTGGGAGTGCAATACATGCATGGAAAAGAGGAAGTAGGAAGCTGCCATGTGCTGTGCGACTCCTCCATAAAGGGGCAAGGCCAGGGAGGGATCACCACGGCTTCCTGACTGTTTTCGACAAGGAATGCCAGCATCACATGCGCAGGACTGCATTTGGTGGAAGTTCCTCCAGCATCATCAGGAGGCACTGTAACTCAGTGAAATCAGCATCAGAAGATTGGTAAGAGGGTGAGTCCCCTTCTTCAGAGGAGGATGTCAGCGACGTGGAAGGACTCTGCATAACGTGCGACAAAGCCGAAGGAGGTGTAAACACCATCTCATCAATGGTCCTAAAATAAACAGGGAAAGCACTCACCATCGCCCTATACTGCTCCCAAGTATGAGGCCCCAAGGAACCAGAAAGACCTGGGGGGGAGGACAAGAGGCAGAGAAGAAGGAGGGAGGTAAGAATGGTCCTGGGACCCCTATGTCCCTCTACCAGGGCTGTGGGCCAAGCATGGGAGCTCTCCGTAGTGAGGGGGCTGCACTGCCCAGCCACCACCTGATGCTCAATACTCCCTGAGCCAGCAGGGTGAAGCCCTAGGGACGAAGACTCCCGGTGAGGAGATCAGAGCTGTACAGACCCAGAAGGGCAGACCCTGTCCCTACTCACCGCAGGGCTCTGGCTCCTAGCTGGAGAGGGAAGCCCGGACCAGTGCTCCTACTCCATCCAGGGGTGGCCGGGGCCTCCGGGACACTAACTGGGGCGCCACCCCTCCAACTCAGAGGACCAGGACTTGTCCCTTGAGAGAGGCCCTACCATAGTCACCACTCTAAGGGAAGGGGGAAGAGAAAAGCCAGCACCTGGGTCAGCCTCCAACTCCCCCGCTGGACTCTGTGTCAGCACCAGCTGCTGACGCAGTGCCAAAGATGGGATTCCCAATGGGGATAGCCCCGGAGGTGGTGCCATCACCCAAAGAGGCACCAACTTCGACCACAGCACTGTCACCAAAGGTGACACCGACCATGGCACAGACCCCAGAAGCGGCATCAACCGCGGCACTGTTACCAAGCCTGGCACAGCAAGCGGTGCCGTAGCCTGAGATGGCAGGAGCTCTCCACGGCACCAAGAGTGGCACCTGCAGAGAGAAGGGCGGTGTCACGCACGGCAATGACCCTAGAACTTCCAAGGATGGTGTTGGGACACCGACCACCGAAGGTTGGGGAGTTGCAACTCAACCTCTCCACATGGGTAATTAAGGTGTGGAAGTCAATGGAGAAGCAGGCGTCGCATCAATCTATGTCCTGGTTTGGTCCCAGTCAGGTGAAACACTGGTCATGTAGGTCCATAAGGGAGAAGTAACTACAGTAGGGGCACCAACAGATTGGGGTAGTCCCCACCTTAGAACACTTTTGCCGCGAACCTGACATGATCGTCCGCAGTCAAAATAACAAAACCGGAAGATAAAGACAACGCTGAAACTTTAGTAAACAACGGTGCTGGAACGTGGAGAAGAAATGGCACTGAGTAAGTGATTGTGCAGAACCGAGAGAGTCACTGGAAGACAAAGAAGGGCATTGTCCCATGGAGTTGTGCTGTCCTCGATGGTGGGAAAACTGAACTGAAGTAATGGATGGGCCGGCGTACATTACTGACCAACCCACAAGGGCCATATAATATGTCAGCCTTGAAGGTGGCGCCATCTCAGACATCGGCCCCTCCTCCAGATAGGAAGAAAGCTTTTTAAAGCTAAAAAGCTTCCTGCTGGGTCCTGGCGCCTCCGGTTTGAACCCACCAATGATAAATGGTGAAGACTGATACAGGTAAGGTAACCTTCACTTGGGCCACCATCCTGCCCTCTGTGAGGGCATGAAAAGCTGTCATTGTGGCTAGGTGGACCTTAATAGAGGAATACTCTACTCCCCGAGTCCTTAAGGGACAAGAGGCGGTCCGGCACATTAGGAACTGGACATGTAAAGGGATCCATGGCATGCAGAGTACACTACACTGTAAAATGTTTCCTTTTTGTGAGTAGGTTATTGAGTAGATGGCTTTCTACTGCCAAGAGAACATCTGCAACTTCTTCAAAAACCCTGAAGCGAGAAAAAGTAGTTATGCAAGAACTAACCATAACAATAGATCTTCGAGAGAGGCTCTTGCAGTAGGTAATAACCTTGAGGACTAAGTTGCCGGCGCTAGGACCACACATAAACCTTTAGCTAGCAATGTCTGGCAGGGGACCACCTCCTGACATCACATGACGGGCGTGAGCAAGATGCTATATAAGGGGTGGTCCCCATGCCCGCCTTCCAGTTCTCTAGCCAGAGACCGAAAAGGGTGTGACAGGAGAAAAGGAGTTGGCTCCTGGAGCCAAAAATAGGCTAGAAAGAAGAATCAGAAGCAGGGGGAAGGTGGGAGAGAAATAGGTTATCTACTGGAAGAACTTTTCTTGAAGATCTGCTGTTATAGTAAGTTCTTATGTAACTGTACTAACTTACTTCGAGAGGGCTCTTGCAGTAGGTAATAACCTTGAGGACTGAATCCCAAGCAGTGAAAAGGAACAGACAAGGTCTGAAACATGGGAGGCAGGAAAGGTCTGCAGCAGGCAGGGATTTAAGAAAGAAGGCCCTGAGGGACAGCTAGTCCAAAGCCAGCCCTGTATCTAGAGGCAATCTCCAGACTATAGTGTTTGGTGAAAGTGCGGACAGAGCTCCAAGTAGCTGCTGCACAAATGTCAGTGGCAGAAACATTTCTGAAACAAGCAGTAGATGCAGCCATGCCTCTGGCTGAATGCCCTTCAGCTTCCCCTGGAAGTGTCTTCTTATGTTTCTTAATAACAAGAACAGAATGCAGTGTGGTAACCCTTTGGATAGACACTGGTTAGAAACTGCGGTGCCTACTCTTTTGGGCGCAAAGAAAACAAAAGGCTGATCCATGTTACGGACTGATTTTGTCAGATTTGTGTAGCATGCAAAATTCTGTGCACATCCAGTGTGTGTAGGATTGCTTCCCCTGATTAGAATGCTCAGGTTAGTACACTGGAAAGAGTACAGTCTGATTCAGAGTAAACTCAGAGACTACCTTTGGGATAAAATAGGATTTGTATGCAAAGCCCCCCCACCCCCGGTCTCTGTGGAGAATCAAATAAGGCTCCTTCCACATGAGGACCTGAAGCTCAGAAATCCTAGGAGCAGAGGAAATAGCAACTAAAAAAAGCGCTGTCCAAGACAGATAGCGTGGGTCGCAACTCATGGCTGGTTCAAAGGGAGGCAAAGTGAATTTCTCTGGAATGAAGTTCAGGTCCCATGACGGAACGGGGTTCTGGACCGAGGGTTCTAAGAGGAGGATCCCCTTCAGAAAGGTGTTGGAAACCTCCAACTGAGCCAAGGTTATGCCGTTCGCTAGAGTGTGGTAGGTGGAAATGGCAGACAGGCGGACCGTCAGAGAAGGAGAGCTGAGACCAAGGTCTAAGAGGTGCAACAGAGACCTCATGACCTGTGGAACCAGGCATGAGAAAGGGTCCCAACCCTTGGATACTACCCAAATGGAAAACCACTGCCATTACGTCGCATAGTTTTTTTTTGTAGATGGCTCTCTGGTCTCCACAAGGACCTGGGTTACTTTGGCAGATATCCCGTGGCGTGATGCAGCTATGTCAGTAAGATGCCACTTGTGAAGGTGAAGGGACTGGAGGTGGACCGATTTGCCCTGTTGCTGGGCCAGAAGGTCTTAACATAGGGATAGAGGGACCGGAGGGTCCATCATTAGCTGTTGAGGCAGAGGGAATCATACTTGGTGAGGCCAATAAGGGGCAATCAGAATCATGTGAGCCCCTCCCTCCTGGAGTTTCAGGAGTACCCTCTGTATTAGTGGGAAGGGAAGAAAGGTGTACAAGAACCTCTCTGTTCAGCAAAGAGACAGCACGGCTCACCAGAAAACACCATGCCCTGGAACGAACGAGCAGAAAACTGGGTAGTCTTGCGTTGTATGGGGAAGTGAACAGATCTAGGTCTGGGCGACCCCAAAGCTCGAAGTGTCTTCAACTACTGACTGCCTCAGTTCCCACTTGTGTGCCCCTGACAGAGCATCTGAGCATGTCCAGCAGGATGTTTTGGATTCCTGGGACGTGTACTGCCATAAGCTGGAGATCGTGCTGGACTGCCCAGTTCCACACCCTCATTGTCTCCCTGCACAGGGCATATGATTGTGTCCCTCTCTGTTGGTTCAGGTACCATACTACACACATATTGTCCCAGTGGGCCTGGGAGGAGAAAAGGCTAGAAGGCCAAAATAGCGTACCGCACTACCCTCATTTCCTGCAGGTTGATGTGCAAAGACAGCTCCTGCTGTGACCAGGATCACTGGGTACTGCGGTCTCCTAGAAGAGCGCCCTAGCCCTGACCGGAGTGGGAAGCTGAAGGGGGACCCCTCGACTAATAATGGTAAGATCCTGCCACCCAAGGAGATCCTGTTGCGTGGGCCTTGACACTCGGACTCTGTGATTCAGGCCATCTAATTTCTGATCCCACTGGACCCTGAGCGTCCACTGTGTGACATGCATGCGGAGCCTGTCTAGAGGAACAGTAAGGATTGACGCAGCCATAAGTCTCAAAAGGCGCAGGACCACTTGGGCAGTGGTTCAATGGCTGAAGACCAACGACCTGCCCTGTTGCTGTAGCGTGTCCGCCCTGCCCAATGGGAGGAATGCTCAGCAATGAAGCGTGTCCAGCACCGCACCAATGAAACAGAGGAGCTGGGATGGGGGGTGAGGTGAGTCTTGGGATAATTCACCGTAATGCCCACCCGAGGAAGCAATTCCAGGGTCTTGGACAGGGAGTCCAGGAGGCTGTCCCTTGATGGGGCTGTTAAAAACCAGTCGGCCAGAACGTGAACACAATCAATCAATTAATCTTTATTTTACAAGGTGGAACATCTTTGAAGAAAACTCATTTACAAGATGGACCTGAGTACAGTTCATAACAAGACAGCAACAGAATGCAATATATATATACTGTATATATATATATATATATATATATATATACACACAGGAAATAAGTAGTAAATAAGTAGCTTCAACTAAGCTAAGTAGTTGACATAAACAAGGTAATGGCTGGACAACTTACACAGCAGTGAGGGCAATAATTACAGAATTTCATATTGTTCGATATAGTCAAGAGAACTTATATACAATATTCACAATAAGGAAGAAGGAGTTGGAGGGAAGGGAGACAATGGTAAGGGAGTTTTAGAACAGCAACACAGAGGAAAACCAGAGGGGGGGGTGGTGGTGGTGGTAGCAGAAGGAATAAGGTGAGGGACACCATGGAAAACAGGTGTAGGGAGGGAAGGATAAGGAGCAAAGGGAGGGGAGGCATAGGAAATAGGGATCTAGCAATAGCACATACAGGACTTCTCAGTGTGTCGCAGGAACAGTGCTTTGAAGACGGTAAACTTGACGGGAGATGCAAGCCTCAGCATTTTCTACACATCGTTCGAAAGAACAGGGAGGGCATGACTTATAGGTGCCAAGCCAAAGCACGTTCTGACCTTGAGGGTGACAAGGGAAATCTTAGTGAGGCTTCATAGTAGGTAGTTTCCAACAGAGAAGACAGGCAGGCATTCAAAAATATACTGGGGGAGCTTATGAGTAATGGCTCTATAGGTCCATAGGATTGCATTTTTGAATCTCCCTTAACTGAGAGAACTCCATCCTACAGAAATACAGCGTGAGCAATGGTGAATTGAAAATGGAGCACCCGTAAGAAATCTAAGTGCCCGATGGTATAGGGTATCAAGTAAGGAGAGAGCTGTACTTGTGGCTTGCCCATACAAGAAGTCCGCATAATCCAGGAGAGGCATAGGGGTAGTTTGAACTAGTCTTTTTTTAGCCTCTAAAGTAAGCAAGTGCCTGATTCTAAAAAATATATCAAGCCTCTGTTTTAACTTTTTTGATAATTTGTCCATGTGATCAGTGAAAGACAGTTTAGTATCAATCCACACACCCGGGTATTTGAATTTTTCAACATATTCCAAAGGTTCACCTAACAGTGTTTTTACATTCGGAAGCGTCCCCAAGGTGCAACATTTGGATGCATTTACTGAAGGGGTGAACAGCATAGCCTTCATCATTTTTGCGTTTAAGAGAAGTATTAGATGCAACAGATTCTCCCGAAGCAGGTCAAATTCAGTTTGGAGGTCTCTACCAGCCATCTCTTTTAATTTTTTTTATTTATTGAAATCTTGGATGACTCCTGTGAGGGGAAGCTCGCTGAGAGGTTCCACGTCAGATACATTAACACAAAAAGACACAATATAGTTACTGTAAATTATACATACAGAGTAGGTGGGCCCGTCCTGGTAGAGCACCATGTCATTGGCGAAAAGGTGTATCGTTTATATTATTAATATAAATGGCAAAAAGGAGAGGGCCAAGGTTAGACCCTTGGGGCACGCCTCTTTGCAGAGATTTTAAAGGGGAGAGGGTGCAGTCAGCCTTTACCTGTTGGCACTGATTAATAAGATAATTAGAGAACCATCTTAAGGCTAAAGAGTCTACCCCATTGTTCTTTAGGACAACCAGAAGCAGTTCATGGTCCACAGTGTCAAAGGCTTTGCTAAGGTCAAGAAACAAAGCGCAAACATAGCTTTTGTCATCAAAGGTTTTCTGCCAATTGTTCATAACCTTAGCAAGAGCTGAGACAGTGCTATGGCAGGATGATAGCCTGATTGGACTGAGTTTAGCAAGTTATATTTTTCCAAGTACTGTCTTAGCTGAGCATTAACAATATTTTCGAATAGTTTGGATAGAGTAGGAAGCAGGGAAATTGGACGAGAATTGTTTAGGTCACTCGAATCCCTAAACAGTGGAATAACGTGGGTGGTTTTCCATAATGTGAGGAGGGTTCCCAGGTTAAGGGACAAGTTAAAAAGATGGGTGATAGGAAGGGCTAGGACACGGCATCCTATTTTTAGGTAATATGGTTCAATAAGGTTAGCACCTGCACTTTTCCTGGGATCCAGCTGCAGTAACAAGTCCTCAACCTGCTTCACAGTGACAGGGCAAAAGGAGAAGATGGTGTCATGGCTGGGTATTACTGGGTTGAGATAATCAGGATCAGAACAGTACAGTTGTGCCCGAAACTTACTGGCAGGAGAATCGTCAAAGACTAGCCCTGCTGTGGTGAAATAGTTATTTAGGAGTTCGAGGACAGCATGTTTATCGGTGGCAGTAGTACCATCAGCAGAGATTTTGGAGGGTACAGAATTAGCAGATTTATGACCCTCCAGTTCCTTTAGTGTTTTCCAAAATTTAGCGGCACACTTGGAGGAAGATTCTAATTCAGACTGGAAGTAGTAAGATTTTTTTGAGCCCTAATTAACTTGGTGCACCTGTTTCTAGCTATTCTAAATGCTACCCAGTCTGCATGCAGCTTGGATTTTCTCGCTCTTTTCCACAGGGCATCCCTGTGTAGCAAGGCAGTCTTTAGACTGGCTGAGAACCAGGGGCATAATTTCTTTTTGGTACATATTTTAACAAGGGATGCATGCTTGCTGATGGTCCCCAGCACAATATTTTGAAACGCCTCAAAGGCTTCAGCCACCGAGAGCGCCAGATAAAAAACTTGCCAGTCAGCATATAGAAGAGCAGCAAGAAAGGCACTAGGATCGAAGTTCTGTTGGCATCTCTTGGTGATATATTTCAAAGAAGAGACTGTCTTAGGGATTGACTGCATGACAGCTATAGCACAATGATTGCTAAGGTCTTTGAAGAACACACCTGCATAGGTAATAAGGTGAGGCTTGTTAACAAAGATTATGTCTAGAATTGTGCTATGCTCGGGTTTATTAACATTGGGACGGGTTACATCTGTTATGAGCTGCGAGAGGCCAAAGTTGTCACACAGGTCTTTTAGGGGCTGGGATGCTAAAGACAGCCAATCCAAATTAAGGTCACCCAGAATAATAACTTCGGACAGCAAGGCACCTAAGATACCAGACAGGTGATTCAGCACATTATACCCAGCAGAGGGAGGCCTGTAACAACTGATTATTAAAAGGGGGACCGACTGCGGGAGTTGCATCTTTAAGGTAGTGCATTTGAATTCCTTGGGAGAGGAGGCAGAGTCGATGACAGTAGCAGTGAGTTTGTCATGGATGTAAATGGCTACACCACCTCCCCTAGATGGCCTGGGCATGCGAAAGGCATTATATGAAGGGATGTTAATTTCATGGTCCCGTGTGGCTGGTCTTAACCAAGTTTCAGATACTACTAAAACATCAGGTCTAGTGAGATTAACCCAGGTCTGAATGGCATCCAATTTCTTTAATAAACTGCAGGCGTTTATGTGCAACAGACTGAGACCCTTTAGCTGCGGTAGTTCGGAAGGAGCGAGGATTGGGAGAAGGGGACAAGGGTTTATTTCAATGTTGCCTGCACAGATAAGCACCAGCCAGAGGAGTTCTTTAAGGGCATTTGACATTAACCAAAGCAACCGGCTATTACTCCTTCTGTAGTGACAAGGAACAGCCCCTGAAGTTGAAGAGAGGCGTGTAGCTGGAGGACCCAATGGCACAAACAAAAGGGACCTAGCAGGGAGGAACAGAGGGCAAGGAGGGGGAAGTGCGCACATACAGCAACTATTTCAGCTAGCGTTAGCCTCAGCTGCAACGTATGTGGCTCAGAGGGCATGATGGCAAGAGATCTCTGCCGTGCAATCCAGGATTATGTCTCCCAATCTGGTAGGAACCAAATACGGTTCTGAGCAGGCCAAGAATTAAAGTTGGTAAACCACCGAATGGGCCACCTGGTACTGGGCTCTGAGTCTGATAAGGAGTTCTGGATCGGAGACAGAGCCCAGAGAAGAATTAGAGGTCCCGTCTCCAGACCCAAGCAGAGGAGTTGCCCAAAGCCTGGCGCGACTGGTGCCAGACCTCCTGACCCGAGTCTGGCGCCTGAGGAAGGAGCCTAACTGACTAGAATAGAAATGAGAAAGGGACCAACTAAGAAGGCCCCCTGACACAGGCAAAAAGTGTTTGCGGGTCAAAGTCTGGAAACCAGTAGACTGTACTGCCTGTCGGTCTAGTTCCACCATAACTGAAACATGGGTGGCAAACCCTCCTGCAGCTAAGAAGTTGGAGGTGCAGGATCTCGTGTCAGGGAGGCCAATGTCAGAAAACCTGGAGAGAGATGACCAGACATCGGAAACCCTGGTAGTTGGAAACCTGGGGCTGGATAAACCAATGAAGGAGAGGGAAAACTCGGCGTCAGGTGAATCGACATAAGACACCCCGGCGTCGGGAACTCTGCCAGTGGAGACTCGAAAGGGGGGGGGGGAGAACCAGACATGGGAAAACCCTGTGCAAGAAGAACTGATGAAGGCTCTGATGACAGGGCCTGAAAGTCTGATGGGGGCCCAGGTGGAATCTGAGCCTGCGTTGAGCGGTCGCCGTCGGAGCCGGCGCCTGACTTATCAGCTGGTGCTGGCCATTCGCCAGGAAGACTGGTGAGTGACTTACTGGCCGGAGCTGGGCGCTCACTGAGGGAGCCGCCGAGTGACTTATAGGAAAGAGCTGGGCGGTCGCTGGCAGATCCAGTGAGTGACTTAACAGCTAGGGCTGGGCACTCCTTAGAGGGGCTGGTGAGCGACTTATCAGCCTTGCCACAGATATTGGGTCTGAGAGGGAGGAAGGGCCCAAGAGTAGCGAGAGTCCCTGGAGAAACAGAGAAGTCCACTTGAACCAGGCTTGGTTCAGGTGGAGGGTCTGAGGGCGGCTCCCCCAAAATTGGAGCAGGCTGGGCCTGAGGGGCGCTTCCCAGACAGAAGAAATGCCTCTCTCCGCCCATGATCTCCGGAGGGGCGGGGGCCATGGGCACAAAGGAGACCAGTCCCAGTCCGGAAGTTTCTCCATGTCCTGAAGACCCTTCTGCTTGAGGAGGCCTGAAGAACCTCCCATCAGAGACGACGAGATCCGCCTTCACTGCTGCTCCCTATTCATGGAGGCTATCTGGGGAGACAGACAATGAGTCTGTGTGACCTAGAAAAAAACTGTCAGGCTGCAGAGTCCCTGGGAAAAGCGTGGGTCTAAGGCAGAACGAGAAAGGCCACCTATGTGAGGGAGCCACAGCCGAGGAGAAAAAACTCCTGAAGGAGATGAGGATGAAGGAGAAGAGGTACAATGAAAACACAAGCAGAAAACAATGAAAACTTTGGGGAATACTCATCCAGAATAGGCGGTCGACTGAAGCAACATTCTCCATGAGGTATGATGTGGGCAGGTTAATGGGAAAGAACTGGATGGTGGGTGTGAGGACTGCCCCTTATATAGCATCATGCTGACACCGGTCCCGTGACATCGGGGGTGGTCCCCCGCCAGACACTGCTAGCTAAAGTTTTCTGTGTGTGGTCCTAGCGCCTGGTGGCTTAGTCCTCAAGGTTATCACCTACTGCAAGAGCCCTCTCGAAGTAAGATCTGTATGTCCCCAGGAGCCACGTGTGGAGATGCAGTGATTGCAGATCCAGGTGTACTACAGCACCCTGCTTCTGTGCCCAAAGCCCTACTCATGGGGTGAGGGAGGGCAGGACAGGAGGTTCCACTGTCAATTGCTGGAGTAGTGGGAACCATATTTGTCTGGGCTAGTAATGAGCGACCGAAATCAAGGTGGCAGATTCAACCAGTAGCTTGGCCAGAACTCACTGTATTAGAGGGAAAGGTGGAAAAGAACACAGAAACCTCCCTTTCCAGGAGAGGAACAATGTTACTCACCAGAAAACTCCAGACCAGTGAGCAAGCGAGCAGAAATGTGGCAGTTTTGGCTGCATGGAGGTGCAAACGGGTCTATCTCCTGATAACCCTATTTTTTGAAGAGGTTGACCACGATGGAGTCCGACAGTTCTCATTCCTGGCAGAGCTCATGGGACTAGCTGAGGCAATCCGTCAGTGCGTTCAGGGTACCAGGAAGGAACACTGCTGAAAGAACATGTTGCGTTCCACTACCCAGTGCCAAACTCTCATTGCTTCTCTGCAGAGAGTGTACGAATGAAGCCTGCCTTGTTGGTTGATGTAGTACACCACTGATATGTTGCCTGTATGGATTAGCAGCTGATTTACCAAAAGGAGGGTGGCGAAGGCATGTGGGACAAGCAGAACAGCCCTTATCTCCAGAGTGTTCCTGTGGAGAACCACATCCAAAGGGTCCCATTGGACCTGGGTTCTGAAGGGGACGAAATAAGCACCCCATTTTAACCTGATGTGTCCTTGTCATCACTAGTAGGGGGATGGCCAGCGGAATGGGGACCCCCCATCTCTAGAAGTGGTCCAACCACTAGAGCAGGGAGCAATGGAGAGGAGTCCCTTGTATTAGACACTCCAACGCATCTAAATGGTGTGCCCATTGTGCTCTGAGAAACCATTCAGGGATCCTCACGTGGAGGCGGGCCAGCGGGACAGTCAGCATGGCAACTGCCATTAGGCCAATTAATCTTATAAGGCATCTGGCTGAGACATAATTGCTGGTAGAGACTAGCTGTGCCTGGGTCACCAGTGCCATAGCACAGTCAGAGGGCAAAAATGCCTGACCCAGCCCTGTGTCAAGAACAGCTCCTATGTATTAGAGCCTATGATAGGGGAAAGGCTTGATTTTGACTCACTCACCAGTACACCCAGCTGGTCGAACAACTGTCAAGTCTGAAACAGTGTGTAGGCAATGGCTTCCTGAGACAGGGCTTTTAACAGTCAGTTGTCTATGTAGGGGAAGACGTATAAGCCCTCCCATGGAGGCCAGCAGCCTACATGGCAAATACTTTGGTAAAGGCAAGTGGTGCACAACACAAACCAAAGGGCAAGACACTAAGTTGGTAGTGCTAGCCCTGAAGCATAAAATGCAAGTATTTTCTGTGAGACTTGAAGATCCTGACATAAAGGTACATCTCTTTCAAGTCCAGTGCAACCATCCAATCACCCTCCAGTAAGAGGGGAAAGGAGGAACTGCAGGGAGACTATTCTGAACTTCTTGCATTCTATGAAAAGGTTCAATACCTGAAGGTCTAGTACTGGCATTAGATCTCTGGTCCATTTTGGACTCAGAAAGTACTGAGAGTAATGGCCTTGGTTTATTTGTGAAACCAGGATGAGTTCCATGGCCTTCTTGTAAAGGAGGGTTTGAATCTCCTCCAGCAGGAGGGCAACATGTCTTAGGTGATATTTGCTGGGCAATGGGGGGGGGAGGGTGCCAGAGGTAAAGTAAAGTTCTAAGGCATGTCCTTGCTGAACCACCTGCAGTACCCATGCATCTGTAGTGATCTCCCTCCATTTTGTAGAAAGAGATGCAACCTCCCACCAAAACTTCCTGAGGCAATGAGGCTGGAGGAAGGGAAGGGGAATCAGCACCGGGGGCAGTGAGGGTGCCTGTAACGGTCTCATCATTTGTAAGTCTGGCATGGCACCTGAAAGCAACGCGGCAGCTTTGAAAGTGGTAGGCTGAGCTCTCTGGGAACCATGTCCCAGGTTCCCTGAACAGCCCTGGCCTGGACTGGCATAGGGCCTGTGAAAAGAACCACCAACTTTTCTCCAGGGTTTATGGTTCAAAGTATGCAGGGATTTAAGTCTTGTTTTACAGGAGTGTAAATCCTTTATTGCATTTTGCAATGTCATTGCCAAACAACTGTTTTCCTCTGAATGGAGCATTCATTACAGATTATTGCACATCTGAGGCAAAACGAGCCACCATTAACCAATAGTGGCGGTGGAGGCAAATTCCAGAGACAGCAACCATGGCAGCAGCATCAGAGGCATCACAGGCCAAGCTCAGTAGATGCTTACCAGCCTCCTGGCTATTAGCAATACTCTGCTGTGCTAATATTTTATTCTGGCCCTCTGGTAATTTCTCATCCAGGGCGGTCATAGTCTTTCAAAGGCATTTTCTGATACACCTGACAGCAATTCTCAGGCCCAAGGAAGCAGAAACTAAAGTTCTTTTTCTTATTCCCTAACACATCAAGCTTCCTCGACTCCTTATCAGGAGGAAGAGAACTCATGTGTTTGGGAGCTTTGGATCTGTCATGAGCAGCCTTAAACATCACACAGTCTGTTTCAGTCTGTGACGACTAATAAGGCTTTGCAGTTGCGGGCTGGATACTGCCTGTCAGCCTTCCTGAGAACGGCTGGCGATTGAGCTGGCCTATGCTAGGTTGCTGGAGTGGCATTCTCAAGTGCAGAATATACAGGAGGAATAACCACCACACAGGAAGCAGAAACCTCCAAGAATTCACAGAGATTTCTCTTGGAGGACTCATCCTCCTCTGCTTGAAACCCCAGTTTAGTGTGAAGCTGTTTCAGGAATGCTTGAAATGGGCATTCTCAGGTGGACACCTTGGTGTGCTGTTCACGCTCTCTTCTGGGCAAGAGGATAGAGTGGAACTTGAGCCCACCACATCTATTGTCCAGTCTTCTTCATCCTTCGCCTCCTCCTCTTCCTCCATATACTCTGGATTATACTCCAGTTCGTTGTTGCGGTCAACTGCCAATGGCTGAGGGTCGATGGCATGAGGAGGCAAATGAGAAGGAGCTATCGATGGGGGACCACTGATGAAGGCTCTCAGGGCCCAGAACTGTGAAAGTGATCAAGAACTGGACTGCTGCTAGTAAGGTTGACGACAGCCAACCGAGGCTCCCGATGGAGCAGACAATGACAGTTGAAGCAACAACAGATGTTGGAACAGCTCAGAAGTTTCCTGATATAAAAGTTGTGCATTGACAGACACCCGAAGGAGTCGATGATGGCTGCACCATCGAGGAACAGTGCCCAATGGCGGTATGGACTCAATCTCCTAGCAGGGGAGGTGAACAGGTACCAGACCCCAAACCTGGTATCAGAGATGGTCCGAGGGGGAGGGCAGGACCTGCAGCTGGACCTGGGGACTTGTCTTTTTCAATAGACCTACCTCTTAGAGGTAAACGGGAACAGTACGGGGAAGCGGTCTTTTCCTTGCGCCACTTCTTCTCTGAGTGGCTGCGTGTTTTTCTTCTAACTTAAGAGGGTTTGTCTCTTTTCTTGGACAAGTCAGAAATGGACATTGTTGATTGGTGGGATGACAGCGAACTGGGAACAGAAGTGGCTGACAACGGTGAAGTCACCTTCAACACAATCTGTTTCTACATTTCTTTAAGCTTGAGATACACTTCTAAAGTTTTTTTTGTGACGTTTCCAGGTTGCCTGGGTGAAACTCAGGCAAATTGGGCAGGCCTTAATGTCTTGGTCTGAGCCAAGGCAACTAATACAAACGAAGTGGTCATTGTCTTTATAAATCTTAACATCGCTGCAGCAGCAACAGAAGAACAACAGTGCCTTTTCTGTCGGTGGTGGCATGAAAGTAAATTTAACATAACAAACTTGAAATTAGCACTGACAGCGAAACTTCCAAAGCTGGCCTTCTTCAGCAGTGAGGACTGATGAGCAGTTGATGGCAGGAGAAAGAACTGCTGCATGCTGGGGATGCCCACGTTACACAGGCGCTGACAAGGCCTGTCAATGTGGGTGGCACCAGCCAGCAAAAATTTCTGGGTGGTCCTGATGCTGATAACTCACATATCCATGATGTGGTTCAATGGAGGGCGATATCCTCGAAGGTCTCCAGATGGTGGCACTTAGCCTGATCTATGGCTGACAACTCAAAATTTAGTGCAGGTGCATATTTCTGAGCAGAGTGTGGAAGAAGAGATCCTCTTAAGATACGCTGATAGGAAATGGTTTTGAGTTCTCTGGACCACAGTACAAGTCATCATTGTCCCCATCGGAGATGATGAGGTCAGGATCTGACTTGTCTCGCTCTACTCCCTCCATATCTGGAGGGTAGCAAAAAGGAGAGGGTCGAAAGGGTGACAGTGCAGGCCACAGTCTCAGCAGCACTGGTGAGGTCTCTGGAATGGTGCTGTCGGTGGTACAGCGGATGGTCCTGGGACTGTCCCCAGCACTGTTGGCCCCAAAGGACCAAACCCTGAAACCGGATGCAGTACCACTACTGGTGTCAACAACCACGCTGGCTATGATGGAACCAGTGGTGGCAACGTGGCTGTCCCTGTCCCTAGAGGGGTTGGAGATGACACCACAAGAGGGGCAGGCTTCAGCTGGAGTCAGCAGTGTGCCTAAGTCAAGCGGCACCAAGGATGGCACCAGCTCAACCAACTGCGAGAGATCAGGAGCTGGCACCAAAAATGGCACTGCTTCACTTATATGCTGCATCTCCTGCTCTATAGGAGCTGTCCAATGGCCAAACTGCCCTCCAAAATTGCTTCTGTTGAACACAGAGGGCCTCCAGGACCGAGACCTCAGCCTTGCAGGCCCAGGCATTCCCAGTGTCATCGTTGACGATGGTGGGGTGCCTGGGTCCGTAGGAATTGAGAGTTTCAGAAGAACAAGCAGAGGACGACTCGACCAGTTCAGTTTCTTCACTTTATGCTTTTTGCAGGAAGGAATGGTGCAAAGGCCCTGACATACAGCGTGTGCGGGATGTGGAGCAGACTCTGAGAGGCCTGCTGATCCTCCCGGGCGCCACATTGCCCATTACCAGAGCACCTGCCCAGAGAGAGGTGGTGACCAGACACAGCCCTGTTGCTGGAGCAACTTGCCTTTTCAGGCTCACTACCTTCTTCCACAGTCACTGACCATTAGTACAAGCTGGCTGAGAGAAAACTATACAGTTCTTTGTGTTGCTTCCGGTGGCACCACGGAGCAAGAAGCAGCACACTAGAATGAGCTCTCCACCCAAAGGCCTTAAATTTAAGTAAACCGAAGAAAAATAGCACCAGAAACGTTACTATGGCAAGTATTAAGCCAGCCAAGGACACTTGAGGGAGATCTAAAATGAAAGAAGTTACCAAACGTTCAGAGGCTTCGGGATCTAAGTTACTCCAACGAGAAGATAGTAGAAGCCCCTCTCCTGAAAGCATTCTGGACACCGACGCAGAGAATGACCAACTAACCCGATCCTGCTTTGAGAAGCTCTTTTGTGAAATAAAAGAGATGAGAGCTGAAAATCGAGCAGAGTTCAAACAGTTGAATCAACATTTAATGGGACTGGAGAAAAGAATCGGGGAGGCAGAGGAACATATTTGTAGCACTGAAGAGGACAATACCAAGATTTGCCTGATAATTCAAGCCCTGGTAAACCATACGGAGCAATTGCAGAATAAATGTACTGACCCTGAAGGAAGATCTCGGTGAGAAAATCTACGAATTCATGGCCTTCCTGAAGGTTCAGAAACAGGCACCATGTCTGATTTTATGGCTGACCTCATCTCTGACGTGCTCCAACTCCACCCCCCCCCCCAGTTATCAACTGGGAATTGAAAGAGCGCATAGGGCACTACAAGCGAAACCCCCTCCAGAATCAAGACCCAGATCAGTTATACTTAAGTTTAACAGTTTTAAAGTAAAGGAGGAAATTCTCCGAAGGGCTTGGCAGCAAAAAGAAGTAAGTATCTGTCGTACCGTCTGTATTTTGACCATGACTATCCAGTAGAGATACAGCAACAAAGGTTACAGTATGGCCCAATTCTAAAAATCCTTCGAGCTAAAAACATCCGTTTTAATACTCCCTACCCAGAGCGGATTCTAATTTTTTGGCCAGAAGGAGCTAAGACGTACGACTCAGCGGAGGAAGCGGGGAAGGTACTGGTGGAAAGAGGCCTGATGGAAGCAGTTTCAGAAGAAGCACAGGAGCAACAGCAGTCCGCATCCACGAAAACCCCAGCAGATTGGCTGATCGCGCTGAACAAAAAGAGACGAGGAAGAGGTCTACAGACAACAGCATCGACATTACCATTCACGGTGATCAGAGCAGCACTACAGAAATCTCAGGAGACCAAGAAATTGAGGATTACAGACACCCAATTATCTTGCCCAGGTACATTTGCTTGTCCTGCCCACCAACATGCTGATTTCAGCTCTTGATTTATGGGCCTGAGAATCAGCGTGGTTTTCCGCCATTAACATTGAGTGCTGCGCTCTTGCCATGTCAGCTTTCTCGAGGCTGAGAACTTATCGAGTGAAAAGGCCTCGGAACTTAACTAGTTTAAATAACGGTCATAACTTTTGTTTTACTGTGCAAAATTAAGTATGAGGATTTCAACTTACAAAGATGGTATAAATCAGCTAACTTTAAGCTTTAAGGTTCAATTCTGTTGGCAAAATAACAAACACTTGTGGCTTGCTTTACCTTAGCTGTTCTACTTTGATTAAGGTGCTTTTTCTTTTCCTTTTTATTTCCATCTTCCTTTGCAAGGAATGAAGGATATAATAAAATGGCAAATGGGGGTGAATCTCTCTGTACATAAGCTCCATCTGAAGAGTGTCAACTTGACTGCTCCATATAGTTAATCTGGATAAAGCTTATAATTAAATTACCCAGATAAACTATTTTTGCCACAAGACCGCTGTTTTCAGTGGAAAGGAGCCCCTTTTTTGGAACACAGGCTCCTTGGGAGAGCTGCAGTTGTGCAGCTAGGGGTGTAAATACTCCAACTTCCCGCTCAGTACTCTCTCCTAGATTGGAGAAGAACTGCTGAACGAATAGAGATCTCCTAGGAATATGGCAGATCTCCACTGTGGAAGCCGCAAAATGTATAAAGTTTTGGATATAGACAGAAATTAGCTTTAAAATGTGTTTTTTGTTTGTTGTTAGTTAAGGGAGAGTTCCGTACTGTCATGTGGGTTTTCATAGTAGAGAGGGGGAATCCGGGAAGAAACATTATAAAATTGAGAGTTTTATTAATCACAGTAAGCCAGGAAGTTTCATTTGATCATGGCTAACTCGGAAGTTCTAATACTGGCCTATAATGTTAATGGGTTAGCTCATCCTATTAAAAGAGCCAGGACTATGTCTTTTATAAAGAAAACCAGAGCTAATATAATTTTGCTCCAAGAGACCCACATGAACAAAACAGAACATGGGAAGCTTTCGAAATTTGGGTATAAAAAAGTGACAGCATCTGAATATGGTAAGGGACGAAGGAGAGGGGCTGCTATACTTGTACCCCATTCTACCCATTTGAACTAATAGATACACTGACAAACAAGCAAGGAAGATTTGCAGCTGCCAAGGGCAATATAGATGGGAGGAAGGTAACCCTAATATCTATATATGCACCGCCGGGGTTCAGAGTTTGCATTTTATCAGGGCCTTTTTCTTAAAATAGTGAACTGGACAGAGGGACGTCTAGTGATGGGGGGGGGACTTAAATTTAAGACTAAATTTGAATTTATACTCAACAGCAAGACCATCTACAGGAGAAAGGGGATGAGCAAGTAGAGTGGCTAAGCTGTTGGAGGAAATAGGCTTGAAAGATGTATGGCGTCACCTGAATACCAGAACCAGACAATATACTTTCTTTTCGGGCACCCCCATCAAACTTTTTCACACCTGGATTATTTTTTAACACCTAAAGAATCTTTGGGAGCTTGCATATCCTCAGACATAGGATCAAGCCCATTATCGGACCACTCGCCTATCTATCTAAAATTAAGAATAGGTCCTCCGAAAAGCTCCACGTTTTGGAGATTAAACACATCCCTTTTACAAACAAAAGAAATACTGCATACAATAGCTCAAACTATAGAACAAGCAGTTCAAACGAATCAGAGTCCTGAAATATCTCCGGGCATCCTATGGGATACAATAAAGGCTATTATTCGGGGGAAATTTATAGAGATCTCATCCAGACTGAAGAAAATGAGGGAAAAGAAGAGACTGGAGCTACAAGAACAAATACGGGAACTGGAGAGGCAACAACAACAAAATATTGATAGGGAAAGGGGGAAACGCCTAACTAAATTAAAGGTAGAGTATTTAAACATTTTGGATTACCGTGTTGAACAAAAACTTGTTTATCTATGCCAGAGGTTCTATGAGGGAGGGCCAAGGGCTCTAAAATTAACAACTAGTAGATTGCGCCAGTACAGCAGCAAGGCAGTTATCTCTAAAATCAGAGACCCTGTGAAGCAAACCTTGCAATATAAAACAAAAGAAATAGCTAATGCCTTTAAAGCATACTATGAGAAATTATATAATGGATGGCCTCAATCAACAGAACAGGAGATTAAAAAATTCTTAGACCCACTGGGGCTACCTGTGTTAACTCAAACTCAGGGGGAGATGTTGAGCCGTCCCTTTTTGGATACGGAGGTGAAAATGGAAATTAAAAGGATTAAGAAAGGTAAATGCCCAGGTACTGACAGCCTCCCCAGTGAATTCTTTAAACAATTTAAAGAACTGATCTCCCCATTGTTATGTAAGGCATACAACCATCTTTATCAAGAGCAAGGTAAGATGCCTCCATCATGGACACAGGCAATAGTATCTGTGATACCGAAGCCGGCCAGGGACACTACAAACTGTGGATCATACCACCCTATTTCTATTTTAAATGTAGATTATAAAATAATGGCAGGAATTATAACTAAAAGAATAGAGCGGATCTTACTGGGACTGATACATATGGATCATGCAGGCTTTGTCCCAGGCCACCAGACCTTGGACAACGTCTGTAGATCGATCAATATCATTGAGAATATACAGGTTAAAAAACAACCGGCATATATCATGAGCTTAGATGCAGAAACAGCACTTGATCAAGTGTCTTGGGAATTTTTGTGGGTCTCCCTGGCCGGCTCCGGCTTTCCTAAGGCTCTTCTTAATATAATAACCAAGATGTATACTACACCAGTGGCTTATGTAAGGGCCAATGGATTCATCTCGACTCCCTTTAAGTTATCTAGAGGCACACGTCAAGGTTGTCCTCTTTCCCCACTTTTATTTGCTCTCTACATAGAGCCTCTTGCTCAGAGCATAAGATTGAACAAGGAGATAGAGGGAGGGAAATGGGGAAATACAACTCATAAAATCGCACTATACACGGACAATATTTTACTATATTTAACACACCCAGAAGGCTCATCACCAAAAGTATTTCAACAGATTGAAGTATACTCCAAATTAGCTTGTTATAAGCTCAATTGGACAAAGACAGAAGTATTAGTACTTAACACCCAGACTCCTCGGGAATTTAAATCCACTTAACCGATGAAGTAGGATTGCTCAATTATTAAATACCTAGGTGTCCGTATAGGTACATGCCCTAACAACATTTTTGAAGATAACTTCTCTCCCTTAGTGAAGTTAGTTTGGGAAGACCCTGAAAGGTGGTCTCTGCTTCCCTTCCCTTTTTACTCTAGATTGCAAACCCTCAAAACAAATATATTACCCAGGTTCCTTTATTTGTTTCAGGCTGTGCCCTGTCATATTCCCCAAAAGATTTTGACAATTTGGCAAAAAAAAGTAACGTCTTTTCTTTGGGCTCAAACCCACTCACGGATCAAAAAAAAAAAAACATTAATTCTACCTAAACAAGGTGGAGGGAGAGCATGCCCTAGTCTTCAGGAGTACTGGTTGGCAACCCACATGAAGAGTGTCCTTTTATGGTCCCACCTTCAGTACAGTGCTCACTGGCAGCAGATGGAGTTATCCGTGGCAGAAAATCCACCTCTACAGGCCATTTTATTCAATCCTCCATCCTAGATAGATATATCAGCTTATGAGATGTATGCAAATCAAGTAACACTAACAGGGTGGATCCAGGGTACTAAAAGAGGCTATACAGCAAAAAGTTAATGGAAATATAGGTGATGGTGCTATGATCCTGAGTACCCCGGCTGCAATACATAAGTAGTATGTTAATCAGATGAAGGGTGGAATGAGAGCAACATGGCAAATCACTAGGGGTTCCGACCTCGTTCCAATTGAAACTCTCAGTACCAGAAGCAATTGGTCGTTAATGGACTGCTTTTATTACTACCAACTAAGAGATTATATAACTAACAAAATGAGAAAAACCTTGTCTAGGCAGGATGAAAGACCCTTCCCTCGAGTGTTTGAGTCATTCTGGGAAGGAACTCATGGAAGGGTGGGGCGATTACCATGTTATATACAAACCAGATTGCTGATACAGCACACAATGTGCAATATATACAAAAGAAATGGAAGGGAGAATTTGGCATAGTACTGAATTCGCAGAGGTGGGCAGCAATATTTAATAACATATGGAGAACAACATCCTCCCCGGGCTGGCGAGAATATGCCTGGAAAATAAGGGCCAGATATTTTAACACACCAATAAAGTTATGCAAAATGGGTCTAAAAGCACAGGGATACTGTTGGAGGCACCGTGGACATAATGCTGCTGATCAGGCACATATATTTTGGGATTGCCCGTGAGTTCAAGGTTTTTGGTCTCAAATAATTAAACATTTAACTGTACTGTTTGGGTTAACAATGGTTGTTGGCCCTGAACATTGTATATTAGGATTATGCCCTCCAGAAATTAAGGATAAGGCAACACAGTATTTATGGGCTATTCTTACAGTGGCAGCCTTGAAAACTATAACAAAAAAATGGCTGCAGCAGTTTTCCCCTCTAGTGCAAGAGTGGCTGGAAATTATTAATCAAATTCAACAGATGGAGAGAATAACATGTAATGTTAACCAGAAGAGAGAACAGTACAACAATAGATGGACCAGATGGGAATTTTATAAGGATAAAGTACAGAAAGCCACCATTCCTTTCTAACCAAGCAATACGTGTAGGCCTGCGGCTTTGTCCCCAGTGGTAAATGACTCCCGCCTATATTTACAGTATGTACACCCCCTTCTCCACCCTTACCCTACATTTTGTAGATGGGCCGGTAATTTAGAAAGTATAAGTGATTTACCTGGAAATACCCTCTTGATATAATAAACTAGAATTGATATTGGTTAATCAACTGACAGTTTATGTTGTAATGTTCACTCATTTCTCTCCCAACTTTGATGTTTTAGATACATAGATACATAGACAGTGTCGGCAGATAAGGGCCTATGGCCCACCTAGTCTGCCCATTTGAGCTTGTAAGTTCAGTTTGTTTTCCTAGAAGTCTATTTCCCCTTACCCCTGACCTCTAGAATTCCTTTATGTCTATCCCATGCATTCTTAAATCCCGTGATTGTTTCAGCCCCCACCACTTCCTCTGGCAGGTGTTCCATTTGTCCACCACCTCGTTCTGTGAAGAAATTCTTTCTCATGTTTCCTCTGAATCGTCCTCCTCCAACTTCATCCCATGCCCTCTAGTCCTGAAACCTCTTTTTCGCTTAAAATAGTGTTTTCCTGCACCCTGTTCCTCCCTGTAAGATACTTGTATGTCTCTATCATATCCCTCTCTCCTCCCTCTCCTCCAGGGAGTACATGTTCAGTTCCTTCAACCTGTCTTCATAGGACTTGTGATGCAACCGTGCACCATCTTTGTCGCCTCCTCTGAACCTTCTCTACCCTGTCTATGTCCTTACGAGGTATGGTCTCCAGAACTGTACACTGTACTCAGGTGGGCCTCACTAGTGTCTTGTATAGCGGAATTATGACCTCCTTTTCCTGCTGGTGATGCCCTGCCTATACATCCCAGCATCCTATTTGCTTTACCTGATGCCTTGTCACACTGTTTCCTACCTTGAGGTCATCAGAGATGACAACACCAAGATCCCTTTCCTGCTTGGTGCATGCTATATCCTCACCCCCCAACTGATATATTGTGCCAGGGTTTTTGTGCCCCATATGCATTATCTTGCACTTCTTTGCATTGAATTTCAACTGCCAAACCCTTGACCATTCTTCAAGTTTCTGCCGGTCCCTTCTCATTCTGTCTACACCCTCTGGTGTGTCTACTCTGTTACAGAGCTTTGTGTCATCAGCGAACAGTGAAATTCTGCCTTCTATATCCTGTGCAATGTCACTGATGAAGATGTTGAATAGGACCGGTCCCAGCACTGATCTCTGTGGTACCCCACTGGTCACTCTTCCCTCTGTGGAGTGACAGCCATTTACCACCACCCTCTGTGTCCTGCCACCCAGCCAGTTACCTACCCACCACACTACTGTCCTGCCCACACCCATATTCCCCAGTTTGTGTAATAGTCTTCTATGTGGCACAGTGTCAAAGGCCTTGCTGAAGTCCAGATAGGCCATGTCCACTGCCCTCCCCTGATCCACCTCCCTAGTCACCCAGTTAGGTTTTAAACCTAAATCATTCATTTTCTTTTTTCTTTTACTAATTCTTAATATATTAATGAAAGGAAATAGAATAAGTAAAACCTATAAAATAACTAATTGAAGTAAAACCAGATTGTACTTTGAATTGCAGGATAGTACTTTGCTTATAGACATGTATAACTTTATTGAAATTCCTATTGTAATTGTCTTATGCTTGGAAAGATTCATTTGTTCCATGTTCGTAAAACAGTAGATGTTTTTTATGAAACTGAAACTACTAAAAAAAAAAAAAAAAAAGTTCTTTGTGTTAAAGTATCTAAACTGACAACAGTAATAAACTAGTGTATTTTAAACTAAAAGTGATGAACTGAATGCTGTTGTCATAGAAACGTTGATGTTCTGGCTTTGATGTGGACAGCGGCAATGCTGCTGCTGTGCACTTAATGGCAAGAAAAATGGAACTGAGATGGATGGAGACTAGAGTCACTGTATAATAGCGGGTGTGTGCAGGACGCATACGCGGGGGCCTACTTGCGCCACCAGCCCTCTAAAAAAGTTTTGGTTCCTGCAGTGCTCTGGCGCCTGCGGCACAGACCCATTAGTGGAAATCTATGGAGAAGATGGAGTCTTGGAAGATCCTTTATTTCTGACTACTTAGATTCAGTTCACTATCCTCAGGTGGGCAGACTCGAGACTTCCGGTGATGTCACAGAGCCAGCAGCAGCCTAAAGGAAGAGCTCTCCCATCCTAAGTCTACAATTTACTTCCACAACCTGCTACTTCTACCGAAATTCTCCTCAAATGCCTGGAGGTGAAAAGACAGATGAGGGCAAAGCTAAACATAAACCCAGGGGATGTCAGAGTGGGTAAGTATGGCAGCAGATTTCCATCGGACGTCTTAACCCGGAGCAGATCATCCTCCCCGGCTAACTTCCACATGGCCGATTATGATACAGATGATGAGACAGAACAATTATCCCGCAGCAGATCTGAGACACTGCTATGGGAGATAAAACAATCATGAAATGAAAACAAGAAAGAATTTATAAAACAATTCAGCAGAAACTCTCCACCTTGGACTCTCGACGGTGGAAGATGGCGCTGCACAGCTCTCTAAAGTAATTGAGATCCTTCTGGTACACACCGGCGAGTTGCAAGCTAAATGCCTGGACTTAGAGAACCTAACTTCTACAGGTCAGCTGGGGTGGAAAGGGAGATCTCTTATGGCGCCCGACTTTTGGCACTGTGCTTTTAAGATGAACTCACCTCTCGGGGTTAGGCGCAACTCTCTGATCAGTGTCGGGCAGACCTCCCCAAAGAATCTGTGCTGCAAAACCTGAATTTGCTGCTGTGGGCTGAAAACTTTCCCGCCGACCCACCCTGTTCCCTCCTCCCGGTTAAATGCATTCAAAACCCGCCTTCTGCTCAGGTTGGCCACTCGTCAGCACCTTCAATAATATCAGCTGAACTTACTCACACTGAACACTTCTGCCTAAGGACATACTCACAGAACTTTCCTCCCTATCAATTCCACAGACAGATTTCCAGCAACAATGCGATGCTTATACTAATAACTTTATACCTGAATGCAATTAACAATGCTATGCTCATCTTAATAACTTTATACCTGACTGCACTAACCTAACTGCTGACTTCCTTACAGCTGTCTGCTGAATTGTTTACAAAAATATCTAGGGAATTTGCTACCTGCATATCAAGCTAAGATATAATCTGTATGTGGGAAGCGCGCTTGCTATCTGGGCTACAATAAGGGGGGAAATTTCTTCCACCCTCGCCTCTGCTATAATTTAAAAGGTCTTAGGCTCCGTACTGGAGAGGGAGTTGACATCACCCCCCTCCAATTTGCATACTGTAATTTCATATACTGTTTCTCCACTGCTATTGCCTGCTTCCTCCCTGAACCTGTATAGCCCTCCTGTCATTAGGCTTCCTCAGTATTATAGTGTAGTGTAGCTGCTTATCTGTACTGCTGTTCTAGGCTCCCTCAGTATTATTGAGCATCTGCTTATCCCCCCCCTTTTTTGCCAGGACTTGATTATTGCCATAATCCCTGGACCCCCCGCCATGTCTTCCCTCCTGTCCCTCCCCAGTGGCATAACCAAGGGCCTAAAAATTGCCCGCATCAACATCCGCAGCCTTCTAGCTAACCTCCCAGAGCTGATGGCTTAGGTTGCTCACTATAATCTGGACGTCCTGGGGATCTCAGAAACCTGGCTCAAGCCAGCCTCCACAGACTCTGTCTGCGCCTTCCCTGGATACAACACTGTCAGGCAGGATAGGGCTGGGAACAAGTGTGGGGGTGGGCTACTGCTCTAACTAAAAGACCCACCCTAATGTGTCTGTCATACCCCTTCCCCCTCATGTGAGTTTCTACATGCCCTTCTTCAGTTGGGCAATGCAAAAAAGCTCCACCTGGCTTGTGTGTATAATCCTCCAAAAGGTGGAGCTTGTGGCCTCTCCTACCTCCTTGACTGCCTCAGTCCTAAGGCGGGTACTAGTGAACTCCTAGCGTTTGGAGACTTCAACCTAAACTGGCTGGCAATGCCAAATTATACGAACCCCTACTGTCAGGCCTTGCCCTTGGCCAACTTATCTCTGAACCAACCAGGCCATCCTCCTCTGGGATAAAAGGTACCCTAACCCTAATAGACTGGATGCTGAGCAACAGGCCGGACCGTATCACTGCTTCTGGCCTCTTCCCAGACTCCATCTTGGATCACTCCCCCACCTACTGCGTTTGGAAAGTCCTTGCCCCTAGGGTCTCCTATAAAGTTATTCAGAGGAGGGACTACTCAGAATTTAACACTAATGACTTCCCAGCTGCCCTTGACTGCTTCCTATCCATATTTGCCCCTCTTCAGGATAGGCATGCCAGTCTTACAAAAAGGAGGGTGAGGGGTACTGTCACTAAATGGCTGCACGGTGGCCTGTTTGCTCTTATGAAACTCAGAGATAAATGCTGGCAAAAATTCAAGGCCTCCAGTGACAGTTCTGACTTCGTTGAATGCAGGCAGCTCAGGAACTCTTGTAAGAGGGCTATCCGCTCGGCAGAAAGTGAATTCTGTAAATCCTCCCTTGAAACCTCAGCCAAAAAACCCAAGGAGTTTCTGGCGCACCATCAAACACACAGTAAACGGACCTGCCAGCCCCCAGGTCTCTAACATGCAAATTGGAGGAGTCAGCTGTAACCATGCCCTATCGCCAATGCTTTTAATGCCCAGTTCTCTGACCTGTCTGCCTTCATCCCCCTATCTCCTGTCACTAATGAGATGGGTCCCTCTGGTGATGCTGTGTCCTCATCTTCCCTTCTACTTTAAGACTGTCTCCTGCAGAGACATGGAAGCTTCTAGCTGGACTCTTTCCCACACACTGCATGACAATCTTGAGCCTAAACTGCTCTGCCTGTGGGCCCCTTTCTGGCCTGGCTTATCTCCCACATCCTCAATTCCTCTCTCATATCTGGGACAATCCCTGATACATAGAACGTGGCTCGTGTGGTCCCAGTCCTCAAACGCGGCGACCCCAAAATTCTCGAAAACTATCGCCCCATAGCAATCTTGTCTGTTGCAAACAAGCTGCTCAAAAAGGTGGTGGCCCCCCAGCTCATACTCTTCATCCACACCCATGGCCTTCTCTCCCCAGAGCAGCATGGGTTCCACAAATGACACAGCACTTCCACTGCCCATGCTCAGGTCACCTCCAAAATTAGAACTGCAACTGACCAAGGCAAACTAACTGGAGCCATCTTCATAGACCTGTCTAAGACCTTTGATCTGGTTGACCACACACTCCAGGGTGCCGCCCTTTGGTCCCTTGGCCTTTCCCCTCCAGTCCTAGCCTGGTTTGCCAACTACCTCTTGGGCAGGCAGCAGTACACCAAGTTCCAAAAAGCCCTCTCCGGGCTCACACTGGTTACATGTGGGGTGCCTCAAGGGTCCCTCCTTGGCCCTATACTGTTCTCCCTCTTCATCAACCAGCTGCCCTCGGTCCCTGCCTCTGGACATGCCACCCTGTACGCTGATGACCTAATGCTACTAACTAGTTCACAGGACATCAACGTCATCAACTCCAGACGAAACTCTGACTTTGACTGCATTCAATCCTGGTTGAAGGCCCATAACATTGTCATCAACCTCCAAAAGATGCAGGCAATGCTATTCGGTTCCCTTGCCAAGACAAGAGCGTGCCCTGACTCTCTCAAAGTCGTTGGAGCAGATGGTACCCCGGTATGAGTGGCTGACTCATTCAAATACATGAGGGTAACCCTTGACCCTCAACTTGACGTCTCCCTGCACATACTCAACTCATACAAGGCCACAAACTACAAGCTGGGCCTGTCTTACAGAGCCAAATGTTTCCTCACTCCAGCTGCCTGACTTGCCCTTGCAAAAGGGGTTCTACCCCCATGCTCTGCTATGGGCTCTCCTCCTTCCTGAACGCTCCAAAAACCTGGCTTACTAAACGGGACACAGCATACAATAACATATGCCACTTCGCCCTGTCAGCCCCCATGCCTCACCCACCATTGTCAGCTCTACTCAAGGCTTAGGTGGCTCTCCCCCGACAACCACCAAACCTTTGTCATGGGAAACCTCATAGACAACATTGTCAGAATATCTACCCTGCCGGCACTTGCTGAACTGCTCAAGCCTACCCCCTGTCTACCAACTGAGGTCCAGTGACTTCCAGGTCCTCAAGGTCCCCAAGGTCCCCAAAACTCACTCCCTTGCTGTCCTCGCTCCCAGAACATGGAACCTACTCCCTGCCCATGTAAGGTCTGCCCCCTCACACACCAGCTTCAGGTCTTCCCTCAAGGGCTACTTAAAGCAAGCATCCTCCTGCCCTAGTTCCTAGTGCCCCACCCTGTGTGGTGGGCCCAGTGTCACTAGGACTATGTGCGGTTGCTGCGTGTGTCTAGGGAATACTCTGTATCTGCCCTGCTGATATATGTTGTTTTCTTGACTGTTCCTTGTTAAATGCATTGCTTAAACTCTCTATTGTTACCGTGTTGTTACTGCCCATACCCTGACTGTTCCTTGTTGACTGCTGTGCCTTGACTCTGTATTGTTATTGCCTGTACCGTTTAATTCTCCCAGGTCTCACCTGAAAATATGCATTTGACTGTCTAGTGTGCTTACCTGGTTAACAAAAGCTAAATAAATAATAAAAGACTATACGATCTACCTGAGAGACTGGAAACTATGCCTTTCACTGCATTTATTGAAAACTTACTGAGGGACATTCTCAAACTACCAGCCTCCTACGACCTAAAAATCGAGAGCGCCCATTGTTCCCTGCAGGCTAAGCCCACAGACCCAGCTGGCCATCCACGATCCATAGTGTTTAAACTAGTGTCATTTAAGACAAAAGAAGATCTGTTTAGGCACACTTGGTCTACAAAACAGCTGTTGTTTAAATAATCGACTGTTTCTGGACCATGACTACCCCCAGGAAAGTACAGTTACATAAGAACTTACTGTAACAGTAGATCTTTAAGAAGAGCTCCTGCAGCCGGCTACACCACAAGGACTATGCCGCCAAGCACTAGGACTCCACAGAAAACCTCTAGCCAGCAGTACCCAGCTGGGGCCCGCCCCTCACATCAGTCCACCAACGACGTCACCCTCTGTATAAAGGGGGCGGTCCCCAGCCCCACCTCTGTTCACCCGCCGGAGACCTGTAGGTTACTTAACAGGAGAGATCTGAGGCAGGTGCCGAAAACAAATCCCAGGAGGAGAAAATTAATAGGGGGATGGAGGAAGGGAAAATAGCGCCTGCTGCAGGAGCTCTTCTCGAAGATAGTACAGTTACGTAAGAACTTACCGTAATGGTAGATCTTCGAAAGGAGCTCTTGCAGCAGGCTATTACCATTAGGACTATGCTGCAGGCACTAGGACCCACCGGGAAACTCTTAGCTAGCAATACCCAGCAGGGGCCATCCCTGACGTCAGCTCCATCCCGATGTTGGCCATGGTACAAAAGGGGGTGGTCCCCAGCTCCACCGCCAAAGACCTGAACAGGCTCCGACAGGTGGACCAGACGAAAGCACGCCAAAAAGGATGCTGAATCTCACCAGGGGGGGAAGGAGGGCGGGAAAGCAATGCATGCTGCAAGAGCTCCTCTCAAAGATCTACTGTTTCAGTAAGTTCTTATATAACTGTACTATCTTACTTCGAGTGGAAGCTCTTGCAGTAGGCTGTTACCATAGGACTGAGTCCCAAGCAGTCCCGCGAGAAGGAAAATAAGCAACCCTGGGAGGCAGCTGAAAAGCACCAGTGCTGTAACACGGCACGCTAGGACAGAAGTCCCAGCCGGCCCGGTGGCGCTGAGTGTTGAGGCGCTGGACACCACAGCTCATACCATGCTGGCAACCAGGGTTCGGAAGTGAGCTCGGGACGAAGGGGGACAGGTGAGGATTGAGCGCCCGTGTGGGCTGCTCTCCTCCCCGTGGGATGGGGTGGGACTGCTCAGCATGACAGCGGCTCCTGGTGGAGACCGGGGGTGCTGCAGCATGTCCGGCTGCACGTAGTTAGCATGCCCTGACATGGAGAGGGACTGCCGTGCGTCCTATGTCAGGGATGTGCACACGCACGGAGGGGGAAGGGAACAGAAAGGAAAAACGGTCTGTGGGGCAGGCGACAGCACTGCCCCATCCTCAATGCCAGGCTCCATCCATAATCTGACCTTTCCAGGTTCCTCCGCCCGGTCCTCTCTCCCGTCGAGGTCTGTCTCAAGGAGCGCCCAAAAGAGGAGGGGTGGCCCCACCCCGGAGGGGTTAAGCCGAGGGTACTGACACTGGAGTAGAGGAGGAGGAGGAGAGAGGAGGTACAGATGGAGGACTTCAGGCTGGGGAGAATCAGGCAGGATGCCTGAGAGAGGCCCCCCCAGACCGTGACCGGAGGGAAAAAGTTAAAAAAAATAAAAAAAAAAAAAAAGGAAAGAAGTCCCTGAAGGATAGATAGGCTAAACCCGACCCTGTGCCTGGAAGCAATATCCAGACTTTAGTGCCTAATGAAAGTGTGCACTGAGCTCCAAGTAGCCACTGCGCAAATGTCTCCAGTGGAGACGTTCCTCAAAGAAGTGAAAGAGGTAGACACTCCCCAGGTAGAATGACCTCTGACAGTCCCCAGGAGGGGTGTGTTGTACTAGTTGTAACAGTAAACTATACAATGGACCAACCACCTAGAAATGGTCTGATTCAACACCGGTTTATCTAGGTGTTGAGGTGCAAAGGCAATGAAAAGCTGCTCCGACCTGCGGTGGGGAGCAGTGTGCTTCAGATAATACCTAAGAGCCCTGTGGACGTCCAAAGTGTGCAGGAGCACTTTCCCTCTATTAGAATGATCAGGATAATAAACTGGAACGTTGACATCTTGATTCAGAGTCAATTCTGAAACCACTTTTGGGAGAAATTTAGGATTTGTTCTTAGGGATGCCCTATCCCTGTGAAAAATCAAATAAAGCTCCTTACATATCGGGGCCTGAAGCTCGAAAACTCTCCGAGTGGAAGTAACAGCAACTAAAAAGGATACCTTCCAGGAAAAGAAATGTAGCTTGCAATCCGTGGCAGGTTCAAAAGGGGGAAGGGTAAGCTTCTCCAGCACAAAAAGGAGATCCCAAGGAGATACTGGATCTCTGATGGGAAGTTTCATGTGCAGAATGCCCCTCAAAGAAGTTTGGGACACATCCAGCTGGGCCAAAGTTCTTCCCTCCACCAACATATGGTAGGCTGAAACTGCTGACATATGCACTTTGATGGAGGAGTAGCTCAAGCCTGACTCAATAAGGAGAGGGAGATACTGCAAAACTGAGTTCACAGGACAGGTAAGTGGTCCTAAGTGACAGGAAGAAGCCCAAAGACAAAAACGCTTCCACTTTATCAGTCGACCTAGTAGACGGCTTTCTAGCAGAGAAGAGACCATCCGCCACTTCTTGAGAGACCCCATACCTTGCTTTGACTATGTCTGCAGGAGCCACGCAAGAAGGTGCAGGGACTTGAGATCCAGATGGACCAACGTGCCCTGATCTTGAAACAACAAGTGTGAGCTCCAAGGCAGCTGAACTGGAGTTTCTATTGCTAGCTGCTGAAGTAGTGGGAACCAAATCTGCTGAGGCCACAGTGAAGCGACGAGAATCATGTGCACCCCCCTTGGCCTGAAGCTTTCAAGAGGACCTTCTGTATCAGCGGGAAGGAAGAGAAGGTGTACAGGAACTTCCCTGTCCAACAGAGGGACAATGCGTCTTGCCAGAAAATACCAGGCGCGTGCTCTTGCAAGCAGAAATTTGGCAGTTTGGCATTGTGTGGAGACGCAAAGAGGTCCAGCTCTGGAAGACCCCACGTGTCGAAGAGCTGGTCCGCTACTGACTGGAGTAGCTCCTACTCATTCACCTTGGACCGTGATCAGCTTAGGCTGTCAGCCAAGATGTTTTGGACACCTGGAACATGCACCGCAGCTAGACTGATCTGATGTTCCAGGGCCCGATACTTGACTCTCATCGCCTCCCTGCACAGAGGGTAGGAATGCTTGCCCCCTTGCTTGTTGATATAGAACATGATGGCCATGTTGTCTGTCTGGATAAGAAGAGAGCCTGGTGCTAGATTCTCCTGAAAAGCCCGAAGGGCACTGAGGACCGCTCACATCTCTAGGACATTGATGTGAAGCCTGCGCTAGTCTGGAGACCACATGCCCTGGGTCTGGCTGTCTCCTAGATGCGCACCTCAACCGAGTCCGGAGGCATCTGTGGTCAGAGTCCAGCTCAGTGGCTCCTGCCGGAAAAGAAATACAAGTTACTCACCTGTAACATGAGTTCTAAGAATGGTATATGTTGTTCATCCACACTTACTGGCAGGTTCCTTGCCGCTTTAAATCTTGCCAGAAGGTCTTCAAGCTGGCTCCTCCCACTCACCCAGGTGGTAAAACTCTCAGCTCTGCCCAATGACACCAGATCTAGCCCGCTGGAAGCCAGGTTGCGCGTCAAAGCCGGGGAGGTCGGGTGGGTTGTGTGGATGAACAACATTTACCATTCCTACAACTACTGTTACAGGTGAGTAACCTGTATTTCTAGGGACATGGATAAGTTGTTCAATCCACACTTGCTGGCAGACTCCTAGCAGTTCTCCGGGAGGAGGAAGGCAAGGCACACACCCCCTACTTGGGAAATAAGGACTGGAGAACAGAGGTCCCAAAACCAGCATCCCGGCGTGACTCAAGGTCGATGTGGTAGTGGGTAATGAAGGTGTGTACAGACTTCCAGGTAGCAGCCCTGCAGATTTCCTGGATAGGGACGTTCCTGGAAGCAGCCACCGATGCAGTGATATGGCGGGTAGAATGAGCTCTTATCCCTTTGGGAGGCTCCATGCCCGACAACCTGTAGAAGAGATCTATGCAGGAGGTGACTAACCTGCCTATCGTCCCCTTGGCTGCAGGTCTGCCAGGTCGCTTCAGCGTAGGGTGACAAAACAGCGACAACCTCTCCTTGAACTTCAGCCATCTGCTCCTTGTAACAAGAAAGCGCCTCTAGGGTCCAAAGTATGGAGCCTATATTCGGCCTCTGAGGTGTGATTGGGGTAGAACACCGGCAGAGTCAACACCATTACGGTGAAACTCCACACCACCTTCGGAAGGAATTTCAGGTGGGGGCGCAGGACAACCTTGTCCCTGTGGAAGACCAGATAATGAGACTCGGTGGAAAGCGCCTGGAGCTCTCCCATCCTTCTGGCTGACGTGATAGCCACCAAGAAGGCGGTCTTCCTCGACAGGTGAGAAATATCACACCTGTGCATCGGTTCGAATGGCTTGCCCATGAGCTTAGCCAGTACCAGCAGTAGATCCCACGGAGGTGGAGGTTCTCGCACCGGAGGGGATATGTGATCAAGGCCTTTGAAGAAGTGCCCGGCCACCTTCTCCTGCGCCACCGACTGCTTCCCGGCCCGCGCCCAGTAAGCAGACATGGCTGCCAGGTGCACCTTAAGGGTCGTCGACTGAAGCCCTAGCTGAGAAAGGGACCACAGGTAGTCCAGAATGCTTGCCAAGGAACAGGAGGAAGGGTCCAACCCCTTATCCTGACACCAAATGGAGAATCTCTTCCATTTGAAGGCATAGCATTTCCTGGTCGACTCCTTCCAGGATGCCTCAACAATGTTGAGGACCTCATCGAAAGACCCAAGGCCTGGAACTTAGCCACTCAGGAACCAGGTCACTGCAGGGAGTTGAAGGTCCGGTGAGTACCTTCCCTTGTTGACTGGAGATCAGGTCCAGGTGGGGCTGGGAGCCGCCGAGCCTGGAGCTGAGGCTGAGGAGATCTGGATACCAGAACTGGCGGGCCAGTCTGGGACTACTAGAATCATCTGCGCCTTGTCCCTCCTCACCTTGAGAAGCACCTTGTGGATCAAGGGAAGGCGAGAAGAGGCCAGGCGTCCACAGCCTCGAGAAGGCATCCCCCTGCAGCGAGCCCTGCTGAGGGGGCGGGCATGAAACAGCCTCAGCTTCGCATTCTCCCTGGAGGCAAACAGGTCCACCTGAGGTGTGCCCCACTGGGAGAACAGATCTTGTACTACCTCCGCCAGCAGAGACCACTCATGAGATGCAGCACCTGTCCGACTTAGGGCATTGGCCAGAGTGCTGGAGGCTCCTGCCACATGGATGACTAGGAGATCCGCCTCCAGTCTGCTCACGAGAGACCACGTGCAGAGAGCTTCCTTGCACAGAGGCAAGGAGCACGTCCCGCCCTGGCAGTTTAGGCAATACATGGTCGTGGTGTTGTCCGTCTGGACCTGGACCACTTGACCCCGTACAAACGGAGCGAAGGTGGTGAGTGCTAGTTGGACTGCTCGAAGCTCCAGCAGGTTGATGTGGCATCGAGACTCCTGAAGGGACCAGAGGCCGTGCGCTCCGAGCTCCCCCAGATGGGCACCCCAACCCATCAGAGAGGCATCAGTCGTTAGAGTGACCGTCAGCTCTGGGCAGAAAACGTGATACCCTCCTGCAGATGAGCTGGAATGATCCACCACTGGAGAACACTCCCCATCTCCTGGGTCACTATCACTGGCTGGTCTAGAGGACCAGAGAGCTGTGACCATTGGAAGGCCAGCCCCCATTGAAGGGGACGCATGTGCCAGCGGGCCCAACGGACCACATTGGTGCAGGCCACCATGAGGCTCAGGAGGCACAGGAAGTCCCGGGCAGGGCGCAATTGCACAACCAGAAATGATTGGGCAAAGGAGGAAAGAACCTCAGCCTTGTCCGCCGGGAGCTGTGCTCTGGCACGAAGAGAGTTGAGCTCTGCCTCCATGAAGTGAATCACCTGCATTGGCACGAGTTCCGATTTGGCCTCGTTGATGAGGAGGCCAATCTGAGAGCAAACCTGGAGGGCCAGATCCCTGGACCGCTCCACCTCCAGCCTGGAGGGGGCTGCAATCAGCCAGTCGTCCAGGTAAGAGTACACCCGGACCCTTCGGTGCCACAGGAATGCTGTCACCACTGCTATGCATTTGGTGAAGACCCTGGGAGTTGGAGAGAGGCCGAAGCGCATGGCCCGGAACTCGTAAAGGGATCCCTCCGCTCCGAAGTGCAGGAATCACTGGTGGGACGGACAGATTGGATGTGAAAGAATGCGTCCTGGAGGTCCAGAGAACAGAACCACACACCTTGATCCAAGGATGGAATGATCTGAGCCAGAGTGACCATCCTGAAGGTTTCCAGACCTTAGGAACTTGTTCAGGTCGTGTAGGTCTAGAATGGGGCACCAGCCCCCAGTCTGTTTTGGGACCAGGAAGTACCTGGACACAAACCCTCGGTCTTAAGGAGGATTCGCCACCTCCCTGATCACCTCCTTCTGGAGGAGCAGGGCAATGTTGGCTCGACAAGCAGACAGAGAGGCTGTGGACCCCGTAGCCCCCCATGGGGCGACGGCTCGATAGGGTGGGGACTGCTCGAATTCCAGAGGCAGACCCTTTCCTACCACTTCCAGCACCCAGCGGTCGGTGGTGATATTGGACTAGGCGGAAAGGAAGTGGCGGAGCCGTCCCCCCCCCAAGGGGAGAACCAGGGGAGGAGTGATGAGGTTGGGGCCGACAACCCTCAACCCATCACTGGGCAGGCTTGGAGGAAGGACCGGCCGAGAAGCCTCCTGGACCTTTCCCTCCCGGCTTCCTGCTGGAGGAAGCTGCAGGCTTGGCTTTGGAGTGCCAAGTGTGAGCCTGCTGGCCCTGATGCTGGTGTTGCTGGACCGACATGCCGCAGTGGGGCATCGCCTTAAGGGCTTATGCGTTGCTGCTGGCGTCTTTGTCCTTCTGGGCAGACGGACCGAGTCCAAGGTGGCGCTGGACTTCGATCCTTTGCAGATGACTTCTCCACCCTGGGACCGAACAAGTCGGTACTTCAAGAAGGAACGCCTGCCAGCTTGTGCTGGGTATCCGCTGTAAAGTGAAGATCTGCAGCCAAGCTCTGTGGCACATGGCCACTGCGGCCGCTACTGACTGGGCACACGAGTTAGCGATGTCCAAGGACATTTGGAGCTGCTGTTTGGCCACCGCCCTTCCCTGATCCTGCACCTGCTTGACCATCGTCTGAAGGTCAGCCGGGAGATGAGGAATCACCTCATCCAGGGAACCCAAAAGGGCGTGTGAAAAGTGCGCCATCAGAACGGCCGCGCTGGCCTGACGAAGGCCTAGGGAGGAAGCAGCATAAACTTTCTGCCCGGAGTAGTCCAGTTTCTTGGACTCCTTATCGGGTGGCTTGTCCACATCCCGAGCAGTCCTGGAACGCCGGAAAACTCTGTCGGTCACAAGCCCCTCCACGGAGGGGTGCTCCAAGAAACCGGAGAGTGAACCAGTGGGAACAGCATACTTTCGAGCCATCCTGGCCGAAGGTGCTGGACAAGAAGCTGGCCGCTGCCATAGCTCCAGAGCCGGGCCAACAATGGCTTCGCCACTGGGAAGGCCTCCGTTGGGGAATACCCTTGGTCCAGTATCTCCATGAGGGGATAATTGGCCCATTTAGAATCGGGTTCGGGCTTCATCCCAGTGGACTCTGAGATGAGCCGAAGCATTCCAAGGAACGAGGATGGGCTCTCATCCACCGACTGACCCCCCGGTGGACTCCTGATCAAGAGGCTTGGAGAACAAGGAAGAGTCGTCGTCAGACTCCGAGGAGTCTGTGAACAGCTGCCGAGCGCCTGAGCCACCCTCCACCTGCCAAGGTCGATTGGGAGTGAGGGTGACCGACAACCGATGGGAAAAGCTCTGACCCGATTGAGAATCCTTGGTCGGGGCCCCAGTTTTAGGTTGTGGAGGCGGGGGTTCCACCACAATGGGTGGCGCAGCCGGTTTCAGCCGAACAACCGGTGCCGGCTTCGGCTCCTCGACTACAACGAGGGGTTGTTTTGGCCGCTCCGGTGACAGCCACTAAATGGCCAGGGAAGGCCATGGAGTCGGCTTATTCCCAGTCAAAAGGAGCTCCTGCCACATTAGATCTCCGAGGCCGACGCAATTTGCCCCGAAGCCTATCCTCCAAAGAGGACGATGATGAGGATGAGCGGCGCTGCTGCTTTCCACGGTGCCGAGACCAAGACCGCCAATGTTGGTGGGATCGGCTGGACCTGGATGAGGTCCGAGACCGAGGGCCTCGTGTTTCCAAGATGGGTCTGAGAGGGGATGGGAAAACCCGCCGTCCCCTCGTCCAGGGATCTTAACCAGGGACTCCGCACAGGAGGCACAGGCAAGTCCGGTTTCCACCGGGAACTGGTGAAGAAGGGTTGTCGGCTTCTCCAGTCGACAGTCCTGCTAACGGGTCGAGAAAATCTCGACCGCGCTAACGGGTGTCTCGGCCGGCTGACCTGATGGGGACATCAGGAAGCTTCAGCGGCCTTAGTCAGCAACCCCTCGACCGAAAGTCAAATGTCGACTATCCAGGGAAGGGGACCTCTCCCGCTTACACGAACGTCGACAGTGGAACTTACCCTTAGAGTGCTTCTTTTTGTACCGAGAGGAATGGCCCGAAGGCCCCTCTCCCTTGGTGGAGAGGGGCTGACAAAGCTCCTTGAACGAAGCCGTGTAGGAGGAGCTCAAAAACAGCAGGATAAATGCCGCGACCGAAGATGATGATGCGGCCTGGGCCGCTTCCTCCTCCAGGGCGATCATCTGTTCGAGCTGTTCAGCCAAGCCTGCAACCGCGGACACCGCCCAACGGGCCTCCTTCGACTTGACAGGAGGATAACGTTTCTCGGGGTGCCCAAGTTGCAATCTGGCAGCACAATCCTCTAAGACCATGGCCGAAAAGGACTTGCACAAGTCGCAGGCCTGTGAATCGTGCTCAAGCCCTAGGCAGTAAATGCACATGGAGTGCGGATCGGTCCGGGACATCTTCTGCCCACAGGGGCACCGACGAAATCTGAGAGTCGATTTGTCCACCGCAGCCATGAGGGAAGATAAAGACCGAAGTCTTGTAAATTTTAAAATTAGTTTCGGGGTAACCGAAGAGTTTGGATCCAGGCCTAAAACACAGAGCGCAAAGCAGGGAACCTGAGCTTCCAAGCGGTAAGGAAGATCTGGCGTCATGGGGCGGAGCCGAGAGTTTTACCACCCGGGTGGGTGGGAGGAGCCAGCTTGAAGACCTTCCAGCAAGATTTAAAGCAGCAAAGAACCTGCCAGTAAGTGTGGATTGAACAACATATCCATGTCCCTAAAACCCCTTTTTCTAGATTGGAAGGGCTCAGCCACCAAGTAAGGGTCCTCCTGATTGGGTCTGAGATCCGGACCAATTGGTCTAGACCATTAGATCTTTGATCCCTTTGCACCCTGAGCATCCATTGAGAGACTCTCATGTGAAGGCGAGCCAAGGGAACTACTGGGATGGCCGCCACCACATGCCCCAGTAGCCTGAGAAAAGTCCTGGTCTTGAATTGAGGGGTCATGGAAACCGTTGGGGCCACGTCCCGCAGACGAGTCCTGCGGGAGGAAGACCATGCCTTGGACCATGTCCAGAACCGCCCCTATAAAGGAGAGTCGTTGGCTGGGCTCTGGGGATGATTTCGGCAGATTCAGGGTGATCCCCAACTCTTGGAATAGTGTATAGGTGTCTCCAAGAATGCAGTGAAGAAGCGCCCTTGAAGGAGCTGCTAGAAGCCAGTTGTTCAGGTAAGGGAAGACGTAATGGCCTTTGCGTCCGAGAGCCGCAGCTACTACCGCTAAGCATTTCATAAAGACTCGAGGAGCGGAGGAGAGGCCGAACGGTAGGACCCGAAACTGATAATGCCTCCTCTGGAAGTGGAACCTCAGAAACGTCCAGTGGGGAGGAAAACTCCCAATGTGCATGTAAGCATCTTGCATGTCTAGGGAGCAGAGCTAATCCCCCTGGTGCAGCACAGGAATGAGACCTAGTAGAGTCACGATCCTGAAGCTTCTGTATTCTATAAAGTGATTTAAAGAACTGAGGTCCAGGATGGGCCGAAGATCTTGCGTTTTCTTTGGAACCAGGAAGAAGTGGGAGTAATCCCCCGTGGAACCGGCTCTATCGCCCTTTTCTGCAAGAAGGCCTGAATCTCTCCTTCTATTAATTGGATGTGGGAAGAAGATAAAAATAGGTTACTCACCTGTAACAGTAGTTGTAGGGTTGGTGTATGTTGCTCATGCACACAATTTGGCATGTACTTTCCCTTTAAGAATCTTGCTAGAAGGTCTTGAAGCTGGCTTCTCTCATCCACGCAGGTGGTACAACCCTTGGCTCCGCCCCATGAAGTCAGATCTTTGCTCGCTGGAAGCTCAGGTTGTGCGTCGAAGCCGGGGAGGTCGGGTGGGTTCGTGTGGATGAACAACATAGACCACTCGCTCCTGGAGCTCCCCAGTCCTTCTGACTGACGTGATAGCCACCAGGAAGGCAGTCTTCCACGACAAATGTGACATCTCACACTTGTGCACTGGTTCAAATGGCTTGCCCATGAGCTTTGCCAGGATCAGCAGTAGATCCCACGGAGGTGGACGTTCATGCACCGGAGGGGATATGTGGTCCAGGCCTTTATAGAAATGCCAGACCACCTTCTCCTGTGCCACCGTCTGCTGACTGGCCCACGCCCGGTAAGCAGAGATGGCTGCCAGATGCACCTTAAGGGTCATAGACCGGAGACCCCCTTTGGAGAGAGACCAAAAGTAGTCTAGGATGCTAGCCACTGGACAGGACAAAGGGTCCAGGCCCTTACCCTGACACCAAATGGAAAACTGTTTCCATTTGAAGGCATAGCACCTCCTGGTTGACTCCATCCCAGATGCTTCCACTATTGTGAGTACATTCTCATAGAGACCCAGAGCCTGGAACTCTAGCCGCTCAGGAACCAGGTTGTCAAGTGCAGGGCTTGAAGGTCCGGATGGAATACCTTCCCCTGACCGACAGATAACAGGTCCGGGTGTACTGGAAGACACCGCGGAGGCCTGGAGCTGTGGCTGAGGAGACCTGGATACCTAACTGGTGTGGCCAGTATGGGGCTACCAGGGTCACCTGTGCCTTGTCCCTCCTGACCTGGAGGATCACCTTGTGAACCAAGGGAGGTGGAGGGAAGGCACAGAAGAGGCCTGGGGTCCACAGCCTTGAGAAGGCATCTCCTTGCAGTGAGCCCTGCTGAGGAGGGCGAGCATAAAACAGCCTCATCTTGGTGTTCTCCCTAGAGGCAAACAGATCCACCTGAAGTCTGTCACAGTGGAAGAACAGGCTGTGTACTACCTCTGGATAGAGAGGCCACTTGTGGGATGCCTCGCCCACATGGCTGAGAGAGGCCGACAGTTGATTTGAGGCTCCTGCCACATGAATGGCTAGGAGATCTGCCTCCAGTTGACTCACAAGGGTCCAGATGTGAAGCCCTTCCCTGCACAGCAGCTAGGAGTGCATGCCACCCTGTTTGTTGAGGTAGTACATGGCTGTGGTATTGTCCATCTGGACTTGCACCACTTGACCTCGAATGAGTGGAGCAAATGCTGACAGTGCCAGCCTGACTGCTCTGAGTTCCAACAGGTTGATATGATATTGGGATTCCTCATGGGCCCAGAAACCATGGGCTCTGTGGTTCCCCATGTGGGCTCCCCAGGCCGTGAGAGAGGCACTGGTCGTAAGAACGACAGTTGGCTTGGGGCAGACAAAAGGGATACCTTCCTGCAAGTGATCCAGGATGGTCCACCACTGGAGAGTGTCCCACATCTTTTGGGTCACAGTGACCAGCTGGTTGAAGTGACCGTGACGCTGAGTCCACTGGCTGGCCAGCTCACATTGGAGGAGGTGCATATGCCACCTGGCCCAGTGGACCACGGTGGTGCAGGCTGTGATGTACCCCAGAAGGCACAGAAAGTTCCAGGTAGGGCGCAAGTGCCCAACCAAAAATGACTGGGAAAAGGAGGAGAACCTCCGCCATGTGTGTCATGAGCTAGGCTCTGGCTCGGCAGGAGTCGAACTCTGTACCAATGAAACACATCGCCTGCGAAGATACGAGTTCTGACTTGGCCTCGTTGATCAGGAGACCAAGGTCGGTGCAGGTCTGGAGGGCCAGATACCTGGATCTTTCCACCTCTTGCTTGGTGGAACCCGTCAAGAGCCAGTCATCGAGATATGGGTAAACTCTGACCCCTCGACGCCAAAGATGGGCTGCCACCACTGCAATGCATTTGGTGAAGACCCGTGGGGCCGATGACAGGCCGAACGGCATGGCTTGGAACTTGAATAGGCCCTTCTGCTCAGAGCGAAGGAACCTCTGTGAGACGGATGGATCGGGATGTGAAAGAATGCCATACTGGAGATCCAGAAAGCAAAACCACATGTTCTGCTCGAGAGATGGTATGATCTGGGACAGAGTTACCATCCTGAAGGTGAGTGACCTGAGGAACTGGTTCAGGTTGTGCAGATCTGGAATGGGGCACCAGCCCCCCATCCGCTTCGGAACCAGGAAGTACCTGGATACAAACCCTGGGTTGACCGTGGTGGGGGTCCAAGACTCTGGCCACCACCTCCTTGTGCGGGCAATGTTGTCTCGAAGAGCCAACTGAGTGTGTACAGACACCATATTCTCCCATGGGTGGCGGGCTCGGCTTAGAGGGTACTGCTCGAATTCCAGAAGCAGTACCTGGCCCACCACTTCTAGAACCCACCTGTCTATGGTTAACAGTGGACCAAGCGGAAAGGAAGTGACGGAGTTGGCTCCCCATGGGAGGACACAGAGCTTTCGTGACAGGTATGGGAGTGGTCACCCCATCCCGTCACTGGGCAGGCTGGGAGGAAGAGGGTCTGGATTGGGGACCACCTCCCGGTTTACAGGCCGCCGGAGACCCAGAATTGGGCTGATGGCACCAAGGTTGTGCCTGCTGTTGCTACCCCGCTTGAAAGTGGGGCTGCTTGGCTGCAGGGGCAGAGTGCCGAAAACAGGTTACTCAACTGTAACAGTAGTTCTAGGAGTGGTATATGTTGTTTATCCACACTCTGTGGCATGTCCCCTTCCACTTTAAATCTTGCCGGAAGTCTTCAAGCTTGCTCCTCCCACCCACCCAGGTGGTATAAACCTCAGCTCCGCCCCAAGATACCAGATCTGAGCCTGCTGGAAGCCAGGTGTTGTGCGTCTGCAGCCGGGGAGATCGGGTGGGTCCATGCGGATGAACAACATATACCACTCCTAGAACTACTGTTACAGGTGAGTAACCTGTTTTTCTAGGGACATGGATATGTTGTTCATCCACACTCTTTGGCAGACTCCTAGCAGTTTTCTGGGAGGGAGGCAAGGCGCACACCCCCTACTTGTGAAACAGAGATTGGAGAACTGAGGTCCCAAAACCAGCATCCTGGCATGACTCAAGTTCGATGTGGTAATGGGTAGTGAAGGTGTTTGCTGACTTCCAGGTAGCAGTCTGGCAGATTTCTTGGATAAGGATGTCCCTGGAAGCAGCCACTGACGCAGCGGTATGGCGGGTAGAATGAGCTCTTATCCCTCTGGGGGGGATCCTTGCCCGCCAGCTCATAACACAGACCAATGCATGATGTAATCCATCTTGCAATCGTCCGCTTTGCTGCAGGTCTGCCAGAAGTGGATTCAGCGTAGGTGACAAACAGCTGGCGAACCTCTCCCTGAACTATCCTCTCTTTATAACAGGAGAGAGCACGTCTCAGGTCCAAAGTATGGAGCCTGTAGTTCGGCCCCCCCGAGGTGGAGTTGGGGTAGTAAACAGGCAGAGTTAACACCTGGTTAAGGTGAAACTCTGACACCACCCTTGGAAAGAATTTTGGTTGGGGGCGTAGGACAACCTTGTCCCTGTGGAAGACCAGATAAGGGGAGTCCACTGAAAGCGCCTGGCGCTCCCGTCATTCTGGCAGACATGGTAGCCACCAGGAAGGCCGTCTTCCACGACAAGTGTGACAAGGCACACTTGTGCATTGGTTCGAATGACTTGCCCATGAGCTTTGCCAGTACCAGCAGAAGATCCCATGGAGGTGGAGGTTCACGCACTGGAGGGGATATGTGATCCAGGCCTTTGAAAAAGTGCCCATGCACTGTCTCCTGCACCGTTGGCTGACCGGCCCATGCCCAGTAAGCAGAAATGGCTGCCAGGTGCACCCTAAGGGTCAATGACCGCAGACCCTCTTTGGAGAGAGAGACCAAAAGTAGTCAAGAATGTTAGCCACTGGACAGGACAAAGGGTCCAGGCCCTTGCCCTGACACCAAATGGAAAACCTTTTCCATTTGAAGGCGTAACATTTCTTGGTCAATTCCTTTCTGGATGCCTCCACTACGGTGAAGACATCCTCGGAAAGACCCAAAACTTGGAACTCTAGCCGCTCAGGTACCAGGCTGTAAGGTGCAGGGATTAAAGGTCCGGATAGAAGACCTTCCCCTGATTGAAAGATATCAGGTCCAGGTGTGCTGCAAGCCGCTCTGGGGGCCTGCAGCTGAGGCTGAGGAAATCTGGATACCAGAACTGGCACGGCCAGTCTGGGGCCACCAGGATCATCTTCGCCTTGTCCCTCTTCACCTTGAGAAGCACTTTGTGGATCAAGGGAAATGGAGGGAAGGCATAGAGGAGGCCTGGGGTCCATGGCCTCGAGAAGGCATCCCCCTGCAGTGAGCCCTGCTGAGGGGGGTGGGCATGGAACAGCCTCCACTTGGTGTTGTCCCTGGAGGCAAACAGGTCCACTATCGGTTTGCCCCAGTGGGAGAACAGGCTGTAAGTTACCTCTGGATGGAGAGGCCACTCGTGGGATGTCTCGCCTAAGCAGCTGAGAGCATCCGCCAGATGGTTTGAGGTTCCTGCCACATGGATAGCTAGGAGATCTGCCTCCAAACAGCTCACAAGGATCCTGATGCGGAGCGCCTCCCTGCACAGCAGACGGGAGTGCATGCTGCCCTCTTTGTTGAGGAAGTACATGGTCGTGGTATTGTCCATCTGGACTTGAACCACTTGACTCTGGAGCTGACGAGTGAAAGCTGACAGTGCCAGTCTGGCTGCTCTGAGCTCCAACAGGTTGATGTGGCATCGGGACTCCTCAGGGGGTCCAGAGCCTGTGGGCCCTTTTGTTCCCCATGTGGGCTCCCCAGCCCATGAGAGAGGCATCGGTCGTAAGGACGACTGTTGGCTCGGTGCGGACAAACAGGATCCCTTCCTGCAACCGGTCTGGAGCGGTCCACCAGTGGAGAGCGTCCCACATCTTCTGGGTTACAGTGATCAGCTGGTCTAAATGACTGTGGCGTTGAGTACAGTGGGTGGTCAGCTCCCATTGGAGGGAGCGCATGTGCAACTGGGCCCAACGGACCACTGAGGTTCACGCCGCCATGTAACCCAGAAGGCGCAGAAAGTCCCGGGCAGGGCGCAATTGCCCAACCAGAAATGATTGGGCAAAGGAGGAGAGAACTTCCGCCCTGTCCACCAGGAGCCGAGCTCTGGCTTGACAGGAGTCGAGCTCTGCCCGATGAAGCACATCACCTGGGAAGGCACGAGTTCCGACTTGGCCTCGTTGATCAGGAGGCCGAGTTGGGAGCAGGTCTGGAAGGCCAGGTCCCTGGACCTCTCCACCTCCTGATGGATGGAACCTCTGAGGAGACAATCATCGAGGTAGGGATAAATCCTGACCCCCCCAAGCCTGAGATGGGCCGCCACCACTGCAATGCATTTGGTGAAGACCCGTGGGGCTGATGACAGGCCAAACGGCATGGGTCGGAAGTCGGACAGGGTCCCCTTGACCCTGAAGCGGAGGAACCGCTGATGGGATGGATTGATTGGGATATGAAAGAACACGTCCTGCAGATCTAGTGAACAGAACCATGTTTTGCTCCAAGGATGGTATGATTTGGGACAGAGTGACCATCAGAAAGTTGCGTGACCTGAGATATTGATTCAGGTCGTGCAGATCTACAATGGGGCGCCAGCCCCCCGTCCGCTTGGGCACCAGGAGGTACCTGGATACAAAGCCTGGGTCTGCTGGAGGATCCACCACTGGAGCTACTGCCTCCTTGAGGAGGAGCTGAGCGATGTCATCTCTGAGAGCTGACTGAGTCTAGGCAGATACTCTTTCCTCCCAAGGGGCGCAGGCTCAGCTTGGAGGGTACTACTCAAATTCCAGAGGCAGTCCCTGACCAACCACTTCGAGAATCCACCAGTCCGAAGTGACAGTGGACTAGGCAGAAAGGAAGTGGCGGAGTCAGACCTCCATGGGAGGACCCAGAGCTGGCATGACGGGAGGGGGGAAGGCAGCCCCCGTCCCGTCACTGAGCAGGCCTGGAGGAGGAGGAGGATCCAGGACCCGAACCTCGACCTCCTTTAGGGGCCTGGGAGGGCCTGAGCTTGGGCTGGGGGCGCCAAGCTTGAGCCTGCTGCTGTTGCTGATGCTGCTGTCCTCCTTGAAAGGAGGGCTGCTGTGATGCAGGGGAAGAGTGCCGAAAAGGCTTCTTCTTCTTTTTCTTCTGCTGGTTCTTGCCCGAAGAACCCTTAGCAGAGGTAGCGTCCAAGGTGGCACTGGACTGCTCAGTGTGCTGAAGGTGACCAGCCACACCTGGGCTGAAAAGGTCAGTCCCGAGGAAAGGCACATCAGCTAGTTTGTTCTAAGTATCCGCCGGGAAGGAGGAGAGTCTCAGCCAAGCCCTGTGATGAGAAGCAACTGCGGCTGCCATTGAATGGGCACAAGAATCCCCATTGTCCAGGGTTGTCTGAAGCTGCTGTTTGGCAACAGCCTGGCCCTGATCCCGGACCTGCTTCACCATGGTCTGCATGTCAGTGGGGAGATGTGGGAGGACTTCATCCAAAGACCCCAAGAGGGCATGGGAGAAGAGTACCATGATTTTTCCCCCCAACTTTCTTTCTTCCCGTCACAGCCCGTGGGCCCTTCTCTCAGGCATCCTATCCATGTCCTGCCATGCCTGACGCTCCCCCGATCTGTGCCTCCTGCCCCTCCCCTGCAGCCAGCACCCCTGGTATCACCCACCCGGGGTGGGTCACCCCTCCTCTTTGGGGTGCTCTCACTAAGTCAGACTCTGGCTTACAGGAGAGGACCCAGGCGGAGGAACTGGAAGGCCAGTCGGGGACAGCCTGGCGGAGGGCATGGAGGACAGGTGCCATCGCCTGTCCCACAGAGCCAGTGTTTTCCTTGCTCTGCGCTCCCCACCCTCCAGGCATGGTGCACGTTCTGATGTTCAGATGCACGGCAACCCTGCCTGCGTCGGCCACGCTGTTAACATGCTGCTCAGCTTGCTGCAGTGCCCCTCAGTTTCCACTGGGGGCCGCTGGCACACCAGGCCATCCCCCCACTTTCCCCGGGGAGGAGAGCACCATGAGGGCACTCAATTCTCAACCCACCCCTGCCGACCCCCAGTGCCAGAGTCCACTCCCGAACCTGGGTCACTGGCATGGCACGAGGTGTGGCATCCAGCACCTCAACCCTCTGTGCCACCAGGCCGGCTGAAGTGTGCCATGATGATGGCTGAACTCGCCTGACGAAGGCCCAAGGAAGAAGCCGCATACACCTTCCTGGCTTAATGGTCCAAGAGGTTGGACTCTTTCTCAGGAGGTTGGTCGGTGTCGGCAGAACTGCCAGTACGCCTGAACACAGAGGCGGTCACCAGGCTCTGGGCCGAAGGGTGCTCTGTGAACCCCGCAAGGGACACCAAGGGGACCGCATACTTGTAGGCCATGCCGGCAGACCATCCTGGACAAGAGGCTGGGCGCAAGAGAGTTCTAAGGCCGCAACAATGGCCTCGGCCACACAAGCCTCCTCCATGGGTATCCTCTCTTGAGGATGTCCATGGGAGGGTATGCTGCCTTTTTCTGGACTGGCTCCATGGGCATCCCTGTGGACTCAGAGATGAGGCAAAGAATGCCCTGACAGGACAAAGAACCTTTCTCAGTCTCTAACCCACCGGCCAATTTGTCATCCCCGGGATGAGAATGCAGACCGGTCACATCCGAATCCGAGGAATCCGGATACAATGGTCGACCACCCAGGTCATCTTTGACCCACCGAGGGTGGTCCGGGGTGGCAGTGACCGAAATAAGCTGGGAAGGAGCCCCTCCCACTGGCTGCTTGGGCGATGGTTCCACCACTATCGGTGAAGAGACCGGTTTAGGCTGAACCGGAGGTTTCGCCGGCTCTACGGGCAGGGGAACTGACTTGATCGGCTTCGAAGGAGTTGGCTTCCGCCTAGGAGGCGAAAGCTAAGTAATAGCTGGGGTGGAAGCCGGGGTCAGCTTGTGCCCGGTCAAAATCAGCTGCTGCCACATGAGATCCTCGTAGCGCCAGAGTTTCTGCCGGAGCCTCTCCTCATCCGAGAAGGACGAAGACGACCGGTGGCATCGCCTCTTTTTAGAGCGTTTATGGCTCTTCCTTGGACTTTCAGTCGAGGGGGTCCGGGACCTCGATCGAGATCAGACAGGCCGATTCGGTTGCTCGGGAGACACCGGCAGGACCGGTGATTTCCCAGGATCGGGGACCACTTCCTCGATGGGAGTCCCAGCAGGCTGGGTCTCCTCGCCGGGGAAAGTAACAACTGGTGTTCGATCGAGAGAATCATCAACTGGAGTCGGCGATAACGGATTGATTTGACCGATGACTATTTCCACATCGTCGATCGACAATTCGGTCGACTGGCTAGACGGCAAAGCCGAGAAGCCAGCGGCCGAAGAAGCAGTCTCAACCGAAGTCGAGACCGTATGTTCTTGGAACCGAGGTCTCTCCCGCACCCAAGAATGTCTCCGTCGGGATGAAGATGATCCCAGATCCTTCTCCTGCTTATGGGATTTTTTTTTTTCCCCCAATTATTTAACCAGGTGAGACACACTAAGCTGAAAGCTTATTTACAGGTGCAACCTGGGAGCACAAGGAAGTTAAGTGACTTGCCCAGGGTCACACAGTATGCAAGTGGGGGCTGTGGGATTCAAATCCAGGTCTCCAGATTTGCAGCTCAGAGCCTTAAACCACTGTGCCATACTGCCTCCTTGATTGATTGAGAGGAGTGCATGCCCACAGAAACCTCTCCCTTGGTCGGGAGAGACTGGCACAACTCTTGGAAGGAACCCGAGAAGTTGCAACCCAGGTTGAGTGGAACGAAGAAGCTCCAAGTAGTTTCTGCAGCCCAAGCCGCTTCCTCTTTGAATGCTTGCATGCATTCCAATTGTTCAGCGGATCCCGCAGCTGCGGAAACCACCCACCGAGCCTCCTTGGATTTCACTGGAGGGTTCTGTTTCTCCGACCTCCCCAACTTCATGCGTGCGAGACGGTCATCGAGAACGTTAGGATGGAAAGCGAGACAAAGATCGCATTTCGAAGTGTCATGGTCGACACCGAGACAGTAAACGCACGTGGTGTGGGGATCGGTGCACAAAATCTTCTGGCCGCAAGGACACCAACGAAATCTGGGGGAAGACTTGTCTTCCATAATCAAAGGTCTAGAGTCGTGATCGCTAATGCGAATTACAGAGATTTTTGGAATAACCGAAGGTTTTGAAGCCAGGGCCTACAAAATGCGTGAGCACGAGGGAGGAAACCTGAATCTTCCAGCAGAAAGGAAGATCTGGCGTCATGGGGTGGAGCCAAAGTTTATACCACCCGGGTAGGTGGGAGGAACCAGCTTAAAGACATCCAGCAAGATTTAAAGTGGAAGGGGACATGCCAAAGAGTGTGGATGAACAACATATCCACAGTCCTAGAAATTACTTTTTCTTCTGCTGTTTGGAACCCTGGGATTCCTTCTATGCAGAACTTATGGAGTCCAAGGTGGCACTGGACTTCTCGATGCGCTGGAGGTGACCATCCACACCTGGGCCAAAGAGGTCGGTGCTCAGGAAAGGGACGTCCGTTAGCTTGTGTTGGGTGTTCACGTGGAGGTGGAGACCCTAAACCAAGCCCTGCGGCGCCTGGCAACTGCAGCTGCCACCAAACGGGTGCATGAGTCCCCGAGGTCCAGAGCCATCTGGAGTTGCTGCTTCACAACAGCCCGACCCTGATCCTGGACCTGCTTGACCGTGGTCTGGAGGTCTGCAGGGAGGTAAGGGAGAACCTCATCAAGGGAGCCCAGAAGGGCATGATAGAAATGCGCCACGATGATGACCGAGCTTGCCTGATGGAGGCCCAGCGTAGAGGTGGCATAGACTTTATGGGGAGAGTGGTCCAGTTTTTTGGACTCCTTGTCCGGAGGTCTATCTGTATCTGCTGAACTCCCTAAGCGTCTGAAGAAAGATTTAGTCACCAGACCCTCTGCAGAGGGGTGATCTGTGAACTCCAAAAGGGAACCAATAGGCACTGCGTATTTGCAGGCCATATGGGCAGAAGGCGGGATGCTGCCATTGCTCCAGAGCTGGACCAACAATGGCCTCAGCCACTGGAAATGCCTCCATCGGTGAATTCCCCCCATTTGAGGATATCAGTGCGGGGATATTCAGCCTGTTTCTGAATGGGTTCAAGAGACATCTCCATGGATTTGGAGATAAGATGGAGGATGCTCATGAAGGAAGAGGGGCCTTCTTCCATCGAGAGATTACAGACTGACTCCTCATCCAAGGGACGGGAATGAAGGTCAGAGTCTTCAGACTCCGAAGAGTCCAGATAAATCGGCCGGCCACCTGAGTCTCCTTCCACCTGCCTAGGACGATCAGGAGTGAGGGTGAAAGAAAGCCTGCGCAGGAGACCTGGGACAAACTGAGACTCTTTGGCAGGCGCCCCCACAAGGGGCTGTTTAGGTGGTGGCTCCACCAAGAGCAGTGGAGAGGTCGATTTTAGCCAAACCGGGATGGTTTTGACTGGCTCTGTTGGAGGAGGAATGGTATGGGCTGGCTCCCGGAGGAGTTCGCTTCGGCCTGGGAGGTGATCACCAAGTACTGGCCGGGGTGGAAGCTGGAATCGGCTTTTGACCGGACAGGATCAGCTGTTGCCACATTAAATCTTCATAGTGTCCATGGAGTTTCCATCGAAGCCTCTCCTCATCAGAGGAGGACGAAGAAAAATGTTGGTGGCACCTCTTCTTAGAGCACTTGTGCACCTTCTTCGGCCTATCCATCGAAGGAGTCCGAGATCTCGACCTAGATTGTCGGGGTCGATCAGAAGGCACTGGGGAGAGCCGTGGTTCTTCTTGGTCCGGGACCGGATCTCCGGTGGGGTTCCCAGCGGGCTGGGTCTCCTCATAGGGGAGAGACAGGACCGGGGTCCTGAATAAGGAGATGTCAGCCTCCTCGGGGCAACAACAGGTCGACTGGATTAAGAATTATCTCAACCAGATCGTCATCCAGTGTCTGAGCCAGCTGGCCTGACGGAGGAACCGTGAAGCCTCGACCGAAGTCGAGACAGGTTATTCCTGGCACCGATATCTCTCACAATCCCAGGAATGTTGTCAGTGAGACGAAGATTCTCTCAGTTCCTTTTCCTTTTTACGAGACCAAGAGACATGCGTGCCCGAAGGCCCCTCACCCTTGGTGGGAAGGGATAGTCCTATCTCCCAAAAGGATCCACAGAAAGTGGAGCCCAAGTTGAGCAGGACGAAAAAAGACTTTGAGGACCAATACGCGGCCCGAGCTGCCTCTTCCTTGAAGGCCTTCATTTGTTCGAGTTGCATGGCGGACCTTGCAGCCATGGAGACCGCCCATCGAGCTTCCTTAGATTTGACCGATTCCATTTCTCCGGTCTGCCTAATTTTAGCCGTGCGAGATGATCATCCAAGACGTTCGGGTGAAATGAGCAATATATCTCACAGGCCTGGGTGTCATGGCTGACACCCAGGCAATACACGCACGTGGCATGCAGATCTGTGCGAGACATCTTTTGTAGTCGATGTACTGGTTCAGATGACTCTGGTCCAATATGGGTCTTACGTCCCCCATCTTCCTGAGGACAAGGAAGAAATGGGAGTAATACCCACTTACCAGTTGGAAGAGGGGAACAGGCTGTATTGCTCTGTTTGAGAGCAAGGTCTGTATTTCTTCTCTGATGAGGTGTATGTGGGTGGGAGAGTATCGAGAGGGGCTGAAGGTTTGTCGGGAGGAAATTCGCTAAACTCCAGCCTATAACCCTTCTCGATAATGTCCTTCACCCATACATCTGTTGTGATTTTGGTCCGCCCGTCTAGGTAGAGGGAGAACTGACACCCTAGTGCATCCCCCATCGACTCCGCTGGGGTCGGTTGGGAGTCATGCATGCGCTTGGGGTAGGCAGGAAGGCTGGAAGGATTTTGGATTCCCAGTCCACTGTTCCCTGCTGGTTGTGAGGAGCCTTTCTTGAAAGGGCCTCGAGGCTGCTGTTTTTTCCATCGATTGGGCACCCCTCCAGCCGAAGTGGCTTGCGCTTAGTTGTTGAGGGTCCAACTGGTACATGGGTGAACAGACTGGACCACTTGCCCGAGTCTTGCAATTCCATTATCTTTTGTACCTCCTCTCCGAAAAGGACAGACCCATGGAATGGGGCATTAAGGACAGAATCCTGGAGGTCCTACCGAAAGCCGGATACTCTCAGCCAGGAGTGGCGAGAGAGACACACTCCAGTGGCTGCTACTCTAGCTGCTGTGTCCGCTGAGTCATAAGATGTTCTTAATACGTGTTTTCCTACGTCCAGGTCAGACTGAAGTACATCCAAAAGCTCAGTGCGTGAAGGGTTATCTGGCTGCTTTTCGGCCAACTTGATGGCTTTCTTCCATAAAGATTTTTGATACTGCACCATACGGGCCAAACAATTTAGACACCGAATGGAGCAAGTGGAAGACACATAGACTCTCCTACTGAACTGGTCTAATTTCTTAGACTCCTTGTCGGGGGCCTGAGAGCTCATATGTTTAGGTTATTTTGTCCTGCAGTGAGCTGCGGTCAAGACCATGGAGTCTGCCCTCAGATTTTCTCTGAAAAAGGGCTCTGCCTTGGGAGGTTTATGCAATCTGTCTACCTTCTTAGGGACAGCTGAAAAAGAGGAAGGGTGGTCCTATGCCAGCCAGGTTAAATCCTGAAATGGAGGGACCAGAGGGGGAATGACCAAAGGCCTCGGGTCACTCATTTCCAAAAAAGTATGAAGCCTTTTCCTCTCCGTGTCCAATTCCTCGGTGTCCCACTGATTCAGGAATTGGATGTGATGCATCACATCCATAAATGCTGGGTCATTGGGGGGGGGCCCTGGGTGAATTGCGGGGGCTCTCTGGCTCAGGAGAGTAACCTCTGGAAGAGGAGCGGAGTGAGGATGGCTTCTGGAGGAGTTAGATGAGGCTGACCATGAGTGTTTATGCCCACGCCAGTGTCTGCTCCTGTCGTCTGAGGAAGATGACCAGGAGGAGGAGTGGTGACGTCTGCCCCTACGCCTGGTATGCTCGGAGTCTGGCTCCTGGGTGTGTGCGGAGACTGTGGCCGGGAGTCTGGGACTGGTACTTTGTCCGGGACCTGTGTAGGGGGTTGTGGAGGCAGTGGAGGAGGGAGTTGATCCTTTTTTAGTAAATCTCCCTTTACTGTGCTCCACCCTGAAGTAAAGAGTTTTCCAACTTCCTCCAGGGGAAAGTACAGTTACGTAAGAACTTACCATAACAGTAGATCTTCGAGAACAGCTCTTGCAGCAGGTTATACCATTAGGACTGAAGCTGGCAGGTGCCAGGACCCCATGGAAATTTTCTAGCTAGCAGTATTCAGCGGGGACCACCTCCGACGTCGGTCCCGCCCCCGACGTCAGGCACAGTACATAAGGAGGCGGTCCCCCGGAATCCCCAGTTCTCCCGCCGGTGACTCACGGCCACTGGATGACATCAGAAGAGGAGACTGAGGATCCGCCATCAAATGACAATCAGAGTGATGCTGATAACACCTGATCCTAGGAGAAGGATATTGGAACTAGAATCTACCTCCAGCAGGGATGGTGGGAGGGAAAGTACCTGCTGCAAGAGCTGTTCTCGAAGATCTACTGTTACGGTAAGTTCTAACGTAACTGTACCATCTTACTTCAAGAAACAGCTCTGCAGCAGGTTACACCATTAGACTGATTCCCAAGCAATAATAAAACCCACACCACTGGGAGGAGGGAAGGTAGAAATCCTTAGTAGAACCTAAACCTAGGACAGAAGTCCTTGAAGGACTGCTAGACCAAAACCTGCTCATTCTCGATGCAACATCCAGGCTATAATGCCTGATGAAAGTGCATGGTGCTCCAAGTAGCTGCAGCACAGATGGCCGAGGTGGACACGTTCTTTAGGGCCGCAAAGGAGGTAGCCACCCCCCTTGTGGAATGACCCTTAACTGCGCCCGGTAAGGGTTTGTTGCGCTTCTGGTAACAGAACGTGATACATTGAATAAGCCACCTGGACAGCAACTGTTTGGAAACAGGAGCTCCCATCATCCTATGGGCAAAGGAGACAGAAAGCTGGTCCAATTTTCGGTGGTGTTTGGTTCTGTTCAGGTAGTATCGAAGACACCTATGCACATCTAAAGTGTGCAACAGGACCTCTCCTCGATTAGAATACTTGGGGAAGTAAACTGGTAGATCGATGTCCTGATTAAGGGTGAGAGCTGAGACCACCTTAGGCAGAAACTTAGAATTAGTCCGTAGGGAAACCCTGTCTTGGTGAAAAACCAAATAAGGTTCTTTGCACATAAGTGCATGAAGTTCAGAAATTCTTCTGGCCGCGGTAATGGCAACTAAAAACAACGTCTTCCATGTAAGGAGATGTAGTTCGCAATCCATGGCTGGCTCAAAGGGTGGCAGCGTAAGCTGCTCCAGGACAAAGGGTAAATCCCATGGCGGAATTGGATCCTTAACTGGAGGTCTAAGGTGGAGAACACCTCTCAGGAAGGCTTGTGCCATGTCCAACTGAGATATGGTGTGTTGGCCTATAGGAGTGTGATAGGCTGAGATGGCACAGAGGTGTACTTTTATCGAGGAGTAGGCCAAGCCTGTCTGAAAAAGGGACAGAAGGTAGTCCAAGACCAACCTTTCTGGACAATCCATAGGCAAAAAAACGCACGCTTGAACCCATAGACAAAATCTGCGCCATTTCATAGTGTAAGTAGCAAGGGTAGCCGGTTTCCTAGCAGCAGCAAGAACGTCTGCTACCTCCTGCGAGACCCGGTATCGCATCATGGCTATGTCTCTAGGAGCCAAGCGTGCAGGTTCAGCGAACGAAGGTCTGGATGAACCAAGGAACCCACCTCCTGAGACAGCAAGTGGGAGCTGATTGGCAGAGGCACTGGAAGTTCCCGGGACAGCTGATGCAGTAGAGGGAATCAGATCTGCCTGGGCCAAAACGGCACGATAAGTATCAGCGTCGCTTGCTCTATGCGAAGTTTCAGAAGGACCCTTTGGATCAACAGAAAGGGGGGAAAGGCATAGAGGAATCTGCCCGTCCAGGAGAGGGACAACGCGTCTCACCAGAAAACACCAGGCCCTGGATCTAGCGAGCAAAAATTGGGCAGTTTTGCGTTGGATGGGGACGCGAAAAGGTCTAACTCTGGTGTACCCCATCTGCGAAACAGATCCTCTACTACCTCCTGGAGTAGTTCCCACTCGTGGACTCTGGCCCGAGAGTGGCTCAGGCTGTCTGCGATGATGTTGTCCACTCCTGGGACATGAACAGCAATGAGGTTTGCGCTGTGTTGCAAAACCCAATCCCACACCCTCATGGCCTCCCTGCAAAGCGGGTAGGAATGGGTGCCTCCTTGTTTGTTGAGGTAATACATCACCACAGAATTGTCTGTTTGTAACAGAAGAGTACCCGGTGGAACCTCTGACTGGAAGGCCTGCAGGGCATAAAGAACTGCTCTCATTTCCAAGATATTTATGTGGAGATGAATCTCTTGGGCTGTCCACAGGCCCTGAGACCAGACACCGTCGAGGTGTGCTCCCCATCTGAGCCCTGAGGCGTCTGTGGAGAGTGTCACAATCGGAGATGGTGCAATGAAGGGGACTCCCGCCGATAGATTCTTCGAATTTAGCCACCATTGCCAATCCCGGATTACAGCCTTCGTGATCCGGATTGGGAGCTGCAGATGGTCTTGCTTTTGATCCCATTGGGCCCGTAACATCCACTGGGTCACCCGCATGTGGAGACGGGATAGCAGGACTGTTGCAATGGCTGCAGCCATGTATCCGAGCAGGCAAAGGACCAGTCTGGCCGGAACAGTCTTCTTCGCCAAAATGTCCTTGATGAAGGATCTGATGTGTTCCGCTCTGTCCTGGGGTAGAAAAGCTTTCCCCTGGACGGTGTCCAGAACTGCGCCTATGAACTGCAGAATCTATGACGGAACCAGGCGTGACTTCTCTTAACTGATAATGATGCCCAATGTCTCAAACAGAGACTGAGTACAATGATTGGCGGACATCGGGGCGCCATGAGAAGCCAGTCGTCCAGGTAGGGGAACACGTAGTGGACTTGTCTCCTCAGAGTTGCCACTACGACCGCCATGCACTTAGTGAATACCCGAGGTGCTGATGACAGTCCGAAGGGGAGGGCTTGGAACTGATAATGGTGACCCTGAAACTCGAAGCGCAAAAACTTCCTGTGCGCTTGAGCGATGGGTATATGCAGGTAAGCATCCTGCATGTCCAAGGACGCTAGAAAAGCACCCTGCTTGAGCATGGGAATCAGGCCTGGGAGGGTCATCATTCGGAAGCATTTGTACAGGACCGACTCGTTGAGGTCGCTGAGGCCCAGTATCAGAAGGAGATCCCCTGTTTTCTTGGGAACCAGAAAGAAGTGAGAATAATAACCTGCACCTCTCTGGTTCCATGGTATGTGCTCTATAGCTTCTTTACCGAGAAGCACGAGCACCTCCTGCTGTATGAGCAGGGCGTGCTGACCCGAGTAACGGGGAAAGCAGGGGAAGTCTTGACGGTGGGTGGTCGAGGAATTCTATGAAGCGGCCTTTCTTGACCAATTGGAGAACCCACCAGTTGGCAGTAATCGACTGTCACCCTAAAAAGTGGCGAGCGATGCGACCCCCGACCTTTCGTGCCTGTTGATCCAGAGGAGGGGCGGGGGCCAGGAAGAAGTCATGCTGTGGCAGCACTGGTCCCTGCAGGCTAGGCCGGTTTAGTGTAGCACTGGCCTCTGCCTGGGGACGACTTAGCCTAGGCTTTACGTTGAAAAGTGCCCCTTTGTTGCTGGCCGGAACGTGGCAGCTGCCTTTGTTGCCGGCTGCGAAAACGGCTCTGGTTTCTGCGCGAAAGGAACCAGGCTTGGATCTGTACATGGCCTGTACAGACCTGACTGCCTTCCCAGCGTCCTGGAGTTTGGTGATAACCTTCTCCGAGGGTTCACCAAAAAGTACTTCGCCATTGTAGGGGACGTCAAGAATGTTCTTCTGTGCGTCTGGGGTAAAGCCGGAGACACGGAGCCTAGAGTGTCTCCGGAGACAGATGCCTAAAGCTGCAGCTCTGGCAGACGAGTCCGCAGAATCGTATGCGGCTCGTAGCACTTGGGTACCCACATCAGACCCTGTGCGGAGAAGGTTTAGGAGCTCTGCCTTCTGATCGCCATCAGGTAGTTTATCGACCAGGTCCTGGCCCTGTTCCCACAGGGCGTTCTGAAACTGTACCATGTGAGATAGGTAGTTCAGGGACCTGATGGAGCACGTAGCAGCCGCATACATGCGCCTCCCCAGGGCATCCAGCTGTTTGGATTCCTGGTCCGGTGGCTGTGTGCTCATGTGCTGCGGTCTCTGGGACCGGTCATGCGAGGCCGTAATGACCAGGGAGTCTGCCAGAGGTTGTTGAGCCAACTACTGGTCCTCTTCCGGGGCCTTGTACAGGCAGTCAGCTTTCTTCGGCACAGTGGGAGTGGAGTGCAGACGCTTCCACGCAGCCTTGGTGACGTATGCGAAGGTGTCCCCCAAGGGTGGCACTACCACAGGCTTTGGGTCTTTCTGCCAAAGATAACGGGCAAGGCGCTGTCTTTCGGGGTCGAGATCTTCAGCATCCCATCCCATGTTGTCCTGGATGTGCCTCATGATCTCAGAGAAAGAGGGATCATCCGGAGGAGACCTGGGTAGGTCATGTGGGTCAGATGACAGAATGCTGAGTGGAGAAGGAGATCTGGAATATTCTGAGGTATCCGATCTGGAGTCCTCCCCTGACAGTGTACCAACGACATCTGGGTCGCTTTGGGGCTGGGAGACCCCGATGGAGATCTTGAGGGAGGCCTTCTCCGTTCCTTGGATCTACCCCTAGGAGGTGGAGTCTGCTCCTTCAGGGTTGGTGGTCGTCCTGCTGGCCCCTTTGGTGGAGAAAGGGGCATAGGAGGTGAAGGAGTAGGAGGAGGAGGAGGTTTTACAGGGACCACATCCTTTCGGATGGTGTCCCACCAGAAAGTAAAAGAGATCCTTTACCTCCTGTAGATTCATGCCCGACGACGGGCCTAGCGCCAGTGGTCTGTCACCAGGGTCGGGCGTTGGGTCCGCAGGTGTCTCCAGGGTGGGAGAAGATTCCCTCGGAAGCCCGGCATCCTCTGTGTCACCCACCTGGTCTTCAGGCAGTGTCGTGTCCTCCTCGTGGAATCCCTGTGACCAGTGTCCACCGGTGACTGGGGGGCAGTCTGCAGCTCCAGTGAATGCGAGGCCGATGCCTTTGGGTCCGGCGAATGCCCGGCCGGCATCTGTGGCTCCAGCGAATGCCTGGCCAACTTCGGATGCCTGGCCGACATCGGGTCCGTCGTCCGCTGTAAGGACGTCAGGTCTTTCGTCTTCCTGGGTGGTGGATCCGGACCTCTGGGAGGCTGGGAGACCAATCTGGAATCGGGGTCCCAACGTCGGGTCGATGAGGAAGACTTGTGGCGTTCGGAAGACTTGGAAGAGGCCCGAGAGGGAGTGGAGGAAGCCGAGGGCCTGGAAGTCTTGATGGGCTGAAGAGTCGAAGAACCTCCTGAAGCCCGGACTTTGACCGAAGGGGGCTGGGAACGAGCCCTGGAGGGAGAGCGGTCAGATCTGGTGGAGCCTGAGCTATGGGAGTCTGAGGCTCGGTTCAGGGATCTGGACCTTGCTTTCTCCCAGTGCTTGTCCCGGTGTTTATAGCCTTGGAAGAAGAATCACCCCTGGAGGAAGTTTCTTTGTCCATCCTGCTAAGTTTTTCTTCCAGCAGAAAAGCCTGAAGTGCCTTCTGACGGGCAGATCCTGGTGAAGCTGTTGAACCCTTGGAAAAAGATGCAGGCCTTGGTGTCGTGGTCCGGGCCTAAGCACCGCACACAGGAAGAATGAGGATCCTTGAAAGGGATCTGTTTTCCACAGGCACACTTTGAAAGGTGTCCTTCAAGTGAAGGCGTTGGAGAGGACATTAGTTTTGAAGAAACTCTTGAAGTTCTAAGTCGTCGTGCGCTAGATAGAGACCAAGAGGCCGATGCTGGTGAGTCAACGGCGGGAGAAAGAACTGGGAATTCTGGGGGACCGCCTCCTTATGTACTATGCCTGACATCGGGGGGCGGGACCGTCGTCGGAGGCGGTCCCCGCTGAATACTGTTAGCTAGAAAATTTCCGTGGGGTCCTGGTGCCTGCCGGCTTCAGTCCTAATGATGTAACTGCTGTAAGAGCCGTTTCTCAAACTAAGATCCATTGACACCTGCGGTGGTGGCGTACCACTGGGTTTCCGCGGGAGTATCGGTAGGGTTGCTTGGTCCTGGAGTCTCATCATGGTGCCCATGAGGTCTCAGTGGAGTAGCACTCTGTTGTCTGGTCGTCTGTCATCAGGTTCCCTGATGTCAGGTTGTCAGGTACCGAGGGGGTTTGATCTGGCGACTTGTTGACAGGTGGCCTGTCATCAGGCTGTCGAATGGTCAAAGCTGACGTCGGCTTCTGAAGCGGCTGCTCCACAGGCGTCCAGCTTGTAGTGATCGTGGCAGACGTCTTGGTGCTTGATGCCTTACCTTTTTGGCATCTGCTGCTGGTCCTTCCGTTTGTTGAAAGACCATTCATCCAGGACATGCGTCGGGGTCTTAGATCTATCGATCAGTGACTCGTCCCTGAGAGAGCATTCCCTCAAGCGGGAATGCTCCCGGTGTCTGTGTCTGTCATCTGAGGTCAATGATGAACTGGAGGACGAAGATGTCTGAACCTTATTGGTTGAAGTCCCCGTCTTAGGCTCCAAGGATTGCTGTAAGGGCCTAAGGCTGAGGGATGGACCCAAGTGTTCTTGCCCTGAAGAGCTGCCACCCGCTGAAAGGGTAAGGGCGGGAGCCTTTGTCAACAGCAGGCCGCATGAAGATAGGTCTGATGGAGGGGCTAAGTCCAGTCTCTCTCCAGAGTGCGAACTAGAGTGCTTCTCCTTATGAGGAGATTTGGATCTGGACTCCAACCTACTGTGCTCCGTGTCCCAATGTTGGTGCTTCCCTCCTAAGTGTTTCTCTTTGTGGGAAGTCAGTGACCGGTAGGCTGAGGAGCGGGCCTTCGATGGGCGTCGAGCTGCTGCTCCATGATGTAGGCCTGGAGATTCTTGTGGCAGCGGGTCCGCGTTCACTGGTTGAACTTGCTGCAGTCTGGGTAGGCCTTAACGTCATGATCAGGTCCCATACAGAAGAGGCATTGAGAATGACCGTCTTTTGCAGAGATCTGCACCCACACATACACTTGGATTTCCATCGTGAAGTTGAAGAAGACAGAGACTACATAAACTAGTGTGTTATTGATATTTTAACGGAAAAAAGAAACGGCTACTTTGACAGAAGAAAAATGGTGGTCGACAGATGCACGAGGCGTCCGAGGAGCTGAAGTGCATGGGTCGACGGTGGGAAAAGAACTAAGGTGGGGCTGGGGACTGCCCCCTTTATACAGAGGGTGATGTCGGTGGGCGGATCGACGTGAGGTGTGGGTCCCAGCTGGGTACTGCTGGCTAGAAGTTTTCTGTGGAGTCCAAGTGCCTGGCGAAATAGTCCTTATGGTGTAGCCTGCTGCAGGAGCTCATACTCGAAGTAAGATATTCAGATGCAACAGCTGCAATTCTTACCAATCCTGAGGGAGACGTCTGTATGGTTTCAAACTCTGTACCCCGCCAGATTGAGGATATTCTGGGAAGATGGCGTGAAGTTATATTCTTCCGTCGAGGAAGCTTTGGCTGCGTTGAAAGAGAACGACCTTCCCATACCTGAAATCCGGAACCAAGGGCATGGGTCGCATGACTAAGAATGGCACAGAGTCCTTAACAGGAAGAGACCCGGAGGCAAAATCCTGATACACACCGAAGCCATGGCGCAGATTCAGCAACTCATCAAGAAGCGCTCCAAGTCAGCAGTAAAACTACCTGAAGATCGACTTCTGCAAGATGAGAATAACACTTCTTTCTCTCTTCCCTGATTCGGCTGGGGGTTTCCCCTCTTAAGGTACTACATCAAGAGACATACTCTGACATTTCACTATCATAGTCTAAACCTGTAGCTCTGGAGGTTATTTCTGGGGTTGGTGGGGGTGAACAACAATATTTCCATAGTTGTCAGCCCCCCAAAACCCCGATCAAACTGTTCTCCGGTTTTGCCCTGGGAGTCTGAAGAAAACTTTTTCCCACCCGACTGTATTATGGAACATGGATTTTGTTTATGGACCTCGCCTCCCGGATGCAGCCAATTGGTCAATGACCCTGTTGCACTTCTAATGTTTTCTTTTATACAGCATAAGTAGGATAAGCTCAGCCTGAGCCAGCATCATTTTTTCTTTCCTCTCATGCCTGAGTATTTTATAATCTTGGGGGAACTATTTCAGTCAATTACATGTGAAATGCTACCCTCTCTGACGGACCTGGTGAAGGCGTTCTCCCCATTTTACATGGACTGCTTTATGACAATATGTGCTTTCTTCTTTGGTACGTTTTATGTTATTAGGGTGGTCACAATCTGTCGTTGCTTACTGAGGAAGATATAATTATGAGCAAGGCCCCTGGAATTCTGCGGTTGCGGAATTTGCTGCAGAATTTGCATCATGCTGCAGAATATATATAGTGCCGCAGAATTCATTGTTTTTGGTGAATTTTCATATAAATATACTGTTTTTCCATAGTGTCAGGCTTTCTTTCCCACCTTGTTTATCCTGAAGCCCCTCCTCTATGCTCAGCATATGATGTCATCGATGACATCACATCATATTTAGCCAATGACAGGACTGCATTCTGCCAGAGAAATGAATAAATCATGCCACAGAAATCAGAAAATGCTGCCGCAGAACACCAGGGGCCCTGATTATGAGTCTGTTTATATTTGTGTAACCTCTCTATGTTATTACAATGCAACTAGCAGTTTTCCGGCTCTATATACCTATTAGAACCCCCTATATATAGACCAGGGAGTAGAAACTTGTGGTTTGCCTAAAGCCTTACTCCACATAATACAGTGTTGCCTCTCTTCTGTCCGAATTTACACTGAGGTTTTTACCTCCTTACTGTCCACCTTAGGATGGGAGATCCGCGGTGGATGGCCTGAATACCACTGTTATGGCCCGGGACTCTTGCCTTTATAGGCAACCCTTCTGTGGAGCTGAATATTTTCTTGGCTCAAGAAGAGGACTCTCTACTCTTTGGGTAATTTTCTTCCTCTTCTGCCTGCCCATAATTGGGGTGGGTTCAGGGGTCAACTGCAGTTGACCTCCTACCTTGGAAGGTGTTCCTAGTTGATGAATGTTTTGCCCAGTTGGCACAGTTTTTAGTTTTAATTTTGGGCCCACATGTCTCTTTAGGATATGCAGTACGGCTTGTTATAGATTATGGCTTTTTGTGAATGTTCAGACGTTTGCAGTCTATTGCTCACAGCTCCTATCTGATATTCTTAGCTACTATATTTACTTAGAATGGTTTTGGGTTATACGATTTGTACTTACAATGTACATGGTTTATCAAGCCCTGTTAAACGAAGTAAAATCCTGTCTTTTCTGAGGTGCTCTGGGGTAGATATCTCTCTCCTACTGGAGACTCACCTCTCCTGCTTGGAACATAAAAAAATGGAGCATTTGGGATTTTCACAGGTTATTACTGCTTCCTATAAGGGGGAGGGAGGAGAAGTGGGGCAGTAAGCTTAATCCCACCTAGGATGCCATAGGAATGTTGGGATAAAACAGTTAAGGACGGCAGGTATGCCTTAGCTAAAGGCAAACTTAATGGTACAGTAGTTACCACTGCCTACGTATATTTCCCTCCAAATATGGACTTTGCAGCATATAGATCTTTCTTTCTATTACTAGCCCAATGGGGGGAGGGACAAATTTTATGTGGAGGAGACCTTAATCTTTTTTTATAATAACATTTTTTTATTAGGCACGAGGACATTTATACATTATACAACACATTTTACATAGATATATTCGTTCAGTTTATATAATTATACACTGGACTTTAAAAAAAAAAAAACTCTCACCCAGCATCAGGACTAATTAATCACATGAACTAGACAAGTCTCATTTTGACATTTCTCCAGTATTGATTTGATTAGCTTCAGGGAACAAAGTCTGAATAAGTGCTTAACTGATACATAATCCATTTGCTCCATTTTGTATCAGGTACCTCCACTATATCCCATACTCTGGCCGCCATCCTCTCCATCCTATATATCTCTCTTGTCAAGTTTAGCCACTCTCCCTTAGTTGGCAGCCTATTCATTCCCAATAGTCTGATTATTACCCTTTTTGCTGCCAATATTAGCAATGTAGTTTGCAGGTATACATTCTTCTCTTCTTTTAGATCAAATGGGGTAGTAGCTGTCAGTATATACCCAGAGGTAAAAAGACCTGGGTTTTCATATTCTGCCACCAGCTCCTGCACTACCTCCCCCCCAATAAGGACCCAGCATGCTGCAGTTCCAAAATATATGAGTCTGGTCTGCATGTACTGCTCCACATCCCATCCAGCACTTTCCTGCAGGATCGCCTGTAAAACTAGCTACCACAGCAGGAGTGCGGAAAAATCTATGTCATAATTTTCATGCAAACTCTTTCCAATATGGGGATCCCGAGGCCTTAAGCTTAAGTGGGGAGGCCATCTTCCAGTTAGTAACCAGTAGGTCAGTCCCCAATTCCAAGGACCAACGGGCTCTAATCGACTCAGTAGAGGCTTCTGGTTTCTCTCCCAAAGCAAGGTAGGCCAGGCTGATACTGTGGTCTAGAGTGGTACCTTGTCTCTGTGATAGAAGTAATTTTATTTTTAGTGGGGGGGGGTTTCAGCCACTGCTGCCAGTGCTTCCTCCATTGGCCGCAAATAAGATTTTAGCTGCAAATACTTATGAAAGAAGTCCTGGGATATTTTATACTGAGCCAGGAGCTGGACAAATGAATAAAGGCCCTGTGGGCCTAATAATTGAAAACTATGTTTGATATTATATTTATACCACCGGGTTACGGATCTATCCAAAGAATTGGGTTGAAAGGCACTGTTCACTGCAAGGGATCTCAGAAAAAGTGCCTCCATGGGTAATAATCTTTTATTGAGTACAGTCACCACTGCTTAAACACCTCTGCAGTATATTGTGGGAATTTAGAGAGAGGTATGCAACCAGGAGGATGTCCAGAGAGACAGTCCATCAGGTCTTCTATGCCATTCCAAGTCATCTCAAACTGCTTCCAGGGCATAAATATAATTGGGGCTCATTCAGAAGAGCAAGATCTTTAATTTAGAAGCTCAGGCAAAATTCAGGAGATACGGTAAATTTAACCCACCTCTGTCTTTTGATAACTGTAATAGAGAGTACCGAATCCTGGGAGGTTTCCCCTGCCATATAAAGCGAGAGATCAACCTAGTCCAAGCTTGAAAATAAGTCTGTGTTGGAAATAACGGGAGTGTCTGCAGATAGAACAAAATCCGGGGAAATATGTTTTGTTTAATAGTTTCTATTCGAGCTAGGAAACTCAAAGGTATCTGTGACCATCGTGTGAGGTCCTCAGTTATGTTTTGGGTTAGGGGTTCAAAATTTGCAATATCTACATGTATCTGATTTTTAGTAAGATGGATCCCAAGGTACCGCATCGACTGTTTATACTTAACGGGGAAATGCACGTTTTAAAGCAGGGAAAGGGATGTAGTTACACAGTAGTACCTCTGTTTTTTGTTGGTTAATTTTATACCCTGAGATTTTACCGTACATCTCCAGTTGTTCCCAGACCCTTGGGATTGATATATCCAGGGAGGATAAAGTGAGAAGGATGTCATCCGCAAATAGTGAAATTTTATGGTTTGTGCCTCCCATAGATATGCCCTCAATCTCCAGGTGAGCTCTAATGGCTTGGGCTAATGGCTCGAGATACAGAGCAAATAACAGGGGTGTGAGGGGGCATCCCTGACAAGTTCCCCTCTATAGAGGAACAGGGTCAGAGATAGAGCCATCTAATTTTAAGTAAGCCCGAGGGTGTTTATACATATTTTGCAATTGTTGTATGATCTCCAGGGGAAAGCCAAAACTAGACAATGTAGCCCACAGAAATGGCCAGGCCACCCTGTCAAATGCTTTTTCGGCGTCCAATCCAATGAGTGCCAGGGGAATCGAACGTGTTGCTGCGTACTCTAAGTAGATGTGTTCGTCTCACTGCATCGTGAACCTGTCGTCCCTTAATAAAGCCCACCTGATCATGATTGATCAATAAAGGCATGATGTTTTCAAGTCTATGTGCTAGCACAGACATATAAATTTTGTAATCAATATTTAACCTTGAAATTGGCTTGTATGATGAGGGTTGGGTAGAGTTTCTGTTTTGTTTAAGTATGGCAGATATCACTGCGTATTGCCAAGGGGGTGGGGAGGAATCCCTCCTTCCTGTATCTCATGGATAGCCTGGAGTAATGGTGGTAGTATTTCTTCTTTATGAGTTTCATAGAACTCCAATGGCTATCCATCTAGTCCTGGAGCTCTCTGTGTCTTAGCTTTCTGCAACACTCCCTCTCTCTCAATCAAGGTAGTAGGGGCTCTCAAAATATCTGGGAGGCAGTCAATTTGGGAAGCTTTAAGTTGTTAAGGTATGCCTCTATCTGTTGACTACAGTCTTCAGATTCTGCCCTATATAAATCCCGATAATATTCAGTCATGACTCGTCTAATGATCTTAGGGAGATGTTCTAGCTTCCCCGTAGTAGGGTCTTACATGGCCATAACACAGGCTCTAGCCTTATGCATTCTAAGTTTACAGGCCAGATTCCTGGCTCCTTTAGGGCCCCCCTCATGTGCTGCGAGTCTGAGATAAAAGAGCTGTTGCTCTACTTTCTGATCTAGGTATTTCTAAATTTTTTGTTTTATTGTTAGTAGTTGTACCTTTACAGGTCCATCCCACTGGGAATATAAAGACTGCAGTGCTTTCAACTCCCCCTGGAGCTTAATAAGACGTGCCTCTCTTTCTTTATTTTTCCTCGTTGAATAAGCAAGAATATCCCCACGCAACACTGTCTTAAGGGTATCCCAGTGAATCGCTGTCGAAACATCTGGGTAACCACTCTCCCCCAGGATCTGTGGGATCCTGTCTTTAACTATTTGATTAAATTCTGGAGCTCTCAAGTGCATCAAGTTGAAGCGTCAGAAGTTTGTTTTATGTCCCCCTCCCAAATCAAATTTGGCATATACTGGGGAATGATCTGATAATATGGTCGCCCCATGCCATACGTTGTGTAATGTTTCTAGGTGTTCTGCTGCAGTAAACATATAATCTAGTCGAGATGCCACCCCTGGTCCTGGTGCTATATGGGTATATTCTGTCTGTGTGGGGTAACAGTGACGCCAGATGTCTACCAGTCCCAAAGAAGAAATTGTACCCCACAAGTACTTCTGAAGTGGGTTAACCCTGTGAGGAAGATAGACCGAGACATCCCTTGCAGGGTTCAGAGTAGTATTCAGGTCGCCCCCCATCAGAAGTTGCCCCTGGGGGAATCTCCAAAAGCCGTGCAAAAAAAGTCTGAGCCAATCTCTGTGAGGTCCCCTGGGGAAAAAAAACGGATGCCAGAGTAAATGGGGGAGCATGAAGCATGCCTGTTGCAATAGCGAATCGTCCCTCCAGGTCTATTACCTTCTGATGGAGGTCGAATGGTAACCCCACGTCTGATCAGGATGGCCGTGCCCCATCTTCTACCCAAGCTGTGAGATGAAGCTATCACCGTGGGAAACCCCATTTGGTGATTTCTTCACGCTCGGGAGAGGACAGGTGAGTCTCCTGCAAAAATATGATTTCAGGATTGTCTCTTTCAATAAACTGTATCAAACGGGATCTCTTAACTGAGCTGTGGATCCCATTAATATTAAGGGACAATATCAGTGATGATTTCCCCATTTTGTACCATTAACAAGTATTTTATATTGCATAAGCCCAGTTTCCTACTGTTCTCATCACCCAATATAGAAAACATCCCCTCTCCATATATTCTCAGACCAAATTGCTGGTAAGCAGTTTCAGTCCAAAGCAAACGCACCAAAATAGCCTCTTGTATGTTCGAGTCCTCACTGCCTAATTTTAACAACATATACAAAATAATATACCCATAAGATAGGGTTCAAATGTTCAAAATATATTTGTATACCTTACAAAAGATCAGTAATAGATGACAGTATTTATCCCCTCTAGTGGTGATTTGGTGGTACTCCCAACCATGTATTGTTTCCAGCTAGGTTTAACACACATCTTAATTTGTGTTAGCCTGCGGGAGTAACAAAAGCAAAAGAATATTGATTCAGGGAAGAATTTGTAACTTTCATGCCTAGGTTTCTCATCATAACAGTGCAACATTAACTTATTTACATGGATTACAGAACAAGTCTGTAATGACTCCCTAGGTAGGGAGGGATCTGCACTCCCTCCTGTGCAGGGAAGAATGTTATTTCCCTGTGAGGGAAGCTCACAAGGCCAAAGTGGGCCCCCAGCACCATGTACAAAAATTAGTAACATGGAGCAGGCAAACAACACACGCAGCTCTGGACTGCACCAAATAAATTGATGTTGTCCCGATATCCGCTGCACATGACTGTTGCCATGTTGCCATCTAGCTGAATGTATCTCCATTAGCTCGCCGCATGGGACCCAACAGTATTATTTTAAAAATTAGTTTTAATAGGGGAGCTCGTCAACAAATGAGGAATGGTAGCCGAGGCTATTTACAGAGGTAGATATACATATGGGGGGGAGGGGTAAGATAACGTTTTTAGTTGTTTTACCATAATTGCCCCAGACTCTTTTTTTACATTAAACAATAAAAATAAATCGGACTACTATGCATAGATCGCTTGAGTCTGTACTTCAGACCCCATTTCCCTTGATTAATATCTCTAACTAACATTCTAAATTACAAAGATTCAGCCCTTATAACATCACACCACCTCAGCTAGTTTTTTAGATGGCTCAAACAGCCGGTCTGAAAATAAGTGCATGCCCAGACTCTCGTCGTGGGCTGGAAAGATTGCCAGAGCCCCTTTCTCAGACAGTCAATCTGGGGCAGTCCTCTGGAACTTGAGTAAAAGTTTTTTTTAACATCTTGTAATGTGGAGTAGCCTTGTCTCTTTCTGGTTTGCATGTTCTGCGCCTTCTCCCACATGATTCCTGACTTGAGGGCCTCTAGGTCCTGAGTTTCCGATGTTAATCGCTGGGGTACCACAATGTTCTTGGTCTAAAGAGCTTTGCTGGCTTCCTCTGGAGTTTCAAATGTTTGTGGGCCTTCAGGAAACATTATTATAAGCTTTGCAGGATATGGTGTAATGAACTTCAACTGCTGCTGTTTCAGGGTGCGAAGTATCGGGGCATAGGCCCTTCTCCTTGCTGCTATTTGTGGGGAGTAGTCTTTATCAAAATAAAGACATCTGCCCTTGTATTGAATGTCCCCCATGCGCCATGCTCTTGACAACAACTGCTGTTTTACTGTGTAGTTTAATAGCTTGAGCACTATAGAGCACGGCTTCTGGTCAGTATGTTGAGGTTTCGGGGTGAGGGCTCTGTGAGCTCGTTCCATGTCTAGTTTGGTGGCTGGATCAAGCTGTAGTACCTCCCGTAATAAAGTATCCACAAATTTAAGTATATCATGTCCTTCTTCCTCCTCTGGTACTCCGTGAATGTGTAGATTATTTCTCCTTGATCTTTTCTCAAGGTCTTCACATTTGTCTGTTAATAGCTTTTGTTCATTTATTAAATGCACCACAACTCTCTCCAGGCTATAAGTTCTTGTATCAATTTCTGTGTGAGCCGACTCCAATTCACATACCTTCTGATTTATTTTAGCCAGTTCTGTGGATAGCTTAGTGCGAAAGGAGCGAAATTCATCTCTGAATCCTTTGAGTTCTGCCAGGATTGCAGCATTGCTGGGATGTCCATTAGGAGACAGTGGGGGCTCCGCCATGTCTGGTAGGCCAGAATCACCAGTCTGAGAGTCTTTCACTTGTCTGGTCTGCTGTGCAGCTAAAGCAGTTGATTTTTTTTCCTTTTTTTGGGCTCCCATTCAGTTCTGTAACTCCTCTAGCCTCTTGTATAAAAAGGTTTTTCTGGTTTTGATTTGTTTTGTACTGATTCTGGAAGTTTTTTTGTCAGGACCCTGGAGCTTGATCTTTCAGCGCTGCATTCCAGCTGACAGCTCAACTGAAGTCTAATCTTTTTCTATCTCGCCACTTCCTTTTTATCGAGGAGACCTTAATCTTACCCTTATTTCTAGTGTGAAGGGTGTTACTCAGACCCCCAAAAAGGACAGGAAAATAGCTAATGATGTTGCCAAGTTGCTGAAGGAACTTGGGTATGCCGATACATGGAAGTTTTTGAATGGTAGTGCTAAGTGTTGCACTTTTTTCTCGCAGGCCCATTCTAGTTATTCAAGACCAGACTATCTCATAATGTCCCAGGAGCAATTAGATAAAAAATCTCCAATTCAGAATTTAAGAGCTGTATTATCCAATCACGCGCCAGTATTTCTCAGGTGGGCAAACTCCTAACAGTCCTCCGGGAGGAGGAAGCAAGGCACACACCCCAACTATTTGTCGAACAGAGACTGGAGGACTGAGGGCACTAATGCAGCATCATGAGGACATACTGCATCAGTGCTGTAGTGGGATATGAATGTACGTACACTGGACCTGGCAGCAGTCCTGCAGATCTCCTCGATCGGAATGTACCTGCAGCAGTAACAGAGGCAGCAGTATGCCTAGAGGAATGAGGCTTTAACCCCTTCGGAGGGTCCCTACCAGCCAACCTACAGCCCAGAGCAATGCAGGAAGTTATCCATCAAACAATCAACTGTTAAGCTGCCAAGAGCAGCTTCAGAGTAGGTTATGGACAACTGTCGAGTCTTGCCACAAAACCCTGCCGTGCAATCCCTGTAGCAGAGGAGTGCCCAGCATATGTCCCAAGTATGGAGAGCATGCTCGGCATCTGAAGCAGGCTTCAGGATGTAGACAGAGATATAGCACCTGGTTTTAGTGAAACTCTGAGAATATCTTACATGGGAACTTCATGGGGTGGCAAAGGACGGTTTCACCAAGCCGCATCGACAACAAAGTTGTCAATATACGGCACAGTGACAGCTACAATATCGACAGGCGAAATTTCGCCTGTCAGATATTGGCTGTTTTATTTGAAGGGGCTTTGCCCCCCTACACCCCCGATCTTTAAAGATCCAACTCTGAGTCAGACTTGACTTGGAGGGGTGCTCGCATCATGGGGAAATGCTGAAATTTCCCCAGCAGGACCATTACAGTGACAATTTCATTGAAACTGTTGCGGTAATGACTTTCACTGTTGAAATGTCACTAATTTGACGTGATATGGCGAAGGACAATCATGTCCTTGTGGAAAACCAGATTAGACACTTCACTGGAAGGGCCTGGAGCTTACTCACCATTTTAGCTGAGGTTATGGCAACCAAATACACAGTCTTCCACGCCAAGTGTGACATCTTCCACTTGTGGATTGGTTTGAATGGTTTACCCATCAGCTTTGCAAGTACAAGCAGTAAGCCCCAAGGTGGCCAGGTTTCCCGCACTGGAGAAGACAGGTGGTCCAGGCCTCTGAAAAAGAACCCAATCTTTTTCTATGCCACTGTCATCATGCCGGCCCTCGCCTGGTATGCAGAGATAGCAGCCAGGTGTACCTTAAAGGATGTGGCTTGTAACCCAGAATGAGACAGGGGACCAGAGTTTGTCGAGGATCCATGCTACAACACAGGAGAGAGGGTCAATCTCCTTGCCTGCACACCAGTGCAAAAACCTTGTCCACTTGAATGAATATGCTCTACAAGTTGACTCCTTATGGGATGCCTCCAGGACATGAAGAATGTTGTCTGAAATGCCCAATGCCTGAAACTCTAGCCTTTCAGGTACAATGCCGACAAGTGCAGAGACTGAAAGTCTGGGTGCTGGACCATTCCCCTTACCACGTCAGCATAAGTCCAAGCATAGAGTGAGCCACCATGTTGACCTATTGTTGAGCCTGAGGCACTCCTAGTGTAACAGAACTGTCGGGGCCAATCTGAAGCTATCAGATCAGGCTCGCCTTGTACATGTGTACCTTTAGCATCATCTTGAGGATCAAGGGGAAGAGAGGAAAGACATACAGAAGGCCTGGGGTCCAAGTCAGGCCAAAGGAATCCCCCATCAATGTTCCCATTTGAGGGGGTGGGCACAGAAGATTCTCAGCTTTCTATTCTCCCAGGAGGCAAACAGGTCCACCAGAGGTGTGCCCCCTAGGAGAACAGTTGCATAATGGTATTCTGGTGCAATGTCCACTCATGTGGCGTCTCTCCCACTCTGCTGAGTGTGTCCACCAGCTAGTTGTCTTCCCTTCCCATGAGCACTGCGAGGAGATCCGCCTGCAGGCTGCGTACTAGAGACCAGGTGAGGAGTTCTTCCTGACAACAGGGAAAGGAGCATGTTCTGTCTTGCCTGTTCAGACAGAGCATGGTGGTCATGTTGTCAGTCTGGACTTGCATGACCTGACTCCAAATCAGCAGAATATATCCAGTTGGTGCCAACTGCACTGCCTGTAGCTCCAGCAGGCTGATGTGCTGATGGGCCTTGCTGGGCGACTAGAACTGTTGGGCTCTGTGGTCAGACATGTGAGCCCCCCATTCCACCAGATATGCATGTATGGTCAGGGTTAAGGTCAGCACTGGGCGGACAATGAGAATTCCCTCCACAAGGTTCTGGGGGCAAAGTCACCTCTCAATGGCATTCCGCACTGCCTAAGTCGCCTGAGATAAGTGGCCAAGTGATCATATCACTGAGACCCTTGCAGCCTCAACAGCTGGAGGAATTTCCAGGCCAGACTCGATTGCCCCACCAGAATAATCAGGCAAAGGAAGTAAGACCCTCTGCCAAGTCAACCAGTAAATGAGCACTGGCTTGGAGGGAGCCCAATTCCACTCCAAATAACAGGATCCCTTGCTTGGGAACCAACTCTGACTTCACAATGTTGACCAAGAGACCCACATTCCAGAAAGACTGGAGGGCTAGGTCTACCAACAACTCTATGGCCTCCCTGAAGTTGCCCATGATGAGTGTGTCATTCAGGTACATATACCTTGATGCCTGTGCACCTGAGGTAGGGTGCCATGACTGACAGGCACTGTGTGAACACCTTGGGTGCTGAGGGCAGGTCGACAGCATGATTCTGAACTAGTATAGAATCTCACCTAGGCAGAACCTGAGGTATCACCTGTGGGATATATGGATGGTGATATGAAAGAAGGCGTCCTGGAGGTCCAGGGAACCAAACAAATTACCTGGCTCGAGAGATGGCATGATCTGAACGTCGATAATATGAAACTTTCACCTGCCAATGAACTTGTTTGGCATACTGTACATGTAAGTCTAGAACAAGATGCCAGCCCCTCATCCATCTTGGTACTAAAAGGTAACAAGTGGCCTTTGCTATGACAGATCTTCTTTTCCACTGGAAGGGAGAGGGCTCCTCCTGCACAGCTCATGCTGCATGAGAAGATTTGAAGTTTTCAACGTCTTATTTTAGGCAAAACTCTCGACTTTATGTTGTCAACTGACAGTGTATGCCTTGTCTTCCATTTAACACTCTGTATAATATTTCACAGAAGGAACAACGATTTCACACATGGAATGACAAGTTAAGAAAGATGCATGGCCTATGCATTGGGCAAACCTGATTGACAGCAAGGCCTACTTCAGCTGGTTAAATTCTTGTATTCCTATAAACAAAAAAGACGTGATTTAAACATTGTGTTTGGTGCAGGCAGAAAATGTCTGTTGTGGATGGCTACGACATGCGCCTCTACTTATTTATTTTATTTTTATTTTGTTAACCTGGATAGGGCACTGGAACTCCATTTTCATGCCCGGCCCAACAAGATACATACTGTACAATAACAAAAAAGACAGGACATGACTTAACAACTTACAAAAAACAATGACAGTTATCCACAGACATTAAATATTGCTTGAAATTAACTTGAACATTTTACAATGAAGTTGCTGTACGAAGATTATCAGGCAAATTATTCCAGAACAGAGGTGCTGATACTGAGAATGATCTTGAACCTGCCTTAGTCTTATGAACAACAGTTTGTAAAAGTGTACCTTGTGAAGAGCATAGAACAACAGAAAAATGATGAAAGGATACCAAATCAGCTAAGGGAAATTATGAAGCTGAAAAAAATGGATTTGAAAATTTGACACCCAAAGTAGTAAGCAAATTTGGATTTAGGAGATAACCAACGCAACTGTGAATATAACAAGCAATGGTGAGTGTGAAATGAAGAATCTAGAATAAACCGACAAATGCTATTGCAAGCTACTGTTAGAATAACATGCATGGGCAGGGGCATTACTAGCAGAAAGAGGGAGGTAATAATGTCCCTTTTACAAAGCCATGGTGGGGCTGCACCTGGAGTATTGGGTTCAGTTCCAGAGGCCTCATCTCCGCAAGGATATAGATGCACTGGACAGGGGTTGAGAAAAGGGCAACCAAGATGGTGCAGGGTATGCAGGGAAAGTCATACAAGCAGAGGTGTAAGGAGCTGGATTTGTACACGTTGGAGACAAGGAGGGAAAGGGGGACATGATTGAAACTTTTAAATATGTAAAGGGACTCAATAAAGTGGGAGAAGAGTGTTTACTTAAGAAGAAGGAGGGGGTCAAAACTACAGAGCACAGCCTTAGACTGCTAGGAAAAACATACAGGGGCAATGTGAGAGGGTGTTTCTTCATGGAGAGGGTGGTGGAGCCCTGGAACGGACTACCAGACATAGTGGTGGGGGCTAAATCGGTGGAAGAATTTAAGAGGGCATGGGACAAGCATATGAAGCAGAGTATCGGGGAGGATGGGGGCTGGCAGGGAGGGGGAGGTGCAGGTGGAAAAAAGGGAAGACTAGATGGGCCGGTATGGTCCTTTTCTGCCGTCAAGCTTCTATGATTCTATGATTCACAGTAATCAAAATGAGGCATCAAAGTCCCCTACTGTCTGGGGGTTTACCATAATGTGGGTCAGTGCTTGCTGGACTAATGCAGGACGCTCTTCCTCTTCGGTAGTACTCAAGAATGGAAGTCCTCCGTGGCTGTGGGTTTGGTGGCCCAGTTGCAAGCCATGGAAGAAGAGGTGGCAATGGTAGGGGGCCTCACTGGGTACAGCCTTGGTCCTGGCCAGGCTGGCAGTGAAGCATACACTATTCCAGGACTGCTTGGAGTTCCAGAGAATCTTCCTTTCAATGCAGACTTTGGAGGAGCCAAGCTTGAAGATGCCCGGTGATGGAGATACGCCCAGTGGAACTGCCCAACTGTGGCTAGCGAACTGAATCTATGTAGTCAGAATGTGAGTTGCATGTTTCAACATGGAGTAAACAAGGTGGACAGTAGGGAATTATTAACAACGAGTGCTAACATAGGTAAAAGGATGCACTCCATGAAACTGTCATGGGTTTAAAAAAAGTCATTCAAAAGTATTCTTTAAGGAGAGGTTGGTGAAAAAGTGTAGTAAACTGCCAAAGGAGGTAATCTATGCCAAACCAGTAGTGGGATAGGCTGATGAAGCTGGTTAAGGTGAGTGGGGAGGAGGGCATGCAGCAAGGGCAGGTGAGTGGCTGCTACGGTATTTGCAACACACCACAGGTAGGGTTGGCCATCATTTTTTATGTTTCTAAGGAATCGTACATGTACAGCATACTACGAACATTATTTGCACTACATGTTTCTATGGCATTTCTTTGTAAAGTATTTTGGGATAAAGTGTGTATGAAAAGCGCTATATAAAACCTAATTCTGCTCTATGCAGCATTTTGTCTTGTGCGTGGGGAAGCTGACCGGGTTTAAACAGTATTTCCTGTATACAGCTTGAGGATTGTGTGTGTGTATTTTGCTAGTTAGGGCTGGTCTGAACAGTAGACCAGTTCCTTCCGTGATCTAATTCAGAAAGTGTTTGAAGCTGAGCCATTGGAATGCACTTGAGGGCAGAACATGTGGCACAAAATGAGTGAGCCATGTGCTTTCCTATTGATCCTTGCAGCTCTTCTGTCATATATTCTTAAAGGAAAATAACACCATCTCATTTGTTGTAAGTTTTGTTTCCATGTCAACAGACAACTCTTTTCGTGACAACACAAGGCCAGCCTTGGCGGCACAAGCCAAATCTTGTGTTTTTGTGACAGACTGCCAGTACACAGAATACAGCAACACAGCTCTGATCCCTTCTATGATGGAAACACACTCTTTCTTACCTGGCTCTTCTCTCGAAAGCGAGCTCCCTCCAGGTGAGAGTGAAAAGCTCCCAGAACATAATAGGCTGCAGCACGCACTGTGGGGTCATAGCTGCTCAGAGCAGCTATTGTGAATCCTAATGCATTGACTTCCACAAACTTGTGACAGTCCACCACAGACTCTGCAGAAGAGAGTTAAAAATAATGTTAAACATTTCAAAGATGCCGATCTAGGAAAATATACTGTCTTTGAAAAGAAAAGATTCAAGCAAAATACCAAGAAGAACTAGTGATGCTTTCAACTATCCTAATGGGATCTGATGGATAGTCCATCTGTCTGATTTGGGATTAAAGATCCTATCTGACCCCATTCAGACTTCAGATCTGAGGTCGGATAGTGCATCTGAGGTCAGATGTCAGCCTCACTGGATCCCAGAGAGTCCTATCGGACAGGCGGTATCCTATTGTACTCTAGGTGATAGGATCCAGTAATCAGATACCAGTAGTATCCGATGCTATCCAGTATCTGAGAAAATCAGTGGTATCCAGTGGTATCTGATTCCATCGGATGCTATCCGAGTAACACTAGGAAGAATTACTTCACTCAACGAGTGGTGGACACTTGCAACAGACTCCCAGAACAGGTAGTGTCATCCGATATTGCTTCTACCTTTAAGCTCAAACTAGATAAGTTTATTGAAGAAAATATGGTGTCGGGATATTCCCAGAGAGCTGATGGAGGAAAGACCTCAGTGGGAGAAATGGTCCTCTTTCTTTCCTAAATTTGTATGTTAAAGCTGAGACCGCATGTAACTTACAATGATTTCCCATTCCATTTTTCTTTCTCGCTGTGGTGCTACAAGTGTGATGCAGTTTTTACTAGACTAAGTCCATCCTTGTCACCAGAATGAATGGAACTACCCAGTCAGATACAGTGCAACCCTTACATAATAACTAGTTAACGTCAATTACAACCTGAAACCCTTTACTAAAATTCTCCATAATATACACCTGTGTATAAAGGGGTGTGTACAATGGACAGCGTGCACCAATCTGCCAGTATTTTCACTGTCCACCTCCCCTGCTCACATTCAAACAAATTATTGATTTTGTATTTTAGCTCAAAGGACACAAATTAGGATTGAATTACCGAAAAATGTAAAGTCCTTATATTACTGTCATAAAACACTTATCTGGCTGATTTTTTTTTTTAATTCAAGTTTATTAAGGTTACCGGCATACATACAAAATTCATATTCTTATGTACTGGCACATTTTTTCCATTCAAGTTACAGGCATTTCTTATCTATTACATAACAGTCAGCAGTCTTCAGTTAAATTTATCAACTTGTAGGTCATAATCTCTATGAGCAGAATTCTTAGGTGTAGTCTCCAAAGTTCCCTTTCTCATTTTATTTAAGAGTAAAACAGTGGTCTAGGTTCTCAATATGATACTGAAGAGTTCTAGTAAATCAAGCTGTTCCTGCCCTTTCTTCCCCTGGCAGATTTTCTTCTTCCTGTACCCTTTCCTTCCTACCTACCCCCCTGCCACATTATCCATCTAGTCCATCTGTTTACAAATAATGAGGATCCAAGGTTTATTTTGTCGTCAGTTCCTCCAGATCCTGGATCTCGCTGACTATTTCACTCCAGTGCTCTAGTTAGGATGGAGCTGGTGTTAGCCATCTTCTGGTAACAGCTTTGTGGGTAGCAGTCACCAGGACATTCCATAAATAAATCTGATCTTTGCCATTCACCTCTTTAGGGACTAACCCCAGTGGCAGGTGCTTAGTAGTAAGGGTCTTTTCTATAGAATATACTTTCCAGGCCCTCACCCGTCCCTTGGAGGAGCGAGTTTGGTTGGAGGTCCCAAAATATGCAGGTGACCTGCCCTTTCCTCTCCACAGTCTCCGACAGGCTGGGCTGTGCCCCTTATCCCATTTGTTTTTCACTACTGGAGTGATGAAATAGCGTGATCTTATTTTCCACTCAAACTCTTTCCATCTCTGAGAAAGTACAGTTATGTAAGAACTTACCATAACAGTAGATCTTTGAGAGAGGCTCTTGCAATAGGTAATTCAGTGATGAATGTGAACAGGAACACACAGGAACTCAGTTCCTGTACCTTTTTTGCAGCAGGAACTGAGTTCCTGTACTTCTTTACACTGAAACTAAAATTCTTAAACCAGTAACACAGTGACAGTTTCTGGACCTGTGATCTGCAATCAGGGTTTCCATAACAACATTTGACTTGTACAACAATGCTATTTTCCTAGCAATACTTCAGTATCTCTAACTGAATGTACTAGTGTCAAATTAGATAGCTGTGTCTTGATACCACTATACTTTAGATTGAAGATCTTCATTCTGCATTTCATAATTGCCAGTGCATGAGTTCCTGCACTTCTTGTCTACCACTTGCACCACTGAGGTAATTACATAGAGGACTGAAGCTGTCAGGCACCAGGACCCCATGGAAACATTTCTAGCTAGCAGTCTTGGCGGGGGACCACCCCCATGTCAGGCGACGTCAGTATAAAGAAGCAGTCCCCACGCTCAACCTTCCAGTTCTTCTCACAAGGGCCAACAAAGGCAAGACGAGAGAGAAGCGGACATTTCCCTTCCTGGAAAAAAAGTTGAAAAAGCTAAGGGGGATGGAGGGCGGGAAGGTATAACCTACTGCAAGAGCCTCTCTCGAAGATCTACTGTTATGGTAAGTTCTTACGTAACTGTACTATCTTACTTCGAGAGGGCTCTTGCAGTAGGTGATTAGATATAGGATTGAGTCCCAAGCAGTCTGGAACAAAGAAAAGCACTCGGGAGGAGGAAAGCTACCAACTAATAAACCTACAGCTGTAAGGGTCTTAAGAAAGAAGACCTTGCAGAACAGCCAACCCGAAGCCTGCTCTACAGCGAGAGGCAATATCCAAACTGTAGTGATTCGTAAAGATATGGACCGAAGTACAAGTTGTGGCTGTGCAGATGTCTGCCGCTGACACATTCTTGAAACAAGCCGCAGAGGCAGCTACTCCTCTGGTGGAGTGGCCTCTGACTTGACCCGGCAGGGTCTTTTTGTACTTGTCATAACAGAAAGTAATACAGTGAGCCAACCACTTCGATAGGCGTTGCTTGGAGACAGCATTGCCTTCTCTTTTGTGAGCAAAAGAGACAAAAAGCTGATCCGACTTCCTGAGATCCTTAGTCCTAGTGGTATAGTATCTCAGAATCCTATGAACATCCACAGTATGCAAGAGGTATTCCCCTTGATTGGAGTGTTGCATAAAGAAAGCCGGTAGTTCAATCGATTGGTTCAGCGGAGATTCCGCTACCACCTTAGGGAGAAACTTAAGGTTGGTGCGCAGAGTCACACGTTCCTTGTGGAAAATCAAATAAGGGATTTTGCACATCAGGGCCTGAAGCTCGGAAATTCATCGAGCTGAAGTAATGGCCACTAGGAAGAGGGTCTTATAGAGAGGAACTTCAGGTCTGCTGAAGCTGACTGTTCAAAGGGAGGCAGAGTGAGCTTCTCGAGAATAAAGGTCAGATCCCAAGGGGGGTGCAGGAATTCGGATGGGGGATCTTAAATGAAGAGTTTGATCTGGTGACTTGTCGACAAGTGGCCTGTCATCAGGCTGTCGAATGGTCAAAGCTGACGGCTTCTGAAGCGGCTGCTCCACAGGTGTCCAGCTCGTAGTGATAGTGGCAGACGTCTTGGTGTACCCCCTCTGAGGAAAGTCTTAGAGACTTTCAACTGCGTGAATGTCCTGTCACCAAAGGGGACGTGATAGGCCGAGATGGCCACCATATGGATCTTCAAAGAGGAATGACTGAGACCAAGGTCAAAGAGGTGACGCATGTAGTCTAGGACTTTCTCAACAGGGCAAGAAAAGGGCTCCAAGTCCTGTGAGGCGGCCCATATCGAGAAACGCTTCCACTTCATAGTGTAGGTGGCTCTGGTGGAAGGCTTTCTGGCCAACACCAAAATATCTGTGACGAGCAAAGAGACTCCAAAATGGGCTTGTACTATGTCTGCAGGAGCCACGCATGCAATTGAAGGGATCTGAGAACTGGATGAACCAGGGTCCCCCGATCCTGGGTTAGTAAGTGCTGTGACAGAGGAAGAGGAAGTGGAGGTTCCTCCGAAAACTGTTGCAGAAGAGAGAACCAAACTTGCCTGGGCCAGAATGGAGCGATGAGTATCATTCGGGCTCCTTCTGAATGAAGTTTGTGCAAGACCCTTGAGATTAAGGGAATCGGAGGGAACGCATAGACAAATCTGTCTCTTCAATCGAGAGACAGAGCGTCCCTCCAAAAAATGTCTCGCCCTGGAGCGAGCGAGCAAAAGGCGGGAGGTTTTGCATTTTGAGGAGACGTGAACAGGTCTACCTGAGGGGTTCCCCAACGCAGGAAGATATCGTCTAGTACCTCTTGATCCAGTTCCCATTCGTGGGCATTGGATGACGACCGACTGAGGTGGTCCGCCAGCGTACTGTCTACTCCCGGAACGTGAACTGCCATCAGGTGAAGGTTGCGCTGAGCTGCCCAACTCCAAACTCTCATTGCTTCCCTGCACAGAGGGGTAGGAACAAGTTCCTCCCTGCTTGCTGATGTACCAGACTATGCACTTGTTCTCCGTCTGTATAGCAAGATGACCGTGAAGAATGCAAGAGTAGAGAGTACGAAGAGCATACAGAACGGCTCCGAGCTCAAGTACACTGATGTGAAGAGTGCACTCGAGACTGGACCAGGAGCCTTGAGTCCTGTGAGGTCCCAGGTGGGCTCCCCAGCCTTCTCCTGAGGCATCTGTTGTCAACGTTTGTGAGGGAGGTTCCAGACAGAATGGAACTCCCCAGCAAAGGTTCTCCTTCACCATCCACCAATGCAGGTCCCGGACGATAGGGTCGGATACCAGAACCTCCTGGTCTAGGTTGTCCAGAGTCTGGTCCCATTGAGACCGAAGCGTCCGTTGAGAAATTCTCATATGGAGTCGAGCGCGAGGGACTGTCGAAATTGCAGTCGCTATGAGCCCAAGGAGGCGAAGGACTGACCTGGCGCCGTCCCTTCTGCGGCTGTACAACAGGCTTGCCTGCGCCTGAAGGGTGTCCACCCTGTCTGGTGGTAGAAAGTCTCTGCCAATGGCCGTGTCCAGGATCGCCCCAAAAAACTGGAGTCTTTGACAAGGGACCAGATGGGAGCTGGACTGGTTGATGGTGATACCCAGGCTGGTAAAACCTGTCAGGTAAGGGAAAGGGAGCGCTGGAGTTCCTCCCTGGACGGGGCTGCCAGGAGCCAATCGTCCAGGTACGGGAAAACCAGTACCCCCTGAATAAGCAGGTGGGCCGCTACCATTTGGTGAATACTCGGGGGGCCGAGGAAAGACCAAATGGGAGGGCTTTGAACTGGTAGTGGCCCCCTGAAATGAAAACCTAAGGAATTTTGTGGAAGGAAGGGGAGATGGGGATATGCAGGTAGGCATCCTGCATATCCAGAGCACATAGCCACTGTCCCTGCCGAAGAAGCAGCATAAGGCTCTGCAGGGAGAGCATTCTGAAGTGCTTGTACTCCACGAACATGTTCAGGGAGCTGAGGTCTAGAATAGGCCTCACGTCTCCCGTTTTCTTTGGAACTAGGAAGAAATGGGAGTAGTAGGCGGTCTCCCAAAGATGGATGGGGACTGGTTCTATCGCCGCCTTCTGGAGAAGGGAGGATATTTCTTCCTGAACCAGAGGAACATGCTCCAGGGAGTAAGACGACTTGGGGGTGGTCTTCTGGGTGGTTTCTGAAGAAACTCAATTGAGTGTCCTTCTGCTATTAGCTGGAGCACCCAAGCATCTGACGTGATCCTCTCCCAGCCCGGTAGATGGAAGGAAAATCTCCTTCCTGCCGGTTCCTCTGGAAAGTCCAAAGGCTGTGGGAGAGGAGAGGAGAGGAGTCAGGAGGTGTGAGGCAGCGTGGCGGCTGAGACTCCTGCAACTTTTTTTGGGCGGCGGAGTCTTGGCTGCCATAGGGGCCTGACGTTTATTGGCCCGCTTGCCCTGAGGTTTTGCTTTCGGTCAAGAATGTCTGTGAAAGGGGCGACACTGTCCCTGGGGGTGCCTGCACATAGAGTCAACAGACTTAAGTGCAGTGCCCTTCTTTTGCAGGTCGTGATGATGTCCTTGACATCCCCACCAAACAGCACCAAACCCCTGAAGGGCGCATCCTGAATCGCAGATTGCACTTCAGGGACCAAACCTGACACCCCAAGTCAGGCATGACGCCGAAGGCCCAAGGCAAAAGCCGAACTCTTACCAGCAGTGTCCATTGCATCGTACGTGGCACGGAGCATGTGCCGACTGGCCAGATGAGCAGACCGAGCAAGTTCTGCCACTTCCTACTTGGTTTATGATTCAGATAGGGAATCCAATTTGGATTCCACCTGACTCAGGATAGCCTTCTGGTAGTCCCCCATATGTGCGACATAATTCAGGGCCCTGATTCCCAGTGTGGAAGAAGCGTACATTTTCTTCCCGTACTGGTCCAGAAGATGGGATTCCTTGTCTGGTGGAGACGAGCTGAGGTGCTTTGGGTTAGCCGACCAGCCGTGAGCAGTGCTAATCATGACTGAATCGGACTTCGGGTGTGTGTTCAATGAATCCACACTCTCAGGAGCCTGGCACAGCCTATCCACCATCCTCGGAAGGGGGGTTACTGCGGATGGTGGTTTCCAAATAGTAGAAATAAGGTCCGCGTGAGGCTTGATCCAGGGTGGGATCAATGTTGGAGCTGTTTCGGGCAGATCCAAATGGGCAGCGAGTTTCTTCCACTGTGGATCTGGCTCCAGAGGTTGCCACTGGTGGACCTCCTGGATCTTTCTCAGCAACTCCAGAAAGGAAGGATCTTCCGGAGGAGACTTCGGAGGAGTCCTTGGCCTGGGACGGTCTGGACAGCGAGGCTTGTCATCACGATTGGAGCACCCCCCTGAGTCTGAGGTCTCCAAAGAAGAGTCAGAAGAAGACTCCTCCCTGCACGGGGGGAGGAACGGACCCCTTGGGCTGCCCTCAGGGAAGCGTATCTTCCCCGGTCCTGGCACCTGAGGGCTCACCTCTGGTGTCGAGTTGGGGGGAGAGTCTCTCGACTCCAGCGAAGGGGATCTGGTACCGGGTCAGTCGTCGGTAGATGGCTCTCCACCTCCTTGGTGAGTTGAGCCTTGGCCTCAGCCCACCAGGCAGCCAGAGTCTCCTTCAAATCCACCGGTGGATGAGGGGGTGGAGGAGGAGGGGGATACGGATACTGGGGTTATCCGTAGGGTAAGTATCTGTAGCCTGACGGCGGGAATCCCGGCGTCAGGCACTGTGGCATCAGATAGGCCATCATTGGATACGGTGGCGTGGGATACTGCGGTCCCGGGTAGGACGGCGTCGGATAACACGGAGTCGGGTACCCGGGAACCAGGGGCTCTGTTGGTGCAGAAGGCTCTGGAAGAGGCCCGGCAGGCGCGCCCAGAATAGGTGGCCCCTCAGGCGTCGGCTGCCCGTGTTGGGGACGGCGTCTGTAACGGAATGTCACCCGCGGATAGGCCAGCATCGAGCCGCGCCCAGGCATACGGCCCTGAAGGAGGGAGACCGTCGGCAGCGTAGCTACGTCCACTGTACGCCCGCGAAAGGAGGTCTAAAATCCCCGGGTCCAACAGGGAGACATCAGTCTCGGAAAGCAGCGGCGAGCGCTGTGGCGAGCAGGGAACGGGCGGACTGGTCGGAGGGTCCGCATCGGGTTTCTTCGGCTGCGGCGATCATCGAGGGCCGACGACCGCCTTACCGCATGATCCGCAGGCATTAGTGGAGCCGGCGTCTGACTTATTGGAACCCACACCCTACGAAGGCCGCGATGGGGGAGCGGCCTTGGCGGGCAGCTTAGGAGCTGTGCGCACCCCCGAAGGGGTCTATGACTTATCAGCCCTGTCTGGGCAGATGTCGGTGGCACTGGCATCCGACCTACCAGACCCGCTCGACCAGGAGGGCAGTGAGACATCAGCCTTCTCAGGAGTGGTCGCCTCCTTTTTCCTGGAAGCTCGAAGGGCAGACGACCGATGGGATGGCGCCATGTAGACCTCAAGACTGCAGTCGGTCGGTCCCCAAGGGGGGACGTTACCTGCACTACGGCGACTCCAGACAAAGTCGCGATAGCTGTGGAAGTGGAGTCCCGGTGCTTCTCCATTTTCTTATGGTGACCCTCAGGTGAAGTGGAGGCCTACCTTAGCTTCTTCAGCTCCTTCTCCATAGAGGCCATCTTCTTCAAAATATGGGCCTCCAGTGATTGCTGCCTCCATTTACGGTGGGTGGCGTTGAATTTCAGGCAGTGCTGGCACTTATCCATGGGGTGGTCCGGGCCTAGGCAGAAGAGGCAGAGGGAATGACTGTCTTTATGCGGGAGCTGGGCACCACATGAGTCGCACTTGTTTTTATGTGAATCGGATGGTGTAGGGGATGACATACTCGATGTTTTGACTAGAAAACATTGAAAAATTGAAAAAACATTTGGTATAAAAGACCGACGATTGACTGACGAGCAGTGGAACTTAACCGCAAGGCGCTATGGCAAGCAGATGGTGGGAAAGAACTGGAAGGCGGGTGTGGGGACCGCCCCTTTACACTGACGTCACCTGACGTGGGGGCGGTCCCCTGCCAGAGACTGCTAGCTAGAAATTTTTCCGTGGGGTCCTGGTGCCTGACGGCTTCAGTCCTGTATGTAATTACCTACTGCAAGAGCCCTCTTGAAGTAAGATCATGTGGTTTTGTGGGCTTGGATAAAGACAGTTTCCCATTCTCTCTCTCCGATAGTTGATCCCTTAGTTCCCTCTCCCATCTACTCTTAAGGGGGCCGAATTTTTCTTCCCTTTGTCTCCAAGGGCCCAATATAGGGCAGAGATTTGGGCCTTTGTGTAGTTGTGAACTCATGATTTCACCCATGATGACCTGCAGCCCTGATTGCTCTACCATAGAACCATATTTCTTTTGTAGGTTCTGGATGTGGATCCAAAGTTGAAGATATCTGTAGTGATCAGAGTTCCTCAGTTAGAACTGTGTTTTAATATCTGCAAACTCTCTGATTATGCTTCCATTCAATAATTGTCCCAAGGAGTTCAGGCCCAACATCTTCCATCTCCTGAAGGTAAGATCCTGTCTTGCAGGCTCAAAATCTCCATCCCATGCAAACCTTCTGAGGGGCCACAGCTCCCCGAGACATCTATACTTTACTCAAAGTCTGTGTACTGCAGCTAGGGTATTCCTGACTGAGTATAATGAGGGGCCTGTGTCCTTAATCAAAAGTTTTGGAGTGAATGGTCTCACTTCACCATTCACTAAAAAAATACCACCAACAGCTTAATCTGGTTCAAGGTCAGTTGGCATTCATCTGTATCCCCTTCCCCCAGGTCGTGCCTGAAAATAGGCAGAATCTGTCTAGTGCACTTACCCAGTCAACAAAAACTAAATAAATAAATAAATAAAATGAACTTCCAGGGAGGTACCCTCTGTGACTTCCCTTTCTATGATTTTCCAGAGTGCTTGGTAATCATGTATCTACCAAAGAAGGGCACACCGTAGGTGGGAGGCTAAAAAGTAATCTTCTAAGTTGGGTACTGCCCTGCCCTCCGCTTTCTTATAGATTGTAATACTATAGTTTTGATTCTTGGTTTTTTGTTGGCCCAGATAAACTTAATAATTGTTTTTTGCCAGTTCTTAAATTGTTCTGGGGATATCTTTGTAGAGAGGCTCTGAAAGAGGTATAAGAACCTGGGTAAAACATTCATGGATATTGTTTCAATCCGTGAATATAAGGGCAAGTTTAAAAGTTCCCATAATTTGTGAGAAGAGGGGGTCAAAGTTAGTTGCGAACAGTTGGCTCAAGTTCTTGGAGATGTGGACTCCTAGATATTTAATTCTGGAGGTATTCCATCTCAGAGGGAGGAGCTGGTTTATTTTGGAGAAAGGGGTAGAGAAGAATTTAAGGATCTCCGTTTTGTTTTTATTTAGGGCTCTTCTGGATTTGTTATACAGAGTAGCACGTCATCAGCGTATAGCGAGATTTTCTGCTCGGTTTCCCCCACTAGGAAATCCTTTATGGCTGGATCTTCCCTGATTGCCTGTGCAAGGGGTTCAATATAGATGACAAACAGTAGTGGGGACATTGGGCAACCCTGCCTGGTGCCTCTCCCAAGTGTAAACCTCTGTGATATACCCTCATTGACTCTGACACAGGCCTGGGGGGCGGCATAGAGGGATTTAATTGCTGCAAGGAAAGGCCCAGGGAAGCCCAACCTCTCCAGGACTGTGAACAAGAAGTGCCAGTTAACTTTGTCGAATGCCTTTTCGGTGTCTAGGCCAATAAAGCAAGTGGGGGTGCGGTGTTTGTTTACCAGAACTATGATATTAATGGTTCACCTGTTCCCTTCGTGGGCCTGTCTTCCTTCAGTAAATCCTGTCTTTTCTGGTTGTATTAATTGAGTCAGGAGTGGGTTCATTCTGGTTGCCAGAATGGCTGTGAAAATGTTATAGTCTACGTTTAGTAGGGAGATGGGTCTATAGGAACTGCATTCTTTAAGGTCTTTTCCCTCCTTGGGTATTACTGTGATGGTGTAATTCCATGACAGGGGAACAGGTTCACCTTCCAGCCATATCAGGTTATAAACCTCCCTTAACACTGTTGTAATCTCTGGGGTAAAAGTTTTATAAAACTCACTGCTATAGCCATCAGGGCCGGGGCATATACCTGGTTTAAGTGTTTTAACTGTGGCAACAATTTCAGCCGATGATATTGAGGCCATTAGGGTCTGTGCTTGGGATTCGCTCAGTCTGGGCAACCCTAGGTCTCTTAAGAATTTTAACAATTGCCAAATTTTGGAACACCATAAAAGATATAACTGGCAATGTCACAAGCAACCTACTCCCAGAAAAATTACATAGTGGAAATAGAACCATCATTGACAGAACAGAAGTCCTGGAAGCCTTTAATAATCACTTTACTGCTGCTGGGCTAGCATTTGACTCCTCTCCAGCCAACCTACTGAGATTGCAACTAGGGATTAAGAACTCTGATGCAAGGTGACTGACTCCACTTTCTCCTTCACACCACGCTGAAGCAAGTTGAAGAACTAATATTACAGTTGGATACAAAAAAAGTGCAGGTGCTGACTCCTTGACCCCTACTTCATAAAATTGCCATACATGTTTAGCAGTACCGGTGACACATCTGTTCAACCTCTCACTACAGTCAGGAGGTATCCCGTCAATCTGGAAAACCGCTCAAGTTATTCCACTACTGAAAACCGGGGATCCCACAGACCTCAATAACTACAGACCAATCTCCATTCTTCCGGTATTGTCCAAATTACTTGAAAAAATTGTGAGCACCCAGTTAAGGGAATACCTAGAAGCTAACAATCTTCTAAACCCAGCGCAATCTGGCTTCAGAACAAAACACAGTACCATCACAGCTCTTGCAAAAGTCACCAATGACTGGCAACTTGAATTGGACAAAAAAAATTGTGTTTGTGCTGTTTTCTTAGATCTAAGTAAGGCATTTGATACAGTTGACCACGACCAGCTCCTCTCATCACTGAGGTCAGTTGGACTTGACACCAAATCCATTACATGGTTTTATAATTATCTTTCAGGAAGAACTCAGCAGGTAAAGGCCGAAGGAGATATATCCCCACACAGACCACTTCAAGAGAAGTACCACAAGGATCTATCCTTGGCCTATCCTATTTGCAATATATATCAACAACATCGACTTAAATCTTTCCAAAGCCACTGTACACCTGTTTGCTGATGATACAGTACTGTATGTCAGTCACTCTTCACCTATTACAGCCTGCAAAGAACTACAAGCAGGATTCGACCTGCTGCAACATCAACTGCTGGGAAAGAAATTACTATTGAATGCAAAAAAAAACAAGGCAATGTTTTTCTCCCCTCAGGTGCAGACAGGATACATTATCCCTTTCGACCTTCCTAAATTATCCACTGCCCTTGGTGAAAACCTAGATTATGTCACAAAATTCAAATATCTGGGGGTATGGCTAGATAATAGGTTAGACTACCTAGAGCATTTGGAAGAACTGCTAAAATAACTCAGACAAAGACTTGGACTTTACTACAGAATAAGGCACTTCCTTACAAGTGATTCAAATAAGAAGATGATCCAGAAACATAGAATCTGACGGCAGATAAGGACCGCTTGGCCCACCCAGTCTGCCCATTTCCCTACCTACTGGATAAGCTGCAGATCCTAGTTAACCAGCAGCCTACTTCTTCCTACCCCAACCCCCCAGAACTGCCTTATGATTATCCCATGCATGCTTGAATTCCACCACTGATTTTGACTCCACAACCTCCTCCGGAAGGCCGTTCCATGCATCCACAACCCTCTCTGTGAAAAAATACTTCCTTAAATTACCTCTGAGCCGCCTCTATCTTCAAATTGTGCCCTCTTGTTCTTGCACACCTCTTTTTTTGAAAGATGCTACCCTCTTGGACTTTGTTGATTCCCTTGAGGTACTTGAAAGTTTCTATCATGTCCCCCTCTCCCTCCTTTCCTCGAGGCTATACATATTAAGCTCCTTAAGTCTCTCTTCATATGTCTTCCAGTGCAGACCCTGCACCATTTTAGTTGCCCTCCTCTGGACAGCTTCCATCCTGTCTATGTCTTTGTGGAGATTAGGTCTCCAGAACTGCACACAGTACTCCAGATGGGGTCTCACCAGTTGTCTGTACAGAGGGATAATAACTTCCTGTTTTCTACTGGTGATGCCTCTCTCTATGCATCCCAGTATCCCCCCAGCCCTCCTTGCTGCCCTCTCACATTGCTTGCCCATCTTTAGGTCATCTGATATGACTACCCCCAGGTCCCTCTCCATTTTTGTTGTTGTTAGTATCTCACCCCCCATTATGTACTCTTCCCCTGGGTATTTGTTTCCCAAGTGCATTACCTTGCACTTCTTAGCATTGAATCTAAGCTGCCATACATTTGACCATTCCTCTAACCTTGCCAAGTCCCGTCTCATCCTTTCCACCCCACCCTGTGCATCAACTCTGTTGCAGATCTTAGTGTCATCTGCAAAGAGACATACTTTTCCTTCCAGTCCTTCTGCAATGTCGCTTATAAAGACATTGAAGAGGACCGGTCCTAATACTGAACCCTGCGGTACCCCACTAGTAACCCTCCTTTCTTCTGAGTGGACTCCATTTACTATTACTCTCTGTGTCCTATTCTCCAGCCAATTCTTTACCCAGGCTGTCATCTTGGGACCCACACCCAGGCTGGCTAACTTGTATATTAATCTTTTGTGTGGGACTGTGTCAAATGCCTTGCTAAAGTCTAGGCAGGCCATGTCCACAGCCCCTCCCTGATCTACTACTTTGGTCACCCAGTCAAAGAAATCTATCAGATTCGTCTGGCATGACCTTCCCGTTGTGAATCCATGCTGCCTAGGGTCCTGTGCCCCTCTGGCCTCTAGATACTCGACAATTCTTTCCTTTAGAAGTGATCCCATCATTTTCCCTATCACTGAGGTTAAACTAACAGGTCTATAGTTTCCTGCTTCTGCCTTGCTCCCACTTTGTGAAGGGAATCACATCTGCCCTCCTCCAGTCCTCGGCACCACCCCATCCTCCCATGATTTGTTAAAAGGGTAGTCAGTGGTGTCACTAGTTCTACCATAGTTCTTTTAGAATTCTGGGATGAATCCCATCAGGCCCCATTGCTTTGTCCACCTTCAGTTTTAAGAGTTCTTTCAGAACCCTTTCTTCTGTAAATGGGCGGTATCAACTTCTGTATCCAGCGTGTTACTACTATTTGTTTTATGTACCTCCCCTCTTCCTTTGTAAATACTGAGCAAAATATTTGTTTAGTATCTCTGCCTTTCACAGTCTCCCTCTGCCCACCCTCCCACCCCTTTATTAAGCCTCACTATCCCTCCCTTGGTCTTCCTTCGGCTCCTGATGTGCCTATAAAGTTTATCCCCTTCTTAACTGAGTTGGCTATCTTTTCCTCGGGTTGGGCCTTTGCTGTTCTGACTGCCTTCCCAGCTTCCTTTTGCTTTAACTGATAGAGTTCTCTGTCCTGCTCCTTCCTGCGATTCCTTGTACTTCCTGAATGCTTTCTTTTTCTCTTGAACCTTCACTGCCACTTCCTTTGAGAACCATAGTGGTTTCTTACATCGTCTTGTTTTGTTTATTTGCTTCACACAAGGCTCGTTACCTCTGTGATGGCAGTTTTATTATTCCCCATTGTTCTTCACCCTCCTTCCTGCCCATTTGCTAGTGCATTCCTTAGGCACTCACCATTTGGCAAAGTCAGCCCTCCAAAGTCCAGTACTTTTGTCTTTGTGGCTTGACTCTATTGCTGTGTTTATTGTGAACCATACTGTTCGATGGTAGCTAGTTCCCAGATGGCTACCCACTTCTACATCTGTAATCCTCTCTCCATCTCCATTTGAGAGAATCGAGTCTAATATTGCTCCCTCTCGAGTGGGCTCCAGTACTAGTTGTCTAAGGCATGCCCCCTGTAGGGCATCTAGAATAACTGCACTCTTCGAAGTGGCAGCTGCAACTGCACTCCAGTTAACATCCGGCATATTCAGATCACCCATCAGCAATATCTCCCCTTTTTCTGCCATTCTAAGTATACTTTCTATCATTTCCCTGTCCATTTCCTCCCCCTGAGAAGGGGGTCTGTATATAACCCCTGTGCGTATTGTGGTGCCATTGCCTGTCTCCAAATTTACCCACAGTGCTTCTTCTCCTCCCTGTTTACCCTTTTGTTCTGTTGCTTTTATTCCTTCCCTTATGTAAAGAACTACTCCTCCTCCTCTTTTACCCTCCCTGTCCCTCCTGCAGACAGTGTATCCTGGTATGTTTATGTCCCAGTCATGGTTTTGTGTGTACCATGTTTCTGTGACTGCCACGATATCCAGATGTTCCTCCTCCATCAAGGCCACTAATTCAGGAAGCTTGTTACCCAGACTACGGGCATTAGTACTCATTTCCAGGCCACTTTCCTCTCAGTACTTGACTATGCTGACTTCTTATACAGTCGCTGCCCTACTGTATGTCTGAACAAAATAGATACACTATATCACAGAGCCTTGAGGTGCATCACAGACCTACCTTACAGCACTCACCACTGTCTGCTTTACTCTGCAGTGGGATGGACTTCGCTTCAAGCTAGAAGAGATAGAAATGCAATACTATGGACCTACAGAGCAATATCGCAGCAACTTCCAAAATATATCTCTGACTGCTTTTACAAGCCACATCAAATAGTTATGCATTAAAGTCTGAACCTCATTACCCTCAAGGTGCTAAATTCCACTCCCGACATGGTAGATATGCATTTAGCTATGTGTTAGCCACTCTATGGAACACAATGCAGAAGACATTGAAAGTGAAGAAGCTTATATCTATTACAGCCTTCAAATATCTATATATATAGGATTTTCAGAAAAATGTAACTGCTTCCATCAACACTAGATTAACCTTTCATTTATAGATAGACAGGACAAACTTACCAGCACCATTGTGAAGTTACCCTATGGTTCACTAACCAGTGCCTTATTCATTTCCCTATACCCTTAATACTTTAATCTCCTCAACACTCCCAGCTCCTACCTCTCCAGCCTAACCCTCTCCTCTTCCTCCTAGACCTACTCTAGATCCTCTTATTGCACCAACTCTTATGATTCCTCCCCCACCCTGTTCCCTACCCCTGACCATTACTGCAGGTATACATCCTGCCAACTCCGTCAGCCACAAACCCTCCCTTGGAGTCATATCTTTCAGTTTTTCAATACATCCATTCATATTAGTTTAATAATTTTTCTAAGGAATTCTCTGATACTTTCAACCCTTCATCAAAATGTGACAGTATTAAAGTGTCTCCCATTACCTATTTTAGCGAGCTGGCTACCTCATGAATCGTGTATATATGTATTATATCCTTGTTTTTTCTAACATATCAATTTATGTGTTCTGTACTTGATATATTGTTTTATTTCTGTTTTCTCAAATTTGTGTATATTCTGATTGTTATATTATTGGGATTTGTTGTATAACTCTCACTTCTGTCTTCTCAAAATTGTAAATATTCTGAATGCTATATTTCATGTAAATTGAACCTTGACCTTACCAGGTCCATCTTGCAAATGAGCCTTGCTCAACGATGTTCGCCTGGATAAATAAAGATTTGATTGATTGATTAAGAATTTTGTTGTGTCGTCTACCGGTGTCACCCGTTCGGCCCTATAGAGAGTTTTATAATATGACACAAATGAGTCTGTTATCTGCTACCATTTGTGCTTAAGTGTTCCTGGGATCGGGTCTCTCATTCCAGTGATGGTAGCCTTAGCTGCCCTCTGGCATAAGCCATAAGCTAGCTGTTTGGCTGCCTTGGGGCCCCCCCTTCATAATATGTCTGCTTTAAATAATGTAATGCCCTCTCTGTTTCTAGATTGTTTAACTTTTGGAGTTTACTTTTTGTTACCTTAACTTCAGTGCCCCTTTCTCTGCTCCATTGTTGTTTCTGTTGTGTTTCCAGAGATCCGAATTGTGCAGTGAGACTCTGCATTTGTTTGAGCCTTTCTTTTTTCCTATAGGAGGCTAGGGAAATCACTTTCCTCTAACCACAGTCTTGATCGTATCCCATGGGATTTGAGGTGCAGTGCCCAGCCTATCATTGTACTCTGTTTTTGTGATTACTTTTTATATCTCCTTTTTAATTTCTTCATCCCTGAGTAGAGTTATATTTAATCTCCAGTGCGTAGGTTTTTGGGGGAGCTGCAGGTCTACCTCGAGAAAGTTAGGTTGATGGTCTGATAATGCGGCTGTGCCTACCCACATTGCTTGGCATAGGGAAATATCTATATTGTACGCAAAAAACATGTCTAGCCTGGAGCAGATCTTGTGTCTAGGCGAAAAGTAGGTGTAATTTTTTGCAGTGGGGTATTTCTCTCTCCAGACATCTACCAGACCACAGTCCTTCAGCAGTCTAAAGAATTGTGTTGCAACCCTTCTCTCTAAGGTGGGAATACCAGTCGTTGAGTCCCACCTTCTGTTTACAACTAAGATCCAGTCTCCCCCAGCTAGTAAGAGGTCCGAGTAAAAGGTAATTGGTGTCTCGGGGGGGAGCGTTACCCTCATCTCCTGCACTTTCCCCACAACTACTAAATAGTGGGCCACGGCATCAGCTACCACTTCCACCTCTTCAAACGGAAGACTTTCAGACAGTATTGTAACAAGCCCTCTCTTTCTACCTTTTTCTAGCAAGGCATGGTAGAGGACCGGGAAAGCCTTAGTTTTAGGCTTTAGGGCTGCCTAAATTAATTTCATGTTTCTGGGTCCGAATGAATTTCTGGATTTGCTTTCTTTTAATGGGGTGATTGATACCATTAATGTTATAAGATAAGACTTTAGTTTTAATTGTGGCCATTTTTAAAACCTAAGCAGGTCCATAATCCTGTTGGTGGTCTCTCGGTCCTCCTCCATCCCCTATCGATAAACATTTCCACTCTTTCGACCTTTCTGCAACTTGTGCTGCTTTTCTTAAGTATTTCTAGTTTGCCTGTTTTAGTATTATGAGAAATTAAATCAGATTTTGTCAAGATAACATTATGCCATTCTTGCTTCTGAGACATTAAAAAATGCAACCATCCATTCAACATAAACTTCCATAACTGTAAATTAATAGAACAGTTTCAACTTTCTCCACTAGATGGGAGTATAATCTTTAGAACCTTATATAACTGGTCTCCAGCAGCTAATTTCTCCGCTGGAAGTTTTAACAGTAATTGACAGTTTTGGGTACAAGTAGAGGACACTAGTTGGTTTCCATTTTCCAGTCCCATCCAATGGAGTCCTGGGGAGGGGACCTCTACCTGCCCACTACGTGGCTTAGTGTCTTGTCTTGGTTTGGTTAGATGGGTCCACTTCTTTTGCAAATTGTTGTAGTTTTGTTGGGAAAATTCCCAACATATTGAGGTCTGACTTCCTTGGCCAGCAGGGGGTGTTAACTCCTTGCCAGGTGTAGTACTCTTACGGACTCCTAGCCCTAAGTGTGGTATGGGATGAAGCCGTTTTGCGGGGAGCGTCCTGGGTCTTAGCCCTTCCCCATGGAAATTAGACCATGTCAGTGGTAACAATAGTAGCCAAATCATTAGGCGCTAGTTTTATTTATTTAGAGATTCGGAAAAGACCTTTGAGCGCAAGCTCTTTTACAAAGGTTCCACGTCATAGACTGCAAAACAAAGAACAATAGGAGAAAGCAAAGGTACATTACAATGAACGATACAGCTTGGACTCAGAACTTAGAGAATAACTCAAAACATAGGTACAAGTTAAAATAACTAGAAAAACACTTTATGAGGGTGGGGGTGGGATAAGCAGCCACAGAGTGCCTTGTCAGTAGTTCAGAGGGACGGGGATAGCTGGCAGTGGGGTGAAAAAAGGAGGTACAAGAGAGTGAGGTATGTAATGCGGTGGAGATGAAGGGTGGGGTAAGAAGGGCGATAAGGTATAGGGATAAATGGTGGGGTGAGGGAAGATTGAGTGGAGAAGACATGCTAAAGTAAATGGTGGGGTGTGAGTGGGCATGGTCAGGCAGCCTGCATTAGTAGTGACTGTTAGGGAAACTCACGGAACTGGGAGTTGAGGGAGGGTGGGGTGGCGTGTGCCAAAGGAGCATGACTCAGACTGATTGCTGAGGCAAGTCATGAGAGGGGACAGAGGGATGGGGTACCTGAGGCCTGCCTAGTGCTTGCTGTGGGACACAGAGAGCAGGTGTGGCTGCTAGTTAGAGTTAATTGTTACTCTGTGCCAATATGCCCTTTATGTACAAGTTAAAGCGAGGGGGAGTAATTGGTAAAATCACACTAAAGTCTTGTTCCAACTGAAACCTGTTCCCCCCTGGAGTTGTGCATCCATTATATCAGATCTGGTAAAAAAAAGTATCCTTCTTTTAACATCGGGGTATTCTGAACAGGTTTAATCTTTCTCTTCTCTTTCATCCAGCCCTCCCGCCCTTTAATGAGACCTGAAAACATCAACATGCAGCTGTTGTCCCAGTCCTTTCACAGAAGAAAGGGTTCTGAAAGAACTCCTAAAACTGAAGGTGGACAGAGCAATAGGGCCTGATGGAATTCACCCCAGAACTCTAAAAGAATTAAGGGGAGAACTAGTGACACCACTGACTACCCTTTTTAACAAATCATGGGAGGATGGGGTGGTACCCGAGGACTGGAGGAAGGCAGATGTGATTCTCCTTCACAAAACTGGGAGCAAGACAGAGGCAGGAAACCACAGACCTGTCAGTTTGACCTCTGTGGTAGGGAAAGTGATGGAATCACTTCTGAAGGAAAGAACTGTTGAGTACCTAGAGAAAAGTGGGGCACGAGACCCAAGGCAGCATGGGCTCACAGCGGGAAGGTCATGTCAGACAAATCTAACTGATTTCTTTGACTGGGTGACCAAAGTAATAGATCAGGGAGGGGCTGTGGACATGGCCTACCTAGACTTTAGCAAGGCATTTGACACAGTTACACACAAAAGATTAATAATCAAATTAACCAGCCTGGGAGTGGGTCCCAGGGTGGCAGCCTGGGTAAAACATTGGCTGGACAACAGGACACAGAAGGTAATTGTAAATGGAGTCCACTCTGAAGAAAGAGGGGTTACTAGTGGGGTACCGCAGGGTTCAGTTCTGGGTCCAGTCCTTTTTAATGTCTTTATATGTGACATTGTAAAAGGACTGGAAGGAAAAGTATGCCTCTTTGCAGATGATACAAAGATCTGCAACAGGTTTGATACACAAGGAGGCGTGGAAAGGACGAGAAGGGACTTGGCAAGGTTAGAGGAATGGTCAGAAGTATGGAGGCTTGGATTCAATGCAAAGAAGTGCAAAGTAATGCACCTGGGAAACAAAAACTCAGGGGAAGAGTACACAATGGTGGGGGTAAGGTAGTAAAAACAAAAAAATTGGAAAGGGACCTGGGGGTAATCATATCAGATGACCTAAAGGTTAGCGAGCAATGTGAGAAGGCAGTAGAGAGGGCTGGGGGGATACTAGGATGTATAGGGAGAGGCATTACCAGCAGAAAACAGGAAGCTGTTATTCCTCTGTACAGACAGTTGGTGAGACGACATCTGGAGTAATGTGTCCAGTTCTGGAGACCCCATCTCTGCAAGGACATAGACACGATGGAGGCAGTCCAGAGGAGGGCAACTAAAATGGTGCACGGTCTGCAAGAGAAGCCATATGAGGAGAGACTAAAGGAGCTTAATATGTATACCCTTGAGGAAAGGAGGGACATGATAGAAACATTTAAGTACCTCAGTGGAATCAACAAAGTCCAAGAGGGTAGCATCTTTCAGAAACAGAGATGTGCAAGAACAAGGGATGCAAGTTGAAGATAATGGGGGGACGGCTCAGGGTTAATGTGAGGAAGTATTTTTTTCACAGAGAGGGTGGTGGACACATGGAACAGCCTTCCTGTGGAGGTTGTGGGGTCTAAAAGGTGACGAGAAAGTTTTTCTGCAGGAAGTTGCAGACTTCATTGTCGACCTGGTGTTGGAGCCCTCCAGGTGGTTGGTCAAGGGGGACTTCATTGCCTGGGTTGACGATGAATTCTTGCATTTTGGTAAAAACTTCCTCCACCTGATGACTTTGTTGGGCTTTACACAGGTTGTTACCGCTGCTACCCATATTCAGGGTCACTCTCTGGATCTGGTGTTCACCCTGGGGATGGAGATCATGGAACTGGTGGTGGAACCAGTTGGGTGGTCTGACCATCATTCCATAAGGTTCAATTTCATGCCCCCCCCCATGAGACCAACCCCTTTGGAGAGGGTCCAGTACCACCCTTTGAGGGGAGTTACCTTTGAGGGTCTGATGGCGGTGCTGGACCTATCGAGTTGGCCTATGGAGTTCATGGAACCATATGCCTTAGTAGTGCACTATAATAATATGGTGCTGAGGGCTCTGGATTCCATAACTCCTGTCCGTGTTCGCCCCCTCTCCCTTCTGCCTCGGTCCCCTTGGTTCGATGGGACATTGAGGGAGCTGAGGACAGTGGGGCAAAGGTTGGAACGCTGCTGGCGGAAATCTGGCCTGGAAGGTGACAGACTTAGACTGATGGCCCATTATTTGGACTATCAATCAGTAATCTCCCATAAGAAGACAGAGTTCCTGTCCAGGGAGATAGCTGCATCAAGAAATCGACTGGCTCAGCTCTTCCAGACTGTAGAAAGATTGTGCAATCCGGCCTGTCTGCGGGGTCGGAGAGCTTTTTCACAAATAAAGTGTGATGAGTTTGCTCGGTTTTTTGATGATAAGGTGTCGTTGATCAGGTCAGAGATTCGCAGTATGCATTCAAATGAGCATGGCTGTGATCGATGCGAGGTTACAGGTCCTCAGTTTATCTAGGACTTTGACCAGCCAGCGATCCTGGATATCATGAAGATTGTCCAGGGCTTGCAACCGACTTGCTGTAGTTTGGATCCTGGTCCTACACGCCTCCTTGTGGGGTGTATGGATGCGATCGGACCAGTCCTTGCTGAGATAGTCTGGTGCTCTTTGGACCAAGGGGTGTTTCCAGAGTCTCTAAAAGAGGCTATCGTAACACCCCTTTTGAATAAATCTTCCCTTGACCCAGATTGTCTCGCTAACTACAGACCAATCTCTAACCTGCCTTTTTTGGGCAAGGTTATTGAGAAAGTAGTCGCGTTGCAGCTCGAGGACTTTCTTACCACCCATGAAGTCTATGATCCTCTCCAGTCCGGTTTCAGGAAGAGGCATAGTACCGAGACGGTGTTGATTCGGGTACTGAATGATCTCCTAATAGCAAGAGATCGTAGAAGTCGTTCGATCTTGGTTCTCCTTGATCTTTCTGCAGCATTCGACACCGTGGACCATGGGATGCTGCTAGAATGCCTGCGGCTGTTCTGTGGGCTGTCGGGAACAATCCTCAGATGGTTCCATTCTTTCCTAACGGGCAGAACTCAGAAGACAGTATGGGTTCTGTGCTTTCCCCCATGTTGTTCACGATGTATATGCTGCCGTTGGGAGACATTATAAGGCATTATGGGCTGAGTTTTCACTGCTATAAAGATGATACTCAACTCTATATGTCCTTTGTACCTGAACAGAATGACACTTTATCGGTCTTTAAGAACTGCCTCGCTGAGATTCAGGACTGGATGAGTGCTAACTGGTTAAGACTGAATCCGGACAAGACTGAGGTGCTGGTGGTAGACCTGGGTCACCGTGCAGAGAAGTTGACTCCTGGGTTTTCCTCTGGCCTTATGTTAGGGGGTACTCAGTTGAGACCTTCTGAACAGGTGCGGAATCTGGGTGTAATTCTTGACGGCGAACTGATGCTGAAGGCACAGGTGTCAGCCATTGTCAAGTCTTCCTTTTACCATCTGAGGAATATAGCCCAGATAAAACACCTTGTTCCACATGATGACCTTCCGTCACTGGTTCACGCCTTTGTTTCTTCGCGTCTTGACTACTGTAATGCTCTATATCTAGGGTTGCCGGGGGTGGACCTCTGTCGCCTGCAGCTGGTGCAGAACGCTGTGGCCAGGTTGTTTACTGGGTTGCCAAGAACTTGCCACATCACACCTGTTCTGCGCAAACTGCTCTGGCTGCCGCTGCGATGGAGAATCACCTTTAAGGTCGCATTGCTAACCTATAAGACCCTACATGGTCAGGGACTGGGCTACTTGCAAGATCTCCTTCGACCCTACCGCCCTCTCCGCTCCGCCGATGAGGGATTGCTAGAGATTCCCAGGGTTCGTCTTCAGTCATCTGGGGCCAAATCTTTTTCTTCTGTGGCCCCAACCCTGTGGAATTCTCTACCTCGTCGGATTCGAGTGTGCCTGTCCACAGAGTCATTCAAGGCATCCTTGAAGAGTTATTCATTTGAACAAGCCTTTTAACTGTTTTTATATTTATACTTACTGTGATGATTATTATTTTGCTATGTACTTGCGCCTTGATATTTGAAAAGTGCATTATAAATAAAATTTGATTTGAAATAAATTTTGATTGAAAACTGTGGGAGAATTCAAGAATACATGGGACAGACATAACGCAATTCTTGTTGGGGGTAGGAAAAAACAGGCTGTTGGTTAACTAGGATCTGCAGCTTATCCTGTAGGTAGGGAAAGGGGCAGACTAGGTGGGCCAAGCGGTCCTTATCTGCCATCAAAGTCAAAGCCTGTGTTGAACTGGCTGTCCCATTACCCAGTAGCCTGTACAGTCCCCTCACTTTCTGCAAAACACATCTGTATTGTATGGGGTATAAACATCCCTAGAGTCCATTTCTGATTTAAGATTCAGCCTTGTTCCTAGGATTTGTGCCAAGAGTCACCTGTATGCAATCTGGGTTTTTCTTTTATAAGACAGGAGAGATGTGGCGCGTAGAGCAAGTTAACCCCTCTTCAAGTTGTAATGACTCTTTTCAACCCCCAGCACCTTTCCTTTACCCACCACCTGGATTCAATCCCACTTGGTACAGAACTTGCAGACAGTCACTGGTGAGTCCAGGGATCTTGGGGGTTCCTTCAAAACTGCTACCTCCTGGCCTGGTGGCGCGAGGATTGAGGCACTGGACGTCGCACCACGCCGGTGACCCAGGTTCGGGAACGGACTCGGGCGCCAGGGGTCAGCAGGGGAAGGGTTGAGGAATGAGTGCCCGTGAGGTGTTCTCCTCCCCGGATTGAGGAATGGGATGGACTGGCGGCCAGAGACCTCCAGTGGAGACCGGGGATACTGCAGCAAGCTGGGCAGGCATGCACTAGCGTGGCCGAAGCTGGCAGGGTAGCCGTGCGCCAGATAGCGTCAGGGCCTGCCCTCGCATGGGGAGGGACAGAACACAGAAAAACCCAGTCCCAGGGGTAGGCGACGGCACCAACCCCCATGCCCACTGCCGGGCCCCACCTCATCGACCTTCATGGATTCTCCGCCCAGGGCCCACGTCTGCAGCTGGAGTCTACAAAGTTTGAAGTGTGCCCAAGGTAGGAGGGGCGGCCCCACCATGGAGGGGTTAAGCTGGGGGTGCCAGCTGTGAGGTGGGGGCGGAGGTGAGGAAGGTGCGGTCGAGGGGGGCTTCAGGCAGGGCAGGACACAAGTTGGATGCCTGAGAGAGTCTCCTGGGACCGTGACAGGAGTGAAAAAATAATCGACAACTCCCCCCCCAAAAAAAACCTGTTACCTCCTTAGGTTTGTCTGGTGTTCAAGTTGTCAACACGCTGGCCCTGGCTTCAGATGAGTTGTTCGTTCTTCCCCTTCTCTCCTTCGCCATAATTGAGTCTATCTGTACTGTAGCGCTATACTGTTTGAGAATTGTGCAGACATAGTAGAGTCAACACGGCAGTCTCTGTGGCCTGACCAGATGCTGGGGATCTTCTAGCTACCAACCAGGCCACATGAATCAGCTCTTTCTCTAACCTCTCTCTGACCAGATGAACAAGGATTCCAATGCTTTCCAGGTATTGTGATGCTGCCACTAGGTCCTCAAAGATTTTTGTTCCGCCCGTTTCAATTCTGAGTCGCGCTGGGTACAGGATTTGAGCGTTTAAGTTTTTGGCCCTTAGTTGCTTCATGATAGGCCACAGGACATTTCTGCTTTCTTGCACTTGTGTTGTGTAGTCATTATCAATCTGGAGTCGGTGTTCCCCAAATGTTATCACCGTTCTCCACCAGGCTCGCCTCAATATATCTTCTTTGGTATTACAGGAAATAAGCTTTGCCACAAAAGATCGAGGGCGAGCCCCGGGATTCCTAGGCCTCCGTACCAATGAACGATGTGCCCTGTGCATTGCTAGGTCATAGTCTAGTGGGAGGTACAGGGCCTCACGAAAAAAACCCTGCAGAAAAGTAATCAGGTCCTTAGCCCCATCCTCCGAGCCCTCCGGAACACTGTAAACCCTTATGTTTTGGCAGCAGCTCCTTCCTTCTAAGTCATCCAATTTATTTGTTAATTCTCTCTCTCTGGCCAGTAGATATAGCACCAATCGGTCGTGATGATCAGCCTGCTCCCGTGACGCTGGTCAGGCCTATTCTATTTGGTCCGGGTACTGTCGATTTTTTTGACAGTCTTGGCTGTTTGCAGGATTGATGCCACAAGCTGGGAACATTCATCTTCCTCCAGTCCTGACATTTCTGATCCAAGCTCCTCTCCCATGGCCTCCGAGAAGAGACCCTGTTTTTCCTGCTGTAACATGCTGTACAGCTTCTGAACAGGGGTCTGTGAGTTCTTTGTGAGAAGCACTTTTGAACGAGCTGCCTTTGGATATTGCACTGTCATAGATGATGGATGCTTAGAGATTGTCTTTAGGGCGATGTGGAGCTCCGAACTAAGCCGCCATTCGACTGCTGATGTCACTGGAAGTCCCTGTCTGGCTGATTTTGACATTTATTTATAGACTAGCACATGAAAATGCGATCACAGTCACTCCTTTACTTCCACAGCCAATGGAAGTAAGCCACTTACCAACTATGATCATAGTTTCACTGGTATGGGGGTGATGTAATATACAAAATGGGGAATGTTGCGGGCAGTGAAAGGAAGTCTGTCTGTCTCCTAAAAAACAGCTATTATAAAAAAAAATCTTATGGAGTGGTGTATATCTCATTTTTATTTTTTTATTGTTTTATTTATTGTGTACACACCCTCAGTGTGGGACACCATTATAAACACTCAAGCTTTGCTCTAATGGTTTATGTGGTATCCCATGCATCAGGTATGTAAGTAAAACCTTATACATAGAAACACTGAGGTTGTTGGCAGATAAGGACCACCAGGCCTATCCAGTCTGCCCGTTTACCCTACCTGTAATAGCAGCTGATGACACTAGTTGGTCATCAGCTTAAGCTATTCCCTCCCATCTCTATGGTTCCCTTAATCTTACAGTATAGCAAATGGTTACATGTTACAATGTATAGTGAGGACTTGTTCTGTATAGATTTCTATACCAGTTGAAACGTTGTTGTACAACAGTTCAAAGACTGTGCCCTTCTGTAGTACAACAGTGTTCCAGCTGATTCAGAAATTCACGAGACACTGGCTTTCCATTTCTAGAACCACAGCGCTCACATCAAATAGCTAAAAGCGAAAGTGAACTGTTAAGATGGCAGTGGAGGTTCCAGAATATGGCGGCGGCTGATGATTTCGTAATTATTTTTGCACTGTACGCTTTGTAAAATGCTGGATATGCAACTCTATGCACAACCAGCCTGAGCTGTCACCCTGGGGTTCTGATTCCCTCGAACCTCTTGAGCTTCACTCTTGAGGTCACAGGGAATGAGAGCTCCTCTGTGGTAGCACTGGCTGGTTATGCATAGCTGCCATCCAGTATTCTCTACGTTGTGTATGGATTTCCATACATTCAAAATCCTTGTGCATGGGCAAAGGTTGTTGTGCACAGTTCAAAGATCACAAAACTTTGCTGTGTATGGTTATCTCCTGTCAAGTCCCCACCTACAAAATAATTTATATCTAATATCCAGTAGTTAATGACTAAGCGTGATGAAAGGTAGGTGGGAGTGGAGCGAACGTGTTCCGCTTGATGCTTACTACTGCACATAAACTGAAATGTTCACCTTTGACATTCAGTAAACCCATACACAATAACAAATAAAACATGGTCAACCATGCCCCACTCAACTTGTGTTTCCATCTCGGGGTTCTGATGATATCACGGACCCCTCGAGATTCTCTCTTGAGGTTCATATGATGTAATCTCAATCCCTCGATGGAAACATAGCCTTGTTGTGTATGGCTGCCCATGAATTATTCTGTAAGTTTCACACCCCTCTGCTTATTACTATGGCTGTCCTGATGGGTCCTCCTCACTGGCAGCTGCTGGCACTGAAAAACACAAATATGAATCTTTCAAGTCCAATGGAAAACAGAATTATGACTGAGGAGAATAACACTGTTGAGACAAGGCTTCTGTATGTTTATTATTGGGGCACATGCTTACAGTTAAAATATCCAGCAAGCCCCAGCTTGTGAGCCAAATTTAATCCCAGAGGGGCTTTTGAGGCACATGCATGCACTGATTTTCAACATAGTTGCTGCTGATGCTATGGTTCTGGCTCCATTACAGATACTTGCAGGAAACTGCTCTTGCAAGAGGTCGACCTTTGGTACACATGAGAGACATGTCAGAAACTCACCAACCATGAAAAGAATGCGACCCTAGTGTGCAGTCTCAAGATTCTGCAGGAGCATGCATTGAAGCTACACTTCGCACCAGGAGTGGAACATTGAAAATCCTTCTATTTGTGATAGTGTCTCAACATGTCTTTTTCATGGGTGTTAGGCTTAAAGCCATGATTACAGTCCCTTGGTTTTAAGACTCCAGATTTTGATGGTCACATTTAAAATGCTGAAACCGAAGAGACACAACAAATTGCACAACACTGCTCTAGTACTGCGAGTCAGTGCTTCACAGGATGGAAAGCAATGATACACTCCTTTTATAGAGTAGCACAGTCATGACATTTCCTGTAGCAAAGCAGGAAGGGGAAGATCAGAGGGGTATCCACACAGTGACCTCACTTACAGGGCACAAGTAATTTAACTTGTTATAAAAGTTATACAAAACAAACCAATTATATATATATATATATATATATATATATATATATATATATATATATATACACACACAGTATATATAAAAGAAATCATCAAACTTTTGCTTTCATTTTCCTCCTGATTACTCGGACCAGGTTATAAACTTGGCAGTTCAACTGGAATGGATATTACTAACTGCAGGCACTTCGGGACACTTTTCAAAAGGGCAGTTATACAGCATTTAGGATGCTGTTCTACATGCTGGACCATCGGAGATCTAAGGGCTCAGCTCCAGGCAGCATGGGCAGAGACTGCGTGCCTCAAATTACATATTCAGGAGGAAATATATTACAAGAACCGCCCATTTCCCCAAGATCCAACTGAAGCACCTCGACCGCAGAGGGTAGTTGGTCCGGGAGGTTGGCAGGTGGTTAGGAGGGGCAAATTGGGTGCCCTATCACTCAATGCTCACCAACATATCACCTCCACAAACAATATAAAAAACACAAACAGGTATCTGCCTCTATCTCTGAAATCAAACAAAAGGGCAGAGGACAGTGCAGAGCAGGACACTGCAGCACATGAGCTAGCGCTACAGAACTCGCCCCAAAACAGGAACCAAAACAAAAAAGGCAAAAAGGAAATCCAAAAAACTTCTGATCATAGGAGACTCCATGATTTGGGGAGTTGATCTCTATCTCCAGCCAGGGGTAATGGTCAGATGTCTCCCAGGTACATCAACGTTGAGAGACACTGACCACATTGCTAAAATCGTGCAGGAAGCAGGAGAAAACACTGATGTCCTGGTACACACTGGGACTAACGATCTCGCCAGCTGGTCAGCTGTAGAGACCAAGGAACACCTGACCAGGCTGGGAGACAAACTGTCATCCATTTAATCCGGCATCTCCTTCTCTGAGATCCTGCTGGTCTGGGATAGGGGGGCAGATGGACAGAAGGTCAGAGAAGGGGGAGACAGGGGAGCTAAACATGGGCTCAAGGGCTAGTGCCATGAAAAAAGACACAAATTTGTAGGTAATTGGCAGCGGTTTTGGGAGCGAAAGTTCTTTAAATCCGATGGACTGCATCTGACTAAGGAGGGAGTCAGTGGACTGGGGCAGAAGTTTGACGTCTTTGCAGACTATTTAAACTAGCAAATGGGGAGAGGGGCGCAGCATCCGATACATCGAACGGGAAGAACACCCTTCCCCCTCAGCTAGTGATCAAACAGGAGTTCAGCATGTCTGTAGTTCATTTGCATCACCAGGTAAGAAAAAAGGTCTGCTTCCCATACGATGTGCAGGGGGAAACACTGGACCTCGCCCAACAACTAACGCACCAAAATCTGGGCACTGGAAAATCATGTACACAAATGCCCGCAGTCTGGAAAACAAGATCCCTGACCTGCAGGCAACAATGACAGAGGCTAAACCAGACAGTAGCCATTAGTGAGACATGGTTCACCAGTAACCACACTTCGGAGACTTCAGTACCCGGCTATGTACTATTCAGAAGAGACCTAGGTGCAAAAGGGAAGGGGGTAGTGGCCCTTTATATCAATGAAAATATCAACGCTACAGAAATTCAGACTACACATAAGGAGCCAGAAGAACTGTGGGTCACCCTGGAAACAGGAAATGGGACAGCCATACGAACTGGGCTTCTCTACAGGCCTCCAGACCAGTGGGAGGATGCAGACACATTACTGTTAGAAGATATACAAAACATGACAGCTAAATGGGAGGATCTGATAATGGGAGATATCAACATGCCAGATACAGATTGGCCAAAACCAGCAGGAACATCTGCCAGAACTAGACACATGGCGGATTCCCTGCAGGGGGAGGGCCTCAAACAACTGGTACAACAATCCACAAGTGACAGGGCTATCTCAGATCTAGTACTGACTAACGGGGAAAGGATCGCAGGTCTCCAGGTAGAAGGTCATCTGGGGGCCAGTGCATGGTATGGTTCAATTTGGCCACTAGAACTAAATCACCCCATTCCAAGGCAAAAATATATGACTTCAGAGGAGCTGACTTGGATAACATGTTCAACAGAGTTAAGCTAGCCCTGGCAAGAAGAAATACAGGTGAGGGGGTACAGGCAAAGTGGGCAGGCATTAAGGATGCAATACTTGAAGCAACATTACATTGTATTAGGGAGAAAAACAAGAGCAAAAGAAGAAACCACTTTGATCCTCAAAAACAGTAGCAGAAAAGATCCGAGCCAAAAGGCTGGCCTTTAGGAAATATAAGGGAACGCGGCAGGACGAAGATAGGGAGGCATACCAAACTTCCCTAAGGGAAGCAGGGAAGGCAGTAAGGCAGGCAAAGGCCCAAACCGAGGAAACACTAGCATGAACAGTAAAACAAGGGGACAAGACTTTCTATAGATAAATTAGTGAAAGGAGAAAGTCCAGGGACAGTATTGTTAAGATCAAAGGTGATAAGGGGGAGTGTGTGGAGGAGGACCAAGGAAAAGCATCTATCCTAAATAGATACTTCTGCTCAGTATTTACTGAGGAGAAGGTAGGGAAGGGCCCACAGCTCAGCACCATGGACACGGGGGAGGGGGTGTGCACAAGTCCCTTCACAAAAGAAAGGGTCCTACAAGAGCTCACTAAGCTCAGGGTGGACAAGGCAACAGGACCGGATGGCATGCATTCCAGGGTACTAAAGGAGCTAAGGGTGGAATTAGCAGAGCCATTATCAGAACTGTTTAGTGAGTCTCTGAGCACAGAAGAGGTCCCAGAAGACTGGAGAAGGGCTCATGTGATCCCACTCCATAAGAATGGTAGCAGGAAGGAGGCAGGGAACTACAGACCAGCCAGTCTTACCTCAATAGTGGGCAAGATTATGGAGGCACTCCTTAAGGAAAGGATAGTGCAACACATGGAATCCATAGGAGCACAGGATCCAAGACAGCATGGGTTTACAACAGGAAGGTCCTGTCAAACAAATCTCACAGGTTTCTTTGACTGGGTAACTAGAGTGGTGGACCAAGGGGGTGCAGTTGATGTTGCCTACCTTGACTTCAGCAAAGCTTTCAGTACTGTTCTACATAGAAAATTAATTAATAAGCTGGGTAGACTCAGGGTGGGTTAGAACTTGGTCAACTGGGTGGTAAACTGGTTGGCGGGCAGAAAACAGAGAGTGGTGGTAAACGGCATACAGTCAGAAGAGATGCAAGTCACAAGTGGGGTACCTCAGGGATCAGTCCTGGGGCCAATCCTCTTCAATATCTTCATCAGTGACATTGCAGATGGACTGGAGGGTAATGTTTGTCTGTCTGCAAATGACACCAAGATCTGCAACAGTGTAGATGATCCAGATGGGCTGGGCAGAATTAGAAGAGATCTGGATAAACTAGCAAAATGGTTGGAAGAGTGGCATCTGGGGTTTAATGCAAAGAAGTGCAAGATCATGCACACAGGGAAGAGAAACCCTGAAGCCACCTACAGGTTGGGAGGGGAGTTGCTGGAAAACACAAGGGAAGAAAGAAACTTGGGCATCATCATCAAAGATGACCTGAAATCATCCAAGCAGACTACTAAGGCAGTAGGTAAGGCTAGAGGGATGTTAGGGTGTATTAGTAGGGGTATAACAAGTCGGAAGAGGGAGGTAATAATCCCTCTTTACAAGACACTGGTTAGGCCCCATCTGGAGTACTGCATGCAGTGCTGGAGGCCGCACCTGCACAAGGACATTAACAAAATGAAGGCAGTCCAGAGAAGGGCAACCAAAATGGTGCAGGGACTACATCAGAAAACATATGAGAACAGATTAACGGAGCTCAATATGTACACCTTAGAGCAAAGGAGGGAGAGAGGTGATATGATCAAAACATTCAAACATCTTAAGGGCATTAACAAGGTGAAAGAGTCAAACATGTTTCAATATAAGAAAAATAAGACAAGAGGACACAGCATGAGATTAGAGGGAGGCCGATTAACAGGTAATGTGAGGAAGTTATTTTTCACAGAAAGGGTGGTGGATGCACGGAATGGCCTAACTCAGGAAGTGGTGGATATGAATACAGTGCATGGCTTCAAACAGGCATGGGACAGGCATAAGGGAGCAATACAGATGAGTATGAATAGATAGGCCATTGACAAAGTAAAGGCCTATGGCACATTCATAACGTAGAAAAAATGGGTAGACTGGATGGCCCTTGCAGTCCTCATCTGCCATCAACTTCTATGTTTCTATCCCTCAAAGGAATTAAAAAATGGAAATATATATATATATATATATATATATATATATATACATACACACACACACACACACACACAAATTACGAAAAAAACACAGCTCAGTTCAAGTGAAAATTCTAAGGAACTAAAAAAAAACCTCTGAGTGAAAAACCAGGAGACGTAGGGATTCTTAAAGGAGAACTGCGTTGAACCAGTATGTCGTTTTTCCTTGTAGAGACTGTTTTTTTTAATTCTGGTTTCTAATTCTGTTATTGTTCCATCTTTACTGGCTTTTTAGAATGGGTGTTTCTGACACACACTGTTGGTACCATTTTAGAACTACAAGATGTAGTTTATATCCCTTTCAACACAAGTGCTGAGGTAGAATACATCATGAAAACAGTGGAAGAGCTTATCGAGGACTCTTCTTTAAGCAGGCTTGATCCTCTGGCAGCCACTTGCAATGGCACTACCCCCTCCCGGACAAAGCATGGCTTGGTAAGCTCATCTCTGTATTTTTAAACCTTATGTGTAGCTTGTAGAAGAAATAAAAGAACTGTGCATTTTGTGTGTGTGTGTGTGTGTATAATATAGTGCTGTGTGCCTGTGGTTGGGGGGGGTCTGTGTATGTGAGTTGAGGTCTGTATGCATGTAGTAAGGCATGTGTGGGGAGTCGGTTGGATCTGTGTGTGGTTGCTGTGCACATGTGACAGCATCTGTGTGCAGGCATGACGGGGACTGTACAGTTGTGGCAAAGTCTATGTGCATGTGCGGGGTGGGTCTCTGTGCACATCCAGGGTTCATTCTGCACTTACCAGTATGTACAGTTGCATGGATACATGCATAGATTTTAACAGCAAATAAAGACTCATTAGCCTATTCAGTCTGCCCATGTATTACCTAACTCCATGTCTGACCTGATGTCAGAACAAATTCACTGGGCCTCTTACCCTTCTAATGTCCATCCTCTGCACAGGTCTTTACTAACCCCACGTGACAATTCAATCTATGTTTGAAACTGGTCATTGAGTAAGCTACTGCTAACAGCTTTGGCAGGCTATTCCAGGTGTCCACCATCCTTTCTGTGAAAACTACCTCCTAGCAGCCCTTTTAAATCTCCCCTCACCAGCCTCCACCCACATCACGGTTAGTGTGTTTTCATTCCTAGTAGAACTTGCTGGGGTCTTTTCTTGTGCACCAGGGTATGTGTGCATCTGTTCTGGTCTTTAATTGAGTGGTGCACATCGGGGTCTTTGTGAATGTGCAGGGGTGCATCAGGGTCTATGCCAGCAGGGTGTCAGTGCTTGTCTGCACATATCAGGGCTAGTGTCTGTGCATACACTGGAGTCTGCGTCTGTGCATGTGTTGTGGTGGCTGTCTACATACATCTGGGTCTGTGTGTGCTGGCATGCCGGGGGCTGTGTGCGCATGTTTGTGCATGGCTATTTCCTAGTGTATCAAGAGCTGTGTGGGCATGCTGCAGTCTACGCACACACACTGGGATCTCTGTGTGCTTGCACATACTTTCAAGCTTGTGGTAATATCTGGGCAGGTTGCAACTTTGTCCTTTTGGAGTATGTTAGCACAGTTTTTATATGCCTGCAATGGGGTCTCTATTTGGGTTTGTGCACATCAGGGACCGTATGCCTTGGTGCACGTCAGGAACTGTGTGTGTTTGCATGATTTGAAGTTTTTATTGGTAAACCTCAGGTGTCTATGTATGTTTGTGCACACGTGGGTCACGGGGTGTGGGTGTGTGTGTGTGTGTGTGTTTGTGTATCACTCTGTGTATGTGTTTTTTTTCTGTCAAGAATTTGTGCATGTGAGCATGTGATTCACTTGAGGGCTATGTGAGTCTGTATGTGTATGTTTCTGCACGTGTCAGGATCTTTGTGCATGTGTGTGTGTTGGGTTCTGTGCATGTCCGGGGAGGGGGTGTGGGGTGTGGAAAGGATGAGCAGAGACCTGAGAAAATTCAAGGAGTGGTCAAGGGTATGGCAGCTGGGTTTCATTGCTCAATGTGAAAAAGTGCAAAATAATGCACTTAGGACACAGAAACCCGGAGATGGAGTACATAATGGGTGGAGTAGTATTGACGACCACCAAGCAGGAAAGAGACCTAAGGATAATTATATTTTATGACCTGAAGTTGTCCAAGCATTGCAACAAAGCAGTTGGGAGGGCTAGTGGGATGCTAGGGTGCATAGGGAGGGGGTATCACCAGAAGAAAGAGGTAGGTATTGCTGCTCCTGTATAGATCTCAGGTAAGACAACACCTAGAGTACTGTGTCCAGTTCTGGAGACCACATCTCCCGAAGGACACAGGCAGAATGGAGGTGGTCCAGAGGAGAATAGCTAAAATGGTGCGGGGTTTGCACCAATAGCCCTATGAAGAGAGACTAAGGGACCTCAATATGTACAGCTGGAAGAGAGGAGGGAGAGGGAGGATATGCTAGAGTCCTTTAAATATCTCACTGGGGTAAGTAAGGTACAGGAGGGAAGTATTTTTCAGAAAAAAGGGAGCTTAAGAACAAGGGGGAATGCTATGATGCTGGAGAGGGGTAGATTCAGGAGAGATGTGAGGAAGTACTTCTTCACAGATAGAGCAGTGGATTCCTGCAACAGTCTTCCAGCGGAGGTGGTGGGGTTCAAGAATGCATGGTGGGATAGGCATAAAAGTATCTTAGTGGAAAGGAAGTGGGGGAGGGATAAAGAGTCAGAGATTGATTAGGGTCTGCGGTGATACTGTAGGTAGGGAAAAATGGGCAGACTGGGTAGGCCGAGCAGTCCTTATCTGCTGTCAATTATATCTTTCTGTGCATGAATAGGTGTCTGTATGTGTGAGTTGGGGGTTTCATTGTGCGAGTACACATGTATCGGTGTGTGTGCCACAATGCAACTCTTTTCTATATAATGCTGCGTTTTGAAGTTTAGTTACATGAATTTCTAAATGGCAGAACACACCAATAAGTTTGCACTGGGACGGTGGTGCTCCTGACACAAATGTAACACTTACACATTCCAAAGCGGGCACTCACCACCTCTGTACACAATGCACCAGTCTCCACAGGTTTCAGATTAAATAATCAATTCATTTATTGTCACACACAGACATTGCTACATGTAGACAATGGCTATACTCGCATGATTCATTTTAGATTTGAATCATTATTTGATAAACGATTTCAAATCCAAAATGCATCAGGCAGGCATAGCCATTGTCTACTTAAAGCAATGTCTGTGTGTGACAATAAATAAATGGATGATTTAATCTGAAACCTATGGAGACTGGCGCCTTGTGTACAGAGGTGGTGAGTGTCCGACTCTGGAATGTGTAAATTAACTTTTAAATGCAGTTAATATCAGTCACAGTAGACCAATACTATTGCATTAGCAGCCCTTCTGGCTTTGGCCAAAGCTTGTTCACAAGTATGGCAAAAACAGATAAAGTGCACAGGACAAAATTACTATTTTCATGCAAATGCCGTTAGGAATACTGATGGGAAAATAAAGTCACAAATATATACATATACATAGAAACACAGAAAAATGATGGCAGATAAAGAGCCAAGGTCTAGCCAGTCTTCCTAAAAACCCTCCCTGTTAAACGAAGACTTATTTTTTTCTGAATTATACACTTCTCTAAGTTATAACTGTAGCACCGGCAGCTATGTAAGAATGGCTGGTGTGAATAGCATTTGCTTTCTGTGCATACCACACGAGGTACTGGATGGCGACATTTCCTGCCCCCTCCCCCCCCGAACTTTTACAAGAAAATGATTCCTCCAGTAATAAGACCTGAATGCTTCCCCTGTTAAGTCTGCAAAGATGTTTTTGAGACTGTGGAAGATGTGTGGAACAGAAAAACACATCATTGGCCTGTGAAAGGGAAGAGCAGTGGTAAAAGTGCAGGTTCCAGATGGGTGCACCACTTAAATTACAAACAACAGCTGCCATTCCATGCTGTGACAGGGCTGAATAAGACCCTGTCCCATTTGTTATGAAGAAAAGCTAAATGCAAGGATCTGTTCTATCCTATTCTTTTCTCTCTCTTGTCTGACTGTGCAGTCAAATTTTTCTCTGCCTTCACTTGCTGTTTCTATCTTTTCTTCCCCCATGCGTACCTGCAGTTATAAAATATGTGTGAATCTGTATGTGAAACTGGGATCCCTTGGTTTGAAAATATTTATAGTTATATTGCTGAAATGACTGCAAAGAGCTATTTGGAGCTTAAGGGGTTAACCTGGAATGTAACACTAGCTGTTTTGCAGAGCTGCGGCTAGGAGGTCAGTTCTGAGACACCATGTACTGTTTTGTTGTACCTGCAAGGAAGGAAACTGACAAGAACACTTTGAGAAAAACAGGATGTTCTCTTAACGAGTTCCCAGGCAAAGACAAATAAAAAGAGCGGCAATACTATTGCTAGAGACTGAAAAACTGAAACTTGGAATTAGAGATTCCCTCAGAGGAAGGACTTTGTTTTCTCTGTGTGTACTGCCTTTGCAGATAGTTATACTGAACAATTTTATTTTTTATTTTACTGTTATTGGAAAAAATAAAACGCTACTTGCTAATATCATACCTGCTCCTGGTCTTCCTATGCTTCCTGACCTATGCCTCGACGACACATGCTTGTTTTACTGTCCTGTTCTTCCAACTTTCCTGCTTGCAAAATACATCATTTAGCACCTAAGTTTTCAAAACTATTCACGAGTTGAGTGGAGATAACAGACTCTCTCGGGACACCCCCCATTTAAATTAGGTCTCCCATGTGGGGCATGTTCCCCTCCAGCTTCCGAATCCTGGGAACCCCCCTGCCACTCTTTGTACTTCCTCATCATTTATACTGCCTACAACATTTTTCAGGGGGCACACCTTTGCCTTTATCAGTTCTTAAGCATCATTTTTTACTCCTCCTCATTCCCCTGGTTTGGTGTATGACAGCAGGTCCACTTTGACGTGACACTATATAGTCCACAATGTCTTGTTAATTCCATTTACTTGATTTCTGAGGAACTTGTACTATATTCCATTAGTAACTAGTATCGCTATCATTTTTATCTTTTACTTTTTTATTATATATCTGCATACTATTTGGGATTTGCACACAGGTGTTTAATATTAATCAGTCAACCTGCAGTCTCACCTTTATTTTGGCAGACGTGGCTCTTGCATGAGAGTATAATTCTGAACTCTGTATGTAGTGGAACCTGTCCTTTAAATTCTGTAAATATACTGGCTCTTGCTGTACCCGTAGCCACTCCCTCCCCCGACAAAGACTAGTCTTAAATCAAAACACCAGGGCTTATGGCCATGGCTCTCTAAACTGCCGAATAAATGTCATGTCAGCATGGTTTCAGAAAAAACTATATAGTACCATTACTGCCCTTGCTGAGTACACCACACACCTACAGTATATAACATGCTTGATGCTGGCAAGGCAGTAAGGTCTATATATATGTAACCCATGTGTCCATTTTTGTAACATGGATATACATATGCTATCTACAGGTTCGGGGAAGGATGAGGTTACCTGGCACAAGGGACCTAGGTTTGGCTACTCTGCACAGGGGCACCCAAGTAAATCCAACTACAGGAAGCAATAACTGTAATGTCCAGAACCAGAATTGGGATTTTTCAGTGTGGCTTTATTTATTAACTCACTGAACATAACAAAGCACTGCATGGTCCCCCACAGGGCCACGTAACTGTAATGCAGATTAGAGGTTAAACACAGCGGTCCATTTGAGGAATGAACACAATACAACAGTTGTCTGGCTTTGGACCCACCAGGCACTCAGCCTGGACTTTGCATGCGCATTGGATACATAGCCCGACTGGCCAGCTCCCCTGCGGCCCTCGACTAGCCAGTCCACTGGCCAGATGAACCCAAACTCTACTTGGAAAGACATCCCATCAAACAAGGAGGCTCCCAAACTGTGGCTCCCACACCACTTGAAGTCTCGACTCCTAGAGATTCTGTTTCATACTTCCAAGCAAACTCCCATCCAACAAGGAGTAATTTTCCCATCCTGTGGCTCCCCATACCACTTAGAGTCTGCGACTCCTAGAGATTTTCAAGTTGCGACCGTCTGGGTACCCACCCATTACTGGCCAAGCGCGCCAGAGGCAAGTAGCAAAACACAGAAGAAATCCATGAGGATTGGACCTGGTTACTAAAGATGGGGTTTTCCACCTCCAACTCCCACAGCCCATACCCGGCCATTTCTCTGGACACACAGAACTTTAGACTTTAAAATGTAGATTGACGGTGGATGACCTGAAGCACCCCCTCTACAATGAACTTTAAATCCATTAACACTTTAAACAGATGACTGCTCTATTTGTTTGTCCTAGTTGACATAGTCCTCCCAAATAGCAGTCCCCAATACTTGAAATCCAACTGAAGAAAAGAAGTTGTTTGCCCCTTCCAATGGGGCAAACACTCACCCATTCGTTGCAGGTGCCCCACAGGTGAAGTACTGTAACCTTTGCTGTTATACATGAACAGACTGAACTTAAATTAAAACAGGCAGCTTTCTTCCCAAGGTGGGAGAAGGGGATTGCCCCTGGAACCCACAAAGAACTTTTCCTCACCCCCCCCCAGAGGGAGCGGGGTAAACAGACACTACTGGTGTCCTTCTTGTTTGCTTAAGGACAAACTGAAGACTGACTTTGAATTCCCAAGGTTCTAAACTTACTCTGAGCTGAAGATTCCAAATGTGGCTCATGCAGCTGTGACAGTTCTATAATGATGTCATCTCTCAAGTCTCAGCTGTGACTGAGGACAGAGTGAGACAGTGTGAAACCCATTTAACTGGAGTTTCACAAGCTGCCTTCCCTGCCTACTACTAGGTCTTACTGGGATTCTAGTAACTCCGGGTAACAAAGGGTTACACTCACCCTTGACCAGGAAAATGACTGTCCCCAGTCATTATGCACCCGGCCTTAGGCCATCCCACCCTACGTGCTACCCCCGGAGGGGGGTGATCAGGCCCCCTCCTACCATGTGCAAGCACAGGTAGGCAACACTAAGGGCCTAGAGGCCTATAGCTGACAAATCAGCCTCTACTCTATCCACTTACTATGGACACCTAGTGGCTCTGCTAGAACCGTCCAGAGCATAGCCCTGATAGATCAGCACTGCAATCCCTACAGCCACTCAGGACCACAGCCTGTCTATCCCCTCTAACCCTCTAGGGAAAACCTATCTGCCTCTAACATAATATTCCCAAATAAAAACAAAAACCCGGGGACCTCCCCGACCTTGGACAACCTGCAACTACAACCATTAGCAATAATAACACAGTACATTTAAATTCTACACCATAGGCACTGACGAGGGACTCCGATGAGCCCCTCCTCCTCTTCTTGTCTTCTCTTCTGTCTTCCAGGAACACCTGTAAGAAAAGACAAAAACAAAAAAAAAAATCCTAATCTGCATGTACAGTCTATCTAAACAACAACAATGACAATAGCAACAACAACCCTTACCACACAGAAAAAGCACTGAACAATCCCAAAAAGGAAAGATTTTTTTTTTTTTTTTTTTAGAAAAAAAGGTAGAAAACAGTATTTACATTAAAGTACAATGACATTGGTAGCAATACACCTTTGGGGGGGATGGAATGCCCTAAATGTCCCACTAGTGACTACAAGGCCCGAAGACCAGTCCATTAAAGAGTCTCTCCTGGGCCGGAGCCCCGTGAAGCACAGTTCTTTAAGGCAATAATCCCAAAGGGGAGAGTCTTTGCGGACAGTTCACACACTGTTTGAAGTCTGTAGCGTAAGGTGTGTATTGCAATGTCATAAAGATAGAATAAAAAGAATTTTTCTGACTCACCAGCCTCTTGAAGTATTCGAACGTCACAAACCTGATCCCTTCCGAAGACTCTCCCTGGCAGCATTTCTTCTGATACAGCTGGGCGGACATCTTCCGGGAACCCACAGGAGTGCTCATCTGGAAACAGCTGGGCTGATGTCATAACTGGAGAAGGAACCTTAGAACAGGAACAAAAAGAGAAACAGCTGGTCTGGTGTCATCCGATTACCAGGCAATGAACAGGAAAACAGCTGGGATGGTGTCCTCTCTGGATCTGAAGTCATCTGGTGGTACCAGTAGATGGTTGCTGAATAGGGCAGTACACCGTGGACTGAAGAATATGGGGCACCTGAGTTCTTGTTTATTCATATTGGCAGTTCAATAAGGTTACTTCACAGTGTAGATGTGGCAGTATTGACTACCACTGCTCGGCTCTCCATTTTGTAGGCACAGGCTTAATTACTGGGAGGTCCTTGCACTGAGGCCAATAGTAGGGGTCAGGGCTTATATTATTACTCCATCCGACGCATTATAATTCACACAGTGGAGACTTCGTCCCTCTCCGTCCACTATTCTCACTCTGTCCATAAACAGTGTCCTGCCTCTCTTCCACTGTGTATACTTTTAGTGGAACAGTCTATTCTTTACATGCTGGTTAGCCCCAGGATGCACCGTTTAATTGCTTCATCCCAGATCCAGGATTTCCTGCAGTTCTCAATCTCCTCCCAGACTCTCCGAGGAAAGGTAGGAAAGGTCATACCAAAGATTTCATTGGCCTTTCTACAAACCAGTCTCTCCTCTTTACTTGCTTTGGTCAATCTGAGACCGCTGGCCTGGCTTGGGGGTGGTCAGTCCTGGTTCTGCCAGCTTTGCATCCTCAATGAAATTAAAAATGGATCCCTGACTTCTTTTTCTTCTGGTGAAGCCAGGGCAGTGGCATCACCACCTTCTTGAACACATTCCTCCGACGCAAGATCTTGAGGCGGTGTACCCGTTCCTATCTCACAAGGCCACTTAGGTTCCCCCTCATCTTCCTCTTCACTGAGGATCTGAGCCCAGGAGTGAGCAGTAGTTCTCACCCCTGAGACTATCCATTCATCACAGGGAGTGGAGGTCGACACCTCCCATTCAAAGGCCTCCCGCATCTCATCTTCACCTTCGAGACTTGGGCTAGGCCCCCCCACCCAGGGGACTATTGATGCTTTATCTGAACTTGCTTTCTGAGATCCAGCATCCAATGCTTCAATTTCAGATTCAGTCTCTAATTCTGCACTCTCTAACTTTGTGCCACACTCCCCCGGGGGACCTTCCTCCACAGGCTCTGCCTGATGCTGTGTGCTGCCAACTGCAGATTCTTGAAGTTGTGTACATGTGAGAGCCAAACGAATTTGAGGCACTTTATACAAGCCATATTTTTGTAGACAACCAGCACAGTGAGGAATCATGAAGACATCCCTTCCAGCACTCAAGCACATCTGGCATACAAGCACTGGATAATTAGGAATTGCCACATCAGGAGGGAGTTGCCCTCTATAGCACCAATTTTCAATATCTCTCAATCTATTTACTGCTGCTGTTACTGCAACCCGGGCATGATCTGGGTAACGAGCTGGTCCTGAGGCCATAACTGCAGAAAAACAAACAAAAGTTCACTGTAACTGAAAGTCACACTTTAAATGAACACACTCTGTAGCTTTAAAATGGCTCCTCTGCTGCTGTGTTTACTTTACTACCCCACCCTGTAATGGCGGCGGCAGCACTCCTGTGCATCAACATTCAGACTCTGGGTCAAGCCACTGCGCACCCGATTTACATCAGCTACTAATAACTTTTATTTCAAAATGCACAACTTGCTCTGTTCTGGCTGTTCACAGAATTTTCCTTGGACTTTTCACTTGCTGGCAACATTCATTTAATTACAGTCCCTTTTAAAACTTCAGGTTTCAGCACAGGATTGCCTGCTTTTACTAGTGTTGCACTTATTTTACAACCCACAGTCTCTCTCTGGCTGCAAACTTTAAACTGAGGCTACTTTCATTGCTATGCACACATTTAATGGCTTTACAGATTTGCACTTGCCAGCAGGACATCACACAATCGCTACTTGCAAAGCGACTATACAGCTGCACACACATTTTATATGGCATTATCTGAAAATCACTGATTGGAGCAGTTTTAAATCGTTTACTCACTGTTATTGAAGCAGATTGCTGTGATGGGGTAAACCGGCCTGCAGCCAGATTTTGAAGGCCTCAGAATGCAAACGGGCGGGCAGTCTCCGCGATCGTAGTATTAACCACACAATTCACTGATCCCACAATCGATAAGCAGGTTGAGCCCGATTTTTAACTGGAAAGTCACTTTTCTACTGTTTACAGCGCTTTGAACACTTTGCGAACGCTCCTCCACTGCCAGTACACGCACTACTCTCTGTCTCCCTCTCAAATGCTGAAGCAGACACACAAGAGCTGGCTGAGGGGCGGGACTAATGGCAAACTGACCAACCACACGACGTCATACAAATGAGCCTCTTCTTCCTCACAAGGGCTCCTCTCCTCTCGGCGATCGTCGAGCAGGCAAATTTAAACTGAAAAGATGCACTTTTTTTTTTCCCAACTGACTCCATGGCGGGAGCCCATTTCAACCATGTAACATTGCCATTAACTCTGCAGTCTCTAGCATTGCACAGAAAGCATTTCCAACGTCCAGGGCATAATTTCTCTGTTGCTACCCTAGTTTTCCACATTTTCCTTCACAGAACTTTATTTTAAAACTGACAAACGCTGTAAACTATGTTGATGCAGGACAAGGACACACACTTTGGCTTTACAGCTCCTTGGTAAACTGTTGGCATTTTTTAAACAGCAGTACAAGATTCACAGCACACAGCACACACTAGGGAAACTGCTTCAACTTTCTGGGCTACCGACTGCCAGATAGCCAAAACGCTAGCCTACTTGCCCAAGCACCTTCCTTCCCAAACAACTCCAAAGCGGTGCCTCCATTTTGTAAGGCATATGCCCATTTTTGTAACATGGATATACATATGCTATCTACAGGTTTGGGGAAGGATGAGGTTACCTGGCACAAGAGATCTAGGTTTGGCTACTCTGCACAGGGGCACCCAAGTAAATCCAACTACAGGAAGCAATAACTGTAATGTCCAGAACCAGAATTGGGATTTTTCAGTGTGGCTTTATTTATTAACTCACTGAACATAAACAAAGCACTGCATGGTCCCCCACAGGGCCACGTAACTGTAATGCAGATTAGAGGTTAAACACAGCGGTCCATTTGAGGAATGAACACAATACAACAGTTGTCTGGCTTTGGACCCACCAGGCACTCAGCCCGGACTTTGCATGCGCATTGGATACATAGCCCGACTGGCCCGGCTCCCCTGCCGGCCACTCGACTGACGGTCCACTTGGCGAATGAACCCAAACTCTACTTGGAAAGACATCCCATCAAACAAGGAGGCTCCCAAACTGTGGCTCCCCACACCACTTGAAGTCTGCGACTCCTAGAGAGATTCTGTTTTCATACTTCCAAACGAAACTCCCATCCAACAAGGAGTAATTTTCCCATCCTGTGGCTCCCCATACCACTTAGAGTCTGCGACTCTTAGAGAGATTTTCAAGTTCAGACCCGTCTGGGTACCCACCCCATCAGTGGCCAGCGTATCGAGGCAAGTAGCAAAACACAGAAGAACCTGAGAGGTGGACCTGGTTACTAAAGATGGGGGTTTTCCCACCTCCAGCTCCCACAGCCCATACCCGCCATTTCTCTGGACAAACAGAACTTTAGACTTTAAATGTAGATTGACGGTGGATGACCTGAAGCACCCCTCTACAATGAACTTTAAATCCATTAACACTTTAAACAGATGACTGCTCTATTTGTTTGTCCTAGTTGACATAGTCCTCCCAAATAGCAGTCCCCAATACTTGAAATCAACTGAAGAAAAAGTTGTTTGCCCTTCCAATGGGGCCAAACACTCACCCATTCGTTGCAGGTGCCCCACAGGCAGAAGTACTGTAACCTTTGCTGTTATACATGAACAGACTGAACTTAAATTAAAACAGGCAGCATTCTTCCCAAGGTGGAAGGGGATTGCCCCTGGAACCCACAAAGAACTTTCCTCACCCCAGAGGGAGGGGTAAACAAACACTACTAATTGTCCTTCTTGTTTGCTGAAGGACAAACTGAAGGCTGACTTTGAATTCCCAAGGTTCTAAACTTACTCTGAGCTGAAGATTCCAAATGTGGCTCATGCAGCTGCGACAGTTCTATAATGATGTCATCTCTCAAGTCTCAGCTGTGACTGAGGACAGAGTGAGACAGTGTGAAACCCATTTAACTGGAGTTTCACAAGCTGCCTTCCCTGCCTACTACTAGGTCTTACTGGGATTCTAGTAACCCCGGGTATTAAAGGGGTTACATATATAGACATTGCTAAAGCCTTTGACACTGTAAACCATCGGATACTACTAGATAACCTGGTGTTACTTGGCCTGACTTACGAATCTGTGAACTGATTCAGCAGTTATTTATCCCACAGGAGACAATGTGTTAAAATAAGGGGTTTTGTGTCCGACCCCAGGAAGGTGACCTTGGGAGTACTGCAAGGGTCTATACTAGGTCCCTTGCTCTTCAGCCTTTTATCAACTCACTACCCTTTGCCTGTGCAGCCAACATGGTACTATATGTGGACGATGCTGTCATATCCATACCAGGAAACCACACCAATGATATCACAAATACCCTTCAGGACTGCTTCGGGAAACTTGAGACATGGTTTTCCCAGAACAAATTACCTTTGAACTACAAAAAGACAAAAGTAATGCTTTTCGCTCTACTGCACAATAAGAAAAAGGCTGCTTCCCTGCACATTCACAGCCATAAAGGAGACAACACTGGGACTTCCGGTGACGTCACCCTCGGAATGGCTGCCTAACCTAACAGCTCCTCACCCCTAGCAGCCTATCCTCATCAAACATTCTGATATTAGCATTCATTTTCATCGAAAAACCACCTGGTGTGGTGCTATAACGTAAATAATGGAGAACACCAATGGATTTGCAGTCGTACCCCAAGATGCTGACGATTTTGCTGGAGACAGTTCTGACTCCGGGAACTCAGCCAGATCACAGCGCTCAGCCAAATCATCCACTCAGAAGGCCACAAAGTCAAAAATAAAACATAAGACTGTGCCACCAGACACACATCACGATCGAACGATGGATAATAAACTGGACAAAATCCTAGCTGAACTAACTGATATCAAGTCGGATTTCAAAAATTTCAAGGACTCACTTGTGGAACTTAGATCAGACGTCACGATAGTAGATGGTAAAATGCGCACTGTGGATCAACAACAGGCCGCTACCTCAACCCAGCTTACACAGATATAATCGCAGCTACAACAGGTAGTCCAAATCTGTAGACTGAAAACGGAGACACAGGAGGATTCGGAAAATTGCCAAAGAGAAAAAACATTTGGATTTACTGAGCACCAGAGGGAGCAGAGGACAGGGACATTGCAGAATTTACAGAAACACTAGTGTGCACTTCATTCATGCTGGATGCTGACATACCCATAGAAAATGAATGTGTCCATACAGCCTTGGGTCCCAGGCCTAACTCCCCATGCACCAGACCTCGTTCAATTATAATCAGATTCCTGAAATACACCACTAAAGAGCTAATTCTCAGAAAAGCCTGGCTGCAAAAGAAAACTTTTTATGGCACAACTAGGATACATTTGCCTTTGCCTGCCTTACTGCCTTCCCCGCTTCCCTTAGGGAAGTTTGTTATGCCTCCCTGTCTTTGTCCCGCTGCGTTCCCTTATATTTCCTGAAGGCCAGCCTTTTGGATTCCATTTCTTTTCATTATTCTTCTTAAGGCAAAGGCAGAAGTAGAAAGTGTCTAGCCAGTGTGGAAACAAAGCACGAATACAGGGTACATATTCTCTATCACTGTATGTTATTGTTGTAAAGTTTTAATTATAAGAGTGAACAAAGAATAGAGTGTGTACTATAAGTAGCATGAGAAAGAAGCACAGTGGTAATGAAGTATAATAGAAAATCTTAACAGAAGAATAATGAAAAGAAATGGAATCCAAAAATGTAAGATTTATAAACAATATTTATCTATTATTCGTACAGAATATATGAAAAGCCCTTTGAAAAAGCACAAGAGTGCGAAACATCAGGGCAATTAACAAAAATAAATAAAGAACTTTGAGAAATTTTACAACAGCCCGAGTGGGGTATTTTTGGGCCCCCCCCATTTTGAACATTAACACAATAATGAAATGGCCTTGACATTTTCAGCGAGAATAACAATAACATTAGCTATAGGCTGAGTCACATACACTGGATAATTTTTAGGAACAGAGTATTTTCTCTCTGTCTGCTTGAACGGCTGCCAACCAGCAAGTCTTTGCCAAGCCACATCACACAAGGTCTCTAGTGGGAGTGAAGGAATCGGACTGACCGGCATATTAGCCACATTTAGGAACTCCAGTTGGAGGCGCTTAGCCTGGTCAATGGCTGCTGGCTTGAAATTAAATGCAGAGCGACGATTTCTGAGCACAGCAAGGAAAGAGAGATCCTCCTGAGGCACAGACACAGGAACTGGGTCAGAGGTCTCTTGGATGCTGAAAGAGTCATCATCACCACCTTCAGAGATAATGAGGTCGGGGCCCGACTCGTCCACTATACAACTTCCTCAGAAGGAAGACAGAAGACAGGTTGGAGTTGCGGGCCTTACAACCCTGCACGTGGCTGTGGCAACACTGGTGACACTGGTCCTGGCCCTGAGGGGCAAGGGATTGGTGCCAAAGGCAGAGCACGAACTGGCACCAGATGTTGTACTGGGAAGGTTCCTGGCACCATAAGCCCATGCGGCACTGGGTTTGGCGCTGCACCCTGCACCAGGCTGGGCCCCAAAGGGCCGAACCCGGCACAGGATGCAGCACCAGAATCAGCATCAACAACCCAACCAGCACCAAAATGACCAATGACCGTCCCCGTCCCAGACTAGCACAGCGGGTGGGTCTCAAGTGGGAAAGATGTCAGCAGCACTGTTCCCAGCAAGGGCCCCAAGGCACTGCTGAAAGTAAACACTCTTCTGGGCCCGGCAGCACCACTCACGGTACTGGATACACTGACCCTGAAGGACCAGAGACTGGCTCCACCAGTGGTGCCACTTGGGCCAGATGCCGCATACACTGCTCCATAAGAGTTGCCCAGTGATGAACTGCCTACCAGAGCCTTCACGTAAAGACAGAGGACAGCTCTGAGACCAAAACACTGACCCTCCAGGCCTAGCAGTCTCCAGTGTCACCAGTGGTAACGGTGAGAGCCTCCGACTCCAGGAAGGTGAGTGTCTTATGGTAGACCTCACAGGGGGCCCTTGACCTTGACCAGTGTAGTTTCTTCCCCTTCTTATGAGAAGAAGAAATGTAGGTTGTGCAGTACCTGGACCTTGGTGCAGACCGTGTGCGGGATCAGGACTGCTTTTTTTGTGCTTACGAAAGGACTCCCTTTCCTCCCGAGCACTGAACAGCCCATCGTCAGAACCCTTCCATGGAGGGGAAAGTGGACTGGATGTGTACCCAGTGCCAGGGCAGGCTGCCTCTTCATACTCCCTCCACCGTCCTTCATGGTCGACTGTTGACACTTGGTAGAGCTGAGAGAAACTAATTATTTACTTGTGACAATATACACTAAAAACTAACAGAAAAATAACAAATTCTAGCTTTAAGCACTAAAACTGAGAAGAACTGAAAATTGGTATTGTATAGACATGAAGTTCTAACTTCCAATGGGAAAGTGACAAAGCACCGATGTGCACTCGACAGCAGGAAAACTGGCACCGATGTAAATGAGCAGCCACATGCGCTCACTCATGGATCCAGTTACCTCAGTACCAACCCTCAGACAAGTTAGAAGCATAGAAACATAGAAAAGGTCATCAGAAGGGGACAGGGGTCCATGTAGACTGCCCATTGATTTCCAAGACCTCTATCGGTCCCAGGTCCTAGTCCCCCCCCGGTTCCCTTGGAATCCGAGTTTGCTCTCACTCTGTCCTATGCGTGCTTGAATGCCGTTACCGACCTAACCCCATCATTTCTGCTGGCAACCTGTTCCATGATTCCACCACCCTCTCTGTGAAATAATGCTTCCTTACTTCCTTGTTGAAATGACTCCCGTGCAGTTTCAAATCATGCCCTCTTGTGCTTGTGTCTGTTACTCTGTTGAAGAGATGAGTGGGGCACCTTGTTAATGCCTTTCATGAATTTGAGCGTCTCAATCATGCCCCTCCTCTCCCTCCTACTCTCCGAGTACATGTCTAGAGCCTTCAGACCTTCCTCATAGGAGAGCTGCTGTAGCCCTTGGATCATTTTAGTTGTTGTCTGCACAGTCTCCAGCCTGTCCCTATCCTTCTTCTGGGGCAGACTCCAAAACTGGATGCAGTACTCCAGGTGGGGTCTCACCAAGGACCTGTAAAGTGGTAGAATCACATCCTTGCTCTGCTATCAAACCCCTTCCCAATATGGCTGGCCCGGTGGCACTGAGGGTTGAGGCACTGGACGCCACATCTCACACTATGCTGGCAACCCGGGTTCAGGAATGACTTCTGGTCGCTGGGGTGCCAGCACGGGAGGGGGGCATGCCTCTCCCAGGAAGGGGGGGCTGCCTGTCCGTAGTCCCGTCGCCATCGGATGGAGGTCTGGTGGCTGCCTCAGACAGTAACGGAGTGACTGGTAGGGTGAAGCATCCTGCAAGGCACGACACATGTGTGTGCCTCCACACATGTGCATCGCGTCGGGGACATGCGGGTTGGGACTGGGACAAAAAAGTAAAACTGAATAAATACCTAAGGGGGGAAAAAACCTCCCAATACAACCCAACATTTTCCTGGCTTTGCTGTAAGCACTGTTGCACTGGCTAGCTTGCTTGAGAGTGTCCGAAATGATGACTCCCAGATTTCTCTCTTCATGCGCGGCGCGGAGCTGGACCACATTTAACCAGTATTCTGTCCTTGGGTTACCTTCATCACCTTGCATTTCTTAGCTTTCTTGAACTTTAGCTGCCAGACATTGGGCCATCTTTCAAGCCACTGTAGATCCTTCTGAAGGTCCCTAACTGCCTCGGCACTGTCCACCCTTCCACCTAGTTTGGTATTATCCACGAATACAGCTAGCTTACCCTGGATGCCTTCCCCAAAGTCGCTGATGAACATATTAAATAAGACCGGGCTCAGGACCGATCCCTACGGCACTCCACTAGTGACTTCTCCCTCCCCCGACCTCACCCCGTTTACCACCACTCTCTATTTCCTTCCCTCTATCCAATTTCCCACCCATTTGACAGTATTTGTGGCCACTCCAAGATCCTCCATTTTTCTCAACAGGAGCCTGTTTGGCACAGAATCGAAGGCTTTACTGAAGTCAAAGTACAGGAGGTCCACTGGGAGACCCCTGCCCACTTCCCTGGTCACCCAGTCGTAAAATGTAATCAGATTTGTCTGGTATGACCTACCTACCATGAACCCATGCCGCCTTTTGTCTTGAAGATTGTTTTTCTCCAGGTACTCTACCAGTTCCTGCTTGATTAGGGACTCAATGATTTTCCCCGGAATTGAAGCAAGGTTTCCTGCCTCCTCCCTGCGCCTCCCCCTGTGGAGAGAAACCACATCTGCTCTTTTCCAGTCACCCGGAACAGCCCCCAATCACAGTGAATGGTTAAACAAATGAGCCAAGGGATCCGCCAGTTCCTCTGCTAGTTCTTGCAATACCCTCGGGTGCAGCCCATCTGGTCCTGGAGCTTTGTCTGTTTTGAGCTGTGCTAATGCATCTCGGACTTTGCAGGTGGTGAATGCTGGCGGCTCCATGTGCCGGAACCCTAAAGTGGTTGCCTTAATGCTGCTGTCGAGCACTGGCCCAGCATGCTCCTTTGCAAATACTGAACAGAAGATGGTACGAACATATGAAAATTGCCAGCAGAAAAAGGCCTTATGGTCTACCAAGTCTGCTCAAATGCGCAGCTAGCAACCTTTATTCTGCAGCTGCCACTCCTTCTCTCTTGCTTCCCTCCCTTGAGCTCCCCCCTTGCCCTGCCCCATCCCCTTTTGAAGCCGCCCACTGTTCTACTGGATACCACCTCTGCCGGTAGCGGTACTACCCAGCCACCACCCTCTCCGTAAAAAGTGTCTTTGCATCTCCCTCCTGAACCTACCCCCCTCCAATCTCATATCATGGCCTTGGGTATCCCCTCCTCTCCCTAAGTTTAAAAAGCCCCTCCATACAAGACTTATTTATTCCTTTCATGTACTTGAAGGTCTCAATCACATTGCCTCTCTCCCTCCTTTCCTCAAGCGAGTACATGCTCAATTCCCTTGGCCTACTCTTGTAAGTTAAGTCCCCCAGACTAGTGATCATCTTCATCGCCCTGCGCTGCACCCCCTCCAGTAACTTAATGTCCCTCTTCAGGTACGGGCGCCAGTACTGCATGCAGTACTCCAGGTGTGGTCTAACCAGCAATCTATACAATGGCAGAATCACCTTCCCCTCCTTGACGATATCCCCCTAGCAATGTAACCCAGCATCCTGTTGGCCTTTGCAGCCGCCTTTCTACTTTGTGCCAAGTTATTCATTGCACCCATAACTAGCACCCCCCAGATCCTTCTCTTAGGGTTTTTAGCCCCAAAATGCAGCACTTTGTACTTTTTGGCATTGAACCCCAGCTGCCAGGTTTTCGACCAGTTCTCCAGCTTTGACAGATCATTCTGCAACTCTTGCCAACCCCCAAGTCATCCACCACCTCTCCCATCTTGGTGTCATCAGCAGACAGACTGATTTTACTCTTGATGCCCGTCGAAATGTCTGCAATGAATACCACAAACAACACTGGTCCCAACACCGAACCCTGCGGAACTCCACTAGCCACCGCCCTTGGGATGATAGTTCCCCATCCAATACTACTCTCTGCTGCCTTCCCCTGTATCTTGTAGTTTACTTCCCAGTCTCCCATGTAGCACAGAGTTGAATGCCTTACTGAAGTCCAGGTACAGGACATCCACTGCATGGCTCTTTTCCAGTTGCCTAGTTACCCAGTCATAGTACTCCACCAGGTTGGTCTGGCAGAATTTGCCAATGACAAAGCCATGCTGTCTACTGTCCTGCATCCCACTGACCTCCAAAGGGACACCAACCTCTCCTTCAGGACTGACTCAATCGGCTTACCTACAATGGATGTGAGGCTCACCGGTCTATAATTCCCTGGTTCATCCTTGGGGCCACTCTTATGGAAAGGTACCATGTGAGCCATCCTCCAATCCTGAGGAACACAACCCGTGTCCAGTGAGGCATTGAACAGGTCTGCCAGTGGCCCTGCCAGGACCCCTGCCAGCTCCTTCAGTACCCTGGGATGAACACCATCTGGCCCTGGCGCCTTGTCCACCCTTAGTGCCTTCAAGCTTTCCAGCACCCTGTCCCTTGTGATTTCCCCATCCGTCACCCCCTCTCCCCCTGTTCCTGACCTCAAACCTCCCCTGGGCATCTCCCACCCTTCTTTTTAGTAAACACAGAGCAGAAGTAGTCATTTAGCATGTCTGCCTTTTCACCCCACTTCCACCCAACTCCCCGTAATCCTTACAATGCTGTCCCTACAGATCTTTTTTCCCTGATGAACCTGAAGAATTCCTTCTCCGCCTCCTTGATGCCCTGCACCAGCCTGAGCTCCTTTGCTAACTTGGCTGCCCTTAATGTCCACATCACTTCCTTCGCTTCCTTCAGGTATTCTTCCCTGTCCTCCCTCCTTCCTGTTTTTCTGTACCTCCCAAAAGCGGTTCTTTTCTTCCTTACCTTTTCCAGGACTCCTTTGTTCATCCAGTTAGGTTTCTTTGCCCTGCCCTTCTTAGTTTTGGCCTTGCCGCAGGTTTTAGTTGCTTCCACTACCGCCAGCTTTATGAGTTCCCACCTCTGGTTAGTACCCATACTCGATTGAATTTTGGCCATGTACTCTTTTACTACTTCCCCCATCTTCTTGAAGTCAGCCCTCCTGAAGTCCAACACCCGTGTGTCAAATACTACTCCTTCCTTTCCCAAATTCAACGTAAACCATACTGAGTGGTGGTCACTCCCTGCCAGAGGTTCTTCCAACCTCAGTACCCTCACAAATGACAAATCCCTCACATTATGTGATCCAGTGCCACTCATGCAACATCCCAGCCTCCCCTATGGCAGACAACACTGTCGGAGATCAGATAAAAGAAATTTAATTGGAATACAGTATCCCTGGAGCTCTAAAATGCTCTCTGACATAAGTCTTCTGTCTCAAGCTACTCTGGAGGCCAAGTGTAAGCTAAGTAGCTGGGAACTATGTTACAGAATCAGTTAACTCCAACATACAGGACACATAAAAATTAAAATCCAAAATACTAGACATAAAAACAGGAGGATATATCTAGTGTGAGAGCAACTTGTTCTGTTGCTTGCAGAAAATAAAATAATCCACAGATTTCTAAAATATCTACTGTTGATTATCGATACACGAAAAGGAAAACTATTTACTTCATTTAGGTTTTAAACAGTCAATAGCAATATGTTAATTTAGTGCAGTGGTTTAAGGCTCTCAGCTGCAAATCTGGAGACCTGGGTTTGAATCCCACAGCCCCCACTTGCATACTGTGTGACCCTGAGCAAGTCATTTAACTTCCCTGTGCACCCAGGTCGCACCTGTAAAAGTGTGCTACTCCTGGTTAAACAATTTGAAAAGAAAAAAAAAAAAATTCCCCATTTGCTAGCACTAGGTCAAGGGTGTTCCCTAACCTGGTTGGTTCACTGACCATCTGTATCAGGAAATTGTCCTGAAAGGCGTCCAGCAATACCTGCTCTCCTATACTGTTTGTGGCTGGGGTATTCCAATCCACTCCCGGCACGCTGAAGTCCCCCACAATCACCGCACTTCCCCTTCTGCAGGTCCTCCAAATTTGACCCACTAGTTTCCTAATTCTTCTGACTGGGAGGGCGGTCTGTACACCAATCCCATCCTAAGAGTCTTATTCCTTGAGTCCTCGATTTGCATCCATAATGACTCCGTACTGCCCTCCTCGCATACCATACGAATTTCAGTCCTTCCCTCACATATAGCACCACCCACCCTTTCCCATTTACTCTATCCCTGCAGAATATCCTGTACCCTGGTACTGACAGGTCCCAGTCATGGTATTGGGTGGCCCATGTTTCGGTAATGGCTGCCATGTCTACCTACCTCCTGCCATGAGGGTCTAAAGCATTGCAGTTTTATTCCCCAGGCTTCTAGCACTCAAGGTTACCATCTTCCAACCCTTACCACCCCCCTTCTTTCCCACTCTAACATCCTCCCTAGTACTTGCACCTAATCCCTTGTCTCGGTTACGGGGGGGTAAGCTTGTCTGTCTACCCATCCTGTGGCCTCCACTTGTCTCCTGCCCACTTGCCACCCACTGCTCCTAGTTTAAATACCCAGCCTCTTCCAAGTAATCACTTATCCCCGTTTTCAACACTCTCTTACCCTCCTCACTTAGGTGCAGTCTATCATTCAGTAAAAATTACTGTCTGCCCAAGTCCTCCCCACCCACCCCACCATCCCCATACCCTCTGGCGTGACACCAAGTTCCTAGCCGTTTATTAAATTCCTCTGTGACAGAGTGACCCCTGTCGTAGTGGACATCCCTGGGATAAATTGAAACCCCTTCCCCAAGCAGTTTATATGTTTTGTATAATGTCCAACATGCTGGTTGGCTGATTATAAATAAAGTGCAGAAGTGCTTATAAGGCTTTCAGTGCATATTAACTTAAAAACAAAACTAAGGGTACAGTTACAAAATAACAGGGCAGTCTTAATATAAGAATAACAAAAACTTGTGTCTGTTTTTTTCTAGATGTTAGCAGTCCTCTTCTAAGATAGATTTTGTAGCAGACAGCATGAGGTAATATGACCCTGCATGAGAGTTTGGGAGAGCACAGAATGTTCTGACATCGGCTCTGACCTTTCCAATGGTGTAAACAAATTATGTAATGTTCTCCAGGTGCCAATCAAACTGTTCTCTATGGAGCAACAGTGGCCCCTAGATGCTAGTTTTATGTTATGTGTGCTGTTAATCAAAGGGCAGGGGAAATTGTTTTTCCAACTTCTAGTGAGCTTATAAAAAGCCCTACCTCAGTGCTGAAAAAGGATAGATAGGGTGGTCAGTTGGATACTGACTGAGGAAGGTGGAAGACCACCTGGTAGGGAGTGCTGTTACACTGTTTGATTCATGCTAGGCTGAAGAGAAGCCTTAGAAACTGCTGAAGCTAAGCAGTTGTCTGACTTATTTTGCTTTCTGTATATTTTACTTGATAAATATAAAATAGCAAATGCACTTGTGCGTTTTCTATGCACCTGACTTGTGGTCTGCCTGAAATACAGGTTACTCACCTGTAACAGGAGTTCTAAGAATGGTATATGTTGTTCATCCACACTGTCTGGCAGGTATCCTTGCTGCTTTAAATCTTGCCGGAAGGTCTTCAAGCTGGCTCCTCCCACCCACCCTGGTGGTAAAACTCTCGGCTCCGCCCCATGACGCCAGATCGGGCCCGCTGGAAGCTCAGGGTGTCCGTCAAAGCTGGGGAGGTCGGGTGGGTCGTGTGGATGAAAAACATATACCATTCCTAGAACTCCTGTTACAGGTGAGTAACCTGTATTTCTAGGGACATGGACTCCTAGCAGTTCTCCGGGAGGAGGGAGGCAAGGCGCACACCCCCTACTTAGGGAATAGAGACTGGAGAACCGAGGCCCCAAAACCAGCATCCCGGCGTGACTCAAGGTCGATGTGGTAATGGGTGATGAAGGTGTGTGCTGACTTCCAGGTAGCAGCCCTGCAGATCTCCTGGATAGGGACGTCCCTGGAAGCAGACACCGATGCAGCAGTATGGCAGGTAGAATGAGCTCTTATCCCTCTGGGAGGCTCCATGCCCGCCAACTTATAGCAGAGCTCTATGCAGGAGATGACCCACCTGCCTATCGTCCGCTTAGGCTGCAGGTCTGCCAGATGCGGCTTCAGCGTAGGTGACAAACAGCTGACTAACTCTCAATTTCCCCATGTCGCTTGCCCTTATAGTAAGCGAGCGCTTCTTCTAGGGTCCAGAGTATGGAGCCTATATTCGCCTCCCGAGGTGTGACTGGGGTAGAACACCGGCAGAGTCAGCACCTGGTTAAGGTGAAACTCTGACACCACCTTCGGAAGGAATTTCGGTTGGGGGCGCAGGACAACCTTGTCCCTGTGGAAGACCAGGTAAAGAGACTCAATGCAGAGCGCCTGGAGCTCTCCCATCCTTCTGGCTGACGTGATAGCTACCAAGAAGGCGGTCTTCCACGACAGGTGAGAGAGTTCACACCTGTGCATTGGTTCGAATGGCTTGCCCATGAGCTCTGCCAGTACCAGCAGTAGATCCCACGGAGATGGAGGTTCTCGCACCGGAGGGGAAATGTGATCAAGGCCTTTGAAAAAGCGCCTGACCACCTTCTCCTGTGCCACCGACTGCTTCCCGGCCACGCCCGGTAAGCAGAGATGGCTGCCAGGTGCACCTTAAGGGTCGTCGACCTAAGCCCTTGCTGAGAAAGGGACCAAAGGTAGTCCAATATGCTGGCCAAGGAACAGGAGGAAGGGTCCAGGCCCTTGCCCTGGCACCAAATGGAAAATCTCTTCCATTTGAAGGCGTAGCATTTTCTGGTCGACTCCTTACGGGACGCCTCAACTACGTTGAGGACCTCGTCGGAAAAACCCAAGGCCTGGAACTCTAGCCGCTCAGGAACCAGGCCATCAGGTGCAGGGATTGAAGGTCCGGATGGAATACCTTCCCTTGACTGACTGAGAGCAGGTCTGGGCAAGCTGGAAGCTGCCTCGGGAGCCTGGAGCTGAGGCTGAGGAGATCTGGGTACCAGTACTGGCGGGGCCAGTTTGGGGCTATCAGAATCACCTGCGCCTTGTCCCTCCTTGCTTTGAGAAGCACCTTGTGCATCAAGGGGAACGGGGGAAAGGCGTAGAAGAGGCCCGGGGTCCACGGCCTCGAGAAGGCATCCCCCTGCAGCGAGCCCTGCTGAGGGGCGGGCATGGAACAGCCTCAACCAGCATTCTCCCTGGAAGCAAACAGGTCCACCTGAGGTGTGCCCCAATGGAAGAATAGATCTTGTACTACCTTGACAGGACAGACCACTCGTGGGGCGCAGCCCCTATCCGACTTACGGCATCGGCCAGGGTGTTGGAGGCTCCTGCCACATGAATGGCAAGGAGATCCGCCTCTAGGCTGCATACGAGTGACCAGATGCGGAGAGCTTCCTTGCATAGAAGCATGGGCGGCGTCCTGCCCTGGCGGTTTAGACAGTACATGGTGGTGGTGTTGTCCGTCTGGACCCGGACCACTTGACCCGAAGAAATGGAGCAAAGGCGGTGAGGCTAGGCGGACGCTCGGGCTCCAGCAGGTTGATGTGGCATCGGGACTCCCGGGGACCAGAGGCCGTCTGCGCCAGTGTTCCCCAGATGGGCAACCCCAACCCATCAGAGAGCATCGGTCGATAGAGACCGTCGGCTCGGGCGGACAAAGCGGGATGCCCTCCTGCAGATGAACTGGAATGGTCCACCACTGGAGAGCATTCCACATCCCCTGGTCACCATCACTAGCTGGTCCAATGGATCGCAGCGTTGGGACCACTGGCTGACCAGCCCCCATTGAAGGGGCGCATGTTCCAGCGGGCCCAACGGACCACGCTGGTACAGGCCGCCATGAGACCCAGGAGGCGCAGGAAGTCCGGGCAGGCGCAGTGCCCAACCAGAAATGACTGGGCAAGGAGGAAAGAACCTCGGCCCTGTCCGCGGGGAGCTGTGCTCTGGCTCAGAGTCGAGTTCTGCCCGGCGAAAGAATCACCTGCCTCGGCTCGAGTTCCGACTTGGCCTCGTTGATGAGGAGGCCGACCTGAGAGCAAACCTGGAGGGCCAGATCTCTGGACTGCTCCACCTCCTGTCTGGAGGGGGCTGCTATCAGCCAATCGTCCAGGTAAGGGTAAACCCGGACCCCTCGGTGCCGCAGGAATGCTGTCACCACTGCCATGCATTTGGTGAAGACCATGGGAGCTGGAGATAAGCCGAAGGGCATGGCTTGGAACTCGAAAAGGGATCCCTCCGCTCGAAAGCGAAGGAACCTTTGATGGGACGGACGGATAGGGACGTGAAAGAATGCGCCCGTAGGTCAGACAGCAGAACCACCGCGCCGTGTTCCAAGATGGTATTATCTGAGCCACAGTGACCATCCTGAAGGTTAGACCTTAGGAACTTGTTTAGGTCATGTAGGTCGAGAATGGGCGCCAGCCCCCGTCCGTTCGGAAGCAGGAAGTACCTGGACACGAACCCCAGGTTTGAGGAGGGTCCACCACCTCTCTTATCACCTCCTTCTCGGAGGAGGCGATGTCGGCTCGCGGCGAGCTGACAGCGAGACTGACCCCGAGGCCCCGGTCTGACGGCTCTGAAGGGTGGGGGCCTGCTCGAACTCCAGAGGCAGGCCCTTTCCTAACTTCAACACCCACCGGTCTGTGGTAATAGCAGACCAGGCGGAAAGAAATGCAGACCGTCCCCGCAAGAACCTGGGGTGAGTGGCGAGGTTGGGCGACACCCCTCAACCCGTCACTGTGCAGGCTTGGAGGAGGGACCGGCGAGGACCACCTGGCCTTACCTCCCTGCTTCCTGGAGGAGGAAGCCGTAGGCTTGGGTTTGGGGCGTAGCCGCGAGCCTGCTGGCCCTGGTGTTGCTGGGCTGGGCGTGCCATGGCGCAGCGGACGAAAGGGCTTGGGTTGCGGTCTGCGGCCCTTGTCCCTCTGAGCGGATGAGACCCGAGTCCAGGTAGCATTGGACTTTTCGATCCTCTGGAGGTGGCCTTCCACTCCAGGGGCCGAAGGTCGGTCCTCAGGAAGGGACATCCGCCAATTTGTGCTGGGTATCCGCTGTGAAGGTGGATATCCTCAGCCATGCCGAAGGGCGCATAGCCCTACACTGCGACTGACCTGGCACATGAGTCTCCAATGTCCAGAGCAGTCTGAAGTTGCTACTTGGCCACCCCCTGCCCTGGTCCCGCATCTGCCTAACCCGTGGTCTACAGGTCAGCCGGAGATGAGGACTACCTCATCCAGGGAGCCCAACAGGGCATGGAATGTGCCATAAGCACCGTCCGAGCTGGCCTGTCAGAGGCCAAGGGAGGACACAGTGGATTTTCGCCGGCATAGTCCAATTTCTTGGACTCCTTGGCCGGAGGTTTGTCCACGTCCCATAGCGTTTCAGCCGCGGAGCTGTCGATAACAACCCTCGGCTGAGGATGTTCCGAGAAACGGACAGGGGAACTGGTAGGGACCACATACTTCCTGGCCATCCTGGCAAGGCGGCGGGGCAGGAAGCAGGGCACTGCCAGAGCTCAAGGCAGGCCCCACAATAGCCTCGGCCACAGAAGAGCCTCGTAGGGAATCCCCTTGGTCCAATATCTCCGTGAGGATACTTGGCCAGCTTGGATATGAGCTCGAGCTGCATCCCGGTGGACTCCGAGATGAGCCTAGAGCAACCCAGGAAGGACCGAAGGGCTGTCGTCCAGCGACTGACCTCAAGGACTCCAAGTCCACTCGCCTGGAGAAAGAGAGGAATCGTCGTCGGACTCAGAAGAGTCCATCAAATAGCTCCTCGGGCCTGAGCCACCCTCCACCTGCGGGGCGTCAGGAGTGAGGGTGACCGACAACCCTCATGGCGCAGACCCTGAGCCGACCGAGAGTTCTTGGTCGGAGACGCAACTGCGGCTGTGGAGGTGAAGGTTCCACGAAGTCGGTGGAGACAGCTGGTTTAGCCGAACAACGGCCTGGAACAGGCTCCTCCGGGTGGAGCGAGGGGTTGTTTGACGCTCGGTGTTCAGCCATAATGGCCGGGAAGCGGCGGCGTCGGCTTGTTCCCGATCAGAAGCTGTTGACCACCGGTCCTAAACCCATCATCGGCGTAACCGTGAAGCCTCCCCTCATCGAGGAGGAGGCGAGGCGGCGGTGGCACCGCTTACCGTGGTGCGAGACCGGGGCCGCCTGGCGGGCGGGGATCGGTTGGACAGCGAAAGAGGTCTGAGACCGAGACCGAGAACCTCGGCCTTCCGAGGCGCAGTGCGGGGAAGGACGGGTGGAACTGGCTCCCCTCGGCTCGGAGGGTTCACCGAGGCTCCGGAACCGGAGGCACTGGCAAGCCACGGGATCCTCAACTCCACGGGGAACGGTGAGAGAGATTTTCGCCGCCTGTCGACAACCCGTCCAACGGGGTCGAAAAGATCTTGATCATGCCGACGGGAGTCTCGGTCAACTGACCTGACGGTGACACCGTGAGACCAGTGGCCAAAGCCGAACGATTGACTGAAGTCGATGGCCGACAACTCGGGGAGAGGGACCTTTCCCGCTCCCAAGAGCGTCGACGGAGGGACTTACCCTTGTCTTTCTTCTTGGACCGAGAAGAAGGTCCAGCAGACGTTGGTCCCTCTCCTCTAGTGGAGAGGGGCAGACAAAGCTCCTTAAAGGAAGCTGTATAAGAGGAACCAAGGGAGAGCGGGATAAATGCCACGGCCGAGGAAGATGTGGCCCGCCCTCCTCTTGAGGCGATCATCTCTCTAGCTGATCCGCCCGAGGCCGCCGCCCCTTGAGCCGTCGACCGGGCCTCTTTTGACTTCACCGGAGGAAGACGTTTCTCGGGGCGCCCCAGTTGTAAACGGGCAGCACGGTCTTCGAGGATGTAGGCTGAGAAGGAAGAGTACAGGTCGCAAGCCTGCGGGTCGTGCTCAAGGCCTAAACAGTAGACACACGTGGAGTGCGGATCCGTCCGAGACATCTTCTGCCCGCAAGGGCATCTCCGAAAACTGGGAGTCGATTTGTCCATCGCAGCAGCGAGGGATAGAAGACCGAAGTCTATAATGCAAAAAACTTTTAAATTCGGAAAACTGAAGAATTAGGAACCAGTCTTATACGCAGAGCGTTAAGGAGGGAACCTGAGCTTCCAAGCGGTAAGGAAGATCTGGCGTCATGGGGCGGAGCCGAGAGTTTTACCACCCGGGTGGGTGGGAGGAGCCAGCTTGAAGACCTTCCGGCAAGATTTAAAGCGGCAAGGATACCTGCCAGACAGTGTGGATGAACAACATATCCATGTCCCTAGAAACTGTGTTATCCTAAACGCACACCCAGTTACATCCTCTATTTTCCGCTTTCCATCAGATCTCGCTCTGGGAACAGGAAGTATCTCTGAGAAAGTTACTGTTCTTCCTGCCCCCTCACATATTTTTCCCAGTTCCTCAAACCTCCTTTGAATGTCATCCACTGTCCTATAAGCCAGGTCATTTGTCCCCACATGCAGAATTAAATGAGGTTTCTCCCTACCCCTTCTAGCATACTTCAGAACAGATTGCTCCACCCTTGCCGCTGTCATTCCTGGCATGGCCTCCACCGAAATGCAACTATGCCTCTCCCCCTTGCTGCCCTACCTGACTCCCCTTAGTATCGAGTCCCCCGGCACTAGGACTCCACCTCTATTTTCCACCGCTTGCTCCCCTTCGTCCCTTCCCCATCCCACTGTCAACTCTTCTTCCTGCTGCACATTAGTTCCCCCTTCCACCTGTATTATAATTCCCCCAACTGTACTCCCCCTTACCACTTTCATCCTGACTATCCACAGTTACACCTCCAAGCTCATCCCCATTCTTTTCTTCCTTTCCCAACAAAACTGTGAACTGTTTCACTGAATACTCTTCTCCTAGGCCTACATCTTCTTCCTTCCTGTTAGCCCCTCCCACCCTTCTGACTCCTTGTCCTTCACCCCTTCTCCTCCTCCTTTCCACATTCTTCTACCCTACAACCGTGGGTCTCCCGACTCATCGACCCTTGGCCTGGGTCTCCCTGGCTTAGAGCCCCCTCCTCCAACCTTTTCACTCCACCTCCCATCTGCTCAAATTTCCCTCCCTCCTCCACTCCCCTCCTATCACCTCGCAATGGACCATTACTCCCTGTGGCCTGTGTTGCCCAACTTCAATTCCTCCTGGAGACTTATGATTTCTATTTTAAATTTTGCAATCTGATTGCACACTAAACAGCCCCCCATTCTCCACACAATATTAAGAAAGACTGGGGCACCACAGCTGTTGCAGCCCGCCACCCTTCCCCTTTCTCTATTCGCCCACCAGCGGCCCCCCTTCACAACCGATGAAGGAACCCTCCCCCCAAAAAAGTCTCCCCCTCCCCTCCTCTACTCTTCCTAAACATGTCCCTTCCGGTCCCCAGTATCCTTCCCTCCTACAGTAAAAAAGAGATGGTCAAGCAGCTTTCTTTAAACAATTAACCCACCTAGTCCCACTTATAGCTGCTAAAACCTATAGAGCAGTCTCCTTTTAACAGTCTTGTCTGTCCTTACAACAGTTATACTGTACTACTAACTCTCCGTATCCCAGTGAGAGCTGTTAGAGCCTACTGAGCAGCCTCCTTTTTAAGTCATATCACCCCTTTCACAAATAGAGCTAATTAAAACTACATTAAGCCTATCTAATTCATCCAAAGATTGCCCCCAAACGAAGCAAAGCCTACCCAAATTTTGCTACATGGCTACTTAGTAGCCTACGTAATACCCAATAAAAATTCACTTTACAACTAATAGCAATGCATTTACAAGGCACAAACACAGTACCTTATCAATGATGAATTCCACCCAGCCGATGTTAAAGCTCACCTCTGTTCCACTCCTTGCTACTTTGCCCTCTGCCCATTCTTCATAGGCCAGACCCCTGTAGGGTGTGGTTCTGGAGACCATTTAATATGGAGGCAGTGTGGGGTGGGTGGGAGGAGAAAAAACAAGATTCAAAGTTGGCACTTCCTAGCAGGGCACACCCCTGATTGGCCTGCGGCAGGCCCGATTCCTATGGCTGCCGACTACCCCCTAAATGTGTCGCAGATGCAGACCCCTCACGATCCTTCCGGCTACTGCCAACGACTACCCCCTCCTGCTGATGCAGCCCAAACAATAAAAGAAAGTAAGTGCAGCTGGGCTTCTGCCGTATATAGACCAGCTGCCGAGACTAGCCTCCGAGATTTGGAGCCGCCAACGAGATTCAAAGTTGGTGCTTCTAGAAAGATGTTTAATACAGCAGCCTTCTGTCCTTCCCACTGGGTCCTAGTGCCTCCAGCCAAGATCCACTAGTGGGAATTAACAGTGAAGACTGGTTCTTGGAAGATCAATGTTTTTATAGGAAATCATCCAACAAGAATTTCTGCTGTCTTTGTAGTTGAAAACCTCAGAGGGCTTAGTGACTGTGCACAGATATAGGGTGTTCTCATGCTACTGCAGCATCACCACAATCAGCAAGTATCTTAAATGTGTTGGCAGCTCTATGATGCCCTAACAATCTCTTGTCAAAGCCACATACAACTCTCACATAATGAAATGCCATGCTTACATTCTGACCTGTGTACTGTTTCTGCTGTGACTGACTGCTAGAAGAGTCAGCGAGAACTCAGCTTCTACTCTAAAACAGGGGAGAGAAGGGTCAAACACAAAATTTACCAAAGGCTCTGCCAATGTTTTGAGGAAGGTCTGCCTCAGTCCATAAAAAGCTCCCGCCCCAACAAAAAATAAATACAGACTATGTATCTTGTAGATGTGAATCTGTTTCTACAAATGCATACCGAGCATGGAAAAAATACAGGGTATGGTGCAGTACTCCCCTCACCAAATAGATCTTCTGCCCCCTGCTCGACAACTTGACATGCTATATGCAGAGTTAAAGAGCAAAACATGACTGACTACAACAATCCAACTGCAAAGAAAGGATTTCTAAATAAAATACAAAACAAAACAACACTAGTATTCAATGTTTCTTAACCCCTCAGTACAACTATAAATCTGCAAAACTCCCACCAGAGCAGTTGCCTCACTATCTGTTACACACTTCACAATTAATTATGGTGCTGTTTAAAAACAGTAAGCAGCACTGAACCTGACCAGTCCCCTGTGGGCTCCCAGACAAAACCCCTTCTGTACAAGAGCCAGAGAAAACACTACATTGTGTACTGAAGAATGATTCTCCTGTGACCTGCGTGATACTGCATCCAAGTAATGAGTGATGTCAGAGGTAATTAACCTTGAATGTTTTATCATTGCCGGCTGCCGCTAGATTACAGGGGAACACAACCTTAAGTTTCTGATGCTGGCAGAGATTATAATCTTTCTTCTGTGTAATCAATTCATACACTCACAGAAATTCTCCTGATGTAAGAAACTGTTACCTATAACTGTTTCTTCCACAGGTATTCATCAATAACCACACATATTACTCCAACTTGAGGAGCCAGCACCAAGAAACCCTCCAAGCAGATTCAAACCTCAACCGCGTGCAAGCCTCCACTTACTGCATGTGGTTCTTTTCAACCATCAGATCTTTTTCCGCTGAAAGAAGAAGCACCTGCAAGCAATTTAAAACAGAGCACTAATATACCGGACTGAATTAGTCCAGAAAAGGAAGGATTGGTTGGCAGTGTGCGACTATGGATAATTACCTCTAGAAAAAACACAGTTACAGGTGAGTAAGCCTTTTCTTCTAACAACAGGATTCAGCCATAGCTACCACGATTTATCAACTAGTAACAGTTCAGAGGGAGAAACATAGTACTGGAACTCTGGGAAGCAAGCTCTTCAGTACTGAAGATACAAAGTTGGCATCCTTTTGAGATGGGAGGTCTGCACTGTAGTGCAAATTGACAAATGTGGGTAGACTGTGGCAAAAGGAACATAAAGGCTGCCATTAACGTGGCTACAGCCCTGATGGAGGGGGTACAGAGTCCCCTACAAACAGGGCATGAGGCAGCCCTGTAGCAGTACAGAAACTATCCTCTCTGTAGGTGACAAACAGCTGTTTAACTGAGCCTCTAATGGACTCTTTTCAGAAGAGACAGAAAAAGTTCATCAGCATTCAGATGGTGAAGAGTCATTTCAATGTTGTTGGCATGATGCCTAGGAAAGAAAGCAGGGAGTGCAGTGGACTGGTTGACATGAAACTCTGAGACAACTTTAGGCAAGAATCTTGGGTGTGTTTTAACTGCCTTATCTTTATAACAAAAACAAAAAAACAAAAAAAACAGACAAAAAAAATACGGTCAATGCAAAGAGCCTTAAGCGTACTTACTCTCCTGGTTGAGGTAACAGCCACTGAAAGGACTGTCTTCCAAGACAAAACTTTCAATCACTAGAGGCTGATGATTCAAACTGGGGGACTCACCAATTTAAAAACCAAATTTAGGTCCCAGGCAGGGAGAGCATCCTGACGAGGGTGATAAATGATTTAGCTCTTTCAGGAATCTCTTGAAAACAGGCATCGAGGCCACTGAAGGGAGTACTTTTTCTGGACCTGTATGCCAAAACAGCAGCCAGTTGAACCTTCAGGGAGGAAGGTTTTAGTTCTGAAGATGCCAGAGACAGCAGGTAGTCTAGTAACCTGGCAGCTGGGATAAGCAGTAGGGGACATGGCAAGCTTGCTGCACCAAATGAAAAATCTGAGTAGATGGGGAAGCAACACAGTATAAAACTGAGGTAAGGGGGAAGGGAAGCATGTTAATTGCTTTTAATGTGTTGAAATAACAGCCTGATTTACAACAATTTTGTGTGGGACTGGGGTTAAGGGAGGTTAGACTGAAGAAGCGAATTGTGGACAGCTGAGGGGTACGTTCTGCTAGAGACAAATGGCATAAATCACACAAATCAGGTCCTAGCAGTCCACTATTTAAGTACCACAGTTCCAAGCGACCCCTTGTGTAAGCGACCCCGAAGTAAGGACCACAAAGGAAGAGGGTGGCGTCTGCAAGCCGCAAGGGCTTCCACAGTGGACTCTGCATGGGAAATCACAGGTCTCAGGTAAGATCTACTTGGGTTCCACCCACTCAGGGTGAATATTTGTAAACCATCTGTTGTACCAGGACTGAGCTAGATATTAAAGTAGTAGTAGCAAGTCCCAGTCTAGGGTCGGGTACCACAGGGAGTACTAAGTACAATACAGATGGTAACTGCAGGAGTATGGAGCCTCTCTGAGGTACTGTTAGAGTGACGTATTGTATTAACATATTTTTCTTCGGTGGCCATTTTGGGTCGGATCTAGCAACGGATGGTTCCGACGCCACATGTCATCTATGGCAAGAAATGTGTTAAGTTAGGAAGTATGGAGGTTGGCATGTCCTTCTATAGGTTAGGGTGACATATGCATTTCCTAAGCTCATTGAAGTACGTAGCAGTGAGGACAGCTTTCAGTCAGGTTAAAAGATGTCAGCACTGATAGGCCCTTGGGGAAGGGGAGTAGGAGCAAGGTTTGTGAGCTGTACAGGTTGTGGTATGGCTGTTTTCCAGGGTCTGTTTTGGAAACATGGAGGCTACCCAGTCACTAATGCCACTGTACAGACAATTGGTAAGGCCATATGTGGAATACTGTGTTCAGTTCTGGAAACCATACCTCTGGAAGGACACAGACAGAATGGAAGCAGTACAGAGAAGGGCAACGAAAATGGTGAAAGGAATGCATCAGAAAACATATGAAGAAAGACTGAAAGATCTCAATATGTATACCCTTGAGGAAAGGTGGGAGAGGAAGAGGGGATAGGTAACTCTCACTCTCTCTCAGATGACAGTTCACAAATTTCTTCCTTTGAAAGCTTTGTATTTTATTTTATTTGAACTGATGAACGAGACTTAGCTTTTCTTTATGCACTTTGACTGCTCACCAATACTGTTTTACTTCTCCACTCTCCGGCATCTTAGTTTAGTGCATCTTCCTGTGCATGGTGCTTGGTAGTGCATTAAGTTTTGCAGGAGCAGGTCTTGTGTATTGAGCCGTTTGCCCTGGAGTTTGCAGGTCTTGTCTGACCGCCTGAAGATGTCAAACCTGAAGCAGTTTGTGTGGGAGTTTTGGAAAAGCAGTTTCAGTCAAAGAGGAAATTAACTACTTCATCCTGGAATTTGAAAATGGAGAGTTGAATTTTTCTCTGCAGTTCCCGAACCTCTGAAGGCTAGTGAGACCTCGAGCAGAAGTTTGTGTTATGTATAGCATTCTGATGAAAGGCACTTTTGCCCTCTAATGGGTATGCCAGGTTTTGCCTGGGAGTCGGGATTTACTGAGTTGTAACTTGAGTTACTGTTCTTAGAGTAGTACTTTATTTTATATTTCAGATGCACTTGAGGTGGCGTGGAGTGTTCTCGACTTCTAAAGATGTCACAGCCATCTATGGAGGATGGACAGGTTTTGAACCAAGGAGTTTGTAAATGAGGGAGTGCGTTTACCCCAGAATTGGATAAGAATGTCTAGTGGAGGAGCATTCCAGTATTGTGGGAACATTTTTGCAATTTTGTGAACCCCCAGAGCTGGGTGCTTGTGGTAATTACTTAGTACTATTTAGTACACCTTGATACTGGTTTTGATGTTAGCAGTAAGTGGACCTGAGCACTAACGGCCAAACACACAAACCAAAAATAAACACTAAATCAAAAGTATGACTCATGTTTAAACGGAGCCTGCTAAGTTCCTTTACAAACATAAGAACCAGTTTTTATCATAACTGGATTTCGATGTTTAAGTGCAAGTCAAGGATGTAATTTTTTACCGACAACTCTCACACATGAGGCTGTGGTGACTAAGAGGTCAGTTACAGATGGTAGTTACAGAGATGCGGCCTCATATAAAGCTGTTAGTAGTATGGATTCATGAACTCCAGTGAGGATAAAGTCTAATAATGCCAAAGGACTCCTGTAGCTAAAAGAGCTTCTGATTATTTTACTGGAATCTGTTACGTTTGTTTTTTTGTTCCTTATAACTGATTATATTGTTTTTCTTCTTGTATAGTTTTTTATGCATTTGAGTACTGGTCAAGGGAGGATGGGAGGGCACCTGGAAGGCTTAGTATCGCATTGATGGATACGTTCTGCCGATCAGTGAAAAAGCGGGCAGGACACGAGGACACTATGCAGTGCACGTTATTGCCGTTTTAGTAACAAGAGGCGGCAGTATCTTATTCAATGCGGCCTTATGCTACTGGTAGGTCCTACCCCTATTTGCAAATGTGTTTAGCTCTAACTAGTGGTGTTACCTGATAGTGTCCAGATGTTGGTAATGACTCAAATAATTTCATTAATATATTATTGCAGGATGTTTGGGAACACCAGCAGTTGATGATTCCCAGCTCACTTTTTGGTGTGAAAAACCAATCTAAATTTCAATTGAAGGGGATACAAACTAAGTAATGTTCTTGGGCTTGAAGGAAATAAAGTGTTAAATCAGATAGAACTATGATTGCAGACCAACTAGGGACTATCCAGAGCACACAAATAGTGCATCAAGTGTGAGGCTCTATTCTGGCCAATGGGGTGGACAATCCGGAAGAGAGGCTTAGTCCTGCGTTGCTGGATGTGTTCTGCCCATTAAGTGAAAAACAGGCATGACACGGAGCACTATGCAGTGCATGGTGTAAGTTGCAAGGGTGGGAATGTCCTACTCAATGTGGTTTCTTCGCCTGTGATAGGTCCTACCCTTATTTGCAAATGTATTTAGCTCTTGCTAATGGTGGCACCAGAAAGTATGTGGGATACTGAGCTAGTATCAAGTCGTGCATCAAAAGTTAATCAGATTCCTTAAAGGGACACTGTCAACCCCTTAGGTCTTAAAGTGTCCCTAGTTTGAAAAACACATTTTGTGATTGCAAACATTCTGTAAAGATTGCTGATGTAGCTGGTAGTTTGATTCTCCTTCTTTTTTCTTAAAAAAAAAAAAAAAACAGACTGACCACCATACTGGTGTTACCACACAAACACAGGTTTGTTTACATTCCTTGATCAGCTCCAACTACATCATTCCTGGACTTGGGAACACCCACAACACAGTCTAGCCCCTCATGAGGCAGTGGGAGTTTGGGAGGCTACTGCCTCATGAGTGACTGCAGTGTTTGAGTATGTTTCTAATGCTCAGTAAGTATGCAGTAAGAACAGATCCAGGACTGTAAACAAAACAAGGTTGTTTATAAATATACATTAGCATGCATTTCAGTTCTACTAAACAAGGAGAGACAAAACAGCAACATCAATGACTTTTAGAGAAGGTAAACAATCATGAAATGTAGGTTTTTTACTAGAACTAATATGATGAAAAACAGGTTGACAGTGTCCCTTTAAAGTACTGAAACTCTAAGAGTATTTGATAGGGTGTAATTTTTCCCCCCTAAACACCATTAAATGCAATACTGATGTCATATGGGTCAAATGGATCTAATGCCCACCTGATTACAAAGTGAGCAGACCAGAATAGAATAACGATATGCTTGAGAGAATGGGTAACTTGCGGTGGCGCTCCTCTGAGCTCATTTATAACTGCCTACAAGTCAAACATACTGTAAGACACGGAACAATATGCACTGCAGTGTGCAAACAGCACAAGTAGCAAAAGTGACAACTGGTCTGGCTTTGAGCATGCTCTGTACTGAGGTAGACCTACATCTATGTATATACGTTTACCAATAAAGTTCTGTTTAGATAGTGACCAGATGTTGGAAATGAGCCAGATAACCCCATTAATATATCACAGTAGGACGTCTAGGAATATTACTCTAAGATGCCTCCTTGCTTTTTTTTTTTTTTATGAATTCAGGGAGACTCTGGTTTTATTTTTTGCTTTTTGTTCCTATAGATCTCAGGTAAACATTTTTTTTATCTATTTTAAAGTGTTATTATTGTCTTGGGAAAATACAAGCTGTCAGTGGACTAAACTCACTACCATGTATTAATTGATGGAGATCAATGTTTTTATGTAATGTTGTAATGGTTTCCTTTCAAAACCGATCAACAAACTAAACTGAGAGGAGGGGGGATATAACAGAGACATTCAAGTACCACAATAGGATAAACAGGGTTCAGGAGGGAAGCATCTTTCAGAAAAGGAGAAGTGCAAGAACAAGGGGTCACCGTACGAGGCTGGGGGGGGGGGGAGAGACTCAGGAGTAACATAAGGAAATATTTTTTCACAGAAAGGGTGGTGGATGCATGGAAGAGCCTCCCTGCAGAGCTTGTAGGGGAAAAAACAATAGGTGAATTCATGAATGCATGGGATAGATAGAAGGCAACCACAGAGGTAGGGAAGAGAAGTTAAGCTTCAGATCAATTAGGATCTGGAGCTTATGTAGGTAGGCAGGGAAATGGGCAGACTAGGTGGGCCAGGTGGTCCTTATCTGCTATCAAATTCCATGTTTCTACAGGTGGTTCAGTGCACTAGCTGTGGAACTAACTACTGCAAGGGCTAAAATTTAGCTCTTGAAGGACAATTCTGGGCTTACAGATGATAAGCCTCTTGTTCCATTCCCACAGTGGACACATAAGAGCCGCAAAGTGAGGTGGATAAGGGTGCGTGGGGTGGGGGAGGCGGAGGCAGGTAGTGGTGGTGGAGATGGAAATGGAAAATACCAGGTAACGACCAGTAGCTGTTTCAAGCCCCTGACTGAAGTGGTTCAGGTCGAACCACCATGTTGACCTTTAATGAGTGACCCACATGAGCAGCTGGAGGGATGCACCAGACGAAGGTGGAAGATAAGAACATAGGGAAAAGGACAGTAGTGGTAACATAGGACTCTAGTGTTAGGAGGATGGAGAAGGTGGTGTGTGCTTCCTTCCCTGAGAGAGAGAAAGTGGTGTGTTGTTGGCCTGGAGGCACAGCGGACAGGATCATCACAAAGGTTAAGAAGTACACTGAGAACGGAAAAAGAAAGCCTGCTGTGATAGTCCACCCAAGGCTGATGATCTGGCTCAAGGGATTTAGGAACAGGGAGAGAGAAATTTACAGTGTTAGGCAGGATGCTCAAAGCGGAATCAACTATGGTAACCTCAGAGGTCCTACAGGTGTCATGTAACGCAGAGAACAGGCAGTTTAAAAATAACTTTCTTTAACACACAGGAGACAGTATAGCGCAGTGGTTTAAGGCTCTGAGCTGCAAACCTGGAGACCTGGGTTTGAATCCCAAAGCCCCCACTTGCATATTGTGTGACCCTGAGCAAGTCACTTAACTTCCTTGTACTCCCAGGTTGCACCTGTAAACAAACTTCAGCTTAGTGCATCTCTCCTGGTTAACAAAAAAAAAACAAAAAAACCCCCAAAAAAACATGACTGAAGGGTTGGTGCAAGGTAGTGGGTTTCCATTTCCTGGGGGGCTGGGGACCTTGGGGCAGGAGGCTGTTTAAGAGAGATGACCTACATCCCAACAAAAAGGGAGCTGGAATACTGGGAAGACCACAGCAGCAATTCTAGATAGCAACTTGAACTAGGACAAGTGGAGGGCAGTATCACCAGGAAGAAGTTAAATGTACAGCTGCATATACAGTGGGGCCTAGAGGCCCTCTCCCAACAGCAGCAATGGGAGACAAGGAGGATGGGATGAACAAAAATAAGGGTAACACAGCAAGCAGGAAAGGAACCAAAGGGAGAGTATAAGCACAGGGAGTTCTGGTTCAGGCTAAGAGAAATACTGAAGGAGCAGCAAAGGAGGTGTGTGTGTGTGGGGGGGGGTGGTAGAGGGGATGGGAAACGATGTAAAAGGCCCACGACTAGGGTGGGAGCAGAAGGCGGACTGGAAAGATTTTCACGCCAAGTATAGGGAACAAAATACTGAACTTCAGGCCATAATGGAACAGGGTCCTATTCGTGGCACAGGTCAGGAAGCATAGGAAAACTAGGAGCAGTTGTAGAATTCGCAAAAAGTGTTTATTAGTACTAGCAGTAACATTAAAAAAATAAACTTATTCAGTATAACTATGTACAAAGGAGAAATAAAAATAAAATCTTCCTTCAGTCTCTGTGTCCCTTTTTCTTGTAATCTTTTAAATTGCAGTTCAACTCTTTTATAAGTCTTTTCAATCCCCATCCTTAGCAAACATCCTGTCCTTGTAAGTTTCAGGAGCTGCTAGAACACAGTGTCCATCTTGAGGCCCCTACAGCTTTTGTAAAAGGCTCAACATTTGCACTCAAGTAACCTCTAGAGTTTATAATCATCTCAAATTATAAAGATATGAATTTCAGTAATACTATATATTTTCCAAACAAAAGGGATCCCAATATCAGTTTCATTCCATACATTGATTTGCACATATTTTTACATCAGCAGACCTAGATATGCAAGGGAGAAAAACAGCAAGAGAAAACTGAGAGACAGTGAGAGGCAAAGAATTGCAAGACTGTTTGGGTTGATCAAGTCCGAGGTCTCACAGGGAAAATCTGATTACGCAACCAGACAGAGAAGAGACAGAAAAGAAAAGATCCTTGCATTTACACACTTTCTCCATAACAAATGGGACAGGGTCCTATTCTACCCTGTCACACATAACCATCTCAGAAAGGTTCAACATCCTGGCCTTCACAGAACCATGGGCCACCAGCATCATAGCGGGGACATTTCAATCCCAGACTATGACCTGTTTAGAATTACAGGTCAGGGAGATGCTCAAAAAGGTTTGTAGCTATACCTAGCCACAACAGCTGCATAGCTGGCCTGGCAAATATCCAGAGATGCCACCGCATAGACCTTATAGCTGAGGTGGTCCTGTTTCTTGGAATATGCACCTTGGCTTTGCGGAACAGCGCATCTACAACTAGTCATCCTGGAGATGGATGATCCATGGATCTGAAGAGCCCACACATGGCTATCCCTACTACGAGGTCAGGGCCTGGCAGGGGGCTGGGTGCTGTCAATGCTAAGTGCAGGTCCCAGCATGGCACGGGCTATGGTGAAGATTATACCAGGGAAGGAATCCTGTTCCAGGGTGACGAGCAGCAGGTAGATTTCCTTCTTTTGGACCTCCTCCAGTAGACTGTCCACCAACATGGACATTCTGTCCAACAGTGAGGTGAAGGAGGACTAGTCACCTGAAGTAGGCTAGTTGATCTGCAGACTGCTGTCCCAACGACAGGGCGGTGAGGGGATGGATAAAGTTGTCTGAATACACGTCTGGGTACAGCAACCTTGATGTCAGTAAAAGTTATCACTTCCTTTTCCGTTAGGGTGACCACTACCAACAAGAAGCCTGAACTCCTGCTTAGAGTCCACAGCTGGAACCCCACCAGCAGTTGAGGTGGCAGGGGCTGGACTACAGGGGGTTACTGTGGTGCAGCCAGCAAAACCAGTGGTGATACATGACTGGGGTCAGTGCCAGAAGAAATAGCCAAGGCTGAGTCGGGTTCACTGACAAGAGTAAGTGAACCTCGACCCTGGGTGAATGGGACATAAGTCCAGTGTTGCCACACTGCATTCTCTTATCTGCAATGAGCTCGATGTTGACAAAGAACAACAAGGATGAACTCAAACATGTCAGTGACATTGTCAAGAGTGGGACCTGGACCTCGAATGCAGTTAGGTAGGTCAGCAAGGCTCTGGTTCCTTTGAGTCCAGATGCACCATAGACTCTGCTTTGCACAAGCTCGCAACTCTGCCTGGCATACCTCCCAACTGTCCTGATTTAGCTGGGATGTCTCGAATTTCAGCTGATTCTGTAGTCCTGTCCCGATGTCCTGACTATTCCCCACCAAGTCCCAATATCGGTGTCTTTTTGAATTTCTATGCTAGCCATGCAGACTCCCAGAGCACTTTCTTTGTTACACAGACTGGCGTGTGTAGCGTGGCGCACCATCATCGACCGGGTGCGCTCAGTCACACAGCTCAGTCCATCTCTGTATTGCCTCCTCCACCCCCCCCCATGGCCTGGTATTACTGATCCCCTCAGGCTCACATACAAACTGTCCCTCCAGTGCTTAGTTGGCCCAAACAGTTGAGGAGAGTTCCAGAGTGCCGGAGAGAAAACCGAGTCACAAGTCACCTGCCAAACAATAGCGGCAGCTGCTAGTCTAGTCTCTCACACACTGAGTGAGGGCGAAAGTGATGCTGCTGGCCACATGCGGCAGTAGATGAGAGCTGGACAGCAGACTGACTTGTCTGCCTACAGTAGCAGACAGCTACTAAGGGCTATCTTGTAAAATTACATATAAATAAGATAAACAGAGTTTATCACTTAACAGCTGCCCTCATACTGCAGCAGCCAGCCAGTTACAAATCTTGCAGCACTAGCCTGGATTTTTCTCAGTCTGCTAGCAGGTACCAGCCAGTGTGTGTGCCCCCTTACCTGACCAGTGCCCTTTCTTGATCAGCTATGTATTAAATATGTTTTATCTGAAGGGCACAATGAGTGGGAGAAACATAAAAAAGGAAATGCTGCAAATTAGCTTATCAAAGCAGCATGGTAAAGCCTGATTCATCAATTCTACTATAGCTAGAGTCCCAGTAAGTGCCTTCTAAGGAAAGAAATGCGCCAACATGTTGCTTACATGTATATTTTATGTTAATTAAGTGTCCCTGACTTTGGTCACTTGTCCCCGATTTTCAGGGGCTCTGTCCCTGATTTTCACAGCCAGAGGTTTAGAGGTATGCTGCTTGTTGCAGGACAACCAGTGTAGGCAGAACAGGCCGAGGTCCGACCGAGTGTTCACTCAAACCCAACGCACCTTACCTGGTTTAGGCCATCGTCAGCACAAGAGAGAGAATTCTTCTTCCTCAGTGGATTCATCACCAGATAGGCCCGATGAATCAGACAATGGATTGTCCAGTGTCAAGGGCCTCAGCTGCCCAGATGGAAGCTCCATGGGCAACCGATGGGTTCAGGTGGTTCAATCACTTTAGAGGGTGCCAGACCTGAAGGGCCCTCTGGATAGGAACAGTGCAAATCGTCCCTCGATGACAGCATTCCCATGCCCAAGGCTGACTGTCTTAGTTATGCCTGCAGTGTCTAGGAGGACACTGACCTTCAAACAAGAGATAACACAAAGTCATGAAACCCGTTGTCTTCATGAAAAATGGGAAGATCTATAGCTCACTCCTCTTAAACAGTCAGGGGATCAAGGAATAGTGCAGGACCAGTCTTCCTCCAGTGGGTAAAACTAATGTACAATTCCTCCCAAGCAAGTGTTCTAACCAATGGTCTTAGATCAGTCTCCTTCTTACTACAAAGGAAGACAAGGCAAGAGTGCCCCCTGTCCCTCCCTACTGTTTGCACTGGCCATTGAACCCTTAGCCATTGTAATATGGGGATCAGTTGTGGGGGTAAAGAGTATCAGACACTACTTTATGCTGATAATCTGCTCATCCTGCAGGAGAACGGGAAAGTCACTCTAGACCAATTCTCGAGCTGTTACAAAATTTCACAGCAGTATCCAGACTGAAGGCAATTCAAAATAAAACTAAGGTTCTCCCTCTGCATCCTTCCACCACTGACCACCCTTACACAGCAAAAGGCTTTAAGTGGGCTAAACAGGGCATAACTTACTTGGCGGTCACTAAACACCCCTCTATTTCTAAAAAGGACCACCTAAACTTGACCACGTTACTTGAATTCGCAAATACAGAATTGGCTAGATGGAGGCTGCTAAACCTCTCTGGCTGGTAAAATTGATGCATTTAAATATCGCACCTCAGATCATTCAAGCCCTGTCTCACCCATCTGCCTCTCTTTAAAATGGTTCCAGAAATTGGACAAACTCATAAGGGACTATCTATGGGAAGGCAAACCAAAGTTATGCAGTCACTGGGCTAGGGGGGCTGGGGACTATCCCGGTTCCTAGGGTATCACCTTGCTTTTGCTACAGCACAAACTCTACACTGGTTCTTACCGGCAACATACAATTCCTCCCTGTGGCTGCATACTGAACAGGGACTTTCCCAGAACCCCTGTCAGCCACTTATCTATATAGTCAGACAACTCAGCAGCTCAGAGACCATCCAACCATTTGTTTTTCTAAAAAGTCCTGGCTGCACCTCCACAGGGTAACGACACCCTGTGTATAGGTGATTCTCCTCCTAGATGGATCTCCTGAGTGCAGAGAGGCATCCTGGTGGTCTGGGACCTCCTCACACCAGATGGGTACCACGTGGAGGCTTTCAGCATTCTACAAATCTGATTATGTTCTACCTAGGCAGGACTTCTGGAGGTATCTCTAGGTTAGGAGCATAATCGCAGTCAAGGTGGCCTCTCATCACAATGAAACTGTACAAAGCACTGTGGCCTTGGTAGATACTGGTAACAGATTACTTAAAGGAAGAGCCAGTTTCATCCACCCTACGTTATAGGATGCTCACCTTGATCAACCTCTCACCTCTAAGATAGCCTGGGAGCAGGAACTAGGCATCTCCATAAGTATGGAGGACTGGACATCCTGGCTTCACAGAGCCCATTTGGCTTGTACAGATTATAGAAGTCGCCTGGTTCAGAATAAAGTTATGCTCATATGGTACTTCACCCCAGCTGCCCTACTCAAAATCCACCCATACCAAGGCATTCTCCTACATTAAAATGGATAGTAGCTATAGCAGTGTAGTGGCAAAATGTCTACTTCTTTGCAAATGGAGGTCCCCTGACACACCTTAGGTGGCATAATGGCGCTTAGCTGTGGGATATCTTGCTGCTCTGGAGAAAATGTCTCATTGAAATGCAGGTACTCCACCAAAATATCAGCATATATGGAGTGCATATCTCTCCTCTATGTTTTGTCATATTTACAGAGTTCACCCCATACCATCTTTTTTTGGTGGGGGGGGTCTATCCCTATGTCCTTGTACTCTACCTTATAGAATACTATACACTAGTGACCTGAAGCACTCCACACAGTGCAAGAAAGCAGCAGCAAGGTCAAACAACATGCTGGGATGCATAGCTATGGGAATCAGTAGTAGGAGATAGGATGTTATACTATCCTTGTACAGGTCACTTGTGGCCACATCTAGAGTATGGAATTCAGTACTGGTGCCCACACCTCAAAAAGGACATTAAAGGGACACTGTCAACCTGGTTTTCATCATATTATTTCTAGTTAAAAATCTACATTTTATGATTGCTTACCTTCTCTAAAATTCATTGATGTTGCTGTCTGTTTTCTCTGTCTCCTTGTTAAGTAGAACTGAAATGCATGCTAATGTATATTTATAAACAACCTTGTTTTGTTTACAATCCTGGATCTGTTCTTACTGCATACATCTTGTGCATTAGAAACACCCCCAAACAGTACAGTTACTCAAGAGGCAGTAACCTCCTAAACTCCCATTGCATCATGAGGGGATAGACTGTGTAGTGTGTGTTCCCAAGTCCAGGACAGATGAAGTTGGAGCTGATCAAGAAATGTAAACAAACTTGTTTTTGTGTGGTAACACCAGTATGGTGGGCAGTCTGTTTTTCACTTTTTTAAAGAAAATAAAAGTCAGAATCAAACTACCAGCTACATCAGCAGTCTTTACAGAATGTTGGCAATCGTAAAATGTGTTTTTTAAACTAGGGACACTTTGAGGCCTAAGGGGGTAGACAGTGTCTCTTTAACCTTCTGGAGAAGGTTCAGAGGAGGGCTACAAAGATGATAGTGGGTCAGCATAGTAAGGCATATGAGGAGAGGTTTAGGCCACTGAACATGTACTCCCTGGAGGAAAGCAGAGAGAGAAAGGGGACATGATTGGGACCTTCAAGTACTTGAAAGGGATAAATAAAGTTGATAAGGAGGGTCTTTTTAAGCTGAGTGGCAACCATAACACGAGGGGGCACAGTCTTAAGCTGGAGGAGGGGGAAGGTTTAGGAAGGAGGTCAGGAAGCACTTCTTCACAGACAGGGTGGTGGACACTTGGAATGCGCTGCCAGAAGAGGTGGTCTTACTGAAGACAGTGGGCAGCTTCAAGAGAGGCTAGGATAGGCATAGGGGAAAGGAAGGCAAGGATCATGGGTAGGGGGGATGGGAGGAGTGAGGGGGCAGGGACAGTAGGTCAAGTAGTGGACCCTGCAATACGAGCAGACTAGACAGACCAAATGGCCTTCTTCGCTGGCTTCTTCGTATGTAATAATAATAATAATAATTTATTTATATTGCGCCTTTCTAAAACCAAGGCGCATTAACAATATACTTGTTAAAACAACAAGTAAAACACAAATACATAATACAATACATGGAATATTAAATCATCATCATAAAACACCAATTAACAAAGTGCTGATGACCACAAATGGGTTTTTAAGGCACGCTTAAATTTCTCCACAGACGTGCACTCCCGAAGCAGACGGGGTAGAGAATTCCAGAGGGTAGGGGTTGAGTACATAAAAGCATGGGCCCCCAAAGATTTCAAAGAAACCCTCGGAACCTCTAGCAACCCAATGTCCGCCAAGCAGAGAGATCGCTTAGGGCAGTAGAGCACCAGAAGCTCTTTCAAGTAGACCAGGCTGAGTATGGGGAGGGCTTTATAAGTCAGAATATGGACTTTAAAGGTGATCCGCCACTGTATTGGCAGCCAGTGCAATTCGCACAGCACTGGAGAAATATGACAGGTACGAGAAGTACCAGTCAAAAGCCGGGCCGCAGTGCTCTGCACTAGTTGCAAGTGGCGGATATCAACCCCTGGTAGCCCTAGATAAAGGGAGTTGCAATAGTCAAGGCATGAGGTCACAAAGGCATGGACCAGTGTAGGCAAGTCACTGGACGGAACTAGGTGCTTGATCCTAGAGATGTTCCTCAGATGGTAAAAGGCTAATTTGACAACTGCTGACACCGGTGATCTTAACATCAGCCCATCGTCAAAAATCACCCCCAGGTTCTGCACCTGTTCAGATGTCAGGAGCTGGGAACCACCCAGAAATAATCTTGAAGGCAAACCAGCTCCTACCCTCTCTATCCCACAACCTAGATCCACAACCATTATCTCCGTCTTCTCCGCGTTCAACCTCAGGCAGCTCGAATTCATCCAGTCTTGGATTTCAGCGAGGCAGTTATTAAATACCGAGATAGCTCTATCCTGGTCAGGCGCAAAAGATAGGTAGAGCTGGGTATCATCAGCATAGCAGTGAAACCTCAGCCCATGCCTTCTTACAATGTCTCCGAGGGACAGCATATACACTGAGAACAACATGGGAGACATTGACCCCTGAGGCACCCCTCATGATAGCGAGACTGGTCTGGCAACCACATCCCCTTTCGGTGACTGGACCCCTCTTCACTTTTTTCTTCTTCCAATGGATAGGATATAGGGCTCTCCAGCTTACTCAACTGCTATGGATTTTTGGAACTAGTGTATCATATATGAAATGCATTAATGTATGTATACCATACGATTACTGTTACTAGTTTGGTTATGAACTGTTCTGCTAGATGCTATCATTCTCATATTTATATATGTATTGTTGTCCTTTTCAAAACTGTTTGATAAAAAGATGGAACCCTGCCACCACCTTAGGTAGAAACTTGAGATGCTTGCAGAGCACTACCTTATCTTTATGGGAAACAGTATACAAAGGATCTATGACCAAAGCATGGATTTCAGATACTCTGTATGCAGAGGTGATAGCCATCAGAAATGCTGTTTTCCAAGTTAGAGGCCTTTATAGGGTTGGTGGCATTGGTAGGTGACGTTGGCGTGGGCGGCCCCAGTGGTACTGCTGAAAATCTTCTGCGTGGATCCCGACAGTGAAGTTCCTACAGTGTGACCTAATGACTGAGATACCCCCGAAGAAGTTCTTTAAGTCCCACATTGCAGTGGGCTTGAAGGGCTTGCAAGTGAGCCTATTCAGCACAAGGTTGATATCCCAGGGAGTAACCCACATACTGATGGGTGGTCTTGTGTGCAAAATGCCCTTGAGGAACCTCCTGAAAAGCAGTAGCTGTACTAGATAAAGGGTGCCAACGAGCTTGTGGTATACTAAAATAGCACACAGGTGGATCTAAACTGTGGAATACTGCAAGCCACCATCACAGAGATCTGACTGGTACTCCATTGTCAGATGCACCGTGAAAGTGGTCCATACAGGTTTTGGAGCACCAGATGGAAAATCTTTTTTCACTTGACTATGTATGTCTTCCTGGTGGAAGGTTTACATGCCGTCAAAAGTATTCAGAGACTCTCTGAGATGCTTTACACCTATTCACTTCTACCTCTTCCAGAGCCAGGCCTGAAGGTAAAGGGAGCACAGGTTGGGATAGACCAGCTGACCCTACATCAGTAGGTCCAACTGGAGTAGCAGAAGCCTTGGTGAAAACCAGTATTACCCCCCTCCATGACAGTGTACATTTTAACGTGTATACAAAATGGGCACTTTTTAACACAAGAATTTACTGTTATGCTTTGTATTCTAACTATATCGAGATTGAAATTTTGTAAAGGCACTTTTATGTGGGCTTGTATGTAGACAGCTAGTGAATTATCTGTGGGGTCCTATCTTTTAGCACTCACTTTTCACGTGGAATTTCATGAATATTTATGAACTGGTGTATATAAGGGAAGTGAGGTAAACCCAATACCACCCACTGATGAAGCTTCTAGGTGCTGCGTAGGGGTGTTGAGCGTCCGTGTTGCAATGATCCAATAAACACATTATCAGTCCAAATTTGTGGTGGTCTGTGCGCCTTTTTTGGTTTTATTCAGTTCTACTAATATGGTGTTATGGTCACTGAACCCCAGAGGCTCCCCAGTCTTCACCTTACCTACAATTTCCGAGTTCATGAGTACCACAGCAAGTATGGCAGTTCACCTTGTGGGTTCTCTGACCGGCTGCACCAGAAGGCAGTCCTGCAACTTATTTAGTAGTACCTGACTCCTGCCACTCTTAGCTTCTGCAATGTCCCAATCTACGTCTGGTAGACTGAAATCCCCCATCATTCCCACCACCACTACCTCGCCCTTTGCTGCTCAGACTGAGATCCCCCATCGACAATACCTCCCCATTTGCTACCCCTTTTTGAATTTCTGCCTCTAGTTTCCAAGCTCCCTCGTCCCTCTGTCCCAGTGTTCTGTAGACCACCCCCATGTGCAGCTTCCTACCCAGTGAGGTCATGAGTCACACCCACAGCAATTCTTCCCCATTTCCTATCCTGATGAACCCCTCCTTAACCACCTCTGTCTTCCCTGATCACCCCTTTTTTCCGTATCCCTATCTTGTCTATACATGGTGTATCCTTGTATTGCTAAGCCCCAGACGTTATTGCCTGTGGCCCATTTTTCTGTGATGGCTATGATGTCTAATCCTGCATCTGTCACCATTGCCTGGAGCTCACTAATTTTGTTCCCCCGGCATTTAGGCAGACTACCTTCCAACATGTGCCTGTACCTTCCCCTTCCTGTTAGTAACTCTTCTTTTGTCCTCCCTTTCCCCCTTAATTTCCTGTCCTTTGCTTGTTCTGTGTTCCTGCCCCAACTGATTTTCTTACTTTATTATGGACTCCTGTCTAGATACCTACATCCTTTCTGTTTCTAGCCCCCACTTCTGTGGAGTCCTAGTTAGGCTCCCCTTACGTCCTCCTTTCTCTGTGGTTCCCTTTTCCTCAGTCTCCCCCCCCCACTTAGTTTATATGTCCAACAACAAAGACATTAAACTTCTGCCGCAACACTCTACCCCATCTTGTCAGGTGATGTCTGTCACCCTTGACAAACCTCCTGTCCCAGAAGCCTCCTCCAGTTTCCCACAAAGTGGTGGCCCTCCCCTTCAATCAACCAATCTTTATTTTACCAGGCGAAACACCGTTGAAACAAGCTCATATACAAGGTGGATCTAGGGAGGTCAGTGAAACAATTACATTAATTTACAGAGACAGTGAAACTAACAGTGATACAGTTCGATACAGACGACACGAGGAATAGCTATAACTCGATACAATGCATTGAAATATATACAGCCATACCCTATATACAAAAAATAGAACAGGCCGTGGTTAATAAGAGGGTAAAAAAGGTTGTGGTAGGGGGAGAGTTAAATAACATGTGAGGCAAGGATTAGCAACAAGAGTAGATGAATAGTAAGGTCATGAGGGACAGCACAGTAGCATAGTGGCGCATAAGAATGTACATGCGAAAAGTGTGAGGAATGGAGAGGTGGAGAGTTAATGATTGGTAGAGCCAGACCCAGGATTTGGGGGCTATTAGCGGAAGCATTTACATGTCTCCTTGAAAAAGCATATAAATAGAGTTTTGAATATTATAAAAATGGCAGAAGCTTTTTGCACCTCTTTACGGAACTTGCCTGGATGGGCTTCTACACAAGTGTCTGTGGCTAGCCTGCTATGATGATCATGCATTCAATAGAAAAGTTTTCAGAAATAAAAGTTGCGAATGTATTTGGTTATATGTAATCGATCAGACATACTATTTAGAAGATATTACAGTGAGTATGGGACATAAAACCTCTATTATGGTGGTAACATTTTCAAATCACAAAAGATTAAGCTTTTTTTCACTTAAAAGGGAACAGGCGCGACTTAAAGACCCACACTGCAGTGTGGGGCTGGCACCACTCTACAATTTGTGTGCTACAATTTTTTATTCACTAGCTTTAGCTAATAACAGTAAATCACTCGTATCTGGTTGATCCTGCCATCCTGTAGCCCTGATGTTTCCTAGTCAGAGCCACTCGAGTGACTTTCCTGAATCCCCCACGGCTGTTGTAAGAGCCGGGCTGCAGTCGTGGGAGATTCAACTGCCTGGAGTAAACAGAAAATTTACAAATGTAGTCTGGTAGTACATCGCTATTCAGTGGCATGATAAAGCAGTTGCTGCTCAACATTAGTATGCTTACAAAGTAATCAAGTTTTAACCTCCGACTGGGTTCACTTCCTGATGATGCTTTAGACAAAACGGGTTAGAGGTCTGTGGTGCTACCGCTGGTGTCTATGTAAGGGGCTGACACAGGTATTTTCTTGCACATTTTTTTCCATAAATAAAGTCATTGTGATAATATTTTTGTGTCTTAGTACCTTTATTGGAAGTTGACAGTGGGTGGTGCTGGATTCTTTCTTGTTCTGGTCATTTATTTATATATTTGCACAAACAGCAGTGGGGGTGGCCTTTATGTGCTTTGTTAATTAAAATATAGCCTGAGTGTACATCACATAATGGCGACACAGAAGGAGAGTGGTGGATCAATTTAATATTTATTCAAGAAGAGCACCCCTCTTAGTGTGCATACGTAAAAACTGGCAAATAAACAGAAAAAATAGTAAGTACAAAGATCATAGTGTATATAAGGAGGTCACTTTTTTTTTGCACATATTGCGGAGTTAGTGGTCAAGTGGTCCAGATGAAACATGTTATGTCACGCAAAACACATTCAGTTAGGTGATCTGATCAAGCCCAGTTTTGCCGGTTTGTGTTCCTGCTCTTAATGAAACTACTTGATATCTTCTGCACTTTATTTTACAACTTTTTGTAAAATTGTTAATGTCTACTTTGGAACAAGTAGATTTTTTGTATATATGTCCATAATTATTTTGTGATGACTTTGTAAATCTGTGCTTTTATGTACATTTGTATGTAATGTAACACCCCTCATGTTGTACCCTTTCCTCAAGGCGTGGCTGAAAACAGATCCTTTTGATTCTGTCCACCTTTCTGATAAAACGGGAATACATTTTTAATGTCGGGATGCACCCTAATAAAACGTTTGCAAATGAATTATGTTCTCAGCCTCTTCAGTGCAGTGGGTGTCCCTGTGGTGAGTAAGTGCCTCAAACATTCTGCTGTTCTATACTGATTGTTATTCGTTGTGCACCACCAGTTCTGGTGCTACTTTGTTTTAAACTAATCTATCCCCCTTCACCTTACCATTTCAAGTTGAACAACTGCACCCGGCCTGGGACTTCCTCCGACTTCTGGGCTCCATGGCCATGGTACACTGGTCCCATTAGAGCATGCCATGCTACTAATTTAATGGGAATTTGGGCATCAGTGGTCTCAGTTGCATGGAGCCATGAACAAACCAGTCCAGGTGACCCAAACAATGCTGGATGCCACCCGTTGATGGCTGTTCCCCACAAACCCCTTGGAGCGTATCCTCTTCACAGTCTAAAGCCTGATGTCTCATTGACAATGGACGTGCCATTGGTGGGCTGGGGTGAGCATCTGCTGGATCGGACAGCGCATGGGTTCTGGTCCCCAAGCGAGATTCGGTTCCACATCAATCTATTATAACTCCATGTAGTTTACCTGGTGCTGTCAGATTTTGCACCACTGTTTTGAGGTTTAGTGGGTCAGGTCAAAATGGACAACACAACCACAATGCTCTACCTTAGCAAGCAGGCTTACACTCCTTTCCTCTATGTCAGGGGCACTCCGGACATGGTCTTTGGCTTAGTCCCTGCACGGGGACTTGTTGATGGTCCATGTTATGGGATCGAAAACCTGCTGGCTGATGATTTCATTCGAGTGGGAGAAGTGTTCCACAAATGGCTGCACCCACTGGTAGTGTCCCAGGTCTTTGCAGTATGGGGAACACAGTCAGTGGATCTGTTCGCTTTCTGGGAAAACAGGAAGCTGAGACTGTTTTGTGCCCACTTCCCTCAGCATGGCACATTGTTGTGGGATGCGTTTTCTCTTTCCTTATCTCAGGACCTCCTGTATGCCTTATTCAGTGTCCCCTGGTCCACAAGGTGATCCTCATGAAATAGACAGACAGGGCATCCATGATTCTGATCATGTCGGACTGGCCACATCAATTCTGGCATTAGGATCATCTCAGTCTCAGAAGCAAAGCCCTGTGGCTGCTTCCTCTACTTCAAAAGAGGTCTGAGGGGATGATCAAGCATCCATACATGAAGTCCCTGCACCTGACAGCTAGACTCCAGATCGGCTAGTTCCAGGTCCTTGGGCTTTTCAAAAATGTTCTCTTGGTGTTGGAGGCATCTCAGAAGGAGTTGACTTGCAAGATGTACCCTTACAAGTGGAAAAAGTTTTAGTGTTGGTGAGAAAATTGTTACCCCTTTCCTGTACCATGTCACACATGCTCCATAACCTTTGGGCTCTGTCTCAGGAAGGGCTATGAACAATGCCCTGTAATGGGCATCTGGCAAACCTTTTGGTATACCATATTAAGAAAAGGGTTGCTGACTGTGGCACAGGACAAAGAGGTCAGCTATTTCTTCAAATGGCTGGACCACCTGTCATCTCCAGTGCGGGAAACATCTTCATGGCTGGAATTACCACTGATGCAGTCAGGGCTAATGGGTAAACAATTTGAGCCTATAGGCATGTGATCTCTCCCATCTATCATGAAAGACAAGTGTTTTTGGTTGCCATCACCTTGGCCAGATGAGTGAGTGAGTAAGCTTCATGCACTTTCTGTGATGTTTCCATATCTGGGTTTTCCAAAGGAGAAGGTTTTCTATGCTCCCATGAGAAATTCCTGCCAAAGGTAGTCTTAGAGTTTCACCTTAATCAGGCACTCATTTTCCTGACCTTCTTCCCAAGGACTCATGCTTTGGATGCAGAGTGAATGCTCCACACTCTAGATGCTGTCAGGGCTCTGCTCTTGTACTGGGAGCGTATGGTGGAATTTCATGTTGAGACTCGCCAGTTGTCTGTTACATGCACAGAAGCTGCCTTAGGCAGACAGGAACCAAACAGATGATTGCCTGATGGATAATCTCCTGCACTGCTCTGGGTTACAGGTTGGCTGAAAAGGAGCTACCCATTGGGGTGATGGCTCACTCTACCAGGCATACTGCTGCATCTGTTGCTGCTGCCAAGTACATTCCCATTTCTGAAATATGTAGGGCTGATACCTGGTCAAATGTACTCACATTCATATCCCATTACAACATCAATTTGCTCAGTTGTTAGTGATGCTGCTTTTAAGTTCTTAGTCCTCCAGTCTCTGCCTAATATCAGGTGTGTGCCTTGCCCCCTCCTCCCGAGGACTGCTAGGAGTCTGCCTACAGGTTGCTAGCACACTGAATCTAGGTAGTTAGAAATAGGGTTACTTACTTGTAACCGTAGTTCTACTACTATTCGGTTCACATCCAAGCGACTTAACTAACTCCTCTGCCATGGTTTGCTACAGATTTCTTTACCAGCATGCTGATCTAAGTGCAAAGGGGGTGGGGCTGGAGGACCACATGGTTGGGTGGTAGGAGAAGTGAAGCTTGAAGAATGTTTCTGAGACTGATTACGCTCAGTGGAAGGCTGCCTCAGTGTGGATTTAAACTGAATACTAGTAGTAGAACTAGAGTGTTCCAAAGTAGTTTTTTCCCCAACAGAACCAGAAACTGCAACTGTCCCTCAGAGTCTGAGTTTTGAACAGCAATTTTAAGATATTTAGTTATATTTCTTACAAAAGATTGACATGAAGAAATAACTTCAGGGGTCAAATATGAGAAGAACTCCCTATATCATCAACTGTGAAACATAAGGGGTAGTGTTCAGATTCCGAGGTTATTGTATTTGTATTATTGTGCTATTTTTATTGTAGATCTGAACTTTCGCTGATACTTTATACAAGGCACAGACTTCAGACTGTTACCAGACAAAGTCTAAAAAGCCTTATAAAATCTGAAGTCTTCCATCAATGTTCCTCCCTCTGGAACCTGCTCCCCTTCTCTCTCCCTCCAGTGTCTCTTTTAAGCACCAGTAAAAACTTCTTCATACCCCCATCTGCTCTTTTTCATGACAAAGGTTGACAGTATCACATTCAAGTTTAAAAACACGTACTGCACAAATGTACTGTGGTGAATTCCATGAAGGCACTGTACGTGAGTGCATGTTCAATGGTCTTGTCATTCTTCCTGTGGTTGAAACAAACTTATAAAAATCGGTAAGAGAAACCAGGATCTGTGATTGGTCAGATGTGATCACATGAGAGTGCGTCATTCCAGCGTAACTGTACAGGTCAAAAATACTTTCTTTACTTCATTACTCAACTTTTAAAATAAAAATCAGAGTGAACATTTTATAATTTCTACAGGGCACTCCAGGGTGTACGTGTGGGATAACAGCATTTCTTGGGAACATAAGACACTCAGCATTGCCTCGTGCCTTACTTCCAGAGGCATGCTGTTATTCCATAATAATGCACACCCTGAAATGCCTTATTGCTTAATTATATGATGGTGAACCGAACTGCAATTACCTGGCTTGACCAGTGCACTAAAGAGTGGGAGCAGGAAACACGGGTCATAGAGGCTGTCAAGCTCCTTGATGTTCTCGTCTATAAATAACAATTCTTTTCCTTCCTGAAACAGAACAAAACCATATATTGTATCCTAAATAAACTAAAGATAACAAAAACAATTTCTTTCATCGGCTTTCCATAATATACGCTAAGTGGATGGTTGCATCTATGTATCATACCTGTTATGAATACTGTGTTTATAATTTAAAACCAATAAAGAAGTTGAGTTGAAAAAAAAAAAAAATCATTTTTATTGGATGCAGTTGTAACAGTGCATCCAGGAGCTCCAACAGCAGTGCAGTTAAGGACAGCCAGACGCAGCACAACATTGAAAGACAACAAAAAACAATACTCAAGCGTCAGAGTGTGGTTTAGTGCTAACAGCACTCCATGAAACACTTTATTCAGGACAAGTACTAGAGGACTTGAATGCCCCAGCACCTCAACCTGCAATAGGTCTTCATCATGAAGCAGTCCCAACACATTTCTATGGCAATGCAGAAGAACAATAAGGCTGAGAATTTGAGAGAGAAGCTACATAATGGTGTATATGGGTATAACAAATAGATTCTAGCCTTCCCGTCTCACATGTGGCATCACCACTAAGTTGTAGCCTGCCCTCTCATGAGTCCATAAACTGATCACACCACTGCCCACCATGTATGAAGGCTTGTTTTAGTTTTTGCATGAACCAGAGAGAGTGGCTGTGACAGACAGCACAAGGCTGTGCAGGCGGTAGTTCAGTGTGTATTGAATTTGTGTCTTTTCTTGCACATAAACTGCCACAGATTGTGACTTTCTAATTTGCATGTGCACTTCTTTTGAAAACTGGGTGGGAGACTGGCAGATAAATCTGGGCAGATGTGGATACAGTCAGATAATGCATCAGAAACAAAGACTGAAAACTTCAAATGCTGATAATAAATAATCCAAACGCTAATAATAAAAAAAATGAATAAAAATACAGTCAATATCTATATTCTGTTCCAAAATCAGGTCAGGCAAACAGGTTAATCACCCGTAACAGTAGTTCTAGGAGTGGTATGTTATTCATCCACACTTGTTGGCATGTCCCTTTCCCCTTTAAAGCTTGCTGGAAGGTCTTCAAGCTGTCTCCTCCCACCCACCTGGGTGGTATAACCCTCGGCTCCACCCCATGATGCCAGATCTTAGCCCGTTGGAAGCCAGGTTGTGCGTCGCAGCCGGGGAGGTCGGGTGGGTCAATCTGGATGAATAACATATACCACTCCTAGAACTACTGTTACAGATGAGTAACCTATTTTTTCTAGGGATGTGGATATGTTGTTCTTATCCACACTTGGTGGCAGACACCTGGCAGTTCTCTGGGAGGAGGGAGGCAAGGCACACACTCCTACTTAGGGAACAGAGAGACTGAAGAACTCTGGTCCCAAAACCAGCATCCCGGCATGACTCAAGATTGATGTGGTAATGGGTGATGAAGGTGTTTGCTGTCTTCCAGGTAGCAGCCCTGCAGATTTCCTGGATAGGGATAACCCTGGAAGCAGCCACTGACGCAGTGGTACGGCAGGTAGAATGAGCTCTTATCCCTCTGGGAGGCTCCTTGCCCGCCAACCTATAGCAGAGATCAATGCATGATGTAATCCATCTTCCAATCATCTGCTTTGCTGCAGGCCTGCCAGGTGCGGCTTCAGCGTAGGTGGAAAACAGCTGCCGAACCGCTCCCTGAACTTTTGCCATCCTCTCCTTATAGTAGGAGAGAACACATCTCAGGTCCAGAGTATGAAGCCAGTACTCGGTATCTGAGGTGTAGTTCGGGTAGAACACAGGGAAAGTCAACACCTGAATAAGGTGAAACTCTGACACCATCTTCGGGAGGAAGTTCGGGTGGGGACGCAGGACAACCTTGTCCCAGTGGAAGACCAGATAAGGAGACTCCACCAAAAGCGCCTGGAGCTCCCCAGTCCTTCTGGCGGACATGACAGCCACCGGGAAGGCCATCTTCCACGACAAGTGTGACATCTCACACTTGCGCATTGGTTTGAATGGCTTGCCCATGAGCTTTGCCAAAACCATCAGTAAATCCCACGGAGGTGGAGGTTCAGGCACCAGAGGGGATATGTGATCGAGGCCTTTGAAAATACGCCAGACCACTTTCCCCGTGCCACTATCTGCTGACCAGCCCACGCCCGGCAAGCAGAGATGGCTGACAGGTGCACCTTAAGGGTCAAAGACCCCCCCCTTTGGACAGAGACCAAAGGTAGTTTAAAATGCTCACCAGGGGACAGGAGAGCGGGTCCAGGCCCTTGCCCTGGCACCAAATGGAAAACCTTTTCCATTTGAAGGCGAAGCACTGTCTGGTCAACTCCCTTCTGGATGCTTCCACTACTGTGAGTACATCCTCAGCGAGACCCAAAGCCTGGAACTCTAGTCGCTCAGGTACCAGGCTGTCAGGTGCAGGGAATGAAGGTCCGGATGGAATTACTTCCCCTGACTGACTGATATGAGGTCCAGGCATGCTGGAAGACGCCTCGGGAGCCTGCTGAGGCTGAGGAGATCTGGATACCAGAATCACCTGCGCCTTGTTCCTCCTCACCTTGAGCAGCACCCTGTGGATCAAGGGAAATAGAGGGAAGGTGTTAAAGAGGCCTGTGGTCCATGGCCTCGAGAAGGCATCCCCCCTGCAGCGATCCCCGCTGAGGGGGGTGGGTGTGAAACAGCCTCAGATTGGTGTTTTCTCTGGAGGAAAACAAGTCCACCATCGGTTTGCCCCAGTGGGAGAACAGGCTGTGAGCTACCTCTGGATGGAGAGAAAACTCATGGGATGTCTCGCCTATGTGGCTGAGGGCATCCGCCAGTTGATTTGAGGCTCCTGCCACATAGATGGTTAGGAGATCTGCTTCCAGTCAGTTCACGAGTGTCCAGATGTGGAGCACTTCCCTGCACAGCAGCCGGGAGTGCGTGCCGCCCTGCTTGCTGAGGTAGTACATGGTCGTGATATTGTCCGTCTGGACTTGAACCACTTGACCCAGAAGCTGCTGAGTGAATGCTGACAATGCCAGTCTGACCGCTCTGAGCTCCAACAGGTTGATATAGTATCGGGATTCCTCAGGGGTCCAGAACCCGTGGGCCCTGTTGTTCCCCATGTGGGCTCCCTAGCCCATGAGAGAGACATCAGTCGTGAGGACGACTGTTGGCTCAGGGCAGACAAACGGGATCCCTTCCTGCAACTGTTCTAGGATGGTCCACCACTGGACTGCGTCCCACATCTTCTGGGTCACAGTGATCAGCTGGTCGAAATGACCCAGGCGCTAAGTCCAGTGGGCGGCCAGCTCCCATTGAAGGGGGCGCATATGCCACCAGGCCCAATGGACCATGGTGTTGCAGGCTGCCATGTAACCCAGATGGCGCAGAAAGTCCCAGGTTGGGTGCAAGTGCCCAACTAGAAATGACTGGGCAAAGGAGGAAAGCACCTCCGCCCTGTCCGCTGAGAGCTGAGCTCTGGCTCAGCAAGAGTTGAGCTCTGCCCTGATGAAGCCCATCACCTGAGAAGGCACAAACTCTGACTTGGCCTCATTGATCAGAAGGCCAAGTTGAGAGCAGGTCTAGAGGGCCAGGTCCCTGGACCTCTCCACCTCTTGCTGGATGGAACCTGCCAAGAGCCAATCGTCGAGGTAAGGGTACACTCTGACCCCTTGATGCCTGAGATGGGTTGCTACCACTGCAATGCATTTGGTGAAGACCCATGGGGCTGATGACAGGCTGAATGGCATGGCTCGGAACTTGTATAGGGTTCCCTCTGCCCTGAAGTGGAGGAACCGCTGGTGGGACAGACATATTGGGATGTGAAAGAATGCATCCTGCAGATCCAGTGAGCAGAACCACATGTTTTGCTCTAGAGATGGTATAATCTGTGACAGTGTTACCATCCTGAAGGTGCGTGCCCTGAGATATTGATTCAGGTTGTGCAGATCTAGAATGGGACACCAGCCCCCCTCCCGCTTCGGGACAAGAAAGTACCTGGAAACGAACCCTGGGTTGGCTGGAGGATCTGCCACTTGAACCACTGCCTCAAGGAGGAGCTGGGCTATGACGTCTCTCAGAGCCGACCGAGCATGGGCTGATACTCTCTCCTCCCATGGGGCGCGAGCTCGGGTGGTAGGGTACTACTCGAATTCCAGAGGCAGACCCTGGCCGACCACTTCTAAGACCCACCTGTCTGTGGTAACAGCAGACCAGGTGGAAAGTAAGTGGTGGAGATGGCCCCCCACGGGAGGACCCAGAGCTGGCGTGACGGGGATAGGCGTGGCAACCCCTATCCCATCACTGGGTAGGCTTGGAGGAAGAGGTTCCAGGGCCTGAACCCTGACCTCCTTGTCTGCGGGCCGCTGGTGCCAAGCCTGTGCCTGCTGTTGCTGCCCACCATGAAAGAAGGGCTGCTGAGCTGCAGGAACAGGGTGCTGAAAATGCTTTTTCTTTTTCTGCTGCTTCTTGGCACCAGGAGTGCTTTGAGCAGAAGTGACTGAGTCCAAGGTGGCACTGGACTGTTCGATTCTCTGAAGGTGACCATCCACACCTGGGCCGAAGAGATCGGTGCCCAGGAAAGGAACATCAGTGAGTCTGTGCTGGGTATCCACCGTAAAGGTGGAAAGCCCAGCCCAGTCAAGCCCTGTGGCGTGAGGCAACTGCGGTTGCCATCGAACGGGTACAAGAGTCCCCAAGGTCCAAAGCCGTCTGAAGTTGCTGCTTGGCAACAGCACAGCCCTGGTCCTGGACCTGCTTGACTGTAGTCTGAAGGTCCGCAGGGAGGTGCAGGAGAACTTCATCCAAGGACCCCAGAAGGGCATGGAAAAAGTGTGCCATGATGATGGCCAAGCTTGCCTGACGGAGGCCTAGAGAGGAGGCTGCATAGACCTTCCTGGCAGAGTGGTCGAGTTTTTTGGACTTCTTGTCTGGAGGTCTATCGGTGTCAGCAGAGCTGCCTGTACATCTGAACACAGAGGCGGTCACTAACCCCTCAGCCAAGGGATGTTCCGTGAACCCCAAAAGGGACCCAATGGGCACCGCATACTTGCGGGCCATCCAGGCAGACGGTGCTGGGCAGGAGGCAGGATGCTGCCAAAACTCCAAGGCCGGGCCAACAATGGCTTCGGCCACAGGAAAGGCTTCCGTAAGAGTATTCCCTCTTTTGAGAATATCAGTAAGAGGGTACGCCGCCCATTTCTGAACAGGTTCCAGGGGCATCCCCATGGATTCGGAGATAAGGCGGAGAATCCCTTGAAAAGACGAATGTCCCTCCTCCGTCGACAGACTACCGACTGATTCATCATCCAGTGGGTGAGAGTGAAGGTTGGTGTCGTCAGTATCCGAGGTATCCAGATAAATCAGTCAACCACCAAGATCTCTCTCAACATGCCTGGGATGATCAGGAGTAAGGGCGACCGATATCCTATGAGGAAGACCTGGGACTGTTCGGGAATCCTTCGTAGGAGCCCCTCCCGAGGGCTGTTTTGGTTGCGGCTCCACCACTATCGGCGGGGAGACCGGTTTGGGCTGAACCGGGGCAGGTTTTGCCAGCTCCATGGGCGGAGAGACCGATTTAACTGGTTCCAAGGGAGTCGGCTTCGGCCTAGGAGGCGAGAGCCACATAATGGCCAGGATAGAAACCGAGGAAGGCTTCTGCCCGGACAGAATGAGCTGTTGCCATATCAAATCTTTGTAGCGTTGACGGAGTTTCCACCGAAGCCTCTTCTCATCCAAGGAGAATGAAGATGAGTGGTGACGTCGCTTGCATTTGGTGCGCTTATGCGCCTTCCTTGGTCTGTTGGTTGAGGGAGTCCGAGATCTCGACCTCAATCGGACTGGCCGACTGGGTCGCTCATGAGACACCGGTGAAACCGGTGATTTTCCTGGATCTGAGACTGACTCCTCGATAGGATTCCCAGCAGGCTGGGTCTCCTCATTGGGGATAAACAAGACTGGAGTCTTGTTAAGAGAGTTGTCGACCTCCTCGGCCGACAACCGATCGACAGAGCTGAAAGTTAACTCAACTATGTCTTCGATTGAAACTTTGGCCGGCTGGCCTCACGGTGGGACGGAGAAGCCAGTGGCTGAAGTTGCAATCTCGACCGAGGTCGAGGGTGGAGACTCCTGGGACCGAGATCGCTCTCGATCCCAAGAATGTCTTTGCCGAGACGAAGAATCTTTCGGTTCCTTGTCCTTTTTACAGGACCGGGAGGAATGCGAGCCCGTAGGTCCCTCGCCCTTAGTGGGGAGAGAAAGTCATATCTCCTGAAAGGAGCCAGAGAAACTGGAGCCCAGGTTGAGCGGAAGGAATTTCGGCCAAGAGGAATGCTCCGCAGCACACGCCACCTCTTCCTCGAAGGCCTGCATCTGTTCCAATTGCTCAGTTGACCCCACAGCCACAGAGACCGCCCACCAAGCCTCTTTGGATTTCACAGTTGCATTCAGTTTCTGAAAATACTACAAAGACCCAAAATGGGGGCCGGGGACGGGGTGCACGCTAGACATACAAAAATACTATTTAGCTAGTCAAATGATTCTAATCTGCACATGGGCTAAGCAACGCTGAGACTCAGGCTGGTATGCAACTGAAGAGGGAAAGAAAGCTCCTCAACCACTCTTCTTGCTAGCATGTGGGGAGGTGGTGGACGGGGGGGGGGTCAGGACAATCCATGGGTAAAGCACTCATTAAAACTACTAGGCCAGGTCAGACGCAAATTGACATCCACCTTCTCAGTGGGCCCACTGTCATTAATCCGGTATCATCCAGATTTCCTCTCTCCTAGAGGAGATCAGGGATTTGCACAGTGTGAAGCTAAAGGCCTCACTAGGTTTGCACAGTTTTATATGAATGGCACATGTCTGTCATTCCAACAGCTTAAAGATAAATACTATCTGGACCGTACAGATTTCTTCAGATTTCTGCAGGTCAGAAACTTTATAAAAAGTGCTGATAACGATTCACTAATAAACAGACCTATGTCACCCTGGGAAGATTTTACATACAGCGTAGTTAAACTGAAGAGAAAGGTCAGATGTATATCAGAGGTGTACTCACTGTTAGTTGAACAAGATCCTGACCCTCTGGAGAGGGTGAAGGAGGTGTGGGAAAGGGAAATTCAAGAGATAATCCCTAGGGAAGACTGGGACAGAAGACTGAAAATAGGGTGGCGAGCCACTACCTCCCCAAGTTGGAGGGAATTCTTTTGGAAAATCTTGATTCGCTTTTTGAGGACCCTTACGGTAACACGCCATTTCCAGACATCTTATTCTGACCTATGCTGGCGAGACTGTGGCAATGTGGGGGAACCACTCACACATTTTCTGGGCATGCCTAGAAATTAAACATTTCCGGCTCTCCATGAAGGAGACAATAACGCAAGTCTCATCAGTAGATATTTTAGACACCTTCTTGACTTGGATACTTGGTGCCCCGGCAGCAGCAGGACTTGCCCGTTCTCAGAGAAAATTTGTTCTAGCCACCCTGGTAGCGGCATTGAACTGTATCACATCTCATTGGCTAAGTAAAATTACCCCACCCTAAAAGAATGGGAGTCCAGAATGTCATCTATAGCTGGAACGGATGACAGCCAGCCTACACCTGAGGGTGGATAAGTATAAGATGATTTGGGACCCCTGAGTTAACTGGATAGAAAACAATGGGGAGGAGGGATTTTCAGATGGGAATTAGTGCTTCCTGGTCACTGTCTACACTAATCAGGCAAGGGACATCAGGGAGAACCCCTGTGCAGATAATGACCACACTAAGAGACGGCCTCCTGACCCTCGACTGACTACATTTATTATCCCAGCTCTCAAGGCCCAAGTAAACCTGCTCAATCACCCATAAAGACCCCTTGTGATTCAGCCTTTGCCTTTTCCTTCTCTTTTTTCTGGTCCCCATTTCCTCCACTACTGGGGGCAAATTGCACTCCCGGTCCAACTCATACCTCTCAAGTGTCCCTCATTACGAGGGACATCCCTCATTTTGCCTCTTAAAATTGCTCTGTCCCTCATGGAAATGATGCTGCCCACACAGAGAATGTGCTGTAAATTCAGATGTTAAAGCAGAAACTCTTAATATTCTAAAATACTAAATCCAAAATAAACTTTGTACAAGTAAACACTATGGTTTTCACAGTGTTCTGAACTTGTATTTCCATGTTTGAGGGTGTGTCCCTCATTCTGAGGGTCTGTGTCCTTCATTGTCCCTCATTTTGACTGTCCAAAAATGTCCAGGTCCCTCATTTCAGTGACAAAAGGTTGAGAAGTATGGTCCAACTCTCTTTTAACCCAGAACTAAGCACTTTACCTTACTGAATGAGTAAAATAAGAACTGACCGATTACTCCTATAATGCAGCCCATTTTTCTTCCGTAGGTCAATTTTATTTGAAATCCAGGCACTTGTATATAGTTAATGAAATAGGAACTGTTCTTTTGTTTTTTTAGAGTTAGCTAACTGGAGAGATGTGGTAATGATAACAAAGTGATGACATAAACTTGAAGGATGGTCTCCAGGAGTAAGTACACGTTTAGTGGGTTAAGATCTTAACTATGATTACAATGGATATGTCTTGAAGGCGGTATGATCTGATGTATTGTATACGCTATATCTGAATAAAGTCTGAGTTTCAAAAAAAAAATACAGTCAATATATGGTGCAGTCATAGAAAATAACCCCAGTGCTTCACATCCAAGGGGCCATTTGCGCTTAGGTTAGACTCAGTTGAAGATCCGGCCCATCCAGTCCAACCTTGGCTGGAAATACCACATCTCTTCCTGCCTTTTTCAATCTGTTGTTTCACAAGTTTATATGATCAGTCGACAATGGTGGCCATGCAGTACAATCCTAGCAAGGACTTGGGCCGGGTACACGATGAGCGGGAATGAGCAGCACAGGAGGTTTACATTACCAGGGGCTCCTGGCCACATAAGCACAGGTGCGGCATATTTGCCCCTGTTCAAGAACTGGGGGCACCAAGATGGACCTTGTGACCCTTTTCACTTTAAAGGAAACATAAACTTGTTTTTTTTTTTTTTTTTGTTCCTATACCTAGAAATCTGGGCATGTGCAAAGCCTGTTTAATAATCCAAGTGTATTAGTTTTTGTGTGTTTAAAATCATCCTGTTTTTTTCCCTTGTTTAGGGTCTTCGTTAATGCTGCCTTTTTCCTGCACGGTATATTAATTTTTGAAATTACTTATAAAGTTCTAGAACTTGGTGAAATCACTGAGCAGAAACCCTGCATGGCAAGCTTCAATCTAGGCTTCTGCTCAGCTGACATCACTGGGTTCTGGAATTTTTATGTAATTAAAAAACTGATACTGGGTGGGGGAAAAAGTAGCATTAACAAGGCACCCTTAATAAAAAAAATAGGACTATTTCAATACAAACACATAAAACAGTATACTGGGGGTAATAAATGGACTACATACATAACCAATTTCTAATTATATTTTAAAAATGTAAAAAACAAGATTCATGTTCTCTTTAAATTACTATGCTTTACACACACTGTTTGAGCCCAATGAAAAGTACATACTGTGGATACCAGAGCTGAATTGATCTACTGTTAATAGACCTCAAAAAATCTAATCTAAATAAAAGTTTAAAAGCAACAGAAACATTAGCTTTCTCTAAGGAAGGTAATAATGTGGTGTATTTGAGCCACGTGGATGGCACAAGAAGAATGTTCTAATATGCTGGTGTCCCACGCACAGTCTTCAACATGGAACCCCAGTGTCTTGGCATGGAGAACACAGGAATCCTCCTCCAGCTCTGGAAGCCTCCTGGACTCTTGTATGGCCAAAAAACTGGATCAGTGTCCTTCCTGCCAGTTTTCTCCCAGTGCAGTGGGCACCACTGTGGGGTTGAGCCACCGAGGAAACAATACTAGCAGAAGTGGTTTGGGGATTGAGGGGTGCAGGAGGCCAGCAGGACTACAATGAGCACATTTTTAATGAGCTGCTGACCCTTCAGGGAACACTTTAAAAACACAATATCAAGATATAATTCAGCTTGCATTTCACGTATCATCTATACGTTTCTCCTCCCCATTATTTATTGCAGAGGACATTGGCACAAAATTGGGGGGGCAACAATTTCAAGCAGAATTAATCTGTCTATATTTTCAAAGTGAACGTCTGTCTGCAGCAAGATAGCAGATTGGCTGCAAAACACAGAGTCTGTATTGTTTTGATACATGCCTCAATTTTATGATATATCTGCTTTAAATCATAGAACCCATGCAAACACTCGGGGTCTTTTCAAAATAGGGCACATGAGTTTTGGAGTAATTGGGTGGATGCAGGCGCTCATGGAAGACGGTTTGTATTCTCTACTTCTGAAACCCTCCCCCGGATACTTATCCCTTGTGGTTCATCTGCCACTAGAGCATATGCCCCTCTTGAAGTCACAATCCGCTGTTGTGACATGACAATATGTCTCCATGGGAAAACTGTGATGTCACAAGAACAGGATTATAATGTCAAGCGGGGATGACTAAGCAACACGAGCAGATGAAATCTTATTTAACAAAGATCCTGTTTTCCATGCTAATTACCTCGGTAATAAATCAATGGGAGAAGAAACATAGAGCTAATGTGAAATGTAAACTGAATTATGCCTAAATATCACTTTTTTTAAAGTTTTCTAGATGTCAGCTGATGTTTAAAAGTAGAAAAGAATGCTAGATTTTTTCTATAAGTAGGAGGTCTCAGTTTTATTTTTTGTAACCAGGTAAGGCCCACTGGGCACAAATACAGGTTACTCACCTGTAACAGGAGTTCTAGGAATGGTATATGTTGTTCATCCACAGTGTCTAGCAGGTTCCTTGCAGCTTTAAATCTTCAAGCTTCAAGTTTTCAAGCTGGCTCCTCCCACCCACCCGGGTGGTAAAACTCTCGGCTCCGCCCCATGACGCCAGATCTAGCCCACTAGAAGCCAGGATATGCGCCGAAGCTGGGGTGGGGATGTAGGATGAATACAGGTTATTTTGAATCTCCTGTTACAGGTGAGTAAATACAGGGTTACTCACCTGTAACAGGAGTTCTAGGAATGGTATATGTTGTTCATCCACACTATCTGGCAGGTTCCTTGCCGCTTTAAATCTTGCCGAAGGTCTTCAGCTAGCTCCTCCCACCCACCCGGGTGGTAAAACTCTCGGCTCCGCCCCATGACGCCAGATCTGGCCCGCTGGAAGCTCAGGTTGTGCTTGTCCCGGGAGGTCGGGGATTGTGTGGATGAACAACATATACCATTCCTAGAACTCCTGTTACAGGTGAGTAACCTGTATTTCTAGGGACATGGATATGTTGTTCATCCACTATCTGGCAGACTCCTTAGCAGTTCTCCGGGAGGAGGGAGGCAAGGCGACACCCCTAATACTTACTTGGGGAACAAAGATTGAGAACCGAGGCCCCAAAACCAGCATCCTGGCGTGACTCAAGGTCGATGTGGTAGTGGAAATAAAGGTGTGCTGACTTCCAGGTAGCAGCCCTGCAGATCTCCTGGATAGGGACATCCCTGGAAGCAGCCACCGATGCAGCAGTATGGCGGGTAGAATGAGCTCTTATCCCTCTGGGAGGCTCCATGCCCGCTAACTCATAGCAGAGATTTATGCAGGAGGTGACCCATCTGCCTATCGTCCGCTTGGCTGCAGGTCTGCCAGGTGCGGCTTCAGCGTAGGTGACAAACAGCTGGCGAACCTCTCCCCGAATTTCAGCCGTGCGCTCCTTATAATAAGCGAGCGCCCTTCTAGGGTCCAGAGTATGGAGCCTATATTCGGCCTCCGAGGTGTGATTGGGGTAGAACACCGGCAGAGTCAACACCTGATTAAGGTGAAACTCCGACACCACCTTCGGAAGGAATTTCGGGTGGGGGTGTAGGACAACCTTGTCCCTGTGGAAGACCAGGTAAGGAGACTCGATGCTAAGCGCCTGGAGTTCTCCCATCCTTCTGGCTGACGTGATAGCCACCAAGAAGGCGGTCTTCCACGACAGGTGGGGGAGACCACACCTGTGCATTGGTTCGAATGGCTTGCCCATGAGCTTTGCCAGTACCAGCAGTAAATCCCACGGAGGTGGGGGTTCCCGCACTGGAGGGGAAATGTGATCAAGGCCTTTGAAAAAGCGCCCGACCACTTTTTCCTGCGCCACTGACTGCTGACCGGCCCGCCCGCGTAAGCAGAAATGGCTGCCAGGTGCACCTTAAGGGTCGTCGACCTAAGCCCTTGACTAGATAGGGACCATAGATAGTCCAAAATGCTTGCCACAGGGCACGAGAAAGGGTCCAACCCTTTTTCCTGACACCAAATGGAGAACCTCTTCCATTTGAAGGCATAGCATTTTCTGGTCGACTCCTTACGGGACGCCTCAACGACGTTGAGGACCTCGTCGGAAAGACCCAAGGCCTGGAACTCTAGCCGCTCAGGAACCAGGCCGTTAGGTGCAGGGACTGAAGGTCCGGATGGAACACCTTCCCCTGATTGACTGAGAGCAGGTCCGGGTGAGCTGGAAGCTGCCGCGGAGTCCTGGAGCTGAGACTGAGGAGATCTGGGTACCAGAACTGGCGAGGCCAGTCTGGGGCTATCAGAATCACCTGCGCCTTGTCCCTCCTCGCTTTCAGCAGGACCCTGTGAATCAGGGAATGGGGGAAAGGTGTAAAAGAGGCCCGGGGTCCACGGCCTCGAGAAGGCATCCCCCTGCAGCGAGCCCTGCTGAGGGGGGCGGGCATGAAACAGCCTCAGCTTCGCGTTCTCCCTGGAGGCAAACAGATCCACCAGAGGTGTGCCCCAGCGGGAGAACAGGTCTTGTACTATCTCCGGCAGGAGAGACCACTCATGCGATGCAGCCCCTATCCGGCTCAGGGCATCGGCCAGGGTGTTGGGCTCCTGCCACATGAATGACCAGGAGATCCGCCTCCAGGCTGCGCACTAGTGACCAGATGCGGGAGACTTCCTTGCATAGAGGCAAGGAGCGCCCCGCCTGGCGGTTTAGATAGTACATGGTCGTGGTATTGTCCGTCTGGACTCGGACCACTTGACCCGGAGAAACAGAGCAAAGGCGGTGAGAGCTAGGCGGACCGCACGGAGCTCCAGCAGGTTGATATGGCATCGGGACTCCGGGACCAGAGGCGTGGCACTCGTGTTCCCCCAGATGGGCACCCCAACCCATCAAAGAGGCGTCGGTCGTTAGAGAGACCGTCGGCTCGGGGCGGACAAACGGGATACCCTCCTGCAGATGAGATGGAACGGTCCACCACTGGAGAGCGTTCCACATCTCCTGGGTCGTCCACACACGCTGGTCCAGAGGATCGCAACGCTGTGACCACTGACTGGCCAGTCCCCACTGGAGGGGGTGCATGTGCCAGCGTGCCCAACGGACTACGCTGGTACAGGCCGCCATGAGACCCAGAAGTCGCAGGAAGTCCCGGGCAGGGCGCGATTGCCCAACCAGAAATGACTGGGCAAAGGAGGTAAGAACCTCGGCCCTGTCCGCCGGGAGCCGTGCTCTGGCTCGAAGAGAGTCGAGCTCTGCCCCGATGAAAGATATCACATGCTTCGGCTCGAGTTCCGACTTGGCCTCGTTGACCAGGAGGCCCAGTTGAGAGCAAACCCGGAGGGCCAGATCTCTGGACCGCTCCACCTACAACCTGGAGGGGGCTGCTATCAGCCAATCATCCAGGTAAGGGTACACCGGACCCTCGGCGCCGCGAAGGCTGTCACCGCTGCGATGCATTTGGGAAGACCCTGGGAGCTGAAAAAGGCGAAGGGCATGGCCTGGAACTCGAAGAGGATCCCTCCGCCCTGAAGCGGAGGAATCTCTGATAAGACGGACGGATAGGACGTGAAGAACGCAGCGTCCTGAAGTCCAGAGAACAGAACCACACGCCTGTGTTCCAGAGATGGTATTATCTGAGCCAGAGTGACCATTCTGAAGGTTCGAGACCTTAGGAACTTGTTCAGGTCGTGTAGGTCCAGGATGGGGCGCCAGCCCGTCGTTGCTTGGGACCAGGAAGTACCTGGACACGAACCCGGTTCTGATGGTGGGTCCTCTATCTCTTATCACCCCTTTAGAAGGAGTAGGGCGATGTCAGCTCGACGAGCCTGTAGAGATTCTGGGGACCCCGGCCCACGAGGACGGCCCTGAAGGGCTGGCCGCTCGCCGACGAGAGGCAGGCCTCTTCCACCACCTCCAAACCCACCTGTCCGTGGTAACAGCGGACCAGGCAGAAAGGAAGTGTCACTGCCCTCTAATGGGGAACCAGGGCGAGGGTGACAGGGATGGGGGCGACACCCCTCAACCCGTCACTTTGCAGGCTTGGAGGAAGGACCGGCCGAGGGACCACCAGGGCCTTTTCCTCCTTGCTTCCTATTTGAGGGAGCTGGTGGCTTGGGCTTGGAATACCAAGGTCTAGCCTGCTGGCCCTGATGCTGATGTTGGGCGGACGTGCAGCGGGAGCAGAGGGTGAAAGGGTTTAGGCTGAGGCTTACGACCCTTGTCTCTCTGCAGTGACAGACCGAGTCCAAGGTGGCATTGGACTCTCGATCCTCTGGAGGTGGCCTTCCACTCCAGGGTCGAGAGGTCTGTTCCCAAGAAGGGACGTCCGCAAGCTTGTGCTGGGTATCCGAGGTGAAAGTGGATATCCTCAGCCAGCCCTCGATGCATGGCCACAGCGGCCGCCACTGACCGGGCACAAGAATCCCCGATATCCAAGGCAGTCTGGAGCTGCTGCTTGGCTACTGCTCTGCCCTGGTCCCGCACCTGCTTGACCGTGGTCTGCAGGTGGGCGGGAAGATGAGGGACAACCTCATCCAGGGAGCCCAACAGGGCATGGGAGAAGTGCGCCATGAGGATGGCTGAACTGGCCTGACGAAGACCAAGAGAGGAGGCAGCATACACTTTCCGCCCGGCATAGTCCAACTTCTTGGACTTTGGCCGGGCGTTTGTCAACGCCCTGGCACTGCCGGCTGCAGCGAAACGCTGTTCGTAACCAACCCTTCAGCGAGGGGTGTTCGGAAAGCCGGACAGAGAGCCCGGGGACGCATTCTCCTGGCCATCGGTGCGAGGACAGGAAGCCGGATGCTGCCATAATTCCAGGGCGGCCGACAATGGCTTTGGCCACGGAAAGTCCCTCGAGGGAGAATCCCTGGTCCAGAATCTCAGTGAGGGGATATCTAGCCCGTTTGGATACGGGTTCAAGCTTCATCCCAGTGGATTCTGAGATGAGCCTAAGAAGTCCGAGGAAGGACGAAGGGCTATCGTCCGCTGACTGCCCCCCAGAGGACTCCAAGTCCAGACGCTTGGAGAATAGGGAGGAGTCATCCGAATCCGACGAATTGTCGAAGAGCTGCCTGGAGCCTGAGCCACTCTCCACTTGCCGAGGCTTATCGGGCGTGAGAGTGACCGACAGCCTGCGGGGAAGGCCCTGGGCCGACCGTGAATCTTTCGACGGTGCCCCGACTGTCGGCTGAGGCGGAGGCGGTTCCACCAAAATTGGTGGAGCAGCTGGAATACGTCGAACAACCGGCCTGGAAACAGGCTCCTCGACCACCACGAGGGGTTGATTCGACTGGTCCGGTGGCAACCATTTGATGGCCGGGGAAGAGGCCTGAGCCGGCTTGTTGCCAGCCAGTAAAAGTTGTTGCCACATGAGATCCTCATATTTTCGGCGCAACTTACGCCGAAGCCTCCCCTCGTCCGAGGAGGAGGAAGATGAGAAGAGCCGCGACGCGCTTACACGATGGCAGACCGAGACCGTCTTTGTCGACGGGCGGCTGGACCCAGATCGAACCGAGACCGAAAATCTCGGCCAGCCGAGGTCGGTGAGGCGGGGGCAGATCGGCAATCCCTTGACTCGGACGACAGACCGCGGCTCTGGGGCGGGCGCAGATGAGCCGGCGGTATCCACAGTCCTCGCCCGGGGGAACCGGGAGGAGGGAATCTCAGCCTCCAGCCGAAAACCGTCTAATGGTGAAAAAATCTCGACCCGTCGAAGGTGTCTCAGTCACCCTGGCCTGGCCAGGGCACCGTGAAGCCAGTGGCGAGCGAAAAATCGACCGAAGTCGACTGTCGACAAGGAGGAGATCTTTCCCGCTCCAGGAGGCGTCGTCGATGGGACTTACCACTTTCATCCCGACCGATGAAGCGGTCCGAAGAGATTGGACCCTCGCCATAGTTGAGAGGGTCAGGCAAAGCTCATAGCGAAGCTGAGTAGGAGGCCCCAAGAAAAAAGCGGGCAACGCAGAAGATGGTAGCAGCCTGAGCTGCCTCTTCCTCGGGCAACCAACTGTTCTAGTTGTTCAGCGGATCCGCAGCCGCGGAACAGCCAGTCGAAGCCTCCTTGGATTTAACGGAGGAAATCTCCTTTAAAGGCGCCTAGTTGAGGCGAACGGCAGCGGTCCTCGGGGCGTGGAGCCGAAAGGAGAAACACAGATCGCAAGCCTGCGGGTGATGCTCCTGGCCAAGGCAGTAGCGCTGCGTGGAGTCTTGAGTCCGTCGAGACATCTTCTGCCCACAGGGACATCTCCAAAATCCGGGAGTTGATTTGTCCATCGCAGCCGCGAGGAAAGAAGACCGAAGAAGGTAAAGTTTAATTTTTGAAAATTTCAAACCGAATTTTTGAGCCCCAAAGCTTAAGCATGAAGGCGTTAAGAGGGAACCTGAGCTTCCAAAGCGGTAAGGAAGATCCTGGCGTCATGGAGGCGGGCCGAGAGTTTTACCACCGGGGTGGGTGGGAGGCTAACGAAGACCTTCCAGCCCAAGATTTAAAAGCGGCAAGGAACCTGCCAATGAGTGTGGATGAACAACATATCCATGTCCCTAGAACCTGTATTTCTAGGGATGTGGATATGTTGTTCATCCACACTGTCTGGAAGACTCCTAGCAGTTCTCCGAGAGGAGGGAGGCAAGGCGCACACCCCCTACTTGGGAAATAAAGACTGGAAAACATCCCGGCATGACTCAAGGTTGATGTGGCAGTGGTGATGAAGGTGTGTGCTGACTTCCAGGTAGCAGCCCTGCAGATTTCCTGGATAGGGACGTCCCTGGAAGCAGCTACCGATGCAGCGAATGCACGGGTAGAATGAGCTCTTATCCCTTTGGGAGGCTCCATGCCTGCCAACCTATAACAGAGATCTATGCAGGAGTGACCCACCTGCCTATCGTCCGCAACTGCAGGTCTGCCAGGTGCGGCTTCAGCGTAGGTGACAAAAGCTGGTGAAAAAGCTCTCCTGAACTACAGATCCGCTCCTTATAATAGCAGAGCACTCTTCTAGGGTCCAAAGTATGGAGCCTATGTTAAAGCCTCTGAGGTGTGATTGGGGTAGAACACTGGCAGAGTCACACCTGGTTAAGGTGAAACTCCGACACCACCTTTGGAAGGAATTTCAGGTGGAGTGCAGGACAACCTTGTCCCTGTGAAGACCAGATAAGGAGACTCGATGGGCGCCTGGAGCTTTCCCATCCTTCTGGCTGATGTGATAGCCACCAAGAAGGTGGTCTTCTACAACAGGTGAGAGATGTCACACCTGTGCACCGGTTGAATGGCTTGCCATGAGCTTGTAATACCAGCAGTAGACCCCATTAGGTGAAGGTTCTCGCACCAGAGGGATATGTGATCAAGGCCTTTGAAAATGCACCGACCACCTTCTCTGTACCACCGCACTGCTTGCCCGCGCCCGGAAAGCAGAGATGGCTGGTGCTCACCTGAAAGTCGTCGACCAAAGCCCTTGCTGAAGGGACCAGTACTCCAGAATGCTTGCCAGGAACAGGAGGAAGGGTCCAGGCCCTTGCACCTGACACCAAATGGAGAATCTCTTCCAGTGAGGCGTAGCATTTTCTGAGTCAGACTCATGCGGGATGCCTCAGCGGCGTTGAGGACCTCGTCGGAAAGACCCAAGGCCTGGAACTTTAGCGGCTCAGGAACCAGGCCGTCAGGTGCAGGGATTAAGGTCCAGATGGAATACCTTCCCTGACTGACTGAGATCAGGTCGGGCGGGCTGGAAGCCGCCTCAAGAACCTGGGCTGAGACTGAGAGATCTGGATACCAGAACTGCGGGGCCAGTCTGGGGCTACCAGAATCACCCGCCTTTGTCCCTCCTCACCTTAAGAAGCACCTTTGGATCAAGGAATTGGGGAAAGGCGTGAAGAGTCCAGGGTCCACGGCCTCAAAAGGCATCCCCTGCAGCGAACCCTGCTGAGGGGCGGGCATGAAAACAGTCTCAGCTTTGCATTCTCCCTGGAGGCAAGAGGTCCACCAGTGCCCCAGTGGGAGAACAGATCTTGTACTTACCTCCGGCAGGAGAGACCACTAGTGGGGCATGGCCCCTATCGGCTTAGGGCATTGGCTGGGGTGTTGGAGGCTCCTGCCACATGGATGGCAAGGAGATCCGCCTCCAGGCTGCGTCCGAGTGACCAAATGCAGAAAGCTTCCCTGCACAGAGGCATGGAGCGTGTCCCGCCCTGGCGGTTTAGGTAGTACAAGGTCGTGGTGTTGTCCGTCTGGACCTGAACCACTTGACCCCGTAGAAACGGAGTGAAGGCGGTGAGGGCTAGATGAACCGCTCGAAGCTCCAGCGGGTTGATGTGGCATTGGGACTCCCGAGGGGACCAGAGGCTGTGCACTCTGTGCTCCCCCAGATAGGCACCCCAACCCATCAGAGAGGCATCGGTCGACAGAGAGACCGTCGGCTCAGGGCAGACAAATGGGATGCCTCCTGCAGATATGCTGGAGCGGTCCACCACTGGAGAGCTCCACATTCCCTGGGTCACTGTCACTAGCTGATCCAGAGGATCGAAGTGCTGTGACCACTGGCTGGCCAGCCCCATTGAAGGGATGCATGTACCAGTGGGCCCAGCGGACCACGCTGGTGCAGGCCGCCATGAGGCCCAGGGCGCGCAGGAAGTTGCGGGCAGGGCGCGATTGCCCAACCTGAAATGATTGGGCAAAGGAGGAAAGAACCTTGGCCCTGTCCACTGGGAGCCGTGCTCTGGCTCGTAGAGAGTCGAGCTCTGCCCCGATGGATTGTATCACCTGCTTTGGCACGAGATCCGACTTGGCCTCGTTGATGAGGAGGCCAACTTGAGAGCACACCTGGAGGGCCAGATCTCTGGACCACTCAACCTCCGCTCTGGAGGGGGCTGAAATCAACCAGTCGTCCAGGTTTACACCCAGACCCTTCGGCGCCGCAGAAATGCTGTCATCACTGCTATGCATTTGGTGAAGACCCTGGGAGCTAGGGAAAGGCCGAAGGGCATGGCCCAGAACTCTTAGAGGGATCCCTCCGCCCTGAAGTGGAGGAATCGCTGGTGGGACGGACGGATTGAGACGTGAAAGAACGCGTCCTGAAGGTCCAGAGAACAGAACCACATGCCTCGTTCCAAGGATGGTATTATCTGAGCCAGAGTAACCATCCTGAAGGTCCGAGACCTTAGGAACCTGTTCAGGTCGTGCAGGTCGAGAATGGAGCGCCAGCCCCCCCGTCCGTTTTGGGACCAGGAAGTACCTGGACAAAACCCCGGGTCTGGAGGAGGATCCGCCACCCTCCTGATCACCTCTTTTTCAAGGAGCAGGGCGATATCGGCTCGGCGAGCCGACAAAGAGGCTGCAGACCCCATAGCCCCCCGAGGGGCGACGGCTCGGAAGGGCGGAGCCTGCTCGAACTCCAGGGGCAGGCCCCTTCCTACCACCTCCGACATCCAACGGTCCATGGTGATAACGGACCAAGCAGAAAGGAAGTGGTGGAGCCGTCCCCCCACAGGGGGGAGCGATGAGGCTTGGGGCAACACCCCTCAACCTGTCACTGGGCAGGCTTAGAGGAGGGACCAGCCGAGGGACCTCCTGGGCCTTTACCTCCCTGCTTCCTGTTGGAGGAAGCCGCAGGCTTGGGATGCCAAGCACGAGCCTGCTGGCCCCGGTGCTGGTGCTGTTGGGCCGGACGTGCTGCAGGCGTAGGACGACGAAAGGACTTGTGCTGCTGCTGTCTGTGGCCTTTGTCCTTCTGGGCAGAGGTGACCGAGTCCAGAGTGGCACTGGACTTTTCGATCCGCTGGAGGTAACCTTCCACTCCAGGGCCGAAGAGGTCTGTCCCCAGGAAGGGGACATCCACCAGTTTGTGCTGGGTATCTGCCGTGAAGGTGGATATCCTCAGCCATGCTCTGCGGCGCATGGCTACCGCGGCCGCAACTGATCTGGCACAGGAGTCTCCAATGTCCAAAGCTGTTTGGAGCTGCTGTTTAGCCACCGCCCTACCCTGGTCCCGTACCTGCCGGACCGTGGTCTGCAGATCAGCCGGGAGATGAGAGATCACCTCATCCAGGGAGCCCATGAGGGCGTGGGAGATGTGTGCCATCAGCACAGCCGAGCTGGCCTGGCGGAGGCCAAGGGAGGACACAGCGTACACCTTGCGCCTGGCATAGTTCAGCTTTTTGGAATCCTTGTCGGGGGGCTTGTCCACATCCCTAGTGTTCCCAGAATGCCGGAAAACGCTGTCGGTGACCAACCCATCGGCAGAGGGCTGTTCTGAAAAACTGGGCAAAGAAGCCGGTAGGGACCGCATACTTCCTGGCCATCCTGGCCGAAGGCGCAGGACAGGAAGCAGGCCGCTGCCAGAGCTACAAGGCTGGACCAACAATGGCTTCAGCCACCAGAAAGGCCTCCGTGGGTGAATCCCCTCGGTCCAGTATCTCCGTTAGGGGATACTTGGCCCGCTTGGATATGGGCTCAAGCTGCATCCCGGTGGACTCCAAGATGAGCCGAAGCAAACTCATGAAGGACGATGGGCTTTCGTCCATCGACTGGCCCCCGGAGGACTCCCAGGTCAATGGGCCTGGAGAACAGGGAGGAGTCATCGTCGGACTCTGAGGAGTCCGCGAAGAGCTGCCTGGGGCCTGAGCTACCCTCCACCTGCTGAGGACAGTCGGGAGTGAGGGTGACCGACAACCTGTGGGGCAGACCCTGACCTGACCGAGAGTCCTTGGTCGGTGCCCCTGATTTCGGTTGTGGAGGCAGAGGTTCCATCAGAATCGGTGGGGCAGCTGGTTTCGGCCGAACAACTGGCCCAGGCTTGGGCACCTCGACTACAGCGAGGGGTTGTTTTGGCTGCTTGGGTGACAGCCACTTGATGGCCGGGGAAGGCGACGGCGTCGGCTTGTTCCCGGACAGAAGTAACTGCTGCCACATCAGGTCCTCGTAGCGTCGACACAACTTGCGCTGAAGCCTCTCCTCTTCCGAGGAGGAAGACGAGGACGAGCGGCGGCACCGCTTACTTCGGTGCCGAGACCGCCGATGTCGGCGGGATCAACTAGACCGAGACGATGTCCAAGACCGAGACCGAGATCCTCGGTGTTTCCGAGGATGGGTCTGAGAAGGGCCGGGGGACACCCACTCTTCCCTCGGCTCTGAAGCCTTAACCAGGGACAGCGGCACCAGAGGCGCAGGCAAGTCCTCAGTCTCCACCGGGGGAACCGGTGAAGAAGGGCTGTCGGCTTCACCAGTTGACAGCCCGTCCACGTTGAGAAAAATCTTGACCGCATCGACAGGTGTCTCAGCCAGCTGACCTGACGGGGACGCCGTGAAGCCAGCGGCCTTAGCTGCAACCTCGGCCGAAACCGAGTGTCGACTGTCCGGGGAAGGGGACCTCTCCCGCTCCCACGAACGCCGACGATGGGACTTACCTTTTGAGTCCTTCTTTCTGGACCAAGAAGAATGTCCCAATGGCCCCTCTCCCTTCGTGGAAAGGGATTGGCAAAGCTCCTTGAAAGAAGCTGAATATGAGGTACCCAGAGAGAGCGGGATAAATGCCGCGACCGAGGAAGAGGATGATGCGGCCTGTGCCACCTCCTCCTCGAGGGCGATCATCTGCTAGAGTTGCTCAGCCGAGCCAGCTGCGTGGTAACACGCCCAGCAGGCTTCAGCCGACTTCACGGTGGGTAGTGCTTCTCCAGGGTGCCCAAGCTGTAACGGGAAGCGCAGTCTTCAGGGCGTTAGCTGAAAAGCGAGCGGCATAACCATCAGGCCTGTGGGTCATGTTCTAGGCCGAGGCAGTAGACGCACGTGGAGTGCGGGTCCGTCCTGGACATTTTCTGCCTACAAGGGCACCGCCAAAATCTGGGAGTCGATTTGTCCATCGCAGCCGCGAGGGAGAAAGTTGACCGAAGTCTTGAAAATCTTAAAATAAGTTTCGGGCGAACCGAAGAATTAGGATCCAGTCTACACACAGAGTGTTAAGGAGGGAACCTGAGCTTCCAAGCGGTAAGGAAGATCTGGCGTCATGGGGTGGAGCCGAGAGTTTTACCATCCGGGTGGGTGGGAGGAGCCAGCTTGAAGACTTTCCGTCAAGATTTAAAGTGGCAAGGAACCTGCCAGACAGTGTGGATGAACGACATATCCATGCCCCTAGAATGCCTGTTTACAGGCTTGACTCAGGAGCATTGGTGTGGTTAAGTGCCTTACCCGGAGTCAAACAGTAAGCAAGTGGAGGGTGTGGGAATCAAATCCAAGCCTGCTGGATATACCAAGCCCATTCACAGCTCATTAATCTAAAGGCTATATTGCCAGTTGCTTAATTGGGACACACAGATCACCCTTCCCCCTTCCAAAGAATATCTGATACTAACTATCCTTTTAAATCAAAGTTTGTTTCTAAAGAAAATGGTCCGTCATGAAAAAGCAGTACCTCAGGTAAGATACGTCTGTGCTGAGGGAAATGAAGGATCGTGTGGTGCATTTTTTTACCATCTAGTAAAGCAAGGACCTCTTCTGTGCTTGGCTGCTGCCAGAGAGACTTCCCCAAACTCTTCCGGGTCTTATGGTGCTCCACTGCAGCCGGGCCCCACATCAACAGCCTGTGTTTATGTAAAAGAAAGGGATTACATGGCAAACCATGGACTAATCAACCCAGAAAAAGTCAGCAAATAAAACAGGATTACCGGTCCTGCTGACTAGTTAAAATGTTTCTACTACATTCTTAATTTCATTTCTTTTGGATGCCAAATGCATTTTGTGCCTCAGAATTCTGAAGACAGTTTTGGATAATACAAAGCAACATTATGTTTATGTGTGGTTTCCCAGCAGTGGTACCACAAGGCTTGTAGTATGTTGGAAGGGAACTAGGACCACGACGTAGAATACAATCAACCTGCGGGACAGCATCCACTTCACTCTACTCCCATGGTGGCAGTGAGCCCCTAGTATACTGCGAGCACTATGCAGGCACAGTGAGGCATCAGCCAGACATTATCTGTTTCTCCCTCCTCCTTTATACTCTGCTGGTCCTAAATCTCTGTGTTATCACAATCTGTTATTATGGCAATGACTGCAATATCACAAAGAGAATTAAAAAATCTGCAGAGGGAAAATCAGGGGATGGGATGAAGTGCGATTGTTTAAGAAATAAAAAAAGTTACCTATACATGGGCCGGCGCAGTGGCATGGAGGGTTGAGGTGCTGGATGTCACATCTGCCACCACGCCAGCTACCTGTGTTCTGCAATGGATTTGAGTTGTTGGAGGTCAGTCGGGGTGGGGGTACTGAGGGTCCTAAGGACTGTTCTCTTCTCCCAAGCAGGGGAAATCTGTTGCTCCCCAATCGACTGCCACCAGGTGATAGCATAGTGACAGTACAAGTATGAGTGGCATGCAGGGAGGAGCCGCAGTGTCTTTTTTTTTTTTTTTTTAATTTCTGTTTATTATTTTGATTTGAACAATAAATTCAAGATCCTCACGCAAGAGGAAACAAGGAAAGAACAGTTTCCATTACTGTTATAACATAGATATGTAGCTCTTACATTCTGATACAGTAGGAGTCGGGGAGAATAAGCAACACTACTTGGTATAACAGTTAACCAATACAGTAGTACCAAACAGATGTCTATGATGCCAGCCGCTTCAGTGGCCTGGGTTGTTGACCATACCGAAGGTAGAATGCCCAGAAAATATATACCACACTAGCCAGTAGTGTTATAGCCCTGCTACCTATAAAGTGAATAGGAAGCATATGTTAAAACCAGTCACTCCCCTCCCACTCCCCTTCTCCACCAATATCCCAAAACATCTCAACATTTATTTTTATTTGAATTTGAAAAACATCTAACATTAGACTTAAGAAAGACCAAATCTTCAGGCTCTGTTGAGTTAAAACAACAGTGAAATAACTTTAAGGAAGGTGCAATTACAAATGAAAGAACATACCCCCAGGTCTTTTAAAACTTAAATAATTATTTAAACAATTTTCCTTCCAATCTGTATACTTATGTACTCTAAAGAGCCATCCCCCTTTATGTAACCAAGAAACAATCGAACACAGCTAAAGATATTCAATAACTACAATGAGTCACTGTATAAATTTTGTAAAAGATCAGGTACTCATCCCTCTGAGTCAGAGCTTTCGGTGCTGGGCACCCTCGCTGATTTATTTAAAATTCGGCCTCTGCTTTCTCAGTCCAATGACCAGCATCCTTGGGGTCAGTAAACTGCTGACTTTTGCCACCATACGTTATTCAGAACCGAGCAGGGAGGAGGAAAGACTGTATGATCTCCAAAGAGCGCAATGTTTGCCTGACCGCATCGAATTGTTTACATCTGGCGCAGGTCTGGATTGAAAGATCAGGAAAGCACTTGATATCACTGCCTTGTATTTCAAGGGGGCAGGCCGCATGAGCGGCACTGATGATAGTGTCCTGGACTTCAGGACCAATGGTCCGCAAGACGACAATCCTGGGCTGGAATGCATCCGCAGGCCGCACCCTCTGTGTTATTCTGTAAGCCTGCCTGAGGTCTGACCACTCAAACTCCTCGGGGATACACAGATGTTCTGCCAACCAAGTCTTGAGATAACTCGGTAAGTTCACCCATTCAGCACTCTCTGGCATTCCAATGAATTGGACATTTCCTGACCTCATAGCATTCTCCACTCCCTCCAAACGACTCCGCAGTTGCTGATTTTCTTTTACAAGTGTAGCGGAGGTATTCTGAGCTGCCAGGGATCATTTCTCTGCACCCTGCACTGCAGTTGTTAGTGAGGCACGGGATGCATCATGGTTCTCTAGTCTGGCTAAAGTTTGACTTCAGGAGGGCTGACTTTGGCAAGATGGGAGAGTGCCTTAGAAAAGCACTAGCAAACAGGCTAGAAGGAGGGGTGCAGCAACAATGGGGAAACATCAGAACTGCCATCACAGAGGCAACAAGCCTTTCTGTGAAGCAAATAAAGACATCAAAAAGAAAGAAAAAGCCACTATGGTTCTGAAAAGAGGTGGTGGGGAAGGTCAGGGAGAAAAAGATAGCATTCAGGAAGTACAAGGAAAGACAGAAGGAGCAGGACAGAGAGCTGTACCAGTTAAGGCAAAAGGAAGCAAGGAGGGAAGTCAGAATAGCAAAGGCCCAAACTGAGGAAACGATAGCCAACTCTGTTAAGAAGGGGGATAAAATCTTTAATTTTATTTATTTATTTATTTTATTAATAAATAAATAAAATAAAATAAAATCTTTAATAGGTACATCAGGGAGCGTAGAAAGACAAAGGGAGGGATAGTGAGGCTGAATAAAATGGATGGTGGGTGGACAGAGAGGGACAGTGAAAAAGCAGGGATACTGAATGAATATTTCTGCTCAGTAGTCACAAAAGAGGAGGAGGGGGAGGTGCCTAATCCAATTAACAGAAGCACTCTGGATTGGGGGGGGGGGGCGATCCCAGTCCTTTCACAGAAGAAAGCGTTCTGAAAGAACTCCTAAAACTGAAGGTGGACAAAGCAATGGGGCCTGATGGACTTCACCCCAGAATTCTAAAAGAATTAAGGGGAGAACTAGAGAAACCACTGACTACCCTTTTTAACAAATCATGGGAGGATGGTGCGATACCTGAGGACTGAAGGAAGGCGGATGTGATTCCCCTTCACAAAAGTGGGACCAAGACAGAGGCAGGAAACTACAGACTTGTCAGTTTGACCTCTGTGGTACGGAAAGTGACTGAATCACTTCTGAAGGAAAGAACTGTTGAGTACCTAGAGGAAAGTGGGGTACAGGACCCAAGGCAGCATGGGTTCACAGCGGGAAGGTCATGTCAGATGAATCTAATTGATTTCTTTCACTGGGTGACCAAAGTAGTAGACCAGGAGGGGCTGGGACATGGCCTACCTAGACTTTAGCAAAGCATTTGACACAGTCCCACACAAATGATTAATAAACAAATTAGCCAGCCTGGGAGTGGGTCCCAGGGTGGTAGCCTGCGTAAAACATTGGCTGGACAAAAGGACACAGAAGGTAATTGTAAATGGAGTCCACTCTGAAGAAAAAGGGGTTACTAGTGGGGTACCGCAGGGTTCAGTACTGGGTCCAGTCCTTTGTAGTGTCTATAAATGACATTGCAGAGGGACTGGAAGGAAAAGTATGCCTCTTTGCAGATGACACAAAGATCCGCAACAGGGTTGATACACAAGTGGGAGTGAAAAGGATGAGAAGGAAACTGGCAAGGTTGGAGGAATAGTCAGAAGTATGGCAGTTTGGATTCAATGCAAAGAAGTGCAAAATAATGCATCTGGGAAACAAAAACCCAGGGGAAGATTATACAATGGGGGGAGGTAGTAACAACAACAAAAATGAAAGAGGATCTGGGGGTAATCATATCAGATGACCTTAAGGTTAGCAAGCATGTGAGAAGGCAGTAGGGAGGGCTGGGGGGATACTGGGATGTATAGGAAGAGGCATCACCAGCAGAAAACAGGAAGTTGTTATCCCTCTGTACAGTTGATGAGACCCCATCTGGAGTACTGCGTCCAGTTCTGGAGACCCCATCTCTGCAAGGACATAGACAGGATGGAGGCAGTCCAGAGGAGGGCAACTAAAATGGTGCAGGGTCTGCAAGAGAAGCCATATAGGGGGAGACTAAAGGAGCTTAATATGTATACCCTTGAGGAAAGGAGGGAGAGGGGGGACATGATAGAAACTTTTAAGTACATCAGTGGAATCAACAAAGTCCAAGAGGGTAGCATCTTTCAGAAAAAGAGATGTGCAAGAACAAGGGGACACAATTTGAAGATGGGGGGAGTTCGGGGTAACGTGAGGAAGTATTTTTTCACAGAGAGGAGGGTGGTGGACACATGGAACAGCCTTCCTGAGGAGGTTGTGGGGTCTAAAACTGTGAGATAATTCAAGAATGCATGAGACAGACATAAGGCAATTTTTGTGGGAGGTATGAAGAAATAGGCTGTTGGTTAACTAGGATCTGCAGCTTATCCTGTAGGTAGGGAAATGGGCAGACTAGGTAGGCCAAGCAGTCCTTATCTGCCGTCAAAGTCTGTTTCTGTGTTTCTAGAGTTCATCGGCCTTACTGACTCCAGGATGGTCTGCCATGGAGGTTCTTTGGTAGCTGACAAACTCACAGACTGCATTGTACCCGATTCCTCAGTCGCTTGTTGCTGCGGTGGTGCAGGCCTCTGAACAGTAGAGGAGTGGGGCTGTGTCTGTTTTAAATTAAGGCCAGCTCATGAGTTTAATCTCCTGAAAGCCCGCAGTGTTTTGAAGAAGCTGAGATTACTTTTATTTAATTTTTTCAGAAAAACCTTTTTATTTGGTGGAAAATAAGGAGCGCGTTGTACAGAGCAGCTGGAAAAAACATGCTGCTTAGAAGCTGGTTCTCTGGTGTCGTCTCTCTCCCCCCCCCCACGAGGAGCTGCAGATTGATGCAGTGTGTGTGTGCCTCCACACAGCACGCACTGTCATCCACCACAGCACGGGAAAAGGAGAAAACTGAAAACTGGTGGCATGGCAACATGAAGCCCTGCTTGTCTGCCCCAGGCCATACCACTACTTGGGACCCTGCCAGTTCTTGTCGAGTGACTCTGGGCAGGGAGTGTGGGGTGGGGAGGGATGACGGCTCTCCCCTCCCTGGCTCCACCACGTGGGGGGGGGGGGTCCATGGGGAAATGTCAGGCAGGTGAGTCCTGAGGGAGGCGATAGCTGGTAGGGGAGATGAGCAAGGGATGAGGGTCCAAGGCTGTGCCCTGAGAGAAAAACCTCTATGGGAAAAAAGTTCCCCGGGGGGGGGCATGTTGCTGGGCCCCTCGTCCCAAAGAAGTGGTTGGCATGGAGGGCACCCAAGCATTACTGCTTGGTTCCCCCAGACATAATGCTGCCATCCTCTACACTCCACTGCGGTGCAGATTCTGTGTTCCAATCACAAGGTATCATGTCATCTCCTCCATCCCGTCCACATAAGAGGCCAGGATCAGATCAGGACAGGCCTCTACTGGGGGCGCTCTGGGGCAGTCAGCGCATGGAGTTTTTGTATGTGTGAAGCGGGACATCTGCGCACCTGCAGCCTCCCTACATGGTTGCAGAGGGCCTGCTTAAACCTTTGTGGATCAAGTCTAAGACAGCGTTCATGTAAATATCCCAGGTCCATCTTAATAACTGCACTGCACTGAGTTAAGCACTGCTTGATCGTTACTGACATCACAGGGTTCTAAGAATGGCTCTAATGTAAGTATTTATATTGCACGGACTCAGTCATCTATATCTCTGGACCACTACCAGCTATAGGTATGCCCAATACCTCAATTAAAATAACTTTTTATGGGCTTTTAAACTACACCTGCCACTGTACATGAATGTGTCCCTTTAATGTTGCTTCAGAAAGGTTTTCGTACTGGTTCTGTGGCTCGGTGGCAGTGCACTGTAAAAACACCTGGGAGATGGTGCTTCATGTGTGATTCCAAGAATCTCACACTGAGGAGTTATGTGACGCATCCTAGCATGGCAGACATGCTGCAACATTGGCTCTGGTCAGACCCCACCTCCTCCTCCTATTCAGTAGAGAATCAGATTTTACGCCAACATACAACTGGGGAAACCAGAGGCATCTTAAGAGGGTAAGAGAGAACAGGCAGAGAACAGCAAGAGGAAGGAGGTGCTGTTAGAACGATACTTCTCCACTGGGACTATACTGCCCTCCTTCCCTCCCCTGCACCCCCATCCCAACACCCTTAGCCAGTTCTACTTTTATAGGCACAGGATTTGACTGACAACAGAAACTTCCTGTTTGGAAGCAGGAAGGGAGTGATCACGGAGGCACAAAAGACTCACCATCCTAGAAGGAAAAGAGCAGCTCTCCACCACTCCCCCCCCAAGCTGCTGGAGGTCTGACTCTGAGCAAGTATGGAGACTACTGAGAAAAACAGGAACTTCCTGTCTCAGATCAGGAGTTTAAGGGCACGGAGGCAGTAGGTAAGTAAGGAGAAAAAAAAAATTATATATAAAAAAATAAATAAATAAACAGAGGAAAGATTATGTATGCAAAACAACAGTTAAGGAGCCAGAAATAAGACATGATGGGAGTGGTGCAGTGCAATGGCTGTGGAGCAGCAGTCTTCCGGGAGACATTCTGGAGGATGCGGTGTTGTCCCATCTGCAGGCACCTCTCTGGGCTGAGGGAGGAGGTTGCTCATCTCCACGCTGCGTTGGCAAGGCTTTGGGGGACCTCCTCTCCCACCCAGGGACCACCAGGGCCACTGCCGCTGCCTCAGAGGTTGCCAAGAAAGAGGCGTGGTTGGACCACAGTGGACTCAGAGAAGGTGAGGGTGGTGGAACAGAGGCGCATCTCTCCAGCTGTACCTCTCGACAATTCGTATGCAACTCTGGCAGTGTGTGGTTCCTCTAGAGAGGCACCCGCAGTGGAGACCAAGGAGGATGTTGGGAACCTCCACAAAGGAGACCCACAGGAGGGTGGCATGGGACCCCATAGGGGAAGGAAACAACTCCTGGTGGGGGACTCCACTGTTAGGAGGGTAGAACTGGGGGAGGGAGGTAAGGTGCCTGCCGGGCACCATGGCTTGGAGGGACAGGGAGTGAATCTTCAGGACCACGAGAGCAGCTGCACGGGGGAAGGAGCTGGATGTCATTGTCCACGTAAGGACAAATGACCTGGCTGGGAAAGGGATCAGAACAGTGCAGGAGGGGTTTGTGGAGAGGCCTCAGACAAGTAGCATGGACGGTAACCTTCTTGGAGGTGCTGCCTGTCTATGGCATGGGTGAGGCTAGGGTGCTCCACACCATGGGATTCAATCAGTGGTTGAAAAACTGGTGCAGAGCTCAGGGGTTTGGCTTCACTGGGGACTGGGGTCCACCTGGAGTGATGCAGGCCTATACTGTTGCGATGGTCTGCATCCCTCCAGGAGGGGAACCAGGATCCTAGGTGATAGGTTTTATATGCTTCATTGGCAAGCATTTAAACTAGCCAAGGGGGGAGGCACTAGAAAGGAGCAGTGAAATCCTAGCCCCCCCCCAAAAAAAATCAGGGAAGTTAGTGAGGTAAACACCAAGATAGAGACGTTGATAGGGAGAAGGGCAGGGGTAAATGGAGAAAACTACAAAGGCAGTAAGGACAGGGATGGAGCAAAAAGGGGTAAGGCCATCAAGAAATGGAGGGTACTGGGTACCAATGCCCGTAGTTTGAGCAACAAGTTCCCTGAACCGGTGGCCTTGATGGAAGAGGGATGCCTGGATATCGTGGCAGTCACAGAAACATGGTACACAGAGAACCATGACTGGGATGTTAACATACCAGTGTACACAACCTACGGGAGAGACAGAAGAGGGGAAGGAGTAGCTCTCTATGTAAGGGAAGGGATAGAAGCAATGGAACAAAAGAGTAAACGGAGGAGAGGAGGCACTGTGGGTCACCTTAGAGACTGGAAATGGCACCACAATCCACACAGGGGTTGTATACAGACCCCCATCTCAGGGGGAGGGAATGGACAAGGATATGATAGAAGGCATCCTTAGGATGGCAGAGAAAGAGGAGATATTGTTGATGGGGGACCTGAATATGCCAGATATTAACTGAAGCACCTTTGCTACCGCCACATCCAAGAGCAGGGCCATTCTCGATGCCCTACAGGGGGCATGCCTCAGACAGCTAGTGTTGGAACCTACTCAGGAGGAAGCAGTCTTAGATCTCATACTCTCAAATGGGGACAGTGAGAGGATCCCAGATCTAAAAGTGGGTAGCCATCTGGGAACAAGTGACCACCAAACAATGTGGTGCATGATAAACTCAGCTGCAGAGTCAAGCCATACAAAAGTGAGGGTACTGGACTTCAGGAGGGCTGACTTTGTCAAAATGGGAGAATGCCTTAGAAAAGCACTAGCAAACAGGCAAGAAGGAAGGGTGGAGCAACAATGGGGAACCATCAAAACTGCCATCACAGAGGCAACAAATCTGTGTGTGAAGCAAATAAACAAATCAAAACGAAAGAAAAAGCCACTATGGTTCTCAAAAGAGGTGGCGGGGAAGGTAAGGGAGAAAAAGATATCATTTAGGAAGTATAAGGAAACACAGAAGGAGCAAGACAGAGAACTGTACCAGTTAAGGCAGAAGGAAGCAGGGAAAGCAGTCAGAACAGCAAAGGCCCAAACTGAGGAAAAGATAGCCAACTCAGTTAAGAAGGGGATAAAACCTTTTATAGGTGCATTAGGGAGCAAAGAAAGACAAAGGGAGGGATAGTGAGGCTGAATAGAATGGACGACGGGTGGGCAGAGAGGGACAGTGAAAAAGCAGGGATACTGAACAAACACTTCTGATCAGTATTTACAAAAGAGGAGGAGGTACCTAATCCAATTAACAGAAGCACTCTGGATGGGGGTGGATCCCAGTCCTTTCACAGAAGAAAGGGTTCTGAAAGTACTCCAAAAACTGAAGGTGGACAAAGCAATGGGGCCTGATGGGATTCACTCTAGAAGTCTAAAATAATTAAGGAGAGAACTAGTGACACCACTGACTACCTTTTTTAACAAATAATGGGAGGACGGTGTGGTACCTGAGGACTGGAGGAGGGCAGATGTGATTCCCCTTCACAAAAGTGGGAGCAAGACAGAGGCAGGAAACTACAGACTTGTCAGTTTGACCTCTGTGGTAGGGAAAATGATGGAATCACTTCTGAAGGAAAGAACTGTTGAGTACCTGGAGGCCAGTGGGGCACAGGACTCAAGGCAGCACGGATTCACAGCGGGAAGGTCATGTCAGACGAATCTAATCGATTTCTTTGACTGGGTGACCAAAGTAGTAGACCAGGGAGGGGCTGTGGACATGACCTACCTAGACTTTAGCAAGGCATTTGACACAGTCCCACACAAAAGACTACTAAACAAATTAGCCAGCCTGGGAGTGGGTCCCAGGGTGGTAGGCTGGATAAACATTGGCCGGACAACAGCACACAGAAGGTAATAGTAAATGTAGTCCACTCTGAAGAAAGTGGGGTTACTAGTGGGGTACCGCAGGGTTCAGTACTGGGTCCAGTCCTTTGTAGTGTCTATAAATGACATTGCAGAGGGTCTGGAAGGAAAAGTATGCCTCTTTGCAGATGACACAAAGATCCGCAACAGGGTTGATACACAAGTGGGAGTGAAAAGGATGAGAAGGAAACTGGCAAGGTTGGAGGAATGGTCAGAAGTATGGCAGTTTGGATTCAATGCAAAGAAGTGCAAAATAATGCACCTGGGAAACAAAAACCCAGGGGAAGATTACACAATGGTGGGGAGGTAGTAACGACAACAAAAATGGAAAGGGACCTGGCGGTAATCATATCAGATGACCTTAAGGTTAGCAAGCAATGTGAGAAGGCAGTAGGGAGGGCTGGGGAGATACTGGGATGTATAGGAAGAGGCATCACCAGCAGAAATCAGGAAGTTGTTATCCCTCTGTACAGTTGGTGAGACCCCATCTGGAGTACTGCATCCAGTTCTGGAGACCCCATCTCTGCAAGGACATAGACAGGATGGAGGCAGTCCAGAGGAGGGCAACTAAAATGGTGCAGGGTCTGCAAGAGAAGCCATACAGGGGGAGACTAAAGGAGCTTAATATGTATACCCTTGAGGAAAGGAGGGAGAGGGGGGACATGATAGAAACTTTTAAGTACCTCAGTGGAATCAACAAAGTCCAAGAGGGTAGCATCTTTCAGAAAAAGAGATGTGCAAGAACAAGGGGACACAATCTGAAGATAGTGGGGATGGCTCAGGGACAATGTGAGGAAGTATTTTTTCACAGACAGGGCATTGGATGCATGGAATCACCTTCCTGAGGAGGCTGTGGGGTCTAAAATGGTAGGAGAATTCAATAATGCATGGGATAGATATAAGGCAATTCTTGTGGGGGGGTAGGAAGAAATAGGCTGTTGGTTAACTAGGATCTGCAGCTTATCCAGTAGGTATGGAAATGGACAGACTAGGTGGGCCAAGTGGTCCTTATCTGCCGTCAAAGTCTAGGTTTCTATGTCAAATAGCAGTCTGGACAAATCACTGAGAGAAAAGCAGCTGGCAGAAAGACTTAAAAGGTTGCGACAAACACCGTCGGACTTGGGGTTGGGAACCATGCTAGAGGCCAAGAGCAGGGAATCCTCTCTCACAGACATCATGGCCAGTATAAACAGCATAAACACAAACCTAATGGAACTTGCAGCAGATGTATCTGCAGGAGGACTGAGGGAGTCGACTAAAGGCTAGAGTAATCCCTGGAAAGATTGGAGGATGTGGAGGAGAGGCTGGTGACAACTGAAGAGGTGTCAGCATGGGATTCCTTGATGCTTGGACAGATTGGAGAATGCTGCAGGACAAGAACATTGACTTAGACAGCCACTTGCGCAGAAACGAGTTGCGCTTCAATGGAATTCCTGAAGGCTTACAAGAAAAGCAGATGAGGAAATCTATGCAAACCTTCCTCAAAGAAACCTTTAAAATTCCAGAGGAGATAAACATATAGTCTGATAGAGCATATCGGATCGGACCGGAAGGAAGGAGCCAACCCAGGCTGAGAAGCCCAGACAGTTTACTGTAAGATTCTAGCAGTTTAAGGACAAGGAGGAGATCCTGAGGTGGGGAAAGTGAATAGGAACGCACAATGGAAAGATGAGCAGATTATTCATACCCAGATCTCCCAATACTGATCCAAGATAAACAAAAGGTTTCTGAAGATACCAGGCAAGTGCTTTTCAAGACAGGAATCAAGAAGTACATGGCATATCCTATGAAGCTTCACTTTGAGTTCAAAGACACCCAAAACAGTTTGTGTGCCCTAAGGATATGACCAGCTTCCTAAGGATCAAGAAACTGACATAGTGCATGGCAGTCTTAAATCAGTTGCCGACCAAAGTTTTTCTCAACAGGTTCTGGTTAGTTTTACACTTCAGAACTAGTCTGTAGAGGCTGAAATGTCAACATTAAGGCTACTGTGTTTGGTTCAGATTTATTTCTTATTACTTTCCAGACTTTGTGGATCCAAGTAATCTACACTGATTGTGCGCTGCTGGAGTCTCTTTCCTGCATAGGTTGAGGATCAGGTAAGGGACTTTAACATCTATGGGTCAGGCCCCTCTGTGGAACTTTAACACATTTTCTCAGGGGGCACCCTGGTCCCCCTTGTGGGAAGGGAGTGATCCCAAACCAGTACTGGGAGTTTCATGAAAATGATACCAGCTGGTAGGCCAGCAGAGCTCAAGTGGTGAGAAAAGGTGGCAGATTAGCGAGGGAGGGAATGGATATGGATTGAGTGTTAGGGGAAAGGGGGAACGAGATGGTGATGCAACAGGGGCCAAAATGCCAAATAAATGAATCCCCTCCTTGAGGCAATGTAGGTCCGATCAGTTTCTTCTCCCCCGCCACTTGCAGTCATTAGGCTGGATTGCACTAAAAGCAGACAGCTGCCCTCTTATATTAACATCACTGGAGTAATGCTTTCCAAATGGTTTGACCAGTCTAGTGTTATTGTAAAAGCTGGAAAATGTTAATAAAAATTTTGATATAATTAAAAAAAAAAAAACACATTAACAGCATCATTCAGGGGTTCAGGTATGGATGCGCCTAGAGGGTCATGAGGAAAGTGCCCCTCCACTGTTGGGACTACCGCTGCATGCAACTGAAGATGGGAATGTGCTCCCACATAACACATCTTTATTATACTGTACAATAACTTATGTTTCTATTGATACATGGTGGTAATGTGGACAAGTTGGAGGGTGCACCACAAAACCTGTGGGTGAAATGCAGTGGAGGCAGGCCACGAGATCCATCTGGGCTCTCAGATCTTAAGATCATTTTAACCCTGCATACCCCAGCAGGGTAACTTGATTATAGGTGGTGAGTGCAACCAACACAGATGGCTTGTAGAAGTCAGGAACAGGCAGTTAATAATGGGGATATGGGACCTCTGGTGGGCCTAGGTACTGAAAGGTCCAATTTGCCGTTCTGAACTGGAAGAAGTTTGGCAGGAAAGAGACAGTGCAGGGAAAAGACTGAGAGGCAAGGACAATGAAGAAACAAGATGGGGGGGATCACGAGGTAAGGGAAGCAAAGGATTTAGAAGAACAACTATTGGCACAGTGTTGGGAGTTAGGTATTGTGGAGAAAAGACACACTTCCCTAGGGCAGGATGTGCTTGCTGTGGTGTTCTGGTCCCCCCCCCAACCCGACAAGGCAGGGATGTGGTGACACCAATGGCATGAATAATTCCAGAAACAAGGCTGTTGGGGGGGAGGCGACCTACGGACCATCAAAGAAGCTGAACACAGACCCCTGAAAATGACAAAATACAAGGTAAAGTACAGTTACGTAAGAACTTACCGTAAAGTACAGTTACGTAACAACTTACCATAACAGTAGATCTTCGAGAACAGCTCTTGCAGCAGGTTACACCATTAGGACTGAAACCGGCAGGCGCCAGGAGCCCACGGAAATTTTCTAGCTAGCAGTATTCAGCGGGGACAGCTTCCGACGTCAGTCCCGCCCCCGACATCAGGCATAGTACGTAAGGAGGCGGTCCCCCAGAATCCCCAGTTCTCCCGCCGGAGACTCCTGGCCGCTGGATGACATCAGAAGAGGAGACTGAGGATCCACCATCACATGGCAATCAGAGAGGCTGTAAACACCTTGTCCTAGGAGAAGGATGTTGCAACTAGAATCTACCTCCAGCGGGGATGATGGGAGGGAAAGTACCTGCTTCAAGAGCTGTTCTCGAAGATCTGCTACGGTAAGTTCTTACGTAACTATACTATCTTACTTCGAGAAACAGCTCTTGCAGCAGGTTACACCATTAGGACTGATTCCCAAGCAACCCTGGAAATCACACACCTTCATGAGGAGGAAAGGTAGAAATCTTCGAATTGCATCGAGCCTAGGACAGAAGTCCCTGAAGGACTGCTGACCAAAACCTGCTCTTTGCCTCGATGCGATATCCAGGCTGTAATGCCTGATGAGAGTGTGAACGGAGCTCCAAGTAGCTGCAACACAAACAGCTGAGGTGGATATGTTCTTCAAAGCTGCGAAAGAGGTAGCCACCCCTCTGGTGGAATGACCCTTAGCCATGCCCAGTAAGGGTTTGTTGCACTTCTGGTAACAGAATGTAATACACTGAATAAGCCACCTTGACAGCGACTGCTTTGAAACTGGAGCTCCCATCATCCTGTGGGCAAAGGAGACAAAGAGCTGGTCCGATTTTCGGTGGTGTTTGGTTCTGGTCAGGTAGTATCTGAGACATCTATGCACATCTAGAGTGTGCAGAAGGGCTTCTCCTCGATTAGAGTACTTCGGGAAATACACTGGTAAATTGATATCCTGATTAAGGGTGAGTGCTGAGACCACCTTAGGGAGAAATTTAGGATTAGTCCTAAGGGATACCCTGTCTTGGTGGAAAACCAAATAAGGATATTTGCACATAAGTGCATGTAGTTCAGAAATTCTTCTGGCCGAGATAACGGCAACTAAAAACAATGTCTTCCAAGAGAGAAGACGTAGTTCGCAATCTGCTGCTGGTTCAAAGGGTGGCAGTGTGAGCTGCTCAAGGACAAAGGGTAGATCCCATGGTGGAATCGGATCCTTAATCGGAGGCCTAAGGTGGAAGACACCCCTCAGGAAGGCATGTGTCGTGTCCAATTGAGCTACAGTGCGTTGGCCTACAGGGACATGATAGGCTGAAATGGCACAGAGATGTACCTTAATCGAGGAGTAAGCCAAACCTGACTGGAAAAGGGACAGGAGGTAGTCCAATACCATCTTCTCTGGGCAGTCCAAAGGCGATAAGCTGCGCACCTGAACCCATAAGCAAAACCTGCGCCATTTCATGGCGTAGGTCGTGTGGGTAGCTGGTTTCCTAGTGGCAGTGAGAATGTCTGCCACCTCTTGCGAGACCCCATATTACATCATGGCTATGTCTCTAGAAGCCAAGCATGTAGGTTCAGGGAACGCAGGTCCGGATGGACCAAAGAACCCGCCTCTTGAGACAGCAAATGGGAGCTGATTGGCAATGGCACTGGAGGTTCCCGGGATAGCTGATGCAAGAGAGGGAACCAGATCTGTCTGGGCCAAAAAGGCGCGATCAGTACAAGTGTTGCTTGCTCCCTGTGAAGTTTTAGAAGAACCCTCTGGATCAACGGGAAAGTCATAGAGGAATCTGCCCACCCAGGAGAGGGACAACGCGTCTCGCCAGAAAACACCAGGCCCTGGATCTAGCGAGCAAAATTAGGCAGTTTTTCGTGGGATGGGGATGCAAAAAGGTCTAGTTCTGGAGTACCCCATCTGCGAAACAGATCCTCTGCTACCTCCTGAAGTAGTACCCATTCTTGGACTCTGGCCTGAGAGCAGCTCAGGCTGTCTGCAATGACGCTGTCCACTCCCAGAACATGAACGGCAATGAGGTTTGCGTTGTGCTGCAAGACCCAATCCCACACTCTCATGGCCTCCCTGTAAAGTGGGTAGGAATGGGTGCCTCCTTGTTTGTTGAGGTAACACATCACCACAGAATTGTCTGTTTGTAACAGAAGTGTACCCGGTGGAATCTCTGACTGGAAGGCCTGCAGGGTGTAAAGAACTGCCCTCATTTCTAGGATATTATTTGTAGAGATGAGACTCTTGGTCTGTCCACAGGCCCTGAGACTGGACACCGTCGAGGTGTGCTCCCCAACTGAGCCCTGAGGCGTCTGTGGAGAGTGTCACAGTTGGGGACGGAGCTATGAAGGGGACTCCCACCGAGAGATTCCTCGAATCTAGCCACCATTGCCAATCTCGGATTACGGCCTTCGTGATCCGTATTGGATGCTGCAGATGGTCTTGCTTCTGATCCCATTGAACCCGTAACATCCACTGGGTCATCCGCATGTGGAGAATGGCTAGTGGGACTGTTGCAATGGCTGCAGCCATATGTCCAAGCAGGCAAAGGACCAGTCTGGCTGGGACGGTCTTCTTTGCCAAGATGTCCCGATGAGGGATCTGATGTGTTCCGCTCGGTCCTGGGGCAGAAAAGCTTTCCCTTGGATGGTGTCCAGAACTGCACCTATGAACTGCAGATTCTGTGACGGAAGCAGGTGCAACTTCTCATGATTGATAATGATGCCCAACGTCTCGAACAGAGACTGAGTACAGTGAATGGCGGACATCACGGCCTCCCGAGAGGGTGCCATGAGAAACCAGTCATCCAGGTAGGGGAACACGTAGTGGCCTTGTCTCCTTACAGCCACTGCTATGACTGCCATGCACTTCGTGAACACCCCAGGTGCCGATGACAGTCCGAAAGGGAGGGCTCGGAACTGATAATGGCGACCTAGAAATTTGAAGCGCAAGAACTTCCTATGCGCTCGAGCAATGGGTATGTGCAGGTAAGCATCCTGCATGTCCAGGGACGCTAGAAAGGTGCCCTGCTTGAGCATGGGTATCAGACCAGTAAGGGTCACCATGCGGAAGTGTCTGTAGAGGACCGAAGCATTGAGATCGCTGAGATCCAGTATCAGACGGAGGTTCCCTGTCTTTTTGGGAACCAGAAAGAAGTGGGAATAGTAACCTGCACCTCTCTGGTTCCTCGGTACATGCTCTATAGTTTCCTTTCCTAGAAGCGCAAGCACCTCCTGCTGTATGAGCAGTGTGTGCTGACCCAAATAACGGGAAAACAGGGGAGGTACGGACGATGGATGGTCGAGGAATTCTATAAAGTGACTTCTCTTGACCATTTGAAGTACCCACCGGTCAGCAGTGATCGACTGCCATCCTGAAAAGTGGCGAGCGATGCAACCCCGATCTTTTCTGCCCGTTGGTCCAGAAGAGGAGTGGGGGCCGGGAAGGAGTCATACCGTGACAGTGTTGGTTCCCACAGACTGGTCCGGTTTGGTATACCGTTGACCTCTGCCTGGAGATGATTTGGACTGGGCTTTACGATGGAAAGTGCCCCTTTGTTGCTGGCCGGAATGTGGCTGCTGTCATTGTTGCCAGCCACAAAAATGGTTCTGGTTCCTATGAAAGGAACCAGATTTGGATCTGTACATGGCCTGCACAGACCTTACTGCCTTCCTGGCGTCCTGAAGCTTGGTGATAACCTTCTCCGAGTGTTCACCAAACAGGACTTCTCCATTGTACGGGACGTCGAGAATACTTTTCTGTATGTCCGGGGTAAAACTGGAGACACGGAGCCAGGAGTGTCTCCGGAGACAGACGCCCGTAGCTGCGCCTCTGGCAGACGAGTCCGCAGAATCGTATGCAGCTCGTAACACTTGGGTCCCCATATCTGACCAAGTGCGGAGGAGGTTCAAGAGCTCCGCCTTCTGTTCACCATCTGGTAGCTTATCAACTTGGTCCTGACCCTGTTCCCACAGAGCATTCTGAACCTGAACCATATGAGACAGATAGTTCAGGGACCTGATGGAGCATGCAGCAGCCACATACATGCGCCTCCCCAGGGCATCCAACTGCTTGGATTCCTGGTCCGGTGGCTGTGTGCTCAGATGCTGTGGTCATTGGGACCTGTCATGAGAGGCCGTAATGACCAGGGAGTCAGCCAGAGGTTGTTGCGCCAAGTACTGGTCTTCTTTCGGGGCCTTGTACAGGCGGTCAGCTTTCTTCGGCACAGCAGGGGTGGAGTGCATACGCTTCCATGCAGCCTTAGTGGCGATCCGCGAAAGTGTCCACCAAGGGTGGCACTACCACAGGCTTAGGATCCTTCTGCCGAAAGTAATGAGCGAGGCGCTGTCTCTCGGGGTCGAGATTTTCCGAATCCCATCCCATGTTGTCCTGGATGTACCTCATAATCTCGGAAAAAGAGGGATCATCCAGAGGTGACCTGGGCAGGTCTTGTGGGTCAGGTGATGGGATGCTGAGTGGAGAAGGAGACCTGGAGGTGTCTGAAGTGTCCAGTCTAGAATCCTTCCCTGGCGAAGTGGACCGTCGGTGTCTGGATCGCTTAGGGCTGGGAGACCCAGAGGGAGATCTTGAAGAAGGCCTTCTCCGTTCCTTGGATCTTCCCCTAGGAGGTGGAGTGTGCTCCTCAGGGGTCAGTGGTCATCCTGCTGACCCCTGTGGTGGAGGAGGGGGAGTAGGAGGTGCAGGAGTAGGAGGAGGAGGTTTAACCGGGATCGCATCTCTTTATTGTGTCCCACCAGAAAGTGAAGAGATCTTTGACCTCTTGGATGTTCATACCTGATGATGGACCTGGCACCGATGGTCTGTCACCGGTGTCGGGTCCGAAGGCGTCTCCGGGATGGGCGAAGACTCCTTTGGAAGCCTGGCATCCTCACTGTTGCCTGCCTGGTCCGCAGGCAATGTCAGATCCTCCTCTGTGGAGTCCCAGTGACCGGTGTCCACTGGTGATGGGGGGGGGGCAGTCTTTGGCTCCGCAGTGTCACCGATGGGTGCCAGCCAGCGTCTTGACTTCGCGAGCGTCTGACCGACTTGGTGTTTGGCGACGTTGGGTCCATCGTCCACTTCAGGGACGTCAGGTCCTTAGTATTCCTAGGCGGGGGATCCAGACCCCTGGGAGGCTGGGAGACCAATCTGTAGTTGGGGTCCCGGCGTCGGTCTAAGGAAGAAGACTTGGCCTGGTGACGGTCTGAAGACTTCGAAGAGGCCCGGGAGGGAGTGGAGGAAGCCGAAGGCCTGGAAGTCTTGATAGGGTGCAGAGAAGCCAAAGAGCTGCCTGAAGCCTTAATCTTTACCGGAGGGGGCTGAGAGCGAGCCCTGAAGGGAGAGCTGTCTGACAGCGTGGAGCCTGAGCTGGTGCACAAGTCCGAGGCCCGGTTAGGGGATCTGGACCTGTCCCTCTCCCGATGCTTGTCCCGGTGTTTGTGGGCCTTTGAGGTAGATTCACCTCTGGAGGAAGGTTCCTTATTCATACTGTGTAATTTTCCTTCCAAGAGGAACCCCTAAAGTGCCTTCTGGCGGCGGATCCTGGTGCGACTATTAAACCCCTGACAGAAGGAGCAGGCCTTGGCGTCGTGGTCCGGGCCTAAGCACCGCAGGCAGGACGAATGAGGATCCTTGAAAGGGATCTGCTTGCCGCAAGCACACTTGGAAGGATGTCCTTCTGAAGAAGGAGTTGGAGATGCCGACATTTAGTGTTGGTAAAACTGTAAAGTTCTTAGTCGTTGTGCGCTAAAGTGGGTCCGTGAGGCCGATGCTGGCGAGTCGACGGCGGGAAAAGAACTAGGGATTCTGGGGGACCACCCCATTTTGTAGGATGCCTAACATCGGGGGCGGGACCGACGTCAGGGGCGGTTCCCGCTGAATACTGCTAGCTAGAACATTTCCGTGGGGTCCTGGCACCTGCCAGCTTCAGTCCTAATGGTGTAACCTGCTGCAAGAGCTGTTTCTCGAAGTAAGATCTGAGGTATTATGGTGAAGGAAAAAGAGGAAAGGAACTGTCCTGAGGGGGATCTCACTCAGCACAGGAGGGAAGGGAATGGACTTGCAAGAGACATTATACGGAATACTGCAACACAGGCTGAAGTGTCCGTGGGCTTCATCTTCCCCGGGGGGGGGGGGGCCTGCCCTTAAAAGTCAGGATCCCCCTTTGTGAGGAACAGCTTAAATGCAGAAAGTAGACATCCTGAAGGGGTTCCCAGTACTCCTACATCTCTGAGGTGGATTAAGAGACTGGGTTAAGATAACTACTAAAGGAATGGGGAGGTGGGAGGAATGGGGGGGTGGATCATGGCCAGGATGAGAGCTTGGTTTTGGGATAATCACCTGGAAGCTTTGCAACACACCTAAATAAACAATAATACCTGACAGGGTAGGTGATACTGGGGAATACCAAACCACCCAGAGGCATAATGAGACCAGACGCTGCAGGCGGAGGGCTTTATAGCCCCTGAAAGGTCCTGTATTCCCCAATACTGCCTACCCTGAAGGGTATTATTGCACTTAGAAAATGGCTTGCTCAGACAGGCCCGGTGGCGTGGAGGTTGAAAAGCTGGGCATGCCTCACACTACACTGGCGACCTGGGTTGGGGGACGACCTTGGGTCGCCAAGGTATCGGCATGGGAGGGTGGGAGCAGGATCGAGCGTTGGCTCTCCTCTCTAGGTAAGGGGTGGGGTTGCCCACCCGTAGTCCCACTGTCATTGAATGGAGGTTCAGTGCAGGCGCAGGCGGTCAACAGCGTGACTGGAACGGAGGGGCATACTGAGCAGCGTGCATGCGCGTGCCTCCACATGCACGCGATACATTGGGGATGCGTGGGTGTAGGGGTCAGGTGAAAACCCGCAAAAACCCAAAAATTACACATGGAAAAAAGAAAAATGGCTGGCTTGGTAATGTTTTTATAATATAAAATATATTTGAAACAGGTTTTATTAATGTTTAAAAAGAAATACAGATTCATTTTTGTTGTAAGGTAGTCCCACTAGTGTGCTGTAGTTGCCACAAGAGAGTGCCATTTACAAGATCCTGTTTGCCAGAGCTGTACAGTATCCCCACAGATTCATGGGAGTTGTAGTTCTACACCACAGATGGGGAAGGCTTGGAGTTATGCTGGCAGCTGTCTGGGCAGTGTATCGTTGGGAGTGGTGGTAATAGCAGAGCCAGGCCCGGTTTGGAAAAATCAGAATCAGTAAAGGAACGGTAAGCCAGCGACAAAGCAGAGTATGCAGCATGCAGGAGGTAATTAATCATAGCAGACAGGGTGGGCATTAGCACGGGATGTACTTTAATAATTACTCAATCAGGACCATGGAGCAGAGCCCGTATTTTGGTAACTTTGGCTGCCCAGACATGGAGGCTTGTTGCCAGCATACTCCGATTACTATAGCGAGTGGCTTTTGATGAGTGGGAGCCTTGAGTAACTCTGTGCATTTGTTAAACTGTCCTATGATTTAAAAGCATTTTTTCTATTTTAAGGAGAAGCATTTTTTTTTGATGGTTTGTGTATACAGGGAGTCGGGGAGGTGACTTGTCCCATTCGGGGGGAGACTCTCCTCAGTCACAGATCCACTTCAGAAGTGGCAAAAAAAATGGTGGCTAAGTACTTTATTTTGAATTTCTAACTGGCACAAGGATACCAGTTTGCCTTTGTGCCATACTGTTGGTATTTGTTATTCAGAGGGCTATTTTGAAATATTGATGCCCACCTCTGCAATGTTGCTAGCCAATCAGGTTTCAATATTTTTCTTTGCCATTTTCTAACATCTAATGTTTGTGGGCAGATACGCTGGAGCTCCTCTCTAGTGGACTGTGGATAGGTGCTGGAATAATTAGACAGTTTCAACTTTTTAATTTCTGTGACAGGGTTGAATAGGACCCTGTCCCAGTTGTTATGGAGAGTTTAAATGCAGGGATCTGTTCTGTTCTTTCCTTTCCTGTCTCTTGTCTGTCTGGTTGCGCAACCACATTTTCCTGTGAGACCTAGGATATGATCACCCTGACAGTCTCGCAATTCTTTGCCTCTCACTGTCTCCCAATCTTCCCTTGCTGTTTCTGTCTTTTCCTCCCTTGCACATCTGCTGGTATAAAATATATGCAAATCAGTATGTGGAAATGTAATTGATATTGGGATCCCTTTGTTTAGAAATTATATAGTGTTACTGTTGAAATGTATATAATTATAGTTTGCGATGATTGCAAAAAGCTATTGGGAACTCAAGGGGTTAACCTGAGAGCAGTTTTTAGGCCCTTTTTCAGAAGCTGTGGAGAAGGGGCCTCAGTTCTGGGACATTGTTTTCTTGCCGCACCTGCCTGAAACATACAAGAACATTTTAGAAAAAAACAGGATGCTTGTTAAGGATGGGGGTTTCAAGGACTTATAAGAGAGAGCTGCAATGTTTTGAGACACAAAGAGATTGAAGGAAAACTTGGATCTTCTCTGTTTATTCTGCCTTTATAAATAGTTATTCTGAACAATTTTATTTTTTTTATGTTACTGCTAATACTAATCAACACTTTTTGCGAATTCTACAACTGTTCCTGGTTATTCCTATGCTTCCTGACCTATGCCTCGATGACAGATGGTGTCAGCCTAAGTGGGATTATGTCGTGCATATTCTAAGCCAGGAGTTTTGTGCACGGGTATTGGACCTAGTACCAGGAAGCATAGAGAAAGGTATGGATTCTGCAGCAGCAAGACCAGGAGTGGTTACCAGGAGACTGGCAGCCAAACTAGCAGAGACAGAAGTCCAAGCTGAGATTGTACAGCCAGCACAAGTTATGGAAAAAGAACAGGCAGTGACAGAACCTAAAAGCCTGACTGCCTTTTTCAAATGGTGGGCTATACAACAAAAAGTGACACAGCAGCAGAGGAGAGAAGAGATGCTGCGACAGGATTAGCGATGGCTGGATGCCTTGCAAGCTATCAAGGGCAAAGGATCTGGCACAGATCCAGACGAGCAACAAAACACAAGCAATTAAAAACCATTGTGTCCCTCGGATAATATCGAGGCATACCTGACAACTTTTGAAAGAGTTGCCACAGCCAGCCAATTGCTACAAGCAGCAATGGACGATCAGTATGGTACCTTACTTGACAGGTAAAGCCCAACCTGCCTACAGCAATATGGACCCTGCACAGTCAGAAAACTATGACCTGGTGAAAAGTGAAATCCTGAAAAGGTATGACATCTCAGGAGAGACCTACAGGCAGATATTTCTATCTCTGAAGTACGACTCAGTCGACAATCCTCGAGAAGCCTTCACCCGACTCAGAGAACTCCTGATAAAATGGCTCCAACCAGGGGGCAAAACAGTCCCACAGATCATTGACACACTTGCAATGGAGCAATTCATCAACATCCTGCCTACAGATGTGCAGCTTTGGGTGAAAGAACATTGGCCAGAAATTGAGGAAACGGCTGTTTCTTTGGCCGAAGATTACCAAATGGCCAGACAGATGCCACAGCAGCGAGGTAACAGCCAAGCACCGGTAAGACACTCTTTCTCCCATTTAAACTCCAAGTCTGATAAGAACTCTGGTGGAGGTAACAAATATGTGCCCAAAGACGTTATTTGCTATAACTATAATAAGCTAGGTCATATTGCAAGAAATTGCTGTAAGCAGAGTGACACTGGAGCAGATTTGTCCTTGGAAAATTGGGCCAAGTACTTAACAGATGTGAAGGTGGTGGATAAGACTGTAAAGGGACTCACTGATTCGGGAAGCAGACAAACTCTAGTGCATGTTGAAGTGCTGGGAAAACACTGTGCAAAAGGACCAGGTACTGGTGTCATCTGCATCCACGGGGACACTCGATACTATCCTGCCACCCACATGACTGCGATCATTAAGGGTGTGTTGCACCAAAGGAAAGTGGGGATAATACCTAAGTTACCTGTACCTGTGATTATTGGAAATGACTGTCCAGGATTTACTGAGTTAATCTTGGAGGAACTGAACCCTGTAGTTTCAGCAGCAGTTGTAACAAGAGCTCAGGCAAAGAAAATCTCAAATGGTGGGGACACTTTTCCTTTCAGTGACTCTGATGTGGACTTGTTTGAGCACAGCTCCAAGATCTGGAAATCCAGGAAAGAAAGACGATGCCTGAAGAAACTGTGGCAACAAATGACTGATGGACATAAGGGATTAAAATATGAAAATGCTGAAACTAAACTGACCACTGATTGTGATTTTCTTTCAGAGCAAGCTAACGATGTTTCTCTCCAGGGTTATTTTAAGCAGCTGGGGGTGAAACCAAAACGGGGTGAACCAATGTTTAAAAAATTTAATGGGTTACTGTACAGAGTTTGGGTTAAACCTCAGACATAGGACCAGACAGAACAATTGGTTATACCACAGAAGTATAGAACAGAGTTGTTACAGATAGCACATGATAGCCTTCTGGCTGGTCACTCAGGGAGGGATCGCACCCTTGTTCGATTGCTGTACAGATTTTACTGGCCTGGAATTCATAAAGATGTTGCTACCTAGTGTAATACCTATGCTGAGTGTCAGAAAGTAGCCCCAGTCAGTAGAAAAGACAAGGTTACCCTACCCTTGATAGATGTGCCTTTTGACAGAATTGCAATGGATGTGGTTGGCCCTTTAGACAAAAGTAAAAAAGGTAATAGATTTATCCTGGTAGTATGCAACTATGCTACTCAACACCCAGAAGCAGTTCCAATGTGTACTGTGACAGCTTTAAAAGTGGCAGCAGAGCTTGCAAAAATTTTCAGCAGAGTGGGTATACCTAAAGAAATTATTACTGATCAGGGTCATAATTTTGGTGCTGCATTACTTAAGGAGTTGTACAGACTACTAGGTATCACTGCCATACGAACCTCCCATTATCACCCTCAGACAGACGGTCTTCTTGAGCGTTTTAACCAAACCCTAAAATGCAAGGTTAAAAAGGTTTGTAAAAGAGGAAGGGAAAGATTGGGACCAATACTTGCCTTAGCTACTTTTTGCTTTCAGAGAAGTGCCACAGGCATCAACAGGGTTTTCACCATTTGAAATATCGTATGGTAGGCAGCCACGAGGGCCACTGGATATGATAAAAGAAACGTGGGACGATAACCCCACTCAGAAACAATCTATTACAGCTTATATGTGTGCCCTGAAAAAGAAGTTGGCAAAATATGTTGAGATTGCCCACAGTAATCAGGAAGAGGTCCAAAACCAGCAGAAGGTGTATTATGACCATGGGGTAAAAGAAACAGTTTTTGAGCCAGGTGAAAAGGCTTTGCTACTGTTACCCATGTAATGTAACTGTTGCATCTGCCTACTATGTATCCAATGCTTTGAACCTGTTTTGAAATTGTATGTATTCACCCTCTGTTATGTATGTATCTATGAATTCTCACTCTGTACATCCCTCTCCCCATTTTCCCCAGGACGTACCGTGAGACGAGCATTACGTTGCTCAGTGTATCTTTCCTGGTGAAACAGTTCACTAAATAAATAAATAAAAACCCACAATAGAAAATAAACTGTTAATGAAGTGGCAAGGGCCTTATACAGTGCTTAGATGTACTGGCACTGTTAACTATGAGATTGAGACCCCTGATAGGAAAAATCCTACTAAGATATACCATGCTAACCTCCTCAAGAAATGGGTTGAAAAAATACCAAAAGCTGCTTTGCTAGTTTTACCAGAAACTGATAAAGAAGATATTTATGTAGCTTATGATAGACTGGAACAAACTGTAACTGCTGATGCTATAAAGGTGAATGTTTCCTTAACCTCAGAACAAACCTCAGAAATTCGTAACTTGCTAAATACATTTAACAGTACTTTTAGCACAGTACTAGGCCGAGTAAAAGTGATCGAGCACCTAATAGTGCCAAGGAATGCTCGCCCTATTAGGCAAAAGACATACAGGTTACCAGAGCGGTTAAGAGCTGACGTGGTCAAGGAAATACATAAAATGAAAGAATTGGGTATCATAGAAGAGTTGAGCAGTGCTCGGTCAGCTCCAATGGTAATTGTAAACAAGAAAGAAGGGGGTGTTAGAATCTGCCTTGATTTTAGGAAACTTAATCAAATGTCAGAATTTGACAGTTATCCTATGCCCAGAATAGATGGTTTGGTGGACAGACTGGGGAGTGCAAAGTATATTAGTACCCTCAATCTCACCAAGGGTTACCGGCAAATCCCCCTAGCTAAAGAATCCAGAGACAAAACTGCATTTGCCACCCCTATAGGATTCTATCAGTTCACCACCATGCCCTTTGGTTTACATGGCGCTTCCGCTACATTCCAGTGCTACATGGATGTAATTTTATCCCCTCATACTGATTATTGTGCTGTGTACCTGGATGATGTGGTGTACAGTCCAGACTGGAAAAGCCACCTGGAACACTTATGAGCAGTTATCCAATCAATCAAAAAGGCAGGTCTGACAATTAATCCTACCAAGTGTGCATTGAGCATGCAGGAAACAAGATATTTGGGCTATGTTTTGGGACATGGAGAAGTCAAGCCAGAGATTTCTAAGATAGAAGCTGTAGCTAACTGCCCTGTCCCTAAAACCAAGAAACATGTCAGGTCATTTTTAGGGCTGGCTGGTTATTATCGGAGATTTGTTTCCAACTTTGCTGAGTTAACGACTCCCCTCACTGAGCTCATGAAAAAACGGTACCCAAATAATGTGAAATGGACCCCAGAGTGTGATGAAGCTTTTCAAGCCATTAAGGCTGCATTACATTCCATCCCTGTTTTAAGAAGCCCAGACTTTGAGAAACCATACAAACAGATGCATCAGAGGTAGGCCTAGGTGCAGTCCTGAGTCAAAATATAGATGGAATGGAACATCCTATTCTGTACATAAGTAGGAAGTTGCATGACACAGAGAAAAGGTACTCCACCACTGAAAAGGAATGTTTAGCAGCAAAATGGGCCATGGAGTCCCTAAGTTTTATTTGCTAGGAATTGACTTTGTCCTTATAGCAGATCACAGTCCTCTCTGTTGGCTTAACCAAATGAAGGACAAAAATTCTAGACTCACACAGTGGTACCTAGTACTACAGCCATTTAAATTTAAAGTGATGCACAAATCTGGGAAAGAGAATGTCAATGCTGATTTTCTGTCAAGATATGGATCAGGCATTGAGGGTTCTGAAGGTTGAAAAACAAATGTATGAGTTTAAACTTTACTGTTTGCTGTACTGTTACAGAAAAAAGGATACTATACACGTGCTTCATTTCTAAAAGTTAGAAGCTAATGTTAGAGAATTAATAGAACGTTTTGGAAACCTGTTTGATAAAACAGGTTCCCTCTTAGAGGGGGGTATATGTGACAGGGTTGAAGAGGACCCTGTCCCGGTTGTTATGGTGAGTTTGAATGCAGGGATCTGTTCTGTTCTTTCCTGTCTCTTGTCTGTCTGGTTGCGCAACCAGACTTTCCTGTGAGACCTAGGATTTGATCACCCCAACAGTCTCGCAATTCTTTGCCTCTCACTGTCTCCCAGTCTTCCCTTGCTGTTTCTGTCTTTTTCTCCCTTGCATATCTGCTAGTATAAAAATATATGCAAATCATTATGTGGAAATGTAACTGATATTGGGATCCCTTTGTTTAGAAATTATATAGTGTTGCTGTTGAAATGTATATAATTATAATCTGAGGTGACTGCAAAAAGCTATTGGGAACTCAAGGGGTTAACCTGAGAGCAGTTTTTAAGCCCTTTTTCAGAAGCTGTGGAGAAGGGGCCTTGGTTCTGGGACATTGTGTTCTTTTTGCACCTGTCTGAAACATACAAGAACATTTTAGAAAAAAAAAAACAGGATACTTGTTAAGGAGGGGGGTTGCAAGGACTTATAAGACTGAGCTGCAATGTTTTGAGAGAGACAGAGATTGAAGGAAAACTCAGATGGATCTTCTCTGTTTATTTTGGCTTTGTAAATAGTTATTCTGAACAATTTTATTTTTTTATGTTACTGCTAGCACTAATAAACACTTTTTGTGAATTCTACAACTGCTCTGGGTTTTTCCTATGCTTCCTGACTTGTGCCTCTACGACAGTTTTGAATTATGTATTATTTCCTTTTTTTTATGTTATATGCTGAATCCAGGGATGACAATAAGATGTATGTATTGGGCGAGGTCTAGTGCCCAAATACAAATGTGCAATACAGTGCAAGTGTGACCCCCATTGGGATATACTGTATGCTAAATGAAGGGGGACTGTATGGGGTTTGTCCAACACCTGCATCAGAGGAAAACGGGGTTGGAAATGCACTGCTGCAAGGGAGGAAGCACAAGTGGAAAACAACAGAAAACAGATCAAATGGTAATCCCTAAAGTATGTACAGTAATTCATTCTGATGGAATGCACAAACCCATTAAGAGCAAAAGGTGTTAACACATTTAAACAAACTATGTCTGGATGTGGTAATGCTACAGGACTTGCATTTGACTGAAGTTGAGATGGAAAAGCTGGACAGGTGATGGGTTAGCCACAGTTCCTATACAACTAAGAACAGAGAAGTCTGCCTCCTGGTTAGGAAATGGGTGGGACTGGTGGTGAATCAGGTCAAAAATGACTCAGAGGGTCAGTATGTTCTTATAAAAGGGGTAATCTATAGGGAGGAGGTCATAATTGGGCTGATAATATGACCTAAATGTATGTGATCCAAACTTCTTCCACCACCTATCAAGGGACATACAGGTACTGGGGCCATACCTAATTATATAAGGGACAGGCATGAATACCCCAATAGGCTCAGTTCAAGATGTACCCCCAAGTAATGTGGTACCTTTCAATTAGAGATAAAGATACCACATCTAAACAAAGCAGCAGCATAAGTGTGTTCGGGGGGGGGGGGAGAGACAAGAAAAGGGAATGCGAGAGATGAATTTGGAATACAGGATCTCCATGCACTAAATACAAATAGGACCTGGTAACTACTGCCCAGTCCTCAATCTACAAGACCTGAGAAACTCTGGTGTAGCCCATAACGTATGTAAAATAGATAATCACAATAATAAATGGTAACAATAAAAGCTGAAATTGTTTAACCAGGAAAGGCACGCTAAGCCAAAGCTTGTTTCCAGGTGCAACCTGGAAGCACAAGGAAGTTAATTGAGTTGCTCAGGGTCACACAGTATGCAAGTGGGAGCTGTGGGTTTCAAACCTAGGTCTCCAGTTTTGCAGCTCAGTGCTCTTAACGCCTATGCTATAAACACAAATACAACAGAGAGAACTCCTGGAGGAGTAATCAGAAAAACTCATATGATGATTTCGTAAGTAATGCCAATGAAGAAGGGAGAAAGTACTACAGACTTGGAAAAAGAATTAATACAAATAAAACTTTTTTAGAATGTTCGAATTCTGCCATTGGATAAATCACCTGAAAGGCAACAGAAAACAAATAAATTTGCTGTAACAGCATCAGTGTATAAACATCTGCTGCTCTCATGCTTCTAAATAAAACACACACAACTGATTTATCTGAACAAGAATCTAATCAGCATAATATTAAGAGAAGCAATTACAAAAATGGAACCAAGTTAATGTGGTCATGCAGACCAGTCAGGCACAAAGTTTCAGTGAGAAAATACACTTAGATTCTCTTTGTAGTAAGTGCTTTACCCTGTCTCTCCTCCCTTCCCCCGGATAGGCTTTTAATTCATTCATTTATTTATTTTCAAATTGGTAACTGTGAAAGGCACACTGAGCAGAGGCTCGTTTCCAGGTGCAACCTGGGGAAGGGCAATATGGAGTAGATATAAAAAAGTAAAAATTACTAACGATCAAACATGCTAACTACAAAATAAACAAATCAGCACCACGGGTGCAAGAGGTAAGGAGTCAAACTGAGTTCACAAAAGCATTAGGCACAAAATGTGCAAGAACCCTGCAAGTGCACCAAGCATAATAGGTGGGTTCAACAGTACTGAATACAGAGAAGAGGCCAAGGGCGACAGCACCATTAGACCCTGTATAGCGAGGCCTAGGTGTTTGGGGTGGGGGAGTCAGCAGAAGTAGGAGAAATAAATCAGGAGAGGTCAAGAGGGGGAGTGACAAGTGCAGGGGGGAGAAGAAAAAGAGGTTACTCATCTGTAACAGTAGTTCTAGAAGAGGTATATAGTGTACATCCACACTTCTGGCAGTGTCCTTTCCAATTTAAGGCTTGCCGGAAAGTCTTCAAACTGTACCCACCAGGGTGGTATCTCCCTCTGCATCGCCCTGTAACATCATATCTTGACCGCTGGGATCAAGATCAGCATGCCACTTGTCAGGGGAGGTCGGATGGGTCAGTGTGAATGTACACCATATACCACTCCTAGAACTACTGTTACAGGTGGGTAACCTATTTTTCTAGAGACATGGATATGCTGTACTTATCCACACTTCTGGCAGACTCCTAGAAGTTCTCTGGTATGAGGGGGCAAGGCACATACCCCCTTATTTAGGAAGCAGAGATTGGAGAGCTAAGGCCCCAAAACCAGCATCCCGGCATGACTCAAGGTCGATGTGGTAGTGGGAAATGAAGGTGTGTGCTGACTTCCAGGTAGCAGCCTTGCTGATTTCCTGGACAGGGACGTCCCCGGAAACAGCCACCGAGGCAGCGGTATGATGGGCGGAATGAGCCCTAAGCCCTACAGGAGGCTCCCTACCCACCAATCTATAGCAGAGGTTGATGCATGATACAATCTACCTGCCAACTGTCCACTTAGCTGCTGGTCTGCCAGGTGTGGCTTCAGCGTAGATGAGAAATAGCTGGTGAACCTCTTCCTGAACTCTAGCCATGTGCTCCTTGTAATAGGCGAGCACTCGCCTCAGGTCCAAAGTATGGAGCCTGTGCTCGGCCTCCGAGGTGTGGTTGGTGAAATACACCCGGAGACTGATCACCTGGTTACGGTGGAAATCAGACACAACCTTTGGGAGGAACTTCGGGTTGGGGCGAAGGACAACCATGTCCCTGTGGATGATCAGGTAAGGAGACTCCGCTGAGAGTGCCTGGAGCTCCCCAATCCTTCTAACTGATGTGACAGCCACCAAGAATGTAGTCTTCCACAATAGGTGAGACAAGTCACGCCTATGGCTTGCCCATGAGCTTTGCCAAAACCAGCAACAAGTCCCACGGTGGTGGTGGTGGTACACGCACCAGAGGAGAAATGTGATCTAAGCCTTTGAAAAAGCACCAGACCACCTTCTCCAGTGCCGACTGCTGACCAGCCCACGCCCAGTTAGTAGACGTGGCTGTCAGGTGCACCTTAAGGGTCTTAGACCGAAGGCCCCCTTTGGAGAGTGACCACAGGTAGTCCAAAATGCTGGCCACTGGACAGGACAAGGGGTCCAGTCCCTTGACATGACACCAAATGGAGAATCTCTTCCTTTTGAAGGCACAGCATTTTTTGGTCGATTCCTTTCTAGATGCCTCCACCATGATGAGGACATCTTCGGAGAGACAAAAAGCCTGGAACTCTAACCACTCAGGAACCAGGCTGTCAAGTGCAGGGACTGAAGGTCCGGGTGGAGTACCCTCCCCTGATTGATGAAGAATAGATCCGGGCGGAATGGTAGATGCCTTGGGAGCCTGTTGCTGAGGCTGAGGACAATGGGGTACCAAAACTGGTGTGTCCAGTCTGGAGCCACCAGGATCACCCATGCCTTGTCCCACTTGACCTTGAGCAGCACCTTGTGGATTAAGAGAAGTGGAAGGTAGGTATAGAAGAGGCCTGGGCTCTAAGGCCTCGAGAAGGCATCCCCCTGCAGCGAGCCCTGCTGAGGGGGGTGGGCACAGAACAGCCTCAGCTTTACATTCTCCCTGAAGGCGAAAAGGTCCACCTGAGGGGTGCCCCACTGGGAGAACAGGCTGTGAACTACCTCCGGATGGAGAGACCACTCATGAGACACCTCGCCTACCTGGCTGAGGGTGTCTGCCAGCTGACTGGAGGCTCCTGCCTCATGGATAGCTAGGAGATCTGCCTCCAGGCTGCGCACAAGGGTCCATACATAAAGAAGTTCCTTGCACAAAGGCAGGGAGTGCATCCCGCCCTGTTTGTTGAGGTAGTACATGATCGTGGTGTTGACCGTTTGGACTTGGACCACCTGACCCTGAATATGCAGTGCGAATGCAGTCAGCGCTAGCCGAACTGCCCAGAGCTCCAGCAGGTTGATGTGCCATCGGGACTCCTCGGGGATCCAGAACCCATGGACTCTGTGTTCCCCCAAATGGGCACCCCAGCCTGTGGGAGAGGCATCGGTCATCAGGATGACCTCAGCTCGGGGTGGACAAACAGGATCCCTTACTGCTGATGCTCTGGGATTAGACACCACTGGAGGGCGTCCCCCATCTTCTGGGTCACAGTAACCAGCTGGTTGAAGTGACTTTTGTGCTGAGACTACTGGCTGGCCAGCTCCCATTGCAGGGAGTGCATATGCCAATGGGCCCATCGGACCACGCTAGTGCAGGCCACCATGTAACCCAGAAGGTGTAGGAAGTCCCGAGCAGGGCGCAACTGCCCAACTCAAAATGATCGGGCAAAGGAGGAGAGAATCTCCGCCCTGTCCACTGGGCTCTGGCTTGGCAAGAGTCGAGCTCTGCCCCGGTAAAGCTGATCACCCGCGAGGGCATAACTTCTGACTTGGCCTCACTGACCAGGAGGCTAAGGGAGGTGCAGGTCTGGAGGGCCAGGTCCCTGGACTGCTCCACCTCCTGAATGGAGGGACCTGCGATCAGCCAGTCATCCAGGCAGAGGTACACCCGGACCCTTTGGTGCCTCAGGTAAGCCACCACCACTGCCATGCATTTGATTAAGGCCCTGGGGGGCAAGGAGAAGCTGAATGGCATGGCCTGGAACGCGTAGAGGGTTCCCTGGGCTCAAAACCGGTGAAACCTTCAGTGGGATGGACAGATCATACATGAAAGAATATGTCCTGAAGATCCAGGGAGCAAAACCACATGTGTTGCTCTAGAGATGGTATGATCTGGGACACAGTTACCATCCTGAAGGTGCGCCAACTGAGGAACTTGTTCGGGTCATGCAAATCTAGAATGGGGCATCAGCCCCCCCCCCCCCATCCGTTTTGGCACCAGAAGTACTTGGAGACAAACTCTGGGTGTTCCGGAGGATCCACAGTTCTGACCATGACCTCCTTGCAGAGGAGCTGGGTTATGTTGTCTCGAAAGCCGACCAAGTGTCTGCGGATACCAAGTCCTCCTGTGGGGCACGGGCTCGGCAAGGAGGATACTGCACGAATTCCAGAGGTAGACCTTGACCAACCACTTCTAGAACCCACCTGTCCATGGTGACAGTGAACCAGGCAGAAAGGAAGCGGCAGAGCCGGCCCCCTACAATAGGACCCAGGGGGTGGCACCCCCCATCCCGTCACTGGGCAGGCTTGAAGGAGGAGGACCCGGCTGAGGCTCCACCAGGCCCCTTCACTCCGGGCTTATGGACCACAGAGGCCACTGACTTGGGCCGGGGTCGCCAGAACTGAGCCTGCTGCCCAGCCTGATGTTAGGCTGGTTTTGCCGCAGGAGTGGAGGACTAAAAGGGCTTTCGCTTCTGTTGCCTGGAACCCTTGGGATCCTTCTGTGCGAATGTTACAGAGTCCAAGGTGGCACTGGACTTCTCGATGCGCTAGAGGTGACCATTCATGCTGAGCCCAAACAGGTCAGTGCCCAAGAAATGAACATCCGCCAGCTTGTGCTGCATGTCTGCCATGAAGGTCAAGATCCTCCGCCAAGCCCTACAGCACATGGCTACTGCAGCTGCCACTGAGCGAGCACAGGTATCTCCCAGATCCAGAGCCGTTTGAAGCTGTTGCTTGGTCACAGCCCAGCCCTGATCTCGAACACGTTTAACCATGGTCTGGAGGTCCATAGGCAGGTGAGGAATCACTTCATCCAAAGAGCCCAAGAGGGCGTGGGAGAAGTGTGCCATCAAGACATCCAAGCTTGCCTGTTGGAAGCCGAGTGAGGAGGCAGCATAGACTTTTTTAGCCACATGGTCCAGTTTCTTGGGACTCCTTGTCCTGCAGCATATCGACGGCCCTGATATTGCCCGAGCACCGAAACATGAAGTCGGCCACCAATCCCTCTGCCAAGGGGTGCTCCACGAAACCCGAGAGGCCGATGGGCACCACATACTTGTGGGCCACTCGGACAGAGAATGCAGGGCAGGATGTGGGGTGCTGCCAAAGCTCCAGGGCTGGGCCGACAATGGCCTCGGCCACTGAAAAAGCCTCCGTCAGAGAGTCCCCTTTGTCCAGAATCTCTGTAAGGGGATAGTGAGCTCACTTCTGAATGGGCTCCATTTTCATCCATGTGGATTTGGTGATGAGGCGGAGGATGCCCGCGAAGGAAGAGGGCCCTTCCTCCATTGATAGGGCCCCCATGGACTCCTTGTCAACTGGACAGGAGTGCAGTGAGGAATCTTCAGACTCTGAGGAGTCTGCATAAAGTGGCCGATCGCCAGAGTCACCTTCAATCCTCTGCACGCGGTCAGGTGTGACGGTGACCAACAGCCAATGAGGAAGCCCCTTGGCCGGCTGAGACTCTTTGGTCGGAGAGCCAGTCGACGGCTGCTTGGGCAGTGGTTCCACCACAACTGGTGGAGAGGCTGGCTTCAGCCAAACCAGAATGGTTTTGACTGGCTCCACAGGGGGAGGGATGGTCTCAACCGACCCCTCAGGGGAAGTCAGCATCAGCCTTGCGGCGACAGGCAAGTGATGACTGGCGTGGAAACCGGGGTCGGTTTAGTACTGGCCAGCACCAGATGTTGCCTCATAAGACCTTCATAGCGCAAGTGGCACTGAGAGCGGAAGCGCCAATGATGGTGGGAACTGCTCGACCCACTGGATGAGACCCGGAAACCTGCGACCTCGCTCACCAGGTAGGCTCGCCGGGGGATCTTGGAGGGAGCTGGGGAAGGCTGTGGCCTCCCTGGTTCGTCGGTGACCTAAGGGCTCTGGTCAGCCGACGGCGCAGCCCCTTCTATGGTCACAGGCAGGACCGGAGTCCCGAGGAGAGAGTTATCGGCTTCTTCGGACAACAACCAGTCGATTACGTTGAGAAAGATCTCAGCTGCATCATCAGCCGGCGTCTTGACCAACTGGCCCGACGGGGTCTCCGTGAAACGAGCAGCCAAGGCCACGGTTCTGACCGCAGTCAAAACCTGAGAGTCGTGAGACCGAGAACGCTCCTGGTCCCACGAATGTTGACGAGTCTTCTCCTTTTTCAACTCCTTCTTCTCCTTCCAAGGTCAAGAGCTGTGGGTTTCAGAAGGACCCTGACCCTTCGTTGGGAGAGACTGGCACAGCTTCTTGAAG